>CM075062.1:0-1382500 GCA_037428765.1 Rubia yunnanensis
ACATCCTTTTGTAAAATATCCTTTGCTGATTTGCAATCAATGTTTAATAAAAACTTTTTGTTATATAAATCATCTTGAAATTTGGAAATGCATAAAACAATGCTCAAAACTTCTTTTTTAACTGTTGAATAATTCTTCTGGGTATTATTCCAAAATCCTGAATAATATCTTACTATGGATATCTTATCTGAATGTTTTTGTTTTAATATTCCTCCATATCCTATATCGGAGGCATCAGTTTCTATTATCATGAATGCATCTGAGTGTGGAATTCCTAAGCATGGTAATGACTTTGCTTTTAACTTAATATCTTTCACTAAATTTGTGTGTTCTTCTGTCCAAATAGGAGGATTTGTTTTTAATCTTTCATATAATTTTTTACAAATTATCTTAATGTTTGGAAAGAAATCAGAAATATAATTAACACATCCTAAAAATTTTTGTAATTGATTTTTATCTTTGATTTCATCAGGAAATTTATCTGCAAATTCTATGGACCTTTGAATAGGTCTTATTGTTCCTAAATGTATATTAAATCCTAAAAATCTAATTTTAGTTTGAAATAATTTCATCTTTGGTTCAGATATTACTAATCCATTTGTTGTCATTACTTTTAACAGTATATATAAATGCTTAAAATGGTTATCAATTGTGTTTGAGTAAACTAACACATCATCTATATAAACTATTACAAATGTTGAATATGGATTGAAGATATCATTCATTATTTTTTGAAATTCTGATGGAGCATTTTTTAATCCAAATGGCATTACATTCCATTCATATTGACCAAATGGAACTACAAAGGCTGTTTTATATTTATCTTTTTCATCTATTTGTATTTGCCAATATCCTGATTTTAAATCAAATTTTGAAAATACTTTTGCACTAGATAATCTATTTATTAAGTCTCTTTTGTTTGGAATGGGATATCTAATCCATTGTAAAACTTTATTTAATGGTTTATAATTAATGACTAGTCTAGGAACACCTCTTTCTTTTTCTGCATTTTTGTTAACATAAAAAGCTGAGCAACTCCAAGGAGATTTACTCTTTCTTATTAGTTTTTTATTTAAATGATCTTGGATTTCTTGTTTACATAATTCTAAAAGTTCTGCATTCATTTGAATAGGCCTTGCCTTGGTAGGAATATTTTGTTCCTGAAAATCCTTTTCATATGGTAGTGAAACTATATGTTTCTTTCTATCCCAAAATGCATTGGGATGATTTGAACAAATTTGCCTTTGAAATCTTTGTTCTAATGCTCTTATTTTATCTTTTACATCCTTGTGCCCTAATTGTTCTTCTATTTGAGAATAACTTAATTCTTCTTTTAAAAATGATATGTCTTTTTGCTTTCTATTTATTATACATATTCTTTTATATATTGAATTAGTTTGTAATAAATTTAATTCAACTTGACTGGGTGGATTCATAAAAGAGAATAGCAATTTTTTACCTAATATTTTAGTACTTATTCCTTTCTGAGTTTTTTTAAAAGGGGTTATTTGATATAAAAATGGGTTGCCTAATACAGCATCATAAGATACATTTTCTAATATTAAGAATGAATGTTTAATACAATAGTCATTATTTCTAATGTATCCATTTGATAATTTTTTCCTAATAATCATTGGAGTACCATTTGCTGCTGCCAGTTGTTCATTAGTTTTTACCAAATATTTACTTGGAATTAATCCTGATCTAATGCATGATTGATCTGCCCCATATCAATTAATGCAACTACAGTAGTACTAAAGTCTTGGACTCCTATGGTAACTAAAGAATACCATTTTTTCCATATTAATTTTATTGATAACACCAAAAAATTGTTGGTCATTTGGATATCTTTTGAAATATCAATACCAGAACTAGTTGGTGTATCTAATGCTATTAATTTTAATTCTAGTTCTAAATCTTTTTCTTTTAAATCATTTAATTCTGTCTTAATATATCTAATTTCATTTTTTAATAAAGAAATTTCTTTTCTTAAATCTTGATTATCTGTTGAAGTGATTATTGACTTATGCTTATCTAATTCTGAAAATTTTTTAATGGTTTGTCCTAAACTGAATGCTTTCTGTTATTCTAGGTTTATTTTCTTCTATTACTAAACTCTTTAATTTCTGAATGTACTCAGTTTTATTTTCAGAATCTCCTAATTTTTCTATTATATCCAGTAACTCTTTTTTCTTACTATGTGTACTATTTAACATATTAATAGAGGAAATTTTACATGGACATTCACTGTCATAATCACTAGAGTAATCTGAATCTGAATCTGTTTCATAAGTGGATTGTTCTTTTTCTGAATCAATTAAAATAGCTAATAGTTTGTTTCTTAATTCTACATCTTCTAATGCATTTATTTTAGTTTCTGTTTTGCAAACATTTGCTGTATGACCAAATTTCTTGCATTTGTAACATTGGACATTTTTGAAATTCTTTTTCTTTTTAGATTTTCGTTTCTTATGTTCTTTTTCATAAAAAGGTTGTTTATCATATGACCTACTTCTGTGATAAGTTTTCTTTTTCCTATGTTCAGATTTTCTATGCTTTTTATATTTTTTATATTCTTTTAGTTGAGAAGAAGGTGGTTTGATTCCTGTTATACCAAATTGTTGGCAAAAGGATCCCATTTCCTTTCTCTCTGAACCGTATTTATGTTGGATTTTCAAATCTTGACATAATGCTAAAGCTTCTTTTTTTATAAAAGCAAATATTTGACCGAAAGTTATATCATTGTAATCTATCTTTTCTGTTCCTAGTGCTCTGCTTAAATTAGTTATTATTCTTTGTGAAAATAAATTTGGCAATCCTGTTATAAATTTTTCTTTCCAAAATGGAGCACTGGAATCTGATCTTCTAAAGATTTGAGTTAAAAATACATCTTTGTACCATTTAAAATCAGTTAAAGTTGGACATCTTAGATTTGTTAAACAAATTTTTGAGCTTTCTAATTCTTCTGATGGATTGCCTACAAAATACATTGATATAGTATATAATAGAAATGTGGAACCATCTGGTACCATTACAAATTGAATATTAGGTTCTTCACCTTGTGCTTCTTCTGATTCATGATTTAGAATTGCTTGTTTTTGTCCTAATTGGAGGTGTTCATCCCACCATCCTTTTAATTGTCCTGTAAAGCCTGTTACTAATAACATTACTATTTGTTGTTCTGTGGAAGCTAAGGAAGCTTTATAAGCTGCTCTTGCCATTCCCATTTCTTGTAATAAATTTAAAATTTGATATTCTGATAACCCATCAATATTCCATTGATATATTGATGAACCATCATAACTTTTGAAAGAATGTAACTGTTCTTCATATTGAAGATCTGGTGGAGTTGGTTTTGGATAGTAAGGTTTGGTGTTACTATTTTTCCAATTATATTTTAATTTATTAATTCTCATATCTGGCTTTTCTTGTACTGGTTCTTGAAAATGTTGCTCTATAGTATTTATTTGTTTTTCAAAATCATTTTCTGAGAATTCATTTTCTGATTCTATATCTGAACTTTCTGAATCAGAACTACTATAAGATTCTTCTATTGGATTTGTTCCTGACATAACTCCTATCTGTTTTAGATTATTAGGTTTATCATTTGATTTTGGACTATTAGAACTACTAGCCTTATTATTTGGTCTTAGAGATAATGATTCTTCCATTTTTTTAGAAAAAGAGGATGCTTGAAAATGAGGTTTTGAAAATGGATTTTGAAACACTTCTGTATTATTATTAGTTGCTTTATTATCTAATTTTGTTGAAATAAAATCAACTTGATTAGCCACCGTGTGTAATAATTGGTTGGAATAATTATTCTGTTGATAAAGTTTTTTAATATCTTCTAAATTTACTATGTCTGTATCGTTATCTGGTCTACCTGTTTTAAAAGGAGAAGCAATTATTGTGGTTTCATCTGTAGTAATATGCACTGAATGGAGTGGAGGATGAATAGAACTAACTACTGTATTATTTAGTAGTTTCCATTTTTTATAAAGATTGGACTGTACATTTATTACTGGAACTTCTGTAAAATCTTCTTTTTTTATTATTTGTTTCTTTTTCAAATAGTATTCTAACCACATAAAAAATTTCATTTGTCTAATCTTTTTCTCTATTAACTCATCATAAAATTCTTGTTTAATATGCTCTCTAATTTCTAAACTTAATTTTTCAAACCATAATCTATTCTTACTATTTTCTTGACTATAATAATCTTCATTTAAATATGCTTTGTTTATTTTAAATTCACTAACAGTATTCATCATATTAATTTCTGATGGTCTCATTTGACTATATGTTGGTGAACCTATTGATGAATTTGAATCTGGTATTACTTCTGGTAATGGGGCAGAATATCTGACCCTTGTCTCATTAAATTGATTTGGAATGTCTGATGTAGAATGCCTATGTCTATGAATTAAATTATTATCCATATTAGCATATCTGGATGATTGTAAATTATATCTACCTGACATAGATTTATTAAATTTAATTAATATTTTTCCATCATTTTGCTCTTCTATTTCAGAAGGCTCAGTTATTCTTATATTTCTTTGAATTCCTGTTGGTCTTTCTGCTAATATTTCCATAGGAATAGTTATTTCATTCCATTTTAATAACTTAGGGGTTTCTATTGAAATATTATTAGAATTTGTTGTCACATAAACTGATTCATCTTTTTCAGTTGGGATTAATTTTAATGCTGTGGGAATCATGGATTGCATAAGTTTAAAATAAACTCTATAAATTAGTACAAAATGTTCTGTATCATTAACTATTCTATCTTGTTTTAATTGTATATCTAATTTTAAAGAATCCATAATATGGGGGTCTGTTAGACTAACTGAATAGTTTGGAATACATTCAAATCTTATTGTTCCATTACATATATTAGTTTGAACCATTGCTAATATCGAGTCTTTATACCTTATTAATCTATCATCTCTTAATGCCATGAATATTGGTGTATCAATTCCTAGTCTTACTAAGGGATGTAATGCTATTTGAACTAAACCAAAATGTAAAAACTTAAAATTTTGTTCTTTATATTTTCTAATGGCTTGTGATGATAATAATCGAATTGATTGGACTTCTTGGTTCATTGGTAGTATTTCTTCATGGATTTTGATTGAGTATGACTTATTAAATTCTAGTATTCCTTGTTGGTATATTGATTTTAATGTTTTATTTGGTAAAATTTGTTGTATTTCATGACTTTGTAAAACGTTTGAAGAAGATAAAGATCCTGTACTTATAGTACTGGAGCTTCCAAACAGAAATTTCTTAATCCTTTCTCCCATGGTAAATATATTAATGATTGATAAGTTTTACTATATCACGCCAATCACGTGTATCTCACGCTAATGCTACAGTCACGCCAACGTGGACCACCCTAACGAGCCACCTGCTCTTTAACGGGCTAAACCAAAACGATTTACAGGCATGAACACATGAGTAGCAAAGCAAGGAACACAAGTCAGCAAGTATAGTATTGCTAATCAATTTATAATATATCTATCACTCAATGGGGATTAAAAAATTCAAGTACTTGGCTCTGATACCATAAATTGCAGCAAGTGTGAATAGTAGTGACTTAAAACAGTAACGTGTGAATAGTAATGAACAGTAACATGAATAGTAAAATATTAGTATTAAGATAACCAGTGAATGTCAAATAGTAATTGCAGAAATATTTATCAGAGCCAAGTACTATAGAACAATATAGCCAATCACGCGTATTTATTATATATATATATATGTATTGGATGATTGTAAATATATATATAATACATATACATGGTATGATTGTAAAACGTGTATCTCACGCTATATATACTATATTGTTTAGGGTTTAGGGTTTAGGGTTTAGGGTTTAGGGTTTAGGGTTTTAGGGTTTTAGGGGTTTAGGGTTTAGGGTTTAGGGTTTAGGGTTTAGGGTTTTAGGGTTTAGGGTTTAGGGTTTAATATATTGTTTAAAACATGTATACCATGTATATGTATTATATATATATATTTAAACATGAATATATATATACTAATATTAAAAAGCATAATCAAGTATAAAACAGTATATTCATGTTTTACTTGGCTCTGATACCATAAATTAAAACAATATAGCCAATCACGCGTATAAAACAGTAACTTCCAACATGAATAAATTAAAACTATATTTTTTAAAACAATATAGTTTTAAACAATATAGCATGAAATATAGAAGTATAGTATTACTGTTTTAAGTCACTACTATTCACACTTGCTGCAATTTATGGTATCAGAGCCAAGTACTTGAATTTTTTAATCCCCATTGAGTGATAGATATATTATAAATTGATTAGCAATACTATACTTGCTGACTTGTGTTCCTTGCTTTGCTACTCATGTGTTCATGCCTGTAAATCGTTTTGGTTTAGCCCGTTAAAGAGCAGGTGGCTCGTTAGGGTGGTCCACGTTGGCGTGACTGTAGCATTAGCGTGAGATACACGTGATTGGCGTGATATAGTAAAACTTATCAATCATTAATATATTTACCATGGGAGAAAGGATTAAGAAATTTCTGTTTGGAAGCTCCAGTACTATAAGTACAGGATCTTTATCTTCTTCAAACGTTTTACAAAGTCATGAAATACAACAAATTTTACCAAATAAAACATTAAAATCAATATACCAACAAGGAATACTAGAATTTAATAAGTCATACTCAATCAAAATCCATGAAGAAATACTACCAATGAACCAAGAAGTCCAATCAATTCGATTATTATCATCACAAGCCATTAGAAAATATAAAGAACAAAATTTTAAGTTTTTACATTTTGGTTTAGTTCAAATAGCATTACATCCCTTAGTAAGACTAGGAATTGATACACCAATATTCATGGCATTAAGAGATGATAGATTAATAAGGTATAAAGACTCGATATTAGCAATGGTTCAAACTAATATATGTAATGGAACAATAAGATTTGAATGTATTCCAAACTATTCAGTTAGTCTAACAGACCCCCATATTATGGATTCTTTAAAATTAGATATACAATTAAAACAAGATAGAATAGTTAATGATACAGAACATTTTGTACTAATTTATAGAGTTTATTTTAAACTTATGCAATCCATGATTCCCACAGCATTAAAATTAATCCCAACTGAAAAAGATGAATCAGTTTATGTGACAACAAATTCTAATAATATTTCAATAGAAACCCCTAAGTTATTAAAATGGAATGAAATAACTATTCCTATGGAAATATTAGCAGAAAGACCAACAGGAATTCAAAGAAATATAAGAATAACTGAGCCTTCTGAAATAGAAGAGCAAAATGATGGAAAAATATTAATTAAATTTAATAAATCTATGTCAGGTAGATATAATTTACAATCATCCAGATATGCTAATATGGATAATAATTTAATTCATAGACATAGGCATTCTACATCAGACATTCCAAATCAATTTAATGAGACAAGGGTCAGATATTCTGCCCCATTACCAGAAGTAATACCAGATTCAAATTCATCAATAGGTTCACCAACATATAGTCAAATGAGACCATCAGAAATTAATATGATGAATACTGTTAGTGAATTTAAAATAAACAAAGCATATTTAAATGAAGATTATTATAGTCAAGAAAATAGTAAGAATAGATTATGGTTTGAAAAATTAAGTTTAGAAATTAGAGAGCATATTAAACAAGAATTTTATGATGAGTTAATAGAGAAAAAGATTAGACAAATGAAATTTTTTATGTGGTTAGAATACTATTTGAAAAAGAAACAAATAATAAAAAAAGAAGATTTTACAGAAGTTCCAGTAATAAATGTACAGTCCAATCTTTATAAAAAATGGAAACTACTAAATAATACAGTAGTTAGTTCTATTCATCCTCCACTCCATTCAGTGCATATTACTACAGATGAAACCACAATAATTGCTTCTCCTTTTAAAACAGGTAGACCAGATAACGATACAGACATAGTAAATTTAGAAGATATTAAAAAACTTTATCAACAGAATAATTATTCCAACCAATTATTACACACGGTGGCTAATCAAGTTGATTTTATTTCAACAAAATTAGATAATAAAGCAACTAATAATAATACAGAAGTGTTTCAAAATCCATTTTCAAAACCTCATTTTCAAGCATCCTCTTTTTCTAAAAAAATGGAAGAATCATTATCTCTAAGACCAAATAATAAGGCTAGTAGTTCTAATAGTCCAAAATCAAATGATAAACCTAATAATCTAAAACAGATAGGAGTTATGTCAGGAACAAATCCAATAGAAAAATCTTATAGTAGTTCTGATTCAGAAAGTTCAGATATAGAATCAGAAAATGAATTCTCAGAAAATGATTTTGAAAAACAAATAAATACTATAGAGCAACATTTTCAAGAACCAGTACAAGAAAAGCCAGATATGAGAATTAATAAATTAAAATATAATTGGAAAAATAGTAACACCAAACCTTACTATCCAAAACCAACTCCACCAGATCTTCAATATGAAGAACAGTTACATTCTTTCAAAAGTTATGATGGTTCATCAATATATCAATGGAATATTGATGGGTTATCAGAATATCAAATTTTAAATTTATTACAAGAAATGGGAATGGCAAGAGCAGCTTATAAAGCTTCCTTAGCTTCCACAGAACAACAAATAGTAATGTTATTAGTAACAGGCTTTACAGGACAATTAAAAGGATGGTGGGATGAACACCTCCAATTAGGACAAAAACAAGCAATTCTAAATCATGAATCAGAAGAAGCACAAGGTGAAGAACCTAATATTCAATTTGTAATGGTACCAGATGGTTCCACATTTCTATTATATACTATATCAATGTATTTTGTAGGCAATCCATCAGAAGAATTAGAAAGCTCAAAAATTTGTTTAACAAATCTAAGATGTCCAACTTTAACTGATTTTAAATGGTACAAAGATGTATTTTTAACTCAAATCTTTAGAAGATCAGATTCCAGTGCTCCATTTTGGAAAGAAAAATTTATAACAGGATTGCCAAATTTATTTTCACAAAGAATAATAACTAATTTAAGCAGAGCACTAGGAACAGAAAAGATAGATTACAATGATATAACTTTCGGTCAAATATTTGCTTTTATAAAAAAAGAAGCTTTAGCATTATGTCAAGATTTGAAAATCCAACATAAATACGGTTCAGAGAGAAAGGAAATGGGATCCTTTTGCCAACAATTTGGTATAACAGGAATCAAACCACCTTCTTCTCAACTAAAAGAATATAAAAAATATAAAAAGCATAGAAAATCTGAACATAGGAAAAAGAAAACTTATCACAGAAGTAGGTCATATGATAAACAACCTTTTTATGAAAAAGAACATAAGAAACGAAAATCTAAAAAGAAAAAGAATTTCAAAAATGTCCAATGTTACAAATGCAAGAAATTTGGTCATACAGCAAATGTTTGCAAAACAGAAACTAAAATAAATGCATTAGAAGATGTAGAATTAAGAAACAAACTATTAGCTATTTTAATTGATTCAGAAAAAGAACAATCCACTTATGAAACAGATTCAGATTCAGATTACTCTAGTGATTATGACAGTGAATGTCCATGTAAAATTTCCTCTATTAATATGTTAAATAGTACACATAGTAAGAAAAAAGAGTTACTGGATATAATAGAAAAATTAGGAGATTCTGAAAATAAAACTGAGTACATTCAGAAATTAAAGAGTTTAGTAATAGAAGAAAATAAACCTAGAATAACAGAAGCATTCAGTTTAGGACAAACCATTAAAAAATTTTCAGAATTAGATAAGCATAAGTCAATAATCACTTCAACAGATAATCAAGATTTAAGAAAAGAAATTTCTTTATTAAAAAATGAAATTAGATATATTAAGACAGAATTAAATGATTTAAAAGAAAAAGATTTAGAACTAGAATTAAAATTAATAGCATTAGATACACCAACTAGTTCTGGTATTGATATTTCAAAAGATATTCCAAATGACCAACAATTTTTTGGTGTTATCAATAAAATTAATATGGAAAAATGGTATTCTTTAGTTACCATAGGAGTCCAAGACTTTAGTACTACTGTAGTTGCATTAATTGATAGTGGGGCAGATCAATCATGCATTAGATCAGGATTAATTCCAAGTAAATATTTGGTAAAAACTAATGAACAACTGGCAGCAGCAAATGGTACTCCAATGATTATTAGGAAAAAATTATCAAATGGATACATTAGAAATAATGACTATTGTATTAAACATTCATTCTTAATATTAGAAAATGTATCTTATGATGCTGTATTAGGCAACCCATTTTTATATCAAATAACCCCTTTTAAAAAAACTCAGAAAGGAATAAGTACTAAAATATTAGGTAAAAAATTGCTATTCTCTTTTATGAATCCACCCAGTCAAGTTGAATTAAATTTATTACAAACTAATTCAATATATAAAAGAATATGTATAATAAATAGAAAGCAAAAAGACATATCATTTTTAAAAGAAGAATTAAGTTATTCTCAAATAGAAGAACAATTAGGGCACAAGGATGTAAAAGATAAAATAAGAGCATTAGAACAAAGATTTCAAAGGCAAATTTGTTCAAATCATCCCAATGCATTTTGGGATAGAAAGAAACATATAGTTTCACTACCATATGAAAAGGATTTTCAGGAACAAAATATTCCTACCAAGGCAAGGCCTATTCAAATGAATGCAGAACTTTTAGAATTATGTAAACAAGAAATCCAAGATCATTTAAATAAAAAACTAATAAGAAAGAGTAAATCTCCTTGGAGTTGCTCAGCTTTTTATGTTAACAAAAATGCAGAAAAAGAAAGAGGTGTTCCTAGACTAGTCATTAATTATAAACCATTAAATAAAGTTTTACAATGGATTAGATATCCCATTCCAAACAAAAGAGACTTAATAAATAGATTATCTAGTGCAAAAGTATTTTCAAAATTTGATTTAAAATCAGGATATTGGCAAATACAAATAGATGAAAAAGATAAATATAAAACAGCCTTTGTAGTTCCATTTGGTCAATATGAATGGAATGTAATGCCATTTGGATTAAAAAATGCTCCATCAGAATTTCAAAAAATAATGAATGATATCTTCAATCCATATTCAACATTTGTAATAGTTTATATAGATGATGTGTTAGTTTACTCAAACACAATTGATAACCATTTTAAGCATTTATATATACTGTTAAAAGTAATGACAACAAATGGATTAGTAATATCTGAACCAAAGATGAAATTATTTCAAACTAAAATTAGATTTTTAGGATTTAATATACATTTAGGAACAATAAGACCTATTCAAAGGTCCATAGAATTTGCAGATAAATTTCCTGATGAAATCAAAGATAAAAATCAATTACAAAGATTTTTAGGATGTGTTAATTATATTTCTGATTTCTTTCCAAACATTAAGATAATTTGTAAAAAATTATATGAAAGATTAAAAACAAATCCTCCTATTTGGACAGAAGAACACACAAATTTAGTGAAAGATATTAAGTTAAAAGCAAAGTCATTACCATGCTTAGGAATTCCACACTCAGATGCATTCATGATAATAGAAACTGATGCCTCCGATATAGGATATGGAGGAATATTAAAACAAAAACATTCAGATAAGATATCCATAGTAAGATATTATTCAGGATTTTGGAATAATACCCAGAAGAATTATTCAACAGTTAAAAAAGAAGTTTTGAGCATTGTTTTATGCATTTCCAAATTTCAAGATGATTTATATAACAAAAAGTTTTTATTAAACATTGATTGCAAATCAGCAAAGGATATTTTACAAAAGGATGTCAAAAATTTGGTTTCAAAACAAATCTTTGCCAGATGGCAAGCTATTTTATCCGTTTTTGATTTTGATATTGAATTTATCAAAGGGAAAGATAATTCTCTCCCAGACTTTCTAACAAGAGAATTTCTTACAGGTCACCATGAGTAATTCCTCATCCAGCTCTTCCACAGCAAAACGGAGTTCAGACTATGCAATTCCTAAGCCCATTAATCCAACAGTAGCTCCTCAACTCAGAGCTGAGGATTTCCCCACATTAACTTATTCCAATATGGCTCAAACACCTCATGCTAGGTTAGTCCAAGAACCAAACCCTCAAATAACTTCCAACTTCACTCCACTAAAGAGAGCCCATACACCATTACCTACTTTACAACCATCAAAACCTATATCTAGCTATTTTGAAAAACCAAACCCAGATCATATCCTGACCACCCACTTCACCTCAAAACCAGACATTCCTCAACTCAAAATCTTTGTTTCCAACTTATTTTTGCCAACCTCCTTATGGATGACAGCAGATACACAAAAAACCCAACAATACTATGAGCTCATATTAGTTGATACCCAGTCCATTGATATCCATCATATACCCAATAGACAGTACTCAGATAGGATAGAATATTCTAAGGTGTACATCAAACAAATCCTCAGTCCTCAACACTTCCCAAACAGACATGCCATTACTCCCTTTTCAGTAGAATATATTCCAAATGGCTTCAACTATTTTGATTATATTGAAGCCTGGTACAAAACTTTTTACTATCGATCATTTGACCATTCCTGGTTTTTCAATTTTCAAAGCAGTTTTAATGGACACATCCCAGAATGGTTTTATGACTGGTGGTTCAAATTTGGGCCATCAACAGATATCTATCCAAAGCCCATTTTAGATGCTTTCCAAACCTTTCAAAACCTTAGCCAACAAACACATCTAAGCCAGTCCAAACCATACGAAAGATTAATCCTATTTCACTCTATATTCCGAGTTCCATGGATTTTTGCATGGAGCTTTCAAGTAATCCCATTCTATACTTCCATTCCTCTTTTTTCTCTAGTTCGCCAATACAGAGTCAAATGGTGGGCTACCTATAATCCAGAATATTGCTCCAACAAAGCCATAACCCATTATTTCGAAACAGGTCACAAACTTAAAATTGCTTTTCAACCCACTAATCCTCCAACCATCACTGCTCCAATAATCAGGCCAACACCACAAAAAGCCATATATAGTCCAGCGGATCCTTTATTATGTCCATCCACTTCAAACCCAAATCCCACTTCTCAAATCATTAACAGTCCAAACCCAAAACAAGAAAAAGATGATGAAATGGAAAAGGCTTTGGAATTTTATAAAGCCTTTCTTAGTCAACAACAAAAGGCTATTAAAGAGGAGCCAGTTGATCTGGTTTACCTTCAAGATAGCCAGGACCCGTTTGATATGTAGTCCAATAAAATAAAGTCCAATATGAACAAATAGTCCATAAGAAATATGGTTCAATGAAATATAGTCCAATAACAAATCAGCAAGAAAGAAAGCATGAAAGAGATAAGGTGGATCCCAGCTTCCACCGTCCCGAAGTCAAAAAGCAGCCATTATGACGCATGCAATGACGTTTCCAGTACCGGCCAACAAATCAAAGCAGAAGACAGACGGGTGGGTCCCAGCTCCCACTACACAAACACAGAAGTCAAAAGAATCAGACAAGTGGTGGACCCCACTATTCCACTACTCCAGTCCATTCAGAACAAAAGTTACGGTTCAGATTGAAGATCAAGATCCAACGGTCAATAATTGTGGATTCCAAACTTGGATTCCAAAATGTAATAAATTAGAAGTTTCAGAATTCCTATAAGTAGTTCATTTGTAACTCATTCAGAGGCACGCTGAAATCAGCCCCTCTCTAGTACTCCTCCTTGTACGTTCTCTCCAATCTCTTCTGATCGTTCATACATCAGAAGTTAATTAATACCAAGCCTGAATGTTTAATTTTTAATAACTTGTTCTTATTTTACTGCTTTGATAAATATTTCTGCAATTACTATTTGACATTCACTGGTTATCTTAATACTAATATTTTACTATTCGTGTTACTGTTCATTACTATTCACACGTTACTGTTTTAAGTCACTACTATTCACACTTGCTGCAATTTATGGTATCAGAGCCAAGTACTTGAATTTTATAAATTCAAGTAAATTATTTAAATATGCTCTGATACCATCATATACCATCATATACCCAATAGTAATTGCAGAAAAATTAATCAATCACGTGTATCTCACGCTAATGCTACAGTCACGCCAACGTTACTGTTTTAAAAATTATATCATGTTTAATGACTACTATCATAAAACAATATAGCCAATTATATAATTTTAATTTATTAATTTATATAATTTTTTAAATGCCAAGTTACTGTTTTAAGTCACGCCAAGTACTTGAATTTTTTCATCCCCATTGAGTGATAGATATATTATAAATTGATTAGCAATACTATACTTGCTGACTTGTGTTCCTTGCTTTGCTACTCATGTGTTCATGCCTGTAAATCGTTTTGGTTTAGCCCGTTAAAGAGCAGGTGGCTCGTTAGCTCTGATACCATTTGGCTCAGGAAGCGAGGTGATCTAACCTGCTGTGACAACCAACAGTACCTCAAAACCACTTTTTACGCACAGTTGCCTCTCGACAACTACAACCCATAGTCGGGCCCCAGCCGACCGGGACATCCTGGGGATAAGAGCCTACACTTCGTCACACTGTCATGCAGTGAGAACTCCCCATGGATCTGGATCCCTCTTCTTAGGGCGAGGTCTTACTCCATAGTGGCTCTGATACCATAAATTGCAGCAAGTGTGAATAGTAGTGACTTAAAACAGTAACGTGTGAATAGTAATGAACAGTAACACGAATAGTAAAATATTAGTATTAAGATAACCAGTGAATGTCAAATAGTAATTGCAGAAATATTTATCAAAGCAGTAAAATAAGAACAAGTTATTAAAAATTAAACATTCAGGCTTGGTATTAATTAACTTCTGATGTATGAACGATCAGAAGAGATTGGAGAGAACGTACAAGGAGGAGTACTAGAGAGGGGCTGATTTCAGCGTGCCTCTGAATGAGTTACAAATGAACTACTTATAGGAATTCTGAAACTTCTAATTTATTACATTTTGGAATCCAAGTTTGGAATCCACAATTATTGACCGTTGGATCTTGATCTTCAATCTGAACCGTAACTTTTGTTCTGAATGGACTGGAGTAGTGGAATAGTGGGGTCCACCACTTGTCTGATTCTTTTGACTTCTGTGTTTGTGTAGTGGGAGCTGGGACCCACCCGTCTGTCTTCTGCTTTGATTTGTTGGCCGGTACTGGAAACGTCATTGCATGCGTCATAATGGCTGCTTTTTGACTTCGGGACGGTGGAAGCTGGGATCCACCTTATCTCTTTCATGCTTTCTTTCTTGCTGATTTGTTATTGGACTATATTTCATTGAACCATATTTCTTATGGACTATTTGTTCATATTGGACTTTATTTTATTGGACTACATATCAAACGGGTCCTGGCTATCTTGAAGGTAAACCAGATCAACTGGCTCCTCTTTAATAGCCTTTTGTTGTTGACTAAGAAAGGCTTTATAAAATTCCAAAGCCTTTTCCATTTCATCATCTTTTTCTTGTTTTGGGTTTGGACTGTTAATGATTTGAGAAGTGGGATTTGGGTTTGAAGTGGATGGACATAATAAAGGATCCGCTGGACTATATATGGCTTTTTGTGGTGTTGGCCTGATTATTGGAGCAGTG
The DNA here is from genome assembly GCA_037428765.1 of Rubia yunnanensis. Taxonomy (NCBI): domain Eukaryota; kingdom Viridiplantae; phylum Streptophyta; class Magnoliopsida; order Gentianales; family Rubiaceae; genus Rubia; species Rubia yunnanensis. Next base: position 15,653 of record CM075062.1, read on the forward strand.
ATGGTTGGAGGATTAGTGGGTTGAAAAGCAATTTTAAGTTTGTGACCTGTTTCGAAATAATGGGTTATGGCTTTGTTGGAGCAATATTCTGGATTATAGGTAGCCCACCATTTGACTCTGTATTGGCGAACTAGAGAAAAAAGAGGAATGGAAGTATAGAATGGGATTACTTGAAAGCTCCATGCAAAAATCCATGGAACTCGGAATATAGAGTGAAATAGGATTAATCTTTCGTATGGTTTGGACTGGCTTAGATGTGTTTGTTGGCTAAGGTTTTGAAAGGTTTGGAAAGCATCTAAAATGGGCTTTGGATAGATATCTGTTGATGGCCCAAATTTGAACCACCAGTCATAAAACCATTCTGGGATGTGTCCATTAAAACTGCTTTGAAAATTGAAAAACCAGGAATGGTCAAATGATCGATAGTAAAAAGTTTTGTACCAGGCTTCAATATAATCAAAATAGTTGAAGCCATTTGGAATATATTCTACTGAAAAGGGAGTAATGGCATGTCTGTTTGGGAAGTGTTGAGGACTGAGGATTTGTTTGATGTACACCTTAGAATATTCTATCCTATCTGAGTACTGTCTATTGGGTATATGATGGATATCAATGGACTGGGTATCAACTAATATGAGCTCATAGTATTGTTGGGTTTTTTGTGTATCTGCTGTCATCCATAAGGAGGTTGGCAAAAATAAGTTGGAAACAAAGATTTTGAGTTGAGGAATGTCTGGTTTTGAGGTGAAGTGGGTGGTCAGGATATGATCTGGGTTTGGTTTTTCAAAATAGCTAGATATAGGTTTTGATGGTTGTAAAGTAGGTAATGGTGTATGGGCTCTCTTTAGTGGAGTGAAGTTGGAAGTTATTTGAGGGTTTGGTTCTTGGACTAACCTAGCATGAGGTGTTTGGGCCATATTGGAATAAGTTAATGTGGGGAAATCCTCAGCTCTGAGTTGAGGAGCTACTGTTGGATTAATGGGCTTAGGAATTGCATAGTCTGAACTCCGTTTTGCTGTGGAAGAGCTGGATGAGGAATTACTCATGGTGACCTGTAAGAAATTCTCTTGTTAGAAAGTCTGGGAGAGAATTATCTTTCCCTTTGATAAATTCAATATCAAAATCAAAAACGGATAAAATAGCTTGCCATCTGGCAAAGATTTGTTTTGAAACCAAATTTTTGACATCCTTTTGTAAAATATCCTTTGCTGATTTGCAATCAATGTTTAATAAAAACTTTTTGTTATATAAATCATCTTGAAATTTGGAAATGCATAAAACAATGCTCAAAACTTCTTTTTTAACTGTTGAATAATTCTTCTGGGTATTATTCCAAAATCCTGAATAATATCTTACTATGGATATCTTATCTGAATGTTTTTGTTTTAATATTCCTCCATATCCTATATCGGAGGCATCAGTTTCTATTATCATGAATGCATCTGAGTGTGGAATTCCTAAGCATGGTAATGACTTTGCTTTTAACTTAATATCTTTCACTAAATTTGTGTGTTCTTCTGTCCAAATAGGAGGATTTGTTTTTAATCTTTCATATAATTTTTTACAAATTATCTTAATGTTTGGAAAGAAATCAGAAATATAATTAACACATCCTAAAAATCTTTGTAATTGATTTTTATCTTTGATTTCATCAGGAAATTTATCTGCAAATTCTATGGACCTTTGAATAGGTCTTATTGTTCCTAAATGTATATTAAATCCTAAAAATCTAATTTTAGTTTGAAATAATTTCATCTTTGGTTCAGATATTACTAATCCATTTGTTGTCATTACTTTTAACAGTATATATAAATGCTTAAAATGGTTATCAATTGTGTTTGAGTAAACTAACACATCATCTATATAAACTATTACAAATGTTGAATATGGATTGAAGATATCATTCATTATTTTTTGAAATTCTGATGGAGCATTTTTTAATCCAAATGGCATTACATTCCATTCATATTGACCAAATGGAACTACAAAGGCTGTTTTATATTTATCTTTTTCATCTATTTGTATTTGCCAATATCCTGATTTTAAATCAAATTTTGAAAATACTTTTGCACTAGATAATCTATTTATTAAGTCTCTTTTGTTTGGAATGGGATATCTAATCCATTGTAAAACTTTATTTAATGGTTTATAATTAATGACTAGTCTAGGAACACCTCTTTCTTTTTCTGCATTTTTGTTAACATAAAAAGCTGAGCAACTCCAAGGAGATTTACTCTTTCTTATTAGTTTTTTATTTAAATGATCTTGGATTTCTTGTTTACATAATTCTAAAAGTTCTGCATTCATTTGAATAGGCCTTGCCTTGGTAGGAATATTTTGTTCCTGAAAATCCTTTTCATATGGTAGTGAAACTATATGTTTCTTTCTATCCCAAAATGCATTGGGATGATTTGAACAAATTTGCCTTTGAAATCTTTGTTCTAATGCTCTTATTTTATCTTTTACATCCTTGTGCCCTAATTGTTCTTCTATTTGAGAATAACTTAATTCTTCTTTTAAAAATGATATGTCTTTTTGCTTTCTATTTATTATACATATTCTTTTATATATTGAATTAGTTTGTAATAAATTTAATTCAACTTGACTGGGTGGATTCATAAAAGAGAATAGCAATTTTTTACCTAATATTTTAGTACTTATTCCTTTCTGAGTTTTTTTAAAAGGGGTTATTTGATATAAAAATGGGTTGCCTAATACAGCATCATAAGATACATTTTCTAATATTAAGAATGAATGTTTAATACAATAGTCATTATTTCTAATGTATCCATTTGATAATTTTTTCCTAATAATCATTGGAGTACCATTTGCTGCTGCCAGTTGTTCATTAGTTTTTACCAAATATTTACTTGGAATTAATCCTGATCTAATGCATGATTGATCTGCCCCACTATCAATTAATGCAACTACAGTAGTACTAAAGTCTTGGACTCCTATGGTAACTAAAGAATACCATTTTTCCATATTAATTTTATTGATAACACCAAAAAATTGTTGGTCATTTGGAATATCTTTTGAAATATCAATACCAGAACTAGTTGGTGTATCTAATGCTATTAATTTTAATTCTAGTTCTAAATCTTTTTCTTTTAAATCATTTAATTCTGTCTTAATATATCTAATTTCATTTTTTAATAAAGAAATTTCTTTTCTTAAATCTTGATTATCTGTTGAAGTGATTATTGACTTATGCTTATCTAATTCTGAAAATTTTTTAATGGTTTGTCCTAAACTGAATGCTTCTGTTATTCTAGGTTTATTTTCTTCTATTACTAAACTCTTTAATTTCTGAATGTACTCAGTTTTATTTTCAGAATCTCCTAATTTTTCTATTATATCCAGTAACTCTTTTTTCTTACTATGTGTACTATTTAACATATTAATAGAGGAAATTTTACATGGACATTCACTGTCATAATCACTAGAGTAATCTGAATCTGAATCTGTTTCATAAGTGGATTGTTCTTTTTCTGAATCAATTAAAATAGCTAATAGTTTGTTTCTTAATTCTACATCTTCTAATGCATTTATTTTAGTTTCTGTTTTGCAAACATTTGCTGTATGACCAAATTTCTTGCATTTGTAACATTGGACATTTTTGAAATTCTTTTTCTTTTTAGATTTTCGTTTCTTATGTTCTTTTTCATAAAAAGGTTGTTTATCATATGACCTACTTCTGTGATAAGTTTTCTTTTTCCTATGTTCAGATTTTCTATGCTTTTTATATTTTTTATATTCTTTTAGTTGAGAAGAAGGTGGTTTGATTCCTGTTATACCAAATTGTTGGCAAAAGGATCCCATTTCCTTTCTCTCTGAACCGTATTTATGTTGGATTTTCAAATCTTGACATAATGCTAAAGCTTCTTTTTTTATAAAAGCAAATATTTGACCGAAAGTTATATCATTGTAATCTATCTTTTCTGTTCCTAGTGCTCTGCTTAAATTAGTTATTATTCTTTGTGAAAATAAATTTGGCAATCCTGTTATAAATTTTTCTTTCCAAAATGGAGCACTGGAATCTGATCTTCTAAAGATTTGAGTTAAAAATACATCTTTGTACCATTTAAAATCAGTTAAAGTTGGACATCTTAGATTTGTTAAACAAATTTTTGAGCTTTCTAATTCTTCTGATGGATTGCCTACAAAATACATTGATATAGTATATAATAGAAATGTGGAACCATCTGGTACCATTACAAATTGAATATTAGGTTCTTCACCTTGTGCTTCTTCTGATTCATGATTTAGAATTGCTTGTTTTTGTCCTAATTGGAGGTGTTCATCCCACCATCCTTTTAATTGTCCTGTAAAGCCTGTTACTAATAACATTACTATTTGTTGTTCTGTGGAAGCTAAGGAAGCTTTATAAGCTGCTCTTGCCATTCCCATTTCTTGTAATAAATTTAAAATTTGATATTCTGATAACCCATCAATATTCCATTGATATATTGATGAACCATCATAACTTTTGAAAGAATGTAACTGTTCTTCATATTGAAGATCTGGTGGAGTTGGTTTTGGATAGTAAGGTTTGGTGTTACTATTTTTCCAATTATATTTTAATTTATTAATTCTCATATCTGGCTTTTCTTGTACTGGTTCTTGAAAATGTTGCTCTATAGTATTTATTTGTTTTTCAAAATCATTTTCTGAGAATTCATTTTCTGATTCTATATCTGAACTTTCTGAATCAGAACTACTATAAGATTCTTCTATTGGATTTGTTCCTGACATAACTCCTATCTGTTTTAGATTATTAGGTTTATCATTTGATTTTGGACTATTAGAACTACTAGCCTTATTATTTGGTCTTAGAGATAATGATTCTTCCATTTTTTTAGAAAAAGAGGATGCTTGAAAATGAGGTTTTGAAAATGGATTTTGAAACACTTCTGTATTATTATTAGTTGCTTTATTATCTAATTTTGTTGAAATAAAATCAACTTGATTAGCCACCGTGTGTAATAATTGGTTGGAATAATTATTCTGTTGATAAAGTTTTTTAATATCTTCTAAATTTACTATGTCTGTATCGTTATCTGGTCTACCTGTTTTAAAAGGAGAAGCAATTATTGTGGTTTCATCTGTAGTAATATGCACTGAATGGAGTGGAGGATGAATAGAACTAACTACTGTATTATTTAGTAGTTTCCATTTTTTATAAAGATTGGACTGTACATTTATTACTGGAACTTCTGTAAAATCTTCTTTTTTTATTATTTGTTTCTTTTTCAAATAGTATTCTAACCACATAAAAAATTTCATTTGTCTAATCTTTTTCTCTATTAACTCATCATAAAATTCTTGTTTAATATGCTCTCTAATTTCTAAACTTAATTTTTCAAACCATAATCTATTCTTACTATTTTCTTGACTATAATAATCTTCATTTAAATATGCTTTGTTTATTTTAAATTCACTAACAGTATTCATCATATTAATTTCTGATGGTCTCATTTGACTATATGTTGGTGAACCTATTGATGAATTTGAATCTGGTATTACTTCTGGTAATGGGGCAGAATATCTGACCCTTGTCTCATTAAATTGATTTGGAATGTCTGATGTAGAATGCCTATGTCTATGAATTAAATTATTATCCATATTAGCATATCTGGATGATTGTAAATTATATCTTGATTAAATTATTATGTATTACTATATCACGCCATAAATTATATAAATTAATAAATTAAAACTATATCATAGTATATATATATTAATTATATACTTGCATATCTTTATCAGCTGAAATCAGCCCCTCTCTAGTACTCCTCCTTGTACGTTCTCTCCAATCTCTTCTGATCGTTCATACATCAGAAGTTAATTAATACCAAGCCTGAATGTTTAATTTTTAATAACTTGTTCTTATTTTACTGCTTTGATAAAAATTTCACTGCAATTACTATTTGACATTCACTGGTTATCTTAATACTAATATTTTACCAAGTAAATATTTGGTAAAAACTAATGAACAACTGGCAGCAGCAAATGGTACTCCAATGATTATTAGGAAAAAATTATCAAATGGATACATTAGAAATAATGACTATTGTATTAAACATTCATTCTTAATATTAGAAAATGTATCTTATGATGCTGTATTAGGCAACCCATTTTTATATCAAATAACCCCTTTTAAAAAAACTCAGAAAGGAATAAGTACTAAAATATTAGGTAAAAAATTGCTATTCTCTTTTATGAATCCACCCAGTCAAGTTGAATTAAATTTATTACAAACTAATTCAATATATAAAAGAATATGTATAATAAATAGAAAGCAAAAAGACATATCATTTTTAAAAGAAGAATTAAGTTATTCTCAAATAGAAGAACAATTAGGGCACAAGGATGTAAAAGATAAAATAAGAGCATTAGAACAAAGATTTCAAAGGCAAATTTGTTCAAATCATCCCAATGCATTTTGGGATAGAAAGAAACATATAGTTTCACTACCTGGAGTACTAGAGAGGAGTAATATATATATATATATATATATATATATATATATATATATATTTAAGCTCTTCTCCTATTTATTACATTTAATGAAATTTTAATTACGAAAACTATTTTTATATCATATATTTTTATCATGCAATACTTAAAGACGTATTATTTTATATTTATTTAATTTAATTGTAGTTAAATTTAAGGTAAAGTTTTGGGAAAGATCGTCTTTCCATAAGCTTATGGAAATATGGGGGTAATTAGAATAATAAAAGATAAAAGGTCATAGTTGCAATATTAAAGTTTATTTGCAGTTTAAACCTTGATCTTCTCATGACTTATGGAAAGACCGTCTTTCAAAAGACTGATTCTAAATTTAATATGATAATCATTATACCATTAATCATTTATCTTATATATCCTCCTCCATGCTTTAAATTTAAGAAAGTAATCTTAAATATTATGAATGATATTTATATTCTTTAAAGAGTGAGTCTCCTAACAGGCGACTTGTCCATAAATTTATGGACACGCCACATATTTTTTACGTTACAAATTGCATTTGTTAAACTACATACAAAATTTAGAATTTTTGAAAATATTTTTTTATATCATATATTTTTTATATTTTCAAATTTAAATACTTGTTATTACTTGGTTTTGTTGAGAGTAAGACAGATTACTCTTGGTTTGTCTTTTCCCATGGATTGGTTTCTTTGCATGTTCTAGTTTATGTGGATGATTTGGTCATTGTTGGTAGCTCTTCCGCGATCATCTCCGAGTTCAAGAAATACTTGAGTTCTTGTTTCCATATGAAATATCTTGGTTTACTTAAGTATTTCTTGGGCATAGAGATTGCTAGAAAAATCGGAGGGGATGTTTCTTGCGCAAAGGAAATGTGCCTTGGATATTTTATCTGATATAAGTTTATCTGTTTCTGAATCGACTGACTTTCCGATGGAGCAGCAACACGATCTGGCCAGTGTAGATGACCCACTTTACCATGATCCGGAACAGTACATGCGACTGGTTGAGCGCCTGATATACCTTACCATCACACGTCTTGAGCTTAGTTATTCGGTTCACACACTTGCTCAATTCGTGAAGTCTCATTGTGTTCCTCACTGGCAAGCTGCAGCTCGTGTGTTACACTACTTGAAAAGCCATCATGGTCAAGGTTTATTTCTCTCTTCCCTTAGTGCGTTACAGTTGACTGCTTACTATGATTCTGATTGAGATGCTTGCCCCATTACCCGGCGTTTTCGTTTCGGTTACTTTGTGATGACGGGCGATTCTCCGATTTCTTGGAAGACCAAGAAACAACCTACAGTTTCTCGATCTTCTGCTGAAGTGGAGTATCGTGCTATGGTTGTTACATATTGTGAGTTGTTATGACTTAGCTCTTTACTGAAAGACTTGGGGGTTGTGCATGCTGCTCATATGCGTTTGTTTTGTAACAGTCAATCTGCCCTTCATATTTTAGCAAATCGAGTGTTCCATGAACGTACGAAGCATATTGAAGTTGATTGTCATTTTGTCCGGGATCTTGGACAGTCTGGTATTATAGTTACTCATCATATTCGCATTACAGATCAACCTGCGGACTTGTTTACCAAAGCTCTCGGACGTAATCAGTTTCTTTCATTACTTGGCAAGTTGGGCATTTCTGATCCCCATGCTCCAACTTGAGGGAGGATGTTAAGGAATATAAATATTACTTGTAATTGTAATTAGATTCTATTTTCCTTTGGCAAAATCTTGGGAAAGACCATTTTTCCATATGCTTATGGAAAGACAGGGTTTAATTAGAATAATAAAAGGTAAAATGTCTTAGTTGCAATATAAAAAATTTAGTATGCAACATGTAGTAGTTATAAAGTTTATGACACGTGCAACCCAAAAAAAATTTCTTCATTTCTTCTTATTTGCACTTTAAACCTTGACATTTTCATGACTTATGGAAAGACCGTCTTTCAAGAGACAGACTCTTAAAAAAATATCAATAAAAATGCTGGTTGCCGGATACCTAGAGATACGCTTTTGTTGGAATTCATCGTCTCTTACGTTTGTACTGTTGCAATTAGGTTCGTTTTACTGATTTAAGTAATGGATCGATTGTATTTGCTTTTCTCAAATGCGGCAATATGCCAGAATACGGAACAACTTGCTTAGGTTTTCACGACCGACATGTTTCATTCCATTGCTCCATCGCTCCGATTTAATATCTTTAAGGACACTTATAATCTGTATTTAGAAACTAGAATAAGTCTTGGATATACGAGATTATGTTATAATCCGACGGTATCAGGTAGAAAATAAGGGTAATAATTATGTGTGTTAATTCATGACTTCATGGTACATTGTATAGTAATACAAAATACCTATACAAGCTAGAAAAAGGAAATGAGTCAGTCTCTTGAAAGACGGTCTTTCCATAACCATGGAAAAATCAAGGTTTAAAGTGCAAATTAGAAGAAATGAAGATAAAATTTTCGGGTTGTATGAACCGGGTTTTAAACTTTATAACAACTACACATTGTATAATAAATTTTTAATATTGCAACTAACATTTTTTACCTTTTATTATTATAATTAAACCTCGTGATAGAAAGACCGTCTTTCCCAAGACTTTGCTATAATAAAGACTATTTTATACCAAAACTTAGCCTTAACATTTGATATTATAAATTTCACTTTCACCCTTTATGGGTGTGTTTGAGAGAGGCCTGCTTATAAGTAGACTTAATTTATTTTAAAAAATAAGAGGAGACCAAATTCTACTTTTCTCCAAAAAATATCTTTAATTTTTTACACTTTATCAAAATTATGAAAAGTGCTTACTCTATAATCAAAATAACTTATAAGTCCCATTAAACAGAACTTGTATCATCGATTATATATTCCATCCACTCCATTTTAAACTTTACAAATTGCCGTTTGAAAATTAATCATAAAAAATATGAATGTGATGGAAACAAAGAGATTATTATATAAGTTGAAAGAGCTAACCAAAGCTATTCATTCAACCACAAACCATCGAGTCATCAATGGAGAACATTAAGCACACACACGTCCCGGTGAACGGCATAAACATGCACGTAGCCGAGATCGGAGAAGGTCCGGCGGTGTTGCTCCTCCACGGCTTCCCGGAGCTCTGGTACTCGTGGCGCCATCAGATGCTCTTTCTTGCATCCAAGGTAATATTATATTTTACAATTTGTATTTACATGGGCGAAGCGAGGAAATATTTTTGACAGGGGCTGGACGACTGGTAGGAGAAAATAAAATTTTCAATCTTTTTTTATTATTAGAGGAGGCTGATAGGTAAAAAAAATTCAAATTTACTTCCAAAAATTTTCATTCCAACGGAAGCCGAAAATGAAAATTTCTCAAAATTACTGATCACAAAATTTTCTTTTTGGCAGGGTGGGATCGAAAAGAAAATTTTCAAAATCACTGATCCCAAAACTTTTCTTCTTGGCGGGGGTTGGAATCCGATCCCCCCCCAATGTACATCTTGTACTCATCTATTAATATTAATACACCACCCCAATAATTACAAATTTTATTGCATTAAAGGGCTATCGCGCCATAGCCCCCGACCTCCGGGGGTATGGCGATACAGACGCCCCAGACGCTGGTGCCACTAGCTACACGGCGTTTCACATTGTCGGAGACTTGGTGGCGCTGCTGAAAGCGATGGATTTGGATAAGGTGTTTGTGGTGGGCCATGACTGGGGAGCTTCCATCGCATGGTACTTGTGTTTGTTTCGTCCGGATTTGGTCAATGCGCTGGTCAACCTCAGCGTTGTTTTCCGGCAGAGAAATCCGGCGATGAAGCCGGTTGAGATGTTCCGGAAGTATTTCGGAGATGATTTCTACATTTGTAGATTTCAGGTATGTATTTATCCATCAGGTTCCCTTTCTTTATTTTTCAGGTTTCAAATTAACACATCTCACGTTTATATAAATAAAATTAAGAATTAATGAAAGCATTGTAGTTTTGAGTTCGTGACCTCTTCATCATTCATTCTAAGATGATGGAAAAAATGCTCATCGGCGATTACAATAACTGGAATTGACATCCAACCTAACTAGCATCTAGCAATAACCAATCTATTGCAAGGATATTCAAATTACATGTCAAACGGACTGATCATCTGTACTATTACAGATCACAGATCCAATAAAAAAACTGTAGCATCGCCCCCGGGAATATTAACTAACTTCTAGCAAAAATCATAACCACTTGGATGAGAAGATCGTATCACGCATCAATATCACTGCGTCAAACATGGATCTTCTACAACAGTAACATCACTTGATCCAACCATGATCTATGTTGTCCAAACTGCAAGCACCTTAAAATACACAGATCTGGCGAACCCGAATTGATGGAAACTCAAAATTATAACTACAAACAAAATTGTGAACATACGATCTGAACAAGCATAATCGAGAATAATACATCAACGTGAACAAATAAATCGAGTAATCATCATGAACACAACAATCTAATCGATTAGGTTGAAGAACAAAACTAATTTGTGGAAATAAATTTTAACACTTATTGAATAACAAACATATAAATTAAAATATATTGTTGTCCCCCATCTCTCCTAATGGGAAAATGAAAAAAATGATTGAAAAAGAAAGAGTGCCGCAAGATTAGGAAGGAGCTGCGTAAGGTTTTTGTTAAACCCTGACCTCTTCATCATTTTCGTTCTCCTTAAATTTTTTAGAAAATACAAATTCTTATTTTATACCTTCTAATTATTGGACAAAATTATTTTATAATTGGTATAGTTACGGTAATACTTTGATGTTTATTTTTACTTATTAAATTCTCGTAATTTTAAAAGTATTTTAAAATAAATATTAAAATACATATAATTATATTCAAACTTTAAAAATTACATAACGAAATTCATAATTGGTGTAATTGCTAGATGATGCCAGGAGACTCTCTCTCAGCAAAACAGATGTATGCACCAACTAATAACAATCACATAAACTAATTCTTGTTTAATTATACCGAACTAAAATGAGATATAGTGAAAATTAAAATAATAGATCAAAACTAATACTCACTTCATTTTAATATATTGACACACTTTTTTTGTTTATTTTATATTAGCACACTTTCTCTTTTTGGTAAGATTAATTCTGTTTCATCCACTGATTCTATTTTTAAAATTTCTTTCGAATTTGAATTTCATCTATTCATTTCATTCACCATAAATTCAAGTGAAAAACTAAACACGTCAATGTCAATAATACGAAAGTAGCAATATCAATTCAAATCATTCACTGAACTACACCGAACTGAACTGAAAAAATGCATGACTGAGGCATTGTGAAATTTTAATGGTGTCTTTGTAGACTCCGGGAGAAGCTGAGGAGGACTTTGGGAACTATGACACGGCGGAGGTAATGAAGGCGTTTCTAACGAGCCGTGATCCGCGCCCGCCGGTTATTCCTAAAGAGGGTTTCGGCGCCTTCGTTAAAATGGTTCCGGCATCCTTGCCGGAATGGCTAACCGCCGACGATGTCAATTACTATGCTAGCAAGTTCAAGAAAACTGGCTTCACCGGCGGCTTAAATTACTATCGAGCTTTCGACTTGTGAGTTAACTCTTCCAAGGTGTTTTATTCTAGTCCTACAATTTTATGATTATTTTATAGTTTTAAATTTTTGCTTTTTGGACTTCTATTGGTCTTAATTTATAGTTATTTTTCATCATTATAATAGACCAACAAATAGACCTCCTATGAAGAAGATAAAATGGGGTTGACGGCAAAAACTAGGAGAATTTTTTTAAAATAAATAAACTTTTTTATATATAAAGTGTTTTTCTTTTAGGATAAGTAGTTTTAAATGTTTGGTGAATTGTTAAATGCAGTTAATTTTTAAACTACAAATCATTTTTAGAATAGTTAATTTTATTTATGTAGCTAATTATCTCATACTTTTAAAATAGCCATTTTTTTAGGCAAAGTCTTGGGAAAGACCGTTTTTCCATAAGCTTATGAAAATACGGGGTTTAATGAAAATTAAAATAATAAAAAGTAAAAGGTCTTAGTTGAAATATTAAAAATTTATTATGCAACGTGTAGTAGTTATAAAGTTTATAACCCGATTCATGCAACCCAAAAATTTTATCTTCATTTCTTTTAATTTGCACTTTAAATCTTGGTCTTTCCATGAAAAAACCATTTTTCAAGAGACGAACTTTATTTTTTATTAGTAGAACTCCACAAAAAACGCTTTTAATCCAAAAACAAAAGGCATTTTTGAGAGCAAAATAGATGCAAATCTCCTCTACTTTTAAAATACTGGTTCTATTCAAAACGGCTGTATGCATAGGAGAAATTATTTTGTTTATCCATTCCTTTTTTCTCTGTAAAGGTAGAAAATAAGAGTAATGATCTGTGTGTATTCATGAATTCAGGATACATTATATAGTAGTACAGGATACCTATACAAGCTAGGAAAAGGTAACAGAATACAATTACATCTATAATTATGGTAAGAATACAAATACAATTCAAATTCCTTAACACTCCTTCTCAAGTTGGAGCATGAGGATCGGAAATGCCCAACTTGCCAAGTAAAGAATGGAACTGGTTACGTCCGAGAGCTTTAGTGAATAAATTTGTTGGTTGGTCTATCGTACGGATATGTTGAGTAACAATAGTGTCAGATTGGACAAGATCTCGGACAAAATGACAATCAATTTCAATGTGCTTCGTGCGTTCATGAAAAACTGGGTTGGCTGCTATGTGGAGAGCAGATTGACTGTCACAAAACAATTTCATGGGAAAAGAGTGAGAAACCCCTAAGTCCTCCAGTAAGGACCTAAGCCATAACAACTCATAGCAGGTAACTGTCATAGCACGATACTCTGCTTCAGCAGAAGATCGAGAAACAGTAGGTTGCTTCTTAGTCTTCCAGGAAACCGGAGAATCACAATCATAACAAAATAACCAGATAAAGAACGCCTAGTAATTGGACAGACGGCCCAATCTGAATCACAATAAGCAGTCAATTGTAGAGGATGGAGTTCTAGAGGATGGAGTTCTATAAGGTCCCCAAACATTTCAATGTACTAATTCAAATAATGTAGTAGCATTTGTATAACTCAATGGAAAACTATGTCTAGTCTGTTTTGCTCTATAACATACAGAGCAAGGTATAGTAGTATTATTGGTGCTAAAATCAAGAGTAGGAATAGAAGACAACACCGTAGATGATGGATGACCAAAACGCTGATGCCATAAATCAGATGAAGAAACCGAAGCAACTGTCGGAATAGACTGCAGGATATGAGGACAAATGCGAGTATCCAACAGACGAAGCCAATAAACCCCCCCTTCTATTCACCCACGCCAATCACAATCCCCGTACTAATTTTCTGTAAAATGCAATAATTTTCAGTAAACAAGGCTAGACATTTTAAGGCAGATAACAATCTAGAGTATGATAATAAATTGCATTGCAAAGTAGGTATGTAGAGCACATGAGTAAGGGTGACATCACCAAAACAAATATACTCATATTGTGTAGCAGGCGACACAGATCCATCAGGCAGTATAACATTCACAGTATTGGTAGAAGTAGTAATATCAGTAAGAGAACCATTGTCACCAATCATGTGATACGAGACTCCTGAATCAAGAATCCAGGGTAAAGTAGACTTACCTGACCCATGGTCAGATAACGAATAAAACTGATTAAATAAATGTATGGTCGTACTCCATTGGTCGTCAGACAGAGCAGGACCAAAATCAGATCGTGTAGGCAAGCCAGAGGAGGCGGCCACCGCAAACCCTTGCGGCGACGTCACTACTCCAGCAAAAATAGTCATAACACAAATGGCAACCAAGGGGAGATATATAATTAAAATAAGTAAATAAATTCTTGCAATAATGGAGAAAGAGGCAACCAAACGTGAGCTGATCCGCGTGGATACACAGGCGCGTGGAGACACGCGCTATGAAAGGGGAGGAGCACGTCTGGCGACAATCGCGCGTGGGTTCACGCGTTGTTGGTTATGGCGCGCGCGTGAATCTCACGCGCATCTCTGTCGATCGAGCTGTCGGCGTCGGCGGCGAGCAGGCTTTGAACGGCGTCGGCGTTTGCACAACCGGGTGAGCAGAAAGATGGACCGGAGGGGTGGCGGAGAACACTATCGGATGGAGAGCACTTGGACCGGCGTTGTCTGCAGCACGATTGAGCGAGCAGGAAGACGGATCGGCGGACAAGAAAGACGGACCGACGAGCGAAATTGGACCGCCGAGCAAGCTTGGATCTCCGGCGGCGACAAATTGGACCAGCGCAATGAGCAAAAGTCCATCCGTCGGTGAACAGTGGTAGAGGCGGCGACGGTGAGTCTAGGCGGGCAGAGGCTAGGTTTTTTTTTTGGCAAGAAGGTAGCCCGGATCGGCGGCGCTGCGAAAATTATAGGACGGTATTTTAAGGTTGTAGGTTTCAGGATTTCAGGCTCTAATACCATGTAGAAATAAGGGTAATGATCTGTGTGTATTCATGAATTCATGATACATTATATAGTAGTAAAGATACCTACACAAGCTAGGAAAAGGTAACAGAATACAACTACATCTATAATTATGGTAAGAATACAAATGCAATTCCAATTCCTTAACATTAAACTATAGCTTATTGCACTTTTTTAAAAAAATCACATAATGTAAAAAATCAATATTTTTTCATCAAGATGATATTAGTACGATTTTCATCAAAATCAACATTTTTTCATACTACAATTTCCGTCCCAACAAAAATGGAAATAGAAGAATCAGCACATTGGAATTCTAATATACTAGTAAGAAATTTATTTTCCACTAACAAAATGATATTAGTATTTATACATGGAAATTTTACAATTGCTTCAGAACATGGGAGATGTCAGCGGCGTGGACCGGAGCCCAAATCAAAGTACCGGTAAAATTTATGGTGGGTGACCTGGACATAACCTACAACTTTCCGGGAACTCAGGATTACATACACAAAGGAGGCTTCAAGAAAGACGTTCCCGACTTGCAAGAAGTCGTAATCATCAAAGACGCTGCCCATTTCGTTAACCAGGAAAAAGCGGATGAGGTTAACGCTCACATCTACGATTTCATCACCAAATTTTGATCCGATTGGGTCGGTGTTCGGTAGAGCTGTGCTTATTATAGATAAAATTGATGTGCTTTAGACGTAATGGAGCGTCCTGATATGCCTTTGGTTAAAACGTTGTGAAGTCTCTTCTTTTTAATACTATCACATGTCTGTTACGTTTCAGTTCGATTAAATTCAGTTCAATATGTTATGTACTGTATTTATACCAATGCTACGATGATGATTAAATTTCATTTGATCAGACAGGGTATTTTCTATTTTCTCCACTTTAAGAAAAATTAATTTTAACTCTTTTTTTAGTACTTCGGACAAAATTTATGTATGGAAAAAGCATTATTTACCTAGTTTTCGGAGAAATTTCTACAATTGTTCAACAAAAGGGGCTGTTTGATGTACAAAATTAATGTATTCAGCTTACTTCATTTAGAAGGAAGTTTCATTAATCAGGCACAGTGTTGAAATTAACTTAGAATGAGATTCCTTAATTGAGAGGGCAATGTGTGCTGTATATTTTATAAGTTTATTTACATATACATAAGTCGTTTTAAATGTTTGGTAATTGTAAAAAAAAAATACAAAAGATATTTTTCCAAACAAATATATAAAATTGTCCAATCTTAATAAGCACCTAAACTCAGATTTACTTTGAAGCATAATTTTATCAAACGCACCTTTGAGAATGAAATTATAGTTGCAACCACCATATAATAAGGGTCGTTTGTCTTCTGTTATAAATTGGGGATAGTTCTGTCATTTTGGTTTCGTTAAGAAACAAAAACGACGTTGTTGCTGATTCTATAAGATCTCACCCAACCAAATACAACCAACATAATACAACGTCGTGTAAATCATTCCCAATTTTTCGCCTATTGCTTTCGATTCTTCATCCCTAATTCCCAATTTTTCGTTCCCAATCTTGAATCGATTGCTTCCATGCTATTCTCCACCCCCATTCGAAGATGGTAAACCAGATGCAACATTTTCTTTCACGGATGAAGATTTCATCAAGAAATCTAGTAGTAACTAATAATAAATTAACGTTATCAACACAACAAAACGTACTCCACCTTAGAATATTTGAGAAATATGGAAATAGTTGATACATGTTGCAAATGGTCTCACGGATTCACAATAAATCATCTCCGAAATTCAGAATAAAATGCAATTTCAAAATTAATAAAGACTTGACTCATTGCCTTAAATTACAACAGCCATATTATTACTTTGTTCTAATCCGACTCCGATAATCCGATTGAGTTGTTGTACAATGTTTAGGTTGAAAGACATCACAATTATTTTATAGTTTATTAAAGTAACGCGTTCCCTTGTAAGATAACTAAACTGGTTTATTTGAAGTGGTTAATGAAATTTTAGTCACGTCAAACTGAACTCATAAATAATTTTTGTATTAAAAATATATTTTATCGGAGGGACTGTTATAATAATGTGGCTGTTATAATAATGTGGCTAGTAACTTTTAACACATTAATGTCAACTTTGGGATGCTCTAAGATGATGTTCTCAAAAATTAATCAAACCGAGTAATAATAACATTTTAATTGAATAAAATTATCTACTCTTTGTTTTGCTCCTTTTAAAGAATAGTTTAGATTCCGCTTTCTCCCCCTAACATTCCTATTCTCCCTAAATTTGGTGCTTCAATAATACTCCCCCCGCTTCACTAATAGTGACACACTTTCTAATTTAGAATATATTTTTTTATATTGACACTTTCTAATTATAACAAGTTTAAGGTTATTATATCCATTCATTTTTCTTTTCTTTTTTTTATTTTATATCATCTACTCATCTAGTATCTCATAAATTCTAACACATGCGTCTCACTAACAGAGACATAATAGAGGGAGTACTAATATTTCGTAATAAACTACAGCATCACTCATTCTCGGTTAACAAAAACATACTACTACACTATATAAGATGAAAAAGTGCAAAGGTTTATTTTATAAACTTATCAATGGAGAACTTTAAGCACACAAATATTCCGGTGAACGGCATAAACATGCATGTCGCCGAGATCGGAGAAGGTCCGGCGGTGCTCTTCCTCCACGGCTTCCCGGAGCTTTGGTACTCGTGGCGCCACCAGATGCTCTTTCTTGCATCTAAGGTAATATCACATTACTTGTATGTTCGTACATCTATACTCATTTATAAATATCAATACACACGGTCCTAATGATTATTGATTTTACATTATAAGGGCTACCGCGCCATAGCCCCTGACTTCCGAGGCTACGGCGACACCGATGCCCCCGACGGTGGCGCCACCAGCTACACAGCGTTCCATGTCGTTGGAGATCTGGTGGCGTTGCTGAGGGCGATGGATCTTGACAAGGTGTTTTTGGTGGGCCATGACTGGGGAGCTTCAATTGCATGGTACTTCGGTTTGTTTCGTCCGGATTTGGTCAATGCACTGGTCAACCTCAGCGTTGTGTACTTCCCGAGAAATCCGGCAATGAAGCCGGTTGAGATATGCCGGACGTTGTTCGGAGACGATTTTTACGTGTGCAGATTTCAGGTTGGTGTCAATTTTCTTACGTTTGTCTTGTTTTTATAGTTTAATGTCCTATTCGATATGTTTGAAAACGTTTAAACTAAGTGTTTGAAAATTCGGCATTTTTCAAATTTATAATATAATTATAATTTATTTTAATTTAAATGTTGTACTTTAAAATGTAAATGATATACGCTATAACATGTAGGCAAAGTCTTGGGAAAGACCGTCTTTCCATACATGGAAAGACGGAGTTGAATTAAAATTGTAGAAATGTAAAAGATTTTAATTACGATATCAAAAATTTATTATGCAACAGGTAGTAGTTGTAAGTTTATGACCCGATTAATGTAACACAAAATTTTTATCTTGATTTCTTCTAATTTGCAGTTTGAACCTTGATCTTTTCATGACTTATGGAAATACCACCTTTCAAGAAACAGATTCTAACATGTAATAAGATGTGTTTAAAGAAAACAAAAAGATATTGCAATAAAAATTTTGTTTTAAACCAACTAACCATTAAATATGGTCATTTTAAAATTAGTATGACTAATAGGGTGATTTGTTACATATTTTTATATATTACAGTGAGGTATACATAATAATGAAATTTTTTAAAATGAATCTCAACATGTATGTAATTATAATATGGCCTTAAAAATTTTTAAATCGGACTTTTTACGATTGGTCTAACGGTTAGCTAGTCAATCTAATTAAATTTTTAATAAGATAAAAACAATAAAAATCGCTCTATACAAAAAAAATAGAAATTTTTGTTTACTTCGAGATAAAATATGACTTTTCAAATTAAACATGTGCTAATATGCTGATTAATTACATTTTCTTTTGAATTGACTAGGCTGTGGGAGTGGCAGAAGCTGATTTCGAAAAATACGACACGGCGGAAGTGATGAAGGCGTTTCTTACAACCCGAGATCCGGGATTACCGGTCATTCCTAAAGATCCCGGAATTGAAGCCTTCATTAAAAAAGTTCCGGCCACATTACCGGAATGGCTAACCGTCGATGACGTGGAGTACTACGCTAGCAAGTTTAAGAAAAGTGGCTTCACCGGCGGCTTAAATTATTATCGAGCCTTAGATTTGTGAGTACTCATCAACCTCTTCTTCGCTTTATTATCTCTTAAATAGAGTATAAACAAAGGCAAATTCTTGGGAAATATGGTTTTTTCATATACTTATAGAAATATGGGGTTTAATTAGAATAATAAAAGGTCTTAGTTGCAATACTAAAAATTTATTATGCAATGTGTAGTAGTTATAAAATTGAGAGGAAAGTGCATATATAGCCCTATATAATTGACGAGAATGCAGTTATGACCCTGTGCTAATTGAAAGTGCAAATATAACCCTATATATTCAGGTTATGTGCAAATATAGCCTTTTCATCAGATTCAGGCCGAAAATGAGTGAAACGTCTTTATTACCCCTAAGAAAAAAAAACAAGAAAGATGCATTTACTATTTTAACCCCAAAACCCCAATGCTTCTTCTTCATTTTTATCTGAGCCGTTTTTACTTCTGCATTTACTTCGTTTTTATTCATCTCGCCCTAAAACTGAGCATCAGATGGATTCCAATGGCGAGAGTGAGCTCTGCACTTTAAGTTGCCAAATTCCTAGGGACCTGAATCCATGGCGAGCATAAGCCTCATTTTCTTCCTCTTTCTGGTCGGACTCGAGCTCGATCTTTGTTTTCTTCCTCTTTCTGGTTGGACTCGAGCTCTATCTTTCCGCTATAATTAGAGGCGGCTGCTGCTCATTCACCATCGTCGCCACAGCCGGAGTATCCATCCCCTTCATTCTCGGCATAGGCGTCGCCTCCATCTCCCGCAAAGTCATCAATGGTCCCGCTGGATTTTTGGTTGCTATTCTCAAGATGTCAGTATGAGTGGCGGAGTTTTCCACCCATTCCCCTATTTTGGGTAATCTCATCTTCTACATTTCACCAAAAAAGAATTGGATTTCAATCCCAACTCTACAGTTATTGTTTAACCCTAATTCAATGTTTAAATGCAAATCGAGAGGATATGGATTTCATAATTTGTATTGAGGGTCTGGATTGCATAATTTGTATTGTGGGAAAAGATGGAATGGTGATAGATGTAAATTGCAGATGACCGAATCAGGCTGAAGAGAGGTAAGAATGGCAGAAAACGGTGGTGGTTATATCTATGTGTAATAGATATGATTATATTTGTACTAAAAAAATAATTGAGGGTTGCATTTGCACTTTCCTCAACATATAGGGTTATATCTTCATATTACCCTAAAATTTATAACCCGACTCATGCAAAAAAAAAATTTTATCTTCATTTCTTCCAATTTACATTTTAAACCTTGGTCTTTCCATAGCTTATGGAAAGACCGTCTTTCAAAAGACGGACTCAACAAAAAAATATAATTATATACATGATATAGCTAAATTCATCATAATTTATCCTTAACATATTAAAAACTTGAGACAGTAACTAGTTTATATTTTTCGCTTGATTGAAATGACTGAATTGAATTAAGTTCACTTGAATTAAAATTGCATTGACTTGAAATAAAATAAATATATTTTATTTGTTTTTATAAATTTGACACACTACTGTTTATAATATGTTTTTGAAAATAATCACACTTTTTTTTCAATCATTCTCATTCATTCATTCTTATTATTTTGCTCTCCGAGCTCCATTTCCGCCACACAATGTGACTTGTCTAAAACACAACATCAAAGTTACTACTCCCTCGGTTTCATTGTATTCGGCACTTTTTTCTCCCTTTTATATTGACACATTTTTTTAACACGATTTCTTTAATTTTATACAGTTGTTTTACTTTGTACTTTCTAAATTCAATTTCATCTACTCACTTCATTCACCTCAATTCAATCACTTAAAACTACGGTGTTAAATATATAAAAACGGAAGAAGTATGTCTGTCTTAATGAAATAGAGGATTAAGTGCTAAAGTAACCCTACGTTTAGATTGAAACTGTCAATCTAACCCTGTAAAATTTGAAAGTGCAATTATAACCCTATTATTTGGTTGAAAAGGTCAAATTTTGTGAATTGACTATTATGCCCCTTGTTTTGTTAACCTAAATTTTGTGAACCTAAATTTGGCTAGAATTTTATGAATTGACTATTATGCCCCTATTTTTTAAAAAATAAAAATTTAGAAAATTCCCTCCTTCCTTCTGGCACACTCGCACTGCTGCTCCTCACTGCAATTTTTAGTTTCTAGATGTGCCACCGCCGGTGGTTTTGAAGCCAGGCGCTGCGGTGGCGATAAAGATCCAGCTCTGCCACCGGTGGCGATTCCAGATGCCATACGCTATCACGGTAAAGATCCGGCGCTGATGCAATAAAGATGGTATATGCCGGTGAGCTCTGGTCGCCAAAAAGATCTGGTGGCGAAGCGTGGTGGTGTTAGGTATGTGGAGGGGTGGGGTAATCTGGGAATCAAGTGGTGATAAAGTTCTGATTGCCATACGTGGTGGCGATAAGAATCGGGAGAGGCATGCTAGGTTAGGGGATGGGCAGTGGTGGCGCCTCTGTGGTGGATGCAGGGCCGATAAGGGTGCGGGTAATAAGGATTCCGACTGAGGAGAATACGGGTGATGAGGATTTGGAGTGATGAGGATTCAGGGCTATGGGGATGCGGGTGATGAGGATTCAAGGCTAAGAGGATTTCGGCCGATGAGGATGTGCGACAGGGAGAGGGAGGGGGAGAGGAGGGTTTGGATGTCGAATCCGGGGGTAGAATTGGGTGGAGTAGCGTCGACCTGTGGTAGCGAAGGTGAGGTTGTGCTGGGCGGGCAGGGGTGGTGTTATCGTGGTGAGGCTGGGAATCGATAGGAGCATGTGGGGCTCCAGTTGTCGGCAAAAGTCCAGATTCCGGCCGACGTCGGCGGTGCAACAGTGGTGGTGGCGGCGGTGGTGATAGTGGTAGTAGCTGTGCTTCTGGAGATGAAGAGGAAGAAGAAACCTAAGGTATTTTAGTCAATAGATTTGCCATTTGAAGACTAGATGTATTTTAGTCAATAGATTTGTAATTTGAACACTACGGGTATTTTAGTCCTTTTGTATTTGGTCAATGTAAAAAAATACCAAGTCAACGCTGGAAAAGTATCAAAAGGTTATATCTGCGCATTCGATGCAAAACTTAGGATTATAATCGCACTTACAAAGTTATATTGACACTTTTAGAAAATAACTGGATTATATTTGTATTTTACTTTAAATTAAATCAACTTAAGTTTCATCAGATCAAACCGAAATTAATTAAATTGAATTTCAGTTTATTTGAAAAGAAATATTATTCTAAAGGCCGTGACTTATATATGAAGTTTAAAATTTTAAATCTGCATGGTTTCAGAAACTGGGAGATGTCGGCGGCTTGGACCGGAGCTCAGATCAAAGTGCCGGTGAAATTCATCGTCGGCGACCTGGATCTGACCTACCACATTCCGGGGACGCTGGATTACATACACAAAGGGGGATTCAAGAAAGACGTTCCCCACTTGCGAGAAGTCGTGGTTGTCGAAAACGCTGCCCATTTCATTAACCAGGAAAAAGCGGACGAGATTAACGCCCACATCTACGACTTCATCCGCAAGTTTTGAGTGCATCAAATCCTCTGGCTTGAATGAATAGTTTGAGCAGGAAAAAGGTTTCGACTGTGCTTTATTTTCAAGGACAATTCCAATAAGTGTTTTTTTTTAACCGAACTGGCTGAATATGGGCTCATGATCTTCTGTTACACTATTGTATAAGACACGTGTCCCTCCTAAATAAATTATACTTAGATAAAAATTATTAAACTATTTTTAGCTAATTTAGAAGAGACACGTGACAGAATTTTATTAATGTAATACACGGTAATACACAAAAGTGTAACAGACGATAGTGGATCATGAATATGATTCTCATAAGTGTAAAGTAGGTTTAGCAATGTATAATAGACTTCTTAGTGATGATAAATGGATGAATTAGATAATATGTATAGGCACGAGAAATGAGTTTGGTCCAACTCAACTCGTTAATGGACGAGTCATATACGATTGGAAATATTGCAAGTTGAATTGAAATTCACCTTAATTCGTGAGCGTTGAAAAATATAAATAACATTAGATTCTTACAAAGATAATAACTAATACATAAGGTCTTGGATCACTTTCACTTAGTGCCAATTAATTTTAAGATGAAAGTCAAGATACCTTAAAATTTAACATTGAGTCAAAATCAACTTAATTCGTGGATCGAAAATTACTCTCAACATGTATACAGTGCAGTAACGACATGACACTGATGATTAGGCATTCCGCCGCTTTTTAAATGGTGGCCTTTCCATAGGCTTGTGAAAAATGAGGTTTAATTAGAATAATAAAAGGTAAAATTCATTGGTTGCAATATTAAAATTTTAGTATGCGACATGTAGTAGTTATAAAATTTATAACTCGGTTCATGCAACCCAAATATTTTATCTTTGAATCTTCTAATTTACACTTTAAATATTAATCTTTCCATGACTTATGGAAAAACCGCCTTTCAATAGACGGACTCAAAGAATTGAATTGAAACAACTTAAATTCAACGAAAAAGCAAATGTTTTTCAAATAAATTGCCAATAAATCGTACGACCTTTATCATACTAGGAAAGTTTTGTTTACACTTTATAACACAAGCCTCTAAAATGGCAAAAAAAACATGAAACGATTGGACACATATCGTGGAAAGGGGAAGCCCTATTTTATTAATTAATCGTAACAATAAATAATCACACAATTTACGCTCCCCAACAAACTTTCAAATACGACCATAAAAAATATACACGGACCGCACGGCTATACATAATCCCCAAAACCAATTACAGACCTTACACAAACAACCAGAAATGGAAAATATCAAGCACCGGAATGTAACCGTCAACGGCATAAGCCTCCACGTGGCGGAGGCCGGCGAAGGTCCGGTGGTGCTCTTCCTCCACGGCTTCCCGGAGCTCTGGTACTCGTGGCGCCACCAGATGCGGTTCCTCGCCGCCAAAGGCTACCGCGCGATCGCGCCCGACCTCCGCGGCTACGGCGACAGCGATGCGCCGCCGAGCGCGGCCAGCTACTCGGCGTTCCACATCGTCGGAGATCTGGTGGCGCTGCTGGACGGAATCGGCGTGGAGAAGGTGTTTCTGGTCGGGCACGATTGGGGCGCTATCATCGCGTGGTACTTTTGCCTGTTCCGGCCCGAACGGATTACGGCTCTGGTGAATTTTAGCTGTGCGTTTGGATACTTCAATCCGAAGGATCCGGCGAAAAAGCCGGTCGAGGAGATGAGAGAGATCTTCGGCGATGATTACTATGTCTGCAGGTTGCAGGTACTGGTTCTTCCCGCCGGCGTTTAATTAATTAATTATTTGTTTTTATTTTAATTGTTTTAAATCATTTTTATTTTATTTACATTGGGATCATCATCATAAGTGTGGACACAAATGAAAATTAGTGAGGATAATTTTATTTTACTAACGTTTTTTATCTTGTGATTTTCAAGTGAAGAGGCTCGCACGAGAAATATACTGTATCTTATCTTTTTCGTAAAGATTGATTTAGTGCTATTTTTTATGATATTGTCCAGAAGAATCTACTTTCCCTCCATTCCTAATTAAGCCTGCACTTTGATTTTTTTAATATATATTGAATTTATATATCTTTCAATAATTATATATTGACGTATTATCAATTAATATATTTATTTTTTACCTAAATAATTGATGAGTTTAAATAGAAATAAAGAGCTGCATTCTACCAAAAATCTAGAATGTATGTTAGAAAAATTATCACAATTTACATAATCAGTAAGAGGATAGAGAACACCTGAGGAAAGTGACAACGCATGAGGGAACGTAGTCGAAGGTGGGGGGGGGGGGTTGTCTTTAGTAGTAAAAGCACAAACATAATCATCACAGTCGTAATCTGCCAAGCACGATGGAGGACGACGAGATCGAACATTCTGTCTTGTAGGTGGCAACTCAGTAGCGGAACTATCCGGTACCAGAGAAGCTGGTAAAGTAGAGACCGGGAATGTAGGCAACTGGCGGAGAATGGTCGGTGGATGCCGGCGAGGACCGACAGTAATTGGCCGGTGACTGTCGGCGTGGACTGGCCGGCGTTGACCGGCGGTGATTAGTCGGCGGTGACCGGCGAGACAGCAGATGGCAGCAGCTGGCCACCGGCGGAAGGCCAACGGAAGTGGATCAGAACCAAAATTCAGTGCAGCTCCGGCGAGAAGGAATTTGGCGGTGTTTTGGTGGCACCGCCAGGTTCATCGGATAAAGCAGATGTCGGAGTTGCAGAGTACGGGAACTGGTCTTCAAAGAAATCAGCATCCCGACTGTTAAATATCACTCGGGATTCCAAGTCAAAAAGGCGATAGCCTTTCTTTCCGGCAGGATAACCAAGGAACAGACACTGCCGACTTCGTGGTGCAAACTTGTCACGGTATCTGGGAACATGAGCAGCAAAACACAAGTATCCAAAAACCATTAATGATGAATAATTTGGAGCTTGCCCATAAAGCAACTCAAAGGGTATACGCCCATTGAGATGCTGAGTCGGTGTTCGGTTGATCAGGTAGGCAGCAGTAAGAACACATTCTCCCCAAAATTCAATAGGAATACTGGCTTGGAACCGTAAAGCACATGCCACATTGAGTAAATGACGATGCTTTCTTTCAACTCAACCATTCTGTTGTGGAGTATCAACCATAGATGTATCAAAAATGATCACAGATGCAGTAAAGTGAGATCGCAGAGGCAAAAATTCAGTGTCGTTATCAGCCCGAACTCGTTGAATTGTTCGGCCCCACTGGTTCTTCACTAAGGCACTAAATTCTAAAAATCTAGAAGCTACTTCAGATTTAGCTACTAACAAATAAACCCAAACAGCTCGGGAATAATCATCTACTATGGTTAAAAAATAAAATGCACCACTAGAAGATGGTGTTCTATAAGGTCCCCAAACATCACAATGAATTAATTGAAACAATGCAGTAGCATTTGTAGAACTTAATTGAAGACTATGTCTATTCTGTTTTGCTCTATAACATATAGAGCAGGGTACAGAATGTTTATTAATGCCAGAAGAAATAGAAGACAACACCGTGGAAGATGGATGACCAAAACGTTGATGCCATAAATCGGAATAAGATACTGAAGCAACTGTAGGAAGAGACTGCAGGACAGGACGGTGAACACGAGCATCCAGCAGACGAAGCCAACCCCCCCCCTTGTGTTCACCCATGCCAACCACTTTCCTTGTACTGATTTTCTGTAAAATGCAATAATTTTCAGTAAATAAAGCTAGACAGTTCAGGGTAGATAACAAGCTCGAGTATGACAGTAAGTTGCATCGCAATCAAGGTATATATAAAACATGCGGCAGAATAAAACCACCAAAGCAAAGAGATCCATATTGTGAAGTTGATGATACTGACCCATCATGCAGAACAACATTCATAGAATCAATAATAGTAATAAGTTCAGTAAGAGAACCTTTGTCACCAGTCATGTGATATGAGACTCCCGAATCAAGTATCCATGGTAAAGTAGGCTTACCAGACTCATCACCAGTAAGAGAATTAAACTGATTAAACAAGTGCATGGTCGAGCTCCATTGGTCATCGCAAAGAGCAGGGCCAAAATTGGAACGAGCAGGGACACCGCCGGAAGAAGCTGCCGCCACCAGACTAGGCGGCGATGTGGCAGCTCCAGCAAACGGCGGCAGGAGCGAGAGATCGGCAGCGCCTCCGGGACCGGTGGCAGTGGCTGACGGCCGAGAAGGTGGCGTCGATTTCTTGCTTTTCTTGAACCAGTCTGGTACACCATGTATCTGGGAACATGTATCTTTATCATGACCCTTGCGACGACAATGAGTACAAACAAGATTCTTGCGGTCGGCTGCAAAAAGAACAACTGGCGAAGAACTTGCAGGTGGTGAACGTCAGGCAGCATACGCCATGGAGTTAGAAGAAGGCTCACGAGCTCGAATGACAGCTCTATGATTCTCCTCATAAGCAACAAGGGCATACACTTTCATGACAGATGGCATTGGATCAATGCTCATGATGGGTGATCGCAAGGTGTGAAAACCTTCGTCGAGGCCAGAGATAAATTGGTAGATAAAAAACTTCTCTCTCTCTTGGAAGACTTTTGCAACAAGATTGCACTAGCATAATGCCTTGCAATCTTCACAGGTACAAACCAGGGGAGGTCGCATGCAGTGATAATCTGCAAACAACTTTTTTAGTTTGGCAAAGTAGATGTCGATGGGCTGACCGTTTTGCCTGCAACTTTGAATGGTTTCTTGCGTCTACAAAAGCTTCATACTATCGGCGAGAATAAATCGTGCCTTCAGGTCATCCCACAGATCCTTAACTGTGGCAAACGAACTTGCATAAGATCTCAATACTGGATCTAGGGTTTGCAAGATCCAGCAGACAAGAGTAGCATTAACCCTAGGCCAATCGGCAGCATCAGTATGATCATCCTGTGGTTTGGTAATGGATCCATCAATGAACCCAATCTTGTGCCTGGCAAGGAATGCGCGACAAATCGCATCGAATCATTCAATGTAATTTTCTTGACCTTTCAGCATGGTCGGTATGAGTTGTAAACCTGCACCATCACCAGAACTAATAAAGTAAGGATCAATCGACATACGATCAATCGGTAAAGTAGTTTGAGGGCCAGATTGCAACTGCAGCTGCTGAAGTAAAGCTGCAATTACATCATAACCACTCATATCCTGAAGCTTCGAAGCCTCAGGATCATCAAAACTAGTCTGTTTTTCAGATTCAGATATTTTGTGAAATCAGGAACTGATTAGCATCAAGTGCAATAACCAGCAACGGATCGAAATGACAGGACACACTGGCGCAGACGAGCAGCAGCGCGTGAGGAGAGCGGCGGACGAAGAGTGACTCGCGGTGGCAAAAACATGATGGACGACGTGTGTGGCTGTCGGTGCGTACAGGAAACGACAACAGCTACGAACGGCGCGTGAAGGTTGAGGCGGCGGCGCGTGATGGTCGTCGGCGGTGGCTCGAAAATTTTAGAGCAACGAAAAATTTTATGTTTAAAGGTTTCAGAGTTTTAAGCTCTGATACCATCACTGCAGCCACCGTCAAGCCGCACATCGATCCACGCGCCGATCCTGAAGCTCACGTGCCATTGCGTTCCCGAAGCTCACACGTTGCCGCCGATCCGATCCACCGCCGGATGCTGCACCTGCTGCTGATCCGTACCTGATTTTGCACTATGTTTGCCTCCGGAAGTAATCCCGAAGAACATGCCCGTACTGATGCTAGTTTTGAGGCTACTGTGCTTCAGAACATGAATGGCTATGAGGTAATTGCGACTTTACTAAAACAGTTGCAGTTGCAATCACTCCTAAGATACCAGTGCATGTTGGTCGTTTGTCGAATGACCCCTACTTCATTGGCTTTTCTAACGGACTTGGTTTGGTTATTGCACCCACCATCCTGAAGTGTCAAGAGAATTACCTTGAATGGTCTCCTATAAATATTGCTCTTACTGAAGTTGAATACTACTCTACCGCTAATACTACCGCTAATGAAGTTGAATACTGCTCTACCATTGCTAATGCTACTATTGTTGTTGCTACTTCTACTGCTACTGAAGTTGAATCTCGATCTAGGGTGATTTTTTTTTAATGATTGGCAATTTCATAATCTTCTTTGAAAGTTGGACATTCTTGTCATCATGCTCAAACTTGAGGGAGGGTGTTAAGGAAATAGAAAATCTTTCCTTGTAGGAAAGGTTATAAATGATATAGGGGTACTGAGCATTCCTTGCCCCAGGCGTGAGTTAAGCCACACGCGCATTCCTTGCCAAGCACAAGGTTGGGTTCATTGATGGATCCATTACCAAACCCCAGGATGATCATCCTGATGATGCCGGTCGCAATGAACCCAATCTTGTGCTTGGCAAGGAATGTGCGTGTGGCTTAACTCACGGACCGATAAGATCAGAAGAGACGGCGTACAGATTACCACGACCAGACGGTGGCGGTGGCGGTGGCGATCGGCGGAAAGGAGCAGACGACGGCGGTGGCTTGGGAAAGCAGCGGAATATTTTCTTAGGGTTTCAAGATTTTAGGCTCTAATACCATGATAAATAATAAAAGACTTTATTGCGGTGCACTGATATTAATCAATGACACATGTCATCAATGATGAGTGTTACAATATATAGGGGTACAACAAACCAAAGTCTGACAGGAATAAGATTCTAAGTCTATAAGGAAACTACTATCTATGGCTAATTCCATAAGGAAACTAATTCTATAAGATAACTATCATTTATAACCTTTCCTACTAGGAAAAATTTTCTATTTCCTTAACACCTTTAGAATTCCCTTGACTTGCTTTCCTTTTAAATTGGGAATGGTCGTTGAGTCCGTCTCTTGAAAGACGGTGTTTTCATAAGGCATGGAAATATTAAGGTTTAAAGTGCAAATAAGAAAAAATGAAGATAAAATTTTTGGGTTGCATGAATCGGGTTATAAACTTTATAACTACTACATATTACGTAATAAAATTTTATATTGCAACTAAGACATTTTACTTTTTATTATTTTAATTAAACTTTGTCTTTTCATAAGGTTATTGAAAGATGCTCTTTCTCAAGACTTTGTCATGAACTATCTGTTATTTTAAAGTGGTATTATATAAGACCCCTTTAAATAAGAGAGACATGTTTCATACTCCCTCCGTTTTTTTAATATTAGCACACTTACTAAAAGTGGGTGGTTTTTTTTCATTGGCACTTTCTATTTATGTCAAGTTTAAGGTTATTACATCCACTCATTTTACTTTCTCTTCTTTCAATTTAATTCCATCCACTCATTTAGCATCTCCTAAATTCTAACACAAAAAATGAGGTGCCAATATTAAAAAAACGGAGGGAGTATTTTATTAAACACTAGAGTAAGAGTCCGTCTCTTGAAAGACGGTCTTTCCATAAATCAATACCAAGGTTTAAAGTGTAAATTAGAAGAAATGAAGATATAATTTTTGGGTTGCATAAGTCGGGTTATAAACTTTATTACTATTATACGTTGCATAATAATGTTTTAATATTGCAACTGAGACCTTTTACCTTTTATTATTCTAATTAAATCTCAATTTTTCATAAGCGTAGGGAAAGACCGTCTTTCTCAAGACTTTGCCCTGGAGTAATACCAGTGGATGAAATATAAAGAATATTTATCAAACACTTATTTGGAGTGTCGGAAAAATTGCTCAACGGCTATTATAATTTGAAAAATTAACATTTAATTTAACTAGACTATTTGAAGATGTCAGCCTGATCACAAGTTAAAAATTCACTAAAAACGGTAATATTATACTCATCCACAAAAATTATACTATTTGCGTGGCATGTGAAATTAAAAAAACGTTTAAAGATGGCCTAGCAAGTTCATAAACTAAAATGAGTCGTTTTGAATTTTGTAAGAAACAACACATTCAATCTCAATCATAGGGGTCCAGTAGCTTATAAAACTCTCTCTAATTCAATTTGTACTCATGTCATCAATGTTAAGAGAAGAAAATTGAATCCAGAAACACAACTGTTCAAGTGCATCACTCCCTCCGTTTCTTTAATAGTGTCACACTTTCAAATTGAGATGTTTCTTATTGAAACTTTCTATTTATGGCAGGTTTAAGGTTATTACATCCACTCATTTTACTTTTTCTTCTTTCAATTCAATTTCATCCACTCATTTAGCATCTCCTAAATTCTAACACAAAAAATGATGTGCCACTATTAGAGAAACAGAGGGAGTACATGCAAATGTGTGCATGTATGAAGAGAATTTGCAAGCAATTCATCCGCCATTTGAATCTACAGCATTTCCATGTGCATATACTCTGTTGCAGGCAGCAGGGGAAGTGGACGAGGAGTTCGCAGCGGCAGACACCGCCGCCCTTATGAAAGGCTTTCTTCTGAGCAGGAATCCGGAGCCAAGTTCCCTCTGCATCCCAAAGGGCGGTTTTCAGCACATGTCTCAGATCGTCGGCAGTTTACCACTACCGGATTGGCTCTCTCAGGAAGATATCGATTACTTTGCTGCTAAGCACAGCAAGAATGGCCTCACCGGAGGAATCAACTTCTACCGATGCATCAATCTGTAAGAACTCTTCTTCCTTGAACGTAGATTAAGCGGGAAAAGCAAAAACTATTTTTAGAGGAAAAACAAAAACTGATCTCCCGTACTTTCAAAATAAACTAGCCTTAGTTTTATAAGCACAGATTCTGCCACACACCTTGTATCACTCATCAGCTTTGCTTATAAGCACAGATTCCGCCAAATACACCCTCTTATCACTATCTATATCAGTATATATCATTTTCCTATCAGTATATCCTCTGCCTAACATTGTATTGGACGATGATGCTCAGAAACTGGGAGCTTTTTGCACCGTGGGTTGGAGCAAAGGTGCAGGTGCCTGTGAAATTTGTGGTGGGAGAGCTGGACCTTACCTACCACATACCTGGAATGAAGGATTACATACACAATGGAGGGTTCAAGAATGACGTTCCCAATTTGCAGGAAGTTGTTGTCGTTGAAGGAGCTGCTCACTTCATCAACCAAGAAAAGCCAGATGAATGCAGCACTCACATCTACGACTTCATTCGCAAGTTCTGATCCTTCCATTGGTGGGCTTATTTCTTTTGCTCCGTAGACTCGTTATAGCTGATCAAAGCTTTTGAACGCACCAACGACCTAAACTGATGCGTTTAACAATGCATGGATAGTACAATAGCTACTACACCAAAGTCACAAGTGTTTTTCATTCAAATAAGTTCACAAAGTAGACAATTCTTGAATCTTTTTGTGAAGAATATAACATGCTATTTGCTTATGTTTCTTACCAAGAGCTCGGAGATAGTAGAGTTCAAGATTCTCATCTTATTTCTTTTCTGAAAAAGTAGTTTACAGGAAAGAGAGACAGAGACAAGGAAATGTGGCATTTTAGAATTTCTGAATGAATTCATAAATGTGTGCACTTGTTTCCTCTGGCTTTTCTTGGTTGATAAAGTGAGCAACTCCTTCCATGACCACCAGTTCTTGCAGAAATGGAACATCTCTTTTAAACCCGCCTTTCTGGATATATTCCTTCACTCCTGGGGTAGTATAAACCGTGTCCTCATCTCCAACAATGAACTTTACTGGAACCTTTACTTGCAACCTTGTCAATGGAGCTGTAAGCTCCCAGTTTCTGCAAAACATCAAGATAAACCACGCTCAGATCACCTTCAGTCTTTTCACTCATTAAGCGCAATCATCGCAAATAAATAGCATTCAGCGTAGTTCTATTATGTGATCATAAACAGATATCAGTAGTGTGGAAAGATACAGGCGATGATCTCTTCATTTCCATCTTTCCGCCCTCCTGATATCTATATTTAGGGTTTGATGCAGAAGATGGCACTCGGAGATGGGAAGGAGATATATACTGATATAATGAGCGATAAGATAATTTCCTCCTAGTAAGGCATCAAACTCCCAGTTTCTGAACATGATCATTCCGATACAAATGTTAGGAAACAAATATATACTTATGTAGTGAGTGACAGGATAATGTCTTCCTAATTAAGCACCAAACTCGCCCTAATAGAGTAACTGTGCTCAAACATGTCAAACCGTTAGGCTACATCGCAATGTTTTTCAAATTCAAAACAAGTGACAGGAAAAACTAAGTTAAATAGGAGAAAATGTAGCAGAACTTACAGGTCCATAGCTCGATAGTAGTTCAATCCACCTGTGAAGCCAGTTTTGTTGAACTTACTGACATAATAATTCACATCGTCTTGAGATAACCAAGAGGGCAATGCAATTGGCTTCTGAGATGATCCCCCGAATCCTCTCTCTTTGGAAACGCGCAATGGTCCTTTTGTTCGCAATATCAGAAACTTTTTAATGATGCTTTCTGTACCAACACGAGCAAATTCTGCCTCCATTTCTCCAGGTTCCTACAAAAACCAATGCTAACATTAAGAAAGTAATGAACAAAA
This sequence comes from Rubia yunnanensis, assembly GCA_037428765.1. NCBI lineage: Eukaryota > Viridiplantae > Streptophyta > Magnoliopsida > Gentianales > Rubiaceae > Rubia > Rubia yunnanensis. The sequence continues at coordinate 48,887 of CM075062.1, forward strand.
GCCAACTAATAGTAACTCGTGTTTGGCTATCATTTTATAAAAATCAAAATCAAAATTCATAAATGATTCTCCAGCATATGCTTGCTCATTGGTGAGAACGAGAATTAGATCCAAAGAGATGTAACGAAATAATTATTATAATTCTTATGGTATGGTAAAACCGAGTCAAACAAAGTCGACGAGATAATATAACTCTATTTACTTGAGTAAGTGTCAATAAAACCTTACGGTAATTTTTACTGCAAATATAACCCTAACTAGTTAATGAAAGTGCCAATATAACCCTCGGACCTCATTCCCGGCATTGACCTCAATTTTTCAGCGTTGACTCTATGTAAATTGACCAAACTACCTTTTGGGCTAACTCTGAAATTAGGTGGACAATTTTACCCTCATAGTTCACCGAACTACCATAGTTCGCTGAAATTAGGTAGGGTTATATCAGCACATTATGCAATCTTATTGGGTTATGTTAGCACATTCTTAATGTTTATTGGATTATATCAACGCATTTTTTTTATGTTTATAGGATATCTCAGCACTTTCATTAACTATAAAGGCACTCATTATGTGGGGTTATATTGATATATTGGCATTGGGGATAACTAGGCAGGATTATAAAAGCATTTTTTTTCTAAATTAATTAAAACAGAGATAATTCAGAATTGAGATGAAGAGTTGACTGAAAAAAACCTGAAATCTGCAGATATAGTAATCATCTCCAAACCGAGCTCTCATGGCTTCCAGAGGCTTCCGATTCGGACTCCTGGGAGTAAACACAACGCTCAAATTAACCAACGCCTTAATCCGGTCGAACCGGAGCAAGCAGAAATGCCACGCAATAACCGCCCCCCAATCGTGGCCCACCAAAAAAACCCGGTCCAGCTCCAGCGCGTCCAGCAAGCACACCAGATCCCCTACCACGTGGAACGCCGTGTAGCTGGCGGCGGACGGCGGCGCGTCGGTGTCGCCGTATCCGCGGAGGTCGGGGGCGATGCAGCGGTAGCCCCTGGCGGCGAGGTACAGCATCTGGTGGCGCCACGAGTACCAGAGCTCCGGGAAGCCGTGGAGGAAGAGTACGGCGGCGGGGCCGTCGCCGATCTCCGCCACGTGCATGTTTATTCCGTTGACGCGCACGTTTCTGTGGTGGATTTTCTCCATTGTTAGTGACGATTGAGCTTCTGAATTTTTGCAGCAGTTTATAAGTGGTGCTGGGGTCCTGCCTGTTGTTGTTGAGGAAAGTGGTGGGTGGATTTGGTAGTGTGGAGTAATGTTAAGGATGCGTTTGCAAATCGTTGAATGATGTTTTCTTCAATTGGAGCGTTGAAAACTAAGCCCCTTGCTTAAGATTAAATTCATAAGGCTAATTTTATGTTGTCGTGACGCTTTGGTTGGGCCGACTACTCGCTTTCTTCTGTTGTTTAAAACATTTTTTTATTTGACTAAACCTAAATTTTTGTACTTATAAATGACTGAATGATTCTTTTAGTCATTTATTTTTTTTAAAAAAAATTGGCGAATGATTTTTTTAATCCTATATTTTTCAAAATACTTTTTTTTTACGTTACAAATGCCTTTATGAGTTTTTTAGTCATCAACTTTTCAAAATATTTTTTTTGTACCGTACAAATGACTTTTTTTTTTTTGCCATAAAAGTAAAAGTGACAAATTTATAAAAACATCCGAAAATTTTATTGGAAAAATGTGTCAAACAAAAGATAATGGGAAAAAATTTCTTTGTTTACAGAATATGAAATAAAATTATTCAAATTGTTCAATTTTTACTCAGCTAATTAATTTATTCGGGAATATATTACATTTTGCAACATTTTCTTCGTAGACGTATAGTTAGTGCTAATACAAGTAAACGCTGTTAGCTGTTCATACTTCAAATATTTTAATTGGTCAGCAATTATTTATTCAATTGATAATACACGGTAATATAGTTGCATATTCGAAGTAGCTTGCATAATCGGCAAAATGCAGCTTTGCCATCTCATTTCATTGTAATAATAATAATCCGTCAGTAAACCTTTAAACTCTGTATCGTGCTTTTTTCATAATTTATGAAGAAATATTTTATTTTCTATAATAAGTTATACTGTGTAATATTGAATTTTCAACTACTAATATCTTTATTTCATCGAAGGAAAGTCAAAAGTCATACGATAGAAGAAAAATGAGGCAAGGAAATTAACTAGGGTTTTAACTTAGTCAATATATGTTTTTATATTTTGCCCCCTCTTCTTAATGGGCCAATGCGTTATATGTGCTTAAAAAAGGTACTAAAATAAGCATTTTGAAAAGTAGAGGATTAAAAAAACTATTCCGTCATTTATAAGGTACCAATTTTTTATTTTTTTTTAAAGTAGAGGACTAAAAATATCATTCAATTATTTGTAAGGTACCAAAAAAATATTTTGAAAAGTAGATGACTAAAAAATAACTCATTCATTTGTAAGGTACCAAAATTGGGATTTAGTCTTTTTATTTTCATTTTTTAAGAAAATGGCTTGTTTGTTTTTTATTTTCTTTTTGTTTCCGAACGAATACAATTTCTCTGGGCGTTCCACAGTGTATTTTTCACCCAATCTTTGGCAAATTCTTGATTTAATTAGAATTATAGAAATATAAAAGATTTTAGTATCAATATTAAAATTCCATTATACAACGATAGTAAAAAATTTATGACCCGAATGTAGCCCAAAAATTTTATTTTAATTTATTTTATTTTACTGTTTAAACCTTGGTTTTTCCATAAATAATGAAAATACCGTTTTTCAATAGATGAAATCTTTTAATTAATACATATATTGTCGCATTATATTTTGTCGCATTATATTTTATACAATCACCTGCAAATATAAGGCTTTGTCTTTTTGGATTTATTTGGTAGAAATGTGCCAGATGCTGAATTGATTCTATTCGTGTTCATAAAAATATATTCAACTGAACAAGGCCCGAGACTCAGAAAAGATAACAAAGAATGCTCGGATTAGTTAGTTAAAGAAATGTATTATGATTCATGAATCATGAACAGCCCAATTGTTAAGAAGGGAAGAGTAATCCTTGAAGATTTAATTGCTGATGGTTGTAGCTAACAACGATTGGTTTGTCGGGAAACCACCCTGCGGCAGAGAGCAGTTGCTCAGCTCAGTTAGTCTCAGAGCTGAATATAAGCAGAAAAACAGTTGATACCCTATCTTTATTTCTGGTATCAACCGGATGAAATCAATTGCTAATTTCAGTTTCATCCCATTACGAAATCACCCTTCGTAAAATTAAGCAAGTGACATGATGTAAACGAACCGATTCAGGTCTTCTAGACCTCAAGATTAGATACAAACCCAGCTCTTCCCTTTTGCTATCTTCTAGAAAACAAAATTCAAAACTAACCAATTTCATGCATGGATTTTGCCTTACCATGAAAAAGAAGGAATGCTTAGACAAGGAGGAAACAGTTTCTTAAAATGTAGCAAGCGATCCGAGTTCAATAAACCACTAGAGATTAATATTAGGTCTACAGACTGACAGGATCCAACAAAAACAAATATCAAAAAGAAAACAGCATAGTAAAATCTTTTCAAACACACAACTCCAGACATAACTATGCCATTTAACCACTGACAAGAGCTTAGACTCTGAACCCTCTGCTGTTTCTCCTACCCCTGGCCTTCTCGAACTTCCTTCCCTTGGATCGCACATATGGCTTGGTGTGGCTGCCTGGCACACCAGGAGCAGGTCCAAAGTGCTTAACTGCCTCACGGGAATTCTTGGGTCCTCTAAGGAGCACCTGAGGATAAAAGCACAAGGATCATAAAAATGAATTGCTAACTAAACACAGACACAATCTATATGAAAACCTTTTCAATCACACAATCAGTAAAAGAACATTTGAATTATGTCCATGACATAGTTATATGACGTGTGTAAGGGGTACGGAGTTTGGATCTACACATAATTATGACTTTAGAATGGCAAATTGCCAGCAAAAACATTCCAAGAACACTATTCAGGACAAATAAAACTTCATCATTCCAAGTTACAACCCAGCAGTAGAAATACCAGCTGCATGGGTTGGATTGAGTCAGTCAATGAAATCCACAGCGTTGCTATGGCACACACAAGTATAGCTGATTGAGAAAAGCCAGGGGTAATCCATAGTGCAATACCAACTAACTATTTTATCCTCTAACCAATAATACACTTAATAAGACAATTAGGAGCAATCCCATAGAGAAACCATTGAACTAGTTTATTTTCTCCGACACATGCACCATACAGAACACAAACGGAAACGTCCTCCTAAAACTAAGCAACCCTATATAGGTTGGTGGTAACTTAACATAAGCATGTTATTCTCCAAATTCAGAGAATTTTGGGAATCATGTCAACCAAAAGCAGCAGGAAGCAGAAACCTATGCTCACTCAACCAATACATAACAGATACACAAGCTCTAGCAATGGCACAAAAGATTTATGAAAGCAGACAGAAATAAACAAAAGTACATACAGTGTTCTGGCCAAGAGGGGCTCTGAGTGCGAGCTGGTCAAAAGTCAAGCACTCTCCTCCAGCCTTCTCAATCCTAGCCCTAGCTGCCGCAGTGAACCTCAACGCCGTGACCTTAAGTGCAGGCACTTCATACACACGCTTATCATCTGTCACGGTTCCAACAAGAACAGCAATCTTGTCCTCCTGAACAATCAAACACGCAAACATTCGTATATACAGTAATCGAAATTATTTTTAAAAAACATGCAAAAAAACTACATAAACATTCTAAATCATATATACAGATATGCGAATGATTCAATTGAAAAGATATTATTAACAGAGCCAGATCTCGGTACCTTTCCAGTGGTGTAGGAGATCAAGCGCGCGAGTGAGAGAGGCGCCTTGTTGATCTTGCTCATGAACAGCCTCTTGAGAATCACGGCGTTGAACTTGCTGTCGGTCCTCCTCACGAGAAACCTGTAGAGCTTCACCAGCAGCTTCAGGTACACGTCGTCGGACTTCGGCGCTGTGCGCTTGGTCTTCTTGCTCTTACCTCCGGCTTTCAAATCGATACCCTAGCACAAAATCAGCCAAAAAAATACGATCGAAATCAGTATATGCGTAAGCGGCGGTGAATGCAGGAGAGCGTGATGAGTGAGGCGATTGAAGGGAAGAAATGTACCATGGCGGCGGCGGCTGTGCTGCTCCTCTTCTCTTCTCTGCGGCGCCTGCGGGGTTTCAGTTGGGTGCTGAAGACTGAATTAGGGTTTTGGAGGGGAGTTCTGTTTTTATGGTAGATGGAGTATACGGTGTGTGGGCTGAGGAAATTGGGCTTCTTCGATGGGCTGTTTTATACAGGTGGGCTTCCCGGCTAGCGTATGTTTTGGGTATTGCTATATCACTCACTGTATTTTACTAGACTACGTCCTAATATGTATATATGTGTGTAATACAAATTTTAATTTTTCAAAAAAACAAAAATACAAAATACAAATCTGATTTCGCCCGCGCCACCATTGTCCACTGCCTTCTCCACCGCCATCCGTCCCCAGCCTTCTTCGTCCGCCGTCCGTTTTCTCTGCCGCCGACTATCTCCGTCCCTTACCAGCCTTCACCTTCTCCGCCGCCAGCTATATTACACAGTTCGTTTTCTCTTCCTTCTCTGCCGTCCCTTTTACAATCAATCCCAACCTTCTCCGCCGTCTTCTCCGGCGAGAACGAGGGCAGGGAGATCCAGGCGAAGGCGGATGGCGAAATCTGGGGCGAGAACTGGGCGCGAGAACCAGGTGAGGAGAACCGGAGGAAGGATAAGTTGGACTAGAAAATGAGAGCGAGAAAGGAGAGCGGGATATGAGAAGGAGATCAGGGAGAGGAGTAGGAGATCGGGGAGAGGAGTAGGAGATCAGGGAGAAGAGAAGGAGAGCGGGGAAAGGAGAACAGGGAGAGGAAAATTGGAGAAGACGAAGTTTCGCCAGAGAGGAGACTGAAAAGGCGAGGAAGGCGAAGGAGAAAGAGGAGAAGGCGGTTCTCGACGGCGGTAAGTTTTATTTAATATTAATAAGTAAATTTTATTTAATATTAATATAAATATATTTTACTTCTTTAAATTAAATTAAAATACATATTGTATATTAAATAGTATAAATATAGGGCATAATCAAGTAAAATACAGGGTGTGATATAGTGATTGACTATGTCTTTTAGTCATCAATTAAACCATCACTCCCTCCGCCTCAACTATTTTTATGAAGAGAGAAAAAATAATTCACTATTTAATAATTTTGACTCATGTGTTACCGAGGTACTTGTATACAAAACTAAATAGTAAGATAAAAGCGTGCAATTTAATTTCAAACAAAAGCAAGGGAAGAAATTCCACATTCTTCTGTCTTCACCAAATCTCCACTGGAACCAACTGGGAATAGCCCGGTGGCCAGAGCTCACGCCCGTCCCAGGAGCATTTCAGGTTCAAATTCGATCTTTTTGGGGTTCAGTCTCCAATTACACTGTGCTAGGTGTGGGAACCTCACTTCGTGTGAGTTGTGTGAGAGTCCCACCCCACGTTTGTGTGAGACACTGGGGAGCTTCACCCATTTATGTGGAGCAATGTGAATTTATTTAATGAGAAGGAGTCCAAATATTTGTTTAAAAAAAAATCTCCACTATGAAACATTGGAAAAAAAAAAGAGTCTACCAAACTCCAATAACAAACTAAACCAATCTGAACTTGCATTTCAATCAAACTTTCCACTCTCCCTAAAAAAAACACCCTCCTTTTTTTTCTTTAAAAAAAAAAACACCCTCCGAATCACAATATAATATATGCAGTACTTTCATTTTTAAATCACAAAATTTATTATTCTTAACTACAATTTGATAATATTAATGATTATTTCCTCTTTAATTTAATATTTTAATATTAAATTAAGAAGTCATTTGGTTGAGGTAGCACGTGTGTAGTCCCGTCAAATGGATTAATTGGATAAACTCATTGTCCAATGAGTCATTATTTAATTAATCCATTTATTAAATCGTTTATAATGGGTTGGGTCATAAATGAGTTGAGTCATTAAATGGATAACCCATTGGATAACTCATGAGATATTCATATAACCCAATTAGTTAAAATATATTATCAAATAAGTCATTATATAATTAACCCAATAAGTTATCATTAAACATTTTCTATCGATTTGGGTTACAAGTTGTCATTATCCAATTAAATCAAGCATTAAATGCTTATTATTTTTTAGGATTTGGGATGTGAATAAAATTATGTTAATGAGAAATTTTGATCTCAATGAGTCTCATATTATGTTAACTCAGTGTGAACATACCAAATACCCAGTAAATATCCAAAATTAACCAGTTAAATGCATGTGTAATATTTAACATAAATATTCATTATAATTCACAAATTATACGAATTATAATTCACAAATTATTCGAGTTCAATCTCGTACAATATTCGAGTTCGTACAATATTCGAGCTCGTACAGTATTTGAACTCGAGCTCAATCCCAACTAATATTGTTAGTTAATTTCGCCGAGTTTACAAAGCTAACATATTATATATTTTTTATTATTAAATATAATATAATGTACATAATATTATATTACATAATATAATAAATGATTATATATTACGGAAAAATTAAATCATTCGTAATCAAACTTGTGAAAATCTAGTTATCTTGTGATATGAATTATCCACGGGTCACCCATTACCCAACCAACTCAACCCACTCAAAATTATCCAACAGGTAACCCATTAACCAACCCAACTAAATCCAATAACTACAACCCAATGAGTCATTATCCAACAAGTCTTATCCAATAAGTGAAAATAGTATATGGATAATGATTATCCAACGGGTGACTCGATCTGTTTGACGGGCTTACACGTGTGTCGCCCAAGGCATAAGGGGCGTGCGGAAGGCACATGCTAAGGTTAAAGTACAGTAGTAAAGGTAAAGTAAGGTTTAATCCAAAAAAAAGTCTCCACCTACTGCCAACAAAAGTCTTTCTTCAAAATTATATTAAACGGGTTGATCATCACTCTCTTTATTTTAGCAACTTCTCATAAGGGCTCCAATCATGCAAACACTAGTGAAAGTTTATTTTTAATATCTGCTACATCAGTTTGCATAAAAGATTGCACAAAAGACAGTTAGAAATTGTATTATGGGACAGAGAGTACATAGCAATAAAATCGAGTTATAAAACAAAAAAAATAACAAAGAAATTAAGTATTGGGTTTGTTTAAATGGTAAGGATACTCATTCCACATGCTTTAATTTTCAATTCAATATCTCATATGTGTCATTTTAAAAAGTGTCAATGTTGAAAAAGCAAAGATAGAAGCATCACACGTATGTTTACAATGTTTTATAAAAATAATAATTTCAAGACACTATAATAAGTCCACCCTCATATAGCACAATATCCATCTTATACTACTCCTGTGAAATATGATTTAATAGTTGATAAAATTTAATAATTAAAAATAAAATTTAATAATTAAAAATGGCAAAGAGTTCAGAAAGACAGTCTTTCCATATGCTTAGAAAAACAGAGTTTAATTAGAATAATAAAAGGTAAAAAGTTTTAGTTGCAATATTAAAAATTTAGTATGCAACATATAGTAGTTATAAAATTTATAATCCGATACATGCAATCCAAAAAAATTATCTTCATTTATTTTAATTTACACTTTAAACCTTGATTTTTCCTTAACTTATGAAAATACAGTCTTTCAAAAAACGAACTCAAAAATTAAAATAGAAATATTTGTCTGGGCTGCATGCGTACCAAAATGTTCTCTTTTTTTTGGCTCACTTTTGAAAAGGAATTTATAGTAAGCAATATTCTGATTTGATTCAATTACGAACAATACACATGTTTGGTAACAGCTCCATTAATTTATTCATAAAATATAGGAAAATACTCCATTTATGCACAGTAGAGTCATACCAAATGAACCAGGGGCAATTTAGTCAAATTCACACCAAATACAACCGTCACTTTCTCTCTCTATTACACGTTCTCGCCAGCATTTCATCCACCTTCTCCTGATTCCCACCCGCTTTCAACGCCCCCGTCGATCCATCACTCCCCCCATGAACTCCTCCCGCCGGAAAGCCGCTCCGGCCGCCGCAGACAGCGGCGACTCCGCCGACAAGCAGGACCAGCTCTTCCTCTCCGTCGCCATCTGCAACGGCGAGGATGTGGGCCCCTTCGTCCGGAAAGCCTTCGCCTCCGGCAAGCCGGAGACCCTCCTCGCCCACCTCCGCCACTTCTCCCGATCCAAGGAGGCGGAAATCGAGGATGTCTGTAGGGCCCACTATCAGGACTTCATCATGGCCGTCGACGACCTCCGATCGCTCCTCTCCGACGTCGACTCGCTCAAGTCCTCACTCGCGGCCTCCAACTCCCAGCTCCAAAACGTCGCCGTTCCGCTCCTCACCTCACTCGACTCCTTCGTGGAGGCGAGGAACGAGTGCGCGAACATCACGCGCGCTGTCGACGCCCTCCGCGCGTGCACGGCACTCGCGGAGCTCTGCTCCCGCGTCAACTCTCATCTGGCGAGGAACAACTTCTACATGGCGCTCAAGTGCGTGGAGTTAATCGAGCGCGGGCTGGTTGGCAAAACGACGCCGTCTTCGACTCTCCGGCGAATGTTGGAGAAGCAGATCCCGGAAATCCGGGCCTACATCGAGAGGAAGGTCAGCAAGGAGTTCGGCGACTGGCTCGTGGAGATTCGGGTCGTGAGCCGCAACTTAGGTCAGCTCGCGATTGGTCAAGCCTCGGCTTCGCGCCAGCGCGAAGAGGAGCTGAGGATGAAGCAGCGCCAAGCCGAGGAGCAGAGCCGGCTCAGCTTACGCGACTGCGTCTACGCTCTAGAAGAAGAAGACGACGAAGAAGAGTTCGACTTTCCCGGACCCGGACCCGCATCCGGACTTCTCGGGTTTGATCTGTTACCTTTGTACAGAGCGCATCACATCCACCAGACACTAGGGTTAGAGGGCCGGTTCAGGAAGTACTACTTCGAGAACCGGAAGCTCCAGCTGACGTCAGACTTCCAGGTATCTTCAATGACGCCATTTCTCGAGTCTCATCAGACGTTTTTCGCTCAGATTGCCGGATTTTTCGTGGTGGAGGATCGCGTTTTGAGGACGGGCGGAGGGCTCATTTCGAAGCTGGAAGTAGAGAATCTGTGGGATGCTGCTGTTAGTAAAATGTGTTCCGTTTTGGAGGATCAGTTTTCGCGAATGCAGACCGCGAATCATTTGCTGTTGATTAAGGATTATGTGAGCTTACTTGGAGTTACATTGCGTAGATATGGTTATACTACTGATGCGTTGCTTGATGTTTTGAGTAAGCATAGAGATAAGTACCACGAGATATTGTTGTCGGATTGTAGGAAGCAGATATCTGAGGCTCTTTCCGCGGATAAGCTGGAACAGATGTTTATGAAGAAAGAGTATGAGTATTCGATGAATGTGCTTTCGTTTCAGCTGCAGACTTCGAATTTGATGCCTGCATTTCCATACATCGCGCCATTTTCATCCACGGTGCCTGATTGTTGTAGGATCGTAAGGTCTTTTATTGAGGATTCTGTTAGTTTCATGTCGTATGGTGGGCAGCTTGAGTTCTATGATGTGGTGAAGAAGTATTTGGATAGGCTTTTGGGTGAGGTGTTGGATGGGGCGTTGCTGAAGGTTATTGATACGAATGTTAATGGTGTTACTCAAGCAATGCAGATGGCTGCGAACATGGCTGTGTTTGAGCGAGCATGTGATTTCTTCTTCCGTCATGCTGCTCAGCTTTCCGGGATTCCTCTGAGGATGGCTGAGAGAGGTAGGAAGTTGTTCCCGTTGATCAAAGCACGAGATGCTGCTGAGGAAATGCTTTCTGGATTGCTGAAGCAGAAGGTTGATGGGTTTATGACGCTTATTGAGAATGTGAACTGGATGGCTGATGATGTTCTACCAGGTGGTAATGAGTATGTTAACGAGGTCATAATCTTTTTGGAAACTCGGGTTTCGATTGCTCAACAAATACTACCTGTTCCGGTTCTCAAGAGGGTTCTGCAAGATGTTCTTGCTCACATATCTGAGGTGGTTGTCAACACATTGGCTGGGGAATCGGTGAAAAGATTCAATGTTAATGCTATCATGGTTCTTGATGTGGATATCCGGATGCTGGAATCGTTTGCAGAAAACCAAGCTTCTCTCTTGAGTGATGCGGATTCTATCCAGTTGAGAGCTGCCCTTGTTGAGTCGAGGCAATTAGTGAACTTGCTCTTGAGCAATCATCCCGAGAACTTCTTGAATCCGGTTATCAGAGAGAGAAGCTACAACACATTGGATTACAGGAAAGTAGTAGCCATTTCAGAGAAGTTGAAAGACCCTGCAGACAGGCTATTTGGATCCTTTGGAACACGGGGCGCCAAGCCAAATACAAAGAAGAAATCTCTTGATACTTTGATAAAGCGACTTAAAGATGTGAACTAAATTCTTGAGTTCAGTATACACTATCATTTCTTGGTAGTAGCCTTTGTTTGCCATTTCTTTGAATAGTTGTATGTATTTGTCTTTGTCAGATTTATATTCATTGGTTGTTCCAATTTTCCACACTCAATAAGATTTTGTTGTGCCACTTCATCACATTCTTTTGCAGATAATTTGTTTTTATCGCCTGATCCCATCTCAGGTAATTGTATTATTACTGTCTTGTTCTTATCCATTTATTCTTAGAATAATTTATCTGTAAATTGTCATGGCTGGTAATAGGCAGATTTGATTGATGGTGGTTTCTCTTTTGTCCTGGTATTCTGTATTCTCTTAGCTAATGGCAATTAGTCTCGGTTTTGTGGTGTAATCGTATTCCTTTATGTGTGGTGTACATGTCACGAATATGAAATATAGCCAAACGATAATCGTGCTGTTCATCTTGAATCGTATTTGTGGTGTTTTGCTTTTGCATGATTGCATAATTCATTTCCCCATCTATTCTCCTCGGCGAAGTTGAGAGTCTTGAGATTCAAGACATTGCCAACTAGATGGCCAATGACAGCCACACTAAATATACTCTCATTAGGTACAAATCTACTGAATTTGTCATCTTCTTGAATTATTACATTGGATACTCTCTGTTTTTAGCTTCATCATACATCCTGCATTATTGCTACTAGATAAGGGCTTATATATACACATTTGAAAAAGTGCTGAAGATATACTCTTATCATCATCAACAATGGCTTCAGGGTTATTCTGGTTTTGCTTCTTTCCTCTACTGGTCTTTCCCGGTATTGCTCATTCATGGATTGAGGAGAAGAATGGTAATTCTTCAGCTTCAATCTATGAAGTTCTCGAGCAATATGACTTTCCGGTTGGCCTTCTTCCTGAGGGGGTGCTCGGGTATGACCTGAATCCCTCCACGGGCGACTTCTCAGCTTATCTGAGCGTCCCGTGCTACTTCTGGCTCTCCAACAAGCTCCAGCTCCGGTACCGGCCCACAGTGTCGGGCGTGATATCAAAGGGCCAGCTGAGCAACCTGCACGGCGTCAAGGTTAAGAATCGACACATGTGGCTGAGGATTTCAGAGGTAAGAAGGGATGGAGATAGTCTTGTTTTCCATGTTGGTGTCACCTTTATGGGCTTCCCTGTCACGGCTTTTAATGTGTCACCCAGGTGTGGTAATTGTGAGTTTAACCGTGTTACTTCCTCTTGAGCCTCTGATTATTTCCCACAGGTGGTTTGGGTTGGGGATCACCCAAATATACTGTATATGAAGTTACTGTGCCTCTTTCTGCTTAAGACTTCAAGTTATAAAGTTATAAAGACGACTTTTACTTTATGTGTTAATTAACTCTTACCGTGTTTGTCGAGGTTCTTTATTATCACTGAATTGTTCTTTTATGAGCAAAATGACAATATCTTAGAAGTGTGATATGAATGAAACCAGTCGTTAATTCACGCTGTTTAACATATAAATACTCTTTAAAATATCTTTTGCTTTAGAAATTCAAGCATTTTTCAAGTAGTTTAACATATAAATAAAGAGTCCGTCTCTTGAAAGACGGTCTTTCCATAAGGTTATGAAAAGACCTCAACGTTATATGACGTGTCAATCATCACTAGTGTAGTGGTTCATATATGGCGGAAGGAAAAAAAAAATTTCTAGAAAAACGTCATTCATTTCATCCAATCATATTAACGCGTCACATATTCCACACAAACATTAATATGTATATGAATTTGCCCCCATATCAGCATGGAGCATTAGAATTTAAAGATCATAATAATGCAACTCTAATCGAGAGAAGATTCAAATCGAATTATACCCGATCAAACACGGTACTTTACATGGTGGATTCAGTGGAGATTTAAAACCATAATAGCACGACTCTAATGGAGGGAAGATACGAACTCGAGTTGCACTCGATCGGACACAATAGTTTATATGGTGGAAAGGCTCGTAACTACATCCTAACATCAATTTACTAACCACTTAATCGATTGAAAATTTACTCCCTCCGTTTTGTGTTGGTACGCTTTACTTTTTGAATTTTTTCTACAGGTTTGGCACATTTTCATTTTTTTAGCAAGATTCCTTCAATTCCATACACTCATTTCGTTCACTTATACAAATACTTAAATTTGTGGTGTAAAATACAACAAAACGGAGGAAGTACTTGGTGCAGTTTATTTAAATTCTGATATTTTCAGTTTCGTACTTAATTCATTTCTCATGCTTTTCATGAAGTAGTATATGAAAAAAAGTACTTCCTCTGTCCCAAATTAAGCTGCACACTTCATAAAACGCCACTATTCACTGTCCAACTCTGACCACATATTTGAATAGATATATAAACAATAATATTATCATATGTTAACACGTAGTTTCTGAAAAGTAACTTTTTGTATGCCATAATTATACGTAATTAAAGATATTAACGATTAGACAAGTTTCTTGATGAGCGTCTCTCTCATACCATTTAATTTGGGAGGGAGGGTGTATCAATTTGACCCATTCTGAAACTATCAAAAATGGGGTTATTCAATTTGACCCACTTCATCTGCAAAAGCATTCTATCACATCCTTAATTAAACCAATTTAGTATATTCTGAGCATCAAGTTTAATCTAAAACTACCTGCCCAACTATTTGGCCAAATCCACATATAAACCCCACATGTAACGATCCACAAAAAGGAAGCAAAACGCAATTCAACCTCTACTGTTTCAAAAATGCCTTCTGCAACAGCAATGAGGATATACTTCATTTCCCTCCTCTTCTTCTCATCTTTGCCGCCGTCAATCGGCGCCGCCGCCGCAGCTCCCACCGTATACGAAGCCCTAGAATCGTACGGATTTCCCCCGGGGATTCTCCCAATCGGCATAACCAAATACGAGCTCGACAGAGCTACCGGAAAATTCACCGTTCATTTGGATAAGGACTGTGGATTCACGATCCAAGGATACCAGCTGAAGTACAAGCAGACGATTACCGGCGTCATATCTTACCGGAAGCTCTCGAGCTTGACCGGCGTTCAGGTCAAGATCTTGTTTTTCTGGCTCGGGATCGGAGAGGTCTCCGTTGACGGAAACAGTATGGATTTCTCGGTAGGGATTGCGTCGGCTGATTTTCCGGTGGATGGTTTTTATGAGAGTCCGCAGTGCGGCTGCGGGTTTGACTGCGGCGGCCGGAATCAGCTGGTGTCTTCTTCCTGATCACGGCGGTTTGAATCCCTAGTAGATAGCTAGGTCAGTTCATTGAATTTCAGCTTGAATAATTATTAATTCATATAAACTATTTAATTGTATGAATTTGAATAAATTAATATCATCGTTTTGGGGGTTTTTTCTCTAACCCGCATTGGTATTACTGTAGATGATATGGATGTTAACTTATTATAAATTGACAATAAAGTAGATTTTCAACTTAAATTATACTTCTCCCTGTTTCACTAATATTGTAACGAAATGGAAGGAATCTTACCAAAAATGAACAAAAAATTCAATTAAGATAAGTGTGTCACTAACATAGAAGCGGAGGAAATATTTGTACTTTCAGGCTATAGCACGTGAAAGCTCAAAAAAAATTTATACATTAGGAAATGTCATGCACGTGTTGTTCAAACCAACAATATACAATATCTAAAAGTTTTGTATAATGAAATCCTGATTTATGTATCAACTTATGAAAATATATTATTTTCAGCTATGTCGTAATGAAGTATTGTACTAATGAATTATTTTGTCAAGAAACAAGGGTTGAGAGTTCTTAATGGCCGAATTATAAAGTAACTTGCCTAATTTCGCAAATAATTTAAGTGCTTTAAAAATTCATATAAATCTATATTTTAAGACTTAGCCATATTGTTTTGAATTTAGTTACATGTTATGAAATGGAGGGAATAATTAGTTTGTAACTTTACTTTATCACTTTATAATTTGTATTTGAGTATATTTTTCCAAACTAATTACTTATTATACTATATTAATTTCAATTCAAATTAAAATGAATTGAAATATTGATAACTTGAATGCATTATTGCATAAATGATTCTCTAGATGGAATTTGATGTCCATTTGTTTGATAAAATTAGGGGAAAACATTGAGAAATACCGTCTTTCCATAGACATATGGAAAGATGCGGTGAAATTAGAATTTTAGAAAGGTAAAATGTTTTAGTTGCAATATTCAAAAATCATTATGCAACGTGTAGTAGTTTTAAGTTTATGATCCGATTAATGCAACTCCAAATTTTATCTTGATTTTTTAAAAATTTGCAGTTTAAACCTGAAAATACTGTCTTGAAAGAGACAAACTAATAAAACTATGATTTGTTTAAAGGGGACCATTAGTATTAAATACTAAACACCATTCCAAATTAGTTAGGTTGTAAACCAATAGAAGAGTCTAAAAAAAATTATAATTTTAAATTCCGATGGAATTAAATTAGGTTACATCAACAGTGACGTGTTTTGAGTATTCTGCAACCGCATTCCGCGGATAATTCTAAATTCCCACAGAAAAAACCAAATTGTGATCAGAGTTGACATTGTTTTGCTGATTCCAGTTCCTTAAAATCATCAATTCTTGAAAAATTGCATCAGAATTTCGTTAGATGGATCGATTGGCAGTCTTTTTCTTGTTCACCTGTTGTTACATGATCGTCGCCGGAGCAGAGAAGGGCGACGGCGCCGGCGCGTACGAGGTGCTCAAAGGGTACGGATTTCCGGCGGGAATCCTCCCGAAGGGCGCCAGCGGGTACGATCTGGACGAGAAAACCGGTACTTTCAACGCTTTTTTTAACGGTTCTTGTAGCTTTTCATTGGAGGGTTCGTACCAATTAAGGTACAGGTCGAAAATCAGTGGCCATATTAGTCAGGGTAGGCTTTCGCAGCTCACTGGGGTCAGTGTGAAGGTGTTTTTCTTGTGGCTTAACATTGTGGAGGTTAGTGTTATTGGAGATGAGCTGTTTTTCTCGGTCGGGATTGCATCGGCGGAGTTCCCGATCGATAATTTCGAGCTCATCCCGCAATGTGGATGTGGGTTGAATTGTAATGGGGTTGGAGTTGGATTGGAGAATAGGATTTATAGTAGACCTGGGTTGTTTTCTTCGATTTAGGCGGTCTAGGACCACTAATTATGTGTACTCTTCTGCTGCTTCTAAATCTTTATCTTCTTTTGGATCAATGAGAAATGGAGTACTATCTTGTTTCTGTATGTTTTTAAATCTTTTTTGGCAGTGATATGTTTGAATGTTGATGGGGTTCAATTGTAATGGGGTTCAGCCTAAAAATAGGATTTATTGTAGAGCTGGGTTGTTATCTTTGATTTAGTCGGTTTAGGACCACTGATTATGTATTCCTCTGCTGTTCCTTGATGTTCATCTTGTTTTGGATCAATGTGAATTTCTTGTTTCTATGTGTTTTGGAATCTTTTTGGGTGTTTCCGGAGTGATATGGTTTGGATGTTTATGGTTGGCAAATACTAGGATTTATAGTAGACCTGGGTTGTTTTCTTCGATTTAGTCAGTTTCTTGATAGTAATTTGGTAGTTTGATTGCAGTTGGGAAAAGGTGTTCTGTTTTTCGGATCAATGTGGATTTCTTGTTTCTGTGTTTTGGAATTTTTTTGGGGTGTTTTCGGGAGTGATAAGGTTGGAATAAGGATTAACCTCTTATAATATAGGAATTGTAGAGTGCAAGGACAGTGAAGTGTAGTTTGTAGTACATATGTTTAGTTCTGCATTTCTTGACGTCTCATCGCCTGTTTCTGTGTTCTCCTGAAATTTGAGGTTTTGATGCTAGAAATTGAAGCGGTATTGAATCGCTTGAATGGCGTAAACTAATTATTGTACTCTTTTTCTAGCACTATGGTCGAGTTGGTTTTATGTTTAAGATTGAGTATGCTATTGGTATCCTTACATCGAAATATAGACTTGTGTGAGTACTCTTTATCGGATAACTTAAATAGAGCCATGAAATGAAGTTGAACTGGTGTTAATCGTGTACGTGACGCAATGACGAAGTATGATTCATATAGCCGATTACAGGTAGTAGGATAAAAGTTCAGCTGTGGTTGTTTTCCCGTAGGGTGTATGTTGTCTGATTTGATTGGCAATCTATAGATATTTCTCCTTCTAAAACTTGAATCCAGATGGATTAAATTTGTAGGACACTCTTTAAGATGGATTGATGCAATTCTAGATTATAAATCGCGCACTTTCTGCTCGATATACTGTTGTTTGTAAATGAAGAAAAAACCATGTGATCTGGTGTTTCCAATAGGTGAAATCTGTTGCAAAAAGTTGATTTCTGGTGAAGGTAGGGTGGCTCCATTGAGCAAGAGAGTATCTCATTCCTATGGGTGAATGTATTTCTCCCTTTTTTGTGGGTTATAGTTTCAGACAAAAAACTATGTTCTTCATTGAAATCAGGACTGAACAAGCACATTGATGATATTTGTACATTGATCCGTATTGATGATTTTTCGATACCTCGTGGAATTGAGATCGTTAAGAATCTTCCTTCAACCTTAAACTCGTCTTGAACCTGCAAGGGTAGGGTTCGACCTAGAATCAGCCGAACTCAAGGGTTTTTTTCCTTCTGAAATCACGCTTCATTCACTTATGGTCTCCTACAAATGGGTGAGACTCTCCATTTGGCTCACACAACTAGGTCCCTCAATGAGTCTTTTTGCAGTTTACCCATTTATTAATGGGTCATAATGAGTTGGATCATAAATGAGTTGGGTTATTAAATGGATAACTCATGAGATAACTTCATATGAACCAATTGGTTACAATATATTATCCGATAAGTCATTACTCAATAAGTCATTATGAAATTAACCCAATAAGTTATCATTCGATATTTTCTTCTGATTTGGGTTACAAATTGTCATTATCCAATGAGATTGGGTATTGTGCGGGATGAGAATAATTAAATTTTGATCTCAATATGTTACCAACTTAACAAATACCAAATAAATATTCAAAATTACCCAATTATATGCATGTATAATATTTAACATAAAAATTCACTATAATTCACAAATTATACAATTATAACTCATAAATTATTCGAGCTCAATCTCGTGCAGTATTCAAGTTCGTACAGTATTCTAGCTCGTATAGTATTCGAACTCAATCTCGTACAGTATTCGAGCTCAATCTCGTACAATATTCGAGTTCAATCTCATACAGTATTCAAGCTCGTTCAGTGTTCGAGCTCGAGCTCGAACCCAACTAATATTGTTCGTTAATTTCATCGAGTTTACAAAGTCAACATATCATATATATACACATATAAATATATATAAATATATATATATATTATTAAATATAATATAGTAAATGATTATATACCAGGGAAAAATTAAATCATTCGTAATCAAACTTGTGAAAATTTTGTTATCTTATGATATGAAATTATCCACATGTCATCCATTACCCAACCCAATTCGACTCATCCAAAATTATCCAATGGATGATCCATTATCCAACCCAGTAAACTCAATAACTATAACCCAATTGTATCCATTAATACACAATGAGTCATTATCCAATAAGTGGAAATAATATATGGATAACGGTTATCCAACGGGTGACCTCACCCGTTTGACAGACCTACACACAACGTGGGGTGAGCCTCCCACCACAAGTCCACACTCCGACTGGTGTATAGGACAAGAGAGCCATAACAATGCAAAGGGAAAAATGAGGAAGGGAGAATTGAACCTGCGTTGCACTTGGTTGCTGAAGAACATGCTTTACTAGCAGCATACACTTGACTTCATAATAAGTGTCGACTTCTTTGGGGGTTCGGGTATAGGCCAAAAAAGATATTTTTAACGACTTTCTCGATTCTTTAGAGCGTGTTTAGCGATTGCGTTGTTCTCCAAAAACGTCTAATGTTCTAAAATAAGTTGTTTTTAACAATTTACCGATGCTTGAAACCGTTTACCTTAAATCAAAATCGGTTTATAAATCCTGTCAAATACATCTCTTACTATGCATCTAATGAGAACAATATTCAAGTCCGTTCATTTGTTTATAGCAAATATTCATTATGCTGTCAATATCTCATCAAGACGTTGCCACCCGTGACATTGTGGAGTGGGACGGCAATATAATGTTTTATGCATAGGACTGGACAATGCATATGCCATTTTGTCATTTAGTGTTGTGTACAGTGCTCGAGACGAACAGGTATCAAACAATTTGATTTACTCTCTCCGTTTCTTTAATAGTGGCACATTTTCTAATTTGAGGTGTTTCTTTTATATTGGCATTTTCTATTTATGGCAAGTTTAAGGTTATTACATCCACTCATTTTACTTTTTCTTCTTTCAATTCAATTTCATCCACTCATTTAGCATCTCCTAACTTCTAACACAAAAAATAATGTGTCACTATTAGAGAATCAGAGGGAGTATTTGTTTAGAGTACTTAAACCTTCAATTTAGAAAAATATTTAATAACGCTATGCCAATTATGTAATTTAAAAAATTTAAGAAACTAAAATTAAACTAAATAGTACTCGTCTGTCCCATAAATATTAGTATGTTTACTTTTTTTTTAAATCTGACTCGATGAATTTTGATTTTAACTATAAATTAATATATTGATAATAAAAATATTATTTGAGATTTTATGAAATTCATCTTCAGATCAATTTTTGAATATTAATTTTTTATACAGAATTATTTTATGTGGTTAGAAGTTTTAGCAGTTAAACATCATTGAAAACATAAAAAATAAATTAATTGAAAAACGTAAAGAGATAAATTAATTACTCCCTCTGTCCCAGTCGAATCTGCACACTTTTTGATCAACTTTCTCCTAGCACATTTGACCATATATTTGAGTTGGAATATAGATACCAATATCATAATGTGATATATTGTTAGATTCTTTGCATCATTTAGTTTCTAAATATTAAATTTAAATACACTGATAATATACGTATTTAAAGTTATTGATGGTCAAACATGGTTTGAGAAAGTTGAATAAAAAGTATGCACATTCATTTGGGACGGAGAGGGTTATATATCGACAGCTGAATATGATTATTGAAAATTATTGAAAGGAAGCGAATTTTATGTAAAGGCCAACTGATTGCACAGATTATTATAAATTGTTATCTTTTTTATACGTATTAATACATTATTTTCAAATAATATCTTGTCGAAGGAAACCAAATTATATGCGACTAAATTTTAATAGAAAATAATTTCTAAATAATAAGTGTGCAGTTTGATTTAGTATTGGAAAGACCGTCTTTCCCAAGACTTTGCCTTAGTATTGCTACTCAAAAAGATTTTCATAATTTTTATTTTTAATCGGATAAAAGACTATTATATGAGGGGAAGAGTGAAGACAGAATACTCTCTTCGTCCCAGCCTATTCTACGCATTTTTCTTTTTGAGTTTTCCCAACTATTTTTGCACATTTCCTATATTTATAAATTTTCTCTGTGTTATATGACAAAAATATCCTTAAAATAACCACAAATTACTAGCAAAAAACTAAACCTAACCTCACCCTCACCGCATCTAATTTTCTCACAATCTCGTACAATTCAGATTTGTGCCTCCTACTCTTCAGCTCTGCCCAAATCCTCAGCGGCACTCCTCCATGACAATGCTCCTCAACCGCGCATGGCTCCTCTACCGCGGTGCACGGCTCCTCAACCGCGGCGTTCCTCAACAACTTACAACTCCTCCACCACATCACTTTGTGTCTCTATCGACGTTTCCCCATCTCCGATTGTCACGGATCTGAAGAAGCTACCAAAAGAGTTTCTTGGTTTACGGTTTCCCATCCTCAATTGTCCCATTCTCGATTGTTCCCACCCCACTGTTGGCGAGAATAAAGGGGGAACCATTTTCTTGCCCCCGATAGGGCATGTGGAGAGGTGGAGAACAAAGAGCTGGTGGAAGAGGCAGGGGTGGCTGGGATAAGAGGCAGAGAGCAAAGGGGCAGAGGTGGGGCCATTTAGGTCATTTCACTCCCTTTAAATTTAGACAAGTCTTTTCTCTGTGTGCAGAAAAAGATGGGACAGGGGAAGTAATAGAATATTTTGTGCATTTAAATATTCATTCCATAATACGTCACTCCAAAAAATATCAATTTCATTTATGACGCCAGATATGTCTTCCAATTTCCGCCCAAAGAACCATCTAGATTCTCATCACCTCTTTTCCCACCTTTATTTACGCAGAAAAAAAACATTATTCTATAAAATAAAATCCGAGATTTAAAAAAGAAGCAATTTTTATTCATAATCGTAAGAACCAACAGATGAAAACAGAGCTTCAAACAGAAAGTAAATCCATCCGACAGCGCACACCCTTTTTCACCGGAGGGCAAAACCGATGATAACATCTTCATGGGATTCTTCTGGGTTTCCAAACTTCCGATCCAATCGATTCAGAAACATTCATGCGAATTTCAGACACCCAGATTTCCCCAGAAAGTTCAATTCTTGTGTTTCAGCAGCAAGTTACGGAGCTCCACGGCGTCGATCTCCGCCGCCTGTCCCTCCGGCTTGTAGTACCCGGTAACCGGGTCGGGTACCCACGAAGAAGCGGGTTTGGATCCCTTGGTTGCCTCCTCTCCTTTCGTCATCCACTTCATGCTCGGCCTTGCGCCGCCGCTCGCCGCCGCTCTCTGAGACGACGCTCCCGCCGCCGACGCAAATCCACGCCTGAACAGACAAGAAAAACCCCAAATCGTATGTTAATTGCTGTCAGAAAATGGTAATGTGTCTTCTTGAAATACGAAGAAGAAATCAATATTAAAATCTTTTGAAATACCAAGAAATTAGCATGCGATTAATTTCAATCGTTGAAAACAAACCATTTGACAATAGTTTGTGCTTTGGTTTTGAAAAAAGTAAGCGTCATTTTTTGAAGCTTCGATTTACCTAGCGGCGATAATGGAGATTTGGTCCGCGACAAAAGCGGTTGCGATTCTAACGTTGGAAACAGAGCGAGCCATTTCTGGTGGATGAAGAAGGCGTATGAAAGAGCTCCTGCAGAGAGAATTGAAAGGAGAAACCTTTTCTTCTTCTTCTGCAGAAGCTTTGGTGTTTTAGTATGGAGCTGCTGTGTGTGTGCGTGTCTTGTTTCTGATGGATTGCGTGAGGAGGGTTGACGAGGGGTGCATTTATAGGGAGAGGACGAGTTTGGGGCACGAATATTTAATTATTTTTAAAATGGTTATGAGAAAATAGGGGGTGATTTTAGGGTTTTGGAAGAAGGGGAGAGGAAATGTGATTTTGGGCCTCGTCAAACACGGCTTCTGAGGGGCCTAGAGAGTTGTTTTCAGCCTGTGCTGCTTGACACCGGTCTTATGTCTCATCTTAAATTACAGCCTAATCATTGCACACTGCTCGAGAAATATATTTGACCGTTAATATATTTAGCTACGTATAATAACGTAGCAAACAAAAAGTTACTTTATAGAAACTACTTGTTACGACGAATTAAACAATATCACATACGATAATGTTATGTCTCATATATCTATTCAAATATACAGTCAAACTTTAATGGAGAATGGTGTTATAAACTAAGTGGGTAATTTAAGTTGAGACGGGGGAGTATCATGGAGAAATGAAGACTTACTATATATGGTCGGAGCCAGAATAAAAAGATCGTACCAAAATGAAAACTAGGTCATTATAAAAGTACCAGAGGGAGTAATCCATCCGTTTCTTTAATAGTGCACACTTTCTAATTTGATATGTTTATTTTATATTGACACTTTCTATTTATGGCAAGTTTAAGATTATTAGATCCACTCATTTTACTTTTTCTTCTTTCAATTCAATTTCATCCACTCATTTAGCATCTCTTAAATTCTAGCACGAAAAATAAAGTGTCACTATTAAATAAACAGATGGGGTATATCTTTCAGTGGAGGGGGATGGCAGTTTTCTTTTACAAAATTAAATCATTCATACAAATACTCATATATTAAGAATTTAGGGTGATGGATTATTAAAATACACAACATGATTGAGCGAAATACATTTAATTAATTAAATTTATAAACTCAAAAGAATTGATCGAAATATGAATTGAGTACTTGGCACAAGCCTCCAGCCTGGTCAAATGCTCACTAACTATTTCACACGTTTAATTTAGAAATAATGGAGTGATCCTGCGGTTGAGGATGACACTCGGAACCATCGGACGGTTGAGATGGGATGAATTATGGCTTATACTTGACAGAGTAAACCAGTGTCCCACTGAACTTTTACAAATTCAACCCAAATCATTCCCAGTTCACGTGAAGCGACTAGTAAACGTGACGCAGTCGTAACCATTACTAATTAATAATTTACTCTCATACTCCCTAGCTTTCTTTATACTGATCCGTTTCGGACGTCGCACCATAGTTTTAGGTGAATGAAATAAGTGGATGCAATTGAACATAAAAAAGAAAATGATGAATGAGTGGATAACAATGAAAGATTCTTGTTACTAAAGGAAAGTGTGTCGAATCTACAAATATAACTAAAAACATAAAGTGTGTCGTATACAATGAAATGGAGGAAGTATTTGATTCTCCATCCAATTTTTTATGTTAGGCACCATAATGTTAAGTGTTTTATTTTGGATAAAGTAAAGATATGACCATGTGTTTTGATCAAAAGTACAAATATAATTTTATAGAGTTCGAAAGTACTATTGTAACCATATTTTTTTGCATGAATTGAGTTATAAACTTTATACCTGCTACACATTGTATAATAAAATTTTAATATTGCAACTAAGATCTTTTATTTTTTATTATTTTAATTAAACTCATATTCTCGTAAGCATGTGGAAAAATGATCTTTGTCAAAAATTTATCTTTTTCAAACCAAAATTAAAATTAAAATTTAAAAGACGAAAATAAAAGTAAATTAGTTTACCTCTCTGGCCAGATGCTAGGCTGTGGACTCGTACACCCACACAATCGTCCAAGTAGTTGGATATATGGTTCCATTTCTTATTGGGAGGGAATTCGAACATTGGCAGGTACAGTGTGGGGGTCTCCCAATGAAAAGACTCCTTATAGCTACTGAAAATATTTGAGAATCATGTGTTGGATCAATAAAAATGATATAATTTACCTCGTCGATCATGAATGTGATATCGTCATGCCCAGGGCCATACGGGCGAGGTAGTGGATTCGTGTAAAACTAGTGAAGCTTTAATTTAATGCTGAGATTTTTGTAAGGCTGGAGAACAAAACACGTGTTGTGTGGGTATGGGATGGCTACGGCGGCCGACTTCCCGTTGCTTCCTTTACTTTTCGTGCCTCGATGTTGCCTTCGAAAACGCAAATACTCCTTTGCGTTTTCTAATATTGGCATATTTATTATGGAAAAATTTTGGGAAAGATAGAGTTTAATTTGAATAATAAAAGATAAAATGTCTTAATTATAAAATTAAAAATTTAGTATGCAATATATAGTAGTTATAAACTTTATAACTCAATTCATGCAACCCGAAAAATTTACCTTAATTTCTTCTAATCTACACTTTAAACCTTGGTCTTTCCATGACTTATGGAATTACCGTCTTTCAAGAGACACACTCATTTATTATTTATAAATAATCTTTTAAAATTGATATTTAGATTATTTTTATGAGTCCGTCTCTTGAAATACGGTATTTCCATAAGTTATGGAAAGACCAAGGTTTAAAGTGTAAATTAGAAGAAATGAAGATAAAATTTCCGGGTTGCATGAATCGGGTTATAAATTTTATAACTGTTACATGTTGCATACTAAAATTTTAATATTGCAACTAAAACCTTTTACCTTTTAATATTTTAATTAAACCACGTCTTTCCATAAGCCTATGGAAAGACCGTCTTTCCCAAGACTTTACCTATTTTTTTGCACTTAATTTACTTTTTACCATTTTAATACAACTTTCATCATAAATTTTATTGTTTGAAAAAACTTGTGTCATCTCCTTTGGTGCCAATTAAAGAAGACCAGAGGGAGTAATTTGTTTTAGATTCTATAATAGTAGTTATACTCTCTCTGTTTTTCTAATAGTGGCACATCATTTTTTGTTTAGAATTTAGGAGATGCTAAATGCGTTGATGAAATTGAATTGAAAATATAAAAAGTAAAATGAGTGGATGTAATAACCTTAAATTTGCCATAAATAGAAAGTGCCAATATAAAATAATCATCTCAAATTAAAAAGTATGCCACTATTAAAGAAACGGATGGAGTACGAGATCAGTTGATTTATGTAATTTATAAAGTAATTTAGAGCATTCATAATAATAGTAGGGTTAAAGAGCACTTCTTAAATGTCACGCCATAAATTTTGATTTAAAAAGCTAAGCGAAAATCAACCGCCAACAATGAATCTCCTTGAATAAGCACTTTTAATCACTTCTTTTTTTCATTTAAATTACAGTTAATAAAAAATGAAAAATAAATGTCAAACATTGATTGTTGGTCTTTCACAAATAGAGAGGTATAAACTTTTAAATTAAGGAACAACTCCTTATAAATGAGTGAATTTTAAAACTCCACGGTAATTTTCCTTAAATAAGGAGCACTCATTTTTATGAAAAGTGGGGTTCCCTAAAAGTTTATCTAGAATAGGGAATGAAAATCAATATTTCCTCTTTTTTTTTTACTTAACTCCAACGGCAGCTATTTTGCATGAACTTGCATTTTTTACACTAGTTACTTTTTCATTTAAAAATAAGAGAGTTTAATTTTCTAACCGCTTCAAAATATATTATATATAAAAAATTAAGTTAGTTTTTTAAAACAATATATAACAAACTTGAAACTAAAATTTTTATATTCTTTTATTCACTTGGTTTGAAATATAGTAAAATCCAAAAAAAGATATAAACTATAAAGTAGAGGTGGCAAATGGGCGGACGGGTCAAATGTGGGTTGGGTAAAATGGATAATTAAAAGGTATGGATATGACCCATTTTACAATGGGTCAAAAATTGGTCGGGTCAAAATGAAAAATTATTTAAATCATTGGTCAATAATGGGTAAACCCACGAGTTTCAACCCATGTAATTCATATGGGCAAAATCTGTGAATTTCAACCCATATGGGTAAACCCGCGGTCAACCCACAAACTCAACTAGCCCAACCCATATTTTTCAACTACTCATTTGACTCATTACCCATTTAACCCATCACTCATTTAACCTATACACACCCAGATTTAACAATAGACACTCCGTTTGACTCACGGATTACCGGTCTATTTTGCCACATCTACTATAAATCAAAGAGATTAATTTCAATTTTCTAAACAAATCATTATTGGCAAGACCCTATTAAAAATATAAATAAGCATTCCACATGAGTTTGACATTGTAGTATTTTCTCCATAAAAGATTGTTGGAAGTCGAACGTATTTTTTAGTTGAAATGGAAGAATGAGTGAAATATGATAATTATTTTTTTAATAGAAAAATAAGTATTGTGTTATGATTTGATGCATTAGATTGGGATTTCATTAAATTTCCATCCCTAAAATATTTTTCTTTTTATACAAATATAGCGAAGCAAATCTTATCTCTAATCAAAATTAATATTTTAGGGAATGAAATAAGGAAGCTGCTGGAGTTGAAAACCATGTAGAATCCCTATAATTAATGAAAATTCCTATTATAGGGAAGTTGTTGGACATGCTCTTAGTGTTTGTTTTTACCTTGTTTTTATTTATTGCAACGATATTTCTGTGATTATGATTTTTGTAAAAGAATGTAGTGCAACGTGTAAATAATTATATTTTGATGCTAAAAGTTATTTGAACAAGATTTTTCATGATTCGCCTAACCATTAGCAAACCCGATTTAATGTTTTTAAGGCTTGAGGCCAAAATTTGATTCTGGACCCCTTTACATATGATTTTTTAAAAGAATTGGACCCCCAAAAATTTAAATTAAAAACCAAAAAATTAACCAAGGAAATTCTATTGTTAAACTACCCAAGCATAAATTAAAAAATTAAATTAGAGCAAAGTGCATAGATAGAAGTACAAATTAGAGCGAAGTGCATATATAACTATATAATTCTACATAATTTGCGAAAGTGCATATATAAATCTGTGATAATTGAAAGTGTAAATGTAACCTTAGATAGTTAGTTTATGTGCAAATATAACCTTTTATGGCAGTTTGAGGCCATATTATATTCAAAAGACAATTTTACCCCTATGTAAAAAATTACAAAAAAACACCAAAATAACATTCATACCCTTGAAACCCTAACTCCATTCAACTTTCCACCCGCAACTTATCTAAATCTTCATCTTCAAATTCTCTCTCTAAACGGTACATTCTGTCTTCCTCTTTTGATCACCTCAAAAAGACGACGATCGTTGGTGGAATTGTTTGTCGGTGGTCGCAATTAGAGCGAACAACAAGGTGGCGTTCGGTAAAAAAAGTGGCGCAAGTGAGGGTGGCGGCGGTGGCCGGTAGTTGGCGGGTGGTTTGGGGAGGAGCTTCGGTAGCTTCTTGACCATAACCATTTTCTGTCTTTCTTTTTTGTTTGCTTCAAATATGTTTTTGTTTACTGAATTCATGCTGGATATGAGGTTTTGTGTGAATTTCTGTTGATTTCTACAGATTACCAATGATTGTGAGACATGGAGATTTAGGGGGTTTAGATTTGTGACGTTCAGGGATGAGGAGGCGATGAATCTGGCGAATGAGAACATGAACATTTTGAATTTCGATGGCCTGAACATCACCGTCAACCAGGCGCAGTCTCGTGGAAGCATTGGTGATGACGGTGTCAAGAGTGGTGGTCTTAGTCGACGGGAAGGTAGTCGAGGTGGCAGGGGGTAGCGAGATGGGGTGGGGGTGGGGTGGAAGGTGGTGATAGGGCTGTTAGGAAGGTGGTGGTGGTATATCAGTGGCGCCGGAGCATCAGAGGGGTGGTTTGGTGATGATGTTCAGCGGCTGAGGGTGGTGGGGAGGGCATTTTTTACTTTCAAGTTTTTGTTTAAGGTCAAAAGGGCATTTTGGTCATTTTCAGTTGGTCAATAGTCGGAAATGACCATTCAATGCCGAAATACAGTCTTATGTGGAGTAGTTATGGTTGTTTTTACACTAAAAATTATCTTAGTGTTGTATATGCACTTTCAGTTTATAGGGTTATATATGTATATTTCCTGACAAATTAAACAAAAAAAACATTGATGCATATAAAGATTTTTATTGGAAAATTGAGCCCATAAAAACGTGGGGTCTTGTGCAAGCGTACATCCTGCACTGCCCTTGGTCCGACTATGACAATTAGTCGGTCTAACTTCACATACTATTTAAGCACCTATACATGAACATCTTAATTTTTCACCCTATATATGGTGTGCATATAATTTGTTTTTAGAGATTTGTCACACTCAACACTACTTATACACCAATGATCAAATAAATATGTATGTGAGGACAAATTAAGTTCAGATAATTCATCTACGGCCAACCTTGTGTTTGTGATGTTTTTGAAAGGTTAGATACTTTACACATAAATGAGAAAACAAAATCGTGATACGAGGAAAGTCAAGTGGCAAATGTGGTCCCATAGAAGTCCAGATGAATACTTAAGTGGTCAACAAAGAAAGGCAAAGCAATAACTAACCAACTTGGTTTCCGCCACCGCATCTCTTTCCATTCCATTTCCTTAATTTGTGGGTGCTATTTTGGATTGACTAAATTATTTTTTTTGCCTCCTATAAAGTATATTTTACTATCTTTTGGTCCTCATTTACAAAATTGCCCATAAATGGTACCCAACAAATTCAAAATGATACGTTTTGGTCCCAAAAGGCGATTTTCAGAAAAAATCAAAGGTAAAATTGGTAAAAATGCGTAAAATGACCATTGAGTTTACAAAAATTTAAAATAAAAAGAAAATCGGATGTCTTCTTCGTTCGTCTTCCGCCACTCGTCTTCCGCCTTTCGCCGCCGCCTTCCGCCTTGCACCACCGCCGCTCGTCTTCCGCTGCCGCTGTCCTCCACCACCGCTCTGTTCGCGCATTATACATTCGGATGTCGACTAACTTTTGGTACCTCGGTACCAAGAGTATTGAAGAACTCATCGCCACTACTGCTCGTCTTCCACCTGCCACTGCCTTCTCAAGCGGACCTCTTAATTGGAATTTTGTCTGAAATTATTGTTGAATTTCTTGTTCGATTTTAATCGGATTCCATAATTTTTCGTTTGTTTTTAATCGGATTCGTTCAGTGTCTGAAATTGGTGTTGAATTGCTCGCTCGTTTGGCGGAATACATCTTGATGGGGATGTTGTACAATCGGGCGAATTTGGATGCAGCGCAGGTGAAAAAAGGCAGCGGAAGACGAGCGGTGTAAGGCGAGCGGCGGAAGGCAGCGGCGGTAGGTACGTCGGAAGCGGCAGGTGAAAGGCGGAAGGTGGAAGGTGGAAGGCAGCGGCAGCGGAAGACGAGCGGTGGTGGAAGGCAGCGGCAGTGGAAGACGAGCGATGGTGGTGCGGCGGCGGTGGAAAGCAGCGGCGGCGATGGAAGGCAGCGGCGGCGGTGGTGCGGCTGTGGTGGAAGGCTGCGGCGGGGCGGCAAAAAATAAAGAAAAAGAAAAAATTTAAATTATGAATTTTTAATTGAAAATATTTTTAAATTATTAAAATTACCATTATACCCCTGGCTATACCGGAAAACTATTTAGCCTTACCGGAAAACCACCTCTGGGGACCGAAACGTATCATTTTAAATTTGTTGGGTACCGTTTATGGGCAGTTTTGCAAATGGGGACCAAAAAATAGTAAAAGATACTTTGTAGGGGACAAAAAAACAATTTAGTCTTTTGGATTTTTTCGATTGGAAAATAATGACATCAAATTTGTTAATGCATCTGCGTCAGCCTATTCTGCACAGAATATTTTTACGATCTCCAATAAATATGTTTGATTGTAAATATGTGTAGGTACGGACAGTAATGATACACGAAAATTTGATATTTATAAACTATGTGTTACGATGAATCTAACCATATCTCATACGATAAAATTATTGTTCATATACATGTTCAAATATATGATCAAAGTTTGAAATCTTTGATAAAAAAAAACTATGCAGAATAGTTTAGGTTGGGGGAGATAAAAATTGAGATTTTTCATTTTATTCAGCGTGTCCGACTAAGTGAAAGTTCCCATCTTATCACTTAATTTCTCTAATCTTATGAATTAAAGGGACGATGTTGGGCCAGTTTATGCCTTAAGTTGTTTGTACCATATCTTATCAACAATCAAATTAGGTTATTAGATTTGTAGATTCAAATTGGTAGATCAAAACTAATTTGATGAGGTCACATGTATAATCCAAACTCATTTTGAAAAATCTATAAAAATTGTGGCATATAAATGTAATAAGAGTCCGTCTCTTGAAAAACGATAATTTCATAAGTCATGGAAAGACCAGGTTTAAAGTACAAATTTGAAGAAATAAAGATAAAAATTTTGAATTGCATAAATTATGTTATAACTTTTTTACCTTTCATTATTTTAATTAAATCTTATCTTTTTCATAAACTTATGAACAGACGGTATTTTACAAGAATTTGCGAAGTTACCAGTATGACTTTTTTCTAAACTACAATAATTCATACAGGGGAAGTCACAACAGATGTCGTGGTGACGTAAAACCAACTGATGCGAATTTGCTACTCATTCGTTTCGTCGAGGTATTTCTTTTATATTGACATTTTTTATTTATGACAAGTTAAGGTTATTATATTCACTCATTTTACTTTTTTTTCTTTCAATTTATTTTCATCCACTCATTCAGTATTTTTTAAATTCTAACACAAAAAATAATGTGCCACTATTAAAGAAACGGATGGAGTATGTTTCCAACGTTTGGAATATGTTAAAGTCAATAACAGCACTCAATTAAGAGACTACTAGTTGCTTGCTTATGTATTACGTATTTTTTCATTTGCAAATTGACAACTTTCCTTACTACTTTACACTACATTTATAAGAAGTCAACTATATGGAATATTAGGGGTTGGTGACGGCTACTGCCAATTGCGTTTTTTAAAAACAAATTAGCGGAGAGACGTATTTCGAAAGACGGTATTTTCATAAGTTATGGAAATTAAGGTTTAAGTGTAAATTAGAAGAAATGAAGAAAAAAATTTGGGTTCCATGAATTGAATTAACTTTATAATTACTACACGTTGAATAATAAAATTTTAATATTGCAATTAAGATATTTTTTATTTTATTATTTCAATTAAACACCGTATTTCCATGAGCCTATGGAAAAACAGTTTTTCCTAAAACTTTGTCGTTAGCGAAAGAGTACAACATTAAGTATTTTTTTAAACCATTTAATTAATTAAATGAGATGATTTTATATTTATTTTCATTATTGCAAGGACATTTTTTTAATTATAAAAATATTTTACAATATATATTTATATATATATATATATATATATATATATATATATATATATATAATAACCTAACATTAAGATTTATAGAGATAAGGCTTGTGGGTCTAACCGTTATGTGGCATAAATAATAAGAGTTACTTTCAAAATGCAATACAATACTACTCCATGTAGTTCCTTTTTAACAGCACCCAACAAAATGATACACCGTTAAAAAAAAAAAAATAAGTGGAAGATATTGTATTGGAAAGTAAGGAGTATATCTAGTGAGTGGAAATAATTTAAAAGTTACTAAAAAAAGAATGTGTCATTGTAAAAAATCAAAACAATAAACGAAAGGGTGCCAATGTTAGTAGACTAGATGAAGTATTGCTGTGTTTTGCTTATAATCTAAAGGCAAAACTATTTTTTTGTCCCTAACATACGATCTTATACCATCTTATGGTTCTCGAGACCAATATTGTTTTCTTTCAGTACCCAACAAATTCAAAATGATTTGTTTGGTCCCAAGGTGGTTTTCAGTAGACTAAATTGCTTTATGATCACTAACATATGATTTTATACGACCTCTAGGTCCTCAAAATCACTTGAAAACAACCTTGAAAATCACCTTGCGGACCAAACAAATCATTTTCTATTTGTTAGTTGATGAAAAAACGCGGTATTGGCCTTGGAGACCAAAAGATTGTATTGTATCATATGTTGGAGACCAAAAAATAATCTAGTCTAATCTAAATACAGTTTTAATATTGACTAAATTATTTTTTTGGTCCCTAACATATGATCATATACCATCATTTGGTCCCTGAGACCAATACCGCTTATTTCCAGCACTACACAAATTAAAAATGATTTGTATGGTCCCCAAGGTGGTTTTCAATAGACTAAATTGTTTTATGGTCCCTAACATATGATCTTATACCATCTTCTGGTCCCCAAAATCACCGGAAATCCACCTTAAAACCCACCTTGGGGACCATACAAATCATTGTATTTGTTAGTTGCTGAACAAATACAGTATTAGCCTTAGAGACCAAAAGACGGCATTACATCATATGTTCGGAAACAAAAAAACAATTCAATCTTTAATATTTAATAAACTACTACTAAATTTTTTATTTAAAACTCATAAATTATTTTTGAAACCATCTAGGGTGCTTTTTTGGTAGGGATTATAAGATGGTTTAAAACAGATGCTAGTATCGCATTGCATTCAAAATAAGCCCGATTACAAGCAAAACATCTTATAATCCCTACCAAAAAACCACCCTAAATGGTTTCAATGTTAGACCATTAATTAATTCCCTAAACCCCCAATTTCCGCATAAGTATGTAGATTCCTAATGTTGGCAAATGGAATAGAGTATTGATTGGATTCGCCAATTTGTCGCCATTGACTCGTGCTGTGCCTTACAAGCAACC
Organism: Rubia yunnanensis; assembly: GCA_037428765.1. Classification (NCBI taxonomy): domain Eukaryota; kingdom Viridiplantae; phylum Streptophyta; class Magnoliopsida; order Gentianales; family Rubiaceae; genus Rubia; species Rubia yunnanensis. The sequence continues at coordinate 82,255 of CM075062.1, forward strand.
GGCCATGCAATGATTCCAAGAGCCACAATTTAAGTCAGATCACTAAAATATTACAATAAAAAAAAGTAAAATATTGAGAAACGTCTCCTTTTCACATGCTTACAGAAAGATAAGATTTAATTATAATGATAAAAGGTAAAAATATCCTAGTTACAATATTAAAAATTTGTAATACAGCGTGTAGTAGTTATAGAGTTTATAACTCGATTCATACAACCTAAAATTTTAATTTTAATTTCTTCTAATTTGAGACTTTGATCTTTTCATGACCGGACAGAACTTGACTTTCAAGGGACGAAACTTCTACTGTTCTACACAATGGACAATTAATCACCATATTAACAATGATTTCATTCGGACATGGATAAATGAATTGATTATTGCAATGCTATGTACAATTCAATGATGACAATGTTTAATGCTTGGGAAATTGCTACACCTCATGTTATCAAGTTGCATTTGACATTGCTTTCTATATGCCATTAATGCCAATTATAATTATTTAGTTATTGAGTTTTCTAAATATTTACACCTTTTCCCTAGACACAGTTTTTCTTAAGTTAATTCGCACTTCATCTTCTTAATTCAACGGGAATCAGATCCAGTGGAACTTTTGTTGCAACGCTATATACAATAATTTTTTAACAAACAATGCGTACATAATACGGCGGCGGACGGCGGACGGCGGACGGCGAAAGGCAGTGGCTGGTCGGTAGTGGGTCCGTGCATTTTTTGGCCGGCAGGTGGCTGGACCGCTGGAGCCTTGGCGGAAGACAAAAGACTGAAGAGTCAAGAGTAAATGGGCCGTTATTTGTTTAAATTGTATTTGGGCCAATTGGCCTTGATTTTTTTCCCTTCAGCTAAACAAAACGACGTCGTTTCACTTAAACCAAAATGACGTCGTTTTGTTTAGTTATAGAAGAAGAAAAAAACAAAAATAGTCATCTTCTTCATTGAGCAGCTCGCCGCTGCGCACGACAAACATCCAGTTGACAAGATGACTCAAGGGGGGGGGGGGAATCCGGTGGCTTCCGGTGGCTCTAGGCCTAAATTCCGGGCCGCCGGATCCTAGGGGTGGCGCTAGCACCCCCTCACCCCCCTAGTTCTGCTGCTGATCAGATCCCCTTTTCACAAATCCATGATTTATCTATATAATCATTCAGTGATTGCATGTTTGATTAAATATATCAAAAGTTTTGGGTTTGAATCCTGGCCCATCAATCACGGTGTAGAAATTTCTTTCTTGGTAAGATAATGAGTATTTGGAAGTAGTCATCCACGATGGCTGAATCAATATTTTTTTTAGGTGGGGCAGAAATAGGGACGGGCCGGATGGTGGTGGGGCGGCGTCCGGAGTCTCCGGCCGATGGCGGCGATCGAAGATGGAGGCTGGAACACTGAGCATAAGTAGAGCTGAGGCGGAGAGGAGGTGCGTTTTGTGGCAAAATTTGGGTCTTCCATTTTTGGCCCAATATAAATACCCAAACTTTAAATTTTGATTTTATTTATTTTTCTTCTGCACTAATTAAAACAACGCCGTTCGACTTGAGCCAAAACGACATCACTTTGATGAAATATGGGCCAAAAAAAAGAAGGCCTTCAACGACCTCCTTCCCCAATTGCTTATTGCCGAAAAAATAAAAAACGCTGGAAAAGCAGAGCTCCGCCGCCTGGAAGCGCTTTAACCACAACTACCATGGCATCAGAATCTCAGTTAAGGCTGAAGCCCTATCATGCGCCATGGTAGTTCCGACCATGGCCATCCAAAAATTAAAATCCTTTAATGCCATAATTTATCTTCAATTTATAGTACTGGAAAAATGGATCTTAGCCAAAAGGATCTCAAGAATGACAAATCCAGCTTACACAAAATCATTAGTGTTGGAACGTGCACCGACTTTGGCACAAGAACTAAACATTATGAATTGTAAAGTAATTGAGGATGCTTTAGGTGTGATTAACATGGTGCGATGAGGCGATAAAGTTCCATTGATTTGCACTTAGATTATTAGCTCAAGCCAGGGAAGTTTCGATTCAAGGCCCTTTTTGGATTCCTATAAGTATGAATTACGTATCTCACTCGCTTGCAACCTTTGCAGAGTAGAATCATCTTGCTACGAACATTTGATCATCTCCATCGAATTTCTTAAAGGATTCTGGACGATTTTCAGAACCCCAATGAAAATAAAGTTTTACGTTTAATAAAAAAAACTATGATTCATGACATAGTTTCAAACTTGAATCTTTGCAAATTCAAATTCTTTTGCACTAGTGTTCAACTTTACGATATTTTAGTGAGTACTCCTCCTCTCCTTCATAATTTTGTCAATATTTTGAAACCGACGTGATTAACTAATCCAGAATTTTTTTGCACACAATAATTGATTCTGGTTATCCAGCATTCCACTTGTCCTAACAGTATTAAAGCTGTGGCTAATATGGAATCGTGGCTAGAATCACCTAACATATATTTGCAGTAATATATATCCGGTCCCTTTCTGGTCATGCACCACAAATAATTGGACAGATTCGGTGCAAAATTGACCTATTAAACTATGGTTATTTCTTACCGATTCAATTTAATTCAGTCCAGTATCGTTTAGCCCAACATCATAATATCTCATATTCAAACAATAACTTTAGTAGAGCGTAAAATCCACGAATAATACCAATATTTTCTTTATCCCTCCTTACATTGATAAACAAGGACCCTTTACATTCTTTAACCAATAACCATTTTTTGGCTATTAGTCTCTTCCGTTCCTCAAAATTAACGTATAAAAAGTATTCACCCATTATACCATCTAATTTTAGATTTTGAATAAGAAATGGTGTAAAAACAATTGAACCCTTTTCATATATATTTATTTTCTGTTCTTCCTATTTATATTCTGCTGGTCTGAGGCAAAGTATTGAGAAAGACGGTCTTTCCACAGGCTAATGAAAAGCCGGGGTTTGATTAGAATAATAAAATGTAAAAAGTCTTAGTTGCAATATTGAACGTTTAGTATACAATATGTAATAGTTATAAAATTTATAACCCGGTTCATGCAACCCAGAAATTTTATCTTAATTTATTCTAATTTACACTTTAAACCTTAATTTTTCCATAACTTATGGAAAAACCATCTCTCAAGAGACGGACTCATGATCTAAATAGGATCACAGCAGCAAAATATAAATGGGAAGAACGGAAAATAAAGCAAATATCTACATATGTGGCCAAGCGTCCCATGTAGCAAGCGTCCAAGATTGGTCTCGGTTTTGGAATGCCTCATTTTCAGGTTCGTAGAATAAGCATTTTTTTAATGTTCGGACTCCCTCTAATTAAATAAATTATGATGCCCCACACAAAGGGGGTGAGGCGGTGGAGTGAGACTCCCATACAACTCACACAAAGTAAGATTCTTACACCTAACACGGTGTAATTGAAGACTGAACCCCAAAAATTTACCCCAGACTAAATTCAAACCTGATGTGTGTCTGGAACAGGCAAAAGCCCTGGCCACTGGGCTATTCCCAATTGATTTAGAATAAGCATTTACTTGTACAATTATGGAAGAACATCCACTTCGAAATTTATGCCCTTTTCGACAGTGACATTCAGCCACCGATATCATAGCTTTTCGGCCTTCAAAGAGGCAGAGAACATAACCTTCCATGTATGCACAATTTTATAATTTAAAAATCGAATACTTAAAATGCTACTATCTCCGTCCCAATCAAGATTACACTCTTACTATTAGTACGTTGTTTAAGAAACATGTTTGACTCTTAATGTGTTTACCCATGCATAATAATAATAAATAAAAGGTTAATACATGGAAACTACTTGTTACGACGAATTAAGCAATATTGTGTATGATAATTTTGTTGTATATATATCTATTCAAATACATGGTTAACTTTGATAGATAATAGTATCAAAAAATAAGAGTGCAAGTTCAGTTGGGACGTGGAGAGTATACTAATAGTGAGATGAGTCTAGTTTCATGGTAACCCACACTCTCTATAACAAAGAGGTCCATAATTCAATCCACACCCCGTAAAAAATGCAAATATTAGAGAAATTACTACAAATATGAGTTAAGTGATCTTGCAAATGTTATATGAGGTCTACACCGCAGGTCCAGTCCGTACTCCAACGGTTTGACAAAGCTCAGGAAGTCTTGCAAACAGCGAGGATAGAGCGAGAATTACAACACGTGATCATCGCATGAGTCACGACCAAGGCATCGTGACCAACACTATATACTTGGAGGACAATCATGCATCCATCACAATCTTTACTCTGGTAACTACAGCTCAAAAGGTTGATAAATACATAAGAACTCGAGCTGACAAGGTAAGTAGCAAGGGGAAAAGGATCACATAGATTTTATTTACATATAGAAAAACACTAACTTAACCATTAAAGCCTTCACTCCAGTCCAATCCAAAACTCTGGTTGTCAGATTCAGGAAGAACATTGGTGATCCACGTGGATCTTTGATCACAACCTTTATGCAGAAGGAACCAACCACATCGCGCCTTAAGACCTTGTCCAGTTGGGTTTAATTTCAACATATTTCAACATTAATGAACTAAATTCATCACTAATAACCTAAATTTAGCACGTAAAGAAAAAATTAATAAATAAATATTTATTTGGATCTTGACAATCATTGGTTGAGTAATAAGTCTATAAGTAAAATATGGTACGAGTACAACATCATTTTGGGAGTCATTCTTTTAATTTTTTGAAAAAATAAACTCCAAAAAAATTTAATTCAGCCCCAATGAAAATTTAGCACTAATAAATTAAATTCATCATCAATAAACTAAATTCAACACTAATAAATTAAATTCAGCTCAACCCAATTGGACAGGGCCTTAGATTAAAATGTAAAGCCCATTGATAAAAGATGTAAAGCCCAATATCTGTAGCAGCCTGAAACTAATCAGAGCCCACCATCTGATATTTGTGGCCCAAATAAAGCCCATTCGATCCGGCTAAAATCAAACCCCAGCAAAACCTCTCTAGCTGCTCCGCTCAACCCCTCCGACGTGTTAAGCTGCATCAATGGCGGAACAAGCGGCGGCTCCGGCGAGTGACACTCCTCAAAGCCAGACTATTTACATCAACAACCTTAACGAGAAGATAAAGCTCGAAGGTAATCTCTCTTTTTCTCTCTCGAGTACTATTTTGAATAATTTGAGAAGTTAATCGGAGTTTTTTTTCGCGTTTGTTTCAGAGCTGAAGAAATCGATGCACGCGGTTTTCTCGCAGTTTGGGAAGATTCTGGAAGTTTTAGCGTTCAAAACGCTCAAACACAAAGGTCAGGCATGGGTTGTGTTCGAAGACGCAGCCTCCGCAGCCAATGCTCTCCGTCAGATGCAGGGGTTCCCGTTCTACGACAAGCCTATGGTACATTTCCACCTCTCAAATTCCAGGTTCCATAGGGTATTAGCTGAATTTTATGATGAAATTAGGTATTCTACAGTGTTTTGAAAATGCTGAAACCCTAGCGTATTAGTTTTTGAGAAACTGCATTTTAAAATTGCTGCAGAGAATACAGTATGCGAAGACAAAATCTGATGTAGTTGCAAAGGCGGATGGTACATTTGTGCCTCGAGAGAAGAAAAAGAAGCAGGAAGAGAAAGGTATGATTTATTGATCAAGTCATGCTTCTTCTCGTAACGATTTTCAGTTAAATTTTTAAGGCATCTGTCATTTTGTTGTAATTTGATTTAACTGCCACTGGTTCTTGTATTTTGTGAAAAGAGATATGTATAATCGGTTTAGGGCTTTGTTTTGATGATGGGCTGTTGAATACACATATTAGGTGAAAACTTTAGTGCTAGAGTCCATTTGTCAACACATAATTAAGTTTAGTCCTGGTGATCATTTACTTTGTGCAGTTTCCTGCATGTTTTGTTTATCTCATCATTGGTGTCTTGAGGTCCATTTGTCAATGTATCATGTATGTTTCAGGAAGGAAGAAGAAGGATCAGCATGATGCAAACCAAGCTGGGACTGGGCTTAATCCTGCATATGGTGGTGCCTATGGCGGAGCACCTCCTGTAAGAGAAAACTATGATCTATTTTTATATTCATATATGATTTGTGTTTCTATTTTTCCATACCATTTCTATTTGTCCATTCAATTTCTTAAACACAACCAGAGTGGAGCAAGGTGAGGTTGAATATAATAATCAAGAATTATGTTTAATCTAATGGAGATATGACCACTTTTGATATTTTCACCCCCAACATACACGCAAAATTGGAAAGTCCTTTAACTGGAATTGTGATTTTAGAACTCCCTTGCTCAATTTCAAGGATCCAATGTTTCTGAAATTACTAAGTTATCCAATTTCTCATCGTGAGATCTGAGCACTAATTTGTTGGTAAAATGTAACTTCAAAATGACGGTGTTCTTAGCGTCGGTCTTTTTAGAAAAGGACCAAAACTTAATTACGGGTTGATATCATTGAACTGAGTGCAAATTTAATCTTTCCTGACAGAAAATCTAGGATTTTCCTCTATGCATGCTTGTTGGTGCCAGTGCCCCTTAGTGACTCTTCATTGTCCTTGAGCATAATTTGGGACAAGTTGTTATTAATTTTTAAAGGAGTCTCTTCTAGTACAGACATTGGTTTGAGGCCAAGAGATTTCAGTTGACCGTGAATTAATTTACCGTGGAAAAATTATGATGCAAAATAAAACATATACAAATTAGGCAAAGGGAAGTAGAATTCTGTATAGTTAAAGTGCATGTACTGTTACTATTCCTCAATTTGTGTTGGTGTAGGAAGAGTCTGCTCAAATATGCTTGTCATCAGGGTGCTATTTTTTGTCAAGACTTATGTTCAATCTTTATGATTGTCTTTTACGCTCTCTGTATTACGCTTCCTAACTGACATATCATCAATGCAATGTCGTTTTACTGTTTCTCTCAAAATATTGCAGTTATCACAGCTACCGTACATGGCTGGTGTGAAAGCTACCATGCCTGAGCTTCCCGCACCTCCAAATAACATCCTGTTCATCCAGAACCTTCCTCACCAGACAACATCGATGATGCTCCAGATGCTCTTTTGCCAATATCCCGGATTCAAAGAAGTTCGGATGGTGGAAGCAAAACCTGGGATTGCTTTTGTTGAGTACGAGAATGAGATGCAATCGACTGTCGCTATGCAGGGTCTGCAAAGCTTCAAGATAACTCCAGAAAATCCAATGCTCGTCACTTATGCGAAGAAGTAGACCGCTGCCACTCCATTTTTGTTGTGTGTAGCTTAGTCACCACCGGAGAAGGGAAGATATTTAAAATTTTATCAGTGTTCCTAGATGACCAGGTGTAGGTTGTGTAATTACCTTTAAATGCTCTGTAATATCTCTCCCATAATATTATGGTTGGATTCCTTTTGTGGTAATGATCTCACTAAAAATCTTTTCTTTCCACTATGCTTTTCAGCATCTCTTTTACTTGATAAACGGATTTTTTGAACACCGTCAAATGTCAATAATTGATGTGTGTTTTTTGCCTCTTTCGAACAAAATAAGCAGTTTTTTAAGGGTGCACAAAATATACAAAAAAACCTTCTACTTTCAAAATAACAAGCTATTCATCAGTTTACCAAACCTGAAAAAAGACTTGATTTGTAAGCAAAGCAATTTCTAATCCCTGTCAAACACACCCTTACGTGCCTCAGACTTGACAAGTGCACAAAGGACACACAAGTATAATAAAATGCCCACACCCAAAAGTGTAACAGTAAGCCTACAACAACAATGGGTGAGCAAATGCTTGTTTTCTCTTTATATTTCAAAATGACCATAATCCCTCATTTCTTTACTAAGATAGGTAGTCTTGGTCTGAAGTCCGACCAAATGGTCTACAAAAACACAGTTGGGATTATTTTACACCCTTTCTAGTTCAGCATTGTGCTTGTCCAATTGATCCTTCAACTCCTTCCTCCATCCTTGAATAAGCCTCTCTTGTTTAAGGATAAGCTCATTCTTGGTCTTCAATTCTTGTTGCATCGTGTCAATATCCTGTTCAGATTACTTCACTTTAAGCTCTCAAAGAAATTCAATTCAGAAAGAAAAATGAAATCATGGCACTATCCGATCATACCTTTCTGATGGTTTCTGCTCTGGTAGGCTGATCCTCCCTTTGCAAACTGACAAAGTAGAGTTGAAGGTTCTTCGCTGCCTCCATAAAATCTCTGGCATGGCGCTCCACATCAACTGCAGCGAAGGCCATAAGAAAAGGACTGATCAACAAAACAACACAAAATCCAATTTCCCTTATCTAGTCTCCACAAGTGCAAGATTTTCAACAAGTGTCAAAACATCTCTAGCACAAGTCAAACTAGACAATCTCGTGGATTGCAAACCTTCCTCAATACAGCCTATACAGGTCAATCTATTAAGAGCATTACAGAAAATCTCGTGGCATTTTTCTGAGCCATCTTCGTGTACAACACCAATATGATCTCTCATAAATAGAACAATGCACCTTACCACGGGTCCGCTTATAAAGAGCTATTAGAGAAAATCTCGTGGCCTTGTCCCGAGCCCTCTTCACGTACAACAACAATACGATCCCTCATAATTAGTAGAACAATGCAGTACTTGAACACAGTTACTGTTGCTAAATGTTAATGTACTCACTCTGATGAGAAGGATGAGGGGAACGGTCGATGGCTTGAAGCTCTCTGGCAGGCAAACAAGGAAGCAATGCAGCTTCCAACGCCGCCACACAGCTAATCATATCATTCTTCGATGATCCAGCAGAAGGAGAAGAGTGTGAATCAAGATTATGCTGCTGTTGATCAACTGACTGCCTATCCGCTGCCATAACCTGATTCCTGATTGATTTTTTTTCTCTCTTTCAAATTCCAAACAACAGAATCCAAAAAAACTGCGAAAATTGAAGCGTAAAGGAACTAATAAAAAAAACCCACAAAATTAATGCATCAGATGAGGAACTTTTTCACTCAGACAAAACAACAAACACTTGGTGTGCATGGTTATACTCGAGAAAAAAACCATTCAGAATAATAACAGCCCAATTATGGATACTCAGCAGAAGGTGGAAAGATCTTAGTGGAATGATTACCCAATTCAAAATCTTCAAATTGGCGCGTGGAAATTCGGCTCGATTTAGACGACGGAATGGAAGAACACGCGACGGTGTGTTGCTACGGTTAATATATCCGATTGCTCCGATGAAAATGACTAATATACCCACAACTCTGTTAGGAAATTACTAGTCCAACCAAGAAGGCCCTGATGTCTCTAATCTCACATCAACAAAATAAAATGAAATGAACTATCAACAAAACAAATGATTCCCAACACTTTTACTCTCTCCGTCCCAATCCATCATCCACATATTTTTTTTTGTCAAAAATATTAAACTTTGACCGCATATTTGAATAGGTATATAAGCGATAATTTTATCATATAATATATGGTTAGATTCGCTGTAACATATAGTTTCTAAATATCAAATTTTTGTGTGTTATTATTGTCCGTAGTTACACATATTTACAGTCAAACATGTTTATTAGAGACCGTGAAAATGTTCTAGGCAGATTAGATTGGCACGGAGGGAGTACTTAAACTGATTTTAAGTTGAAATATATTAGGGTAATATGCAGATATAACCATATATGTTGAGATTAGTGCAAATACAACCCTCAATTATTTTTAATGCAAATATAACCATATCTATTACACATAAGTGCAAATATAACCCTAAAACCATTATTCCGGCATTGACTGGCCATTCTAACCTAATATAAAATTAAAAAGACAAAATTGCCCTTAGCCACTATTCCACCACCAGTTTGCCGTCGTCGCCCCACCACCACCCAGCCTCGCCCATCCACCACCTTCCACCCCAGTCACCACCACCAGCAGCCAGCCCCGCCACCGGCCATCTCTGCCGTCGAACACTTCACTGCCGCTCAGCCCCATGCCCACTCATACCCCGACGCCGATCAGCCAAGCGTTGGAGTTTTTGAACCAATTGTCACCATTCTTCCCGGTGATTATAGAGCCTAAGCCCCGCCACTTAATCCCTCCTTTGCCACCTAAACCCACCACCACCATAGAACCAGAGCCTCGCCACCTAAACCCACCACAGCCCCACATAACCCTAGCTATGGGGAAAGTAAACCTAATCGATGAAGCGAGACAAACGCCTCTCAAGCTCCGCAATTGGACATCGATGAAGCCAACTCCAGCGAGCCTTATCGATTTCTTCTGGGTTCTTTTACCAACTCCGGCGAGTCTTGTTCGCACCAGCTCTAGCCGCGAGCCCCCCCACCACTTTCTGGTCGAATCACCACTCCTCCAGCATCCGCAGCGCCACTCTACATCGCCAGAATCTGTCAGCTGCCCTCGCCATCAGATTCCGTTTGAAGCCCTCGTTATCCATCAGAAGCCCCACCATCGGAGTCCGTCTGAATCCATTGAAACCCATCTGAATCCACCTGAAGCTCTCGCCATTGGAATCCGCCTGAAGCTCGGTTTTAGGGTGAGAAGAATAAATGAAGTAAATGCAGAAGTAAAAAAGGCTTAGATAAAAATGAAGAAGAAGCATTAGGGTAGGGGATTTTGGGGGTTAAAATAGTAAATGCATCTTTTTTCTTTTTTTCTTAGGGGTAAAATTGACTTTTCACTCATTTCCGGCCTGAATCTGATGAAAATGTCATATTTGCACATAACCTGAATAGATAAGGTTTTATTTGAACTTTCAATTAGCGTAAGGTTATATCTGCATTTTCATCAATTATATAGGGTTATATCTGCACTTTTCTCAATATATTAAAATGATGAAAAAGTTTTGGGAAATACCGTCTTTCCATAGGTTTATAGAAATAAAAATTTTAATTAAAATTATAAAAAGGTAAAAGGTTATAGTTGCAATACTCCCTCTGTCCCATCAATTTATGCATAGGATTTTTTAACGGTTTCCAATAAAAATGTTTGAGTGTAAATATATGTAGCTATACACAATAAAGGTACATAAAGAATTGATATTTAGAAACTACATGTTAGGACGAATGTAACCATATCTCATACAATGAAATTATTACTCATATACCTATTCAAACATGTGGTCAAAGTTTGGTATCTTTGATAAAAAAAAGATTTTGTGTAGAATAGAATGGGACGGGGGAGAGTATTAAAAATTTATTACTCCCTTCGTCCCAGCTCAAATTACAGCCCAATCATTGCACACCGTTTGAAACACATGTTTGAGTGCGGCGGGGGCAGCTGAGGGCGAGCCGTTTGATCGCCTTTTGAAACACATGTTTGACCGTTAATATGTTTAGCTACGTACAACAACGGCAAATAAACTGTTACTTTCTAAAAGCTGCTTGTTACAACGAATTCAACAATATCACATACGATAATATTATTTCTCATTCAAATATGCTGGCTTTAATAGAGAATAGCGCCATAAAGTAGGTGGGTAATTTGGACCGGGATAGAAGGGGTATGCAACGTGTAATCGTTATAAGTTTATAATCTGATTATTACAACCCAATATTTGATATTAATTTCTTTTAGTTTACGGTTTGAATCTTAGTCTTTCCATAAATGATGGAAAGACAGTTTTCTAAGGGAGACTCTAGAAATGATTTCTACATTGGATTCAAGTTAAAATACATTAGGAGCCCTTCATTCTGCATATATAATCAGATTATTCTACTGATTTTCTAAATTCTAATTTGAGATGAAGAAAGAAAATGTGTACAGTAGTAAAAAAATCTGAATGAATGCGAGAATAAGACTAAAATTTCAGCATGACCTGAGTCTGCATTAAACTTAACTAAACTGAAATAAGTAAATGTTAAACTAAATTGGATTGAATTTAAGCAAACTGAACTAAACTTGCAACAACACAAACGTTGATATTTATCATATTTACACTGCCACTAAAGGCTCGAGTCTGAATTATAGAGGAAAAAGCAACCGGAGATCTTCAATATGCACTTCTTAAACTACAAAATAATGCATTGTACTCTGATCTTGGCTCCATAAAGCAAAATACCTCTCCCACCGCGGCACCACAAGATCACGGCTTCACAGCCATCGTGGTGTTGTTATCTCTAGACTCGATAATTGAAGCTCACGTGCAAAACATAGCGCATCTTAATTTGCTCCACATTGTACACAATGTACTCGTTGTACAAAAGGCTAGCCTGCAAATCAGTACATGGATGTCACGAGTCTATTGGCATAGAATATTGAATCTTATCGAAGCCAGAAAATATAAATGTAATTCCACGAATAGTTTCTTAAAGTAAAGAAGCCAAACCTGGGAAACTTTTTGCTCTTTTGGTTTTCCTAGGGGAACGATTACATTGTCTTCGAGAACTCGAGCCTCTGAAGGGTCTGGAGCCGTCTTGCCAATTCCTTTGGTGCTGCATTAATACCATGAAAGTCATTAATAGGGCATTCAGTTGCCAAGACACATTAACTCGAGCAAAATAATAATATCTGTCCTAACCTCAGCTTCCCTTTGGGTAATTTGTCAGCGTCGTAGTCTGCGTTCACCAGCTCAGCCATGTCCCCGAGAGCAACCTAGAAGAAAAACCGGTTGGTTTATAAGCTATGAGAAATTCAATAAGGGAGAAAACATTTTATGTAAATCAAAGGCACGATGAATCTGGGGATGAATAGAGAGGCACGAACCTCACATAAAAGAAGCACGCCAGAGGCTGCAGATTTAGAAGCATAGCAGTAATTTGCACTTTTGGAAAACATATCAGCAAAATAAACGCCTTTCCCAAACATATAGCCCGTGACGGGTGCTTCTGGAGGAGCAATTCTCAAACCTGATTATTGGTACAGCACATTTCCGGCCAAATATTTTAATTTCGCAACGTATGATAAGCATACACAAAATTAAATTTAAAAACAGAATAAACCTTGAGATAGAATTCCAGCCCAGTTTGTGATCCTCGAACCATGCCATAAGAGCATCTTATTCTTTGTTGTAGAGAACTGTTCAGAAAAGAACGACAAACATTTATGTCAAGTTAAAATATAGAGATGAAATTGAAGTATCTCGTGATGTTTACCTTGCGAAAATGTTCATCTTCACCTTCTCTTGAAGCCCTAAATATTTGAACAATATCAACTTTATAATTCGAATGGGTCTTCGCATGGGTGTTCCTCATATACTTCTCAATCTGAAGTGCAAAAACGAATTTTCTTTCAATGAGGCAGCTAAAGAAGGCAAAGAGACAGATTTTACATAGACAGCATCAATAACATGGCCTCATTTACAAGGCATAATAAACATCAAATAGTCATTGTAAATTCCATCAGTATTAACTATTAACCAATTGGCCATCGAACAAAAAATAGTGAAGAAATACCATAGTATACTCATCAGAATCAGCCTCTATTGGAGTCAATTCACAATGAAGACGACTGTATTGAGCGTACATGGGGTCCTCCTGAACACGAGAAGAAACAAGTATGAATATCAGCGAACAACATTCATTCATTTCTTGCAAGGCAAGAAAAATTGGCAAGAATCTAGTGTACCTCCATCGCAATATCATCTTCCAACAATTTCGCTGCCACCTCAATCTCCCCAAGAGCTTCAACCTTTGATGAATTATCATAGAGGCAGAAACTTATACCAATTAGAAAATGTGAAGACAAACTTTAACATACATTATCTAAATCATAGAAAAACATGGACATTCGGTATGCCTTTATAACTATCCTGGTGGAAAATCTTTATAGTTCCACATGCAAAGAGGTCAGTACGTATCAAGTAACAAGGAACCCTCACCATTTCCAGTTTAGCTTTTAGCTTTTGAGGGGTGTTGATGACAAATTCACCTGTAAACAAAAGAAGAACCTATTAACTTATTTGAATATAGCTTTTTTCACTGAGAGTATGGGCGTAAGATAAGACTTCTTGATCGGATGGAAGTGGCAGGAGAATACTTACGCATCTTTCTATAGCCAAAGTCATGGGGTATGACTGTATAAAACTCCCTGCAGAGAAAGATACATATCATGCTATAACAAAAGGTTGATCTCAAAACAGACGATAAAAAGATAAACTGAAGCAAAGTTATGAGGGGTATGGATTCTTACCCGCTCAATTGCTCGAGAGTTTTACTGTCTGACTGCCCGATGACATCTGCAATTCTTTTCAGTACATCGTATCCCTGTCGATGTTAAGAAATATATGAAGAGGATCAGAATGTAGCAACAGTAAAAAAATGTTCAGGTAAAAAAAGAAACACTGAAGCAGCCATAACTGTCAAAAAGAAATGTACTGGTCAAGGAAAGCAAACAGATTCAAAGAAACCAATGGAAGTATATATTTCTTCAGCTTACCTTCAATATTGTTGATTTGCTTAGCTTGCCAAGAGGTAGTTTTTCAGCATTGTATCCTGTAACATTGTTACCAGTAAACTGTCACTCAGCGTTCACCAAGCTAGCATTATAAAGAGTGAACTAAAATTTCCTTCTGATTTACGAGAAGCTTTATATACTATTATTAAGCTTGAGTGATCTATAAGAACTCCATTGAAATAGTAAACATGAGATTGAAATACAGACCGATTTCCATCATCTGCTGCCTCATCATGCTAATGCTACAAATGAGAGATATGAACTTCGCAACCCTTGCTTCCAGCTTTGTCTCACGAGGCTGCTTAGTTACTGTAGGACCAGATAGTTCTTTACTCTGAAATTGTCACAAAATATCAGCTTCGTGTTAACTTGATTCCAATTATAAACCTCAAAATTATCACTTTAAATAACTCACATTTGATTCTTGGTCGGTTTTGCTGTAGTCCATTTCCAACCAAGTATAGCTCTTGGGATGAGAAACGAATTCATGGCGATTTTTCCACATGTTCCTAGTCTTGCTATAGAACTTGCCCACAAACTCATCAATGGCTGCTTGCTTCGACAGATAAAGATCGCTCAACTTTTGCTGACCCTTCGAACCAACTCTACCCCACCGGTTAAACAGCATAAATTTTCCACCCACGTCCGATTCTAAAGTCATTCGGGACACAATGAATATAATAGAACAAACAATTAAGAATGCGGAATCCAAAAAATCAACACAACAAACAGAGATAGAGCTTGAAGCCTAAATATATCTAGTAGTTGAATTACACCCACCAAGAACTTGAATAATATAGAACTTGTTATTGTTGTCCCCAACATTAGTCTGGTTCAAAGTGGCATCATAAACATCATCATCCTGTACAAAAACAATGCAAATCGTTCAGCTACACACACACACACACACACACACACACAGAATTTACAACAAATTCACCTCTTGGAGAACATGGTATGTAGATTTGATTTCATCTGGGATATACTGATCTAAAACAGCAGCACCCTTTTTCGTCGCTATAATCGGCTTCTCCTTCTTGATTTCTTCTTCTTCCTCCACCTCCTCCCCTGCCAAAAAAATCCCATTAAACAAAACCCAACATACAACATTTTACGCCAATTCAATGACAAAGAACGAACCTTTATCATCGAGATTCCCATTTGATAGCCTCTCAACAAGTTCTTTCTTGGACCCAGTTGCTGAAAACCCCAGAAGAGCCGCCTGCTCCCGCAATTCCTTCACACCCATTCTCTTCAAATCGTCATTCACGGGTTTCATTTTCTGGGACCCATTTGTGGAATCGTCCCCTTTTTCATCAACCCTTTGTCTTTTGCGGCTAATTTGAACACTCGCCGTCTCCGGCTGGTTCTTCTCCTCCTCCTCCGCTTTGACGGCGGACTCGAGCCGCCGGAGCAGCGTGGACTTGATTCCGGCGGTGCTGAGGCCCCGTTTGGCGAGCTCGGCCCGGAGTTGGTCCACTTTGAGCTGGTTTGTCGCCATTAGAGAGTGGAGTTTGAGTTTACGAAAGAGTGAATTTCGAATTGGATTTATATAGTGAAGAAGAAAGCTTCTCGAGGAAGAAGAACGGTAAGGTGTGCAGAGCACTATTTTTGGCGGTTCAACGTTTTGTAATGCCAACTAACGGCGTCGTTTTATGGGTTGATGACTTCTCATTTCCTTTCTAGAGTTTTGCACTCCTGTGAGTCCGTTTCAAGTAGGTCTGTCTCTTGAAAGACGGTATTTTTATAAGATATGGAAATATCAAAGTTTAAAGTGAAAATAAGAATAAATGAAGATTTTCAAGTAGGTCCGTCTCTTGAAAGACGGTATTTCTATAAGGTATGGAAAGACCAAGATTTAAAATTAAAATAAGAATAAATGAAGATAAATTTTCCGGGTTGCATGAATCGGTTTATAAACTTTACAACTACTACGTATTGCATAATAAATTTTTAATATTACAACTAAGACCTTTTACTTTTTATTATTCTAATTAAACCTCATTTTCCATAATCTTATAAAAAAGAGGTCTTTCCCAAACTTTGTTTTTTTTTAACATGCTCTCAAAGCATTTTCCAATTATAATAAAATACTTCATTTAATTGTTTTACATACCATTTGACGGTTTAATTGAACTAATACTGTATCAGTGATATTGCGCCACTATTGGAAAGCTCGGAATATAAAAGTAGGAAAAGCAGAAGAATTTGTAAACTTAATTAAATTTGTAGTGATTGAAATATGGTGGAGGAAGCTAGCAAAAGGCAATGAAAAATATGGAAAGAGGATAATTTTGAAAACATTAATATTAAAAACTCCAATTATATTTGGTAAAAGAACCATGTCTCTAAATTTAACGTTTTAAAAACATGCTAGAGAAAAATGAGTGAAACTTGTAATTTCACATTAAAGAAGCTTAAATTATTGCTTTCTCCTTTGTTAATGAAACTTTATGGACAAAATTATCCACCTTTTGCAGCAAATTAATTTCAGGTTTGCCAAGCCTTATATCTCCTCAAACCCCTCTTCATCAGCTCCCTCCTCTATCCTCTGGTGTTCTCTTCTCCATGTATCCATCTGCACGAATCGCCACGAAACTTTCAGATCACAGAGCATTTTGTACTAAACGAAGGGCAGTCGAGCAAAGTCACGAATAGACAGAATCTACGCGTTCTAGAAACAGAATGGTGGAAAGGCTTGGCAGTGGGGATGCGTTTTACCTGATCATCAGAATATCGCAATTGTTCTGCCACGAAGAGTATGCTCTTGTAGTCATCATATATTTCAAGTTCTTTAGTAAATTCGCTTGCGAGTTTGTCATACTGAACCACTTTCACCCGGAAGCCATTGCTCATGAAAAGGTTGTCGATCCATTCTCTTTGAGTGGACTGATATGAAAATACATACGCATTTTCATACTAAGGAGATGAAAATGAACTAAACAAAAAAGTGCAAGCATTAGGTTGCTTACCTCAACTGAAGTTTCTGAAAACCAAGATGGCATTTCCCCGAGAAAAAGACATCCTTTTGTAGCCAAATTACTCACAACATACAATATCTCTTGAAAGCTTGTCAAATTCACCCGGGGCAATCCCTACAATATGTAGAAGAAAAACAATATATCAGCTAACAGCTTCAAAAGGATACGTAAAATCCACAT
This sequence comes from Rubia yunnanensis, assembly GCA_037428765.1. Taxonomy (NCBI): domain Eukaryota; kingdom Viridiplantae; phylum Streptophyta; class Magnoliopsida; order Gentianales; family Rubiaceae; genus Rubia; species Rubia yunnanensis. The sequence continues at coordinate 99,805 of CM075062.1, forward strand.
GATAGTAATCTTCTCCATCAGAATAAACTATAATTGCATCTCTGACATTTCGGAAGATTTGGGTAATGATATGAATCCATGTGAAAATGAAGCTGGCAGTCTTATAGCTAAGTTCACATCAAATAAAAGAAGCAACTGAAATAATACTGGAACCAAACAGTAAATTTTCTATCATCTTTGAGTTCTGGGAGATTGTGAAACCTTAAGAGTGTCTAATCACCTGATAGATCCATAAACTCGGCCTGGTGCCTGAAAATCCCTTTCCCCGAAGCGCTTCTTCAATATTAGAGGACTCTGATGGTACATGAATGAACATGCAGCTTCTTCCAGTCTTAGCCCCTACCCCTGTCGATTTATCAATGTGTTCATTAATAGGCATACATAAAGATACTGGAAATGCAAAATCCACAGGATCTTTACGAAAGAACTAAGAAAAATGCTAACTTGACACGTAAGAACATAACATCAACAGCAATTCCTCGGATCAAACAAAAACTACCTTCAAGCTTTAGAGCTGCATCCTTGAATACCCTTTCAGGAGAAATGTCGAATATCAAAGTTGATCGCGGCCATGTTAGTCTATACGGACGCGTATCCATACCATCTGTCAACAAAACAACCTGCAATGCTTTAGTACATAAAATCGAATTCAAACAGCAAAAGCTGAGTGTGCCATTGCAGGTGTCAGCGTATCACCTGTCGAATCTCATCATCACTCTTCAGAGAACTCAACAGCTTATCATCAATGAACCTGGTAGCAAGGCAATAAGAGGGCACTTGTGGTTTCATTTCTTGCTGAATTTTGTCCAAAGAGACAAGACATCCGGCATACGGATCGATAAACAGAGGATCTGCAGATGCAAATGTTGCTATTCAGACACTAAAACTGTGCTGAAAACTCAGTCAAATTCAGTCTGCAATCTTACAGTATAGCATTACTGAGTTTGTAGCAAATCATGAAATTTTCAGAAACTCATAATTAAGTTCACTTGAAGAAATGTACAATTGAGATGCAATCAATAATTCAAATAGGGTTCCAAGATGTTTGGATGATCAGTAACTCTGTATCAACTATCAACTGACCTGGTTTGTTGGTTTCTGTGAAACGCATGGAAGCGCGGTTAATGGCGGCCTCGAAGAACGGGTCAAACCCGTTTTCCATCTGGGATTTGGGTCCGAAATTCCTCTTATGGATGGAGGAGTACACAATCGACCGGCGGCGGAAAATGGGAGCCGCCGTAAGAGTTGAGACGCCGACCAGAACCACCATTGCGCCGCCGTGAGTACTGCTCTGTGATGATTGGCGGGTGATATGATGAGTTGAAACGACAGCGTTATGAACCGGGCCGAATATAGCCGACAAAAACTTTGAGCCCAATACCTAACATGTTGGTGGAGGAAGGTTCGGACCCTTCACTAGGTGTCAATCTCCCGAACCGAGAACCCGACACACGATCGAACTCAACTTGAAATTCGATTCTGACTCAAGAAATATAGACTCAAATCTGAACCCGACACAATCAAACTCTACCTAAAACCCAAATCTGGCCCGATAAATATCGACCCGAATACAAACTCGACATGATCGAACTCAACCCGAAACTCATATCTGACCTGAGATATATCGACCAAACCCGAACCCGCACTTGGCACGATCAAACTCATCATGTAACCTTAATATGGCCCGAGATATATAGACTTGAACCCACACACGACACGACCGAACTCAACCCGAAACCTGAATCTAACCCGAGATATATTGACTTGAACTCAATGTGAACCCAAGCCCGTAACCTGAACTCGATCAAATCAATAAATGTGATATTTAACCCAGAATGAAATCAATCCAAAGTTAATTAAACTCGAGAAATAACAAACGTATTTTGATATGTGTCCCAATCTAATTCGTAATTGACCCAATCTGTAACAATCTAAAATCCAATCAACTAAATATATCATCGAAAGTCAAGTAGGGTTTGACCATTAATTAGTTAAAATCAACTTAGTTATTAGTGTGTTTTGAAAATTGGTGACACCTCCTCTTTAGCACCGGTTTGGAAACCGATGCCCTTTAAACCGGTGCTAAAATATGAATATTTAACAACGATTCTCAAAAAATTGGAGCTAAACTAAAATAAACTGGTGCCAAATTTACCAAATACCGATTTTGACATCTGTTTTATTAAACTGGTACTTGGTTATCAGCGATTTTCAAACATGTGTTAAAATAAATTAAACTAGTGCCCTTTCATTTGTGGCATCTGTTTTCAAAAATCGGTGCTAGAGGATGGTCTCTGTGGTAGTGATAATAACCTTATCTTGAATGAACCAAACCAAAATATACATGAATCCAATATGAAACATTATTAAAAACAGAACTAATATGATCAAACCCGATAGCAAATTAACTTGTACAAAAAATGACACTACAGTAATCCAATCCAAAAATAACCCGACCCGACCCAATCCAACCCGAGAAAAAAAATTACACGGCAATAACCCGACACGCCCGACCCGACCTGAAGAAAAAAATTGACCTGTTTCAAATTGACATGACACCAACCCGACAAAAAATCTAACACGTTTCAATCCGACACAATAGTAACCTGACAACTAAAATTTGACACAATTTCAACCCGACCTGTTTTAACATGAACTGTTTCCAACCCGACACGAACACGGCATGATTACCCAAATTGACACCACTCGACTAATTTAGTTGAGTGTAGTTTGCTAGATTTAATTTAGTTCGATTCAGTTCATTTCGTTTTTTTAAGTACATGACAAACTTGTATAAGTACGTCTTGTAATTGATGTATTTTCATAAGTTATGAAGTAATCACATGCCTTTAGGTATGTGTATTTTTCATATAACTTACATATTACTCATTTTAAATTAAATATGTGACAAAGTATATTTGAACTTAGGCAAAGTTTTGGGAAGCACCGTATTTCCATAGCCATATGGAAAGAAGATGTTAAATTATAATTATATAAAAGTAGAGGGTTTTAGTTGCAATATCAGTAGTTATAAGTTTATGACTAAATTAATGCAACCCGAAAATTTTATCATGATTTCTTCTATTTTGCATTTTAAACCTTGGTCTTCCGTAACTTATGGAAAAACCATCTTTCAAGAGACGGACTCTTGAACTTAAAACATGAAAAATAGTCAGGAGTGGCAAATGAGCGGACGAATCGAATACGGATAGAGTAATATGGGTTGTTAAAAAATGTGGGTATGACCCATTTTGACCCATTTTATTATGGGTAAAAAATGGGTCGGGTTGAAAGCCGCTCAACTCATGGGTAAAAAATTATCCAATTCACAGGTCAAAATGGGTAAACTCGCACGTTTCAACACACATATGAATTTGTGTTTATACCCATTCGGGTTCATATAAGGGTTTTATAGTCCATTTAGCGACTAAGTTATTTATTATAACAAGAATTTGTGATTATAATAATATACAATCTCACATACACAACTCCTTATCATTGAAAATACACAAGATATTTCTGAACATACAATGCTCATGGTATCCCAAATACCTCAAGAATACCACACTCCTAGTTTTCAAACATTACCACTATTTCCTACACGAGCGATTTTTCAATAGCGACACTCTTTTTCTTTGACATTATCTTTATAATTAATTTGCTCATTATACGTTTTTAATTTTTAAATTAATTTTTTCCCACTCATTATACTCAATTAAATTACGTGTAAAATCAAAGCGATGTATACAAACATGAAGGGAATACAATTTATCAATACAGCATAAAATAATAAAAGCAAATCTCTCACTCTCAAGATCTTACCATCCCGACGCCATAAACAAGTGAGGAGATCTATTACAACATCTAAAAATCAACTATCTGATGATTCAATTTCATCTTACTAAAGTAAAACTTCCTAGGCTATAATCGTTACACAGATTTCGAACTCGCCCACTAAAATAGTGTACAAGATACTTAACCACTTGACCGATCAGACGACCCCGTAGCCTACCATTGGAGCCTTGGATGGTAGGTGGGAAGGGGTTTGGTACAACAATGCCGACATTTGGACTAATGCTAATTGTGCTGTACAGTGATTTCATTCGGAGCTGTCCACGTCATCATCATCTTCATCTTCTTCCCTCTCAAAACGCCCACCAAACCAGACTCACATTATCAAAACCCCACCATTTTCACACACTCACGAAAACCTTCCAAGAATGGACAACAATGGCAGAAACCCAACCCCAGAAGACCAAACCCCGTCAGAAGACCTCGCCGCCATTGTTGCTCCTCCAGCACCATCACTCCCAATTGCTTCAATCTCCTTCTCCCTCTCCTCCATCCTCCCATTCCCCACCCATTTCCTCCCTCCACCCGCCAAGATTTCCGCCATTTTCAGCCCCACCAAGGTCAGAATCCCGTCCCAGATTTCCTCTCTCTCCCACCTCGCCCTCGCCTCCTCCGCCGCCCCATCCAAGCCCTCGCTCAAGTCCGCCGCCTTCTCCGCCAAGCCCCTCCAGAGCCCACTCGCCGCCGCCCCTCTCCGCCCCGCGGAACCCTCTGCCGCCGCCGCGCTCCGCCGTGCATCCATCGTCTGGTTCCGCAACGACCTCCGCGCACACGACAACGAGTGCCTCAATTCCGCAAACAGTGAATCCATGTCGGTTCTGCCCGTTTACTGCTTCGACCCGAGAGACTACGGGAAATCCACATCCGGGTTCGACAAAACGGGACCGTATCGAGCTACTTTTTTGCTGGAGTCAGTTTCCAACCTGAGAAAGACGCTTCAGGCAAAAGGGTCGGATCTCGTTGTCCGAATCGGGAAACCCGAGGTTGTTCTGTTGGAGCTCGCTCAGGCGGTCGGAGCTGAGGCGGTTTACGCGCAGAGAGAGGTTTCGCATGATGAAGTGAAGGCGGAGGATGATATTGAGAATGCCATGAAAGAGGAGGGGATGGAAGTGAAGTACTTCTGGGGAAGTACGTTGTACCATCTTGAGGATTTGCCGTTTGAGTTGGCTGAAATGCCGACGAATTACGGAGGGTTTAAGGAGAAGGTGAAGGGGTTGGAGATTAGGAAGACTATCGAGGCGTTGGATCAGTTGAAAGGGTTGCCTTCGAAAGGGGATGTGGAGCCTGGAGAGATCCCTACATTGGTTGATTTGGGTTTGAATCCTAATGCCAACATGATTCAGGTAGAAGTTCTTGATTTTGAATGTGTTTTCCTGTTGATATTTTGGCAGTGTATTTGTTGTTGCATGTGTTTTGATGCCTAATTGATTGGTTTTGGACTGTATGTTTTTGCATTTGGTTTGGTTGTTTTGTTATGGATTATATGTTCATGCATCTGGTTTGTCTGTTTAAGTAGTCACATGTAATGAAATCATTAGACACTGATTAGGAGTAGGGGGAGGTAAGAAATGAGAGGAGCGGAATGGTTTGGACAAGTGTTTGGGTTCCCCTAGATGCGCAAGTTAGTCGTCCAGAAGAGAGGGAGTCGCTTCAACAGGTTAAACCGTAATTGAAAGGCTCGGAATGATACATGCTAACAGGTGATTCATATAGCGAAGGACACGTGGTGGGATACAAGCGCTGGTGGTTGTTTCTAGGTTTTCATACATGCTGAACTTGTGCGCAACAATTGTTAGGATTTGTTTAGGATTTTTTTTCTTTATTCCAAAAATGGAGTGTCGTTTTGCTAGGAATGGACTATAAAAATTGGCCCTTGATTTCCTCGTTGTAGAATGGGAAAGCAGCGGTAAATGGCACTCTTGTGGGAGGGGAGACTGAAGCTTTAGAGAGGCTTAGACGTTTCGCTGCTGAATGCCAAGCGCAACCACACAAGGGAAACCCTAACGATAGCATATATGGTGCGAACTTTTCGTGCAAGATATCTCCATGGCTTGCCATGGGGTGTATTTCTCCCCGTTCCATGTTTGAAGAACTGAAGAAAACCGTCTCAAGGTTAGTGAAATCGAGCTTTTCTTTCCTCAGATTGCCATTACTATCCGTTAATCTTACCATGTTTTGGTCTGCAGAACAATTTCTGCTGCTTCTGGCCTGAAAAATGGCAGCAATGGCTCATCATCGGATACTGCACTGAACTGGTTGATGTATGAACTCATGTGGAGGGATTTTTTCAGGTAATTAAACCCTATCTATCTTTTGTATAAACTTTGCACGTGCTAAATATATAACGAGCGTTACAGAAGGCCCCGTTAGTTTTGTCTCATTTGTTGACTATTCTGGCAGATTCATCACGAAGAAATACAGCAATGCAAAGCTACACAATACTGCTCCGGTAACTGCCTGTACTGTTGCTGCCGCGTGAAGCACAACCTCAGCTCTATCAAGATGAAGTGAAGCTGATATGATCGTATATGTATTTGTAGGAATCGGGTGTATCTTTTGTGGGAAGTCCCGAAACTGTAAGAAATCCTTTGTTGTTATCATTATTGGAAATGTGATTAGGAAACAATGTGCCATTGATATTTCCCTCACAATTTCCCTTTCTGCAATAAGTAAAAGTTGATAAATTTTGAAGATTGAGAGTTGCTTATGTTGATAGTGTAAAAACCAGAGCTGAATATTATCAGAATTTATGATATGGATCACTTCAGAATTCATGAATTGAAGTTGCATTGATAGAAAATGTCGTACAAATGTTACAAATTACATCTATCTCAAACAAATAAGCTATTTCCTTAAATAACTTGTACATCTATGCCTCTTTTCCCTCTACAAACACATCTATATACCTCTCCAACCACCCAATTCATCAGAACCAGATGAACAACCTAAATCCCAGAAGTAAAAACATGAAACCTCTGCAACATACCCTCCACAAAACCAGACTTCCGACCGTAAAATCGCCCTAAATGTAGCCGGAGATTCTGAGAGAGGACAATGTAATGAAAACCAGCCATAGCAACATGAAGAAAATGCAGGTTATCCATGCCCAGAGCTTGGGGCCTCCGAGCTCAGCGCCAAAAACCCGACGCCTGATCACCAAAACTCCGATGCAACCAACGGAAGTCGCGAAGAACACGAGCAGGGAGAAGCTGAGGCCTCCTGCATTCTCGATGTACAGCGGCTCCTTGTATGCAATGTAGTTGTATAATGTGTCGATGAGCCAGGGGATGCCGATGCCCACGTAGATGTTCACTGAATTGCTGTTGCAACGAATACAATGATATCATTTCAGACTTCAGAATTCAGAACGTAGTAATAGTGGAGGAAATAGCAGTTTGGTAGGCGAAATTATAGGCTTGGTTCCTCTTTTGTAAACTGTTCCTAAAACGTTCTAAAATTATAACGAAATGTTCTCAATTGATACCCACATACTGTTAGCGATGTAAGTGAGTCAACCTTTCTAGTTGTGATAGTAAAAATAGGGACGACAGAAGAGATGGTAAGTATGCTTGGATTGATGGTGTCGGAACAAGGTGGAGGAGACAATGGAGAAAAAATTGGAAGATAGAATAACATCAATTAACCTTAAAGGTTAAATTACAATTCTTAAAATCTCAGTAACTGTCTGGTTCATTAACTTCAATTAAATGTATTACCGATTTAGAACATTCCATAATAATCTGGGAATATGTTAGGAACACAGTGCAAAAAGAGGAATGAAACATGTAATTTCATCTAAAAATGGGCACCTAAACCGTAATTTTCTCTATAAAGATGGATAAAACGACTATCTTAAAGAAGCAGTACTCTCAAGATCACAAGATAACTATGTACAAAAATTACAGCATCAAAACCAGGAAGCTTAGATTAACAGAAACTAAATTTAATATAAGAAAAAGGGGGGAAAAAGAATACAAACCTGCAAGTGATGTTAGCAATGGCAGAGTCAGCTGTAAGCTGTCGTTCAGCAGCTATCTTGCTCGCGATTAAATCCGGCCACGAGGTTCCTGCTGCCAAAGCTGTCAACGCGATAACATGGGGACTTATTCCTGCACGAGTTACATGTACAACATTAGCACGAACACATGGTCTCGTGTTATAAGACAACATATCTCATGTTCGTGTTTGGTGTAATAAATCACCTGTAACACAGCTTATAATGTCAGTGAGTTTGGTCACGACATAAGCTATTCCACTTATGAATACCAGTGACCCGATGAAGGAAATCCATCCATGAGCGATCTGATGAGGCGGTACAAAGGCAAACAATAATCTCCATGGCATAAGAAGGCATTGCCAGGCATTTTTTGCAAGATGCGTAAATTTGTTCAATTTTTCTGTTTCTCCTTTTTCCAACTGTTAAAACGAGGAATTAGGAGGTTATTAAGTACAAGTAGTAAAGATATTCAACTTATTGTTGTAAGAAATGAATAATCTGGAAAATGAATATCATAAGAGATAATCAGGAAAATGAATATCATAAGAGATGTACCGTAAGTGCATCTACAAACAGCTGCTTCCAGATTGCAAGGAAACGAGGTTTTTCAACAATCAAATCATTTCTCGTTTTGTTAGCTGTTGACGAATGTGAAAGATCAGTGGTAGGCAGCGTATAATATGGTGGATCTGCACAGTGGAGAAAAACAACATACTACATAATTACAGACACTGAAATTTTCATGAATTCAGATTTCCTAACATAGTATCAATAAACCTTGTAACTCTTCCAAAAGTGCTTCACACATCTAGCATAATCTTCGTTGAATCAATTATGTTCAAAGAACCCCAACACACTTATACTTCAAGGGATTGAGGTTTCAAGTTTCTTTGACAACAAGGCTTGTTTACCTGTTGAATGCCCTGAGTGGATTGAGAATATGTCGGTTTTCTGCCTGATCCCATCTTCTCCACACTCGAGGATTCCCGAGGACTCTTCATAGAACTCTTTCACTTGTTGGTATGCAGTCTCTTCAGACGGCACCCAATCCTCGGGCCGCTCACCTTGTTCACTGGTACACAAGGAAGGTCCCCAAGATTATATACTGTACCTCCATCAACGACGAAAACTAAGACAAAAACCAAAACCATACCAAGGGATGGATATATATGGCCACTGCTTATCTTGGGCATAAGCATGAATCAGCAACAACCCGAACTGCAAAACAGTTAATGAAGACTCCCACAATGTAACAACACCAGGAGTCCACACCTACATAGTTGATATACATATACGATAAGAAATCACAGATATTCCACTTCAACAAGATCAGTATATATCGGTCCTCAATTTGATTCACAAACACCATCCAAAATGGAAGAAAACTCTTTATGAGCAGCAAATGAGGTGCAAAAACATCACAACAGGTACCGGAGAGTCACAATATGGCATAGGAAATGTATGCATCGGTCTAAAATGCAAGCTTTATCAACCAAGATTAAGGTATTACATATACTTACAACAAACTCTATATTTACAACAATCTTTCTGCTTTCCATAAATGGCAGTGGACTCTAAGCATAAAGTTCACATCTCCCTCACTATATGCCCATCATGAAATTGCCTAACCAAATTACCAAACTCAAAGAGATAATCATTAAGAAATATTACCTCCAATATAATGTAAAGCCAGATGTAAGCCCAAAAGGACCAAAAGAGCTCTACCAACCAAACACCTAGATCTGATATCTTTTTCAGTTCACCAGCTTTAGGAACCACAACACAAACAGCATGTATGGGAAATAGATCAAAAGCAGCTGAACCAACAAGTGTCCCAGGTCCTAAACCTGAAAATCCATACGCCCGATAAACAAAAGGTTAGAGAATCTAACATCACACACTCTTAAGGTTTCAACAAGCCACACACCATTAATTTATTCACAGTATACTTGTAAATCACAAATGCATGGGTAAACTATTCCAAGTCAGATACATAGGAGGGTTGTGTTAAGTTGAAAGCCTGCGTAAAAACATCTGTCAATATGGATCATATCAGAATCTCCTGTAAACATCAAATGTCATTACAAGATATGATCCATAAAGCTGTCCACTCATTGTCAGATAAATGCACTTAAACTTCTTGGCAAATATTCGCAACCACCAATGCTTCTAACGCCACTTTTAGCTACCAATACAAAGAAGAAACAAAAAAACAGTTCTCAATGCTCCCATATCACCAAAAATTAACGAAACCCGACTCATATCATCTATACGAATTCCAAATGGGGAGGCTAGATGGTTGATAAAACCATAAAAACGATTCCATTCCGAATGCATTGAAAAAATCCAACAAAATTAAACTACCTCCAGCATAAGTGTTTCCAAGGTTTCGTATAGCATCAATGGTGGCCAGAGAAATCTGAGGAAAGCTGGTTCCAAAGGCCAGCAGAGAGATGTCGGCAACGGTGAAATTCCACACTTTCTCATTCTTCACGATTTCCTTCCCAGTCTTAGGATCCACCTTCACCACCGGCCGGGAATGCTGCACCACACTCTCCATCGACCGGAAAAACCTCGCCGTGATGGCCGAGAGCCCCAGAAAACAGTACGCGAGGCCCAGAGAATACAAGAACGCCCGGAAACCAGCTCCGAGCTTCGTCTCCCATTGAAAGAGCAAATGGGAATCACAAATCTCCATCTTTTCTTGGTCCCAGAAAATGCATTGAAATTGATACAGTATATGTAGGGATCAAAAGGGTACGGGAATCCAATATCAAGAAACGATTTTGACGAAAAGGGCAAAATTGTAAGGATCTAAGACTCCAGTATCTGGTGTCCTGAAGAGAGCACAAGTGCGTTTTGGATGGATTCTTGTTTTAGCCGTTTCTACATCAATTGTTTTGGAGGTTTACGAATATTATTTTTGTTTTTTTTTTGTACACGTGGAATGTGGCTTTGCGTGTTACTGCCCGTTGGAAATTGAAAATGGGTGGCCCTAAATTCATACTCCATCCGTTTTGTTATTTATGACATGGTTAATATTTTTTTATTTTTGGCAATTTTTTTCCATTTTTTACATTCTGCATTTAATTCCATTCATTCATTTTCTTGACCTAAATCCAAGCACTTAAACATATGGCACTGGCGGAGGCAGAACAGGGCAACTGGCCCGCCATTTTCTTAGAAATATATTTGTTAGTTAGTTAAAACATAAGTTTTAATTAGTGCCCTATTTGTAATCTCATCTCGCCTTTATCGTATTTTTTAATTTGATTTTTTTTCAAATTCTAATAGTATGTTTGTTTAATATTAAATGTCACTAAAAACTTTTCTAGCAATGACACATATTTTGTGACTGGTTAGGATATGTCGGAATATTTGTTCCACCCTAGGTGTTACTAAACATCTGTGAGATGTACATGTGTCAGTAAACTGAATCTATGTCATAAAATTTAACGACACTTCTAAATTGAACTGTATCTTAAACATCAGAGAAAATATAAATGATATACTTCAATGCGTTGCGATATTTTAATGACACGTTGAATAGGGGCGTTTCACAATGCGCCAATAACACTACAAAAAAAACATACTTTGATGCCCCGTGAAGTACCCCTATTCAACATGTCACTAAAGTATTGTGACGCGTTGAAGTATCATTGTATTTTTTGTAACGGTTTAAGATGCACTTCAGTTTAAAAGTGTCATTAAATTTTGTGACATGGATTCACAAATATAGTTACATTTTCACATTTTGTGACATGGAGTGACATGGATTCACAAATTTAGTTACATTTTCACATTTCACAAATATTTAGTGAAACTTGAAGGTGGGGCAAATATTGTAACATTTGAGAAAAGTGCAGATATAACCCTATATAATTAACGAAAGTGCATATATAATCATGCGCTAATTGAAAGTGCAAATATAACCCTATCTATTCATCTTATGTGCAAATATAACCTTTTTCGACAATTTGATGCCGGAATTAGGTGAAAAGACAATTTTATCCTGGTCAGTTTATGTTTAAAATTTTTTGAAATTTCCAAATGATGTAATGACCATATTGCCCTTCATCTCTTACCAATAGTTGTTCTTCTTCCACTCACTCCGCCATTCTTCTCTTCTTTCACTCACTCCGCCACTGCTCCATTCTTCTTCTCGTCGCACACCTTTTCTTTCTTCCACTCTGTCACCCTCTCTCCGGCCACCACAATACTCTCTTCGCCGCTATTCCTTTTGTTCTTCAACTCCTCCATAAATGCTATAAATACACCATCATTTTCCCCCAATTTATCAAATTAGATTTCCAAAATAGTAAAATCTGAAGCAGACGAAGAAGACGACGAATATGGTAGATTGGGGTCAGTGGTGATCGAAGTGGTGGTGTTGTTCGTTATGCTCAGTCCAAGGTCTGATTTCGTCTGAGGTATGTTCGAAGCTTTGATTTCATCCTATTTTGCTTTTCTGGGTTTGTGCCTTGATGTGGTGTGGTGGTGGGTCTGATGAGTGGTAGGGGAAGGGTCTGATGTGGTGTGGTGGTAGGTCTGATGTGATGGCTGGGCTAATGAGTGGCAGGTAGGGGCGGCGGGGGAGCGAGGCCGGAGGTGGAGTGGGGTTGGCGGCGTGGTGGCGCTGTAGGGGTGGGGTTGGTGGCCGACGACAGCGTGCTTGTTGCCGAGGAAATGAGGAGTCTGACAGATGTGTGTTAGGGTTTAGGGTCGGGTGGTTCTGGTGGGAGGGATTGGTGGTGGTGGTGGTGGTGGTGGGGTGAAGGTGAGGTAATGGCAGAGAAGGCAGAGCCAGGTGGTGGTGAGCCAGGTGGTGGCAGAGGTGGTGGTTGCTAGTGGTAGCTCCGGTAGTGGTTGCTGGTGGTGGTGAGCTAGGTGGTGGCAGCGGTGCTAGCTGGTGGTGGTGGTGGTCGAGAATGGTTGGTGGTGGTGGCGGCGGTGGTGGTAGTGGTTGCTGGTGTCGGTGAGCCAGGTGGTGGCGGCGGTGCTATATGCTGGTGGTGGTGACTGGTGGCAATTTTGTCTTTTTAATTTTGTATTAGGTTAGAAAGACAATTTGGTCATTTTCGGTCGGTCAATGGCTAGTTCATGTCGGAATAATGGCTTTAGGGTTATATTTGCACTTATGTGTAAAAGATAGGGTTATATTTTTGCACTAAAAAATAATTGAGGGTTATATTTGCACTTTCCTCAACATATATGGTTATATCTGCATATTACCCGTAACATTTTCATATCTACCACAAAATATGCATCATTTTTTTTTGTAATGTGTGCCCAACAAATAAAAATTCTTGGATCTGCCCCGAACCTATGGTGACATAAATAGAAAAACAGAGTAGTACTCCCTCTCATCTTCTTTAATTGGCACCAAAATGGATGTCACAACTTTTTTAAAAAAAGTAAAATATGTGGTGAAAATTGTATTGAAATGATAAAAAGTAAATTGAGTGGATGAAAATAATTTAAAATTTATCATAAAGGGAAAGTACCAATTAAAAAATTCCCATCCATAAATTGTGAATATCCCAATATTAGAGAACCGAAGGTAGAGTAATAATTGTGTGCATTGGTCGATTTGATTATGTCATGATGCAATCATTTTGGGGGCAAACATGCACAAATCATGATTTATCTTTCACTTTCAAGGTTTAGATATTTGTTTTTTTATTTTTGCATATTCATCTTTGATTTTTCTTCTTGCATTTCTTTGGTTCCTATTGTGAATTGCTCGATCCGGTCTGATCTAAATTAATTCAATTGAAGATGCATATTGTTAAATATCTTTGGAGTTTGTCTCTTGAAACACGGTCTTTCCATAATTCATTAAAATATCAAGGTTTAAAATACAAATTAAAATAAATGAGATAAAATTTTTAGGTTATATAAATCGAGTTCTAAACTTTATAACTAGTACATATTGCATAATAAAATTTTAATACTACAATTAAGACCTTTTACCTTTTATTATTTTAATTAAACTTCATCTTTTCATAAGACTATAAAAAAACAGCATTCCCCAAAACTTTGCCATATCTGTGAGTCTGAGCTTTAAAATAAACTTTTACTCATCACACATATCTCTAATTCAAAATTTGAGAAAGTAAAGGCCATATTCATCTCACCCGATTTGCGACTTACAATATACCTCTCGTTTTTTCTTTTTCATCATTTTGAGAAAATATTACTTAAAAATGCACCCCCTCCAATCTCAGGAGGGACTATGCTGATAAAGTGATAGTGTTATCTTAATTTTCAATTGCGTTTTTTCACATCAATCAAAATGCTTATTATCTGAACCTATTTCTTTATTCGAGTGGAAAAAATATGACAATAAATTGATCTAAAAACAAAAACAATAAAGAATGAATTAGACTTGAAAGTGATCTATTTCTTCTTATAAAAGGACATATGCCACTATTAGGAAAACATAGCATTAAATTAGTAGCATTACATGCTTTCCATAACATTGTTTTTAAAGCAATGTTTTGATTGATGGCTTTACCCGGCCCTCTTCTCATCAACTACACCGACTTTACAATAAAGACTAATACAGAAATATTCATGGATTGTTTTCCTTTATAAAAAGATTAAGTAATCAACATTAATATAATGCACTCTCTGCTTACTATTTAGAACAAAAAGGTATTTCAGAAAAAGAATTGACAGAAAAGGCAGACTAATGTTCTCATGTTTTTTTTCTCATTTACCTATTATTCTTTGGAAACAAAACACATTTGTCTACCTTCAGAAGTTATGTTCCAGATAATCCAACAGATAATTGCAAGGAACGAAGAATGGCAAGTGCAACAGATGAGGCATTAGAGAAACTTCCACAAACTGAGAATACTAATGACTTAGTTAACATTAAGGTTTAGACAAATGCAGGAAGCTCAATCTAGTAGCTTCATAAGACATAGAATCCTAAGACTTAGACCATCAAAAAGCAGAATCAAATACAAATTATAGAAAGAATCCTAGGACTAATTACTCATAAGGCTTTGTCCTCAGGAAACAATCCAGACACTTGTCCTAGTGAAAGTGTTCAAGAACATACACATGCTCAGCAGAAATCTGGTATAGTTTTTCAACAAAAGATGTAGAAATAATCGATAAACGTGAAATGCAATACCCATTACCAAACCGATGTAATGCCAAGCAAGAAAACTTTATCCGTAGCAAGAATAATAACGCAAACCATCATTCGAATAATGCAACAACGCTAACTCTGAATATCGATTCTCAGATGCAAAATACGCTACCCTATTACACGTCCTTGTGCAAGTAATACTAAAATCATAACAAGTCCAAATAACTGCAATAAAAGTCACTACAAGAGGAATCCAAAATAAGGAAGCAGCTAGCAACATCAGGGACAAACCATAACCAACTTCAATCCTCTTCCTCACCCTCGCCTTCAGCAATATTAAAGTACCTTAGCTCGTACACATTCCTGTCCTTGTTTGAGGAGATCACCCTAAGCCAGTCCCTCACATTGTGCTTCTTCAGGTACTTCTTCGTCAAGTATTTGAGGTACCTGAAAACATCACAAAATGCAGACTTATCTTATATCCGTAAGATAACAATCCTTCATCATATAAGATTCTATATGAATCACAGCAGAACCAAAACTATACCAGACCACGCAGAGTCGGTTACATGAATCATAACATATCGCACTATCGTGTTCTGTCAAAACATACACTGCTTATTTGATTAAGCATATATGAATATAATCACCCTAATTTAGTTAGCAAAAATGAGCATAATCAACAGGAGCATTCTCTGATTACAGAGAAATAATGCCTATTCATTATATTCTTCTGATTTCTGAATCCTAGAAGAAAATTTTTTCTAATTCATTAGCTCAAAACTTGAAAATATAAAACTGATTTCTCAGATATCAAACCCTAGTTAGCACCATAGCACAATCAAACAGTATAATACAAATTTAAGACCAAATCAAACCAAAATCTGGTCACTATTCAATACAAAACAACAAAAACAACGCAACTCAACCAACAAAAACGAGCTAGGGTTTATCATCACCTCTTCGAGAAGTTGGAGTCGGAGGTGACGGAGATCTTGTTCTTCTCACGGCTGACGGTGACGGAGTCGCCGAGAGCGCCGGCCTTGCCGCCGACCTTGATCCTCTCCTGCAGGAACTTCTCCAGAGACGCGATCTCCATGATCTTGTCCTCCACCGGCTTCCCGCAGTCGATCACGAAGGTCGCGCCCTTCTTCTTCCCGCCCTTAGCTCCAGCCGCCGCGCGACTCATTTTCGCCAACCACTTTTTTCTCTGCAAAAAAATGTACTGGAAGAGATTGACGGAGGCGCCGATGCGGATAAACCCTAGCTTATGAATCTGATTCTAATACTCCAAGGATGGAGATAGGGTTTTTTCAGTTCTCGCTGCTATTGGGCTCCCGCAAATAGTACGGCCCAATTTAATTGGGTTGAATTTTTAGGCCCAGTGTTTTTGGGTTTTAAAGATTTCGTTTAAGTCCTTTAATGGCAGCTCAGAAGTGAGGAATAATGGAGGGGAAGCATATCGGCGTCGATATCCCTTGTTCCGCCGTCGCCGTCGATGCCGTATTGCGCATCGGAACGGTAATTTTTATTATTACCGTTTTGAGCTGGAAAATTCTCGTAGATATTGTTAGTGATAGTAATGGATTTTTTTTTTACTGTCTGTTGATATAGGCTGGGTTAATCTGGGGTGCTTGTTGTGCATCATATGATTCTACGAAGCTAGGTACTAGGTTTTTTTTGTTATTTTGTGTTTATGGTGATTTGTGTTTGGATTTGAGTTGGTTTTTAATACTTGAAGGCTTAAAGGGAATTTCCAAAGCATCTTTATTGGTAAGAACTGATTACTGATTGGTTATCAGCAAAATATTTACTGTGTTTAGTTACTGTAGTCTGAGTGGTGATTTATTCTTGATTTCAGGCTAAGTCAGTTGGTGGATATGGGTTTCAATGGGGTAAGTTTTTTATGGTTTTACTCTTTAGTTAAATGTGCATTTGTGATCAATGATGTTTTCAAATGTATGAACATGTTTAAATGTGTTGTTTTTCGATATCAAATTGCAAGAAAGCAATCTATCTAGAAGGGATCAGGATTAAACTAATAGAATTAGCAAAATGTTATAGCTTCTTATGTGATTGTAGGTAAGAGTTGGGCTTTTACGCTTACCTTTTCACAATGTGGTGCTGAATTGGTGCTGAATAAGAATATTTGTGTGAAAAGCGGAACTAGTTTATCCATGTTACGTGTAATCATGTTGCGTAGTTGAGTTGCTGGATTTGAGAGATTTCTTCATGTTACGCTTTATATTGGTAGCTGTAGTTTTCTTTAAATATCTGATTCTGTTAGATGGTTTTATGTATTTGCTCTGCTGCATCTTTAGGACTCTTCGCCGCGATCTTTTCTTTCACAAGCTGTGGGGTGCGAAGGTATAGAAGGCAGGAAGATTGGGTTAGTCTTACCATTTTACTTCCAAAAATGTTACATTTCTCCTAGGTTTCAATTCCAATGTCAAGTAAATCGGTTTGTTCACCCTTCATCAATGAAGTTCTGATTCAGTTTGAGAAAACCATTAAGCTTTTGGTAAAAATTCTTTCAGTTTGAGTTTGGGAAATGTTGACTACCTTTTAACCATGTCTAATACCGCTCTTTCTTTATCTGCTTTGATCATGTTCTTGAATGTAATGTGAAGCTCCAAACTTAGTGCTACACTGATCGAAATCCATTATCACATTCCGGGTGTTTTTGTAGGTTAATGGTATGGTCGGGGGCGTTGTAGCCGGGGCAGCTATCGCTGCTGGAACCCGTAACTGGAAGCAGGTTGCCGGAGTTTCTGGCCTTGTTTGCGCCATGTATCAGGCTGCCGATGATCTCAAATCAGTTTGAAGATCCTCTCTGAAAATGTCTGATGAAGAGTGAGCTAATCCGACTGAATTGACAGTGCATTTTTTTAAAGTTAGTTTAGGGCCATCATTTGTTATTTTCGCACCGCATTATGTAACTAACTTGAGACACGATAGCGAGATATAATTCATATTTGTCTGATTTTTGGTTCTTGGAATCTTGCCATTTGTGGATTGAGGGCCACCTATGCTGTTTAGTAGCCAGTCCAAATACGTGATTTGGGTTCACATATCTCATGGCCTCTATATTTGCATAATTGAATTGCACTTTTCTCGTATTATTAAATCCAGATCTAGAGTGTCTACATACAGTTTGGTGAGCGTTATAAATCAGACAAGAACACGATCTTTCACAAGTTTCGCAATAATTACACGAAGAGAAAAGTGTTGGTGGTGGGTGGGTGGGTGGGTGGGTGGGAGGGAGGGAGGGAGGGAGGCGGGAGGGGTGGTGGTGGGGCTGGCAGTGGTGGTAGTGGTTGGATGGTGGTGGAAGTGGTGGTGGTGGCCTGACTGGAGGGAGGCGGGAGGGGTGGCGGTGAGGCTGGCGGTGGTGGTAGTGGTTGGATGGTGGTGGAAGTGGTGGTGGTGGCCTGGCTGGAGGTAGTGCCCTGGCGGAAGTGGTGGTGGCTTGAGGGTAAAAATGTCCCAACACTTATAGGTTTTAGTTAAAGGGCATTTTAGTCATTTTATATGTGGTCAACGGCGGTTAATGTCAAAAATAGTATCATGTCAACTAGTTAAAATTATTTTTGCACTAAAAATCATCTAAGTGTTATATTGGTATTTACTCATAAAAGGTAGAGTTATATTAGCATATATCAATAGTATAAATTAGATCGTCTTCTTATACTCTTGAATTCGAAATCGAAGATACTGATATTTTAATGGTATTTTGAATAACTTCTCGACCTGAAGTTTTGCCGGAACAAAAGCTAATGGTCAATCCCAACTCACATTAAATAATGAGTTATTTCTTCGAAGCTATTTTTTATTAGAATCATAAGTTTTCATCATAAACTAATTGATACTATATATGTGACCTATGATCTGATCTTATATATTGAGTTTTAACTATGTTAACCACCGATGTGGGATACTAGCTAACACGCCCTTCACGTGCATCATTATTAATCATCGCGCAAGGATATAAAGGGGTCACAGGCCCATGTGCTCTGATATCATGGATTCCTATCATGAAATCAGCTGGTCCTATGTAGAGATAACCCGTGTCTTATATATTAAGTCATAACTCTGTCGTCAATATTATCTAGCATTTATGGCGATTAATTAACTATTCAAAATGCCAGTAATTTTGGGTCTCTAGGGACTTCTCAGTATAATTCAAATCCAAATTAATTTATGATCATCTATCAAAGAAAGATATGAACGAATTTCATAAGACTCCCGCTTATTTTGGGCTAATTCTCCATAATGTATGGAATAATCGTATAGATATTTTATAACTAATGAAAAGATTGCTTTTCTTCTTACTAACTCATAAGTTCATAACAGAACGTATGCTTGAACTCGGCAATTTGCTACCTTTGTAACGTACTTGTGTTATTTTGCATTATTTCCCATAATGTAGATGTGGTCTAAACTTTCAACCGACCACAAGCAAGGTATGGTTTGGTTGGTAGAAAGGCAATAAATGGACTGACAAAAATTTCGTGTATTCACGCCATGTATTTTACTTAATTAATCTATGTATTTATACTATTTAATATATAATATGTATTTTTAATTTAATTAAAATATATTTAAAATAATATTAAATAAAATTTATATTTAAACACATTATCACCGCCACCGTCACTGGAGGTGTTTCTCGGCGGTGGTGCATGACGGCCGGCGGTGATTTTGGAGGAGGTGGAGGACGGTGGACGGCGGTGCTTCGCCGGCGACGGAGATGGCCGTCTGTGCGCCGGATTCCGGCGTCTTCTCCGAAAATCGTACCCTTTCCGTCGCCTTCTTCGCCAGATCCAGTCGCCGACTTTGTCTTCTTCACCGCGCTGGTCAGATCTGATTTCCCATTCGTTGTCCCATCTCTTTCTCAGCCCGCTCGTCATTCTCCATTCTCCAACATTCCTCACGCCATCCCCGTCCCTGTCCACGCCATCCCCGTTCTCCTCCTCTGGCAACTCTCATTTTCCCCGCCTCGTTCTCCTCCTCCGGCGATTGTGCGTCTTCTCCGGTGCCCCAACCTCGTTCTTATCACCAGCCCGGGCCCAGATCTTGTCGCCCCGGTTCTCCTTCTTCCTTCTCTCGTTTTCTTTTTTCTTCCAGTTCTCCTCCAACCTTCCTTGCCTTTCCCGTCAGCCCATTCTCGTCGGCCCATTCTTGTCGCATGGTTCTCGTCGGCCCACTCTCATCGCCGGACCAGAGGTTTCTCAAGCTGGGTTTTGCTAGGGCCAGTGGTGCTGGCACCAGCATCAGCGGTGGCGGTGGTTGTGGCGGTGGTTCCGGTGCCGTCAATATTATTATTTTTGTTTTTTATTTTTGGTTTTTTGCTTTATTTTAAAATTAGTATTATACATATATATATACATATTAGGGCGCAACCTAGTAAAATACATTGTGTGATATAGCAACATCCAAAATTTTAAACAAGATTGAATAATGAGTGGTGACACGGATGGGAGAGGAGAAGTGCAACTATTACATGGTACGATTACAACATTAGTACTTACTATTATTTGTATTTTAAGATGAAAATTTAATTGAAAATTAGATAAATAGGGCAGAACAATGTCGGGTTCTTTAAAAGTGCTAAATTAATTCTAAATTGGTATAAATGTTGCACGATCTTGCGGTTTTGACATCAGTTTGGCATCAACCGAATATAATGGTAACATTCAACGAATATTTAGAGTTGTTTCAGCACATTTGACGACTACTTAAATTTTTTTTTTTGGATAAATGACTTTCATTTCATCTTTAAAAACCAAAGTTTACATCTCTGCCAAAACAAACTAGTCTGCTATCACGAGGGTTGTAGAGTGCTTCCTAACATTAGGATTCACCTATGCTCTATACACTACCACATCCAAAATT
Organism: Rubia yunnanensis; assembly: GCA_037428765.1. Taxonomy (NCBI): domain Eukaryota; kingdom Viridiplantae; phylum Streptophyta; class Magnoliopsida; order Gentianales; family Rubiaceae; genus Rubia; species Rubia yunnanensis. The sequence goes on from CM075062.1 coordinate 120,651, forward strand.
ATTTTTGTCACCTCTATTACATTTATACACTCACTACGCCGGAAACATACCTCATTTCTAACACTCCAAGCTTCATAAACAGTTTCAGCAATCAATACCTTTATAAGCATAGCTCTCCATCCCTTCCCTCTGCCTCTACAAGTAATCCATTGCAGTTCCTCATCCCACTGCTGCGGCTGCCTCCAGATTTGCGCCCACTTCAACACACCATCCCAGATTCTCCTTGTTGGAACGCAATCAAACAACAGATGCTGGATAGTTTCTACTTCACTACACATCCCACATTTGTCATCAGCCAATAGACCAAACATTAGTCGCTGCTTGGTTGGTAATCTTCCATGACAAGCCAGCCAAAAAATAAATTTAGCCCTTGGTCTATCCAGGTTACCACAGAAGAGTTTGCTCCACTCTACTCTCTGTTGTGCCCCCCGTAATTCATTGTATACTGCCCAGGTGCTGAACCTGGGCCTTTCCAATTGCTGCTTCCATGCCTCTAGTCCTTGTACTTTCCTTCGACACTTACTGAGGCTCTTCAACATCCAAGATGCAGAAGCTGGGAATTCCACCTCCAGCACCCCTCTTCCTTTTATGTATATAGCATGAACCTATCGTATCCATAGCCTATCAGCTTTACGGCATAAATTCCAAAGGTTCTTACTTTGAGTTGCAGTACTCCACTCCTGTAGATCTACAACATTTTGTCCTCCAGCCCTTTTTGAATCACAGACCTTCTCCCAGGCCACAAGTGCTTTTTTGGTGATGGTTTCACCCCCACTCCACAAAAAGGACCTGCATAATGCTTCTACGTGCTTGATCACAATTTTTGGAACTGGAAAGCATTGCAGCCAGTAGTTTACCATAGCAAATAATACACTTTTTACCAGCTGCAATCTACCTGCATAACTTAGTAATCTAGAACTCCAATGCCTCAGTTTATCAATCATTCTATCTATCAATGGCTGGCATACAATCACAGTCAACTTCTTGCTGGTCAGATGGACACCTAAATACTTGAAAGGGCGCATACCTTCTTCAAATCCAGTAATGGCTAGAATCTCATGCTTTTGTTCCTCCTCCACTGATCCAAAAAATACTTTGCATTTGGCAGGATTAACTCTCAATCCAGTTGACTTCTCAAATTGCCTATAAGCCTGCATCAGGGCTGAGACTGACTCTGGATTCCCTCTGGACAGTAAGAGCACATCGTCTGCAAAACTAAGGTTAATCAATCTGGTATCTGCACATTGAGGATGGAATTTGATTCATGCCTTCTATAGCTTGAAAACACCTGCACATATACTCCATTACCAGCATAAACAATAGCGGGGAGATTGGATCTCCCTGCCTCAAACCTCTTGCAGCAGTAATAAAGTTGGTCAGTTTGCCATTTATACTGTATCTATAGCTAACTGTAGAAACACATAGCATGACCCACTCCACAAACTGTTGGGGTAGTCCCAATTCACTCATGATTACTTGTAAAGCTATCCAATCAATAGTATCATAGGCCTTTTGTATGCCCATTTGTATTAAGCATCTGGCAGTTCCACTTTTCCTGTTGCAACCCCTGACCAGTTCATTTGTAAGCATAATGTGGTCGTGGATATTCCTTCCTGGTACAAAAGCTTCCTGATGTTCTTGAACCACTTCTGCTATTACTCAACTCAGCCTACTTGTTAAGACCTTTGAGATGATCTTATACAAGGTGGAGCAGCAGGAGATAGCCCTGAGATCCTGTACCCTTCTAGCAGCAGCATGCTTTGGAATCAGAGTTACCAATGTGCTGTTTACTGCTCTGTACAGTCATCCTTGTTTGAAGAATTCCTGCACAACCTCTATAATATCTATCCTGACCACCTGCCAGTTTGTCTTAAACAATTTTGCTCCATACCCATTTGTGCCTGGGGCTTTTAAGTCTCTAATACCCTTTACAGCCTCCCAAACCTCCTTCTCTTGTACTTCCTGAACCAGCATTTTCCTGGCCTCCACTCCCAATCTCTTCCCATTTCTTAAGACTTCAATATTCACTCCCTCTAAGCTTGTGGCTCTCTCACCCGCCAGATTTTTATAGAACTGGAGAATCTCACCCTCCATTTCCTCTTGAGTACTGACCAGCTCCCCTGATTCATTTTCCAGTCTCTCCGATCCTACCATCTTGTTTTTTCCTTTAACTATGGCATGAAAGTAGGCATTATTGCCATATCCCAGCCTTATCCAATCTATTTTTGCCTTCTGCCTTGCTATACCTTCATCAATATCACTCAATTTCTAGACCAGTTCAATCCCCCTGATCACAGCCTCAATTTTCTCCTTGTTGAATTTATCATGTCCCAAAGCTTTCTGAGCTAACTCCAGATTTTTCCTCTCCTCTTCCAGTTTCTTTTTTTGCTCCACTGACTTGCCTAGAATGCTCCTTAATGTCTCCCTGAAGCCTTTTCAGCTTTTGCCAGACCACAAACATTGGTCTTTCTCTTAACTCCTTCTGCCATCTCTGTTTGATATCCTCCAGTACATCCTTCCTGTCCAATAAATAATTCAGAAACTTGAACTGTTTGTGCACTGGTGTTAGCTCCTGTTGTAGTGTAATCCTGACCAAAGCATGGTCAGAAACCCCAGGTTCAAGGCTGTTCACCACCATCTCAGGATATTCAGTCAGCCACTCCAGGTTTGCTACTGCTCTATCTATCCGAGAGTAGATCACTCCATTCAAATGTCTGTTAGACCACGTGTAATAGTCTCCATTACTCTCACATTCAAACAGCCCTACTCTCTGCATCATCTGCTCCAAATACCAGTATTCCTGCACCTCTACTTCACTTCCTGCAACTCTATCTTTTAGTGTAAGTACATTGTTGAAATCTCCAACCACCAATACTGGGCCACCACCTATGAGATAGCCCCCTCTATTTCCTTCCACAGTTTCTTCCTCATCTTCAATTTGTTTCCAACATACACTGCAATCAACCAGTACATCGGATCTCCATATTTATCCTGCACATCCACTAACATCATTGATCCGACATTTTATGTGTCAGTATCTCCACCTTCCTGAAATCCCACAATACCCAAATCCTTCCATTATAGTGGCTGCCATAATTATCAGCAAACTTCCATTTATCACCAAATTTCTTCCTTATCCCCTAAGTTTATCATGTTTCACCCTCGTTTCTAGAAACACAGCAACATCCAATTTTAGACCAATGAGACGGGAGCTAATCTCATTCCCCTTTACTGACTTGTTGAGCCCCCTAACATTCCAGGTACCTATCATGGGTGATGTGTCCATTTTGTGTGGTTATTTTTGGGGTTTTAGGAGGTGGATATGCCATTTCCTCCGTATGCTTAAATCTTTTCTTACTCGAGGGCGAGTAAGGTTTAAGTGTGGGGAGGTTTGATGTGTCCATTTTAGGCGCATTATTTAGTAGTATTTAGGATCACTTTTGTGCTCTTTTATTATCAAGAGCTTGTGTTTTACCTTGAAATTCACTTAGGAGAGGTAAAAACAACTTTGTACTCTTTTACATCTTTTAAGTGGATTTTGTGTGACAAGGGAAGAACACGGAACCAACGAAGACCGGAAGACATTGAAGACTAGACTTTCGAAGACTTTTGGATACTCACTTCGAAGACATGAAGACCGGAGGCCGTTGAAGACCATTTTTGGAGCCGTTGAAGACTTGAAGATCGAGAGGGATGGCTATGAAGAAGACAAAGAAACAATGCAGAATTCTGGCTCCCGTCGCGACACCGTCGCGACACCATCGCGAGTCGGGGCACCGTCGCGAGTCGCGACGAACTCCATCGCGAGTCGCGACGAACGGGCGGCCAGAAATCAACTTTACTTCTTCTGACTATAAATACTACTCTTTTTCCCTCTTCTTCTCCAAGCTTTCCAGGCGCGTTTTCTCTGGTTTTGGGCACCATTTTTAGGTTTTTCTTCTTCTTTCTTTTCTTAGCTTTCTCTTAGTTTGATTATGTCTTTTCTTGTTGTTCTAGAGTAGTTCTTGTTCTTGGGAGCAAAGGATTGAAACTTCCACTATCTATGTAGCAAGAACTCATTTATATCTATCTATTTGGTATTTTTGCTATTGTGCAATTATTGTGCTTTGAATGTTAATTGTTGATTGCATTGATATTGTTGAGAGCTTGATGATATGAAATGCTTGGATTAATTGCTAGCTAGGGTTTGGGGGATTTGGGTTAATTTCCCCCCTGTTCTTGTTAGCATTGTGAGAGTATGAATTAGAGCTTTCGATTGTGTTAGTGTGTTGACAATGTGCTAGGCGAATGTGATTGATGTCGAAGTCTTCGTCATGTTCGTTTGTGTAGCAAACGAGAGAGTCATATGCTCGCGGATGAATGTGCGTTGCACGTTCATCCAATCTCGTGTAATTGCATGAATTGGTTCAATGCCTAGTCACGGTGTAGTGGTCATAGGCATTGCCAAGCTTGTTGGTCCTTCGTGCTAAATGCCACCAATGTCGCCTTGAGTCGTGGTCGCGACTCGGGAGCCATTGGTGAGGTTTGACGAGAGATGTCGAATTCACTCTCGCAAACTACGAACTAAGAAGGATAGGAGTTCAGTCTCCACGACAAGTAGTTGAAGTATTGAATAGGTGATTTAAACTCATTCTTGAAGCATTTGTTATTCGGCGTTTATGTACTCTTGACGGTGTGTTTCACTGCATGTGTGCCATGAGTGGTTTGAGCATAGGGAGTGCTTGTGTGGTTGAATTGCTTAGGTGTAGGAACGTGACGAATTCCGTAGCGCCTTTGCATGAAGATCTATGAGCATGAACTTAGAACTTCTTGTGGTGTGTGTGTTGTGGTACTTGCTAGATGGGGTGTGTGATTGTTGGGTCATGAATGCTATATGATGGAATGTGTGAATGATTCGATGAACTACATTAGATGTGGAAGTGGATATCCGTTGCCCCCAAGGCATTTTATCTTTGTAGTTTAAAACCCTTTTCATAGTTTCGTTTGATGATTAGCATAGTCACTTGACGTTGCTAGTTATCTCGTCTTTTTATCTTTGTTAACTTAGGAACCAACCAACCAACCAACCCCCCCCCCCTTTTACTTGCTTTTAAGTGTGTGTATATATATTTACTCCTAGCCTATTATCAACCATTTGTGTGCTTAGACGCTTAGGAAGATCCCTCTTCTCTTTGGACGACCCCGATTTGCCACTATCTACCTAGTTGTAGAAAGTAAGCATTGAGGGCTTATAAATTATCTTTTGGCGCGCGGGCGCGACGACCGGCAACGGCGCCATTTTGACAGGCGCAAGCGGTCGTCGCGCCCGCGCGCCAAAAGATAATTTATAAGCCCTCAATGCTTACTTTCTACAACTAGGTAGATAGTGGCAAATCGGAGTCGTCCAAAGAGAAGAGGGATCTTCCTAAGCGTCTAAGCACACAAATGGTTGATAATAGGCTAGGAGTAAATATATATACACACACTTAAAAGCAAGTAAAAGGGGAGGGGGGGGTTGGTTGGTTGGTTGGTTCCTAAGTTAACAAAGATAAAAAGATGAGATAACTAGCAACGTCAAGTGACTATGCTAATCATCAAACGAAACTAAGAAAAGGGTTTTAAACTACAAAGATAAAATGCCTTGGGGGCAACGGATATCCACTTCCACATCTAATGTAGTTCATCGAATCATTCACACATTCCATCATATAGCATTCATGACCCAACAATCACACACCCCATCTAGCAAGTACCACAACACACACACCACAAGAAGTTCTAAGTTCATGCTCGTAGATCTTCATGCAAAGGCGCTACGGAATTCGTCACGTTCCTACACCTAAGCAATTCAACCACACAAGCACTCCCTATGCTCAAACCACTCATGGCACACATGCAGTGAAACACACCGTCAAGAGTACATAAACGCCGAATAACAAATGCTTCAAGAATGAGTTTAAATCACCTATTCAATACTTCAACTACTTGTCGTGGAGACTGAACTCCTATCCTTCTTAGTTCGTAGTTTGCGAGAGTGAATTCGACATCTCTCGTCAAACCTCACCAATGGCTCCCGAGTCACGACCACGACTCAATGCGACATTGGTGGCATTTAGCACGAAGGACCAACAAGCTTGGCAATGCCTATGACCACTACACCGTGACTAGGCATTGAACCAATTCATGCAATTACACGAGATTGGATGAACGTGCAATGCACATTCATCCGCGAGCATATGACTCTCTCGTTTGCTACACAAACGAACATTACGAAGACTTCGACATCAATCACATTCGCCTAGCACATTGTCAACACACTAACACAATCGAAAGCTCTAATTCATACTCTCACATTGCTAACAAGAACAGGGGGGAAATTAACCCAAATCCCCCAAACCCTAGCTAGCAATTAATCCAAGCATTTCATATCATCAAGCTCTCAACAACATCAATGCAATCAACAATTAACATTCAAAGCACAATAATTGCACAATCACACATCCCCAATCCTAGATCTAACCAAACCTACCACAGATCAATTCACTACCCATAAAAATATTTCACAGCCCAGAATTGATATTCCCAGAATCCAATGACACAAAATGAAGCTAAAACTATTGAGGAAGTTTCAAACGCATGCTTCACTTAATGCCAATATATCAACCAAAAACGAAGTAGAAAGAGATCAAGAATTTCATAACCATACTCCGTTTCCTAACCCACTAAGCTACCCAATCCCAAGAGGTCTATAGATAATGAGCTACCCGATCCATCCGTGTGACAACCGCAACCTTATGACTCCAACGCCGGCAAGTGAGTGAAATCATAGCATTTTTCAATTTCTCTCAATTTCTCTCATTTTGCCTAGGAGCTCTTTCGAGTTTTCATCCTAGCCACACATCATGTTTCTTTAGCTCACATCTCACCTTTTTCCGCACATTTTAGCCTCTCATTTTTGCCTAGGCCGCCCTTTAAGGGTTTTCGACCTATCCGGGCCCCCAATGTTGCCTAAGTTGCCCTCTCGGGTTTTCAACTTAGCGGGTTTTCTTTTTTTTTTTTTCTGTTTTTCTATATATTTTTTTTTCTTTTTTTCTTTTTCTCATGTTTTTCCAATGAAAAGTAGCAAAAAGCATTCCAAAACAATCTAGCATGCATTGAATCCTCTAACCCCTCCCCACACTTAAAACATTACATTGCCCTCAATGTAAACTCGTAAGGCAAGAAGAATAAAAATCAAGGTAAGGGAGTTAGAGTGACACCCGTGTCTCCGTAATTCGCCGGTGATATGGCGATATCCAAGTACTTGGATGGTCCCGAGATGGGTTTCGGAACCGGAAGGGTGAGCAAAAATGCCGTAGAAGAACTCACCCCTCGAGAAAAACATTTTCTCCATGGCGCCGTTTGATCAAGACTACACCACGAAGAACACATTAAACTCACAAGTACATAAGGATATGTAATACTAGGTTTAGCATCAAGAGTTAATAATCATAGTATTGTCAAAGAACAACCAATCAACCCTCAATCACCACTATAAGATTATGCATGAAAAATATCCAACATATATTGACATGTATACAAGCATCATTATAGGCTAAGAACTTATGGTCACAATGATGTAGTCGGCATACTACAATCAACAAATGTACTATAAAGATGCAAGAATGTTCATATGCCAATATATGTATGATGGTGGAAGAAATGAGAGGTATGTGATGTTCTTGGGAGTGTTGGGTGGGGAAGAAGGAAGGATTATGCAATGTTTAAAATCATTTGGAAACTTGGAAGCTTGGAAATTTGAAATCCGGGCTCAAAAAATTTTCAAAAGTTACTGAGCACGTCGCGACTCGCGACGAGGTTCGTCGCGACTCGCAACGAGCCTCGCGACGTCATCGCGACGCGCGGAAAGTAGAGCCCGGGAGCTCAAAATGTTCTGAGCTCGTCGCGACTCGCGACGTGGTTGGTCGCGACTCGCGACGGGCCTCGCGACGTCAGGGCAACTCGCGGAAAGTGGAGTCTGGGAGCTTCAAATTTTCTGAGCTCGTCGCGACTCGCGACGTGGTTGGTCGCGACTCGCGACGGGTCTCGCGACATCAGGGCGACTCGCGGAAAGTGGAGTCCGGGAGCTCCAAATTTTCTGAGCTCGTCGCGACTCGCGACGAGCCTCGCGACGTCAGGGCGACTCGCGGAAAGTTGGCGCTGGGAGTGGATTTTGCTCCCCTGTTCGTCGCGACTCGCGACGAAGCCCATCGCGACTCGCGGCGGCAGGGTATCCCAGGCTTAAAATTTTTTCGTTTTCTTACCAACTGTCCAAGCTTGCTTCCCTCGTTCATTGATCTCGTTCCTTCATCTCCTTCATTGCAATGCACTTCATGTTGCTACAACATCACAGAAAAACATGCCATAAAAAGAACAAAACAAAACAACAACAAAAACAAACTAAGAAACACAAACTAAGAAACAAAAACTAAAAGAAATGCCGAATTTATTTAACGTCGTCGGCACGACGAAGCTCCGTATTTTTAAGGTCGTCGGCACGACCCTAACGTTATCCGTATGGTGAAGGCTTGAAGCTCTTCACCATGAGCATCCAAAATAAGAGAGGTGGGGGCACAAAACTTCCAAGAGGAAAGTCTTGTGGAGGTGGAGATGGTTCAAAGGGAATTAAGTGGTTAGGGAGCTTGGGATAGTCTTTTGGCTCCTCTCTCGTTTCCCTCAAAACTTCCGAAAATATTAGAGTTGGTTCACTAGGTGGGAGAAGGGGTGACAATGCTAATGGATAATGTAGCACTATCACCTCTTCCTCCATTTTTCTATCCTTGACACCCAACTCCTCATCCCTTTCAAGCTCAAAATCATTTGTATTGGTGACTTCACTCACCGAATCATCGAGTTCAAGTTGGGATGGTGTGTTTTCGGAATCACGAGCTTCCATGCGGGCCAATACCTCTAAAATGTTCCTCACATGCCCCTCAATGGCCTCAACGCTAGAGGAGAGCTGAGTATCCGGCTCTTTACTAGTAAAGGAGTTCAAGTTTGCTATGGTATTTAAGACATCCTCCCGTGTCAAACTTGAACTTCCTTGTTGGGCTTGGTTTTGGGGTATGGTATAGGGTGGTGATGGCCAACTATGTTGCTCGTAATATTGGTTTTCCGGCTCATTCTCATACCACAAATCCGGATTACCATTCCATTCCGGATTGTAAGAGTTGTGGTATGGATAGCATTCATGAGCTTCTTGCCCTTGAAAACCAATATCTCCTACCTCTTGATAGCACTCTTCATAGTACCCATGGTTTTGGAAACCAAGGGTTCTTTCTCGGTCATAGTGCTCTTCCCACAACAAAGGGCAAGATTCGGTAGGATGATCGGAATGACACATCCTGCAAAACCTTGCTTGTTGAGCCTCTCTTCTCATCATGAGTTCCCTCAAGGTGAGACGCTCCATTAAGAAAAAAAAAAATTAAATTTTTTTTTTATTTTTCAAAAGTTCGGAATCATAGTGCAAGGATTCTCAATAAAATAAATTACCAAGAACTCGAGCAATACCTACTCCGAACAAAAACAACCACCAAGTAGTGGAAAATAAAAACAACTAGCTAATACACAACCAAATACACCTAAATACTTAAGAATAAACGCCTCTTCCCCGGCAACGGCGCCATTTTGACAGGCGCGAGCGGTCGTCGCGCCCGCGCGCCAAAAGATAATTTATAAGCCCTCAATGCTTACTTTCTACAACTAGGTAGATAGTGGCAAATCGGGGTCGTCCAAAGAGAAGAGGGATCTTCCTAAGCGTCTAAGCACACAAATGGTTGATAATAGGCTAGGAGTAAATATATATACACACACTTAAAAGCAAGTAAAAGGGGGGGGTTGGTTGGTTGGTTGGTTCCTAAGTTAACAAAGATAAAAAGACGAGATAACTAGCAACGTCAAGTGACTATGCTAATCATCAAACGAAACTAAGAAAAGGGTTTTAAACTACAAAGATAAAATGCCTTGGGGGCAACGGATATCCACTTCCACATCTAATGTAGTTCATCGAATCATTCACACATTCCATCATATAGCATTCATGACCCAACAATCACACACCCCATCTAGCAAGTACCACAACACACACACCACAAGAAGTTCTAAGTTCATGCTCGTAGATCTTCATGCAAAGGCGCTACGGAATTCGTCACGTTCCTACACCTAAGCAATTCAACCACACAAGCACTCCCTATGCTCAAACCACTCATGGCACACATGCAGTGAAACACACCGTCAAGAGTACATAAACGCCGAATAACAAATGCTTCAAGAATGAGTTTAAATCACCTATTCAATACTTCAACTACTTGTCGTGGAGACTGAACTCCTATCCTTCTTAGTTCGTAGTTTGCGAGAGTGAATTCGACATCTCTCGTCAAACCTCACCAATGGCTCCCGAGTCGCGACCACGACTCAAGGCGACATTGGTGGCATTTAGCACGAAGGACCAACAAGCTTGGCAATGCCTATGACCACTACACCGTGACTAGGCATTGAACCAATTCATGCAATTACACGAGATTGGATGAACGTGCAACGCACATTCATCCGCGAGCATATGACTCTCTCGTTTGCTACACAAACGAACATGACGAAGACTTCGACATCAATCACATTCGCCTAGCACATTGTCAACACACTAACACAATCGAAAGCTCTAATTCATACTCTCACAATGCTAACAAAAACAGGGGGGAAATTAACCCAAATCCCCCAAACCCTAGCTAGAAATTAATCCAAGCATTTCATATCATCAAGCTCTCAACAACATCAATGCAATCAACAATTAACATTCAAAGCACAATAATTGCACAATAGCAAAAATACCAAATAGATAGATATAAATGAGTTCTTGCTACATAGATAGTGGAAGCTTCAATCCTTTGCTCCCAAGAACAAGAACTACTCTAGAACAACAAGAAAAGACATAATCAAACTAAGAGAAAGCTAAGAAAAGAAAGAAGAAGAAAAACCTAAAAATGGTGCCCAAAACCAGAGAAAACGCGCCTGGAAAGCTTGGAGAAGAAGAGGGAAAAAAAGTAGTATTTATAGTCAGAAGAAGTAAAGTTGATTTCTGGCCGCCCGTTCGTCGCGACTCGCGACGGTGCCCCGACTCGCGATGGTGTCGCGACGGGAGCCAGAATTCTGCATTGTTTCTTTGTCTTCTTCATAGCCATCCCTCTCGATCTTCAAGTCTTCAACGGCTCCAAAAATGGTCTTCAACGGCCTCCGGTCTTCATGTCTTCGAAGTGAGTATCCAAAAGTCTTCGAAAGTCTAGTCTTCAATGTCTTCCGGTCTTCGTTGGTTCCGTGTTCTTCCCTTGTCACACAAAATCCACTTAAAAGAGGTAAAAGAGTACAAAGTTGCTTTTACCTCTCCTAAGTGAATTTCAAGGTAAAACACAAGCTCTTGATAATAAAAGAGCACAAAAGTGATCCTAAATACTACTAAATAATGCGCCTAAAATGGACACATCAATGGGCCTAAGCCCTCATCCTTCTTAGGATCTTTCCAAATCCTGAGAGGGTGTTCAAACTTCTCTGCTATGCTGCCTCCTTCTTCATTTTGGGACTCAATGATCCCAAGTTGCTCCAGCTCCATTACCCTCTTTCCGTTGTTTTTAGACTGCACCAAAGTTCATTGAGCTGATTCCTTACCCTCTGCTGCCTTGGATTCCCCTGTCTCCATTTTGCCATCCTTTACCGTCTCCTCTATGTGTTCCAAAGTTTTCTCTTGTACTTTCACCTTTCATTGCTGGGTCACCTTTGTACTTTATTTCACACATCTATGTCCCCCTATTTGACATTTCTCACAGAATAGTGGCTTTCCCCCCACTTCAATTTTCTTATTGAGGATACTCCCATCAACATCTCGGATTTTCACAATCTCTGGCACTGGCTGGGATATATCTATCTCCACCATCAGTCTAGCATAAGAAATCCAGAGTCTACTAGCTGTACACTCATTTGTGAATAGAGGCTTGCCAATCACACTTCCTATCTTCCCTAAAATTTTAACCCCCCACAGGTGTAATGGTAGCCTAGGCAATTTCACCCATACATGAACTATTCTCAACATACCTTTCTCCATGGAGAAACTAGACTTCCACAGATGTAGAAACATAGTCATTTCATATATTGTGTAAGGGCCCTTCTTCATAACCTCCTCCCTATCCCTCTTACTATTGAGTTTAATCACAAAATAGCCTTCATCATTATAGAGCAGCTCAGGATTCTCAACAAATGCCCAGTTATTCAACATAAATCTTTTAATTGCATTCATTGTCAGCTCGCCTCCTATAACATACATAATCAGGGTAGTCTCCCAGTACTTCAATTCCAACTCTACATCACCAGGTTCTATTTCAACATCAATTTCCCCATTCACAATCTTCGGAGCAGAGAATTCCATATTTATACCATTCATCGGTACCCTATTTCCTCTAATCAAATCAACCCATAGATTACCCTTCTCAAATCTATTCGCAGTAGTAATAGGGGCAGGGATTTCGGTTCTTACCGGTTGAGCTATTGAAACTTCCCGGTGCCTGTCTGCGATATCATCCTCCTTCAGGTTGCTCTCCACCTCCCGATCCACCTCCAAGTCCAGGCTAGTAGCTTCCATGCTCTCCTCCCTCCCAGAGACACACCACTCCACCTTGGTTAGAGACACCTTCTTCCCCGGCCATCCCCTTCCACGTTTCATGGTCGGCGCGATCGCACCTTTAGTTGTGTGAAATTGCACCTACGAGCATAGTTTAGCCTAATACGACTACTTAAAGTTGTCTTAACACTTATGAAGAACTTGGGTTTATTTTTGGTGCTTTAAAAAAATGTAGGGTTACTTTTGAATCTATCTGAAAAAAATAAAGTAAAATAGAAATAAGATAGTTGAACACTTGAAAATGAAGGTAGAAATAATATAGTGGATGGAAAGTATGTGATTTTTTTATCTTAGGGTAATGTGCAGATATAACCCTATATGTTGAGGAAAATATAAATATAACCCTCAATTATTTTTTAGTGCAATTATAACTCTAACTATTGAATGAAAGTGCAAATATAACCCTTCGACCATGATTTCAGTGTTGACTAACGAATTCCGACCATTGACCCACTTGAAAAGACTAAAATACCCTTCTGGCCTAAGCCTTAAATGAGAAGGACAATTCTACCCTCTCCGCCAACCACCATCACCACCCCCACCCATCTGGCTCCACCTCCACCGCCAAGTCACCACCACCACCCGCCAAGCCACCACCACCCGCCAAGCCACCACCACCTTTGAACCACCACCACCTTCACCACCAGTCATCACTGCCCAGCCACCCTACCACCACCACCAGCACATCCCGCCACCACCCAACGAGTCAAGATCTGATGGCGAGTCTACTCAAATCTGCCATCAATGAAGCATCACCCGACAGCCAACTGGAATCCGCCGTCGACGAAGCATTGCCCGACTTCTTTGCCACCACTTCTAGTGACTCGAATCTGCCACCGAATCGAATCCAAGAAATCAACCCATCTCAAATTCACGGCTAATTTGCTCCAGAATCATCAAACAACGTAATTTAAAGACAAAGAAATCAACCCATCTCAAAGTAATGCTTCTACTTAGAATTCTCCCTAGATTTCTCCCTAAGCAAGAACAAAGCAACAGAGATTAGAATCTTCAAACTGTCACTCACATTCATTGGACTCAGGAATCAGTGGACCAGGTACATTCACTGTCACTCACATTGGAAAGTTTTCCTCTTCTTGCTGGGAATCTCAAGAGGCAGCGCCCTTCTTCACTCACATAGGACTCAGGCCATCATCCGTCGCTTCCTTCGGCTGGCGACCAAACCTTCTAGATAGTGCCAACCACGCCACCATGAACCTTCACTTGACGACGCCGCTGCTAAATCGGGTGGAAGAGAGAGAGGCCGGTGGCGCAGAAATCCTAAATCAAGTGGAGAAGAGAGAGGTCGGCAGCACCGTTAAAGAAGGGAGAAGAGGGTGAATCCTACTAGAAGAGTGAAGATTTCGTTAGAATATCGATACACAACAGCAAAAACTAGGAGACCAGAGAAGGAGATGAAACGAGGAGAAGAAAGAAGGAGTGAAAGAAGATCTGCTCTCCGGTGAATAAAAACGAGGAGAAAAAACAAGGGTTTGAAGGAGACGAAGGGCAATATGGTCATTACCTCATTTAGAATTTTTAATTTTTTAAAACATAAACCGGCAGGTTAAATTTGTCTTTTGGCCTAATTCCGGCATCAAATTGCTTAAAAAGGTTATATTTGCACATAGCCTGAATGGAAAGGGTTATATTTGCACATTAAATTAGCGCAGAGTTATATATGCGCTTTCATCAATTACATAGGGTTATATCTGCAGTTTTCTCTTTATTTTATTGTGCTCCCTCCGTCCCATCCGAATGTGCACACTTTTTGGTCAACTTTCTCATGTCATGTTTGACCATCTATAACTTTGATTACGTATACTACTAGTGTATTAAAATTTGATATTTAGAAACTACATGATGTGTTGAATCTAACAATATTTCACATGATGATATTGGTGCCTGTGTACTAACTCAAATTTATGATCAAATGTGTCACAAGAAAATTGAACAAAAAGTATACAGATTCATCCAGTACGGTGGGAGTACAAAACTTCAAAGTCTCAATGAGTGCTGAATGATGTGATATTTGATTTAATTGAACAAAAACTTCAAATAAATGCTGAATGAGCACCGCTAAATTAAGAAGTAGTTAGTATAAACGTGACATCAATTATGGTTGAAATCGAATAAGAATACCAGCTGTCTAATTTAATCGACCACAATGGATATTAACCGCGTGGGTTTGCCCAAGTGGCCATAGCATTGCCCTCGGCCAGATGTAACCAGGGTTCAATTCTCCATTTCCTCCTTGATTTGCTTTATCATGGTCCTAAGTCTCCAAATGCACCATGTTGGTGTGGAGCATCCTCTTAAAGCACGTGAGAGTCTCATCCCACTCTGTGTGAGCCATGTGGGAGTCTTACCACACTTTGTGTGAGACACAGTCGTTATCTTAATGAAAAGGAGTCTGAAAAAAAAAAGTATATTAAATTATCACCATCAAAATGGGAAAATTGAATATTGTTTTTGCGCTTCGTTTCTCTATACAAAGATTGTTTTTATTAATAAATCCGAAGAGTTCTCTCTTTAGCAAGTAAGGGCGGTGTCTCTTTCATTTTGCATAAGTGTACAATTAATATCAGTTGTTCGTCGTTGGAATTCAAATTTAGTCATATTCATACTCTACAGTTGAATTTGATCACATATTCGTGTTATTGATCAAAATGCATTATAGATATTGTATGGAGTATCTTCGTTCGATGCATAAATATTTATTTTTGTTTAGTGACAGAATATTAATACATGGGATGGTGCTTATCTCTTTCATAAGACGTTTATACTCTACTGTTGAATCTGATCACATGTTCGTGTTATGGATCATTACAGATATTAGATATCGTATATCTTTGTTTGATGTGTAAGTATTCATTTCTATTTGGTGAAGGGATAATAATACATGAGACGTTGTAGGAGTTGAGTAATGGGCTGTAAGTCCAAGTTGTATTAATTAAGCATTGTAAATGTTAAATAAATTTACACCTCAATCATATAGAGGTTTCTCTCATTTACATGGTATCAGCCAGTGCCTTTTGGCTTCCTCTCTTCCATAACTGACACCTTGCGTCTCTCTTCCTTCCCCTCCTCATCCGCCCCTCGTCTCTCTCCCTCCCTCCCTCCTTCGATTTTTTTTCCTCTTCTTTCAATCATGGCAGAAGACAAGCTTTCTTACAGCAATATGATTCATCTGTTGACGATCAAGCTTAATTCCTTCAATTACATGATGTGGAGGAAGCAGGTGCAGCTTCTCTTTAGGTCTTAGAAGTTGTTGGGGCATCTTGATGGTTCCGCTCCGTGCCCTTCGTTGCCGACGCCGCCAACGTTCCTCACGGCCGCCTCTCCCTCGGGTTCTACCCCCAAGTGTGAGGATTATGACCGGTTGAAGGCTTCCTATGATCAGTGGATCGCTGATGACGAAAAGTTGTGTTGTCTCCTTCTCTCTTCGATCTCTATTGAGGTAATGTCCGAAATCTCTGCCTTTGAGACTGCTGCTCAAATTTGGGAGACTCTTGCTACTGTTTTTCAGAATCGTAGTAAGTCTTCTGTGTTAAGCTTGCGTGTGCAAATCATGAATCTTCGCAAAATTGGTTCTACGCATGATTTACATCTCCAGTTTAAGGTATTATTTGATAAACTTGCGTCATGGATGCTCCTGCTACAAATGATGATATGGTGTTATGGTTTTTGTATGCTCTTGGGGCTTATTATAGTGATTTTAGTGCCCCATTGCTGTCTCGTTCTCCGACTCCGCAATATGTTGATGTTGTTGGTGAGGCGGAGAATCAAGAGGCTTTTTTGAAGAATTTGCAGAATTTTGGGGGTCCTGGAGCAGCCCCTGTTGCCTTTCTGGCAAAGGCAAAATCCGGCAGGAGTGGTGGTGGCGCGTGGAGGCAGCGCGTGGGGCTCACGCGCCGGCCGGAATGGCCGCTCCGACGGCGGGGGTCGCGACAATGGACGTCCTTCATACTCGGGTGGCACCGGTGGTCTCAGTTCTGCTCGTCATGATATATCACTTGTCATTATTGTGACAAGCCCGACCACACTGCTCAGACGTGCTTCAAGCTTTTTCCTCCGCGTCCTCGCCATGGTGCATCTGCTCTGCTGGCTGAACAATTCCAGCGCTCGCTTCACATGGAGCCTTCTCATGTCACCTCTGATTGGTACATTGACTCTGGAGCAACCAATCATCTCAGCTCTTCCGCCTCTGTCTTGGAGAGTGTCACTCCATACTCTGGTATTCTCGAATTTCAGTTGGTAATGGTGATTCTATTGGTATTCATTCCATTGGTGATTGTCAGCTTACTCCTTCTTTGCGACTGTCTGATGTTTTATATGCTCCGAAAGTTTCTAAAAATCTTTTGTCTATAAGTCGTCTTACTAAGGACCTTAATGCATATGTGATATTTGATGACCGGAATTTTATTATTCAGCACAAAGTTACCAAGGGGATTCTGGGAAGAGGCCACAGTGAGCATGGTCTGTATGTGCTGGACAGAGGAGAGGCTGCCTTATTGTCTTTTATTTCTCAGAATAAAACTCGAGCGTCATTTGATTTATGGCATGCTCGTCTTGGCCATGTGGCCCCTAGCATTATTTTTACTTTGATTAAGACTGGTGTTTTGTGTGCTTCTTCCTTATTACCTAAGCCGGGTCTGTGTACTCCCTATGTTATGGCTAAAGGTCAAAAGCAATCCTTTCTTATTAATTCCAAACGGGCTTTGAAGGTTTTGGACTTGATTCATTGTGATTTATGGGGGTCTGCCCCGATTTGATCGAAAAATGGGTTTTCTTATTATGCCATCTTTGTGGATGATCATTCTCGCTTTACCTGGCTATACCCGCTTCGCAGAAAATCGGAATTTGTAGACGTTTATATGCAGTTTGAGGCTCTTGTACAGAACAAATTCTCTACCACTATCAAGACCTTCCAGAGTGATGATGGTACAGAACAATTTCTCTCATTTACAGACATTAGCCATAACTTTTAAAATTTTTATAATATATATGATTTATAACAAATAGAAAGATGATGCATTTATTATTATTATATTTATAATAAACAGTATATCTTTAATAATTTCACGCAACAACCGATCAATAAATAAATTATAAATAATTGGTTTGGCCATACTCAAAGCCCACACCCCCACCTTTCATAAGTAATAAAAAATTTGGAAGCTTCCTGAATCTCAACAATGAATAGAGAAGTAAAATCCAAATCGAACCCGTAACGGAAAAAAGCCTATCTCTTTGTACTCCTCTTTTTTCTTTTTCTTTTTTTTTTTGTTGAATTTGACACATTTTTCTTTTATGGCAAGATTTCTTCAATTTTATTCCCTCATTCTATTTTTTCCTTTTTAAAATCAATTTTGTTCACTCATTTCATTCACCTAAATCCAACCACGTAAAGCTATGGTGGCACATTCAACGAAACAGGGGTAGTATTACTCCCTCTGTTCCAACCGAATCTGCACATTTTTTGGTCAACTTTCTCAACACATATTTGACCATAAATTTCAACTTTCTCAACACATTTTTTACCATAAATTTCAACTAGAATATAGACACCAATACCATCATATTGTTGGATTCCCTGATGTATTTTTTAAATATCAAATTTTAACACACTGTTAATATATGTAACTAAAATTATCGTTGATCAAATATGACATGAGAAAGTTAACCAAAAAGTGTGCACATTCGATTGGACGGGACGGAATACATTAGTTCATTACTCTATCCTTCCCCTTAGCCTCTCATATTCCTATATTTAGCAACTTTCTCAAATTTTGCCCAAACACAAACCCCTCCTATCCTATCACCATCGCTCCCACCTCAAAACACACACAAAGTTTTCCATTACATATGATCACGAGGTTCATGGTTTCTTGAACCGCTTCTCTGAGTATTTTCACTCTGTTTATCGTTACTGAATTCGTTGATCTATCGTCTGGGGATTTATCGCTAAGCTAAACTCGTGCCGATCGGGGATGGATGGTGTAAGATATCATGAGGTGGGTTTTTGAAGAAAAAAAAAATTCATCTGTTTTTTTTTTTAATTTCAAGAATATATTTTTCATGCAAAATTGTTTGTGATAGGGGTATATTAGGAACTCCAGGGGAATAGAGCTCTTCACTTGCAGATGGCTGCCGAGTTCTTCTCCCAAGGCTCTGGTTTTTCTCTGCCATGGTAAATATCTGCAAAGATGGAGTTTTGGACATTTGTAACCTTCGTTTTCTGAAGAGATTTGATGTTGGGTAAAATTTTGCAGGGTATGGCATGGAATGCAGTGAATTCATGAAAGGTAAATTTGAATGCCTGTGTTTTTTACTGCGTTTTCTTGAGTAAAAGTCTAGCTTGATGAGTTTTCCTCAAAGTTCATGTTCAAATGAAAGCGAGTCTTCACAGAAATTATTACTGGGGGTTTAAAATTTATGCACCATCTTCTTCTAATCTTCTAATACAGTAATACTTTTCATTTTAGTTTGTCCTTTAAAAACTGTCATACTCCGTCTGATTTTTTATTTATGGTCCCATAGGTTTATGTGCTTGAATTTAGTTAAAGAAAATGAGTGGATAAAACTGAATTAATCTTTAAAAAAAAGAAGGAAAGAGTGTCAAATAGAAAGAAAACATTTATTTATAGTAAGTGTATCATAAGTGCAAACCAGAAGAACTCTATTTTAACAAAAATATAAATTAATTCCACACAATCATTAAGCTTTCTAATTTCTCAAATTTTTCTTCACGTTTCAACTTTTATAAAACTATATAGAGTAGTAGTTAATTTTGGGGATGGAATTAATTTGGATGTGATGGCCTAGTTTCCTTATATTGGAAATATGATTTGGTCAATTATTTCAAATAGATATAAATACAAGGCAAATTCCTACAAGATTGAAAAGATGATTTTATAGTTATTGCTTCAATAATAAATGACACATACATTTGAATTTCATAAATTTTGAATTAATTGATTGGTTGTTACTAGTTACTACCCTAGCCGTTGTGGAGAAATATTGACTTTTGCCTATGTATTTATTATTTTAGGGGCACCTACTAGATTCATAGGTGAGATCTTGACGAAATGAGGACAGTAAACTACAACTGTTGTGGTAGAGGAAGTAGGTGAATGGTGGGTTGAGTATTAATTTCTCACCACAAATAAGCAAAACAAAGTAACTAAAACGATCTGACTCTCTTTCTTCTTGATTTTGTAAAAATATATTTGACCCTAGATTTCATATGGTATATAGTACGATAATATCATCACGTGAGAGATATTCTCGTGAATATCTAATTTCCATGCTTTATTTGTCACCGATGATCAAACACAGACTAAAATATGATGTGGTTATTAGTGGATAGGAGGGAGTGCAACTTTAACGTGAACGAATAGTAAATACAGCCAGTCTACTACTTACTCCGTCTTGGTAATATGTTTCTATTACTTCTTCGCATGCTTATGTGTGATGATTCGAAGGAGGAAGTGAGGTATTAACATGAACGGGTCAAATTCAACTTTCAAACTTTAATTTAAATGAGAACGATCGATGTAATTAGTGGAACGAATAAAAGTGGAATAAAGTTTTAAAATTTATTGTGTAAATTATTATTTTACACCATATATTTTTTCTGTATTACGTCATGTATTTGTAGAAATACAATGTATTTTTGGACCTCTGCAAATGCACGTGACTTCTTACCAGTCTCACTAAAGTGCATCATCTACCCACACAACGGACCATCAATTTCCTAGTAGTACAATATCTAATCTCTTTGTTCTTGTTTTTTTCACTACCACATGTTTTTATAAGCTAATATTCCCTCCGTACTAGCCAATTCTGCGTAAGTTGACTTTTATCGGTTGACTATAAAAAAGTTTGATCATTGATGTCTATAGTTGTGTGTAAATACAGGTTATAAAAAGTTGATATTGTAAAAATTCATGTCATTATGAATCTTACAAGATCAAATATGGCAATACCCTAACTTATTTATCGATTCAAATTTAAGGTTAAAATTAAATAATTTTAACTAAATAAATAGTTATATTACAGAAACGGGTGGGACGGAGGGAGTAAGGTGGTTTAAATAAGTTTATAATTTTTTTCTAGAAAAAGGTGAAAGTCCACTTTGAGTTTTAAAGATCAATGGGTTTGACTAGATTTTGAGTAGTTACTCCATCCATCCGTGCCACTTGTTTTTGCACGCTGTCCAACACACGTGTTTGATCGTTAATATCTTTACTTATGTATAGTAACAGTAAATAAAAGTTTGATATTTAAAAATTACTTGATTGGAACAATATCATATATGATAATATTATTGTTCATATTAACACGGTGTAATTGGAGACTGAACTCCAAAAACTGTCCCAGGCCGGATTCGAACCTGGGGAGCTTCTGGGGCGGGCGTACGCCCTGGCCACTGGGCTATTCCCAGTTGGTTACGGAGGGAGTAATTATGAGCACATTTTATACTCCCTTCATTTTTTCTAAGAGTCATCCATTTTTAATTCGGTACGTTTTTTATAAGATAGGTAACCCCAGTTCTTAATTTAGTCGGTCTAAAGTTTAGACAAGAACTATTATACAATTGTTAAATATTTAATTGGAATGAGAATTTTTTTTTTGAAAAACTGTAAATATATTTGAAGAAAATGAAGTTTTGTACTAATTATTGCATAATAACTCTCATCTAAAGTTTGGACCGACTCACTAGAGACTACCTACATAGGTGGATAACTGTCCTAGCTTACAAATTAGACACACACCAAAACCAAAAAAAATCCAATAAAATGGGTGCTGTCTAGTTAAGGGTTACTAGATTAGTTCATTACTAATAAGGTTAAGTATCAACTTTATTTTTGAAAAAAAAAATTGAAATAGAAAGTATTCATTAACTAAACATACAAAATTGATTATTGTTGGTTGAACGACTACCAATACCAAGTGCTAGCTGTTCATCCGTGTGCCACTTATTCAAGACCGTTTGGCATCTCTATCGATGTAAAGTCAAAATCTTGTGTTATCATTTGTAATAAAAAAAAAATTATGTAAATTAGAATGTGCGAAAAGAATTGAGAAAAAATATGTTGAAAAATAATGAGTAGTTGTGAAAAAATCACTTTTCGAAATAAATGAAAGTACTCCCTCTGTTTTGTTGGAAGTCATACACTTTTTCTTTTTCTTTTTTTTTTTGAATTTGACATATTTTTTTTTGTAAGATTCATGCATTTCCATCCACTCTTTCTATTTTTTTTGTTTCTAAATTCAATTTCATTCACCTAAATCTAAGCACCTAAAAACGGAGGTAGCATAATAATTTTACAGATTAAAATCCGTATTAAAAGAATGAAAGAAATGTCAAAAATATGATAGTCTGAACCAAAAATATGACGCTACATAGTCTAAATTAAACCATCTCTCTCTCGATGCTAATAGAAGCTTCTTTCTAACATCCTTATGGTTGTAATTGATTCGAGAAGAGACCGATCGATTAGGTCAACAATCTCTTTTGATGACAAAGAAGCACCTAATTGCATTGTGTCTTTTCATTATAGGTTAATAAGTTTTGTGTAGTATAATTTTTTAATGTAATTTAATGAATTTATTTCAAAACAAATACACCTAATACTTACATTAAATATGATAGAATGAGTGCGTCTACTGAAAGACGGTCTTTCCATAAGTCACGGAAAGACCAAGATTTAAAGTGTAAATCAGAAGAAATGAAGATAAAATTTTTGGGTTGCATGAACCGGGTTATAAATTTTATAACAACTACATGTTGCATACTAAAATTTTAATGTTACAATTAAGACCTTTTACCTTTTATTATTCGAATTAAACCCCGTCTTTCCATAAGCCTATGGAAATACCGTCTTTCCATAAGCCTATGGAAATACCGTCTTTCCCACGACTTTGCTTATAGAATTGACAGAATAATCGATTTTTCAGGAATTGGGAGAGGGTTAGCAGCTTCAGGGTACGCCGTTTTCGGACTGGATTACGAAGGGCATGGAAAATCAATGGGAGCAAGGTGCTACATTAGGAAGTTTGACAATGTTGTCAATGATTGCTCTACCTTCTACAAATCCATTTGTTGTAAGTTTTTTAACTAATTAATTGAGATACCACTAATCTTGTATTTTATACCATAACTCTTTGCTAAAACAAACATTTGTGCCATTTGATTGATTAAGGTAGTGAAGAATACAAGGGGAAGAAAAGGTTCTTGTATGGTGAGTCCATGGGAGGGGCAGTTGCCCTTCTAACACACAAGAAAGACCCCTCTTTTTGGCATGGTGCTGTTCTCGTTGCCCCCATGTGTAAGGTAATTGCAATCTGAAGTTTCGAGTCGATCTGCATTTCAATTCGGTTCAACGAAAAATTAGTCTGATAAATTTAATTTAATTTCGTCCGATCCAACAAAAAGAAGCTCAGGTTACCTGACTTGAGTGTTATTTGTCGTCAAAACAGGACTATTAGGAAATGTGTTAGCGATTATAGTTTTAGGTGTGCGGTAAACTGCTAAAAGGGTTTCTTGTTTTAAAAGCATGGTTGTTTTGGAGAAAATGCCGGAAATGATCTCCCGTACTTTCAAATTAAACCAGTTTTACTTGTAAGCACAGTTTTACGAAACACGATCATCGTACTTATTCGAAGGGATTAACGTTGTATTTGGCGTAGACAGATTTCTGAGAAGGTGAAGCCCCATCCACTTGTCATAACAATGCTGACCAAAGTGGAAGACATAATTCCCAGGTGGAAGATTGTCCCAACCAAAGACGTTATTGATGCTGCTTTCAAGGACCCTCTTAAACGAGAAGAGGCCAGTATTGCACAAAGATCATAAAATTCTTCCTATCTAATCCAACGTTGGAATAATGTCTTCTTTTTACTTTCTTGTCTTCAGATTCGTGGGAACAGATTGATATATCAAGAAAAACCCAGGCTGAAAACCGCCCTAGAAATGCTCAGAACTAGCATGTACCTTGAGGACACTTTGAACGAGGTACTAGTTAATTTCATGCATCTGTCTTTCAGGAGACGGAGTCTAACGAAAACCGACACCTTTTTTTATTAGGTGACGGTGCCATTCTTTGTGTTGCACGGGGAAGCGGATACAGTGACCGATCCTGAAGTGAGTAAGGCGTTGTACAAACAAGCCGGCAGCAAAGACAAGACGATTAAGTTGTACCCGGGGATGTGGCACGCATTAACGTATGGAGAACCGGATTCCAACATTGAGATTGTGTTTTCCGACATCATTTCATGGCTTGACAAGCGATCCTCGGGACATGTGACCGAGGAGGAGGAGATTGCAGATCCCGAATACTCCACCACCGCGCACAATGGTGGATTGAACGCCATTGAGATGGCTCCAGTGATTGAAGTGGAAGTGGTGGGAAAGGACAAGGTTGGCAAAAGGAAGATTGGACCTGGAAATTTCTTGTGTGGATGGAAGGGGCATCGCATGCTACATCACTCATCCATGTAGGTTAGCCCTAATGTAATACTTCTATCCTGGTCCCAGATCAAACTGCACAGCCGCTTTTCAATCGGAGTTGGAACTCAGATGTAGTGGATGGAAGGGACATTATATGCTACATCACTCATCCACGCAGGTTAACCCTAATGTAATATTCTATCCCGGTCTCAGATCAAACTGCACAGTCACTTTTCATTCGAAATCAGAACTCAGATGTAGTGGATGGAAGGGGCACCATATGCTCCGTCACTCATCCATGTAGTTTAACTGTACTGTAATACTTCCCGTCCCAGATCAAATTGCATTGTTGCATTTCATTCGGAAGCAGAACTCAGACGTAGTTCCGAATGATTCATCAAGAAGTTAAGAAAGGAGACTGAGTAAAATTTTCATCTAATAATTTCTGTTAATAATCGTGCATGGGAGGATTATTCATGGAGTTTTAGCCGTACTAATGATGAAAAAACTCAAAAATTACAGAACAAAAAATGTAGAAATATTCAAATGCTATACTGAGGGGAAACAAAGGTACTGTTTCTCCTTCCACCATTGACAATCACCACCACCACTACACTACTTACTAGTCGGGCATGGTCCGGGTGGAGGAAATGGAGAAGATCCTTCCATCCTCCCACTCAATTGGGCTTGGGGGGCTAGATTACATGTGCGCTTAAGAGGCGGTGTTGCTATCTTGCTTGTGATCGCCAAAGATGCGTTCTCTGAAATCAGAAACCATCATGGGGAGACCCTTGCGAAGAGGGACTTTTGGTTCCCACCCGAGCAGATCCTTGGCCTTCGTGATGTCGGGTTTTCTCTTGTGAGGATCATCCTCAGTGTTGGGCCTGAAATCGATCTTGGCATTTGGATCTATAGTTTCTCGGACAACCTGCACAAATGAAATATAGCTCAGACCTTATTGAGCTCACTCAGAGATCTTTACACAGAGATACGACCCTATAGTATCACATAAAGGATGAAAGGCAGAAAGAAAAAGAGTTTAATCCGCGTAATGTCGTACCTCAGCAAGTTCGAGCATAGTGAATTCTCCGGGGTTTCCAAGATTGAAAGGCCCCACGTGTTCTCCTTCCATCAGGCGGATAAGACCTTCGACCTTTTTTAAGGAAGACATGCAAATCAGCAAGGCATTCGACAAGAAGAAATGCAAAACAAAGGTATAGCCACATTTGCAAGTAACCGACTAGTTCAGTGTGTTGCCAATAATTCACTCAAAGTCATAACTGAATCTCAAAATTTTTAGTTTTTAACGGATTCAATCGGCATAGAAGTGAACAAGCTTTTCAGTATACAAGTAAACCGTGCTAGTACTATTCTTGTCAAATCATGAACTATGAGTAATCACATGCAGCAACTATTACTAGATGGATAAAATTCTATAATTGCTATTAACAGAATTACAAAAGGAGTTCAAGGACGATATGTAGATGAAACTTGAGTCTAGCTAGGATATCAAACATTATCTCATATGACTTTGAACGATCAAGCTAAATACCTAGATGAGTCACAAGCTATGAGAGTGCACAGGTCAAGTAATCCCCCTAATACATCTTTTTAGGATTTACCTCAGAGCCATATTACTAAAGACCCGAATAAAACAGAAGCCTACATCTGTTCTGCTTATGTTCAAGAAAATGTCAAGAATGATGAAGTCAAACTTAAAGCAGAAATAATTGGCCTCAAGTCCAAACCAAACAGAGGCAAATCGTGATTTCAAAAGCAGTTTCAGACTAATTGCATGTAATGTAGCAGAAAAGATAAGTAGAGTTAAATTCCGAAAAATTCCTACCAAATCTGAAACGTATTGGAAACTTCTTGTTTGTTTTCCATCCCCATAAACTGTCATTGGTTCCTTCCTCAGGGCCTGCGAGAGAACGGTCATCAAATTCCCAAAGTTATGCAAAAAGATAAAACAAAAAGATGTTTACCTGAGCAACAAAATTGCTGACAACACGACCATCATCAATAAACATCCTTGGTCCATAGGTGTTGAAGATCCTAGCAATTCTTACCTGTTCCATATTAAAAAAACATTGTCAAGTCACCAACAACGTAGCCAAAACAAGGCAATAAATTCCCCGCTTTGCTAAACAGGTTCAGTCAAGAACTACTTCGAGCTCCACTCATTGATGCATAAAAAGGGATCTCAGTTACACATAGCGTATACCAAATAGGATGCAACAAAAAAATTTAACAGACCTCAACACCAGCGCCTCTGTGGTAGTCCATTGTAAGTGTTTCAGCCGTTCGCTTGCCTTCATCGTAACAGCTTCGAACCCCTGTCAATAAATTCACCAACTAGTAAAATATCTACCAAATTTTAATCATGTTTAGAGACTAAGAGGATTGTGATCTTTCCAGGACCATCACAAATGCATAACTAATGATCTTCCTCCGCGTAAAAGGCTTAAATCTTCCGCTGCAATGTTAATTATATTTTTCTCACCATGTCATTGTTATGATTACCAAAGTAATTCAGAACTACTTTTCAAACCATCAAGCTTTCATCTCACTATAAAGGGTCAGCCATACCAGCATCATCAAGCCTTTTATCTCATTACATCATTGTGTTCAATCACACATCATGTAACTTACACATAGATATAGCCACATCTTTTTGCATCACTTTAAATTTTCCCACAACAGATTTAATTTATTTTAAAGATTATCCATTTGCTCAACCCGTATAAATTGTTACACTCCCTCTGGTCCTCTATATATGTCCCATTTTTTCTAACATTTTTTCACAATCGATAACTTTTGTCACGTACGATAATAGATTATAAAATTTTACTTTTCCAAAACTACATTTTACGGAGAATCCAAAGACATCTCACATAATGTCCATTAATGTATACCACAAAAGTTATCGATGGTCAAACATGCCATGAAAAAATTGGCTAGTTAAAGGGGGAGGACCGGAGGGAGTACTAGTTCTCTATCTACAAATCGGGTCATATCTGATCCTGTTCGAAAATTAGACAAGAAACAACAAAAACAAACCCAAAAGTCAGCCACATTTTCTTGACCAAACACAACCACCCCAGGTCTACCTTTTTTCTTAGACGACTAGACCATTTCGCCAAAAAATTTAACAGTCACCCCATAGATCACACACAGTAAATGGCAAGAAAAAAATTACTGCACCGATATGAAGCCAGAAAGTAGAGAATTTTTACCAATGGGGTTAACATTTCCCCAGTAAGTCTCCACCTGGGGATGCTGTAAAGGATCGCCATAAACTTCACTAGTACTGGTCAGTAAGAACCTCGCTCCCACTCTCTTCGCCAATCCGAGCATGTTCAAAGTCCCGACCACATTAGTCTTGTAAATCAAAATTAAGGAAAACAAACACCATAACAAACAATAAAAACTTCAAATTCACGAAAACAATCTCTATATCAAATAACAAAGCATGGGAAAAATTCAAAAGGATATGATGGTTTTGACGGGATTGTGCTTGTAATGAACCGGAGACGCCGGGCAGGCCAAATGGTAGATCTGGTCGACTTCGAGGAGGAGGGGCTCAACGACGTCGTGTCGAATGAGCTCGAATCTGGGATTTCTGAGGTGATGAATCACGTTCTCTTTTCTTCCGGTGAAGTAATTGTCAACGACGATCACGTTATCTCCTCTCGCCAGAAGCCGATCGACGAGATGGCTCCCGACGAACCCCGCGCCGCCGGTGACGACGATCCGGAGCCCCTTGCTCTTGAGCCCAAGAGGGATTTTCCCGGTCCCGAATCCGACCGGGTTGCTGTAGATCATCATCCGGTGGTTGGGCTCCGCGGGAAAGGCGGAGCCGGAGATCAGCTCGTGGGACTTGGCGGCGGGGGTGGCGGAGGGCGGGAGGAGGGCGAAAAAAACGGTCGCGATTGCAATGCCGACGAAGACGAAGATCAGGCGCTGCTCCCGGAGAACGTACCGGAAGGGGCGGACCACGCTCAGCCATGGCTTCGGCGGCTTCGGGGAGTACTCCTCCGTGATGGGTTGCGATTCATGGCCTCTGAAGATCAGCTCCGAAGCCATAGTCAAATCAGGCGAGATCCCGCCAGAATTTTTCAAAAAAGAAGGGTGAAAACAACTGGGTTTTCGATTATGCAACTGGGTGGAGCGGAATCAAACGTGAGGATTGGGTGTTTGTGGGCGGGGAGAGTCGCCGGAGAGGACGGAATTGTCGCCGGAAATGATGAACAGTGGGAAACTCCGGCGAGTGGCGTTTCCGTGTGGCACGATTCAGAGTTGTGAAGTTTTCTGAGACGAGTGAGTTTAATATATAGGGGGGAATATTTTTGGAAGCCTTTTGACATAATTGTCCTCGTGTTTATATGTACTAATTCAATTTATGGTTATATGATATTTTGGGGGGTTTTGTTTTTTGGAAATAAATTATAGGGATTAAAGCTTGGTGGGTGGGGTTATGGTGAAGGAGAAATAACGTGGATCCTAACTTTATTTCATATTTTTATACCCGAAAGTTTGGTATTTTACATCGATTAATGGTTAGATTAAGTCTTGGGAAAGACGATTTTTTCATATGCTTATGGAAAGATGAGATTTGATTAGAATAATAAAAGGTAAAAGGTCTTAGTTGCAATATTAAAGTTTTAGTATGAAACATATAGTAGTTATAAAATTTATAACCCGGTTCATGCAACCCGAAAATTTTATCTTAATTTCTTCTAATTTACACTTTAAACCTTGGTCTTTCCATAACTTATGGAAAGACTGTCTTTCAAGAGACGGGTTCTAAAAATTTTATGATCATAAATTTAAGATTAAATTGTAATTATTTATGGGCAAAATCTTGGGAAAAATTATTTTTCTATATGCTTATAGAAATGTAGGGTTTAATTAGAATAATAAAAGGTAAAAGGTCTTTGTTGCAATACTGAAAATTTACTACTATGCAACATGTTATAGTTATAAAGTTATGCAACCCAAACAAAATTTTCTTAAGTAATGGAAAAACTAAAGTTTAAAGTGCAAATTAAAATAAATGAGTATAAAATTTTCGTATTGCATTAATTGGGTTATAAACTTTAAAACTACTATACGTTGGATAATAAATTTTAATATTGCAACTAAAGACCTTTTACCTTTCTACTATTCCAATAAAACATCGTATTTCCATACGTCATGGAAATGCGGTCTTTCCCAAGACTTTACCATTAATACATTTTAAAAGTATTTAACAGTTATAGGAAAATCGCTGAAATAAATAAAAATAAACATCGAGTCACCTCATTAGTTATGAGTTTATAAATGAAAAACGGTTAGTCGGTTTAAAACATTATTTTATGTTTTAATATTCAATTTTACTCTCTTCATTCCCTTAATACTAGTACATTAGTATTTAAATTTATTTATTTTGTATAAGTTAAAAGATGTAAAAATAATATATTAGAGAAGCTAAAATATTTAATGAGTGGTTGATATATTTTTTTTTACTACAGTATAAAAAATACTTGTTAATATTAAAATCCATTCAGTTCGTTCCCTTGTGTTTAACATAATTTTCTTATAATTTTCTTATTTTGTTAATTTTCTTAAGATGGTCACGTATCTTGTTACGGCAAAAAGTGAATCGCTCGGATAACTTAATTTTCTCCACATATTTCGACTCACCTGAAGTATACTCCCCTCATCCCTGATTTTGCTCAATTTGACTTTTGGTAGTAAATTTTTTTCAATTTTCAAATATTAATATATTTATTTATATGTATAAAATAATTCTAAAAAAATAACAACTTAAAAATATACGTTACAGTTAATCCAACAACATATAAAATGATAATATCTTTACACATACACTAATATAATAAATTAAGTAAAATGAGATAGGACGGTGGGAGTATTGTTTAAATTAAGTATGTCAAGCTAAAAAACCAGAGATGTTGGGATTAAAATAGAGGGTGTGATGATATAATGAGAAGATTGTTAGAATTGCGTTTATATACTCGAGGTTTATGAATTGAATAAACGTGATTAATCTCTCTCACCTGATAGGCGTGAGTACTCGAATTGAAATTTAGTGTGAATCTTCTCTTCTAATTAGTGAAATCGCACGTACTTCCTCTATTTGTCTAATAATGACACGTCAGGTTAAAATTTAGAAGATACTGGATGAGTAGAGCAAATTAAATTGAAAGAATAAAAAGTAAAATGAGTGGATATAATAATCTTAAATTTGCTATAATTTAAAAGTGTCAATATAAAATAAGCAACGCAAATTAAAAAGTGTGTTACTGTTTGAGAAATAAAAGGAATATAAAATTCTCTTAACGATGTGTCATGTTTTAACATAGTGAGAATGTCGTGATAAGAGTTGGTTTATTTTTGCAGAAAAATGGAGCATATAATTAAGAAAAAAAATCCATCGTTTAGATTTTTACCCTAAAATTAAACTATCGAGTCGTTAAAGACGGAGTTCAATTAGAATAATAAAAAGGCACTCGCTCTGTCCCACCTTAAATTACACACTTACTTTATGTTATTATTCTCTATCAAAATTTGATCGCATGTTTGAATAGATATACGAGATATAATAATATTGTACATGATATTATTGAATTCGTCGTAACAAATAGTTTCTATAAAGTAACTTTTTACACCCACCGGTGTACCCAGTGGTTGGGACATGGGTGGGAAAGCCAATAAACCCAGGTTCGATTCTCGGCAGCGTCAGTGTGGGGAGTTCTTGCTTTGCAAGCCCATGGCTCCTGGTGCTGGGCTACCGTGATTTAGCCAGCCCATGGGTTGCAATGCTAAGCCCATGGCTCCTGGTGCTGGGCTACCGTGATTTAGCCAGCCCATGGGTTGCAATGCCAAGCCCATGGCTCATGGGTGCTGGGCTACCGTGATTTAGCCAGCCCATGGGTCCAAGTCCATGGGCTGGTATGGGCCGCTGAGGGCTGCAATGCCAAGCCCATGGCTCATGGTGCTGGGCTCCGTGATTTAGCCAGCCCATGGGTCCAAGTCCATGGGCTGGTATGGGCCGCTGAGGGCTGCAATGCCAAGCCCATGGCTCATGGTGCTGGGCTACCGTGATTTAGCCAGCCCATGGGTCCAAGTCCATGGGCTGGTATGGGCCGCTGAGGGCGAGCGGATGATCGCCTTTAGCTATAAAGTAACTTTTTGTTTGTCGTTGTTATACATAGCTAAGCATATTAATGGTCAAACACGTTTCTCGAACAGTGTGCAATGATTATGCTGTAATTTAAGCTGGGACGGAAGGAGTAAAAAGTTTTCGTTGCAATATTAAAATTTTATTATGCAACATGTTGTTGTTATAAAGTTTATAACCTGATTAATACAACCCAAAAAATTTATCTTGATTTCTTCTAACTTGCAGTTTAAACCTTGGTCTTTCCACGACTTATTGAAAGACCGTCTTTCGAGAGAAACATTTTTTTATACATTATAAAATGTAATTTAATTTAAATTAAGACAAAGTCTTGGGAAATACTGTCTTTCCATATGCTTAGGGAAAGACAGATTCAAATAGAATAATAAAAGGTAAAAGGTAAAAGGTTTTAGTTGCAATATTAAAATTTTATTATGCAACGTGTAGTATTTATAAAGTTTATAGCCCGATTCATACAACACAAAAATTTTATCTTCATTTCTTCTAATTTACCCTTTAAACACTGGTCTTTCCATGACTTATAGAAATACTGTGTTTCAAGAGATGGACTCTTAAAAGACAAAGTCTAAGGAAATACCGTCTTTCAAGAGATGGACTCTTAAAAGGCAAAGTCTTAGGAAATGTCGTGCTTATGGAAATACGGAGTTTAATTCGAATAATAAAAAGGTCAAAGGTCTTAGTTGCAATATTAAAAATTTACTATGCAACATGTGATAGTTATAAAGTTTATACTCGATTCATGCAACCCAAAATTTTTATCTTCATTTATTCTAATTTGCACTTTAAACCTTGGTTTTTCCATAACTTATGGAAATACCATATTTCAAGAGACAAACTCACTTGAAAATGTATTGCAATGTATAAATAATAATAATCAGACCATAAAAATTGTTTAATTGAGGTTTTTTATGAATGTATAAATCGTTAATTGATCTAACATAAAATTGTCTCACATATATATATTAAAAAAAAAAAAGAAGAAATCTAGCCCTAATGGGAATTAGCCCCCAAGAAGGTATCAGTCTATGAACTCCTTTAAACTTTCCATATTCTCTTTGAAACAGCTTTCTCTAATAAACACGTGATTGTTCTCTTTTCTAAATTTACCAAAGAACAATACCCATCATAAAGTTCCTTGTTTTAGAAACGATAATCGGGAAGGCATACTTTCTTTTCGGTTTAAACGTATTTAAATTCGGCAAAGTCTTGGGAAATACATTCTTTCCATACGATTATGGAAACACGTGGTTTAATTGTAATAGTAATAAAGTTTATAATCCGATTCATTCAACCCAAAATTTTTATTTTTATTTCTTCTAATTTTCACTTTAAACATTGGCATTTTCATGACTTATGAAAAAATCGTCTTTCGATGATGGACTCTTTAAATTCTCTTTAATTCAACTTAATTATTTAAGTTATTTCCGGTTCCATGAAATATAGTTTAATTTAGTTGATAGTATAAAATATTCATAATAATTATTGTTATAGAAAAAGTCTCTCACTAGATCGACTAACGTGTATACCAATCAGGAAAATCTCGTTTCAATAACTTGATGGGGTAAATTATAATTAGTTTTACATTAAGATATATTTTAAAAGTTTTTTAAAAAAATTACAGAAAAATCGTTGCAATAAATAAAAATAAATATCGAATCAATTCTGTTAGTTATATCAATTAAAGAATGACCCGCCCAACAGTTAGTTAGTATAAAATAAGACTTTGTGATAACTTTAATTACAGTAATTATATTATTATTGTAATGATAAAAATGAATTATTGTTTATTTCCAATAAGCTAAATTGAATATTATTAAGCTGAGTCGAATTAGGGGCAAAATAGGATGAAATTAAGTTTAATTGGAGGGTGAAATGTCACAATTAAAATTTTAGATGTGTATTAAATGCACGCTATAACCATGGTATTTTTGTCACGTTGTTTGAAAAGATGTATGAAAATAAACGTGCCATATCAATTTGGTAAAAGAAAACGATAGAAGCATTAACTGCATTAAAAAAAAAGAAGATAGAAGCATTAACTAGAAATGACAAAAACTAATCAAATCATTTCTTAAATAATCGGTGGCACCTAATTATTATTTTCAAATCTTACCATAAACTTAATATGAGATATCGCATTGCCCCTTTCTATTAAATCCCAATGCCATGACCCAAATTTCTCAAACAAGTGTCGAAAGTGAAACCACGTGTATTTTAAAATTTTATGGTTCGTTATTTTGGTGGTAGATTTTTGCGTGCCAATTTAATTGGGACAGAGTGTCTGTGCGGGGTAGATTTTCGAATTAAAATTTATTTACGACGTATCTTATCAAAATGGGTCATGACATGTCGTGTTTGGTTGAGACGCGTACTTAAATCTTGCATAGAGTTTTATATGTATAATTTTTTTAAAATGTAGGTTAGTTCAAATTAAAGTTCAACTCAATCATGATCAGGATAATTTAGGTGCATCAAATTTTATTTTATATTCAAATTTTAGATGTTGAATTAAGTTTTATCAAATAAAATATAAATATTAGTTGTGTGATTTGGTGTCAAAGCGGTGTCTATTGCTAGTGCTGCTAATATACTATAAATAAAAAGTCTCCCAACTCACGAAAAGTGGCTAGTGCAAATAAAGAATAGCTCAAAGGTTGATGTAAAATGAAGGCAAATTTGGTACTAACGAAGACTTTGAGTGAATCGAACGTTCCCTCTTTTCCCTGTAATCATCATATAATTATAGTCAAAGCACTCTCAAGTTGCCAAAATTAGATATTAATCAAAAATAGTACTTAAAGTGACAATTCACAACCACATTAAAGTGAGAAAAACTCCAGCAAAACACACCCCAATCAATAATTATAGGTGGCCTCTACTGTAGTTTCCCAACCAGCAAGTGGTTGATGATGGTGAGATCGTGGCGGTTCTTATTTGGATTGCGGCGGTTCGTTGGTGGTACAACGTTTGGGTATTCTCAGAGGGACGTTCCTAGCTATTCACATGAATGAAGTTTCAGGTTTCACTAATGTTCAACAAATTCAATGGTGGTGTCTCTTAGTTGAGGAAAATACTCATATGAGACCGTCCACCGCAATTTATGGTGAGATAAAATACAAAACTAACTTTTAGAAATTACAGAAAGTACCCAATGTCATCTCCTATCTTTAAATACTTTTATTTAAACCCCGTCTCACATTAAGTTTAGGTGAGACCGTCTCACCTAAGTCTTTTTACTTAGTTAAATCCTAAATTAGGATGTTAATATGTAATTTGGTTGCTTGTCCATAATCTTTCCAAAAAAAAAACTCCAGTTAGACCGATTAAAGCCTAACGGTTAAATAAATAATAATTTTTTATTACTTTTATAACTTTTAAGGTTAAATTATAATTATTTATATATTAAAATTCAATAAACTTTTTTTTATAATTATATGTACCTCATTGTAATGAGAACGTTTCATGTTAGACCAACTAACGATCACGCCAATCATAAAAAAGCTCATTTCATTAATTTTTAGGTTACCTTATGGTCATACTAATTATAAAATAATCTCATTTAATAGCTAATTCAAGGTATAAAACAAGATATTGTGTTTTAAAATTTTGATTTAAATAAAAGCTACTATGAAAAAGATATTTGTATGGGAACTCCAGTCCCTTTCACCTGGTCATGTATGGGGGGCACTTTGTGTACATGCGACAACTAGCGATGTCATTAATTCGGGGTTCGTATTTGTATGGGAGTATTTGGTTCTAAATATTCCATCCGTCCACATTTCATAAAATGTCACTATTTACTTTCTATCTTTGATCACATATTTTAATAGATATATAAACAATAATATTATCATACGTTGTATGGTTTGATTCGTCATAACACGTAGTTTCTGAAAAGTAATTTTTTGTATGCCATATTTATACGTAATTAAACATATTAACGATTAGACAAGTTTCTTGATGAGCGTGACATTCTCTCTCATACCATTTAATTTGGGACGGAGGGTGTATTTACAAGTGTCATGACAATGACAAATTTTTCCTTCCATAAAGTTATGAAAAGATGAGATTTATTTAGAATAATAAAAGGTAAAAGGTTTTAGTTGTAATATTAAAATTTAGTATGCAACGTGTAGTAGTTATAAAGTTGATAACCTGATTCATGCAACTCGATAATTTTATCTACATTTCTTAAGATTTGCACTTTAAATCTTGGTTTTTCATAACTTAGACGGACTCGATGACAAATACTAATTTTGATATTTTTTAATCTACTCTCTATTCTTTTTTTTTTAAAAAATAATAGCACACTTTTTAAAGATTATTTTAATAAATTATGATTATTCCTTCTATGATAAAAAATATTTTTTACAATGACAAATTTAAATTATAGAAAATAACACTTACATTTACTATATCAAATAAAAGAAGGCAAGGGAAATATATATTTTTTAAAATTTTTAGTAAAGTTTGGATTAATTTTGGTCACTTGCTTACTTTTCCTCTTACGTCATAAAAAATTTCACTTATTTTTCAGTTAAAAATTGGGTAAATTATTGGGAAAACCCATCTTTCCATATCGTTATGCAAAGATGAGGTTTAATTAAAATAATAAAAAGATATATATTTTAGTTGTAATATTAAAAATTTACAATTCAACGTGTAGTGGTTATAAAGTTTATGACCTGATTAATGCGGCCCAAAAATTTCATCTTGATTTATTCCAATTTACTCTTTAAACATTGATCTTTCCATGTCTTATGAAAATACCGTCTTTCAAGATATCGACTCAAAATATTAGTGTAACTTGTAAGTATCACGTAGGATTATGTATGGACTTCATTTTAAAAAAAAAAATCTTATTCTTTTTTGAGTGCAATTAACTAAGCGGTGCCCTTCTGACTGGGCCGGCGAGGGACCATTCAGGCGAGGTGGGAACTGGGAACTGGGAACTGGGAACAGAGTAGCCAGATACGCATGCCATGTGAAAGTGACCTCCTCTGTTTTCCTAACTGTTTAAGTTTATAACCACACACTTTTCATTCTACCACTTCATTCTTTTTTCTTTTTTAAAAAATTGAATTTATGGTGAATAAAAAGTAAATAGATGTAATTGAATTTAGGGGAAAAAAAGTTTAAAAAAGTAAAGAAAATTAAAGAATACTATTATAAAAGAAAAAAGAATGTCAAAACCAGTATAAAATAAGAGTCCGTCTCTTGAAAGACGGTCTTTCCATAAGTTATGGAAATACCAAGGTTTAAAGTGTAAATTAGAAGAAATGAAGATAAAATTTTTGGGTTGCATGAATCGGGTTATAAACTTTATAACCATTACATGTTGCATAATAAATTATTAATATTGCAACTAAGATTTTACTTTTTATTATTATGATTAAAACTCTGTCTTTCCACAAGCCTATGGAAAAACGGTGTTTCACAAGATTTTGCCAAAAAAAAAGTGTGTCACTAATAGAGTATTCGAGGGAGTACTCTCTCTGTCTCATGTTCTCTCTGTCCCAGACAAAGTTGAAATGTTACTATTTGACAAGTGAACACTATCAAATTTTGACTACGTATTTGAATAGATATATAAACAATAATATTATCATATGTGACATTGTTAGATTCGCCAATGTCACATGTACGACGAATTCAACAATATCACATATGATAATATTGTTGCTTATATATATATATATATTTAAATATGTGGTCAAAATTTAATAAAACATATTATAAATTATAAAATGTGCAGTTTAGCCAATGACTAAGGGAGTACTTGCTCCCACTAAACTAAAACACTACCGGTTGAATTTATTAAAATTCGTATTTAAATTTTAAAAAATTGTTTCTTTTTGGATACCGTTGAGCTGCTACGCCATCAACAAGCTACCACGATTGCTAGAGATGTATAAAAAACCACTTACAGAAAGTACAGAGGAAATAATATCAAATTCTATTTAGTTATGCATATCAAAGAGCTACTCCCCATTCATCCGATTTGGTTCGCAATGCTTAGGTAAAGATGAGATTTAATTGAAATAATAAAAAGGTAAAAGATTTTAGTTGTAATTTTAAATTTTTTATCATGTAACACGTAGTAGTTATAAAGTTTATAGCCCAATTCAGACAAGTTGAATATTTTATCTTCATTTCTTCTAATTTGTGATTTAAACATTGGTCTTTCCATGGCTTATGGAAATATTGTCTTTCAAGTGACGGACTTTTTTTTTTGATTGTTTACTTTATATCGGTAAACTTTTCATTTTTGGCAAGATACTTTCAATTTCATCCGCTCACTCAATTTTTTACTTTCTATATTCAATTTCATCTCATTATTTTTTTCACATAAATCTAAGCAGCTAAATCTATGATGACGCTGTTAGTGGATGATTAGAACGGAGGTAGTACGATGATAATGAAAATTGTTGGCAAGGGGCCCAGCCAAAGGAGATGGTTTGAATTTTCAAAACTGACACTGACATGAAAAGTCGTGGTTCAAAAGTCATTGGTGTTAGTTTTGCTGGAGAGCATCCACGCCTTACACGTGTAGCCTTTGTTTTCATTAACCTCCGCCGTGCTCCACGGTGGCGGTGAGGCGCCTATCAACCGTCAACTCGTCCCAGTTAACCTAGTTAACCGGCTAAGCCGGTCATCCATCCGCCGGCTTGTTTTCTTTTATATATAATTGGCTGGACCTTTTCAAACCTTCATTAATCATCATCATCATTATTGCACCATCTAAGGAGGGTTACTTTAGTCATTTTAATAGCCGGATTTATGATTTGGCTATTAACTTATTGATTTTAACATCGTGTATTTGAACAGCTTACCACTAGTAGCCATGTATAAAGAGTTAGTATCTTAAAATACGATTTTCCATAATCCATGAAGATAACAGGGTTTAAAGTACAAATTAGAATCAATGAAGATAAAATTTTTATGTTGCATGAATCGGGTATATAAACTTTATAACTATTACACAATGCATAATAAAAATTTAATATTGCAACTAAAATCTTTTATTTTTTATTATTCTAATTAAACCTCGTCTTTCTATAATGCTATGGAAAGACGATCATTCCCATGACTTTGCAATATATAAAACACAAATTAAAGTTAATAAACTAAATCAAATATGGATAACAAAAACTAAATCAAACAGGCACTAAAATATCTATTGAAACCAACCAACGCTACACATGACATCTAGCAAAATAAACCCGCAACCGCCGGACAAGTAAGTAATTTATTTATAATTCTGGTACGAGTAAAATGAATAATAGGTCAAATGAGTAATTGAAAATGATGGATTGAGCGGGTTGTGATTGCGAGTTGACTGTAAGTTTGCCCATATGGGTTGGTAAATGAACTTATATAGGTCAACATATGGGGTTCAAACAACGGATATTACCTGTACAGTGGATTGGTTTATGAATTTAGTTTGTATGGGTTGAAACCCGCTGGTTTACCCACTTTAACCCGTGAGTTAAATAATTTTTTACTTACAAGTTGAGCGAGTTTTAATCCAATTCATTTTTTAATCCTTCGTAAAATAGATCAAAATGGATCATACACATATTCTTAGTTCACTTGCAACCCATAGGCTCTTACTTAAACTCAACCCTTTTACTTATTTGAGACATTTGAGTTCGCACAATAACTCGTGGAACCTTTCAATTCATTCAATTTAAACAAAAGTCCACCATGTTTTCTAATCTAGCATTCACATGTTAAGGAGACATAAATTGAGGAGACAAGACAGGTTTGAGGAATTCCTACGAAGAGTGAACGTGCTATGTTATGTGGATCCAATGCGAGTGAGCCCAATCCTGGAAATGAGGTGGACCACAGGCCCATTTAAATGTCCATTTCATTCCGTACTGATACCCAGATTGAAAGCCAGCAGATATAAAACAGGCCCACAGTGTCTTTATTACCAATTATTAGCAATTTAGCATAGCCACTTGTCACCTTCTAAGTGGTCATGTGAAGTTTTTTCAGCTTAAACATCGAAAAATATTTTCATGTGCAAATTGTTGGTTTGGATCACTGGAAATAGTGCGTTGATATTTTAAAATCTTAGTTCTGAAAAACGTGTTTTCGAGATATCTATGCCATCAGTACATCGATGCCATAATTTTTTAATAGAAAAACGTTCTCATTTTCATCAATTTAAAATTGTGATGTTATTGTGTTAGATTTAGGCCGTACAACCTCCATCTAACAATACAACTAATAAATCTAGTTTTTCTATGTTTGAACATATCATATGACTCACACATTGTGGGATGAGCCCCTTACTAAATGAATGTATCAATTCAATTTTCAGGCTAAAGTCCACATGCCATATCGACAGTCTACAACTCGACCCGCGCTTTTAATTTTCGTCTTCACCGGGTTGCAAACAAGAGAGCTGTTGCTGAATTTCTCCAATTTGCGGTGGAAGTGCTTGTTGGAGAAGTTTCAAGGACATGTTCGTTTTGGTTTAAATTAGTATGGTACCGCGAGCCTCCATATTTATTCATTGTTGGCCAGGTTAATCCCCACTAGGTTGCTTGAAGTTCTAGTATTGAGAACCTATCTAAAGGGTATTCTTGGATTTCTCCAATCAGTGGCAAGAAAGAATCTAAATCTCGTTGGTGTCGCGAGAGCACCAACAACCTACATGAAAAATAAAACATCAAAACCAACTAAAATCACAATTACCCTAAACCTTACTTTCATCCAAGGAAGTCATGCTACGGTGCAAATCTTCTATAATCCATAAGTAGGAATCACCTAAGAAGATAGCCCTCCAAACCTGCCGCAGATGTGGTACTACTAGCTTGTTGGAGCTCCCTTGCATGCCGAAAGTTCTATTAAAAAAGCTCCGTTTTCCTATTTTTTAACGGGTTATACCATGTACCCACCACATGATAACCTATTTTGATAGCTTTCTGCAACCCATCAGAACTACTGATAAAGTCGTTCACTGATTCACGTCACCTCTCCTCCGTGGCCACCACGACATGGCAGATATTTTTTGGACAACATGACTACATTTGGAGTGGGGTATAGTTTTAGGGATGGCTTAAAAATAGAAAAGTTCGCTAGATTTGCTTTAGGCCTGGATTCCGGAAAAGTCGAGGTGGAAAATTTTATTTCGGAACCAAAATAAAATTTAAACATAATATTTGGCTTTGAATTCTCACAATCCCTGTGGAACAAGTAAATTCTTATCTTGCCTGTTACATCATGATTTCTATCCAATGTGTTGAAATAATGGAAACTCAGACAACACATCAATACTAGTTAGGATTGGCAAGTTCGTTAACCAGAGCCAAAGCATTACTAGTTAAGTAAGTCATATTTACCACTCTGTCCTCCAGCCCCTGAACTCCCTCCGCCTTCCTCCGCCGCCGCCCGTCGCCATTCCTAAACCCATCCAAACACGTGTCCTCATCCGTAAGCGCCGCGCTCAGCCACGTCACGACGTCCTCGCCCCGCCACGCGCCCCCGCCGGAGTAATTCCGGAGCGCGTACAGCGACATGTGGAGAGAGTCGATCGCGTCCTCAAACAACTCCACGCAGTCGCACACTGCCGCGGCGCCGCCGCGGCGTTTCATCCAGGCGGTGTAGTGCGCCACCGCCTTGGCCTCCCGGATCGTGACGGAGACGCCGGCGCGGGCCCACTTGATGGGGTCCGTCCTCGCCGTGTCCGAGAAGGGGGAGAGGGAGCGCATGCAGATGTCGCGGTAGCGCGTGACCCTGCACGCGTCCTCGACGTAGGTCGGAGAGGCGGAGCACCGCCGTGCTCCGGCGATGAGCATGCATAGAAGAAGAGCATTTGTTATGGGAAATATTGGCACCATTTTGTCGAAGCTTAATTTCTACTGAGTTTATTTTGCTGTAATTGATCGAAAATGTATAGGGAATATTAAGGTTGGATGTTTTTGGGACATATGTATTTATAAATTTCATGTAAAATTAACTGAAGAGGACAGGGAACTGTAGAGAGAATCACGGGTAACTTGCACATGAAAGCAGGCAGTTGGGAAAGAAGCAAGAGTTTGGTGACTGCACTCAATGGTACCACTGATAGTTTAGGAAAATTGTTCAACCTCCAATAATAGTTTATAGCACGAATCTGGAAATGTATTTGACCACCGATAACTTTTCTAGGTATATATAAAAGTAAATAAATTTCATACGATTCATGGACGACTCAACTCGTTGAGTATGATTTGATGGCATATTTATTTTTTTACGCTTTTCAATAATTATGTTTGATCGTCAACATTTCTAACTACACATAATAATTCCGTATAAAAAATGATATTTAGAAAATACTCCCTCCGTCCCATAA
Source organism: Rubia yunnanensis (assembly GCA_037428765.1). Taxonomy (NCBI): domain Eukaryota; kingdom Viridiplantae; phylum Streptophyta; class Magnoliopsida; order Gentianales; family Rubiaceae; genus Rubia; species Rubia yunnanensis. The sequence continues at coordinate 162,343 of CM075062.1, forward strand.
CTATTGGCCTATTTACTTTTTCAAAATCAAATTTGGTAAACTTTAACCTTAAATATAAATTAATGTGTGTAATAAATATCAATACATGTGACATCTATTTTTTAAGTATCAATTTTTTATGTGAAAATGTTATGTATAGCTAAAGATATTGACGGTCAAATATGATAGTTGAATATCATTGAAAGGTAAAAAGACGGGACAGAGGACGTATTTAACATCTCGCAAGATATTTTTTATTATGTATATATTAATTTATATTTAGCATCAAAGTTTACCCGTTTAAAGTAAACATGTCAATATTCTCCCGTTCGGGCCAAGGAAAGCTTTCAGACAGCCCAATCCCATTACTCATGGGACAAAGGAGTACAGTAGTTAAGAAGAAGAGAAACTACACTGTTAATCTCTTCTCTCCAATTTCATATATACTCTCCAATTTCATGAATGCCACCAAAATATATGTAAAAATGTAAGATCAATAGGGGCAATCTTTGGTTCTTTACACTGTTCCAAATGTTACAGTATGAATCACAAAGACGAATTTACATTAGAAGTAACAAGCCAACATTAAAAAGCATCTCACTGAGGCAGAAACTGCCAAGGTTAATAAACAAATTAGAACAAAACAAGAATAATTAACATATGAATTTGCAATTCATTGATGTTTCAAGCCCCACAACATTTCGGTATTTCACAGCCCATACCATACCTCCCCCTTAACAAAGCATGCGATAACAGAAGAAGAAAGGTGAGAAATCCAGAGCTCAGACCAATTTTTGGGTGTTAAGTTAACCAGCTCTTCAACTGCAGAAAATTTCACACTGATGTCGATATCTCATGGCCGACAGCTACCCCAAAGCATCGATCATCCTCAAGTCGTGCTTCTTGCGACGACACCTGTGATGAGTCTTCAGGAGTGAGCTCTCTCCTACCCTCCCCAACTTTGAAATGGTATCTGCTGCAAGTAAATAACGAAACTCAGGAACCCTAATTTCTTTCACACACCAAAGTAAATAAAAGATGACGGATTAGCAGGAAATTATTGCCAACTATTTCTATCTGCACCAGCCAGCAGATAATCCAGTGATCACTGGGATCTCATATGATAAGCAGATACCTGTGGTTTTCATAATAATCAAATTTTCACATTGAGGTGAAAAGAACAGCAAGGAGGATCTTATCCGGCATCAAACAACTATGGAACAAAGATGATATCATGAGTATGACTGCATTATCAAGTATCAACCAGCAACAATCCGTTTAGCACTGATTCTGATCAAGTCCTACTAAATCATTGGAATGGTGAAACATAAATGTAATCTGGACCGAAAAGGTTTCCAATTCATTACACCTCGTTGATCTAATATTGTAAACAAATGCCGGCAAGTTGTCAACTGAAATGCTACACACTCAATCTCTTGAAAAACTTCTAATTCACTACTACACCTCTCAGATTGCTTCTAATTAAACTACTTTTCCTCAGCACACAAATACGCAAGTAAGAATTCCGGGACCAACTGTACAAAAAATTAAACCTCAGTTACAAAAAGTAATACTTCCCCAAATCTATCCTCCAAAGCCATTTCGAGAACAGAATTTTATGATTTTAAATCTTAACGACACCAAGAAGTGTTTTGACAAATGATGAACAGAACATGCGATGTTTCCCAGCAGTCGACCAATGCAACAAACATTAGTCTTGAAGCTTAATCAAACAGCAAAAAGCTAAGCTCTATCTTCCAACGAATGGAGCTAGCTAATTCGAGCGACAGGATGGATAAAATTTTAAGCTTTCTATCTCAATATTGAACAGTATTTTCAGAGAAACTAAGCCAATTTACGTGAGCAGGGAAGTTACACAGAGTGCTTTATTTTCTTGTGCATGTTGGCAGAAATTTGGATGCAATTGTACATGTTCTGGAATTTGGATGCCATGGTGGAGGATGCATTTTTTTTAATGCGTCCTCCTCAGGGTGATTTTTTCCCCCCCGGAATTTATGGTGTTTTTTTTTTTGCAGAACTTATAGAGGACGCATTCATCATCGTGATTAATTTTTTTTGCAAAAATTTCAGAGGACGCATTCGAGGGAGGAGGCTCGAGCACTCGGGGCATGAGGCTCGAGTACCTCGCAGATCGAAGCAGGAAGCTCGAGGGCTCGAGGTAGGATGCAGGGATTCGAGGGCTCAAGGCAGTGAGGAAGATGGTGGGTAAAGGAAGGAAAATGGCAGAAGAAGTGAGGAAGACGGGCCATAAAACATACGAAATGAGGATGCATTCACCGAATGCGTCCTCCATTTTCGGTTACAAAAAAAGTTTTAAAACCATGAGGATGCATTTCGTAAATGCGTCCTCTTATTTTCATGAATTTTTTTCCCCAAATACAGCGTTCTCCGCCACTGTTTACTGTAGCCATAATAATAAAATTTTCTCAAGTTACACATAACAACCATTAACATCTTTCAGAGGCTAGCTTGCTAGTGATTGACTGATTCTTGAGCAAAACATCCTTAAAGTTACGAATCAAACCCTTCAAAATTCAAACAATACTCCAATTGCAACATAAAAAGGGAAATATATATCTACAAAAACATAGAAGATTTTACCTCCAAATTGCTCCCCCCAGAATGGTAGCCGCGGATCATCCTCCTCCTCATCGAACTCATCCCCGTACCCGAACTCCGCATCGCCCCGATAACCCGGTTCGCTCCCATAACCCGATTCATTTCCCTGCCCCAGGTGGTTACTCTCCAAATTCCCATTCTGCCCAAACCCAGACCCCATATTCTCCCTCTCGCCACACCCGCCATCCCTCTCCTTCCCCCTCCTCGTAACCCTCGCCGCCTCGCTGACGTCAGAAGACCAGTTCGGATCCGCCCCGTTCACGAACATCTCCCCGCTCGAATCCGTCCCAGGAGCAACAGGAAAGTCCGAGCAGGTCCCGACGGAGCAGCACCGGCGCCGACTCGTCGTGATGCTCCGGTCACTGCTCCGGCCGGAGACCGACCGGGACCCCCGCCGGCGCCGCTTCCTGGCGAACCACCGGATTCCGGGCGGCTTCGGGAGAGTGCGATCGTCGTCGAAGAGGCTCAATCGGGACATGTCGAGCGCCTCGACGGCGAAGGAGGTTCGGCGATCGGCGCGGCATGGGCGCTTGCTGGTGAAAACGGCGGCGGCGGCGGCAGCGGTTGGGGAGTAGGGTTTGGGGGAATCGGGGTGGAAAGGGCGCCAGGTGTGGAGTTGTAGGGTGCAGGATTCTATGGAGTGTCGGTGGGGCATTTTTTTTACCGGTGGAGTGAAAGGGAGGGAGATGATGAGAAGTAGTAGTAGAAGTGAATATGGCCCTTTTAGTGGGAAAATGAAAATTAAATGTTCACGTATTTATTTCAACTTTTTTCGAAAATTATATTGTTAAATTTGCTTTCATACTCGGCAAAGTCTTGGGAAAGACGGTCTTTCCATAGGCTTATGGAAAGATGGGGTTTGATTAGAATAATAAAAGGTAAAAGGTCTTAGTTGCAATATTAAAATTTTAGTATGAAACATGTAGTAGTTATAAAATTTATAACCGGGTTCATGCAACCCAAAAATTTTATCTTAATTTCTTCTAATTTACACTTTAAACCTTGGTCTTTCCATAACTTATGGAAAGACCGTCTTTCAAGAGACAACCTCCTCATACTCCGTATGTTCCTCCATATATGGTATTTTCAATTTGGCAAAATATTGGGAAAGTCCGTCTTTCGATAAGTTTATGAAAGATGATGTTTAATTTAATTAGAATAATAAAAGGTAAAATGTGTTAGTTATAATATTAAATATTTATCATACAACGTTTAACGTTGTAGTTATAAAGTTTATAATGTGATTCATGCAACTCAAAATTTTATCTTCATGTTTTCTAATTTGCACTTTGAATCTTGGTCTTTCCATTACTTATGGAAAGACCGTCTTTCAAGAGACTAACTCGTTAAATTTATGGCAAAGTCTTGGGAAAGTTATGGAAAGACGGATTTCATTAGAATAATAAAAAGGTAAAAGATTTTAATTGTAATATTAAAAATATATTTTATGCAATGTGTAATAGTTATAGAGTTTATAACCCGAAACTTTTATCTTTTTTTCCTTTCAATTTATACTTCAAATCTTATTTCAAGCGGCGAACTCTAAATTTATAGTGTTATATACAGAGGAATGGACGTCTTTCGATCACTCACTTTCTTATTAATTCTTGTGTCAATATGAAAAGTACTCCCAAATGTCATCAAGTGATTTTAAAAGTGAGATCAGTGAAGTACTCCAATTTTCTTGTAGGAGACATTTTTCCTCCAATTACTTGCTTATTAAGAAATAAGAGATGACTTGTTGAGTAGAATCGATTAACTTTTATTTGTGCTTCAAGGTTAATCGCTTGGCTTTACATCGAAAACATAATGAAGCTATTAATTTAGATTGTTCGTTACGTAATACTACCTACCATATCATTAAACAGATATTTCCACTAATAAGAAAGCCTTCGCAGTTCATCTTCAATTGACTGTACTCCACATCCGGTTACCGTTACCATTTTGCAAAGCGTTTGCTCCACAGTGTTGGGCTTTCCTATTTTAAACTCGTGTATGTATTTCCACTGCATACTCGACCACGTCCCTCTGAAGGCTTGGTGTGCTGCGAGCAACCAAACTAGTTTTGGGCTTTGTATTGCATCTTTGGTTTGTGTGTCCTATTTTAAACTCATGTATGTATTTACACTGCATACTCGACCACGTCCCTCTGATGGTGTGCTGCGAGCAACCAAACTAGTTTTGGGCTTTGTATTGCATCTTTGGTTTGTGTGTGAAGTCATACTCCTATTCTAAACTCGTGTATGTATTTCCACTGCATACTCAACCACGTCCATCTGAAGGATTGGTGTGCTGCGAGCAACCAAACTGAGTGCGACGCACGTGGGCAATTAAGCGGTAGTCGTTCTGAAGGCTTGGTGTGTTGCGAGCAACCAAACTGAGTGCGACGCACGTGGGCAATTAAGCGGTAGTCGTGACACGATTGTACACGACTAGGCCGCACGATTAGCACCCTTAGGGTGCGATCCGTGACAGTTGGTATGCTTTGACAGCAACTTATCACACTTACCATGAACATATACAAAATTCTTGCACCAATACATTTATGTCTAAAAATTCAAGGATTTATGAATTCTTCATTTAGAAGCCTTATAACAGTTTGGACATGCCAACAAAGTTATTGGATCGAATAGTTTAAAACAATAGTGTGCAACATAAGGGCAAATCAGTTCACTAAAAAAAACACAGAAAAAATTGTAATACCTGAGAGATGAGAAAAGCTAGTGCAGTTTCAACACAGCGATGCAGAATGTGAACCTCGAATGTTTTACTGAATCGCTTCAAAAGAGACCACTGCTGTTCCATCGAATCATAGGTTGGAAGGAAAACTAGAATGCTCTTTTCAATATCTGCTTCATTCTTATGAATATACAAGACCAAATCATGTATAAGCTTGTGCACTTCAGCTTTAAGAACAGCATCAGCCATGACAGGGGTTGGGCCAGAACAATATTTCATGGATAGGTTCTGTGTTGCCATGTGAAGATCATTGGACATTGATTGTGTTGGGCCAGAATAATGTTTCGAGGATAAGTTCTCTTCTTTGTGAAGAAGTTCAGCCACCTATTGGAAAAGAACAATAAATGTTACCCACATCCGGGTTCTGTAATATAATGATTATGAGCGTTTGCTCCCTGTTGTTGGGTTTTATATTGTAACGCTGGCTTGTGTGTGTGAAGCCATGCTCCCTCGTGTGGGTATTTTTCGCTGCACACTCGACCACGTCCCTCAAAAGGCTCGGTGTGCTGCAAGCAACCGAGCGGTGTGCAATGCACGTGGACGCTAGGCGGTAGTCATGACAAGGTGGTACACAGCTAGGCCGCGCGATGAGCACCCTTAGCGGGCGACCCGTGATAGTTGCTACATGGATCCAGAAAGAAGATTGGTAGACCTGATTTGATACATTTGACAAACACCTTGATTGTATAAGGAGCACAATATGGACCAGAATCTCACGTCACCTACCCAAACAGAACGCCTCAGATATCATCCTCTCTGTATGAGATGATCAGCTGTGTGAATACAGAGAAGAAAGAAAAACATCTCTCAGATGCATTAAAACTACAGCACAAGTTTCAATTCCATACAAGGGGAAACAAACAACATGCAAGTATCACCTTAAAAACAAATAAGAACACCACATTACAACAAGACCTGAACGCTGTGAATCCGAGCACCAGACCACTAACTTCCGCAAAACACATGATTAACCGCCATTCAAACTAGAGCAACCTCATAATTTTTAGAAGCACATTCATGTCGCCACTCATATGCAAAACATGCGGTCATTCAAGCCATAGCAACTCCATAAGCGCATAATAAACACGTTCATATCACCGCTGAATAGAAAATTCGAGAGAAACAAAAGCAAACGTAGGCACTACCACAGCCAGGCTCCCCGACGATGAGAGTGATGCCATTCTGCTGTATTTTCTCGATGATCTTCTCTCTCATTGCGTGAACCGGAAGAGAGTCTAACCATATAGGAGACGTAGCTGATCCTTTGTTGCCAATCATGTCTGCATATACAACAACAAACAATGAGCTTCCTCAGCACAGATTCAACTGATTTTCAAAACATGTTTTGAAGAATCAGGACAAAAGCCCATAGACTTATACCGTGATACACCTAAATTCCCTTTGCGCTCTTATACTCCCTCTGTCAAACCTCAAATTGTACAGAATTGTTTTTTTCACGCTCATCAAGAACTTACTTTTGGAAAACACTTGTTACGCACGAATCCAACCATATATAACCTATGATAATATTATTGTTTATATATCTATTCAAATAGATTGTCAAAGTTCGACAGAGTGAAGCGAGCTGACAATAAACAGTAGCATGAGAAACTCGGTTTTGCATCATTCAATATGTCTAGAAGGGGAATCCGAGTAAACTCACCCTCTGCTAATCACAGACCCAGAATGAATCAACAAATTTAATTCGAAAGCAATAAATTAGATAAACGAATGAAATTCAGAATCCATAACTGAAATCACTTCTCACTTACATACAAAATCAGATCAAAATAGGTCAAATAGCAGCAAAGGCGTGGGAAACCCTAAACACCGCACAAAACTTGTAATATCTTAAAGCCGTGATGACTAAATTACGCCTCGCCGCCTCCGGTGACTGCGGCATTGATTTCTTGCAGAGTCTTCAGAATCTCCCTCTCGATTGCGTTCCGTTCCACTAGGAGAGCACGTTCTTCACGGTGAGACTCCAACCTAGCTTCATCCTCCCTCTCTCTAGCAGCGAACATTGCTTTGAGATCTCTAAGTCTCGCTTTCGCTTTGGCCATCGCATTGAAGTTATAGACCATAACACCTACAGCCGCAGCCGTGGCGGCGATCGGGATTGCCTGGGCAGCGATGTCCCACCAGCGGTCAGCAGGCGGTGGTGCAACCTCCGGTGGAGGTGGAGGCGCACCGGCGCGGCGGCTGCATGGTGGTCTGCGGCTGGAAGAAAGCATTCGAGACAGTTCCTCTTTCGTTCTTTTTCTTCGGTGTGGAATTGGGAATACAGTGAGTATACAGTAGGCACGGCACCAATAAATATACCGAACCAATTCCTTGTTTCCTAAGTATAGACTAAGGCAAGTCTTGGGAAAGGAACTATGGAAAGACAAGTGTAATTAAAATAATAAAATATAAAATTTTTTAATTACAATATTAAAATTTGGCAAAGTCTTGGGAAAGACGGCTTATGGAAAGACCGGGTTTGATTAGAATAATAAAAGGTAAAAGGTCTTAGTTGCAATATTAAAGTTTTAATATGAAACATGTAGTGGTTATAAAATTTATAACCCGGTTCATGCAACCCAAAAATTTTATCTTAATTTCTTCTAATTTACACTTTAAACCTTGGTCTTTCCATGACTTATGGAAAGACCGTCTTTCAAGAGACGCACTCTTAAAATTTTACTATGCAACATTGAATAATTATAAAATTCATAATTAGGGAGTACGTCTCTTGAAAGACGGTCTTTCCATAAGTTATGGAAAGACCAAGGTTTAAAGTGTAAATTAGAAGAAATGAAGATAAAATTTTTGAGTTGCATAAACCCGATTATAAATTTTAAAACTGCTACATGTTGCATACTAAAATTTTAATATTGCAACTAAGACCTTTCACCTTTTATTATTCTAATTAAACTCCGTCTTTCCATACGCCTATGGAAAGATCGTCTTTCCCAAGACTTTGCCATTCGATTTATGCAATACAAAAATTTTATTTTTATTTCTTTTAGTTTGCACTTTAAATCCTTAATTTTTTCCATGACTTATGCTAATACCGTTTGTCAAGAGATGAATTCATAGACTAAAGTGTTAATTTTGCCCTATAAAATAAAAAATGTCAATATAACCCTAAATTTATGATGAGTTATACAGTTGTAATCTTCCAGCATTGACTCATCAATTTAGATAATGATCAGACCTAAAATGATGATAATACCATTAATCTTGGAAGCTAATTTTTTTCCTATTTTACTCCTCCTTAATATATTATAGGGATAAGTGCCAATATAATTGTATCTACTTAAGTAAGCGCCAATATAACCCTATGAAAATACCAATATAACCCCCGGACCTCATTTCCGACATTGACCTCAATTTTCTGGCGTAGACTCTGTGTAAATTGACCAGAATACCCTTTGGACTAACTCTAAAATTAGGTGGACAATTTTATCTTCATAATTCGTCGGACCACCGCGGATCGTCACCATAACAGGTAGGGTTATATCAGCACATTATGAAATCTTATTAAGTTATATCAGCACATTCCTAATGTTTGTAGGATTATATCAGCACATTCCTAATTTTTGTAGGGTTATATTACCACATTCTTAAAACTTATGGGGCTATATCAACACATATTATAAATATCAAATGTGCGATACTCGACTGGCCTTAACGAGCGACCACATCATCATATACGTCATTATAATATCATAACAATATCTTATACAACATAAAATTTGACATCATAACACCATCATTAATGTTGAACACCATTATCACCTATCATAATCTCATTTCAAAACCTATCAACATTAAAAACCTTAAGTCCAAGAACACAGTAAAATAACAATCACGTACAACATCAAAAGTCATCCAATCATTAATTCGGGCTAAACACAACAAAATAAATAAAATATCATTAAAACCCTTGTATTCAATAGTACGTGCTGATATGACCCTAATTTTTTTACTAATGTTCTAATATAACCCTATAAATTTAATAAATGTACTGATTTAACCCTACCAATATTCATAATGTGCTGATATAACCCACGACGATCCGACAGATTGATGAGTCTAAGGGTAATATCATCATTTCCTTTTTTTTGTACTTTAATTTTTTTCAGAAAAGCAAATATGTAATTTTATAAAATTGCGATTAAAAGTTGTCGAGGATTATATGATACTTTCAATTACTAAATAGAATTATATTGATACTTTCAATTACTAAATAGAGTTATATTGACTGTCAATGACTAGATATAGTTATTGCTCTTTTAATAAATATTAAAATATTATATTGACACTCATCTTACCTGGGTAAGGTTATAAAAATATTTTTTTCTACGTTTAGAATACCCTTTTCCGTCATCACCGGAAACCTAGAACCCCGCCGGCCGTGGCCGGGATATTAATCGGAAACTGGGCTTCATCCATGGTAATCGTTGGCAAAAAATGTCGGAGTCCCTCCAACGTGCAAACCCTAATCTTGTAATCCTCTCCCACCCTTAAACCCGTGACGAAATAAAGAAACTCAAAAAATCACAAAAAAAAAGTCCAAACTAACCCATGTTCAGTCCGTCAATCCTGATCCCGACGGCTGAGCACCGCACTCGCGAACCTCGAGATCGGTCGCACCAGATCGCTCGAGCTAAACATGACCAAGTTGAGCGAGCGCAACCTACTGCCGCACCAGAGCACCGGATCGCTCATGCTGAACGAGAGTCACCTAGTGGTTGCTGCTGCTGAGAAGCGCATCGTTGTCCAGAACGGCGAACGTGGTGGTGGCGCTTGATGGGTCGGGGCATTTCCGGTCGATTCAGGCCGCCATTGACTTTGTCACGGCACGCCGGAAGGTGGGGACCGCTGGGACGGTGATTTAAGTACAGAGAGTTTTGAGGGTAGGGGAAGAAGAGGAAATAAAAGGGAATGGGGAAAACATGGTTAAAAATGAATAAGGGCAATTGTATTTTTCCATTTTTTTATTTGTTTACAATGGGAAAATTGTTATTTCCTTAAATTTCAATTTATACAGGTGACAATTGAATTTAACAGCCCACTGGGTTTGATTGGTACATACATTATAAAGTTAGTGTTATTTTGCCACTTTCTTATATTACAGGGTTATATTAATACTTTTAATTTAAAGTTACCTATGTTCTTATCCTTATTACACCCTCCGTCCCACGTGAATTTGTCCATAAATCATTATCACGTTGTTTAAGAAATATGTTTGACTGTTAATATATTTTTTATATTATTCATATGATTATTCATAGAGTCTGTCTCTTGGAAGACGGTCTTTCCATAAGTTATGGAAAGACTAAGGTTTAAAGTGTAAATTAGAGGAAATGAAGATAAAATTTTCGGGTTGCATGAACCGGGTTATAAATTTTATAACTACAACATGTTGCATACTAAAATTTTAATATTACAAGTAAGACTTTTTACCTTTTATAATTTTAATTATGTCTCGTCTTTCCATAAGGTTATGGAAAGACCGTCTTTCCCAAGACTTTGCCTTATTCGTATACTCAGTAAAATTTAGATAAATAATAGTGTTAAAAAGTAAAAGTACCGATTCAACTGGGACGGAGGGAGCATTATTTTAATCTTTCTAGATATGTCCAAAGAAAAGAGAGAAGCACATATAAAATAACCAGCCGTTAGAATTACTATTACTATATATTCTGTCTCACAATAAATTTCATATTTTTCTTTTTAGTTTGTTTCACAATAAACTCCTGAAGAGACAAGTTTAATTAAAATAATAAAAATATAAAAGGTTTAAGTTGCAATATTAAAAATTTATTATACAACGTATAGTGGATATAAAGTTTATAACTCAATTGATGCAGTAAGAAATTTTATCTTAGTTTATTCTAATTTACAGTTTATACATTGTTTTTTTCATTATTTATGGAAAAACCATATTTCAATAAATGGACTCATATAATAATATCTTATGGAGAGAGTCTCAAGAAAGACGATCTTTTCATAAGGTTATGGACATTCCACACGGACTTTTACCTTTAATATTGTAATTTTTTTTTAAAAAAATTAATATTGTATTTTATAAGTCAAAACAAGTAATAATATGTAGTTGAAGGTGAACATATAAAAATATATGATATAAAAAATATTTTCAAAAATTCTAAATTCAATATGTAATTTAACAAATGCAGTGTATAATTTAAAAGTAAGTAATATGTCCATAAGTTTATTGATATGTAGTCCGTCAGGAGACCCGCTCTATCTTATGTATATAAAAATAACATAAAATTATCAAAGCTGGCTCCATTTGACTCCTAAAATCGGAGTTAAATTCCACCATTTATTTCGGGATATGGAGAGTAGTATTTTATTTTAATTTTTATCACAGAGAGTAGCATTTAACGTTACTTGGTTTAACAAATCAACTTCTATTTCTTACAAAAGTGGAACACTTCATGTTGACCAGTAAATAATGAAAAGGAAAAGTTTTTCATTCTGTTCTTTTAAATCACAGTTCATCGTACTTTTTCAAGTTGCCCCATACAAGAGGGTGAGACTACCCTGTGTCTCACATAAAGGTGAGATGAAACTCTCATACAACTCACACGAAGTAAAACTACTACACTTAATACGGTGTAATTGAAAACTGAACCCCAGAAACTACCCCAACCCGGGTACTCCTGGGGCGGACATACGCCCTGGCCACTGGACTACTCCCAGTTGGTTGGTTCATCATACTTGGGCTTGACCTTTTGCAGTGTTGTTTTCCGTTTGAACGGAAAAGAAGAAAACAGTAACTTTAGCCAAGCTGAATTTAACAAAATAATATGATACACTGTAACCGTATACACGGGAAATATACCAAAATTTTAATTCTAAATAAATTTGACACACTATAAATAATACCCCAAAAAAGCCATTTTACACACCGGAGTCTAATAGCCGCGATGTAAATGCCGGCTAAGTTCAGCTCTGTAATCACCAAACTGAATATCTGAGGGAGCACACAGACTGAAAACGTAAGAGATGGGCTTACACACTAGCATCGACTTGATTGTAGTGACTTTATCGCCCAGTTCTCCAAAGCTTTCTTCATCGAAGGGAAATGACTCCTTGAGAAAGAAAAAGGCATCCCTTGCTAACTTCTCCACCTGAAACAGCATTCCAAAACTTTTAGCATTAATGGAGTAAAGCAAATGAAATGGTTTCAAGTAAACCTATGCTCAAATCTTTAAAAGCAAACCGAAGTTCAAGCTAAATGAAGAACACTACCTGCAACTGAGAAAACCTGATGTTGTTCATTGTAATGATCAATTGCACTTCATAAAGGCCATCTGCCAACATCCGGAGAGATAGATACTCAAATAAAGACTTGAAATGGCTTCTCTCTCCTTCTAAAGGTGCTGATCCAGACCGGGGAAACCACAGCACACATTTAACTTTGTTCCAGGGAACTAAATTCTCCCCGGATTCATGTATGATTGCCTCATAGGGGTGAGAAAGTCCCCACAAAATCTTGGCATCTGTAAGCAAAGGGTTGATTGTACAATCATCCTGCAAGGGGGTGGTTGTGATCAAACACGATGGGTCACAATAACGAGCAAGATTCTCAGAAAAATGAAAATCTGCATCATCCAAGAGTAGGACTCGCCCATCAGCAGATTCAGGAAATAATCGCAAAAGTGAATTTGCATCAGTATTCTCATCGTCTCCCAAGCATAAACTTTCCCCAGTAACAGATGATGGCTCCGAAGCATGAGAAAAATAACAATATTCTCCATTTCTGCATCCCTGCATTTAGATCAATAAATGCTTTCATTAACGAAAGTTTCAAAGTCCCTGCTTCAAGACTACCATTTCCAATGGGGGAATAACTGAATATAGATTCATCAGATTTGCAGGTATTCTATTCTATCACCTTGCACAAACCTTTACCCCCAAGGTCCAAGGTTCAAAGCTGGTATCGAATCAATCACACTACCAAAACAGGCAAATAGCACAAACTGAACGCCTGAATATATTACACATACACCAGGCATAATGAGCACAAAATACACCAGGCACATAATGTGCACAAAATACACCGGTCACATAATGCGCACATAATCTGCACGTAATACACTAGGCACATAATGCGCACATAATATGACAGGCACATAATCTACACGTAATACACAAGGCACATAATGCGCACATAATGCACTAGGCACAAAATAAGCACGTAAAAGTAGGCACATAACAAGCACACAATGAACAGCAGATTCTGCAAGCAAAGCATGCATATAGAGTCAACAAAGTTATATCAACAACTGATGACCTGTAGAGAGTAGAAGAATTTGCAAGGTTCTCTTTCTGCTCCAAGAGAATGAGAATATAAGCATCGGCTACCCCTGTTGCATAGTCCTCTTGAGAAAAATTTACATAGAGATGCGGCAGATGCCTCAGATGTACCACCATAGTGAACAATAGATCTAACATTGTCTCCAGATGCAACCTCTGTCATGTTATGCCTCATCTATATCACATATAAAGGGTGTAAAAAAATTTAGTTTATGCTAGAAAAAAAAATCAATGTTTCAACAAGCCATGTGTTTACCTCCTTGACAACAGTGGCCAACTTCTTAGCAACCTCTGGCGTTCGAAAGTGATCAAAACAAACAAAGGGTACAGCACCACAAGTCTTCACACTATCAGCCTCAGACCCAAGGTTGCCATAATGTACATCTAATGCATCATCATCCTCCCCGCTTTGGACACGGTCATGGTAAACATCTGATGCATCATCATCCCCACTTAAGTCATGGTTGAGGAAGCAGGTATGCTGATATTCGCGAGGTTCATAATACAATGGCAGGCTACTCGATTTAAGTAAACTTTTGGGTCGAAAACGGTGCAGTGAGTGAATGACTTCATCATCTGCAAAATAATAGATCATTTCGTTTAAGTGTTGGTCTTCTACAGAGAAAGCTTTACATCACTATGCAAGTTTCACAGTAACCGTACATATTTCAGCAACTTGATGAAGGGCTGACTGCACAAGATAGTGAAAGGAGCACCACTCTTCCTCAATTTCGGTCGGCTCATCACCATCACACTTTAAAAGTTGTTTCAACTTTTCAAGACGATATTTATCCTTCAAAGGAATGCAACCAGACATGGCAGAACTTTCATTTATTTAGAATCTCAAATAGAATAGTTAGCATATCAGGAGAATGAATCAACCAATGCAAGCCATACCTTAAACGCGAGTTGCCAAAACTGAAATGCGCACAAATTTCCCATATAAAGAACCTCCTTTCTACCAGTTAGCTTAGTAATTCTGCTATCTCCTGCATAATAATTGCTAGCATACTCCACGTGCTGAAAATTACATTCATCTAAGTCAATAAAACCTTTTTGAGCAGCAAGTTCAGATTCAAATACTATAACTCAATAATTACCAGATTTTCTTGTCCAAAGGGACGAAAAATAGGGAGAGGCTGCATATCCATCAGTATGCCTACGAGGATGCCTTCACGTAGTAAGCCTAGGTCCCCAAATTTGAGTATAAGGATCGATGCGTCAAATGACAGGGAGAAAGTAGAGAGCAACTGTCCATAAAATGTAGGCTCATGGCGGCCTCTAGGTGTTCTTTCCAAAGCATGAATGTACTCAAGCAAATCAAGTGCATCTTCAACAACTTCACGGCGTGGGGGATCCAGAGCTTTCTGCAACAAGACTAATTGAAAAACCACCAGCTTACTTTCCAAATTTTAAAAATAACTTGGGGGACAGGACAAATTTATCTAAAATTGACAGCCAGGCGTTAAACAGATATTTCCATTGGTTACATATAGAAACCAAACATGAAAGCCTTCTCAGTTCATCTTCAGTTGACTGAGCTTTGACAGCAACTTATCGCACATACCATGAATATTTACAAGCTCGCACCAATACATTTATGTCCAAAAATTCTAGGATTTATGAATTCCGCATTTAGAAGCCCTATAACAGTTTGGACATGTCAATAACAAAATAAAGGAAAGTTACTGGATCGAATAGTTTAAAACTATAGTGTGCAACATAAGGGCAAATCAGTTTACTAAAAGATAGAGAATACCGAGTCTAAGTGGAGCTCAAAAAATCTGTTACATCATTTTGGCAAAGTAGATTGTTTAGCTCATAGCAGGTAAGATGCACAGTTGCAGCCACTGGCTATCATACTTCTAACTGTCATTCAGCTTAAATGCATTAATTCATAGTGTCAAATAGAGCGCCCATTTTTAATTTCGATCCCTGTATTATTCTTTTTTGTTGCTAATACAGAATAAAACTAAGCATGCAGTACAAGACTACCTCTTGGGTCATTAATGGCTTTTGATTCAGAGCAGCAGAGGAGGAGTATTTGCTGTCTCAATGACAACCTTAGTATTGCTGGATGATCAAAATCTTCCAGTTGACTGAAGAAGGATCCAGTAACCAGTCGATACACTTGACCATCACAAGTCCGACCTGTTCGCCCTTTTCGCTGGTCCGCCTAACATTTCAGGGTAATAAAAAATTATCAATGACACATACAAGAGCTTTGATTTTTTATTTTTAAAAAAACTATATGATTTTGAAATCCATGTAATACCTGGGACTTGGAAACCCAAACAAGTTCTGCACTTTCTACTCTACGACTACTATCCCAAAAAACTTGTAATGAACGGCATGAATCAATAACATATCCTACTTGAGGAATTGTCACTGATGATTCAGCGATATTTGTGGCCAATATTACCTGAATTGTCACAGGGAGAAAAGGTCATTTTATAAGGTAGCCTCAATACGTGTGCACAGACTCATAACTAAATAAGTAACGGTTAATGAATGCATATTATAAGTTAAATGTTTCTCCGCAGTCATTAATCTAAAGACAGTAGATTAATGTAAAGAAAGACCAAAAATCAAGGGAATGAAGACAGCTACCTTTCTGTGGGACTTGCATATTCTCATGGCTTTTAAAGCTTGTGCAGTTTCAACACTGCGATGCAGAATGTGAACCTCGAATGTTTTACTGAATTGCTTCAATAGAGACCACTGCTGTTCCAGCGAATAATAGGTTGGAAGGAAAACTAGAATGCTCTTTTCAATATCTGCTTCATTCTTATGAATATACAAGACCAAATCATGTATAAGCTTGTGCACTTCAGCTTTAAGAACAGTATCAGCCATGACAGGGGTTGGGCCAGAACAATATTTCATGGATAAGTTCTCTGGTGCCATTTGAAGAACATTGGACATTGATTGTGTTGGGCCAGAATAATGTGTCGAGGATAAGTTCTCTTCTTTGTGAAGAAGTTCAGTAACCTATTGGAAAAGAACAATAAATGTTAGCTTACATGGATCCAGAAAGAAGATTGGTAGACCTGATTTTGATACATTTGGCAAACAACTTGATTGTATTTATTATTATTTATTTATTTTGAAAATAACACCTTGATTGTAAAAGGAGTATAATATGGACAAAAATTTAACAATCAACAATGTGTAAAGATAACTCATCTTCTGAAGTAGCCCTTATGTGAAACAGAATAACAAAAAACAGAGAATCATAATTTATTAGGAAAAACCTAATGAAGAACAGAATATTTTCAGAATTCTAAAAATGATATAGGTCAGGAGATGTTGTAAGGCACCTGTTCAAGATACAGAACTTTCCGCTGATATATGTTCTGCTGGCTAATACTAGTGGGAATTGCCAACACTTCTACTCTTTCATCCCTTCCAAGATCTCGAAAGTAGTCACGGTATTTGTTTATATCAGCAGTCGCAGACATTAATACAAGCCTAAGAAGACGAAGAAATTAAATTAAACTATTAACAGGGATGCATTTAGTGTAGTCACATCTTAAGTTCATGTGCGCGTGTGCAAGCGACATAATATTGAACAAATGGAATCACTTATAAATTGAATATTTGCCTTAAGCTAGAACTTTTTAGCATAAATTGCTTGACACAAAGGAGAACGAGATCGGATTCCACTGATCTTTCGTGCACTTCATCCAATATGATAACTTTGTACTTCAGAGCTTTCAGTCCCTTCTCTCGCATTTCGTCCAACAAAACTCCAGCGGTTTTGAAGTGAATCTTTGTCCTGTCACAGATTTGGATGTGATTACTCGCTGATTATACAAATGGAAACCACGAAACCTATCACCAGTCACAGAATGCAAGATTACCAAAAAATTGTCAAAACCTAGACACTTAAGGGATGACGATGTGGGTAGGTAACTCTTGGTTCACATCTAGGAACTCTGAATTGGCCCTGGCTGAATAAAGTTGGGGTAAATGCTTATGCATGGATCAGCCATCTCATGGAAGCGTGTTTGTGTGTGTGTGTGTGGAGAGAGAGATGAATTCCATTCATCCAAACTGCTAAAAGTCAAACACTTAAATCTTGAATAGGACCACAGAATACTAATCCTGTTGTCCTTAAAAGGTTTCTACATTGTTCTCACTTTAACAGACTAATGACTTAAGCATGAGTGCATCCGTGCACAGAGCTCGGTGATCACAAAAGAAACATTGAATGCTAGTTGAGCCATCAAGACAATAGTTGACTAAATTCAATCTTAAGGCAAAAAGTGACAAAAACACAACAATCTCAAATACCAACACCGGAAGAAATACCTAATGTTGACCCAGGAAACCTTAGCAAAATATCAGCAACCCTGCAATTTTAAATTAAAACTGGAGTGGGTGGTACTGTTTAAAGCTACCTTGGTGAGAAAACCCGAGAGTGGCCAATGTGGTATCCGATCTCTTCTCCAACTGCGCTTTTTCGAGCCTCTGCAACCATGGAAGCAACTGCAACAACCGCAAATCTTCTTGGTTGTGTACATAGTATGGGCTCCATGTTTTCTTCAAGTAAGAACTGAGGAACTTGTGAGCTTTTCCCTTATGTACACACGAAAAATATATCAGTGCATCATAGATATGCATGAACTTAATTTCAAAAGTCACATTAAGTAGAGTTCTAACAGCAAATTCACCAACAGCACCATTCACACACAAGTTAAACTCATTTAGGAAGCTGCAACAATTAAGGATAACCGCCAGTGTAGGTGACCTAATTGTTTTAAGAGAGACCCGTGCGAACACCTACTCAAGATTTGTTTCATATCCTGTCAATACATGCTTCTATTTCCAACAAACATACACAAAAAAGGAAGAGCCAGAACTACTGAGATAACAGTATAATCTAACTTCACCTATACAAACAGATAACCTCATCTATCGTCTTCTCTATGTAAGAGGTGATCAGCTGCGTGAATACAGAGGGGAAAAATACACATCTCTCAATGCATTAAAACTACAACACAAGTTTTATTTCCATACAAGGGGAATCAAACAGCATGCAATTATCACCTAATAAACAAATATAACACACACGGCATTACTACGAGGCCTGAACGCTGTGAAATCCGAGCACTAGACCACTAACTTCAGTCAAATACATAATTAACCGCCATTCAAACTAGAGCAACTCCATAATTTTTAAAATCACATTCATATCGCCACTCATGCGCAAAACATACGGTCATTCAAGCCATAGCAACTCCACAATCGCATAGAAAACACGTTCATATCACCGCTGAAAGGAAAATTGGAGAAAAACAAAAGCAAACGGAGGCGTTACCGCAGCCAGGCTCCCCGACGATGAGAGTGACGCGATTCTGCTGTATTTTCTCGACGATCTTCTCTCTCATTGCGTGAACCGGAAGAGCAGCGAAATCCGACTGCGGCGGCGCCGCCAGTGACGTCATGTTTCTTCTTCTCGTGAATTTCCTCTCTCGCTTTTCTGTTCGTGCTTGTGAATTTCCAAACCCTCGCTCTGAGATTGGGATTTGAAAAACTGGAGCGGTGCTCAACTCTAGAGAGCGCACCGCTGTAGCTGTACTTCCTCCCGCCCTGACGTTTCTAGTTCACTGTCGCTTTCGGGGTTTTGACTGCTACTTGGAATTTTGTAAGACTTCCCAAGGACGCCAGTCACGCGATTTATGAAACTTCACTTTTCTCTAATTATGTTTTGGCAAGCACAAATTTCCGTTGGAGGCAACTTTACTCTTGTTTGTAAGGTATCGGAATTATCATGCGTAAGAATTTGGAAGAAATCTTGAATATTTGTACGGTGTAATTTTTTGACAATGCAATTTTTTAAAATTGACGGTTTTTCTCTATCACATATCCACATACAAGAGAGCATATTAATGAGTTGTCTAATCTCACCTTTAATGTATAAGAAATCTAGTCCATGAAAAGTACCTGGAACATAACATGAACTTTGCAGTTTTATGAGTCGAGTTGTTCGGTAAGCTTTTATAAAAAATATATGTCAGTGAGAATGACGATATAAGAATAGGGCGACCTATCTATTGAGGGCGTATTACACTAAGTAAACTTATACGTGTATTGAAGAATTATAAAGCAGCGGAAGTAGATGCATAAGTAGTTTTGGCGGGATATTTATAACGTTCTTTGGTTTTTCAAATCATTTAAGAGGGAAAGTGTTACGATGTCGTTTTGGAAGTAAATTAAGATCGGTTTTGAGTTTGTTAGTTTGTAGATGTTTTACTCGATTTTGGGTTGATTAAACTTGGAATATAAAAGTTTTTGGCTCATCACGTGTTCAATACAACTTAGCAGGTACTCTTTCCCTCTCCAAAATATCTTCTTATACTTTGTATTTGATTGTACAACATTCTGTTCATGCAATAACTATCCAGTACACTCTATGCACATCTCAATATAGTTTACACACATTTCAAATCTCGATAATTCTAGTAAAAACAATAGCCACCTTACATGACTTACAAGTATAGGTAAGTGATATAGAAGGTAAAATTACAAATAAAGATAAATGGAAAAAAAACAATATTCACCTTGTATGATTTATGTAGATTGGGGATGTGGAAGGCAAACTTACGAACAAAAATAAATAAGAAGATCACAATCACAAATCATAATAATTTAATAGTTAAAAGACCTTATCACTGAACACAAAAGGGGAATTGGCCTGCCTCTACTCCGAACAAGATGTCGAACAACTAGCTCTCCATTACAACAATGGCCTAATCGACAAATTCACTAGGGGTCGCCCAACAATGAAGCAGCTACACTTTTCTTTCAAAATCGTCGGGTTCAGGGGGAAATTTCAAATCGGATCGTAGGACTTCAAACATGTTTTGATACGTTTTGAGCTCAAGGATGATTTCCAGCGATGCTGGATTAAAGACAGCTAGATGGTGAATGGAAGCCCAATGAAAGTGCTCAAGTGGACTCCAAAATTCTCACCAAATTCATAGTCCTCAATTGTTCATGTCCGGGTAACGGTTATAAATGCTCCCTTTTTACTACTATAATACCTCTTCAATTCTATTCAATCCATTGGTAACCTGATAGGTAGCTATATTAAGATGGATGCTGCAACAGAGGCTTTGACTAGGCCGTCGGCCATTAAAATCACACAATGCAGAACAATATAGTCACCTGACCACACCATCACCAAAAGAACAATCATCTCACCACAAATCTAGCTCCACCCATCCCTAGTTAAGTTAGGAACTCTATTGAATCTAATACATCTCACTCACAACATCACAAGCCACCTTATGATCAATCACCTCAAAATAAACACAACAAATCTATTAACCACAAGAGTTCTTGCTCAATTCTTAGTACTTCATTACTGCATAACAAATTTATCTCTGAGCTTCATGTGAGGACCTGTGCAAAAGATGATTTATTTTTCACTGGGAAGAATCATGTATCAACCAACGAGCAGACTCAAGCTCCTCTGGGTAGAGCATCGCCAATTACGACGAACACATTTCTTCCTTTAGCTGATGACACTAATGACTTGGATACTAGAGTTATGAAAAGTATCTAAGATCTTCAGGTGGATCAGGTTAGTCTTACTCCCTCTTTAAATGATGATCATGAGCTTGAAAACATTAACTTTTTCACATAGGGGTGGAGGAGTATCATTTGGGGCAGAGACCTAATAAAGAGCGCTCTCAAATTGCAGGTGGTAGATGGGAAAAACATAGGCATACAAGAGGAATGGATACCCAGCCACATAAATCAAATAAGGTATAATAGACAGCTACTCCCACTCTTTGATTTCAAAGTCAGTGACCTGATAGACGGGGAAAAGAAATGGTGTGTACCATTACTCAACTTGTTCTTCCAACAGGACATAATAAAAGACGTTGTTGATATCCACATCCCCTTCGCCCCCTAGGATAAGGAAACTACCAATTATAGGATAAGGACTGACTTGACAAGTACAAGGTCAAAAGTGGATACCATGAGGTATGGAATGCGTGGTCATGTCAGAGACCGTCAGGCTCAACCCAAACAATCACAATGGAGGATAACCAGAAATTCTGGAAGAGTCTATGGCACTCAGGCACACCAGAGAAGGTCAAATTCCTGGTTTGGAGACTAGTACAAACGCTGCACCAGCGGGATCGACATTAAGAATCTGAAAAATTGAGGTGTCACCGTTTTGTCCAATGTGCCATACCCCAGTAGAAACACCATCACACACGATCCTTGAATGTGATATCACAATAAGGGTCTGGAGGACATCTAGAATTGGTTTCAACTTCCAACAAGGACAGCTGCTACAATTGAAAGAATGGCCCAGACAGTGGTTCAAAGTTGCACCCGAAAAGGAAGACATCGACCTCACATGGATTATCATTTGGGGCATATGGTGTGAAAGAAATAAAGATGTAGTAAAACAGCAAGAAGCCAAGGTGGAGACCATTCTATCCCTTGTAAAGTCAACACATGCAGATACACACAAAGGCATAAGGCCGGGACCAAGGGTCGCAACCAACCCAAACTCCCCACAAAAAGCCCTGGAATGTGTGCATCAACAAGGACAATCAAAAGAAGCAAAGTGGGCACATGTAAGTAACATACAACTTATATGGCACATAGAGAGAGGACACATGAACCCGGTGTACAGGGAATGGACGCACATCAACACCGACGCGACATTCATCACACAGGACGGAAGGGCGACATGAGCATGGTGGGCTACGCAAAGGGAGAACCCAGGAACGTGGAGCGGAACTATAAGTTTTCAAGCACTATCAACTGTCCAGGCAAAGCTCATCGCTACACACGAAGCAATGGCGGTCGCAAGGAATCGGGGTGCAACACATATCCAAATGAGATTTGATTACGAGATGACACTTAACCACACCCATAACTTCCTAAATGTCCCACCGAGAATTAGGGCCTTAATCATAAGCATCATAATGTTAGCTATGGTATTCACTAGGCTTATATGATGACAGTTTCTAGACTAGTTGTAGCAAACGTCCATAACTTGGCGCATGATATGATCGGCGGTATGTATCCTCAAAACCCTATGATATATGTTTAAAAAAACATGGTACTACTATTAAGGGACTAATTATATACTCCCCCATCCCACTTTAAAATTTCGATTGTAATTGCTTTTTCACGGTGTTCAATGAGCATGTTTGACCGTAAATATATCTAATTACATATAATAACTACACATATAAAATTGATATTTAGAAAATAGATATTAAGATGAATCTAACAAGATCCCACATTATATATTTATTATCTATATATTAATTTTTATTTCGGCTCAAAAGTTTATAAAGTTTGACTTCCAAAAAATAATTAGGAAGTTTAAAGTTTGACGGAGGGAGTAATTTTTAAAATCTCCCTGGGCGGAATTATATTTTAAGGTAAACATCAGAGGCTAAAGTCTAATTTTATAGACTAAAAAAAGAGGAGCACTCAAGTCACGTGCCACCAAAATTTGAAATCCGGCTCAGCATAACTTCGTGCACCCCACAACAGTAAATAATAGCCTCACCTTATTACTAGTTTACTACTTCATCACTAAGCTAGTTCTATCAGCTCATCCCGCTACGAAACCCTAGTCGCCGGTATATCTTCTTCCTAGGCGCCTCCGCCGATCGATTCGCCGGTAATTCTCTCCGATCTATAACACGTTCGTATCTCACAGGAAACGCCATAACTGCGTGAACTTCAATTTTCAAATTAGTTTTATAATCGAGGTCGTACTGACGAAATGACGAATATCTTGTTGTTTGTTTTGTTTGAATCAGTTTGCAGAGAATGAGTCGCTCGAGTAGAACTCTGTATGTCGGTAATCTCCCCGGCGACATTCGGGAACGCGAGGTGGAGGATTTGTTTTACAAGGTAGTTTGTCGCTGCATTTTTTTAAAAATTTTTTCGCGTTGAGGTAGTTTTTGCTTATGGTATTAAGGTTTAGTTGAGGATAATTACGTTCCGAGTTCCTGAATTTTATTGAGTTAGAATCCTTTTGTTGAGGCTGTATTAAATATTTTGGGTGCGGGGCCTTATTTGATTGATTTTGTGTTGTCTCCAGTATGGACCTATAGCACACATTGACTTGAAAATCCCGCCAAGGCCTCCGGGTTATGCATTTGTAGAGGTGAGTTTCAAGCTGTTTGGTATCCAACTATAGGTTGCGGTTGGCCTCTGCCATTGTTTTATATATTCTTTGTTACTCGACAGTTTGAGGAGGCGCGTGATGCTGAAGATGCCATTCGTGGCCGTGATGGCTATGATTTTGATGGGAACCGCCTGCGTGTAAGTATTATCTGTTTGTTTTATGCCATATGATATTGTGTTGTTGGTGGTTGAATTTTTGTTGTTGCACAGGTGGAACTGGCGCATGGAGGGCGTGGCAGCAACTCTTCCTCAAATGACCGCCACAGTAGCCATGGTAGTGGCAGAGGGCCTCGTGGTGGTGTTTCCAGGCGATCTGATTTCAGGGGTATGCTACAAATTGATTATTTCGTGTTATTTCTTTTAATTGGATTGGTATCATTGCATTATATCTCACTTGTCTGTGATTTTGTTACTTGTTAGTGATGGTCACTGGATTGCCTCCTTCTGCTTCATGGCAAGACCTGAAGGTTTGTTATTGAATGTGCTCTTTGGTACTTCATTGTTGGAAGAAATGCCAGTCCTATATGTTGCTTGAAAGTGCCCTTATATGTTTTTCTTTTGTGTAGGATCACATGCGTCGTGCTGGTGATGTTTGTTTTTCCCAAGTCTTTCGCGAGGGAAGTGGTAAGACATAGATGATTTAAAACAAAATTTACGTAATTGGTGAGAGTATCTAAAAATTTTGGGGGGGGGGGGGGTGTGGTCAATAGTGAGAAGTAATGACACCTACTAACTGAGGTAGTGAGGGTGCCCTGGGGCTGTCATTTAATGCAGCATTCTACAATTCATCTTTTATTCTATTATTGGGTAGTGTGACATCCTTTGAATGGTCTTGCAGGAACTACCGGGATTGTGGATTATACAAACCAGGATGACATGAAGTATGCTGTGAGTTCTCTCCCTCCCTCCCTCTCTCTTCATATATGTATGTATTTGCATCTGTATTTGTGTAATTTGCGACCGGTTAATTGCATTTTATTCATAATTGGATTTTGCTGTATTTCTAAATCTTTATCTTCTACTCCGTGTAGGTTAAAAAGCTTGATGAGTCTGAGTTTCGTAATTCCTATTCACGATCAACAATTAGAGTATGATTCTGGCATTAGTAATTTCGATGCAAAATCGACTAGTATGAAGGCATTTGCAAAATAAATGTTGAGCATTTATTTCATTCTATTTCAGGTGAAGGAATATGATTCTAGACGTTCTAGGAGTCGCAGCCGCAGCCGCAGCCCCTCTAAATCAAGAGGAAAGAGTCGTAGCCGCAGCCCAAGTAGAAGTCGGAGTAGGAGCAGAAGGTTGTAAGATGTTATGATAAGATTTTTATTTGCTGTGTTTCAGGATCATACAGTTTCTAAAAATATATATTCTTTTAATTAATTTTGGCAGCAAGTCTCCCAAAGCTAAATCCTCCCGGCGTTCAAGATCCCGTTCAAGATCTGCATCTCCAAGATCTCCCCCTAGGTCAAGGGCAAAGTCTCTATCAAGGTAGAAGGATTTGACCTTATTTATTTATTCTTTCTATGTTTGTAATTTGTCATGTTTTACTGGGTTGTGGATGCGGCCATGGGTTGGCATTCCTGGTGCTTGTTTTCTTAGTTACTGCATATAAGCATATAATGGCACTGGTAACCTGAAGTCATCGTTAACACCTGCATCTATAAATGAGGGTAGTGTGATGACTTTGTAGGGTTTTTTCTGAGTGTGCTTGTTCTGAACTTTTATTCTGCCATCACCCTGGTCTTTGTGAGAAAGGGGTAACTTCTATTGTTTCAAGTGTTGAAGTTATTATCCGCGAGGTGATATTCCCTATTTGAAAGTTTGGCACACACCCGTGGGTGAATTTTGCTTTATGGAATCTTCTCTTAGGTATATTTCCATGCAACCCAGTAGACAGGATATTTCAATGCAGCTTTTTTCTTCTTCAATCCCTCGCAAAAAGATAGTAGTTATTGTGTAACGTTATCTCTGATCATAAGTCGGGGCTGAAATTTTATTGTTCTGTGAGTCCCATAACATTAGTCAAATGTTTCAAACTTGTTTGAATACTTGTTTCACTGTATAAATCTGCAAAATCCAACACGGAAGGCAAGGGGTTTACAGGAGCTTGATAGGCCATTTTTCCTTGTCTGTGGTTCCTGGCAAACACTGAATAGTTTGCTGCTATATGTAAATATTTCATTCCTTTTTCAATCTTTGTGCTCCTCAACCTGTGTCATGTATCATAGAGAGATCCGTTTTGGAGAACAGGCCTACTTTTATGATGGTGCATTCAATCCTTTAGTTCTATTTTTCCAGTATGGCATCACCTTTTCTGTTTTTCTAGATATGGGATATATGCAGCGATATGGGGATTGCATATTTTCACATTCTTTGGATTGGTTCACATTCTTTGGATTGGTTCATTTGCCTACCACTTTTTTGGTTGTGGAGGTACGATGGTCTTTTAGATGCAGCTTTGGAATCCTCGATGCTGGCTTTTCTAATCAGTACCATAAAATGTCCATGGGTGCTAGATTTGGGAACAAGTGGATCATGGATCTTTCATGGCGAAGCTGGACTTTGAACTAATTGGCATTTGATTTTTGGGATCAGCATCTGTTTGTGGTTGAAAGTTTTTACTTTCTTCGACATCACAAGCTATAATAAAGCATACCACCTGAACCATATAGTATGGCTCTGGTTTATTGATACTTTATGGAGCTTCATTGGCTTTTTGAAGGTGTTGTCCTTACTTTAGTGGGTAATTGTTTTGGTTGAAATAAGTCGCTTTTCTTTGATACACTAAATTGTTTGTTTATTTCTTCTCAATCTTTTTGATTGTGGTAACTCTGACGTGGAAGTGGCATTCAAGGCTCTTGGATCACTTGTTAAGAGGAACTTGTGGAAATTAAACTTGGCTTGTTTCTGGAACTTTTTGCAGATCTCCATCAAGATCCAGATCCCCGGCACCTGCTGTAAGTAAATATGCTCTCTCGTTAACTCGTGCTACTCCAGAGAGGTAGCTGATTAGGTTATGTATGTTCATGCAACACCTTGTTATGTCTATTTTCATTTTCTGGTTTATTTTAGCGCCAGGAGCGTGTAAGCAAGAGCCCAGTAAGGAAGAGTGCAAGTAAGAGCAAGAGCCCAATAAGAAGGAGCCCAAGCCGTAGCAGGAGCCCAAGCAAAACACCATCAAGGTTTGGGTTTAATTTTGGCGCCATGCATTTAAACTCTCCCATACTGCCGCTAAGGCTATCTACTTGTTTTCAACGTGCCTGATTTGTCAATTAAATACAGGTAAGCTTTGTCAGCAAATGAAGTGCCTCCAACTGGATCTGGATCTGAATCTGAATCGAATCAAGTGTGTGTCTCACCATCGATCCTACTCAGCAGATTTTATGAACAACTCTGAACAATTGTGTTATTGCATGAACAATTTTATCAGCATTAAACTCATGACCAAATGCGCATTCCCTATTTCTTTCGGATGATGCCCTTGTTGTACTTTTAAGGTTGATTCATTTAGCATAAGACGACTAATCCCGACTCTCTTATGCTATTCGAATGTTGTATTGCTATACCTTTTCCCTAAATGTTTTCAAGTATCAGAATTCTCAATTTTTCGGGTCTGGTCAGAAATTGCGCGACATGATTGAGGTAGCTGACTCCACTTATCCCTGTTGATAAGATATTGTAGTGGGTTAGAGGGTAGGGGACTGCCCTTCTATCAAGTTGATAAGCTGAGAATCTGCCTTATTGTTATGAGCCAGGGAACAGAAATAATGATGGATAGGCATTGCAGTATGGGCTGAGTGCAATGAATGAATTATTTTGGGGACTTTTCTGTTATGAACATGTGGCTTAGATTAAAAGTTGTGAAAAGGAAGTCAAATATGCCTCTTATTTTCTTGTGGCACAATTTCAGGCCTGTCTGCTTCACTTTTTCGGGCTTCGCATATGAGTGTGTGGATGTGGTTCAGTTCTCATGCGGGGACAATTACTTTTTCATTCGGTACGTGAAGGGATTTTTTAAACTCATTCTGTTAGACCTGCCCATAATTAATTTTCATATACTGCACTCCCTTTGTTTCACTAATAGTGGTACGGCAGTTTTATGCTCTTGGATTAATGTGAAAAAAGTGAGAGGTTGAAATTGAGTGTAAAAAGTAAAAAGTATAATAAGTGGATGATACTGTAGGAATTTAGCCAAAAATATGAAAGACAGTCTTGGGAAAGACGGATGGAAAGATGGGGTATACTTCAAATAAAAAGAAATGAAGATAAAATTCTTGAGTTGTATGAATTTGGTTATAAACTTTATAACTACCGCACATTGCATAATAAATGTTTAATATTGTAATTAAGATTTTTTACCTTTATTTTCATTGAATCAAATATTTCCATAACTTATAAAAAGACAGCCTTCACCCAGACTTTTAAGGAAAGTATTGAAAGATATTCATTAAACGTGTTCATTGGAGCATTGGCAACCATGAAAATATCGACATAAAGTACGCTATAAATTACCGGGGTGAACTAAATGGTTACTCAAGTATTGATTGATTGGAAGATTTGTCGGGATTTTCAGGTCAATTATGTCCGCATCCATGAGGTGCATTCACTGCCCTTGGCCGTGTAATATGAACCTCTTCTGTTGGGATAAGTATACCCAATAAAATTTAATGATTATCCGTTAGCCATGGAAATCAATGTTGGAATATTCATTCCAGTTTTTTTATATTGACATTCTTTTAATTTTAGTACGGTCTTTTTCTAATGTCACCTTTCTCTGTTGGTAAATTATAGATTATTTTTATCCATTAAATTTACCTTTTACTCATTATATATAATCTCCTTCCATCCTTTTTTTTAAACGAATATAAAGTGTCAATATTTTGGAACCACACGGAGTACCATTTATTCTTCTAGTAAGAAAATAATCAAAACCTATTGTCTAGGGAGTGTAGTTATACTATTACTTGATTCTATTGAGTAAGATCCACTCTTAACACATGTTTTGTGTAGATTATTGCGAACTGCTCCCTCCGTCCCCGAATAAATGATACTTTAAAATTTGGCTCGATATTTTATACAAGAGATAGCAAATAATAATTATAAAAAAAGTAGGTATATTTTTAAAAAAGTGGGCCAAGTCATAAGATTGTTGAAATTAGAAAAAATACTCCACTTTGAATATTCTTTACCACTTTGAATAAGAATTAAAGTGTGTTATTTTGTATGAGACGGATGAAAATAGAAAGTGTGTCATTATTCCGGGATCGAGGGAGTAGTTTACACCCAAAAATAGCAAGTTGAAAGTTTAAGATTTAAGAATTACCTGGGTTTAGAGAAACAAGTAGAAGCAATGTTCTTGACAACACGATATTTAGCTGATTTTTTATATTTTTTTTGGGTCAAAAGTTTTTTGATAAAACGTTTGGTAATTAATTTTTTAAATCCAAATGTAAGAATAAATTTAATGAGAACAAATGGTGGGATCAATTTTGACATTTTAGTATTTATAAAAAATCAATACCAACCATTAGCGATATTTACCATACACTTTACAGACAAATAATCCGATCCTTAAATCACTGATAAAAATACAAGACGTGTGTAACAAGTTTTACGAGATTAACTAAAAACAAGCGTGCATAGTCGCTTCATGTTTCATTAGAATTATGATCCAATCAGGTGCATCAGAATTATAAATAACGGACAGTACGTAGCATGAATGATTAATGATTATCGTGGAATGCTTGTCGCGCTTCCATCAACCCATCACGTCCTCTAAACACTTTATAGATCCATATAAACAACACATCCATCTAATCCAACTAATCCTAAATCATTGAAAAATGACAACTCGTGTATAACTATAAATATCAAACAATACTTAATATGAATGATTAATCATTACCGTGGAACGTTTATCACACTTCCATCAACTCATCACATTATCCAAACACTTTTTAAACCCAGATAAACAACGCAGCCATCTAATCCAACTTCCCCTAAATTATTGGAAAATGACAGCACGTAGAGAGTTTTAACATGAAATGCTTCTCACACTTCCATCCAGTTAGCACGTTATCCACCTAAACCTAGTGAAGCCCTTTTTGATTTGTTGGTTAGGGTAAAATAACCTAAGCACGTGTTGATGTTGGATCAGGATTTTCGGTTACGCTTTTGTGTACTACTATTTGTTATACCAGTAGAATTCTACCATGTGTCCTTCCTAATTAAATTATAGCAAAGTCCTGGGAAAGATCGTAACCTTATGGAAAGATGGAGTTTAATTAGAATAATAAAAGGTAAAAGATTTTAATTACAATATTTAAAATGTATTATGCATTATGTAGTAATTATAAATCCTATAACCCGATTCATGCAATCCAAAAATTTTATCGTCATTTATTCTAATTTGCAATTTAAACCTTGATCTTTCCATGACTTATGGAAAAATCATCTTTCAAGAAACGGACTCTTAAATTATACCAAGATAAAAATGATTAAACTAATACTCCATCCGTCGCATAAATAACTGGGACAGAGGGAGTATTAGTTCACTTAGGAGGGACACATAACCGAATTCTACTAGTGTGTAACAATAGTGATGCACAACCGTGTAAAGAAAATCATGGGCCATTGATGCTTATCTATTCCTTCAGTTTTTTTTATTTATGACACCATGAGTTTAGGTGAAGAAAATAAGTAGATGAAATTGAAGGTAGAAAGTAAAAATGAAATGAGTGGATGAAATTGAAGGAATTTTTTTAAAAAGATAAAAGAAAATATCAATTTATAATAAGTGTGCCATAAATAACGAAAACGTGGAGATAAGTTGTTTAGGGCAAAATACAAAGAAAACAGTATCGCAATTCAAAAACGATACCCACACCGCCCCTCCTCTCCGGGGCTCACCGTACGTAAAAATCACACTTTTTGATTCTCCTCTTTATATTCGTTATCTTCTTCTTCATCTTCATTATCGTTTCTCTCTCACTCTAGACTTCCAGTTATTCGATGGGGAGAAAGAAAAATGCTATGGCGGAAACTGAAAGCGTGTTTTCGCGCCTCTCCGATGACGTCATCCTCAACATCTTCTTCAAGGTGGAGGACGATCCCCGCCACTGGCCGCGCCTCGCGTGCGTCTCCACCAAGTTCGCCGCCCTGATTTGGGACGTCTGCTGCAGAATCAAGTGCTCCAAGACCATGCCCTCCGTCGTCGGCGATCTCCTCTCCGGCGACGCGCCGCCGCTGCCGGGAGGCTGGGCGGCGCTCTACAAGCTCGCGGTCTCCTGCCCCGGCGTCCTCCAGGCGGGGGTCCTTCTGGAGTGCTCCGACTTCGGGCTCCAGCGCGAGCTCGGCCCGGAGGAGAATTTCCGACGGAATCAACCGCCGCCTCCTTCAGCGCCGTTACCGTTACCGCCGGCTTCCTCCGGGTGGTCGTTATACGATGATTTGTTCTACGACACCGTTTACGACGCTTCCGAATCGGGCGCGGTGGCGGTGGCGGCGGTGGGGAAGGAGGCGGAGAGAGGCGATTCAGACGAAGCGCCGCCGACGCCGCCGTGTAAGAAGCGGAAAATCTGCAGATCTCTGGAACCTCATCTCGCGAAGGGATTATGGAACCTCAGCCGGGAGCAGGGGAACAAATTGCTCGCGAGCCGATTCAAAGGGGATCATCTCTACATCTGCGATTGGCCGGGATGCGCGCACAAGGAGGAGAAGCGGAGCTACATGCTTTTCCGGGGGATCTTCAAGAACTTCAAGCAGTCTAGGGTTTGGAGGACGATCAAAGATGGGCGGAGGAACAAGATCGAGTTGAACTGTGCGTTTTGCTCCTGTAAGGAGACCTGGGACCTGCATTCCTCCTTCTGCTTGCGGCGGTATTTCGGGTTCCACGACGATGGAGAGCCGGTGGTTCGAGCTTATGTCTGCGAGAATGGCCATGTTTCCGGCGCCTGGACCGAGTGGCCTCTCTACACATGAATGAATAAGTTTTAGCTCGTAGTTTGGTATAGATGATGATCTAATTGAATCCAAACTTCCACAGTGTTTTACGGGGATTGGACAGTGTTATGAAATGTGGCTAACATCTCTTTCATGTGCCTGGTTTTTAATTGCAATCGTGGTTTCGAGTATGTTTTTAATGAAATGAAGGTTGTTTGCCTTGATTGAATGATTGAACTATTAGGATTAGGTAGTATATCTTGGCTGGGACTTTGGTGAAACTCACTGTATGTTTAGTCTGGCCCTTAGTGCGAAGGGATTGGACAGTTTATCTTATCGCGAGATTCCTTGTGTTTTAAGGGGGCCTGGACAGTTCATCTGTGTTAAGAAATGTGGTTGACTGGCTTTCATTTGCAATCGAGATTTCGAGTGCGTTCTGAATGAAAACAAGGTTCATTGCTTTGATTGAATGTTTGAACTAGTAGGGTTAAGTAATATATCTTGGCTGGGATTTTGGTGAAACTCATTGTATGTTTAGTTCCGGCGAAGGATTCTTGGAGAATAGATGGAAACTGAGAGCTGCATTGTTTGCTTAAGATTTCGATTTGTAATTGTAATCAGGATAACTAGCCTGGCTGTACCGCTGTAGGTTTTGTTTTGAAACAGTTCTTAGGAAAGGTTTTAAGGATAAGCCATTCAAATGGTTGAACTTTCTTCTGAAGTAGAACTGAAAGGTTTTTTGTTTGTAACATTAGATATTTAAGTCCCTGAGTTTACCTTTAGATGCCGGGGAATCAGAAGTCTGAGGGAATCAGCTATTGTTCAGGTAAAGGGCCGTTTAGTTCAAGTAGAGGAAAGGGGAAGTATTCATAAATCGAAATTGTTGCAAATATTGGTCTGGGAAGGGACTCAGATATTTGTCAATTGTAGTTAATACAATTGTTGATTTCTTCTACTAAAAGATAGCTAATAAAAATGCTTCTAATACCATTCCTGATCTCAGCCACACAACCAAAAAAATCCACCATTTTTCCTTCTAGCAATTTTTAGCAGCTTTTCTTTTCTCCCATTGGAAAATATGGTGCGTTTGAAGTGTTCCTGCAGTTTTATTGCCTTGTTTTTCCTGGTTACAGATTCGAAGGTGAAAGTCTTTGCTGCAGATAACTATAGCTGGGATGATTTCCCATCTGATTTCGTGTCTGGCTCCGGCTCTTCTGCCTATCAGGCTCCTTCCTTTTCATTTCCCTCGATTTGTTTCTGGTTTTCAAGTTACATCTTAATTACTGTGATTGAAATCACATTCTTGTTTCTAATATGTTCATAATAGAGCACATCGTTAATGTATCGCGTAGTACTGAGTAGGAACTTGTCATCAGATTGAAGGGGCTGCACTTGAAGATGGAAGGACTCCAAGCATTTGGGACACATTTGCTCGTGCTGGTGAGTTTTGTTTATTCATGTTCGGATCGATACTTTTCATCATTAAGGCAATAATTTCTGATCCGGGTCTTGGTGTGTTCATCTTATCTCGATCCAGGGAGATATAGCGGGGCGAATGGAGATGTAGCGTGTGATGCATACCACAAGTACAAGGTGCTTTTGAACATCTCATCTCACAGTTTTATTACAAAGTTGTTTCCCGAAATGCCCCATACTAATTGAAACAGACATATACTTCGGATGCGGGTTTTTCTTTGTTACCTAACATCTTCTTTATCAGCTCTTTTCGAAGATTTCTAATCGTGTTTCTGGTTGCAGGAAGATGTTCAGCTCATGGAGGATACGGCCCTGGAGGCCTACATATTCTCCATCTCTTGGTCCTGACTTATTCCTGGTATCTTCGATGCTAACATACTGCTTTAGGCACAGAATTCCAACTCGTCGTCTACCATGATTTGCAATATGATTTTCTTTTCAGATGGAGTAGGACCTGAGAATCCCATGCTGTACAATATTACAACAGCCTTATAAACGAGATAATTAGCTGCAGTATTTGCCAGATATCGTTAAATCCTCTTGAATTCTCTTTAACAGATCTTTTGTGCTCATACAAGTTATAATCATGCAGGAATCGAACCACTCGTTACCCTTTTACACGTTGATCTGCCACAGGTACTCGAGGATAGATATCTCGGTATGCTAAGTCGAAGATTTGTGTATGTATTCTTCTTATCTTACATCTTTAATGGCATTAATGTAGTTGATGAAACTTCCTGTTATGGCTGCAGGAAAGACTACACAGCTTATGCTGTGTGTGCTTCCGAGAATTTGGCGACCAGGTTCGCCACTGGACAACCTTTAATGAAGCCAACGTGTTCACGTTAGCCGCTTATGATCTTCCGTTGCTGCCGCCAGCGCGTTGCTCTCTGCCTGGGAGGTTTTCACTCAGGGTAACTCTTCTACAGAACCATACGTCGTGGCTCACAACATCTTGCTCGCGCATTCGTCTGCTGTAAAATTATACCTAGAAAAGTACAAGGTATCAGCTTCTGTTGGAAATTTTGACTCATTTGATTAGATTTTTGCAATTATTTTCAATAAAATTGCTTTTCGTTGCAGAATGTTCAACATGGTATGCTGGGAATAAATATATTCATATATTGGTTTGTTGCCCATACAACTTCGACAAATGATGCTGTTGCAACTCAGAGAGCTCGTGATTACTATATTGGCTGGTTTGTTACGGGAATCCCACTTGATCCTATCAGTCTTTATGTTTTATGCAAAAAATGCTTACTCCTGAATCTTTCATTCACATGACAGGTTCTTGAATTCCTT
This sequence comes from Rubia yunnanensis, assembly GCA_037428765.1. Lineage (NCBI taxonomy): Eukaryota > Viridiplantae > Streptophyta > Magnoliopsida > Gentianales > Rubiaceae > Rubia > Rubia yunnanensis. The sequence continues at coordinate 196,936 of CM075062.1, forward strand.
GGTTTTCGGGGACTATCCCAACATAATGAAGAAGAATGCTGGCAAACGGATTCCCGCATTCACAAAATCTGAATCTTTGCTGGTTAAGAGTTCGTTTGATTTCATAGGGGTGAACCACTATTCAACTGTACCCGTGATGGACTATCCCAGTGCCCTGAAAATGGATGTTCAAGCTGACATGGAAATCAAAATCGAGTGTATGACACTCCTCTTCTGTTCACTCTACTTGTTTATCTTGTTCTTTCGAAATCCCGAGTAAGAAACTTCTCACATGTGCTCTTGTATTGCTTATGCAGTTCACGTGCAGCGAAAAGACCTGGTAAGGCTCGTCTTTTTGGTCTCTTTTTACTGTTGGGAGCTTGCTGATTGTGTTACAACTTCGTGTCTCAGTTTCAAGTAATGCCAGCAGGTCTGTACCACACACTGGAGTATTTGATTTAAACTTATGGCAATCCTCCAGTCTACATCCACGAAAATGGTACTACTTTGTCCTAGATCAAACTGCACAGTAGCTTTTCCCCTGATGATACATTGCTAGTAGTTTTGATTATGTTTTTTGGCAGGTCAAGTTACACTGCGGAATGGAACCCTACAAGATACCCATAGGGTGGACTACTTGCAATGCTACATTGGGAGTTTGCTTGATGCTTTAAGGTTGGTTCTCAAGTTCTTGCATTTCATGGATATTGACCATGAAAAAAACATTGAAAGTACCACCAGTTCTTTCTTCCTGACATGAATCTTGGTTTTTCTTTTTGTTCGGGAAGAAATTGATCAATCACAAGGGGTTACTTCATGTGGTCATTCTTAGATGGGTCTTGAGTTGGATGGATTCAAGTCTTCTTATGGACTATACTATGTTGATTTGGATGACAAGGAATTGAAAAGATATTCAAAACTCTCAGCAAGCATTGGTATTCCAATTTCTTACATGGAAGAAGTTCTTTTCGAGAAAGTATCATGTCTACTACTTTTTCAACACCACCACTAGCCTCTTCTTATTGAATTGAAGAGGGTTGGTTGATAGTTTGATTCAAAATACTCTTGTTCTTGCAGTTTGATTTTTGGAATGTATATTCTTACACCTCTATTCATTTATTTTCTCGTATATTTCTTCTTAAGATTTTATGCTTGTTTCACTAAATGTCTTGCACGAGTTTGAGAAGGGGAGAAAAGGGTAGGATTTAATATGCTGCAATCTTGAATGAACACATAAAGCTTAATCGTCAATCCTGGAACCAAACTATTTGCTTATTGTTCCGGTTCCTTTTATGTGTTGGTAGCAGAAGATGGTCCGAGTAAAGTTCTCCCAAAGACTTGGTGTCGGGGGGAGGAGAATTTCACCCGGGCCGATTTCCCGGCTGATTTCATTTTTGGAGCTGGGGCTTCTGCATATCAGGTCTGGCTCACAATGGTTAACATCTCTTTTATGTGCCATTTGCTGGTTTTCATTTGCAATCGAGATTTCAAGTTTGTTCCAAATGAAACAAAGGTTCTTTGCTTTGACTGAATGTTTGAACTAATAATATTCAGTTGTATATCTTGGCTGGGATTTTGGTGAAACTCATTGTATGTTCTTGGAGAATCGATGGAAACTGAGAGCTACTTGGTGAAACAGTGTTTGGCTTTCTGATTGAATTATACATGCTTGCTTAAGATTTCGATTTGCAATTGTAATTGGGACTTGTAGCGTAGCCTAGCTGCAGGTTTTGCTTAGAATCTGTTCTTAGGAAAGGTTTTGAGGATCAGACATTCAAATGTTTGATACGAGGATGTTTGTGACATTATAAATATATTTCCCTGAGTTTGCCGTTGAGGCTGGAAAACCCGGCATTGGAGGGAATCAACTATTGTTCATGTAAAACGGGTTGTTTGGTTCAAGCAGGAAAAGGAAAGTAGACAGAAATCGAAATTGTTGCAAAGATTGGTTTGGAAAGGGAACCGTACCAATTATTGTTTCTGCTAAATGTCAGTAGAGGTTCCTGAATAGTTAACACCAGACATGTCATTTGTAATATTCTTTTCACTAAAAGACAACTAATAAAAATGATCCTTTTTCCATTCCTGATATAGTCTGAACAGCATCTCAGCCACACAACCAAAGATATCCATCATTTTTCCTTTCAGCAATTTTTAGCTGCTTTTGTTTTCTCCCATTGGAAAATATGGTGGGTTTTATGTGTTTCTGCAGTTTTTCTGCCTTGTTTCTCCTGGTTACAGATTCGAAGTTGAAAGTCTTTGCCGTGGAAAACTATAGTAGGGCTGATTTCCCGGCTGACTTCGTGTTTGGCTCCGGCTCTTCTGCCTATCAGGTTCCTTTTCCTTTCATTTCCCTCTCCATTTTGTTTCTGGTTTTCGTTTTACATTTAAATCGCAGCATTTGAAAATGTATTTGTGTTGCTTATATGTTCATAATAGTTACTGAGTAGGAATCTGTCATCAGATTGAAGGGGCTGCATTTGAAGATGGAAGAACTCCTAGCATTTGGGACACATTTGCTCATGCTGGTGAGTTTTTGTTTATTCATGTTCGAATCGACGCTTTTCAGCACAAAGCCAATAATTTCTGATCCTGTTCTTGGTGCATACATCCTATCTTGATCCAGGGAGATATAACGGGGCGACTGGAGATGTAGCATGCGATGCGTACCACAAGTACAAGGTTCTTTCGAATATATTGTCAGAAATGCCTCATACTAACTGAAACATGCTATGTTACCCAGACTCGTATATAGTGCTGTATCCGAGTGGGGATCGGATGCAGTGACACTTAAATTTGCTATTTTGACTGATATGGCGATTCGGTCAACTGAGTGTTGACTGTTTTCGACAAGTCTACCATATACAGTACTGTAAAATATATTACTGTAGCTAACATCTTCTTTATCAGCTTTTTCGATGATTTCTAATCGTGTTTCTGGTTGCAGGAAGATGTTCAGCTCATGGTGGATACGGGCCTGGAGGCCTACAGATTCTCCATTTCTTGGTCCCGACTTATTCCAGGTATGTTGAATAGCAACATGCTGCTAGCATAGAATTCCTACTAATCGTCTATCATGATTAGCAATATGTTTTTCTTTTCAGATGGAGATGGACCTGTGAATCCCAAGGCTGTACAATATTACAACAGTCTTATAAACGAGATAATTAGCTGTGGTATCTGCCAGATTACTCGAATTTTCTTAAATTCTCTTTTAAAGGTCTTCTGTGCTCATATAAGTTCTAACCATGCAGGAATCGAACCACACGCTACTCTTTTTCACGATGATCTGCCACAGGTACTCGAGGACAGATATCTCGGCTTGCTTAGTCGAAGATTCGTGTATGTATTCTTCTTCTCTTACATCTTCATTGGCATTAATGATGTAAATTTTGATGAGGATTTCCTGTCATGGCTTCAGGAAAGACTTCACAGCTTATGCTGATGTGTGCTTCCAGGAATTTGGCGACAGGGTTCGCCATTGGACAACTTTTAATGAAGCCAACGTGTTCACGTTAGGCGGTTATGATCTTGCTTGGCTGCCGCCAGCGCGTTGCTCTTTACCGGGGAAGAGTTGCACTCAGGGAAACTCTTCCACGGAACCATACGTCGTGGCTCATAATATCTTGCTCGCTCATTCATCTGCTGTAAGGTTGTACCGAGAAAAGTACAAGGTATCAGCTTCGTCACAAATTTTGACCTGTTTTTTCGCAATTATTTTCGATAATATTGCAACAACTTCCACCCATGACTTGCAGAATGTTCAACATGGTATGTTGGGACTAAATATCTTCATATATTGGTTTGTTGCTAATACAAATTCGACAAATGATTCCGTTGCAACTCAGAGAGCTCGCGATTACTATATTGGCTGGTACGTTACACGAAACCTCGCTTGATCCTATCAGCATTCATGTTTTATGCCAAAAATGCTAACTTCTGAATCTTTCATTCTCATGACAGGTTTCTGAATCCATTGGTTTTCGGGGACTATCCCGACATAATGAAGAAGAATGCTGGCAAAAGGATACCTGCATTCACAAAATCTGAATCTTTGCTGTTAAAGGGTTCGTTTGATTTCATCGGGGTGAACCACTATGCAACCGTACCCGTGATGGACTATCCTAGTACTCTGAAAATGGATGTTACAGCCGACATGGAGATCAAAATCGTGTGTATGATACTTTACTTGAGCTGCTTGTTTTATTGCAATCCCGACTAAGAAACTTATCATCTGTGTTCTTGTTTATGCAGTTCACGTGCATCGAAAAGATCCGGTAAGGCTTGTGTTTTTGGTCTCTTTTTGCTGTTGGAAGTTTACTGATTGTGTTACAACTCCATGTCTCAGTTTCCAGTACTGCCATCAGGTCTCTACTACACTCTAGAGTATTTGAAGCAAACTTACGGCAATCCTCCCATCTACATCCACGAAAATGGTACTACTCCATCCTAGATCAAACTGCACAGTTGTTTTTCCAGTGCTCGTCGTTTTGATTATGGTTTTTGGCAGGTCAATTTACGCCGCGGAATGGAACCCTTCAAGATACCCAAAGGGTGGACTACTTGCATGGCTTCATTGGGAGTGTGCTTGATGCTTTAAGGTTGGTTCTCAATTTCTTGCATTTCATGGAATATTTAGGATGAAAAAAGTATTGAAAGTACTTCCAATTCTTCCTTTCTGACATGAATCTTGGTCTCTTTTTTTGTTTGGTTCAAATTTTGGGAAGAAATGGATCAAACACAAGGGGTTACTTCGTGTGGTCATTCTTAGATGGTCTTGAGTTGTTGGATGGATTTAAGTCTTCTTATGGACTATACTACGTAGATTTGGATGACAAGGATTTGAAAAGATATCCAAAGCTCTCAGCATTATGGTACTCCAATTTCTTACATGGAAGAACCACTTTTCAAGAAAGTATCATATCTAATAGTACTTTTTCAACACTTCTAGCCTCTCCTCAATAAATTGAAGAAACCACTTGGGATAGCCCACTAGCCAGGGTAGTCTGGTTCGAATTCCCCCTCCCCCGGGAGTTGCATTATTATGAGGTTTAAGTTTCCGTATACACCGTGTTAGGTGTAGGAGCCTCACTTCGTGTGAGTCATGTGGAAGTCTCACGTGAGACACAGGGGAGCCACACCCACTTGAACTTGAATAAAGTGTGAAACACCTTCCAAATTTGTTTTTTAAAATTTTTTGAAGAGGATTGCTTGATAAATAATTCATATTACTCTTATTCTTGCACTTAGTTTGATTTGTGTAATGTATTATATTTGCTCTCATATTTCATTTCTTTTCTTCTTAAGATCCTAAGCAGTACTCGTTACACTGAATATTTGCACACGAGTTAGGATTTGATATGTTAAAAAAAAGTAGGATTTGATATGTTGCAATCTTGAATGAACACATAGGGCATACTATCGCTTATCATTTCTGTTCCTCCAAATCAAATTTCCATCATTCAAAAAGTCCACGGTTAAAACGTAATGATTAACCTTATAAAACTAATCGCAGTGCCAAAATTATTTTCAAAAGTATTTTTAAAAAAATTGTTGTAGGGAATATCAAAGTAAAAAAGTGATTAAACACTTGCAACAAATCCATAAATAATCATCATTGGTCTAAACTGAACTCAGACACTCAAGTCAACATCGGATTCAGTTCCAAACAAAATCTTCAAACAGTGTAAAGTTATCATTTTGTTCATATCAAGAACTTCTTCTCACGGGTCGGCTGAAATATGGATGAAAAATGATATTACAAAGCCAAACATATGCGATATTTTAAGGCTATCCTTTGATTGAGCGATCCTTTTCAGTTCTTCTTGCTTTCCATTTATGGAAAGACAAACGAAAAAATGACAAATTTTATTTTGTGGGATTGCATTTAATTGTATGGACATGATTCACATGAACCAATAATACCCACCCAATGTCGTTGGCTGCTGGCATCAAAGTGTAATAAACAAAGACATTATTTCCGAACAGAAGATTTTCATGGAGAAAGTTACTGGGTTTTCTGGATTGGTGCTGATTATATGGCTGTTTTTCGTGTTGGAGTTGACGATGATGGTGTCGGGAGGGGAGAATTTCACCCGGGCCGACTTCCCGGATGATTTCCTCTTTGGAGCTGGAGCTTCTGCATACCAGGTTTTTCTTTCTTGCAACCTTGCTGTTCACAGTGAGTCGGTGAATTTCTTTTAGGGAAGTGTGTGCAATACTTGCTTGAGAGACATTATCAGTAGCATTTCCTAGATTTTGAGTTGAATTACAAGTGATATGTTACACGTGTTGTTGTTACTGAATCGTGTTAGAACTGGTTTGTCTGAGCGAATCTGTTACATATTAACACAAAATCTGCATAATATATGGTTAGATATGTCAATACGCGTGTTGTATTTACTTAATCATGTTAGAACTGGTTTTGTCTGAGTATGAAATGGGATGATGAATCAACAGGTAGAGGGGGCTGCTTTTGAAGATGGTAGGAAGGCTAGCATTTGGGACACTTTTGTTCATTCTGACACAGGTTTCTTTAGTTCATATGAACTCTTGTCCAAAGAGCTAAACTCAGATCTTCATAGAGTGATGTGTTTTCACTTTTTCTTTTGGTTGGGATTAGCCTTTGTCTTATTAGAATGTGTGAAATCTTGCAGAAATGACTAGGTTAGTGTTTGATGGAAAGACTGGAGATATTGCCTGTGATCAGTATCATAAATACAAGGTATTCTCATGGCACTAGTTTTGTTTTCTTCCTTTACTCGGTTCAAGTTCAACTGCTCTAGATTAGGTTCATTTGTAGCGCTAGAACGCAGAAGTTTCATTTAACGAATTCCCGTTTTCAGGGAGATGTACAACTCATGGCTGAAACAGGTCTGGAGGCATACAGATTTTCGATTTCATGGTCAAGACTTATTCCTGGTATGAAACTTATTCCTAGGTTTGTTACGTTCCGTGTTGATTGTTCTTACACTTTGGCATTTGTGTTGTTGCAGATGGAAATGGCCCTGTCAACCCGAAAGGCTTGCAATATTACAACAATTTGATTAATGAACTAATCAAGCATGGTAAACTCCATCTTTTACTGTTTTACTAAGCATGATAAAACCACATGCCACTTTACTTACTTACCAAAAACAGGAATTCAACCACATGTCACCTTGTATCACATTGATGCACCACAGGCTCTTGAAGATGAATACAATGGATGGCTTAGCCGGAAAATGGTGTAAGCGTTTTGGTTATCATTTCATTTGAATCCAATCAAACTCGAGCTGCTTATAAATAAACTTGTAATTGCAGGAGGGACTTCACAAACTACGCGGATGTGTGTTTTAAGGAGTTTGGCGACAGGGTTTCACACTGGACAACCTTAAATGAGGTAAATGTGTTTGCACTTGGAGGTTACGACCTTGGAATCATCCCTCCCGGGCGCTGCTCAGCGCCGTTTGGGATCTTTTGTCACGTGGGAAACTCTACAACCGAGCCATATATTGCTGGCCATAACTTGTTACTGGCGCACGCATCTGTTGTGAAACTATACCACAGAAAGTATAAGGTATGTATCGACATTTTCTCCTTTTTACCATCTCCTTATGGTTCTCTTGATTCAATATGACTTTACTTGGATATGTATTCTAGGCCACTCAGAATGGTTTTGTGGGACTTAACCTTTACGGGGCATGGTTTGCTTCCTATACTAATGCTACAGAAGATCTTCTCGCTGCTCAAAGGAGTAGAGACTTTTATATTGGCTGGTAAGAAGTGATTTTTGTCGGTACATTCAAATGTAACTAGCGGGGGGAAGAAGATCTAATTTTTTCAACTGTAGGTTTCTTCATCCTCTTGTGTTCGGGGACTATCCCGACATAGTAAAGAAGAATGCTGGACCAAAACTGCCAGTTCTTACCGCGCAAGAAGTTAAGCTCGTGAAGGGCTCGCTTGATTTCATAGGGCTGAACCATTACAGCACAATCTATGTTAAGGACAGTCCGACCAGCCTCAACGTGGAAACCCGGGACTTAGCAGCTGACATGGGATTGGCCATATCATGTAAATGCTTATTGTAGTTTACATTGTTGTTTGCTACTTTGCTCATTACAGCTTACTTTGTTGCATTGTTTCTTGTTTCTGCAGATAACCCGTTTGCATTACCAGATCCGGAAGATGTGGTCCAAGTGGACTCATCAGGGCTCTATGAGGTTCTTCATTATCTGAAAACAGCTTATGGAAATCCGCCCACTTTTATTCATGAAAATGGTACTTCTTGAAAAACATACGTAAAAAGTTATACCGAGTGTTACAGAAGATCCGATGCTGTCTGAATCTCTTGTTCAACAGGTCTTCCTACTCTGCGCAATGCAACGCTAGAGGATGCATCACGGGTGCAGTATCTGCAATCCTACATCGGAGCTCTGCTTGATTCCTTAAGGTATGGCATCAGTATTCGAGAAATGATTGCCTGTCTGAATTCCATCTTTTAGTTTTCTGATATCTTGAGGTGAATGTTCGTGTTGAAAGGAATGGCGCGAACACGAAGGGATACTTCATGTGGTCATTCTTAGATGGATTTGAGATATTTGGCGGGTATCAGACAGGATTTGGTTTGTACTATGTTGATTTGGATGACGAGGAACTGAGGAGATATCCTAAGCTCTCAGCTCATTGGTACTCCAATTTCCTCAAGAAGAAAGGAAATGGAATTCGAATTCATGCAAATTCTGCATCTTCTAAATCCATAGCCTCTCAGTAGTTACTTTCTGCCAAACTGCTGAAGTATACAATTTGCCTGTTAATAAAGCCACCTGACTCTGAGAAGGCCTAGGTACGATGTGTCCAGTAACTCTCCGACCATCATACCACAAACAAATATATGGGAGATATTTGTTAAATTGAGAATAAAAATACCAATAATTTAGAATAACTGTATCAAGTAATACTTCAGTTAGACTTATACCGGTTAATGAGTTGGGTCTGAGTTTTAATATTTTAGGTCTCGGCTCCTGTCACGTAGCTCGGCCGGACTTTTGATAGGGCCTTGGGCTTTTTTGGGCCCAGCTGGGCTCGGCCAAATTTTTGCATTTTACGGGAAATAAACGTTTGTGTACGTTTGAGATACTGCAAGGTATTTTGGGTTGATTGGATTGTTTTTGGCCGAACCCGGTTGATCCCAATCCTATGGCCTCGACCTGATTTTAATTTTAACCTTCGTCAACTACTAAAAAACAACCATAGCCACCTTGCGGAGGCTCGAGCAGCTGTGGGCAGTCATTTTCTCTATTATTAACAAACTTTTTACTTTGAGTGTTTCTTTATATTGACACACCTTTCATTTTTAGCAAGATTCCTTTAATTTCATCCGTTCAGCCTTCTTTTTACTTTCTAACTTCAATTTCATCCATTAGTTTTCTCCGCCTAAATCCAAACACCTAAACGTACGTGTAATGCCATTATTAGTGAAACGGTGAGAGTATAAATCTTCTAATCTTTTCATTCAATACTTTTCATTCAATTCTCTTTGTATATTTTAATTTACATTCAAAAAATGGATACAAACAGAGAGAAGATGTGTCAGTGGTTGATCAAGTACACCAGTCCCTCTTAGGTGGGTTTAGTTAAAAATCAATGATAGTGATGCAAATTAGCATAAAGTTGCTATCTTGCAATCCAAGTTCTTTCTGAACTCTGTTTTCTCAATATGGCTGCATTCCCATTCTGACATAAATTCTGGATGAAAAATGCTGATTTTATGAGGATGTAATATCTGATGTAATCATCTATAAAGACAAGCATGTGTAAACATCAGATGTAAAGAGAGCCGTCTGATCTCTTCTTGCTGTCCTATCATAGAAAGAAAATTGGAATGGACAAAAAAGAGTCTTCTGGGATTGCCTTTCATTGAATGACCACGAACTAATGGTACCCTTTTACACTCTGTGGCTGCAGGTATTATTGGTCGGATCTGCACAGTACCAATTGGTTTTACGATAGAAACTCGTGACTCTTTTGCAGAGGAATATGATGGAGAAAATGACTGGATTCGCGGGTTTGACGGTCATCATGTTGCAGATTTTCTTGTTGGAGACGATCATGGTTTCCAACGCAGCGAATTATAACAGGGGTGACTTCCCAGACGGCTTCATTTTCGGAGCCGGGACTTCTGCATATCAGGTCTGATTTTGCATCTGCAAATCTGTTGTACATAAGTAGTCCTTGTTTCAGAAGTATGATTATAAGAATCACTTGCTTCTATCATGAAACCGATTCAGTGCAGAGGTGACCCATGATCTTATATACTGACTGTCAACCACTGTCAACCACCGTGATAGAATGGGGGTAACGGGCCTTGATATCATATGAGAATCATGAGCTTCTATAAAACCAATTGGTTCAACGTAAGATCGTATATACTGAGTTATATGACTGTCAACCACCACCAATGTGAGACTAACTCTAACAATGATGGATATTTTGGTTAAAATGTTGTAAACTGTTGTGTATTCACTAGAAACAACTAAAACTAGGTAGTTGAGCATTTGAGAAACACGACTCTTCATGTGGAACGGACAGTGTTTATGTTACTCTTGATTCGTTTACAACAGGTAGAGGGGGCTGCATTTGAAGATGGAAGAAAAGCTAACATTTGGGACACTTATGTTCGATCAGACACAGGTTTGTTTTCCAGTTTTTCTCCATCAGTTTTCCTCAAAATTGAACTCAGATCAAAACTTTTCATGTTCTAATGAGTGTTTAATCTGGCAGAATATGCTAGGGAAACCTTCAATGGCTCCACTGGAGATAAAGCCTGTGATCAGTATCACAAATACAAGGTAGCAATCTCTTCAGACATAAATGTTTTGTGTGTTCGATAGTAAGATATGATCCATACATCCGACCTCTGTCACGGGTCGCCCGCTAAGGGTGCTAACCGTGCGGCCTAGCTGTGCTCTACCTTGTCACGACTACCGCCTAGATTCCCACGTCGCACTTAGCTTGGTTGCTCGCAGCACACCAAGCCTTTAGAGGGATTATGCAACGGAAATACACACACGAGTTTAGAATAGGAGCATGGTTTCACACACACAAGCCAACGTTGCAATATAAAGCCAATGGAGCGAACGCTCATTTTCAGTATATTACAAAATGGTAACCGGATGTGGGATCTGTGTTTCAGGAAGATGTCCAACTCATGGTTAAAACAGGTTTGGAAGGCTACAGATTCTCCATTTCATGGTCAAGACTTATTCCTGGTACACGTCGATTTTGCTGACCTAGGATTTGTTTCATTCTTTTGTTGTTCTTACACTTTGCCATTTGTGTTTTTGGAATTTGGAGATGGAAATGGCCCTGTCAACCCGAAAGGATTGCAGTACTACAACAACCTCATTGATGAACTAATAAAGAATGGTAAAAAATAGTCCATCTTTTTCATTGTTGATATCTTCCAGGCTCTGATACCATGTTAAAATAGGTATACAACCACATGCCACCTTGTATCACCTTGACACGCCACAGGCTTTAGAAGATGAATACAACGGGTGGCTAAGCCGGAAAATGGTGTAAGCATTTGATTATCTACATTATCAAACATGGTTTATGTTGTAAAAGTAGCTTACATTTGTTTGTGACTTCAGGAGGGACTTCACGAACTACGCGGATGTTTGTTTCAAGGAATTTGGCGACAGGATATCGCAGTGGACAACCTTAAATGAGGCTAATGTGTTTGCAATGGGAGGTTATGACAATGGAGTCTCGCCTCCCGGGCGTTGCTCATCGCCTTTTGGGTTCTCTTGTACCAAGGGAGACTCCTCAACTGAGCCATATATTGCTGGCCACAACTTGTTGCTGGCACATTCATCTGTGGTAAAACTGTACCACAAAAAATACAAGGTAAACTACGATTTTGGTGTCAAAACCACGGTTTTATTGGACTTGATAAATTCAATAAGGCCATTTGTAATGCATCTCATTAGGCCATCCAACATGGTTTTGTGGGACTGAACCTCTACAGCCCTTGGTTTTCGCCGTTCACAAATTCTACAGAAGATCTAATGGCTACTCAGAGGGCTATAGACTTCTACATTGGCTGGTGAGATTTGATCTATTTGTGCATTCAAATGTAACAAGTAGGAAGAAAATGATGCATTTTCTGTTCCATTTCCATTGTAGGCTTCTTCATCCTCTGGTGTTCGGGGACTATCCCGACATAATGAAGAAAAATGCTGGAACAAAGCTACCTGTTCTTACCACAAAGGAAGTAAAACTTGTTAAGGGAGCGTTTGATTTTCTTGGTCTGAACCATTACTCTACAATCTATGTCAAAGATGATCCAAGAAGCTTCAACATGAAAATCCGGGACATTGTCGCGGACATGGGAGCTATCACATCATGTAAGTTAGTCGATTGCTTTGTTTCTAGTTGAATAATGCGAGCTCTCAACTATTCACGTGTTTAAGGTAATGTTTTAGTCGTTTGTTGTTTCTTCAGGGAATCCTAAACTAACACCATCACCGGAGGATGATGTGGACTCATCCGGGCTGTATAGTATACTGGACTATCTAAAGACAGCTTATGGAAATCCTCCTACTTATATCCATGAAAATGGTACATAGTAAAACACGCGTTACTTTTCTCAAGAAATGTTACACAGAGTGTTACAGAAGATCTGATGTCATGTTTGACAGGTCTAGAGACCAAGCGCAACGGAGCACTAGAGGATGAATCAAGGGTGAAGTATGTGCAATCCTACATTGGAACTTTGCTTGATGCAATAAGGTAAAACTGTAAAAACACACTTCCCAAAAAGATTGGTTCTGTCACTATTTCTTCAGTTGTTTAATGTTTTTGTTTGTTTTAATGTTTTGAAGAGATGGGGCGAACACAAAAGGGTACTTCTTATGGTCATTTTTGGATGGATTTGAGTTGTTTGGAGGGTACCAGGTAGGATTTGGTCTGTACTATGTGGATTTGGATGATGAAGAACTGAGGAGATATCCTAAGCTCTCTGCTCATTGGTACTACAATTTCTTGAAGAAGGGAAGAATTGAGATTCAGAATTCAGTACATTCTGCATCTTCTGCATTCATAGCCTCTCAATAGATACTATGCATCTTTTGATGTGCACTATATCCCCGATGTACCATATACAGATTGTAGTTTCAGTTTCGAATGAAAGAAAACTGCCTAAATATATATAGAATTAATTTGTTTTCAATTATGTAACACGCGCCCCTCACGTGCAACTGTTTTATTCGTGAAATAATGTGTTGTTTCGTGTTGTGATCTTTATGACTAAATAATGATGATCCAAGGAATGACTCAGTCATCAATGTTTAAAAAATGATGTAATAATCCTAAGCACTGACGGGGAAAACAAGGTTTTGAAAAGGAGCAATTTGCTTTCTTCTTGTTGTCCCATATGAATAGAGAAAAGAAGAGGCTGGAAGCATGTAAATCAAAGGAAAAAGACAAGAACAGTTTTCTAGGATACAAACACTTAGAACTGCATTAATATGAACAAATCATACTGCAGTTTATGTAAGTTTGTTAACTACCAACCTCTGCAAACAAGTCGCCATGGAGAAAATGACCGCGGTTTCCAGATTGTTTTTGATGGTGTCCATCTTTGTTTGGAACATGATGATGGTTTCGAGCACGATGAATTTTACCCGGGCTGATTTCCCTAGTGATTTTGTTTTCGGAGCTGGAGCTTCTGCATATCAAGTATTCTTTACTGTGTTTTTATTCGATGCCTGATTATCTGAATATTGTTGGCACATTTAGAGTGTAGGAATACTTGAGGATATAAGTTTGTGTCTCTGATTCTTGTTCATCAATCACAGGTAGAGGGGGCTGCTTTTGAAGATGGAAGGAAAGCTAGCATTTGGGACACTTTTGTTCATTCTGACACAGGTTTGTTTTCTCCCAAGTATCGGCTTTTGAATCAGATTGTTTTGTGGTCCAAATGTTAATAGACGTGCGCTTTTGTGTGTTTTATGGCAGAATTAACTAGGGATCTCCTCAATGGCTCAACTGGAGATGTAGCATGTGATCAGTATCACAAATACAAGGTAGCCATTACTTCATTGTGCTGTTTTAGGGTTTAAGGTTTCGGGTTAAGGATCAGAATTACAAATACAGACAATTTCTGTCCTTCAGGAAGATGTACAACTCATGGCTGAAACAGGTTTAGAGGCCTACAGATTCTCCATTTCATGGTCAAGACTTATTCCTGGTACATAAGCTTCAATTCCGTGCCTCGAGTTTCTTTCATTGTTTCGTTGTTCTTACACTTTTGCGTTTGTGTTTTTGGAGATGGAAATGGCCCTGTCAACCCTAAAGGAGTGCAATACTACAACAGTTTTATCAATGAGCTAATCAAGAACGGTAAAAACTTACTAAACTCCATCTTTTCTTCGATTGTTATCTTCATTTTCTGATTTTTTTTTATCCGTTCATTTCCACACAGGAATGCAACCACATGCCACATTGTTCCAATTTGATTTGCCACAGGCCCTTGAAGATGAATACAGCGGATGGCTGAGCCGGAAAATAGTGTAAGCGCTCGATCATTATCACTTCATCATCGCGCGCAATTAGTGTTTTAAGATACATTTGGTTGTAAATTTCAGGAGAGACTTCATTTACTATGCTGATATATGCTTCAAGGAATTCGGCGACAGGGTTTCGCATTGGACCACCTTGAATGAGGCCAATGTGTTTGCCATTGGAGGCTATGACATTGGAGTCACGCCACCCGGGCGTTGCTCTTCACCATTTGGTTTTGTTTGTAACGGGGGAGACTCCTCGACCGAGCCATATATTGCTGGTCATAACTTGTTGCTGGCTCACTCTTCTGTTGTAAAACTATACCATAGAAAGTACAAGGTATTATGCGCATTCCTTCTTGTTTCTGGCCTGGATTTAGGGTTTATGGTTTAGGGTTGCACGACAACTCTTTTGAGATACGAGGAAGAAGCAGTTGAATCTTGGTTGTTAACAGGAAACAATTTGACACGAGTTTGTGTTTAGGACTTAAGTTTGTTTGGAACATGTTCTTGGTGCAGGCTACTCAACATGGTTTCGTAGGAATCAATCTCTATGGGGCTTGGTTTTCGCCCTATTCTAATGCTACAGAAGATCTACTTGCTACTCAGAGGACTATAGACTTTTATCTTGGCTGGTAAGAATAAGATCTGATTGTTTTGTTTTGTTTAATGATCTATCAAGTAGCAAGAACTCTATGCATGTTCTGTTTGATCCTAGGTTTCTTCATCCTCTGGTGTTCGGGGACTATCCCGACGTGGTGAAGAAGAACGCTGGAGCCAGGCTACCGGTGCTTTCCGCGCAAGAAGCTAGGCTTGTGAAGGGAGCGTTTGATTTTATAGGGCTAAACCATTATGTAACGATTTTCGTGAAGGATAATCCGAGCAGCTTGAACTTGAATGTCCGCGATTTGAATGCTGATATGGGAGCAAGCATATCATGTAAGCGAGTTCTGAACTATTCCAATCCTTTCACGAAGGATTTGGTTTTTGAGAGCTTGAATGTTGTTATTTACGCGTTTTTTGCTCTGTTTCTGTAGGGAGTCCTAAGCTTACACCATCAGAAAAGGTTTGTTTTTTATTACATTTCCCATTCTTACCTATGTTGTATGAAAATCATCTGTGTTCTTCATCAGAAAGATGTGGACTCATCGGGGCTTTACGCGATTCTGCGCTATCTCAACACAGCTTATGGAAATCCACCTACTTATATTCATGAAAATGGTACTTCATTTTGTGTTTGTTCACTACCATGAAAGAATTTTGTTTCTGAGTTTGCCTTTGGCACACGACAACTCTCTTGTTTTTGTTTACGCGTCTTGTGTTTTACCTGGGCAGGCCAACAGAATGCGCTCGATAGAACACTTAAGGAAACACTAGAGGATGAATCGCGGGTGAATTATTTGCAAACTTACATGGGAACTTTGCTTGATGCTTTAAGGTAAGACATTACTTCCGTGTGGGATATACTGAGTACGCTTGGTTTGACAGTGTCTGTCGATCCATTCTATGGTTTAATGTTTCCGGGGTTTCATGTTGATGTTGTAAGGAATGGCGCGAACACGAAGGGCTACTTCGTGTGGTCGTTCTTGGATGGATTCGAGATGTTGGGAGGCTATCAGACAGGATTTGGTCTTTACTATGTCGATTTTAACGACAAAGAACTGAAGAGATATCCTAAGCTTTCTGCTCATTGGTACTCCAATTTTCTGATGAAGAAGAGAACTGAAATTCAAAATGATGCACATTCTGCATCTTCTGAATCTAAAGCCTCTCAGTAGATCCTTTTGGCACACAAACTACAACATACACTTTCATCAATCACATTTTAACATTAAATAATACGACATTACATACGATTACTGATCGATCCAGACATACTTTATCGCATTATCGAGCTGACATTAAAGCGATAAAATATTCCTAAATTTGAGGCATCATAGAATGATAACTCTAGTACTATTAAAGATACACTTATATTGGTATATTACTAGGTTTTGGCAGCTGCATTTTAGTTTTTGACCTTTGGCTGCTTGACGATGGTCACAGTGCAATGGGCATGATGTGCACAATAATCACTCACACTCCCCAGAAGAGCCCTGTGGAATTAGTCGCCCAAACAAATTTATCTTCAATAATCAAGTTTTTATTCGTTGTGAGTGGGAATATATATAGTAAGTGAGAATTTTATATTAAGACGATTTATAAAATGAGAGGGGGAAAACTCAGGCGAAATCACTTACCTTCTAACGGTGCCATAGCCGTGGCTCCCGACCACTAGCATGGCGGCATCATATCTCTCCACAGCGTCACACAGCACATGTTTAGGATCACCATGTTGGACTTCAAATATCACATCATTCACCTGACCAGCTCGTAAAAAATCAACAATAAAATTTAGAAATATATAAAAAAAACCTTTTCCTACATTTGGCGGGAAAAACACGTTCAACTACACATGCAATCGAAAATCAAAACCAATCGATAGAGTATGAGAAAACATTCAATGAAACGATATAATATGAAACAGATCAACGATGCAATAAGTGTGCAGTTTACGATGAGACAATACCGATTTTGCAGAGCAAATCTCCGTAGCCCTCTCGAGGACGTTATTAGCGGTCTTGTTCAAATTCGCATCAACGTACGGCATCACGTCGACTGCCGCAGCTGCTGCAGATCACGAATTCCGATCATTCACACACACAAACACACACTCAAAAAAAGGAGTAAAAGTGAAAGAAAGCACAGAGCAGCAACTGACCGGGGCCGGCGCCGACGAGCCCGATGGCGACGGACGGAGACGGCTTGGAGTGGACGATGACGAGCTTGAACGGCGACAGGTCGCCGGCGGGGACGAAGAAGTGGTCGAGAGTCCACTCCAGAGCGTAGAAGCTGTGGTCGCTGTCGTCAATGGCGATAACCATCACGTGCTTTTCTCTTTCCGGTTCCGGTTCAGCTGCGTGTTTTTCCGGTTCCGGCATCTTTTCCGGTTCAGCCATTTTTTCCGGTTCTGACATGATGAAATTTGTATTTTGTGTTTGTTGAAAGCACTCTGTATTTATAGCTCCTTTCTTCTAACGGTGTTATGCATAGGCCCCACTTTCAAGATTTTTAAAATAAGTACTCATCCGTCTCATCTTAAATTACGGTATAATCATTGCATATCGTTTGATAAACGTGTTTGATTGCATATGTATAGTTACGTATAATAACGGCAAACAAAAAGTTACTTTCTAAAAACTATTGTAATTGTTACGGCGAATTCAACTATATCACATACGATAATATTATGTCTCGTATATCTATTTAAATATGCGGTTGAGGGAATAATATCATAAAGTAAGTGGGTAATTTAAGATGAGACATATGGAATATTAGATAATATTCTTAGATAAAATGCAACAGATTCTGACTTCAAAACAATTGTTCTTATTTAGGAATAGTAACTTAAAATATGTACCAGTAGAAATGGAGAAATCAAAATAGGATTCACTCAATCCAATTCGTTCAGAAATCATTCATACTTTTGCATTTATTGGAAATGTTGTTTTTCTTAGTTAATTAATCAAAATGATGTTTTATTATGATCCAAGGGCAAATAGGCATGTTGCACATTGTTTTCTCTTTTTCTACAGTGTTAAAGCAAGGGACACCACCATTTGAATCTATTGAAATTTGATAGAGTAAAACACAAGACACCGCCATTAGAATATATTGAAACCCATTATAATGGGACTCAATTAAACTTGAAACTCTATCCTTTTTTAATAAGGAGCGATGTCCTCATGAGAACACTCAAATGTTGCAACACCAACGAACCACCATCATTGAATGCAAAACTACTACCATTGCAATTTCATGAATCACCTGCAGTTTTGCATTACCAGCGAACCACCATTAAAGTCGGAACCACCGCAATTGCATTTTCACATATCGCATTTTGACTTAATAACCACCGCAACTGCACTTTCATACACCACCTCCAAACTGAGAAATCACAGCTATAACCATAGACACACAATCCCGCAGCACTAGGTGATTCCCATCAAGAAATTACTCAGACATTTACATTTCTTAAAGGGTGTGACCTGGAAACTACCCATCTCTATAACAGATAATGGATGGACCACTGAACCAAAACACATTTCACGGTGTTCATATTACATTTATCTACGCATATACACACTTAGAAATTAGGATTGCGAATGAAATGTAAACCCATCTATTAAAGCGTGATTCCAACTTTTCGATGATAACGTTTAGAAAAGGAAAAAGTTAGCTCGTTAGAAAGGGGAGCTTCTTGGCGCCATTTAAATTGAGGATAGAACGGCAAACACGTTTCACAGATATCAGGTTGTTATTATTAAAGGAATGGCTCAAAGCATTCCTTGAAAACGAGAGAAGCCGATTCTTAGCTTTATTATGACGGAGAATGCACTAAGTAAAGACGTATGGAAAACTATATTATTGTATTCATCATCCTTTATCCCAGATGGGGTGATGAGGTATGCAACACTGATATGATCGATTGAGCGGTTAAGTGTTTAACAGATTAGAAAATTGTCGAATGACTATTTTTTCCGACGAATGTACTCCTTTGTTCCAGATTAAATTACTCACTTACTTTATGATACTATTCTCTATCAAAGTTTGATCGCATATTATCGTATGTGATACTGTTGAATTCGTCGTAACAAGTAGTTTCTAGAAGGCAACTTTTTGTTTGCCGTTATTGTACGTAGCTAAACATATTAACGGTTAAATATGTCTCTCGAACGGTGTGCAATGATTAGGCTGTAATTTAAGATGGGACGGAGGGAGTATCGCTTCCATTTTTGGAGGAGTTTCTCGTGAGCACCATATAACTACTACTCCCTCCGTCCCAACTGGAGTTGCACTCTTACTTTTTTAATACTATTCTCTGTCAAAATTTAATTACACATTTGAATAGATATATGAACAATAATATTATCGTATATGATGTTGTTCAATTCATCGTAACAAATAGTTTCTAAATATCAACTTTTTATTTTCTGTTATTATACGTAGATAAACATATTAACGGTCAAACATATCTCTTGAACGACGTACAAAAAGCAAGAGTGTAACTCTTGATGGGACAAAAGGAGTAATTCTGTTGTTTTTTTTTAAATCCTACACCCTCTTTTCATGCTTGTATGACACTTTACTCTTGGGCACACAAATTTAAAAAAATACTAAACGTGTGAAGTAAAATGAACGAACTGAAAGTTGAAGAATCAAAATGAATGGTACAAATAACCATTAAGGAGTATCATTCTCCCTCCGTTTTTTTAATATTGGTACACTTATTAAAGATGAGTATTTTTTTTAATTGGCACATTCTATTTATGGCAAATTTAAGGTTATTACATCCACTCATTTTACTTTCTCTTCTTTCAATTCAATTTCATCCACTCATTTAACATCTCCTAAATTCTAACCCCAAAAGTGATGTGTCAATGTTAAGAAAACGGAGGGAGTATTTAAAAAGTGTCAAAAGAAGATAAACATTCCAAAATGATAAGTGTGTCAAAATCAATTGAACCGAGGGAGTACTTTCTTTTTAGTGCATATCACAAATAAATTTCAGTTTATAAATTTTCATATGTATTCATTTGTTCTACCAAATTTACTCCAACTAATACCATTATTTAATAATTTTTTTATATTGTTCATGGCATCGTTTATAAAAAAAATGAAGTACTCCCTCCATTTCACTAAGAGTGATACATTTACCTTATTGATATTTTTTTTTAAATAACACACTTTCCATTTTTGGCAAGATTCCTACAATCTCATCCACTCATTATACTTTTTACTTTCTACCCTCAATTTTAACATGGCATTTTCTTCACATTAATCCAAAAGCGTAAAACTAGTCAGCCACTCTTACAACAATAAAATTTTAACATCAATATTGTCACACCAATTTATATAAAATATTGAGTGTAGTGATTTATCTTCACGCCAACGTGAAAGGGTGCTCCAAAGGTGATGAGGTACGCAATAACTCGAAATAGGCCCTTAGCGATGAGGTTATGAGGTCGTTTGCAATATCTCCAAATATATTCAAAAGACGCGCATTAATGGGATTTTCTCCCATCAAATCTATAACTCATTTTTTATTAAATTTTTAATACATATTTGATTGTCGATAGATTTAGTTCCACGTGATGATGATAGTAATTGATTTTACGACAGGAATTTGTGACCGTGTAATCTTAGAGCAAAGTTGATCAATGGACGTGTATTTTCACTATTTGATCCATGATCTTATTTTATTTACGTTTGCATTATGAATAATATCATTACAAACAAAAGGTGTGCTAGAATCTCACATTATAAGAACTAAATTGTAATTCTATATATAAGATTATGAATCACTTCTATATAGTATTAACTAATTTTATAATGAAACTCATCCTTTTATGCCATTCAACGATGACAGAAGTTATGCTAGGAGGGAAATAAGTGAGAGGAGAATTGGAAAATGAATAATCTAAAAAAATAATGTAATTTAATGGAGAAAGAGTAAAGAAAAATTGGGGAAAATAATATGACAAATATAAAAGTTTATCAATTATATATATATATATATATATGTATATGTATATATATACATATATGTGACCCTAATTTCTGTCTATATGTTAATATAATTCATAATCATTTGAAAGTGCTCATATAATTTTTTACCAGCATTGACTTGAATAACTGAACTCATCATACTCTTGATTGGTGCTCGCTTGAAATTTTTCAATCACGAGTCACTATTAATGATATAAATATCCTCGTAATTTACCTAATTTTTTTCGAACATAAAATAAGACTTATTGGTTTTCAAAAGTGCTCATATAATCTTTGATTGGTGTATACATTTTTTAAAGTGTTATTAAACCTTTGATCGATGTAAGAGTTTAAAATTTAAGCCTTCTCACTATATTTCAATCTTAAAAGGAAATCAACCGATATAAGTAACCTTATTTGTTTGGCAACACTAACACGTTGATTAAACCACCATTAAAGCTAGCTACCACAACATTGTAGCACTCATTTCCATCCACCACCACCTCCCAACTCAGCAACAGCCCTTTTGCTTCTCGCCGCACCACCATCACGGTAAATTTCAACACCGTTGTATCATCACATTCATTGATTTTAGCCACCACCATCGCTGCCACTACATAACTCCCTAACTCCAACTCTCTTCTTTCACCACATATCCTCCCATTTTGTACCTGAAATTCTGTTCCACCTTAAGTCTATACTTTTGTGCCCAGTTGTTTTAAAGGTTTGGTGTTAAAACACAAAACAAAAGACACAGTGCGCACACAACTTGTTTACGCAGTTCGGTGCAAATACACCTACGTCTGCGGGGCCTTGCCCAGATCAGAAACCATTCACTAGAAAGCAGTCTTTAGTACAAGAAGCTTAACTTAAATACTAATCCATTGCTAACCTATTGAGTGAATGTTGTGAGATCCCCTCACTGCCGATCCTACGTCGTTGAACCCTCACGAACAACACGTCTCCCTGGATCTCCTCCTCCCGAGGAATTAAGGCTTCCTTGTTTCTGATCTTTACGAACTTGGTCGGATGATTTAACACTCCTCCACTCACCACAGGCAGATTGCTCCAATCACTTCTCACGTAGAGATGAATCCTTGGTCGCCTTGACGATTGCGTTCTTGCTTCTTCCTTTTATCATCTTCGCAATCCTGCCTTGTACAAAACTCTTTCCTTGTATAACTCTACCAAACATAGACTTCTAAACTAAGGAAAAATCTAATTCTAATCTGGTATTTAAATGGACAATCCTTTATTAATAGGACTTGTACCATAGATAAACTTCTTAATCAATTCCTAACTATTACATGAATATTCTTTTACCAGAATTAGATAGCCACGAAATCACATAATAATCTGCACAATATTCTGATCTGATCGCATAATTATACTCCATAATTCGCTCCATAATTCGTGGCTAAAACCTGCTGTTTAGAAAAAACCTGCTCGCAATGGTGTTAAAACACCATATTACCAGTATTCACAATATGCCATAAATAAATCCAACTCTCAAGGACTCTATAGTACCCACACCTCTCCTCCCAAATGGGTCACCTTATTCTCTCCACGCCACCGTCGATTCCCCTCCCCTTTCTTATATTTGCGGAAAAGTTCAAGACCACAAGCAAACACAGCAAGCACACAATTGCACATCATTGCTCTAAGTTTTCATTTTCTTCATCTTCCCTCCCCGCACCAGAACCATCCTAAATCAGTATTGTTTGGAATTTGTACACATTGATTCCAGCCAATACCATCATTGTACAAATGTGGAGGCGATACTTTGCTCACTAACCTTGCTACGAAAGATTTTAAGAAGTTTTGAAATTCAAAAAAGCTAGTAATCGGCAAATCAGGTCAAATTCATTATCGATTAACTCAACTCTGAATCGGCACTTGTTGGATAGCTCCTCTAGAGACAACAGTCGGTGGTGCAACCATAACTTTGATTTCTTAAAGGAAGATGATGTGAATGTGCATATTCCAATGCCTCGTAGTTAATATGATTGCTGGCATTCCGCCAATCGAGTTTGCGTATACTCATCTTCTATTTCACATTATTCACATCTCATGCATTACTAAGCTATTCCTCTGATTACTTTTAATTGAAACACAATCTAATCTAAATTACATTATAATGGCAAGCAAAATTAAATTAAATTGCATTTCATTAAATTAAAATAGATTAGATTAAAGGCAAAGTCTTGGGAAAGACCGTCTGTCCATAAGCTTATAGAAATACCGTCTTTCCATGAGCTTATGGAAGGGCGGGGTTTAGCTAGAATAATAAAAGGTAAAAGACCTTAGTTCCAGTCTTAAAATTTTATTATACAACGTGTAGTAGGTATAAAGTTTATAACCCGATTCATGCAACCCAAAAATTTTATCTTGATTTCTTCTAATTTGCACTTTAAACCCTTGTGTTTATTGAAATTAAGTTAAGTTGATAAAAACCGATAGAGTACATCAAAATGAAACAAAAGAGTAGATCAATCGTGGAATGTATTGAGTCACACTCTGTGAAGTAAGTTCATACCACATTTGAATCAGAAATTCATATTACTATAACAACTAGTACATGTTCTTTCCCCCAATTATATCAAACGATTCTACAGAATGGAAAATATATCTAAGAAATAATGATCGAAATAAGATGAGTTAATATCCCATTTGTAAGCTCTTTTATTAGAGACATCTCCCCTTTGGTTTTAGTGTTTGATCTTAGGCTTCTTCACAATCATAACCGTGCAATGGGCATGGTGGGCACAATAATCACTCACACTCCCCAAGACAGCCCTGCACAACAATAAGAATGTAAATAAAATAAAATCAAACATATTAACTATATAAACTATTTTGTTTGGACCATAAAATGGAATTTTACTATTCTTTCGGTCAAAATAACACGAAATTAAACATTAACGTAAGACTAAATTGTTTTTTCGTTCCCAACATATGATGCAATACCATCTTTTGGTCCCCGGGGCTAATACCGCATTTGTTCAGCAACTAACAAATACAAAATGATTTGTTTAGTCCCTAAGATGGTTTTTAAGGTGATTTTCAGGTGATTTTGGGGGCCAAAAGATGATAAGATCATATGTTAGAGACCATAAAACAATTTAGTCCACGGAAAACCACCTTGGGGATCAAACAAATCATTTTGAATTTGTTGGGTACTGAAGTAAGCGGTATTGGTCTCAGGAACGAAAAGATGCTATAAGATCATATGTTAGGGACAAAAATAATAATTTAGTCTTACGCATACTATTCTCTTCGGCATGAGTTGCGGTTGTACTTGCACTTTCATTTAGTCAAAATTGACTAAAATCACCCTTAAATTTTATTAATATATAAATAAAAATAAAATCACATCAAATAATGTCAGATTTCTTGTAACGTATAATTTCAAGATTTTAATTTTATCATTTTGATTATATAAGTAAATATATTCCGAATCAATTGTCAAAATTGAAAATGGGATGTACCTTTTTATAGCTCCATAGCCATGGCTACCAATAACTAAGATAGTGGCATGGTGTTTCTCCACCTCCTCGCAGAGAACCATCCTGGCATCTCCTTCTACCACTTCTAGGATCACATCATTCACCTTCACAAACCAAAAGGAAAAACCCAAAATCCACAGTAATGAGTTTCGAATTAGGACAAAACTACTCATTAATCTACCATCACAGTACAATTTAATCTACTTCAATCCAATTCATCTCAATTAAGTAAGACACAATATCCTCATTGCTATCGGTGACGAAACCAGGATAAAATTTGAGGGGGGCTGAACTACACTGGCATTTTTGGGGAGGACGAATTCCCTTCACTAACTAAACCTTTTTCAATTTTATTGAGCCGAGGCAGATAAAGACATGAAGAGTATTGTTCCTTTAATTCGTCGGAGTTTACCGGGACGGCCACACCGGCTCGCCCTGGGTTGGTTCCGCCACTGAGTTAAAATTGAGTAGATATAAAAATTTATATGACAATATTGACGTGTCAATGAATTAAAATATATTGATGGTGAAATAGCATTATTAAACATTCTCAAGATGCCTTTGGTGGAATCTATAAATAGTTATGCTAATAAAAGTTAAAGCCGTTTTTGTTATTTGATAAATTGTTGTCCATCTATTTTTAATAAGAACTCTATCCACCACAACCTTAGTTTAATGGTATTTCCAAATGTTTTTTAACCATAAAATATACCCAACTCTTCGTGACTAAAAATCATAAATAGTAATTTAACACCCTAATAAGGCAAAGTTGTGGGAAAGAAAGTATTTCCTTAACCTTATGGAAATATTGAAGTTTAATTAGAATAATAAAATATAAAAGATGTTAATTGTAAAATTTAAAATTTGTTATGCAACGTGTAATAGTTATAAAGATTATAACCCAAAAATTTTATCTTCATTTTTTTTAATTTACACTTTAAACCTTGGGCTTTTCATAATAATCTATAACAATTTAACTAAATAACAAAATTTTGAATTCGCCCTCCAAAATAGTATAAGATAAAAACTAAATTTACCCGCGTAATTAAAACGCATAAAAGAGGCTTCTAAAAATCGTGGAGTTGAGAAATACCGATTTGGAAGCGCAGAGTTCCTTGGCTTTTTCCAGAACTCTGGCGGCAATTTTCTTCAAATCGGAATCCACAAACGGCAGCACATCCGCCGCACCTAAACAATTCCACAATGAAACCCTGATTAATCGAATCGACCGGCGACGGGAAGAAACAGAGGCGGCGATCGAATCGGAAAACGTTACCGGGACCGGCGAGGCCGATGGCGGAGGACGGCGAGGGTTTGGAGTGGACGATGACGAGCTTGAAGGCGTGGATCGGGGCGGAGGGTACGAAGAAGTGATCCAGAGTCCACTCCAGAGCGTAGAAGCTGTGGTCGCTGTCGTCGATTCCGACTACCATAACTGCTTTCTCCGGCGCCGCCGCCATTGACGGTTAGTTTTCTAGCTTTGATTTTTGGTGTGTTGCTGTTACGATTGCTTTGATCTTTGAATGAATTGGTTTGAACTGAGACGCAAGGGCGATGAACTTATACCGGTATGAAAACAGGGGAAAAGCTTCTTCTACACTATCTTATCTGGTAGTATAATTATCCTGTTGGAATATTATTAATTAAAACTGAAAAACTAAATGTCGGAGTAGGAATTTTCTGAATTTTGAAATTTCAACGGAGTTATTAGATTAATTACATCTATTTGAAAAATATTTAGTTTTTAAATTATTTTGATTCGAGTTCAGTCAAATTGTTCATAAACAGTTCAATTCGTTTATGCCTAGAGTTGTGAAGAACTTTTTCTTGTGCTCTTACTCCCAAGTAATTTATATATTTAAGAAAATAGAGTGAGTATTTTATTTCATTTCTGTTGTTCTTTCCATTTTCTTATGGTACTGAGCGATCATGGTGGGAAAAAAGTGCGCCAGTAGTTTGGCGGTGAGTTCTGGATTGGCATAATAATAGAGGGAATTGGATTCCACTGCTCATTCGACTTTTGGCACTTGGCATGCATCAACTCGGTGTACTGGCATTACTTCTTTCTTTTTTTTACTCTGTCCATTCCATCTCTATTTGTACTCCGTTGTTGGAGAAACATGTTTGACCGTTAATAAGTTTGCATACGTTTAATAAGGATAAATAATAAGTTGATATTTAGAAACTACTTGTTACGATGAATTGTACAATATATATACGATGATGTTATTGTTCATATAGATTATCTATTCAAATGTGCGGTCAAACTTTAATAGAGAATAATGTAAAAATAAATAAAAGTGCAAATACAGTTGGGACATTGTGAGTACATTTGTTGCATTTTGGTTTTAGAATCCTTTGAGATTGACATTATTAGTTAGTGTAAGGGTCGTAATATCATTTTATACGGATATTTATATACTCCCACTGTCCCATTTATTTTGTACAAAAATTTTTTACGGTCTCAAATAAATATGTTTGACTGTAAATATGTGTAGTTATGGACAATAATGATACACACAAATTTGATATTTAGAAACTATATGTTACGATGAATCTAATTGTATCTCATATGATAAAATTATTATTCATATACATGTTTTTTTTGAAATAAAACGTTGTTTTCATTAATTGAATAGGTGGTGTACAAAGTGTGGGATGCTCCCATGTAGAGATGGGCTCTACAATATTTTTAGCATGTTGAGCTAAAGAGTGTGCTACAGTGTTAAACTGTCGTCTAACCCAGAATGGTTCTGGATGCATATGACTCTTTGCTAGGTGAACTATCTCATCAATAATGAGGCCGAAGTCCGACAAATTTTCAGTATGGATCTTGACCGCCCTTATGAAAACTTGTGAACAAATGTAATAAAAAAATTTGGACAAAATAAACTGAGACGGAGGAAGTACGTAGATTTGGTAGCAAATGTGAGTGGGTTGAAATTAGCTCTAATTTCAGCCATACACGTCGACCTAAATAGAAATCTTGAGACAAACTAATATAAAGTAAGAATCTTAAGTAGTTATGAAGTAGAAGATAAGAACGAGAACAAAGGAATAGAAAACATCTGGTGGCTGTTTCATCAAACAATGGGCTATCTATTGCGCTAATTTCAAAGTTTTGGGAAAAATTGTATTTTCATACGCTTATGAAAAGATGAGTTTTAATTAGAATAATAAAAGGTAAAAGATCTTAATTGTAATATTAAAATTTTATTATGCAACATATAATTGTTATAAAGTTCATAACCCGATTCATGCAACCCAAAAATTTTATCTTCATTCCTTCTTATTTACTCTTTAAGTCTTGATCTTTCTATGTCTCGTGGAAAGACCGTCTTTCAAGAGACGAAAGTTAAAATCAGAAATGAAAGAGCATATAAATAAAAACCCAAACTTACTTATTTTTTAAAGTGAATGCCTAAACTTTAATTTGGCTGGCCTACTTGAATTGACAGAAAGCCCAATAGCAAACCATTCCAGAAGTGTGTACAAGTACCACCTACTTCCGATTTTGAGTTTGGGTGTGCTATATATGATATATCTCATTTATTTCGATAACAAATATTCTCTTTTTCTTTTTTCATTGGCACATTATTAAGTGAACCAACTTTTTATGTAAATGAAGTTACATGGAGAAAATTTTGTGGAAGGTATAAAAAAAATGGTTGATGAATGAATGAAAATCACCGCGCTTTCCGTTTTGCTATGTTTGACGGCCTACCTTTTTATGTTGTTATTTTTGCAAGTTGAAATATGTTGAGAAAATTTAGTGTATAGAGTAAAAAATTTACTGAGTGATTGAAAATAATTCACTTTTTAACACAAGAAAATGTGCTAATCTTAGACAAATAAACGAAAGTAGAAAGTGCGCCAAACATAAGAAGACATAGGAATACATCTCTTCATTTTTATTTGGTTAACTATTTTTTTCAAAAAAAAAATAGTAAACTAGTTTTAGATGTTATATTTTATGTAAATTGAAATGTTACGTAAGAATAGGGTAAAGATTAGAAAGTTTATTAAATGGATGAAAACAATCATTATTTCTCAAAAAAAATAGTAAACTAGTTTTAGATGTTATATTTTATGTAAATTGAAATGTTACGTAAGAATAGAGTAAAGATTAGAAAGTTTATTAATTGGATGAAAATAATCATTATTTTTATAAATGAAAATGTGATTATTAAGAATTCTTTTTACCATAAAAATAATTGTGATCATTTTTTAAAATATGTTAAATAAAAGTGTGACACATCTATAGCAGCTGAAATTTGGATGGAAGCCACTTTAGGTATTAGCCACTAGCACAAAAGAGTGGATGGAATCGAGTGGGAGGGGAAGAAAAAAAGGCGACCATGGTAAGTGGAGGTTTTCCATTAAAAAGCCTAAAAAGTTTCCTCCACGACCACAAACAGAGAGTCTTTGTTTTCCTTTTTCCTTTTCAGAAACATCTCCCCTTTTAGTTTCCGGAAGGCAACTATAAATGGAGCGATCCATAAATCATACTCCGTATTTAACATTTATTCATGAATATAAATTTAAAACAAAGTTTTGGTAAAGACCGTCGTTCTATAGGCTCATGGAAAGATCGGATTTAATTAGAGAAAAGGTAAAAGGTTTTAGTTGCAATATTAAAAATTTATTATGCAACGTTTAGTAGTTAAAGTTTGTAACCCGATTCATGCAACCCGGAAATTTTATCTTAATTTCTTCTAATTTGCACTTTGAACCTTGATTTTTCCCTGACTTATGGAAAGACCGTCTTTCAAGAGACGGACTCTTAATTTAATTTGAAAGCTTTGGTATATTTGTTCAAATAGATGATCTATTGTAAGACAGACTAAACTTTAAGCGATCGTAGCTTTTTCCTCATTTCTCTTCACATTTTCTTTCCCCTAAAAAAAATAGGGAAAGATCTCTAAAGAAATATGAACAAGAATTGCATAAGGATTTCTGCCTAAAATTTAAAATTATGTGTTGTTTCACGTTGTGATGAATATCATAAATACATAATTCTAACTTGATAAACTTTAACTTGAAAAAAGTGTGAGTAATGATCAATGGTGTTTTTATATAGTTGGATATTTGGAATCATTGGCGGAACTAGGGGGGGCGAGGGGGTGCTAGCGCCTCCCCTAAGATTCGGCGGCCCGGAATTTAGGCCTAGAGCCACTGGAAGCCACCGGATTCTGCCCCCCTTGAATTGTCGGCGCCGGAGCGAGCAGCGGGCGAAAGGAAGCCGTGAGTCCGTAGCTTGAAGATGATGCAGTTTTTTGGTGTTTTTTTTATAACTAAAGGGCCAGTTGGGCTGAAACCCAATTGGCCCAAACAAAATATAAGTAACTAATGACCTAACGGCCCAGCCCTAACCTAATAATATATACTCATCAATCATCATTATCATTATGAGAGTAGAGGCCATTAGTTTGGGACAAACTCCAAGCTCAGCCGCGCATATCCACGTCCACCACCGGCCAGCCACCGCCTGCCACCTGCCGCCGTCCCCTTCTTCAACCACAATCAGCGGTCCGCATCCAAGCCAAACCAAGGGAAAGGTATCAAGAAGTCAATATATTTTTGTTGTGTAATTTATGTTGAATAACTGAATTAAATTGCTTATTTGTATGAATTGTGAATACTGAATATAGATATGAATAATTTAGTGGTTGTGTTGAAATTGTAAAATTTTGAAATTGTGCTAAATATAGATTTGAATAATTTGACATATTTAATTAGACATATTTAATTATACGTATTTAATTAAACATATTTAATTAGACGTATTTAATTAAACGTATTTAATTAGATATATTTAATTAGACGTATTTAATTAGGAGTGCGTCTCTTGAAAGACGGTCTTTCCATAAGTCATGGAAAGACCAAGGTTTAAAGTGTAAATTAGAAGAAATTAAGATAAAATGTTTGGGTTGCATGAACCGGGTTATAAATTTTATAACTACTACATGTTGCATACGTACTAAATTTTTAATGTTGCAACTAAGACCTTTTACCTTTTATTATTCGAATTAAACCTCATCTTTCCATAAGCCTATGGAAAGACCGTCTTTCCCAAGACTTTGTCATTAATTAGACATATTTAATTAGACATATTTAATTAAATATATTTAAAAATATTTTATTTAGCGTTGCAGAAAAAAATTAACCTCTTTTTTGTCCCCCTAATATATACTCCTGTTCCGCCACTGTTTGGAATAGATTAGTAACCAAATTAAATTCCAGTTAAAACCTTCCCCGACTGACCTTTGCGTTTTCTTAATATCATCATACATCATACTGATAATAACAGCCAGCCTGGCACCCTATAATCACAGTCCATGTGATCTCATTGTCTGTAAATTAAGCCCTAAAGGTTTGACAAAATTTTTAATCCCTATGTTTCACTAATAGTGGCCCATTTTCTAATTTTAGATATTTATTTTATATTGATGCTTTTTAATTATGGCAATTTTAATGTTATTATATTCATTCATCTTACTTTTTTTTCTCTTTCAATTTAATTTTATCCGCTCATTTAGCATCTCCAAAATTCTAACACCCAACAGTGGTGCGCTACTAATAGAGAAATAGAGGGAGTACAACTTTAAAATTTAGAAACTTTGACAATAAATATATAAACTTTAACTATAGAGACTCTGCAATAAATAAAAATAAATATTAAATCACACTATAAATTATAATAATTATGAAATGACAATGATTAACTATTGGTCTGTCTAAAATAAGAATTTGTGTTAATATTATATAATACAATATAACAATTTATTCATTACATCACGTCGATGTTGTTACAGTTATAACGTTAATAAATATACTTTTTCATTTTTTTTAAAGTTTAGTATGTGAGAAATTCTTTTGTTTGATCACCCACCTGTTAGAACAATCTAAAAAATTTCATTAAAATTACTTTAAGGAAGAATTATAATATATTTTTTAAGATATATTTTAAAATGTTTTTAATATCATACAAATATTATTGCAATAAATAAAATTAAAAATCAAATCAACTCATTAGCCACATTATTTATAAAATAACTTTATTTAATGGTTAGATGGCATAATTGAATTGTGTGGAGAGCAGCATAATTAATAATAAAAAATAGAGAAAAGTACATATATAACCCTATATAATTGATGAAAGTGCAGATATAACCTTGCGATAATTGAAAGTGCAAATATAACCCTGGTCAGTCAATGCTGGAATAATGGCTTTAGGGTTATATTTGCACATATGTATAATAGTTAGGGTTATATTTGCACATATGTATAATAGTTAGGGTTATATTTGCACAAAAAAATAATTCAGAGTTATATTTGCACTTTCTCCAACATATAGGGTTATATTTGCATATTACCCAAAAAAATAAAATAATTTATTTATTCTGTCTCTTGAAATTCCGTCTCTTGAAATTCCGTCTTGTCTTTCCATAACTTATGAAAAGACAAATGTTTAAACTACAAATTAAAAGAAATCAAAATAAAAATTTTGGGTTGCATTAATCGGGTCATAAACTTATAACTACTGCATGTTCCATAATAAAATTTTAATATTGCAACTAAACCCTTTTACCTTTCTATAATTTCAATTCAACCCCGTCTTTGTATAGGCACATGGAAAGACGGTCTTTCCCAATACTTTGCCTTGTAAAGTGTAAAATGTTAAATAATATTTCAATAAAATAGTGTTAACTATAATATATTAAGATTGAGTCTCCTGACAGGCGGCATGTCCATAAACTTATAGACAATCCATTAATTTTTTTACTTCATACACTGCATTTGTTAAATTACATACAAAATTTAGAATTTTTGAAAATATTTTGGGTAAAATTTTGGGAAAGACAAGATAAAGGATTTTAGTTGCAATATTAAAAATTGATCATACAGCATGTAGTAGTTATAAAGTTTATAACTCGATTTATGCAACCCAAAATTATTATCTTCATCTCTTCTAATTTGCACTTCAAGATATTCACTCAATAATTTTTTATATCATATTTTCTATATTTCAACCTTGAAATAGTATTATTTGTTTTAACTTATAAAATATAATATTTAAATTTTATTAAAAAATTTATAAATTAGATCTGTCTTTTGAAAGACGGTCTTTCCCTAAATTATGGAAAAATCAAGGTTTAAAGTGCAAATTAGAAGAAATGAAGATAAAATTTTTGGACTACATGAATCAGGTTATAAACTTTATAACTACTACACGTTTCATAATAAATTTTTAATATTGCAACTAAGACTTTTACCTTTTATTTTTCAATTAACGTAATTTCCCAAAATTTTGCTTATAAATATTTTCAAAGGGACATGTGTCAATATAACCATATCTACCTAAGTAATTACTAATATAACCCTATAATAATTTTTAGTGCAAATATAACCATAACTAGCTAATGAAAGTGCCAATATAACCCTCAAACCCCATTTCCGATATTGACCTCAATTTTCTGGCGTTGACTCTATGTAAATTGACCAAAATACCCTTTGGACTAACTCTGAAATTAAGTGGATAATTTTACCCTCATAGTTCGCCGAACTACCGTTGGATCGCCGCCGGGCCACCACCTGCTGCTGGAACATGTAGGGTTATATCAGCACATTCCTAATGTTTTTAGGGTTATACCAGCACATTTCTAATGTTTGTAGGGTTAGGGTTATATTAGCACGTTATGAAATCTTTTTGGGTTATATCAGCACATTCCTAATGTTTGATGGTTATATTAGCACATTTCTAATGTTTGTATGGTTATATCATCACATTCTTAAAACTTATGAGGTTATATCAGCACATATTATAAATATTAAGTGTGTGGTACTCGGCTGGCCTTAACAGGCGACCACATCATCATATACAACATTATAACATCATAAAAATATCTCATACAACATAAAATTTGACATCATGACACCATCATTAATATTAAACACCATTATCACATATCATAGCCTCATTTCAAAACTTATTAACATTAAAAATCCTAGGTCGAAGAAAACAGCAAAATAACAATCACACACAACACTAAACATCATCCAATCATCAATCCAGACTAAACACAACAAAATAAACAAAATATCACTAAAATCCCTATATTCTATAGTATGTGCTGACATAACCCTATAAATTTTAGAAATGCGCTGATTAACCTTACTAGATTGATTATTTTAAATATTAAAAGTTATATTGACACTTATATGTAGGCTTATAAAAACACTTTTTTTCATTTATTAATAATCTGGAAATGTCATTCTTACCCAGTTATGGTATCATATACCATGCTTGACTCATAAGATCCGTGAAAGCGTGGGGACAAAATTGCCTTTTCAACGCCGCTCAAAAAGGTTACTTTCTCAGCACGTCTAAAGCCACTTCCCCAACTAGGATTATTTTTGATATTTTTTAATATCATTACTCACTATTAATCCACCGTTTTACTTTATCATTTACCATCCCACTGCCGCCATTTTTATAATAATTTAGGCAAAGAACAACTAGATTTCAGGTATAATAGTACCAGGATTATAAAATAGTTGGTGAAAAAATAGCAGAGATTTTTTCTTTTTTGTCAGCTGAAATGAAATTCTGCAAGAAGTACGAGGAATTCATGCAAGTGCAGCCTCACAGGGATGAAATCCCTCGGGTTGGATTCAAGAAACTGAAGAAGATTTTGAAACGGTGTCGTAGGGATGGTGTCGTTCGCTCCGATGATCATTCCGGCGAGTGCCCCGACTCGTGCCTAGGTTTTCTGATTTTCCGATGTTCTTTCTGTTTTGTGTCGAAAAAGGATTCGATTATATCAGTGTTTTATTAATTATTATTTGAGGCTTAATTTCGTTTTCTTTCTCTCTGTTTTTTGAATTTCCATTAATTTAGTCACCTTTTGCCTTTTGAAGTTCATGTGGAAAGGAAATGGTTCACTTTGTTGATAATCTCTCTGGTCAATTATTTACCCATTTAAAGTGTATGGTAACATTAATGAATGTTTGAAGAATGATATGGTGTGAATCTTGATGATTTTGATAATGGACCATTGCAACAAAAATATCTGAAATAAATATGTTGGGATAATCCCCCAAATGTAGATGTAATTAAGGCTGTTATTCAAATCATAAGGCCGTGTTCTTTTCGACTGATTTGAACTGAACTGAACTGAACTATCCGTACAATTTATTCCTATTAAATACTGAACTGAATTTTGTTGTGCTCCCTGCAGTTTGTGATGGCACATTTTTTCCTTCTCTGATGAAGGAAATGTCTGAAGTTGTTGGTTTCTTCAATGAACATGCACAGAAATTGCTTGAGCTGCATCTGTCTTCGGGTTTTAGCAAATGCCTCATTTGGTTCAAGGAGAAACTTCCGGGGAACCACGTTGCCTTGGTTCAAGAAGGCAAGGAACTGGTGAATTACGCGCTGATTAACGCCATTGCAATGCGTAAGATACTCAAGAAATACGACAAGGTAATGGTATATAATACGCAATGATCATGTACTGATATGTGGAATGTGGAATGTGGATTTACCTTGTTTGTATAATTTGTAGATTCACTACTCGAAACAAGGCCAAGTGTTCAAATCGGAAGCTCACAACATGCACATCGAGCTTCTTCAGTCGCCGTGGCTATGTGAGCTCATGGCATTCCACATAAACACGAGAACTGCAAAGGCCAACGCGTTGAAAGCTCCAGCGATGCTTGAGGGATGCTCCCTTGTAGACAAGGATGGAAAGCCGTCGCTTCTTTGTGAACTCTTTGATTCAGTCAACTTGGAAATCGACTTGACATGTTCCATCTGCCTGGTAATTAGTTTCTACTCCTTTTACACTTCCTGAGTCACGAACTCTTAGATCAAGTTCTTAACCTTCATTGCCTTTCTTGGAACTATATAAGTGGAACAAAAACTCTTTCTTAGTTAATGTTCTTTCCGAGGTAAGAAAATACATCCACCATCCACTCAAAGAGTTGCGCTTGTATTACTCGCCAAGTGGAACAGGAGAAGTTTGTGTGTGTATTATTAAAAAGTAAGCAAACACGACTCTTTAGGTGGAACAGAGGGAATTTATATTTGCCCTTCTTCAATGCAAACTATTATGTTCCTTAATATTTTTACATATTTGTGATCATACAGCTTTACTATTACTTGCAAGTCTTGGTGTTAAAACATTTTTCCTCCTACAGGATACAGTCTTTGATCCAGTATCTTTGACATGTGGGCACATATTCTGCTATATGTGTGCTTGTAAGGCGGCATCAGTCACCATTGTGGATGGTTTAAAGACAGCAAATCCAAAGGAAAAATGTCCCCTTTGCCGCGAGGTGATGTACTTCTTTATTTGATTCCAAAGAATCGTATTTTGATTTTTTGAGTTAAGAGGTCATTAGTTTATGCTTAAAGTGAGTACAATGTTGTCAGGAAGACGCGTTTGAAGGTGCTGTGCACATGGAGGAGCTAAACGTTCTGTTAAGTAAAAGGTGTGCACTTCTTGATCTAATGCACCGATGTTAAAACCTATACTTACTGGAATCGCACATTTATTTGAACTGAAAATGGCGTATTTGAGCAGTTGTCGCGAGTATTGGAAGGAGAGGATGCATACAGAAAGGATAGAAAGAGTTAAGCAGGCAAAGGAGCACTGGGAATCGCAATGCCGGGCATTCACAGGGATTTGAAAGTGTCATCAGTTTTCCGACAAATTATACAGCTGTGTAGATATGTTTTCGAGTGTGAATTTAGATTTGTTTATAATCAAATTATATAATTGTACAAGGTTCAAGTGTGCATTCATTTGCCTGTTTATGTAACATTCAGAACTAACTCTCCAACTGCAAAAGTTTCACTTTTAGCACGCTTCTTGACATTTATTGCGACCAACGTTAGTTGGAACTCGGAAAAACAAGATAGTTGAGAAAGAAGAAACAAAAACAACCTAATGAAGTTTTAAACTGCACTTACAGGCTGCAACTTTACCAGAAAATTGTAAGGGCAAAAATGAAATACTATTGTTGTGATTCTTGATTGGATATTGTTTATAACCTGTCCAATATCCACCATAATTTGCTACAAAATTCCAACTTTGATTTTCTAACATCATGAGAGCTCATGAGCATTGTGTAGGAACAGAAACAATTAAACTCTGCATCCTTAACATTCAACAACTGGGTGCTAAAATCAGAGACCCGCATTTCATCATTCTTGAGTCTTGTTCTTCTCTACGCTACTTCAACTCTTCAAATACCAACAATCAAAGGGTTTTTGCCTTTGGACTCGTGATACCGTTTGCAAAGGTTCATCAGCGTCGCTACTGAATGCTGCATCTTGTTCAGCTTCGTGTCCATAAACATGGCCTGAAACATCCGAAAGCCATCACAAAACAAA
Organism: Rubia yunnanensis; assembly: GCA_037428765.1. NCBI lineage: Eukaryota > Viridiplantae > Streptophyta > Magnoliopsida > Gentianales > Rubiaceae > Rubia > Rubia yunnanensis. Next base: position 233,955 of record CM075062.1, read on the forward strand.
CACCAACGCCACAAACAATGAACCAATTCAACGCATTCCAAACTTTCTAACCTGATAATCATCTCCATACTCATCAATAAGTCTACCAACATAAATTCGCTGTATCGTGGTCAGAGGTTGCAGGGGCCCGGATTTCCCATCCTTTCGCTTCTTCCCAAGCGCAGTCTTCAAATCTGAAAGGCGAAACAGCATTCCTAACTTGTAATGATGCATTTGATGACACAATAAATAATGCTAAAATTCAATAGTCTTCAAATCCAAGAGGTGAAATAGCAATTCCTAACTTGTAGTGTCACGTTACATTTGATGACACAATAAAAGAATGCTAAAATTCGAAAGGCACTCCATTTGAAAACTAAAGTTATCCACCATCCTTTATATTAGAAGATTGTTATAAACTGGTAAGAAATCCACATAGCTTAAGGTTTTCATTTCAATTCATGGAGATAGGAGGAATAAAATCGCAGGAAAAAAAAACAAATTAAAACATAAAGATATGGAACTCAAAAACCTATTCTTCAGAAATTCGAAAAAATAAAACTGGTAGGAACTCCACATTTCTTAAGGTTTTGATTTCAATTCATGGAGAAAGGGGAATAAAATCGCAGAAAATAACCCAAAACAATTCAAAACATATACATATAGAATTCAAAAACCAATTCATCAGAAATAGAAGGGGGGGAAAAAAGAAAATCAACTTACCGTCCTCTTCGAGCTCGCTGCCGGAATCCAGGGCGGGGTCCACATCATAGTACGCCGGAGAATGCTCGGCGATCTGCAGCGATTCCAATTCCACGAGATGAGAGGTGCGGGAGCTGGAACCGAGCAAATTAGGGTTCGAAACGACGCCGAATGATCTGTAATTATCGATTACGCTCGCTTCTTCGTCCCACTTCGAATCCGGGTCGATTAGGGACCGGAATTTGGGCGGGAGATTGAACGCCGGCTTGAAGACGCCGGGACGCTTCTTCGGGAGCGCGACTTGAACCTTGGCTCTGTTCCGCTTGTACTTCCGCCGTGAACCGCCCATCGCCGCCGATTCTACCGCTAGGGTTTAAGGTCTAAGGTTTATGGTGTAAATGAGGATCAGAGAGATGTTGAGTTTTATGGGTCCTAGAATATAGTCCATACGACGTCGTATAGGACCATTTTCTCCATAACAGAACTGGGTTAACCGTGCGACCTAGCCATGCTCCGACTATCGTTTGATTCAGGGTCGGTCCTAACTTTTCATGGGACTGAAGCAAACTATAAAAGAACTCACATATATATTAAATATAATTAATTTTGTAGCATTTTAAATAATTTAATTATAAATTATAGAGTAAAAATTATATTTGATCGGAGGAAGTTGTAATTTTAGCAATCAAGCAGGGTTTAAATTTTAGGGATCCTTTCTAAATGTTAGTGCTAAGCACAACACCATTTTCAAACAATAAAATTTGGGGGCCCGAAGAAAACATCTCGCATGCCTCAACATATGTGTCGGCCTCGTATAATTATCACGCACCTCACACTCAGCGAGCTTGATCCCAACGCATCAAGCTTTTAGAGTACACACCAGACCTTTAGAGTACCGTAAATAAGTGCACAACGAAATACACTGTTTTTAATCTTTTACAATGGAATACATTATTTTCAATATATTACAAAAATGTAACTGAATCATTCTTGTTACTGAATGGATGATATTCTGATATGTTTTTAATGGATCAGCTACTACTAATTTAGCTGCCTATCAGTTCATCAGCTTCACTGGAGTCTGAACAAATGCTACAAAACTAAACTATAATCAATCATCTCAACTGAATCATGCTTCTTCTTAAACTCTGCAAAAGATCCGGCAATCCAGTAGAAAACCCGATGAATCTCAGAGTTGGGAAGATCGATTCGCGTATTCTTGAACCAATGCACCGAATAGAGAAGGCCTCTCCAGCAAACTAGATGGCCTCTCAAACTCTTTCGCTCTTCCTGTTTATCGCGTTAACATAAGAATGAATCAAACCTCATTTTAAGCTCGAATAAGATGTTATGGGTTCAGATTTCAGAAAACAAACCTGCATCGATGACAAGAACGCGATCACAGTCCATGACAGTAGGGATCCTGTGAGCAATGCTGATGATTGTGCACAGAGCAAAGTCCTCCCTGATGATCTTCTGGATCACGCCGTCGGTTTGTGAATCAACTGAAGCAGTAGCCTCATCCATGAACAACACTCTGCTGTGTTTCAGCATCACTCTTCCTAAGCACAGAAGCTGCCTCTGCCCAACACTCCAGTTTTCGCCGTTGTCCACAACAGGAGAATCAAGCTTGTCGGGTTTTGCAGCGACAACTTCCTTCAGCTGGCATCGCTCCAGACTCTGCAGTAAAGAGAGACACGAAAACAATGGTTCCCTCAATTTTTACAGTTGCTACAGTGTATTTATTCCAATGATTTACTTTATATCTTCCTCTGAAAAGAATATTCCGTACCTGCCATATTTCTTCATCTGAGTACTGCCCAATTGGATCAATGTTGCTCCTCACAGTTCCTTCAAAGAGAACAGGTTCTTGAGGGATGATCCCGAATCGTGACCTGAGATCATGAAGCCCGAGAGCGCTGATATCGATGCCATCAACGATGATTCTTCCGGCTGAGGGCTCCACCAACCTGAAGAAAACCTGGATCAAGGTTGATTTTCCACCTCCAGTTCGACCTACTACGCCAATCTTCTCACCTCCATTTATGCTCAGTGTTATTCCTTTCAGAACAAGAGGCGTATCCGCGCGATATCTCACCTGCAAACATCAAAAGATTCAAAACCATGTTTCAAGATGCTGCATTCTCATGCAATGATCATTCCGACATGCGAATAAGAAGTTACCTGTAAATCAACTAGATCAATGTTGCCCCTATTAGGCCATTCTGGAGGTGGAAGAATGTCTTTTCTCTTCCATTCGGCTTCTGATGGAATGTTCGTAAACTGCTTTATCCTCTCGACGGAAACCATCTTGTTTTCCAAGAAGCAACTGACATAGATTGCCAAGAACATCACGGAGTTGAGGGACAACCCGTACGATAAAGACAAACCGACATCCTCTGAACAAGTTAAGGTAGATGAAACAGTGTCATTGGATTTCAGCTAAAACAACCATAGGGCACAATGCAATTGGAAAGAAAGATGACAGCCTTAGAAAAACATCGTACAAGCAAAGGTAGATGAAACAATGTCATTAGATTTTCGCTAAAACGACCTTAGAACACAATGCAATTTTGAAAGAAGGTTGACATTTGACAACCTCAGAAAAACATTGTAGTACAAGTAAAGGTAGGTGAAACAATGTCATTGGATTTTAGCTAAAACATCCATAGAACACAATGCAATTGGAAAGAAGGTTGACAACCTCAGAAAAACATCGTACCTGGCTTGATAATGCTGCTTGGCAAGACAATCAGTAACAATGCCGAAAAGCAAAGGATTAAACACCCCATGAGTTCCAACCGAAAACCCAACCATTCATTGGATCCATTGTTGTGGAAATCCATACGAAGGTTCCCATTCACGCGGTTCACATTTTCTTGACAGAAGCTATCCTGTTTCCTGAAACATCGAATTGTCGTGACCCCTGATATGCTTTCTGAGAAGTGGTGAATCACAGGTGCTTTTGTGATCGAGTCAAGCCGGGTCAATTCACGAGATGTTGCAAGATAGTAGCCCTGCATCAGCCAAAATGTCACGCGGAAATGTTAACTACAACACGCGAAAACAGAATCATATAGCTGATGAAATGCTGTTCATACCCGATACCAAATGTTCAGCCACGCTAGTGGAACCAACAGAAAGACAGTTGGCCAAGCATTCTGACATGTGATGATTATAATACCGAACAGCGTGATATACATTGTCACGAAGAAATTCACGAACAATGGGAGGAACACGTCCACATTGGTCTGATCATTTGATGCCTGCAAAAAAACAATTACCAAACATATGTAAAACAAAACTCACTTAGATTATCAGCAGAAGACTGAAACCTGAAAACTTACCCGACTTAAGATTCTTCCAGAAGGCGTAGTATCAAAGAATGACATGGGAGCATGAAGAATGCTGTTAAGAATCCCTCTGAAGAATATTTGCGCGGTCTTAAGCCCCATGAATATGAGTATAACAATTCTTATCATCACCAGAAGGAATGAAATGAATCCAATTATTGCATAAACCTCAATGAACAAAGAGGGGCTGAAGGACAAGGCTCTCTCAGCTGAGGTTTCATAAGCCAGCCAATAATCACCAGACATTAACGCCGCTTGCCACAACACAGATGCAGTCAACACGAAAACCACTCCCCACCACCCAAAAGACTCAGTGATGTACTGCTTGTAAACACTCAAACTAACCTTCCCGATTTCGCGCTCTTCTTCTTTTATGAGCTTGGCATTTCCCTTAGAAGAGACAGATTGAACTAGCTGTTTAGTCTCCCCGTTTGCTTGAGGAGATTTGGGAGGTTCGGCCGAGTTATCAATCTGTTTGGAACTTTCAGCCTCAACTAGCTCCATAGATGACTCGTGAGCGGATACTAACATTCCAAAATCATTTCTTACATCAAGAAGTTCATTGTACTTTCCTGATTGAACTATCATTCCATCCCGCATTACCTGATGTTTAAGATTAAGGTTTCGTTTCAGTTCCATGAAGAGGAATAATGCAGACATGCATTTGATGGAACCTAACTACAACAATAAGGAAGCTTCTGTCCAGTAATTCGATGAAATTAAGGAACGAGGAATCGATGTAAAAGGAGTTGTACTTACAAGGATCAGATCAACATTGTGCAAGAAATCAACTTGATGCGTAACGAGTAAAACTGTCTTCTCCCGAAGGATTCCCCTAACACATTCCTACATAAGAGACATAAGCCATTAAACTGAAATCCTATCATAAGAACAATCATATGTTCATAAGATTAGTGACTTAATTATAAGACAAAACAAAATGAACAATTTGCATGGTGAATTACCTTGAATATTTCAGAGCCAGTGTGAGCATCAACAGCGCTAAAAACATCATCAAGCAGATAGATATCGCAGTCTTGATAAACCGCTCTAGCGAGCTGAATACGCTGCTTTTGTCCACCACTGAGGTTGATCCCGCGCTCTCCTATCTCAGTCTGATCTCCGAACTCCATCATTTCCAAGTCCTTTTCCAGACAGCAAACTCGGACAACTTCCTTGTACCTCTCCTGGTCCATCGTCTCCCCGAAGAGGATGTTTTCCTCTATCGTGCCATTCTGAATCCACGCTGTCTGAGCAACATATGCTGTGGTACCGCAAACCCTGAGCTGCAAGATACAGAGTTTATATTGTAACTTTCGAGACAAGAAACAGTATTTCAGACACTAAAAACATGATAAATCAGTATTTGAGACACTAAAAACAGTATTTCAAACACTAAAAACGTGATAAATCAAACACATTTTACCTTTCCAGATAGTTTATGCATCTCGCCAAGAACTGATGACAGAAGTGAGGACTTTCCTGATCCAACAGTACCAACAATGGCTGCAAGATCACCTTTCTTGATCGAGAAATTCAAATCTCTTACGATGCCTTCTTTTGTTTCTTCATCCCAGCTAAACGCGCCATCTTCCACTTCCACAGCGATTCCATCCCCACAACCTTGTACTCTCTCGACAGAATCATCAACCAGCTCCTTGCTCATCATGAACTTGTCCAACCTGTCGAGCGAAATCATGGCCTGAGAAAGCGAGATCATGGACTGGGGGAACGTCCTGATCGGCTCCTGCAACATCTTGAAGAGTGAAGTGGCAGTAAACACCACCCCTGCATCAAGCCGATATCCAAGCAAAATTGCACTTCCAAACGTGAATGTAGCTATCATAACCGGGGTTGTCCATAGCACGATAACATTCGCAGAAAACGAGTACATGAAACTAGACAGCCACGAAAACTCAATATCGCGAAAAGACTGAATCCTCTTGTTGAAATGCTCCTCCCAGGCCTGGAACTTGATCACTCTCATGTAACTCAGCATCTCATTCGTCGCCTTCATTCTCGAATCCCTATTCTTCATGATGTTGAACTGGTACCGGTTATTCCTCTTAGTCCCGAACACCACAAACACGATGACAAGAACAAGTCCAAGCAATGCCACGAAAGTCGAGTATCCTAGGTAAGTGTAGAGGAGAGAAATAGCTATAGTGATCTGCAAAGGCATCAACCAAATAGCATGAAGCTGAAGCATCATGTCTGAAAGCTGTTGTGCATCCACAGCCATGTAGTTCACAATCTGTCCAACGCCATGTGCTTGCCTAGCCGAGCAAGATAACCTTAACCCCTTCTTGTACAAGGATGTAATAAGCGTGGAGCGGATCAGCATCCCGAGTTTCTGTGAGTTGAAGTTAAACTGATGAGAGGTCAAAACCTCCACAAACTTGGCCATTAACAGTATCAACACTAAATAGTACCCTTCGTAAACAGAACTCCGTTTTCCAGCTGTGAAATCGACAAAGCGCTGAATAAGCGTTGGTCCAATGTACATTACACACAACCTTAAAACTGCAAGGAAGGCTGTGAAGGAAACCTCTCTCCAGAAACAACGCAACAATGTTGTTCGAACAGGATGCTTAGAATTCTCCTCGGGTTTAGGCCAGTTTCTAGCGAAAAGCTCTGACATTACCTCAGCTCGATGATGAGGTGAAAGAGTAGGAACCTCATCAAGCTTCAGAGGCTCTTTATACCCTTTTGCCAGCAAAGGATTCACCCATAGCCAGAACGCCTTTGATACAAGAGATGCAGAAGCAAAACCTGTGATATTCGAATCATCGTGCAGTTTAACCACTCCATTTCCATTGGTTAAGGATTCAGTTCGTCTGAAACTTGGTACAATGCCAGTTGAGCCCTTTATAGCAACTGTCAAAAGGACAATCCACAAAGGATACTGAACTACTGAGACTGTGTCATCCAATCTTAAGACAGAACCCGAACCTGAACCATCTACGGAAATCAAGCGAATAAGGCCTGATGACAAGAACAACGTTTGAACAACAAACCCCGCGATCCAATAGACCCGGAGAGTCAATGGATGAGTAACAGCTCGAAATCTCTTCTCATGAACAACTAACACAGTGATCAAGAAATGAACAACAGCTTGAATCAACCAAAATACTCCATCAATTTTATCATTCCCACTAAAAGCAAGAATGCATAATACAGTGGAAGAAAGAGCTAAGACAATGGTAACAATATAAGTCAGTCTGAACCAAAACTTTACTTCTGGAGGGGAAATCGAACTTCTCTCAGCCTCAATCAAAGGCTTATTGACATCAGAACTAGAATTCGCTTTCGACCTGAATCTAGACAATAGCTTTTGTACAGCAAAGACAGTAAAAATAGCCAAAAGCAAGATGTTGAAGAAAGATAGCAAAGCTCTCTGAGGACATGGAGAAAGGAGCAAGAACCTCAGCCATTGGAGCACTGAATTTTTCTCCCCTGAGAATTGCACCACAGAAGCTGAACAAGAAAGTGATGTAAGCCATGAAGCTGAATCAAAACCCCTCCTCAAAAGATACATTTTTTAACTGTTTTTTCCTGAGAAAACATTAAAAATTCAAAAAGTGTAAGAACTCAGCAACCTCAAATTCAAGAAAAAAAGCATGGGTCAGGACCATCAGGTAATCATTTCTGTAAGGAAAAAATGAACATAAAAAAACCAAATAGAGTAAACGTTCAGCAACCTCAAATTCAAGAAAACACTGATCAGGTTATCATTTCTTTAAGAAAAAACACTCCCAACGGTGAGATTCGAACTCGAACTCACCGATAGTGACACCAAACTTCAACCGCTCGGATTACTTATCATAAAACTTCTTTTCTCGAAACTACACAGCAAAAACTAAGATATGAACAGAACAGAACAGAACAACATGCAAGCAGGGAAAATCTCACGTTTTCTCTCAGAACCCAGAACAGAAGAACTCCCTTGATTCTGGGGAAATCCCACCTCGGAATTTCAGAACCAGAATATCAGTTCTTGATCACAGTATTCATCGGGCTCAAAAACTGCAACAATGGCTCCGGAAGTTCATTTTTTTTCCTGGGTTCGTGTCGGAAAATGCGCTCGGCCGACGATTCAACGAATGACTGCAAGTTTCCCAGCTTGCACGATTAAATACAGAAGCTGTCAGAGGTGAAAAGGACTAGCCAATGGGAAATTCATGGGAAAATATATTACAGAAATGAAGAACAATTTAATATTGTTTAGTTCGCATTATGTTGACTCGGGACAGGTGTGAAAAACAAGATTATGAATTTTCTGCATTTGAACTACTTTAGGGAAATCTACATTATGATCCCATGCTTATTACACCATGATTGCCCTAATACTATTTGGAGACTTTAAGAAACAAAGCCACTTTTCCTCCACACATTATCTTTATCAATAATATATTTGCTCTAAATTTATTTAGGCAAAGTCTTGGGAGATACGGTCTTTCCATAGGCTTATGGGAAGATGGAGTTTGAATAGAATAATAAAAGGTAAAGGGTCTTAGTTGCAGTATTAAACTTTTAGTATGCAACGTGTAATAGTTATAAAATTTATAATCCAGTTCATGCAATCCGAAAATTTTATCTTCATTTCTTTTAATTTACACTTTAAACATTGAATTTTTCATAACTAATAGAAATACCGTATTTCAAGAGACGGACTCATTTATTTATGGATCAAGTTTGCATATGCACAATTTAATGTATGGTCATGCACTTTATACTATCACTACCTGTGAAGTACTGTTGTTTGTTACCATTGATCTTTTTTAGGTGTAGCATGTGATTATAAAAGTAGAGCTTAGTTGTCAATGTTTAAAAGTACTCCCTCCGTTTTTTTAATATTGGCATACTTATTAAAAATGGGTTTTTTTTTCATTGGCACTTTCTATTTATGGCAAGTTTAAGGTTATTACATCCACTCATTTTACTTTCTCTTCTTTCAATTCAATTTCATCCACTCATTTAGCATCTCCTAAATTCTAACACCAAAAATGAGGTGTCAATATTAAAAAAACGGAGGGAGTACTTCTAAACACTTTATAACAAGAGATTCAGCAAATCTAGTTGGGTATAAACACTTGATTTGTTCATTGATATTTTATATCGTGGCACAGTTTATCTTTTTGGAAAGATTCAAGGAATGGAGGGAGTAATTGAAATGGTTGAATAGATTGATAGTTTTTTCCATGACAATTATATTGATAGTTAATGAAAGAGATCTTACTAATAGCATAGAAATTCAGTAATATACTAGATACAATGAGTGTCGTGGCCCTAATAGTGTGACGGTATTTAATATAGTTTAAAGAAAATAAAATAAATTACTTATATTTTATTTTTGGCGGGATTCAATCTCTTTATAATTATCACGAGAAAATGACGGTTTAGATGCCCACTTTTAGGCGAAATTACGGGGTTTGTTTATCTTTTTGCACCATGTTCCTACAAGGTACCTAAACTATTACGAAATGTCACTATTAGAAAACGGATGCATAGGCATCGGTACAAATGTACCAGTGTCGAAATACCCGTGCTAAGAATATCATTAGCACCGGTATGAACATCTGAACAAAGAAGTACCGGTGCCTTTATTATTTACAACACCGGTAACCAACATGCCGGTGCTCAATACCGATGCATGAGAGAATAACTTACAAATAAGATAATTTTGAACATCGGTAATGCACGTATCGGTGCATATAATCAGTTATACGGAAAAAATCACGCGACAAGTAGAAAAATGTTAGCACCGGTTTGATTTTTCGTTGTAGCACCGGTAACTGAACCGATGCTATAGGTATAGAACTAAACTTTGGGCAATAGTGCAATTTCAGATTGTACGAGATTTATCTTTTCAATTTTAGGGATGTTCCATTTATCCAATAATGTCCAAATAGCATAGTTGTGAACTTGAATTATGAAATTTCAATATGGAATTGCCAATTTTGATTTTCGACAATTCCAAGATTCTCGGAGTGACCTAAGTGCAAAAGGCAAAAAGTTCACTTGAACGTCCAAATTAAAATCTGCTCGAATGTAGTGCTACATTATGAATCCGTAAAGTATATGCAAAAACTTAATCAAAAAAATTATTAATATTTCTTGAAAAAACATTACCCATAATCCTCCCCGTTAGAACTTCCTAACTTCTTAGTCATTATAGTAAGATACTATAACGCATGTACTAGCGCTTTATAAATTTTCACTAAAAGTTACTTTTCTATTTAATTAACTTCAATTAACCCAAGAATACCTAATATGAAATAAATTCGATTAAAAAATTGACGGTGTAACGCAATTTTGGGTAATAGTTCAATTTTAGCAAAGTTACGTACGGATCAATTTCAGGGACCCGTCATACACAATTTTTGAACACGGGAAAGACAAAATGTACAATTGATTACTTATCAATCCAATTATTTAAATATATTAACCGGAAAAATTGTCCGACATGGATAAAAAAGTGTGGGATGAAATTATGAATTTTAGAATGTTTAAAACTAGTATTAGCACCAGTATCTGTAATACCGGTGCTACAAACTTAGAAAAAAATTCTCTCATTTCCTCTTTGTTGCTAAAAAATAATTCTGAAGCAGTCTCAGGCAGCTGCTTCAACTAATATGAGAACCGGTTCGGATGCTTTTAGCACCGGTTTGTGTACCGGTGTTTGGTACTTGGACAACTTTTTTTCTCTTTTCCCCTCTGTTTCTAAAAAAATTTCTAAAGCAGCCTCAGGCAGCTGCGTCAACTAATTTAAGCACTAGTTCGGATGCTTTTAGCATCGATTTTGTACCGGTTCTTGGTACTTGGAAAATTTTCATTCGGCTTTGCTCTCGGATTCCAAAAAATACAAAAAAAAAATCCATTCAAAGCAGCCTGGAGGACCTGCGTTTAATACTATAGGCACCGGTATTGTGCATTTAGTACCAATGTTTGTGTGACGAATAGATCTGAACCATTTATTTATCTCTTTCATTAAATCTCAACCGTTAAAATGTTTTTGCTATCTATATATATACCCTGAAAACCATTTTTTTCCCGCCTCCTCATCCCTCCCACACTTCACAGAAACCCTACTTCTTCCCCACCTCTTCATCCCTCACACACATCACTTGTACACCCTCTTCATTCGCTCCATCCCGCCGAGGATTTCGACAACCTCACCACCGCCAAGGCCCGTCAGCACACCCAAGGCCCATCCACTGCATTGGCCCGTCCGCACAGCTGCTGAAGGAGGGCAGTGTCCCGTTCAAGGTCGACATCGTGAAGGATGCATGTAAAAATATTGTGCTTTTGTTTATTATCTATGTAGTATGTCGTTGATTGCGATTACATTGCTCTTTGTGTAATAACTCTCACTTATTCCTCTCAAATTTCATCACTATGCCAACGCCGACGTCGTCCGGTGGGGAGAGCCAAATTCTGGCAAGCGCACACTACAAGAGCTGGAGTTGGAGGATAATGGTCCGCCACCGGGTCGGGAGAGCCGGAAACCATAGTATTTCTATTTCCTTTCCAATCAATTTATGTTTTCCTATACCTAAAATTATATCTGTAGTTTTCGTTCGATTTACAAATGTTTCAAGACTTTAACAATGAATGGTTGGTAACATTTAAAGTTTAAAGGTTTTTTTGTGTATTGATGATTTGTAGTTATGTTCAAACTGTTGAGATATTGCAGTTCACCGGGACCAAGGAAACTTAAAGTGTTTGTCATTGTTTGTTTATACACTCTTTGCTTTTGTGGCCCGGGAAAACTGCTTCATTTCGACATTATAAATGTCGAAATATGCATTAGTTAAAGGGCACTTCATAGGTTGCCTTTGATTCATGTATTTCCCTCTAACTATGTAATGTTTCTTCCATTACAAAAAGTGTTGTAACATTTACAACTCTGTAATTTAAAATGTGCTAAATTTGTAGGTGTTTTGATTATATCTAGATTATGTTTAAACTGTTGACATATTGCAGTCTAATTGGGCCACAGAAACTCGGAGTGTTTGACATGGTTTGTTTAAACATTCCTTGCTTTCGTGACCCCGAGAAACTGCTTCATTTTGACATTTTAAATTAATAAGCATTAGTTAAAGGGCACTGCATAGGTTGCCTTCGATTAATGTATGGCCATCTAACTGTGTAATGCTTATAACATGTGTAGAATCTTCCATTTCAATTGTGGAGATTTTTGTAGTCTATGAGCGCCAAGTAGACTTGGTGTGTTTATCTTTAACTATTTAACATTGTGTGTTTAACATTAAATCATTGTTGATGTTAAATACAATGTTAAAGCATAGTTATACACACCAAGTTTCCCTGGTGCTCAAATGCTACTTCATTTCAACATTTTAAATGGTTTTCTATCGTAATTGTTATTGTGAACAGGGTTAACGGAGGGAGAACTAGTTTAAGGGCATTGCATCGGTTGCTTTCTAGAACTCCGCAATTTTAAATGTGGAAATTTTGTAGTGTATGAGCACCAAGGAGGCATGGTGTGTTCATCGTTATTTGTGTTTAACATTAAACTGTGTTGATATTAAATACATTGTTAAAATATATATATATATATATATATATATATATATATATATATATATATACACACCATGCCTCTTTCAGGGTGCTCAAATGCTGCATCTTTTCGACATTTAAAATTGTATTGTTCGACATTTGCAGAAATCTAAAATTTAAATTGTGGAGATTTTGCAGTTTATAAGCACCGTTGAAACATGGTGTGTTAGTTTTTAACATGGTGTGTTAGTCTTTAACATGGTGCGTTAGTTTTTAACATGGTGCGTTAGTTTTTAACATGGTGTGTTTAACATTAACACATAGTTAACGCTAAATACATAGTTAAAACATAGTTATACACACCATGTTTACACGGTATTTAGATGCTGCATAATTTCGACATTTTAAATAGTTTTCTCGTATTTTGCACAAACTTATGGAATAAAGCAATAGTTAGAGCACACTAACCCTGCTAGAGCACCAAGAATGTAGGTAATAGCTTAGATCAGACGTGCCTCAGCTCTCAGCGAAACCGGCGACCGCTTTCGACCATGTTTAGGTTTAGTTTGTTTCAAGAGTGTAGGGTTATTTTAAATTTTTTGAATCAATGTAATGAACTTTGTAAGTGTGGTTATAAATTTTCCATTTTTTTGACACTAACTTGCATTTCTTACTGTTGTTTAGTACGATTTGTTGTTCATAATGAATATCTGGGTTTAATTTTCTAACACCGGTATGTACACTATAGGTATCAGTATTTTGAATATTTTCAAATTGGCGCCTATGGGTGGGGGTGGTAAAATAGGCACCGGCAAGTGTTATCCGGCGCTGGATTAAATACCTAGCACCGATAACTATTATCGGTATGCAATCACTCTACTAACACCGAGTCACTTACGCACCGGTATAGAAATGCACGAAATACTGGTGCCTATTGTGGGTTCTCCCAGTAGTGTGTTCTCAATTGGTTACTTGATCGAACATAATATGTTTTAATTAAGTTAACGGACTCATCAACTGTTACCGAGATTTCAAAAATTATAATTAAACAATTTTTGAGGTGAAATTACTATTTAAAATTTTCTCTTCTTTCATATTTTTCTCCACTGCCTCCTCCTCCATGTTTCGAACTTCACCAATCCAACCATACAAACTTTCTCCTTTATCGTTTCTACTTTCCATGTTCCCTGCCTTCCAATGGCGAAACTATCACCACTAGAAAGGTAGACTCAATGTTGACTCACATAAACCGACTAATAGTGTGTGGGAATAAATTGAGAACATTTCAATTTTATGTGGGAACGTTTTAGAAACAGTTTGTAAAAAAAATGAACAAAACATGTAATTTCACCTAAAAGTGAGTACAAAATCTACCATTTTCTCTAATTTTCACTGACTTGTACTAAAAAAATACGATGCTCAAGATATCCGTGATAACATTATGACTAAATTATTTTTTTGATCCCGTACAAAGTATCTTTTACTATCTTTTGGTCCCCATTTGCAAAACAACCCTTAGACCGTACCCAACAAATACAAATGGATATGTTTTGGTCCCCAGGGGTGGTTTTCCGGTAAGACTAAATGGTTTTTCGGTATAGCCAGAGGTATAATGGTAATTTTACCAATTAAAAATATTTTTTAAAATTTTCAGATTTTTGACTTCATCCTGAGCCCTCGAACCTCTCCCCTCGAGCCCCATGCCTAATGCCTCGAGCCCTCGAGCCCTCATGCCTCATGCCTCGAGCCCTCGAGCCTCATGCCTCATGCCTCGAGCCTCATGCCTCATGCCTCGAGCCCTCAAGCCTCATGCCTCATGCCTCGAGCCCTCGAACCTCCTGCCTCGAGCCCTCGAACCTCCTGCCTCCTGACGATTTTTTTAAACTCAGGGTATAATGGTCATTTTACATATTTTGACCAATTTTATTATTGACTTTCCCTGAAAACCATCTCTGGGGACCAAAACATATCATTTTGAATTTGTTGACCGTCTAAGGATTATTTTGCAAATGGGGACCATAAGATGGTAAAAGATACTTTGTAGGGGACCATAGGAGTATAATTTAACACGGGAAAGTTTCAGGAAATGCGGCCTTTCCACAAGCTTGTGGACAGTCCTCAGGGGCATTTGCCTTAAATGTTGTAATTTTTATAAAATTTAAATATTGCATTTTATAAGTTAAAACAAGTAATAATATGTATTTGAATGTGAAAATATAAAAATATATGATACAAAAAGATATTTTCAAAAATTTTAAATTGTGTATGTAATTTAAGAAATGCAGTGTACAAGATAAGAAATAAGTTCATAAGCTTATGGATAGACCGCATGTCAGGAGACCCACTCATTTAACACCGCATAATAGACTACGCGAGAGGTAAAACAACTTTTTCCCCAGCACACAATGGAAATGGTAAAAATTGCCCACGTTTTTTTTTACCTCCGATCAATAAAGGCTTGTTGTTCCGATTCATCCGGCGGGAATCAGCAAAATCATCTACCGGCTACAGCGCTTAATTAGTCAACGGTTGTCATTCTCCAAGACCCTAAACTGTTGACTATGTGTTTGTGACCCATACTCATCACAAACACAAATACTGTCCATTCAAAAGTAAATTGTAGGGATAGTTTTCGATTTTCAATAAATACATTTAATTATTTTTTACAGTATGTAATAAATGTGTATAAAAATTAATATTTAAATATTATAACGATATTGTTATTTATGAGTGCGTCTCTTGAAAGATGGTTTTTCTATAACTTATGGAAAGACCAAGGTTTAAACTATAAATTAGAATAAGTGAATATGAAATTTTTGAATTGCAGTAATCGGGTTATAAACTATATAACTACTATATGCAGAACAATAAATTTTTAATATTGCAACTAAAATATTTTACCTTTTTATTATTCTAATTAAATCTCTATGGAAAGACGTTTTTCCAAGATTTTGCCATTATTTATATGTTGATTTAATTATACAGTTAAATTTAATAAATTTAATTGGGAAATGTTATGTACACTTTCATCTAGGGACGGATTCACATGGAGGCTGGAACCGTAAGCAGTGGCGGAACTGAGGGAGGTCGAGCTGGTGCGATCGCCTTGGTTCATTTTCGATTGTTGGAGTTTTTGTTTCCCCTTCAAATTCTGCCTCCCTGAAATTTTTTGCTCTATCCCTGTTTTGCTCATAATTTTGGGGAAGAAGACACTTTGTTTTTTGCTGGTATAGTTCAACATCCCCTCAAATATGGTTCTGGTTCTAGTTTCGCTTCTGACTTGAGGGGCTCCACCTGAGAGAAAATTAGTGGGAGCGGTTTTTAAAATTTGGTTTTACCGAATTATCTTAATTATTACTGCTATGTTCCAATATAACCTATCTAACAAAGTATGCAATAAAGTAAAGCATAAAGACATGAGACTTGGTTACACAATTCGGTGAAATTCACCTACATCTGTGTGGTCTGGCCCAGTTCAGAATTCATCAACTAATCATAAAGATACATACATAGTACACCATATAAAATACTTATCTTTACTAATTAAACATGTGAATTCTGCAAGTTCCTCTTGCTACCGATCCGCCTTGATCAAACTCCCTCTGACCTTGAAACTCGTCGACGCTGAATCTCCTCCTCCCGATTAATTAAGGCATGCGATTCTGAACTTTGAACTGCAGGTCACGTATGTTGGAACATATAGATCTGGCTCTCGCAAGACTCTCGGAAAAGATAGACAATCTGTGTGCAGATTTTCGCAATCAAGTTCGTGAGTTTAATGCAGCCGTGATGTCCCCTTTTAAAGTCATGAGCATATCGGAACTCTCCATGGTTATCTCCATAATATTCCTATTTCGTATCTGCTTATGAAGTGTATCCAAATCTCATAAATAAATGGGTTTTCCTTATTACAATATATCTCATATATTCCATAAACCCAATACCATATTTGTAGAGATTTTCCATAAACTTAATATGCCCGCCTAATATATTGTAGAATATTCAGAATTTCATAAATCAATAAATATCACATTATATTCTGCTTTCTCCCGTAAAATCTTGTAGGCGCTAACGTGGTTGTTGTCCGCATGTTCCAACAAGCAATGTTTTTCGTTTCCAAATTCGTTCACTAATTGCCAATTAAATAATTAATGAAATCCACTTGACTTTACAGTTTAATTTTTTTTTCCTACAAATTTTCTGCCTCCATTCCTGCTTTCATCCAAAAAAGAAAGAATATTAAATATAATAAAAAAATATATGTGTAGATATGGTGCAAATTCTCTTCCATTTGGGACGTCTTGTTTGAGATGGACCAACTAAACAAGTGATAACGAGAAGATATGAGTGGTTTAGGATAGAGGAAGCTTTCAACTTCGCTGCTTCAAACAAAGAGAGTTTCAGCTTCTTCCTTAACACACTGTGTGTGTGTGTGCGCTAAATTTTAGAGAGGGAGGGATAATGTAAATGTAAATTTAGGTAAAGTTTGATTTCTATGTTTGGAAATAATGGAATGAAATGAAAGAACAAATAGTTTAATCTGGGATTTAAAAGAGAAGAGTCTGTCTCTTGAAAGACGGTATTTTCATAAGTCATGGAAAGACCAAGGTTTAAAGTGCAAATTAGAACGCATGAGGATAAATTTTTTGGATTGCATGAATCGGGTTATAAACTTTATAACTATTACACGTTGCATAATAAATTTTAATATTGCAACTAAGACATTTTACCTTTTATTATTCTAATTAAACCCCATCTCTCCATAAGACTATGGAAAGACGATGACATTCTTTTCTTAATTTCACGGAGTAAAAGGCGAAATCTATCACTTTCAAAATCTCGTCGTATCACCGTCTGTAGAAAATAAGGGTAATAATTATGTGTCTGTATTCATGATCTCATGATACATTATATAGTAGTACAAGATACATATACAAGCTAAGAAAAGGTAATAGAATATAATACTCCTCCTCAAGTTGGAGCATGGGGATCAGAAATGCCCAACTTGCCAAGCAGAGAATGAAACTCGTTACGTCTGAGAGTTTTAGTGAACAAGTCCGCAGGTTGGTCTGTGATGTGTGTTATATTGTGTTCATATTTTGTGGGATTATTATGATTTTATTAAGATATAATTTGCACTTTAAGGTGTTTTTGGTGCAGGAATTCATTGATTGCGAAGAATTGAGAGGGAGCTATACATTGTACTCTTTTTCCCTTAACCAACGGTTTTTTCCCACTGGGTTTTCCAGGTTAAGGTTTTTAATGAGGCGATGTGCTCCAATGGAAAATGTTCTTATTTTATAAGACATTTTTCCAGGGATGAAGGAAGAGAGGCAAAAGCAGAATTGCTGAAGTTATGGGGTGAAAAGTGAATTATTGAAGGCATGTGGATTTGAAGAAAATAAATATATTCACTGCCCATATTGATAAGGATTGTATTATCTTCTTCCATTTGAAATTCCTTAATTGTAGGAATTAGTTATTTAGAATTATAATAGATATTATTTTATTTCCTTATTTCGAAGAAAAGTAATTAGAAGTTGATTAGGATTTGGTTTTGTGTTGGTGTATATAAATATACACGGCCGGGAGGAGTTCTGGTAATTTTGGAGGCAGACTTGTAATATTAACATGAATACGGAGACAGAAAATAGTTTTACACATCGTAGTTCTTCGGGATTAATGGGCGATCACTTGGATCACTTGGAGTTGTGCGCAACAGGTTTCATTAATTTTGGTGATTGCATTATTTGGTGTGTAACTTTGTTTTATCATACGTCATTCCTAGTTAATTATTTGGTTTGATTTTATTCATTTTTAATATTATTACAGTAATCATGTTTTGTTTTTATATTATTTATTTGTTTAGTTTAATTATTATGAGTAGCTAATTTATATATCGGCATGGAATAATAAGCATTAGTTTATGAATCGTGAGGCCTAATTGTTTTATAATTGATTCTTATGTGTTCTTGATTGTTCTTGGTTTATTTTATTCTTGATAGATTTAAGCCTGATCAACTTGAATATTATTGGGATAATGCTATCTAATTCCACCAATACGTAATCGTTGGAAAGGGTTAGTAAGTAGCGAGTTCTTGTGAAAAACAGCTAACTAGCTAAGACTGTAATAGCAAGATGGGGAACAATTAAGTGTGCATTACTATTTGCGAATACTTGGGTAATTGCTATATCAGGTTCTTTTCATTCTTAATGCTATCGAGGTGTGTATCTGGTTCAGCGAATACTTTCCGGAGGCATCTTGGTAAGAGAAACAATTAATTAATTATTATTGGTTAATTGTCGATAAAGTACGAAAGAATTGGGGAGGTTAAGCGTACTTACTTTCCTATAACTGATAGATGCATATGAATTGATTTATCTTTGCGCCTATGATCGATGTTTAACTAATGTGAGTTATTCCGAGCCGATTACCTTATTCATATATTTTATAGACAATTATATATTTTAGTTTGCATTATTATTTCATATTTTATAGTTGCATTATTAGTTGTTAGATAAATCTAAAAATTAAGGCGTGGTGGCTACACCAAAATTGTTCTATATTAGTAGCTATTTTATTATAGATTTTGCTCTGTTCCTCGTGGGATCGACTCTGCTTACTACTGTGCTAATCTCATCTATAGAGTTTGCAGATTATTTTGGTGAGTGAAACGACGTTCACCAGTCTGACGTGCGGATTTGCTGAATAACAATAGTAACAGATTGAACAAGATCCGAACAAAATGACAATCAACTTCAATGTGCTTTGTGCGTTCATGGAACACTGGATTTGCCGCAATATGAAGAACAAATTAACTGTCACAAAATAGTCGCATAGGAGAAGTGTGCATAACCCTTAAGTCTTTCAGCAAAGACTTAAGTCATAACAACTCACAACAGGTAACAGCCATAGCACGTTACTCCGCTTCAGCGGAAGATCGAGAAATAGTAGGCTGCTTCTTAGTCTTCCAAGAAAGCGGAGAATCGCCAATCATCACAAAATATCCAGAAAGAGAACGCCAGGTAATCGGGCATGCAGCCCAATCTGAATCACAGTAAGCAGTCAAATGTCACGCACTACTGGAAGAGAGAAATAAACCTTGACCATGACTCTTCAGGTAGTGCAACACATGAACTGCAATTTGCTAGTGATGAACACAAGGAGACTTCATGAATTGCGCAAGTGTATTAACCAAATAACTAAGCTCAGGACGAGTAATGGGCAGGTATATCAGGCGCCCAACCATTCACCTATACTGCTCAGGGTCATGGTAAGCTAGACTTTCAACACGTGCCAAATCATGTTGTTGCTCCATCGAAAAGTTGGTCGGTTTAGAAGCAGATAAACCTGTATCAGATAAAATGTCCAAAGCATATTTCCTTTGCGAAAGAAATATCCCCTCCGGTCTGCTAGCAATCTCTATGCCCAATATATACTTAAGCAAACCAAGGTCTTTCAAATGGAAACAAAAGCTTAAGTATTTCTTGAACTCAGAGATGAGCGCAGAAGAACTACCAGCAATGACTAAATCATCCACATAAACCAGAACATGCAAAGAAACTGATCCACGGGAAAAGACAAACAAAGAGTAATCTGCCTTACTCTGAACAAAATCAAATGCTCGTAAAACCTGAACTAATTTGGCAAACCAATTTTTAGGAGCCTGGCGAAGACCATAAAAAGATTTATGAAGGCGACATACCTGACCATGGGGTGCAGCATAGCCTGGTGGGGATCACATAAAAAAATCTTCATGCAAATCACCATGCAGGAAAGCACTATAGACATTCATCTAATGCAGTTCCCAACCACGAATGACCGCAACAAATAAGAATATGCGAACATAACTCATCTTTGCAAATGGAGCAAATGTCTCGGTATAATCAATCCCTTTAACCTGGCGATTCCCATGAACCACTAGGCGTATCTTATGACATTCAATAGTACCATCTGACTTAAACTTTGTCCGGTAAATCCATTTGCAACCAATCGCCTTCTTATCCAGAAGCAGGGGGGTCAAAGTCCAAGTCTGATTGCACTCAAGCGCAGTAAGTTCGTCTGACATAGCATCTCGCCAATGAGCATGCTGAGACACCTCAGAATACGTAGAGGGATCTGCACTAGATGATACTGCACTAAAAAAAATCTAGACTGCGTACTAGAAAAATTATCACAGTTTACATAATCAGTAAGAGGATAGAGAACACCTGAGGATGGTGATGGCACATGAGTGAACGTAGAAGTAAAAGAGGGGGGGTCTTCAGTAGTAAGAGCACAAGCATAATCATCACAATCATAATCTTCCAAATAAATAGGAGGTCGACGAGCACGAAAACTATATCTGATAGGTGGAAACTCGGCTGCAAAACTATCCAAAGTTGGAGATGCCACAGAAGGAGGTTAGGCAGGCGGCACGTGAAACACGTGGGAATCCATTGCCGACAGCGCGTGAGGTGCGTGGGGTGGCGGGTTCCTTGGCGATGCAATGTCTGGTCGAGCTTGGACGGGATCCAACGACGGAACCTTGTCCATCGGGGATGGGCCGATGAGCACCGATGGGTCAGTGCAGACGGTAGGCGGAGTAGATGAACCAGCAATGATCGGCGACGAGAGACTGGCAACAGCCGGTGGAGGCCCGGCAGTGAAGGATCGACAGTGACCGGCATCAGAGAACCGGCCGGCAGAGAGTGACTAGCGGCGACCGGTGTCAGAGATTCGACAGCAGTCGACAATGAGTGACTGGCGGCGATCGACATTGAAGAAGCAGCAGTGGCCGGCAGCAAAGGACCGGCGGCGGCCGGTGGCAGTGGGTTGTGCGACTCCGGCAGTGGGTTGTGCGACTCCGGCAGTGGGGATGAGGACACCGACGGTGAGGTGGTGGCGCCGCTGATTCTTCTGATGAGGCCAATGTCAGAGTTACATAATACGGGCTCTGGTCTTCAAAAAAATTGGCATCCCGACTGGTAAAGATTACGCGGGATTCCAAGTCAAAAAGGCGATAGCCTTTCTTTCTGGCGGGATAACCAAGGACCAAACAACGCCGACTTCTTGGTGCAAACTTGTTGCAATATTTGGTAACATGAGCAACAAAACACAAGCATCCAAAAACTCTTAAGGATGAGTAATTTAGAGCTTGCCCATAGAGCAACTCAAAGGGAGTACGACCATTGAGATGATTTGCCGGTGTCTGGTTAATCAAATAAGCAGTAGTAAGAACACATTCTCCCCAAAAATTGATTAGAAGACTGGCTTAAAACCGCAAGGCACGCGCCACATTGAGCAAATGACGATGCTTTCTTTCAACTAGACCATTCTACTGTGGTGTATCAACCATAGATGTCTCAAAGATGATCCCAAATGCAGCAAAATGAGATCTCAAAGGCAAAAATTCAGTCTCGTAATGAGCCCGAACACGGAGTATGGTTTGGCCCCACTGGTTCTTTGCCAAGGCACAAAATTTCAAAAATCTAGAAGCTACTTTTGATTTAGTTACTAATAAATGAACTCAAATAGCTCTGGAATAATCATCAACTATAGTTAAAAAATAAAATGCACCACTAGAAGATGGTGTTCTATAAGGACCCCAAACATCACAATGAATTAATTGAAATAATGCAGTAGCATTTGTAGAACTCAATGGAAAACTATGACTAGTCTGTTTTGCTCTATAACATAGAGAGCAAGGAACATAAGTTATATTAGTGATAAAATCAATAAAAGAAACAAAAGACAACACCGTAGAGGAAGGATGCCCAAGACGCTGATGCCATAAATCAGAAGAAGACACAGAAGCAACTATTGGAAGAGACTGCGTGATAAAAGGATGATTGCGATCCAGCAGACGAAGCCATACTCCCCCCTCCTTTTTTGTTCACCCACGCCAATCACTTTCCTTGTACTGATTTTCTGTAAAATGCAATAGTTTTCTGTAAACAAAGCAAGACATTTTAAGGCACATAACAACATAGAACATGATAATAAGTTGCACCGCAAAGTGAGTATATATATCACATGAGTAAGAGTAATGGCACCAAAGCAAATAGAACCATATTGGGTAGTAGATGACATAGAGCCATCGGGAAGAACAACATTCATAGGGTCAATGGCATTAGTAAGATCAGTAAGAGAACCCTTGTCACCAGTCATGTGATATGAGGCTCCTGAATCATGTATCCATGGTAAAGTAGACTTACCTGACCCATTGTCAGTAAGAGAATTGAACTGATTAAATAAATGCATGGTCGTGCTCCAATGGTCATCTAGTTTGTGCCATTACTCTTACTAGTTTGTGCTCCAAAGTGCTCCAAAGTCAGAGCAAGGCTAAAATTGGATCGGATAGGGGCACGGCCAAAGGAAGCCGCCACCACTAGGCCAAGCGGCGACATGGCGGCACCGGCGAACGGTGGCGGGAATGGAAGAGCTGTGGCAGATCTTCTGTTCATGGCGGCGGTGGTCGACCGAGAGGCTGGCACTGGCTTTATCCTTTAACTCCTTGAACCATTCTGGTACACCAATGATCTGGAAACAGGAATCCTTATCGTGACCCTTGCGATGACAATGTGTACAAACAAGATTCTTACGGTCAGATGTAGAAAGAACAACTGACGAAGAACTTGTATATGGTGGGCATCGTGCAGGTTACGCCATGGAGTGAGAAGAAGGCTCACAAGCTCGGATGACAGCTCGATGATTCTCCTCCTGGGCAACAAGGGCATATACTTTCATGACGGGTGGCATCCGATCAATGCTCATGATATGTGATCGTAAGGTGTGAAAGTCTCCGCCGAGGCCAGAGATGAATTGGTAGATCAAATCCTCCTCTCTCTTTCTCTCTCTCGGAAGACTCTCACAGAAATATTGCCATGGCACAGTGCCTTGCTCTCTTCACAGTCACAAACTAGAGGAGGCTGCATGCAGTGGTAGTCTGCAAACAACTTATTCAGTTTGCCAAAGTAAATATCAATGGGCTAATCATTTTGCCTGCAACTCTGAATAGCCTCTTGCATTTGCAAAACCTTCATACCATCGCCAAGAATAAATTGTGCCTTTAGGTCATCCCACAGTTCCTTAATTGTGGAAAACGAGCTTGTAGAAGATCTCAACACCGGATCCAGGGTTTGCAAGATCCAGCAAACAAGAGTAGCACTAACCCCAGGCCAATCAACAGCTTCAGGATGACCATCATGGAGTTTGGTAATGGATCCATTAATGAACCCAATCTTGTTCTTAGCAAGGAATGCGCGGCACGTCGCGTCAGATCATTCAATGTAATTTTCTTGACCTTTCAGTATGTTCGGTATAATTTGTAGACCTGGACCATCGCTAGAGCCAATAAAATAAGGATCAGTCGACAGATGACCAATAGGTACAGTAGTTTGAGGGCCAGATTGCAACCGCAACTGCTTCAGTAAAGTCGCAACCACATCATAACCACTCATATCCCGAAGCTTCGCAACCTCAGGTGCAACATCAATACGGGCCTGTTCTTTGGGATTATTTCCGGAGGTAGACATAGCAGGTACAGATCAGCAACGTGTACAATAACCAGCGGTGGATCGAATGGGCAAGATGCGGCGGCGTGTGGGACTTTGGGATCGGCACGTGGAAGTAATGTACGAACCGATCGGAGCTGGGACGAAGCTGATGGATCACCACAACCTGACGGTGGCGGCGGCGATCAGTGAGCGGCAAAAACGGTGAGCGACAACGGCGGTGGAGACGGCGGCGCGTGAAGGCAAACACGCGGCTGACCATTGCAGCTGGAACTCGGTAATAACAGGAAAATTTTCTTTAAGAATTCATAATTTTAGTCTCTGATACCATGTAAAAAATAAGGGTAATAATTGTATATGTATTCGTGATCTCATAATACATTATATAATAGTACAAGATACATATACAAACTAAGAAAATGTAATAAAATATAATTACAATTACAAGTAATATTCTAATTCTTTAATACCGTCCAAGGGCTATCCACCTTATGGTCACTATTAAATGCCAGGAAAATTTCTATTACTCCGTCCCAGCCGAATGTGCACTTTTTGGTCAACTTTCTCAGGTTATGTTTGACCAACGATAACTTTAGTTACGTATATTAACAGTGTGTTAAAATTTGATATTTAGAAAGTGCAGCATGCAGAGAATCCAACAATGATATTGGTATCTATATACTAGTTGAAATTTATGGTCAAACGTATCTTGAGAAGGTTGACCAAAAAGTGTGCAGATTCGGGTGGGACGGAGGGAGGATATTATTGCGGTTGTACAATGGTACCATGTAAAATAACATGTTTTAGGGCAGTGCGACCTTGCCTGCAATTTAAGGCTTAAAATTAATGCCTTGGAGAAGAAGGAAAAATTGCCATTCATTATAATAATTATTATAGTCGTATAATTCAACAAGACGAATTTGCAATAACCACGCCTCTGAGTTCGAACACGTATGTTGACTCAATTGCTTCAAATGGATGTGTTTTCCCAAGAAAATGGGAGAATGACACAAAAGTAGGAAAAGGATTTTTCGTCCAAAATAATATATTGAAATTAGAAAAGACCAAGTTTTAGGAAAAATCATCTCTCAATAATTCTATAAAAAGATATGCTTTCATTATATATTTTTTCAGGGCATGTTTGACTATCGATAACTTTTACTACGTACGATAACAGATTATAAAATTTTACTTTTTAATGCTTATTACTATACAATAAAAATTATCGATGATCAAACATGTCATTAAAAAATATCTGATCAAAATGACAAAATGGACCATAAATAGAAGACCCGATGCGGAGGGAGTACTAGTAAACGACGTATTTATTCTAAAGGTTCCATTAATTATACAGTGTGATTGTATTGAATATGTCAGGTGTACTGTTCCATGAAACAAATGTACTGACATATCAAAAAAAGGAAGAAGTAATTGACATAATTACGAATTCAATAAATACACAAAATCAAGAGATGGAAAGTGCCGAATAACTTTAGTCAATGAAGGTTTGATTCTTTGGTCCAGTCCTTCGTTTTCACATGCAAAACTATAAATAACAAAGAACCAAAGTGGGAATTGTGGTCCCTTGTA
Source organism: Rubia yunnanensis (assembly GCA_037428765.1). Lineage (NCBI taxonomy): Eukaryota > Viridiplantae > Streptophyta > Magnoliopsida > Gentianales > Rubiaceae > Rubia > Rubia yunnanensis. The sequence goes on from CM075062.1 coordinate 259,598, forward strand.
AAATTTGCAATTTATTTATGGCCCCCATAAGAAATTAAATAGGGAAAAGTATGATAAATAAAATTCCCTTTGTAAATTGCACTCTTGCTTTTGAATATTATTCTCTATCGAAATTTAATCACATATCTCAATAGATATATGAACAATAATATTATCGTATATGATATTGTTCAATTCGTCGTATCAACTTCTTATTTGTCGTTATCATATGTAGATAAGCATACGATCAAATATGCCTCTTAAACGTCGTGCAAAAAATAAAAGTGCAACTCTAGATGAGACAGGCGGAGTATACTAGTTGTCATGATGTCCGATGGTGAAATGCTGAGCCAACTGTCCATCTACATTATTATGCGTGCGTTTTTCTACAACGGTTTTTCTAACGAGTGCCCATGGGCACTCGTTAACGACTTCAGATTCCATCGAAAACTGTGTTATTAAATGCAAATTCATCGAAAATTGTGTAATAGTACACAGAGAGTGTAAGTTTTGAGAGATGTCATTTACAAATATGGTGTTTGGCATTTATGAATTCGCGTCTACGTCAAAATGTCAGTGAAACCTTATAAACAAGTATATGGCAAGATCGTATTTCCATACGATTATGGAAAGATGAGGTTTAATTTAAAAATTAAAGATAAAACGTCTTAGTTGCAATATTAAAATTTATTATGCAATGTGTAATGGTTATAAACCCAAAATTTTTATCTTCATTTCTTCTAATTTACACTTTAAACTTTGATATTTTCATGAGTTATGAAAAGATCATCTTTCAAGAGAAGGACTCTAAATACAGTCATTGTATCAAATATTTTTTCTGATATATTGCCACCATACATATTCATTAATTGAACTACTATTGAAGTCATTCCGGACAAATTTGAGATATTGTAAGAGATCGCGCATTAATGAAGCGTCACGGTCGAGATTCCTTTACTCACCGCTTCTGATGAGAGACGATCAAACAGCTCGCTCTCATATAACTCTTAACTGTACTTGGTGCGTACAAGGGAGCTCCCCACTGAAGAAATCTCTACATTGTCGCTGTCGAGAGTCGAACTCACAATGACAAGAGCATAAGTCAGAGGTCCAACCACTTAGACAATCGTGTGAGTGTCAGTTTCGTCTTCAAGATATTGGATTCGGTGCGTTTTCTAGATTGCATGTTTTTTCATAAAAATTCTAGATTCCATGTTTTTTCATAAAAATTCTAGATTCCATATTCATTAGCAACCAAACACCATAGTCAAATATTGAAACTTATTTTTTTTCGAAAAAAAATAAAATAAAAAATATACTCCGTATTGAAACTTATTATTTATTTATGAGGGAATCCTGATTTTGGATTTCTCTTTTTTAAAAAAATTTAAATGCACTCGAGATCAATCAATTAATCTCAGTTCAGTTCAATAAAAAAATAATTAATGGTAAATATTTCTATTTTATCAAATTTAATTTTAATCCACATCAATTTAATTGAGTATTAGCTCGGAAGGACAGAACCTTAATCCCCATAATTTTACTTAGCCCAACAACTACATTTGGAAAATGTTAGAATAACTTTTGTGAACAAATTTTAATTAAAGTCAACAAATTAAATTTTGAACACTAGAATGTCTCTTTTTAAATCTACTACAATTAGATCAATTATGATATATTTTATTTTTGTATTTTTTAAAATTGAATTATTATTACTTGTTTGTTGATATATATATTTTTTATAATTATAGATATCTCATTACAATAAATAAAAATAAATATTTAATTAATTTATTAGCTATAATAATTATAAAATGATCTTATCCCACGATTAATCGATTTAAAATACTCCCTCCGTCCCAGCCGAATCTGCACACTTTTTGGTCAACTTTCTCAAGACATGTTTGACCATAAATTTCAACTAGTATATAGATACAATATCATCATGTGAGATATTGTTGAATTCCCTGCATGATGTATTTTCAAAATATCAAATTTTAACACACCGCTAATGTACGTAACAAAAGTTATTGTTGGTCAAACATGACCAGAAAAAGTTGACCAAAAAGTGTGCACATTTGGCCGGGACGGAGTAATAAAACTTTGTACTTGCACAATGTCATGATAAAAACCATTAATTTAGTCATGCTATTATTATAAACATTCATGCCATATATTTTTAGAGTCCAATGATTCTAATGAATGGGAATTAGAATGGGAAGCCTAATTTGTAGACCATCCATCTCCAATATTCGAAGAGTACGCATCTAGGCGATCTTTCCATAAATTATGAAAATACCAAGGTTTAAAGTGTAAATTAGGAGAAATGAAGATAAAATTTTTGAATGGTATGAATTGGGTTATAAACTATATAATTACTACATGTATAATTTTTTTTCAATATTAATTTTTACCTTTTATTATTCTAATTAAACCTCATATTTCCATAAATTTATGAAAAGACCGTCTTCACCAAAACATTGCCATATAAGAATGGTGCATTGCCAAAAAAAGAAACAATAAAAATAAATAGAGGCAGGTGTCGTCACGAATGACGTCACTGTCACAAGAAGTTTAAGCTTCACCCATGCCATCAACTCCGTCCCTTTCGGAAAAAATGGATTAATTAATCGAAAACATCTGACTATTATATGTGGAGCTGTTCATTACTTGATTATCTTGTTTACTTGCCCTTCATTTATTATAACTTTTCCCCGGGCAGAGGATGGATTTTTAAATACACCATCCGTCTCATTTAAAATTACAGTCTAATCATCGTATATCGTTCAACAGACATGTTTGACCGTTAATATATTTAGTTACGTATAATAACCAGTGGCGTAACTAGAAATTTTTTTCAGGTGGGACTGACACAGAGCAGGACTGGAGGCGCGCCACTTCTATTATGGAGCAGTGTCAATTTATGATTGTGGATTGGGTCATTCTCGCCCAATCCAAACAAACCTAATGCTTAAAATTTGATTTTTATTTTTATTTTTTTGTTCATTACTAACCAAAACGGCATCGCTTGACTTGTACTACAATGACGTCGTTTTGGTAAAGTTTGGGCCAACAAAAAAGAAGAAAGCGAGCGGCCTTCTTCTCCGACACTAATCGCCGGAAAATAGAGCCCTTGCCGCCGGAAAAGTGCAAACCGTCGGGAAGCGTACTCACCACTACTACCATGGCGCTGAAATCTCAGATAGGACTGGAGCCCTACCTCGCACCATGTTAGTTCCGCCCATGATAATAACGGTAAATAAAAAGTTACTTTCTAGAAACTGTTACGATGAATTCAACAATATCACATACGATACTATTATGTCTCATATATCTTTTCAAATATGCAGTTAAACTTTGATAGAGAATAGTATCATAAACTAAGTAGGTAATTTAATCTGGGACAGAGAAGTACTACTTCTTAGATGTCAAAACGCTCAAAATGAAAGATATAAAAAAGATTGATATTGGAGAAATTTAGCTTCAAACTCTCCAAATTAACAAAGCTTGTGTAATTTCGTGAAGATGAAGATTGGAAGTGCGAGTTGAGTAGCATGTTGTTATTATGATACGCTAATTTCATGTTCATTTCACACGGTGTAAGTTAAATGATGTGTTCTAGCTTAGAAAGACTTAAAAAGATGAGTGGGTCTCCTGACAGGCGGTCTGACCATAAGCTTATGGATAAGCCACTTATTTCTTACCTTATATACTGCATTTCTTAAATTACATACAAAATTTAAAATTTTTGAAAATATTTTTTTATATGATATATTTTTATATTTTCACCTTCGAATACATATTATTACTTGTTTTAACTTATAAAATGCAATATTTAAATTTTATTAAAAAATCACAATATTTAAGGCAAATGCCCCTGAGAACTGTCCATAAGTTTATGGAAATGCCGTCTTTCCTGAGATTTACTCTAAAAATATTTATTATAATTGTTAGTTAATAATTGTGTAACAATCATAAAACTAATGAGAACGTGGTCTAAAAAAATATATCGGAAAGGATTCCAAACCTACTTGGCTAGTCATTATTTGACTACTCACTCCTTCCCTACGAAAGATATCTACTTTCACTTTTCTTTATCATAAAACATATATTACTAAGAGTCGATCTCATGATGGGTGGTGTGCCATAATTTTATGGATATGTCACTTATTTCTTACTTTATCTACTGCATTTGTTAAATTACATATAAAATTTAAAATTTTTGAAAATATTTTTTCATATCATATATTTTTATATTTTCACATTCAAATACATATTATTATTTGTTTTAATTTATAAAATATAATTTTTAAATTTTATAAAAAATATAACATTTAAAATAAATACCTCTGTAGACTGTCCAAAAATTTGTGAAAATGCTGCATTTCCTGATACTTTCCCTATTATTAATATAGCCTTCGTTACATTCTTAGCTAAGTCATGAGACTTTTAAACAACATTTCTACTAATTTCGCAAAAATGAACAGATTTGAAGCTCTCCATGACTTTCCATATCTCTCTGCCTTCAGCTCCCACCTCTCCATAGCATTCCTTCCGTTGAATTCAGAATTTTAGTGCAATAAGGGAATCGGAGAATATTACAATACAATCCTCCAAATATCCTCTCTTCACTTCATATGACCAAATCACTTTATCCTGACATAAGGTAACATTTTTCGTTTGTCTTAGTCATAGGTTCCTTCTTTCTTATTTGAGTTCAAATTCATGCTGAAATTTGGTTAACTCGTTTTAATCCTCACTGTCTCAAGCATATAAGCATGTATAAATGTCTGTGTAAAGAAAAAATAGGACCCTTATGCCTAATTGGAGGGTGTTGTGCGGAATGGAGAAAGAACAGAAAATATGAACGAAAATAACAAGACACAAGATTTACGTGGTTCACCAAATTTTGGCTACATCCACGGGAGACAGATTCACTATATCAGAATTAATGTTTACAGAGAGAAGAGAGACACTTTATATGCTGTCTCCACTAAACCCTAACAAACTGGGCCAAAACACAATTCGGCCCAAATCAACAGCAGTCCAATAAAAAGACAAGCTATACCGTCGGACCGGGGGCGACTCCGCCCCCCGGGACCCCAGGCCAGGGTGCGCTCCGCCCCCTGGACCCCCCGACTCGCTGACCGGGCAGCGAGATCCCCGTACCAACCTGTCGAAATGGCTAATACATATTCAATGCATAACAACCGAGGGAGTACAAATGAGGCTTTGTTCTTTTGAAATAGTTTCATATTGAATTGGAATGAATCGAATTTGATGTAACCGATTTGAACTCAAAGTAAATACGTTGGAAATAAGAATAATAGATCACAATTAAACTAAATAGCATGGCAAAGTCTTGGGAAAGATCGTCTTTCCATAGGCTTATGGAAAAATGGAGTTTAATATTAATAATAAAAAGTAAAAGGTCTTAGTTGCAATATTAAATATTTATTATGCAACGTGTAGTAGTTATAAAATTTATAACCCAATTCATGCAACCCGTAAATTTTATTTTCATTTCTTCCAATTTACACTTTAAACCTTGGTTTTTCCATAACTTATGGAAAAACCGTCTTTCAAGAGACGCAGTCAAATAGCATTGAGTTAAAATTTCACTAAAGTTAATGGATTGAAACGATGTGTTGATAAGATGGAAAGGAGAATGCCTTTATTCCGTTTCACATGATTATATTTGGCTTAGCTATGTTATTATTCTCATTTCGCCATGTTTAATTTTAGTTAAATTTAATTCAGTTCACTAAGAAATTAACTTTAATAAAAAATATAGCTCTATGAGCAAATGTCTGATCTAACTTTTATAGATCATCACCATATATTTCTGAAAGTAAAACGTATCAAGTGTAACACTATGCTTTCATATTTTTTATTAGAGTCCGTCTCTTAAAAGACGGTTTTTCCATATTTCATGGGAAGACCAATGTTTAAAGTGCAAATTAGAAGAAATGAAGATAAAATTGTCGGGTTTCATGAATCGGGTTATAAACGTTATGATTACTACACGTTGCATGATAAATTTTTAATATTGCAACCAAGACCTTTCACCATTTATCATTCTAATTAAGCCCGTCTTTCCATAACCCTATGGAAAGACGGTATTTCCCAAGATTTTGCCTTTTCATTATATACAAAAAACATCACTCTAACTCACTATCCTAAATTTTGTTCCATCCATGTTTGAAGGGGCATAATGGTAATTTTTCTTGTATTGAAGGAAGTTTCCACCATATACTGAATATAGTTGGGGAAAGTCTCAGGAAAGACGGCATTTTCATAAGATTATCGACAGTCCACATGGGCATTTACATTAAATGTTGTAAATTTTTATAAAATTTAAATATTGCATTTTATAAGTTAAAACAAATAATATTGTGTATTTGAAGGTGAAAATATAAAAAATATATGATATAAAAATATATTTTTAAAATTTTCAAATTTTGTATGTAATTTAATAAATGCAGTATATAAGGTAAGAAATAAGTGGCATGTCAATAAGCACATCATGGACAGACTGCCTATCAGGAGACCTAATCATATAGTTGTCAGTAGGGACCAAAAGCATAATGTTATCATTTCAGCCCATTAACAGTCCATCAAAAAGATATTCCTCATGATAGCCCACTGACAATGAAAGAAAGATCCAACTTTTTTTTGGCGGGCTGCGGCCCATTAGGTAAACCCCGATCCACACGCGAACTCAGTAAAGCGCACACTCATTACAGCCTTAGAGGTTTAACTCTGCATCTGCATTTTCTAGGGTTTTCATCTCTCTCTACAAACTTCGACGAACTCTCTCTACACTCACCCCAGTCAACGAAGATGAGGTAATTTCTACTCCATGGATTAGCTTCGCGTTGCTGTACGATTCTCATTTCCGCGTGTTTGTGTGCTTTCCATTGCTACAATGTTTGATTAGGTTTACACCTTTTGTTTCGTGTGAAATGTTTTCTGTAATTTATAGTTTCGATTAGCTTCGTTTTTGTAATTTCGACTGCGTAGAGGTTTGATTGATTGTTTGTCTGTTAGCCTGCTCAGCGCGAAAATGGATAGAGTATCGTTTTAGCTTCATTTCGTGGTGTGAGGGTAGAGAGGAAGAGATGAATGAGTAGAGGATTGCTAGGGTTGATGTTTGTGAAGCAAGATCTTTCGTCGTTGTGTTGATGGATTTTTGTTTATACTTATTCAGTGTTTTGATTGTATGTATGAATCTGGAATTTGTTCTGTTTGGAAGGGACGGTAGTATGTGCGCAAGATAGGCGGATTTGTTTCTGTTATTTTTTTTAGGATGCGCCACTAAGATGGGCTAGTTACTGCTAGGGAGATGTGAGGAGAGAATTTATTTTGGGGATGTCATTACTTTATTTCCCTTACTGGACTGAATGATTGATAATTTGTTGAAGGCTGCATTGCAAATGTTGTATGTGTTGGATTGTTCTATGTGCGTGCTTATGAATTAGCTATGACTGCGTATTAGCATTGACATCGTCCGCATGATTTCACTTTATTGTATGGCTTACGTAGATGGTATTATTGATGGGGATACTTAACTCATTATATGATATACAGTCATTGGGCGAGGGGCTTTTATTGGGCTGGAGTGTGGTTGAGGTTGTTATCATGAGCTCACGTTAATCTTCTGGACCTTTCATAAGTTAAAGAAGTTGTTTTTTCGGGTGGGTGGGTGGATGGGTTGTTTTATGCTTGTCTGCATAAAATTGATTATAAGAAAATGTTGCTAATTAGTACTACAATAGTATACTCCTACAGTAGTACTATATGCTAATTAGTATGTTCAAGACTTGCTAAATTGACCTTACCATTTGGTATACCTCTGTGTGTGTGCATTCAATGGTGGTTGAAATTTCTATTGCCCTGTGTTTGCATGGTGAATGCTTTTGATAGAAAGTAATACATGCCTTCTCATTTTATGAAAATTCTAAATGTTAGCCTAATCGATGTGGAAATAGGCAATTATTAGACTTTTAAAAGTATTCTAAATATGAAAATTCTAAATGTCAGACTTTTCATGGACATAAGACATTGCTGCTGTTCTTATAACTTTCCATTGATGAGGGGTTTCATTTTGTAGTCGGCATCCTGAGGTGAAATGGGCTGAGAGGGAGGACAAAGTCTACCTCACGGTGATGTTGGCAGATGCTAAAGATGCGAAGGTTGACCTTGATCCAGAAGGTATTTTTACTTTTTCTGGATCAGCAGGAGCTGACAACAATGGCTACGAGCTCAAACTTGAGCTTTTTGATAAAGTTGATGTAGAGGTGAGTGTTATTATTTGTACAGGCTCTGCCCTTGTCTGTAGAATTTGCTCTTTTTTTGATTGCCTGATTATCGTATAAACCCTTTATCTATATGGCTCTCATGTTCTTTACTCGAGATACAAGATCCCGTGATTTGATCCCTATCTGCTACAGATCTGATAACCTAGTGGTTCAATAATGATATTATTCAGTGTCTTAGTACTACATGTATTTCTCTTGTAGGAAAGCAAGGTAAACATTGGTGTGAGGAATATATTCTGCATTTTGATGAAAGCTGAGAGTAAATGGTGGAACAAACTGTTGCGAGGAGATGGGAAAACTCCTCATTACGTCAAAGTAGATTGGGATAAGTGGGTTGACGAAGATGATGATGAAGGTAATTTATTTTTGTTCTTATTTCTGAACTGATACCTACGAGCATCTGCGATTGTAAAGCTGATTAACTGAAAGTTTTCTACTCTCATTTTTTTCTGTTCATTAGCTCCTGCTGACGTAGATACTGGTGGAATGGACTTTTCGGTAAGCTCATATATTAATTATTATTATACCTTTTTATTACTCCTTCCGAATGTTTAAATTGCACCAAAATTTTCAGAAATTTGGCGGCGGCGGCGGTATGGGTGGCATGGACATGGCTAGCATGATGGGCGGCATGGGCGGTGGTATGGGTGGCATGGACATGGCTAGCATGATGGGCGGCATGGGCGGCATGGACATGGCTAGCATGATGGCGGGCATGGGTGGTGGTGGTATGGGTGACATGGATGAGGGTGAGGAGGATAGCGACGAAGAAGGTAATTAACCGTTTTTGTTACTGGTGTATTGGAGCTCCATTCTGGTTTTTCTGAAACTGCTAGATTTTATTACTCTCGTTTATAAGTTCTGATACCTTGATATGACGTTTTATGAATAATTTTAAAGTTCAGGAGTGGTTGGCTGATTATTGCCTCTCTTGAGCTGTTTTTTAATGTATTAACCTCTGATAAATTCTATCAACATGATGTGTAGTCAATTGTCTTAAAGATGCTATGCTATGTACTCTTAAACTGCATTATGGCATTAGTGTTGCATTTAATCTAATATGATAGTCTACACTTGAAGTTACATTTAATTATTTATAGAAGTGTTGCATTTAATCATTCTGGGAATTGCTTAGTGTTCTGGTCTGATTTATCTACGTACCAATTGTGTGTGTTTTTTTGGCAGGGCAAGAGGTATCAAAGGCTGAAGACTTAGCTGATGACAAGGAAGTGAAGGAAGCTGCTGCTCCAAGCACTTAAGTTGTTTAGCAGGGGAATATTCATGCAGTGGTTTTGCTGTTAACAACATTGTTAATGAATTCCTGTCTTAGGGCAGGAAAAATGTAATTCTATTTTCAAGATTTAAGAGTGTGCTTTATCGTTTAGGAACTCATTTTGGTGGACAGACACGAAAAGAGAAAAACCCAAGTGCATGTATCGATGTTGACGGAATTTAAATTTAGGTATTATTATCGAAAAGGTGAGGGTTTGACTAAATTTAGTTCGTGGCAGGACACTACATTTCCAACCTTCTTGATCTAATTTGTAATGGAGTGGATTTGTTTTTCTTACGTCTAGCATCTTGGCCGGCAATATTCGAACTATTTTGCTCTTTTGCATGTCATGTGATACTTGATTAATGCTTTAGCACGTACAATTTTCGCCCCATTTCAAATCGTCGAATTTCACAAACCATTTGAAGTAGTCAAATTTTAGAATGTTGTCCGTATCATATTGTAATAAGATGATGTATGATTATATCCAGCGTATCTTGAAAGATGGTTTTTTCATAAAGGTTTAAACTGTAAATTAAGATGAATAAAAATAAAAATTTTAGGCTGCATTAATCGGGTCATATACTTATAAATACAGTATGTCTAAAATCTTTTATCTTTCTATAAATCTAGTTCAATAGTGTCTTTCCATGTGTTTGTGAAAAAACGTTATTTTCCAATACTTTGGCTTATTTCTCTCATCAAACAATTATTTTCAAAATAGGTGTTTTTATTTTAATTTTTCAAATATATTTTAAACGTAATAAAGCCAGTGTCTTTGAAATCACAGGCTAACAAAATTTTATTTTATCTAAAATATAGTGGAGTTATATTTTATGTGTGAATACAAGAAAAAACACATAATCTATTAAAACTAAAGCACAATAATTATTAAAAATAAATAATCACAAAAAAATATATGAAAGGAGCTAAACCCAAAAGATTACCCTCTCCGTTCCATTTGAATTTACACTCTTACTTTTTGAATACTATTTTCTATTAAAGTAATATTATAGTATATTATATTATTCGATTCGTCGCAAGTATTTTTTAAATATCAAAAATTTATTTTTCGCTATTAACGTAGGTAAATATATTACGGTCAAACGCGTGTTTTTAACAGTGTGCAAAAAGCAAGAGTATAAATCTAGCTGAGACGGAGGGAGTACAAGCCTAAACCCTATTAATTCGGGCACGAAGCAATACGGCGTCGTATAGAGTGTTATTGAGACAATTAGCAATGGCGGCCAAACCCTACAGCTAAAACCCCGGTGGGCAGCAAACACATCGTCCAGAAAGCATGGAAGCCGCCGGAGACACGGCAATGGAGGTTGAACCACCGTCTACGCCGCTTCCTCCGCCCAACCGCGCCGCGGGACCGGCAAAGAGCTTAGGCCTCAAGAGCTCAATCCAGACCAACTTCGGCGACGACTACGTGTTCCAAATCGTCGCCAAGTACGCCTCCTCCTAATTCCGCCTGATTGCTAGACCTAAGTTAAGCAGATTTCCGAAAATTCGTGACTAATTGATGCAATGATCGTCGCAGGGATGATTGGACGTCGATGGCAGTGTCGCTCTCGACGAACGCGGTGAAATTGTACTCTCCGCTGACCGGGCAGTACATCGCGGAGCTGCGAGGCCACAACGACGTCGTTAATCACTTGTCGTTTCAGGTTCCGTCTTCTCCGCACGTGTTGTGTTCTTCCTCCTCCGACGCCACCGTCAGATTCTGGGACATCAGGTGTTGCCAGCAGGTGTGTGTTGAGCTGTTTCTTCTTAGCTGAAATAGTATAGGTTAGAGGATAAAATTATCAATTATATGAGATTTATGGAAATGCAGGTTGCTAGTGTAAACGCTGGTCCATCACAAGAAGTGTTTAGTTTCTCTTTTGGTGGAGCTGGTGGTAATCTTCTGTCGGGAGGCTGCAAATCGCAGGTATATGATCGCACATTGAATTTACAAAATCATCTCCTAAAAGTATTGTATTTAGTTTCAGATGATTATAAATTAGTTCATCTTCCTCTGGCATATTTGGAACATTTGCCGTGTTTAAGCTTCAATGTGTTGACTATAGCATTCTCATTCGTGTGTCAATTAATTCTACCATTAAAATTAGGCAGTTTCGACTAAAGTAGTCATTTAGTTGCTTGAGATGGATTGGACGCAGCTGAAGCGCGAATCTTCCTTTAATGCGCTGTTATTGTGCTCCAGGTTTTGTTTTGGGATTGGAGGAATAATAAGGAGGTTGCGCGGCTAGAGGAGTCTCATACAGAGGATGTTACTCAGGTAGATGGTGGTGCATGTTTGTTTTTTTTTAAATCTCATTTCGAGCTGCGAAGCTGTATTAAGACTTGTATAATTTAGTTAAGTAAGAAAAATGATTGATTGATTGATGATTTTTTCATTGCTTTGATAACATTTGTCACGTTATCTTGATGAGTGGTGTTATCAGGTACACTTTGTTCCTGGAATCCAGAACAGGCTTCTCTCTGCTTCGGTTGATGGATTGATGTGCGTGTTTGACACCAGTGGTGCTATCAACGACGATGATCATTTGGAGTCGGTAAGTTGGACAGAATGCATTGCTCTTCAGTAATTTGTTAGTTTGGTGATTAAATGTGTGGTTGTGGTAGAGTAGACACCTGCCATGCTTTAACTAACATTTTGTGAAGTTCACATTCTCGCTCTATGAATTTCCCCCATCATGCTTCAACTTATGTATTGGACTGATTACATTTTGTAGGTGCTTAATGTAGGAACCTCAATCGGAAAAGTTGGCTTTTTCGGAAATAATAATGAGAAGCTTTGGTGTTTGTCACACATTGAAACCTTGAGGTACGCAAATTGTATCCTACTTGTGTACACAAAAGATATACGATCACTATGATATCATCTCTACTCCCTAGTGTTACGTTGATACAACTGGATACTTTCTCTTGTTAGCTTGGATTTATTCCTTTAATTGTGTTAGGCTGAATGATTTTTGAGCATAATTTCGGTGTATCTTTAGTATCTGGGACTGGCAAGAATCATCAATGGATGCCAATTTTGAGGACGCTCGTTCCCTGGCTTCAGAGAGCTGGGCTCTAGATCATGTGAGTTAACATCTCTTCCACCCCATTTAATCTGTACCTGATAAATTGCGTGAGATCCTATTATTACGAAACAACTTGTGTTTCATGTTCTAGTAGTTAGATTAGCATCGGTTATTGAAGTGATTCGATTCTTCCAGGTTGACTATTTTGTTGACTGCCATTACTCGATGGAGGAAGATTGTCTGTGGGTGATTGGTGGCACTAACGCGGGGACCTTAGGTTATTTCCCACTGCGTTACATGACAGCCCGGGGAGAAAAGCCGAGAATTGGATCAGCAGAAGCCGTTCTTCAGGCAGGTCACACGGGCATTGTTAGGAGCATACTGCCTCTAAGAACCCCAATGCAAGGAAGGACCGGTCAGAGCCGAGGCATCTTTGGATGGACAGGTGGTGAGGATGGTCGGCTGTGTAGTTGGTTGTCTGATGAATCGTTCGATACCAATCGGTCGTTTATATCAAGTGCCCTGGTTTCTAGGACACAGAAGAGTGCCCGGAAAAGCAGGCATAGTCCATATTAGAACCAGTGCTTTATCTCTAGTGTTGTAATTTATAGTTCCCGGACTTTATTTCTACGTAGGACATCAGGACATGACACACAGAAGTAAATTGTTTTTTCCTTCGATAAATAGTGTATTTTACTCATAAACCACGCAACCCTCACACGGTGGTGGTGAGGCTCCGACACAAGCTTTATACCAGTTCCACAGCTGCATTGTGTGTAAGAACTTGAGAAAATTATGTACTGTAAGAGTATTATCCTGTGAGATTCAATCCTCCGTTGCTCATATTCATAGAAAACTATAATGTTTTTATGGTTCCAGATTGCAACCATACTCAAGAAGTAACAATTCAGACAAAAGCATCCTCAAAATCAAAATGTGCTCTGCTAGAATAGCATTTAAAGAGAGGAGGATCAACCCAATCCAACGTGTTTCTCAATGGTGAAATATGATCCATACATTCCGACCCAACACTAAACGTGCGAGCTAGCACATTACACAAACACATGCCGGCCGGCGAATCACCTCCGGCAGATCAACTCCCCTACTCCACTCTCCGGCGACACAATCGTAAATCATCACCAGCCCATCTCTCATCCCTCTCTCGCTCCTCCCGGAGCGTCTCAACACGTCGTCGATACACCCCACCACCTGAATCAGCACCACCTTCTGCGCCACCGCCACGCAGCTGAACCTCACCGTGCTATCCAGCCGGACCTGCGCCGGCAGCGGCGGACTCTTTATCCGGCACCACTCGCCGAAACCGCCGCTCCGGCGGCTGCCGTTGAACCGCCAGAACGACACCTCCACTGCGTGGCTGGAGAGCACGTAGAGGAATCCCTCCGCGGAGCATGCCGCCACCACGCACCCGCCGTCGGGGACCGCTCTGCTTCGCATCCACCCACGCGCCGCCACATCGTACACGTCCATCGAGCTCGCGTAGAGGTTCACCGACTCCGCCCCGGCGGCGCGTGAAGACAGACCTGCACTTTCATTCTCCGAATTCCCAATTCTCAACCCGCCGATTATGTAGAACGACCCGTCCACGGCGGCTCCGACGCAGCCGTATCTCCTCCTCGGCGCGTGGGATACCACGCGCCAAGAATCCTCCACCGGGTCGTACTCCTCAACCGCCGACGACCGGGAGCTCCCTCCGGCGACGTATATCCTCCCGTCGACGACAGCCACGGCGAACTTCTTCCTCTGCACCAGCATTCCGGATTTGGGGACGAGATTCCCGGTCCAGCTATCGCACCGGAGCATCGCCTCTCTACCAATAATGTAGATCTTCCGGCCAACGGCGGCGACCCTATTAATAGATTATAGATACACAGTTGATTTAAAAACAAATATACAACATGATATATATACAAAATCATATCGTGATTATAAATCAACTATATCTCTATTACCTAGAATGCGAAAATAGAGACTGAATCGAGCCGTGCCGGAGCACGGCCTCAGGGGAGGGCACAAACGACGAAACCCTCCACTCAGAATCGCAATCCAGATTATGGGTAGCTGTAAATAGCGTGGAGGAATGAACGGAGACGGAGAAGAGAGTGAGATGGAGGAGAGAATTGAAGTCTTGGGATTCCATGAGGTGGGCCCACCGGCGGCAGACGGAAGGGAGGGAAGGGAGAGTGGAGTGGGGGACGCGGGAGAGGCATTCGAGGAGGAGGTCATCTGGCAGGGCGGAAATGGTGGTCACGGCGGCGGAGGCGGCGGCTATGGTGGCGTAGGGCTGAGGGTGGTGGTTTGGGTGGTGTGGGTCCGGGAAGCAGGATTTGACAAGCCATTGAAAGTGGCGAGAGTTGCAAGTATCCGATGTGGATGATGAAGAGGACATGGATTTTGGTGATGAGCTTTGAGGGAGGAATTTATGGCTCTTATAAAACCCCTCAATAGGGATTTCATTTCAGATAAAGCAATTGGTCAGGTGGTTAAATGTTGATAGTTATAGAATGAGTAAGTTCTAGTAAAGACACATTTCCATATTTATATTAGTACAATTCATCGCATTATTCGAGAAACATGTTTGACTGTTAAAATATTTACCTATATATATTAATGGTAACTAAAAAGTTGATATTGAGAAACTACTAGCTATGACAAATTGAACAATATTATATACGATAATATTATTATTCATATAGCTATTTGAATATGTGGTCAAATTTTAATAGAGAATGATGTTAAAAAAGTAAATACAGATTCAGTTAGGACGGAGAGAGTAACATATATTTTAAACTTAAGATACTCCCCCCACCTCTGAATAAATTGCAAGAAAGAGAAAAGTGAAAGCAAAATTGAACCCTTAAAAAGGGACTGACTTCAGTCCAAAAAGCTGAAAATTTAATGTTCAAAATCAGAAAATTACATGCCCAAAAATTGGTTTGAATATAGTGCTAAAAGTTCTTAATGTTGTGATTATTCCCTCCACAAGTTAATCTTTGGTTCGAAAATAGTGCTAAAAGTTCTTAATGTTGTGATTATTCCCTCCACAAGTTAATCTTTGGCTACAATTTTTTTTTGTTTTGAAGCCAATTTTACACTTTTCTGTCACTGTTCACTACAATTCAAAAATCAAAATCCCCATCTATAAATAAGGGCATTTATTACAACACTCATTCACACTCTACAAAATAAAAAACCTTTGCTCTCAGATTCAGATCCCTAATCCTTCCACTTTCTCATCCTCATCTTCGAGCAAGTAGGGTTGTGATGATGGGGAGAAACCTCAATGATGAGCAAAGGCAAGAGATTGTCCATAATCTCCTTCAACACATTAAAATGGGCAGATTGAGAACTAGCGGAAAGTCAAGGCAGCGGAAAGGAGGTCATGCTCAGTTAGTACCATCAACACAATCTGGGTGCAGGTTAGGTTGTAGCTTCAATATAGAGAGGCTGTGTGCGCCCATTCAAGAAGACACAAGCGTTGTGGAAGAAGCAAGAAGCCAATCAACCTGGAGGCTTGAATGATATTGCCACTAAATTTCAGGTGCACGTGCCGAAGCACAACAGTCAAGCTGCATGTTAGGAAAAGTAGCATACTCAGAGCAATAGCAAGCAAGGAGATAAGAAGCCACACAAATGCAGTTCATCCATGCCTAACAACATCGCATAAAGAAATAAGACTGGAATGGTATTTAAGCAAACTGGACTGCAACATGCAGTTCAAGACCATGCACAACGTCGTCATACACATCTACAAAAGGTGGTTCTACATCAAAGAGGCTACAACAAGGTATGTTCTTGGTCCCGATGAACCAGAACTATATAGGATCACCCAAAGTAAGAATTACATGCCAAAACTCATGTTTTTATGTGTTGTGTGTAAACCTATATCTGACATAGAAGGTAATGTAATGTTTGATGGGAAAATAGGTATGTTTCCTTATGTTGAGTATGTAGCAGCCAAGTACACAACAGTAAATAGACCTAGGGGAACAATGATGCCACAACCCATAACATCCATAACCCAAGATGTCATTAGACCCAGGCTTATCAATGAACTCATACCAGCTATCAAGGCAAACTGGCCAGTTTAGGCAAGCAAAAACATTTTTGTACAACAAGATAACCATGCCTACATATTTGCAAATGACCCTGAATTTTTAGCTGCAACCACCTCAGATGGATTTAACATTCAGTTAGTGTGCCAACCATCCAAATCACCTGATCGTAACATTCTGGACTTGGGTTTTTTTGCATCAATTCAAAGTTAACAAAGGCAAAACCCTAGCCAAAAACCTAGATGGACTGCTACAAGCTGTGTATGATGCATTTGACAGGGAGGATCCTAGGGTCATAGACAAGATATTCCTAAGCTTGCAATGTGTTATGGTAGAAATCATGAAATACAGGGGTGGTAATGAGTTCAAACTGCCACATATGAGAAAGGAAAGGCTAAGAAGACTTGGTTTGCTACCCCACAATCTGATTGTGGATTCTGAGTTGGTAAAGGGATGTTTGGAACACATGGTGGCTATTAGCAGAACCAGGAACATAGAGGATATGCTAATCAGTATGGAGTTAGTGTAGAAATGCAATGGTTGTGCTTATTGATTCAGGTCTAGGGTAAACATACAAGGTCTTTTGTGAAAGTATGTTTATAGGGCAACCTTGTAAAAGCTAGGAGGGCTTTACTCCCTTTTGTATGAAGCTTTTAAAAAATATTTACTTTTAAAAAATCTTTACTTAAAAAAAACCTGGTTCTATGTATGAGGCAAAGAATGTTAGTTAAAGAATCCAACAATCTGGTGAAATGGCTAGCACACATATAACAACGAAGAGATAAACACTATAAAGCTTCCATCCTAATGGTTATAAAACCATGGTTGCTGCCAAAGTGTACAAGCAAAGTATCATCACAAATGGCTAATAAATACAACATGGTCAACTAGGCAAATAATTTCATAGCTGGGTTTAATCACATCATGCACCACCAAGATCATATGAGTTTAACAACTAATAAGCATGGTTGCATGTTTATTCATTCATCACAGCTACATCATAAATCATGGGTTTAACCAGCATAATCCCAACTAGCACACATATTAGCTATGATATCAGTAAACAAATGCCCTGCCAAGATCAAGTAAGCCTAGTGACTCAAACTGCATAGTTGCCTATATAAACCACATAAACATGCATCATAATTTACTGCTTCCATTATTTCCCCTGATATGAAACATGCCATGCCATGCCTGGCTCAGGTTCAGCTTTAGATTCAGATGATTAAGGGGTTGCTATCACTCTCATGATTCAACCGAATATGAGTCTGAATTTGGGTGAGGCGCATTTTAACATAAATAACACATATATTAATGTACCCATCAAACACACATTAATATACCCAGCAAACACAAGTAGCACACAACCTCTCATACTTATCACAGAATGAAAAAGTTGTAAAAAATAAAAACAACATACAGACTGTATATTCAGTATCTACATTCAAAGGGACAAGGTTAGTATCCGGTAAATAAATAAACAAAGTAATTGATCAAAGTACGAAAACAATGTAAAGTGTACACACCTGAGAATAATGAAACTAATTATCATCTGCTGGATCACTTTTGGCAAATGCTTGGGTCAGTTACCAGGGTATGAAGCAGCCCCGGTGTCCTAGAAACTAGGCTCACCATACTTAGGAATTTATTACCCATGAAGTAAACTGAATGATGGGGATCAAAACAAAATTCAAAATCAGAATCTTCTAAATCAGGGGGCTGTGTTTCATCAGAATCAGGGGGCTGTGTTTCATGTGGTTCAGGGGCTTGTGTTTCATCAGAATCAGGGTCAGAATCTAAGTGGTAAAGGACAGCTTCTGGAACAGGGCTAAAATGTGTGGTCACAGGGGTATCCCATGATTCAGATGAGTTAATTTCAACGACAGGGTGGTGGGGTGGGCTGACATCAGTCGAAATGGGTTGTAAGTCAACATCCTCAAGCTTAGTAAAAAAAATAAGGGCCAAAGCTGAACTCAAACTGGGAATCATTATAAGGGTTTGCAAGGGGCATATTTATTCTGCTCAGCCATGACCCTGTTCCTATGACTCATGCCTCAGCAAAAGAAAAGGATATTCAACACAAACAGAGTCCAACAGGGTAATCAACACATAGACAAAGCAACAGTGGCTAACTTAAACACACAATATAGTCAACTCACAATGTAATCAGGCTACAACATAATCAAGATAGAACATAAACACATAACCCTAAGCCCAAAAAATCAATTCTATTTTAAAACCCCCCAAAACAAATTGGTCAAACCCTAATCGAGGTTAAATGAACAGAGAATGTCAACCTACAATGGCCAAATTGGGAAGGACATGCATACTAACAAACATAGAACATTAAAATGGTTTTAAAAACCAAAAAAGAAAACAATTGCTATAATCACATATCCAACAGACCAAGAACCCTAGATTGGAACCCAGAAAACATAGAACATCAATTTCAGTTCAAAAATCACAAATCCAACATCATTTACTTCTAAAATGACCATAAATATCATGAATCATACACATGCATTTGGTTTTGAACAACGAAAACAAAGAACAATGACTAATATCACAGATCCAATGCAACAAAAACCCTAGATCGGAACCCAGCAAACATAGAACATGAATTCCAGTTAAAGAATCACAAACTCAACATTATTTACTTCTAAAACGTCCATAAAAATCATGAATCAAAGGCATGCATTCGGTTTTGAACAATGAAAACGAAGAAAAATGACTAATATCACAGATCCAACACAAGAAATACCCTAGATCGGAACCCAGAATACAAAGAACAACAATTTTTGTTCAATAATCCGTAAATCATCCAGCAAAACATTAACCGAGGCTTGATAGGCTGTGATTAACATCAAAAAAGTGTAGAAATCGATTTCGTTTTCAAAACCCCAAGCCAACTAAAAAAACCCTAGATCCGAAACAAAATGATGTGATAAAACCGGATTTAATCAAGGAAAATAACACAAATAACACAGGTTTTCAGCTAACAACGAAGTCGAAAAAGAGATTGAGTGGCTAGGATTTTCAGAGTTGAGAAAGAGGAGTGGAGAGGCTGTTAATTTTCAGTGCGAAATGAGATAAATGAAGGAGATAAAAGAGCGTTGAGAGAGAATTTGAGAAAGCAGATGAGAGTGTTGGGAGAGTAATAATGGAGCATAGGGAGCGTAAATGGGATGCATGTGGAAGTGGGCTGGTGGCCCGCCCGTCAAATGGGTTAATTGGATAAACTCATTATCCAAACCTAATGAATCATTATCCAATTAACTCATTTATTAATGGGTCATAATGAGTTGGGTCATAAATGGGTTGGGTCATTAAATGGATAACTCATTGGATAACCCATGAGATATTTATATGACACAATGAGTTAAAATATATTATCCAATAAGTTATTATCCAATAAGTATATAATTTATTATTAAATATTTTCTATCGATTTGGGTTACAAGTTGCCATTATCCAATGAGATCATATATTAAATGTTCATTATTTTTTAGGATTTGGGATGAGAATAATTATGTTAATAGAAAATTTTGATCTCAATGGGTCCCGTATTATGTTAACTCAATGAAAACCTAACAAATACCCAATTAAATGCATGTGTAATATTTAACATAAATATTCACTATAATTCACAAATTATTCGAGTTCAATCTCGTATAATATTCGAGTTCGTACAAAATTCACACTCAATCTCGTACAGTATTTGAGTTCGTATAATATTCGAGTTCAATCTCGTACAGTATTCGAGTTCAATCCCGTACAATATTCGAGTTTGTACAATATTCGAGCTCAATCTCGTACAGTATTCGAGTTCGTACAATATTCGAGTTCAATCTCATACAGTATTCGAGTTCGTATAGTATTCGAGTTCAATCTCGTACAGTATTCGAGTTCGTACAGTATTCGAGCTCAATCTCGTACAGTATTCGAGTTCGTACAATATTCGAGCTCGTACAGTATTTGAGCTCAAGCTCAATCCCAACTAATATTGTTCGTTAATTTCGTCGAGTTTACAAAGCCAACATATCATATATATTTTTTTTTATTAAATATAATATAATGTACATAATATTATATTACATAATATAATAAATGATTATATATTAGGAAAAAATTAAATCATTCGTAATCAAATTTGTGAAAATTTAGTTATCTTGTGATAAAATTATCCATGGGTCATCCATTACCCATCCCAACTCAACCCACCCAAAATTATCCAACGGGTAAACCATTATCCAACTCAACTAAACTCAATAACTACAACTAAATTATATCTATTAACCCAATGAGTCATTATCCAATAAGTTATCCAATAAGTGAAAATAGTATATGGATAACGGTTATCCAATGGGTGACCCAATCCATTTGACGGGCTTAGCTGGTGGCTGGAGTTTAAAAACTAAACCCCACGCCTACCACCATATTCTGGATGCGTGTCCAGAGGCTGTAATCAGCCTTAATTAATCAGCCTTAATGGTTGTAAATATGAGCGAGTCTATGGGCATTTTGATCTTTTCGCACGTGGTCAACTTTGCTGAAAATGGCAAATTTTAAGAGCTGTAATTTAATCAGGGACATACCAAAATAAAAAGTGTGCAGTTTACTCAGGGACGATGGAAGTATTAATATTTAAATATTGCATGGACGCCAAAATGTCAAATTAACAATATGAATTATGACGGGGAGAATATTGTGTCAAATGGCAGTATTCGGGTGATTTCAAGAATAATAAAGTTTGAGAGTTACATGCACTGAATCTTGACAAAATCTACCAAGTTTACATTCACAAAGATTTCATTCTCAAATGCATTTCACAGATTGACAGCAAAGTTGAACATGATATGCATAACCTATAACAGGGAGGAAAAAAAAGTGGATGGTTATATCACGCCCTGTATTTTACTTATTTACGCCCTGTATTTATACTATTTAATATACTATATATATTTTAATTTAATTTAAATAAGTAAATTAAATTAAAATTAAATTAAATTAAAATTACTTTTAATTTAAATTAAAGAAGGCGCCGCCGCCGCTGAGCACCGCCTTCTCCTTCTCCTCCGCCTTCTCCTCCTTCTCCTCCTCCTTCTCCTCCGCTGCTCCTCCTTCTTCCCGATTTTCCGGTCTCCTTCTCCGGCGAACTTCATCTTCTCCAATCTTCTTCTCCGGCGAAAACTTCATTTCCGGTTCTCCTCTCCCGCTCTCCTCTCCGATTCTCCTCTCCGATTCTCCTCTCCGGTTCTCCTCTCCCGCTCTCGCACATGCCCTCGCTCTCGAACCGGCTCCCGCTCTCCTCGGTGAACCGGTCCCCGCTCTCCTCGACGAACCGAGCTCCGTTCTCCTCGCCCAGCTCGCTCCCGTTCTCCTCGCCAAGCTCGCTCCCGTTCTCCTCGGCCAGTGGTGAACCGGGATTGCTCCCGTTCTCCTCACCGATCTCCTCGGCTGGGCTAGGGTTTCGCTTGACTGGACGGCGGAGGAGGAGCTCGGCTGGGCTAGGGTTTCGCTGGACGAGACGGCGGAGGAGGAGCTCGGCTGGGTTAGGTTTCGCTCGACGGGGACGGCGGAGGAGGAGCTCGGCTGGGCTAGGTTATTCTCCCGCGGCGGCGGCGGAAGAGGAGTTCGGCTGGGGTTTGTTGCGGACGAGGGACGGCGGAGGAGGCACAGGGGTGGCGGTGGCAAGACCGCCAGAGAAGAAGAGAAGAAGGGACGATGGAGACCGGCAGCGACAGCGGTGGTTTTTTTGTTTTTGTTTTTGATTTTTTGATTTTTGTTTTATTTTAAAATTTTAATATTAGTATTATACGTGTATATACATATTAGGACGTAAACTAGTAAAATACAGGGCGTGATATAGCAATACCCAAAAAAAACGTACCCTCTCTATCCTAGGAATTTCGCAGAGAGAAATTCTCCCTCAGAATTTTCCAAGGGTGAAAAAACCATACTACCCATGCTCTTCTTCCTCTCTCCAATCTACTTCTCGCCTGGGCCTCCACCATCTCCGCTCACTCCACCACCGTGAAAGCACAAACGCCTCTTCGAAATCGACTTCTTCAATCGCACCAGATTTGCCGAGTCGCACCGAAAGCCGGATGTGCTGAGTCGCAATGGATTCACCAATTCTGAGAGTTGGATTCGCCAAGTCGCGCCGAAATGACTGTGTACAAAAGCCAACTTTGCGAATCACACCGGATTCGCCGCACTGGAATGTTTTGGGCCTCCCACATCTGCCATAGCAGGTAAGAAGAAGAAGCAAAAAAATCAGTAGCCGACAAGGAAGAAGCAGCAAAAAAAAGACATGAAGAAATCCATTTTTCCCCTTGCGTGTTGTTTTTGAAGTTTGTGAGCGCATTGACTTGGAAATAATGGAGGGTTTGGTTTAGGGATAGTTATGTCTTAAGACATGTTTAAACTTTCTTTAAATGGAAAGTGTGCAAAATTGCATAGGACAACTCAAATAAGAAAGTGTGCAGAACCGACTAGGACGGAGAGTATCAATGTTGAACATATATGGATTCACAATACATTATACAGCCAAAAGCATTTAACCAAATATAGCCATCACAGAATTAATAATGTGTGAGCAAATATACACAAAAAAAAAAAGAGAAAAAAAACTTGGCAAGAATAATATTGCTGTAACTCACAAAAAACTAATGAAGATGAATGAATCAACCACATTCTTCCAGTAAAGTCACAAGATTACAAAAATGTTGCAGAGTAAAAGTATACGAATTCAAGCAACAGGAATTCACTTGAGAAACTAGAAGGAAAGGGAGGATGAGAGGCTCATTTCTTCCTATACAAAAGAGTACCATTTTTCTTCTCTACTCTCATCATCCTAACAATCTATAAAATTAATCTACAGAACTTATACCACTTTCTCTATTCTCATCATCCTCCCTTCATTTATCCCTTCTTCCACAACTCTTGAAACCTCTCTCCAAGAAGTATGATATAACAAACAGCGAAAAATGCGGGGGATACGGAAAGAGATAGACCTCATTAAAGTAAATAAACATATGTACACGAAGACATCGATAGATCTGGAAAGGCGGGTGGGGAAAATTTTAGCAAGGCTCACTTGATGTAACTTCTTGCACTGATCGAAGAGCCGGGTGCAATTTGGGTTTGGTGAGAGGCCGGAGGTGATAAATCTATCGACCTACATGAAGTAACTAAGGGATTTCTTCTTCCGTGAACCTCCTTCTCCATAGAGTTCATTCCATTGGAGAAGCTCATTCATGTTTTGGGACTCCGACGATACACTGGCACATACCTGTATTTTCCCAAGTGTTGGATCAAAATGTGAGACTCGAGTATCAACAAGCGAGAACAAAAAATCGAGATTTTTTTACGTACTAATGGCCAGTGGCTACCAAGAACAGTTGCATATGATCAACAAAATCATAAGGAAACTGATGCACAAATGAACTTTACCTGATCATGTGCATACTTAAAATCCTCCATGGTGAGTGGTCGAACATCCGAGCTGCTGTACAATTGAGGTACTGGTCTATTCTCAGCCAATGCCAATGCTTTCTCCTACAAATCACACAATTGCACAATTAACCAAACATAAATCTGTGAGAATTGCCAAAACAAATATTACTGTTTTAAGTTACTTCAATATGTCCTACGGAGTATTTATTATGTTTTCCTTTCCTTTTAATTCAGGTAACTTATCCTCTTCTTGCAGCATGACATATTAGTACAAAGGTTTCCAAATATGGCTGAACCACCTTAATAGTTTTAATATGACTGGGACTTCCCACATGCATCTCAATATTCTCATTTGTAATTTTATACAATAGCTCGGTATACACGGCAATTGACAGAGGACTCACCTTCTTTTCCTTCTCCAAAATTTCTCGAATAGGACAGTGAGCAGCAGTTACACACAGATTCTGGAATGTGAAACGATATTGATCAATGGCTGGAGAGGAATAAAATCAAGAGAAGAGAAACACAAAGGGCCACACGAGAAAATTCAGTAGCAGACCTTTAAATCACTCCCAGAGTAACCTTCAGTCATGTTAGCAATGGCATCCAGTTCCACATTGGGCGATAATTCTTCTTTTGCCAATATAACTTTTATAATCTTCTCTCGGTTAGGTGCATCAGGTAGATTTACCATCAGCCTGAGAAAAAAAAGACAAGCAAGCATACAGTTTCACGAGCACTTACGGGAAAAGAAAAGAAAAACCAATGCCAGAAAAAAATTTACCTTCGCGGGAGTCTCCTGATAACAGCCTCATCAAGGTCAAAAGGTCTATTGGTTGCACAAAGTACTAATACCCTTTCCTTATCTTTGGTTCTCAGACCATCCCAATTTACCATAAACTCATTCTTCATTTTGCGCATTGCTTCATGTTCGCCGGGATTTTCCCGCCTTCCTAACATGCTGTCAACCTGTAATTGGGACACGTAATTCTTACTTGTGATAAACAGGCAAGAGAAAGGAGAAGTCTTGAAAATAAACTTTAAAAAAAGAAGGGTTCTGTTCTTTTCGATGAACTGTTGTACACAATTTATAAAGAGCAACAAAACAATTTGAGAGAGACCCTCAGAGCAGCTAAACAAACCCTTCACACTAACCTCATCAACAAAAACGACACTAGGAGCAATTTTACTTGCCAGTGTGAAGACTGCCTTCACATACTTCTCCCCCTCACCAAACCACTGTGAGCAGCAAAACCATGTATTAAAACAAAAACAAGAAAATCTCCCAATCAGGATTTAAATACATGGTATACCTATATGAGTACCTTAGAAGTAATGCTTGACATTGAAATATTGATAAAGTTTGCACCGGCTTCGGTAGCAACAGCTTTGGCGAGCATTGTTTTACCAGTACCAGGAGGTCCAAACAGCAATATTCCCTTGCAAGGCTGTCAGAAGTAATTTGTATCACAAACCATCACAGATATAGCATTTGTGACTAACAAGGAAAGAGCGCATGTGATTCACTTAAATAGGGTGTTCAGTCATTAACCTTTGTCAGCTGTCCTTTACAGAATAATTCTGGCCTTTGTAGAGGAAGCATAACCAATTCTTTTAGAGTATCCTTCACATTTTCCAAGGCTCCAATATCTTCGAAGGTAACACCAATATCACTGGGTGGTATAACCTCAGCAAGGAGTCTTTTCTCAAACTCATTCTCGGTGACCACATCCTATAAGCCATGCATCATTAGAATCTAGATAAATGCTAACTCATTCCAGGTTGAGATAAAATTCATGCTACCTTGAGAGATTTTTTCGAACTCTTGGTTTCATTCAGAACGCCCTGCAGGAGGGTAAGCCCGTATTGAATGCTGCAGATGAAATGATGAAACGATATAAGTTAGGCACTGTAAGACGCACTCCAATACGTTTCACTGGATAAGACAAAATAAACAAAGGCTACCTGTCCCTGCTTATGGAGAGTTTCTTATCTTTCAAGCTAGCTTCCGAAGAATGCATAAAGTGATGACTGACAGCCCAACCAATGATTTTGTCCACGCCTATCAACACAAGCATATCAAAAAAATGCAAATTAATGAACATTTTTTCACCTAGTATATTCCCAGTAGCACTGGACAGTTTCTCTTTAGAAGCTTACTTTCACTTGTTAGCGCTTGATCTTTAATGCTCAGTTTGTCAAGGTCAGAGCACTCAATCCCAGTTCGATTTAGCACCTAACGTAAGAACAATTGAAAAACCATGCATCAAAAACTGAATATAAACTGTTCATCAATTCAAAATCTTAAGCCAGAATAGTAAGACCAATAAGTTGATGATACATTGTGATGAGAGCATAAACATACAGCAGCAACATCAACAACTAATGATAACATAACTCTAGTTGCAAGAAAATGCTTTTTAAACCCCGAACTCAGTAAGTAGGTACAGATATGATGGAACAAACCCAAAACAAAGTAACAGAAATTCTAGACTGCACTGAGCAACATAACTTTGTTCCAAAGTAGCAGATATGCTTCTAAAACAAAGAAGGTACCAAGAGAAAACAGAATATATTTAACAGTAAGGGTTACTACTTACTGTGCTAATGCTAACAATGTTTGATTGTGACTTCAATGTTTCGATGTCACGATCCAATTGTTGTTTCCAATCAGAAAGCTGAGTTTCATCCTGTCATAAATTACATAAAGGGAGAAAAGTTGAATTACCAAAATCAACCAGGGAAGGGCATCAACATCTCAATAAAACCACAAGCAAATTGGAAATATACCTGAGGGAGCTGTATTGTCACTTTATTTGGGAAAATTCGGGAAAGCTGCTTCACTGACTTGGGGATTTCTTTGCTTCGCTCATGAAATTTACCCAAGCTATCCTGGAGAAAGAAACGAATAATTTTAAAGAAATGCAGCATTCAGATGTCAAATTAAATCGAAGCAGATAAAACTCTATAAAGATCGAAACATAAATACAGCATTAGCAAATGCAACACGCTCCCCCATTAGCTCATAAGATGCAACTATATATAAGATGACAACAACCACCACCAAGTCATTATCCCACTAAGAGGGGTCAGCTATATCAATCATATCTCGTTCAGTTAAGACACATGGAAATAAATCAGATCCCTATTACATGTCAGGTCCAAAACACAAGGTAAAGAGAGAATATATCTCTCAAAAAACATTCGAGCCAATTATGCACACAAACAAACAGTAAAACAAGGAAATGGCAATTAATAGAAACTGAACATACTGGAAAGGACAAGTCAAGCAGTGCCGTTTGATTGCTTGAAAGTTTTGTAAACAGAAGGCCACCAGGATGGGACTGCAAATGGAAGTGTGGGCATCATATGAAATTGAAACATCAACACATGAAATGTCTCGGGACTTCTAATAAAGACACAAAAAACACTTACTTTCTCCTTTCGATTGTCTGTCTGGGTGTGTGAAAGTATGACCACCACATTCTTGGGCAATCTTTCAAGCTTAAATCTAAAGTTTGCGAGAGCATCATTACTTCCAGCCATAGACTTCTCTGTTTCTTTAAAATAGATAATTAACGGACTGCTTTTACTTTCTTTGAGAGCCACCTAGAGTCACAAGAGAACCAATATTAGACTCCAAATATTACTTGATATACTAAAAGAAAAAACATAAATCAATTACAGAACCTCAAAGAGTTCATTAATAGCAAGCTTGTCAGCATCCTCGGAATCCAGCAGAAGCGAGTCAACTGCATATTAAAACATCAAAGTTTGAAAAGAGAGAATACGCGAGCTTCAACAAACAAAGGGAATCAACTAGCATAGTTGAAAGAACTTGAAAGGAAGACACAATACCAGCACAAAAAAAACCATGACCCTCTTCACAGTTGCCCCCAAGATCACCTCCATCAGGTATTAATTTATCAAATCGAACACCAATTTTTGAATCACCATTTCCTTCAAAAGTCAGCACTACTTTGCCCTTGTGACCAAGTCCTGGACCCCTGCAATACAAGTTGCTCAAAATTAACTCTCGAATCTACACAGAACCAAAATGCCTTAAAGAATACACCAACAAATCCAGATGAACCAACACTCAAAACCACTCAAACCTAAAAATACTGATCAAATTGGTGAAAATTTTACCGTGGTGGCATATTCACAGTACCAACATACTTCACTCGATCACCTGCCCCAACCAAAATAAAAAATAAAAAATCGTCAGCTTGTTATGTTTGAGTCAATTCTTAATAATAGAAAAAAAGAATGAGAAGAAAATCCTCATCTAAGAATTTAAAAGACCACAGCCGTGATGGATTGAATGCCAAGTGTAACGAGAATCCTACTCTAAATACCTTGCTTAAATGTGTAAGTTTTTGACGATGCAGTAGACGCTTCCTGCTTCGGCTGCGCCTGTGAACTTATTGTCGAACCCCCGGTTATCTCTGCCTCAACACTTGAAGACGGTTTCTTAAATTGTAAAGCAGTATTCCGTTTAGCGAAGACGCTAGCTTTTTCCGGCCTTGACCCTTCTTTCACAGGATCAGTTTCCTTTGTTGATCCCTGGATTGAATATATAACAGTTTAGGAACCTGGTAGAAAACGAAATAAACAAGACTAAAGTGGGAATGTTGGTTACTTACACCAGGCAACGCAAGTGAATCAACAATGAGCAATTTGGCACCAAAATATTTAGTCAGAGCTTTGACTAGTGTCTCCTGATAAATGTCCGATCCTGCCATAAATTATGCAGGAGATATATCAACGTGTCCAAAAAAAGAAATTCGAAAAGCCAATTTCCAAACAGCAGAGAGGGTAGTCTACCTGCCGGACCCGATAATAATATTCGGGGACACACAGTAGGGAGATCTGCAGTGAACTTGGAAAACTTGTTGCACTTCAAAGGAATATAAGTTGAAGCAATCAGAACATTCTTTGTCGTGTCACTGTCATAAACCACAAAAAATGAGTTAGCATACACTGAACCACAAGGAAAAAACCATGTAAAATATGTAATCAAACAAACTGAATGAAGAAGATGATCTATGAGAAATAAAATAAATATTGTCAAACTTAATTGAATATTCACCAACATATAAATTGTGTCATAACACAAAATCTATCGGCCTTAGTTTTCTTTACCCTGGGGTTTTAACATAATTGGTACGCAATTTGCATAAGATTAGGTATATATAGTAGAGCCTACTATACCAAGATAGCTCTGAAGGACCACAAGCATTTACTGCCAAATCAAAGGGGTTAACTATGCTATATTAATTTAGCATAACAAGGGCAGCTCCGAAAGCTGTCCCCTATTAACTTAATAGCCTCTACCGCAAAATCAATCGTAGATGAAACTCCCAGTAAGACTAATCAAAGATGAGACAAAAATATTTAAAATAATCACAAACATTGAGCTCAATGCATTACCTCAAATAATATGGAAAATTCTCAAATGAGACTTCGATACTGTTGGGATCGACTATCCTTTGCTGCAACAGATCTTTAAACACTTGTCGCCTCGTTGATGGCAGAGATGGAGGTTCAAAATCTCGGATTCCCATACGCTCCTTAGAAAGTTTACCAAAGCCACCACTTATATCAAAATCAGGAGTATTCTGTTGTGCAATAAGCCTAAGTAGTGAACTTATATTTTGTGATGCTGCTGATGCCTTCCCAACTTCTGGATCCACGGGATCTATTCCAAGGAAATCAAATTTCAACTTTTTATCAGCTGCTTTTGAAGATGGATCGTTTGTCTTGTCAACCAAGTCAGGACTATCGTTGTCATCAGCGATGTCTTTCATTTCAGCATCAATGGCATTCATTTCAGCATCAATGGCATGAGTATCTAACAGCTCACATTCAGGAGGAATTGTAGGCATCTCAGGAACATGTGCATCATCATTATTTGCGGATGAAGGTTGAACTGGAGATAACTCTTTTTTGGGATTGGATAAAGATGCTAGGGTAGATGCCACTGCAACAGTAGATGAATCCCCGGACCTGGTCTCCCAATGCAGGCCCTTCATTGGCCCATCATGGGATTCTAATAAGTTGACAGACGGCAGAACCCCGGAACCAGATGCATTGTCATTATTAAGCTGCTGGAAAATCTGATCTTATGTTAAGAAGAAACAAAACTTTTCTGTTATCAATTACTGGAAATTTTAGACAAAGAGAAACCTTAATGCAGAAACAGATACCGATTCACAAGCATTGCTGGAAACTAATTTTTGGGGAAAAAAGAGGTACTTCAAG
Source organism: Rubia yunnanensis (assembly GCA_037428765.1). Classification (NCBI taxonomy): domain Eukaryota; kingdom Viridiplantae; phylum Streptophyta; class Magnoliopsida; order Gentianales; family Rubiaceae; genus Rubia; species Rubia yunnanensis. Next base: position 290,004 of record CM075062.1, read on the forward strand.
AAAACAAATGTCTAACGCTGATACTGACATAAACCAAAAAACTATGCCCGTCCTTCAAAACATTTATAAAATACTTCCGGCTACAACAGCAAAAAAGATGGGTTAACTTTTACCTTATATAACCTATCAATCACAAAGGTCATGCCATCAGACATAACATGATATTTAGACATGCTAAAATACCTCAATTGTGACCAGGCATAGCAGAAAAATGCTACTTTTTACCATCCTATTCTCTTTTCTCCAGGTACAACTTAATACACATAATTTCCAAAAGTAAGGTGAAGGATACATAAGCATGCTTTCCAGTGGAGCTGAAAACCACTTCATCACCTCCTTTCAGTGGCACAGTAGAGTTCTGTGAGTATTTCTTGCCATTAACTTGCACACAACCTTTCTTACCAGTAATTTCAAGCACAGTGACTGGGCATCCGCTCTGGGCATGATTAGGGAATAAGAAGAAGTAAATATTATACAAGTACACGACTTTGGCAATAGAAAACTATGTTCAACAAGACGTGGCACAATTCCTACCTCCGAATTTTGGAGTTTCAAACTGCATAGATTTTTACTAACTGATTGATCTCCTACATACAGATCGCATTCAGGGCCTTTCCCGACAGTGAAGCTTAATTTATTCATGACAACATGACGAATCTGGAGAGACAATGAAGTGTTATTAAAAACACAATAATATAAATAAGAACAGAATAGCGAAATAGTAACATCAAAAACAAATAATCTGTGTTCCAACATAAGGTGGCCACTTTGTCTTTGCACATGACTTAAAAATTAAGATATTCGAACATTAATATATCCATTATATATAACCAAAAGCCATGAAAAGTTCCGTTCAAGAAAAAAAAAGGTACCGTGAAAAGTTATATTTTTTAAAATGTAACAAAAAATCTAGCTAGATCCCACATTATAACCTTATACAAAATCGGTGATATTTAATGGTTAAACTTGTCAATTTCAACCAAATGAACAATACAAGTTAACTTCTGCTGGGGTGGAGGTGATAATTTGCCCTGATTTTTCCATACAAACTTAACATTCAGCTCAGTATCAATAAGAAGCACATAATCTACCCTTCCAAGATTCCAACTTGGCAACTCCTAGCTACAGAGAACAGTTGGAAATGGATAGCAAACCTGAGAGCTCTGTGACAGAAGCTTCCCCCAAGCAGGCTGTGTACTGGGAGGTTGGTGAGATTTCAAAAGCACCGTACTGAGAGATTCCAGCAGCTTCTTCTTACCCCGATTCTTGGACTTACCCTTCCCCGCAGAGATGACCGAATCACCTACGAAATGGTCCCACAAAATGAGTTCAATGAACAGCATAAAGAAGCAGTCTTTACCCCGCCCCAAGAACATGCATGAACAGAGATCCCACCTAGACTCAACGGCGACACAAAGGGCTCACCTTCGGCAACCTCAGTAGTCTCCGCCGCTTTCACCGGCTCCACCGCTTCCGGCTGCTTCACCTCATCCACGGCCGCCGCCGCCGGATCAGACGACCTGACCTCCTTCTCCGGCACATCATTAGTCGAAGAGGACTCCTCCGCCGCCTGAAATTCGCCATCAAGAATCCAAATTTACCCCCGGAAAACACTCACAAACACACAATCACATGCATGAGGAACTAATTCCAATCAATTGAATCAATTACCCCAACCCTAACCTTGGATCGTTTCGCTCCCAGAGGAGTTGAGGCGGAAGAAAGCGGGCGCTTGGAGGATGAACCCCTTCTTGTTTCCACCATGTTCTCGCTCCCGTACGGATTGGAATTAGAGATGGAGGCAAACCAAAATCGAATCGAATTGATTCAGACAAAAATTGAAGCTTTTTTTGGGTTTTTTGGGAAGAAATTAAAAATAATTTAAATAAACAGAGGAAGAGGAGGAGAAAAAATGGTGAATGATTGTGGAGGATCAGCTTTCGTCAACTGGAGAGAGCTGGAGTAGGTTCTCGAAAATATATTGACACTTTTTTTTTTTTTTTGGTAAGTAAACAAATTCAAATTTTGATTTATTTGCCTTTTCAGAATTTTATATTTTCGTGTTTTGGGTGTGTTTTGTCCCGATTTGGATGGTTTTCGTGGTGAGGTACAGGGGGGCAAATTTGATTTGGGTTTTCCAAAAAAAAAATTTAAGTGTAAATTTGGATTATGTTCTTATCTTAGATATCATTGAAAATTACAAAAAATATTTTGTTTTTTTGTTCGTATTTATATTTGGTAATGTGAATTTTGATATAAGTCGTTGTAACTTGCTTAAACGTATTGATATTATTGAAGTCGGTGAGTTATGTATTTATTATTGCAAATAAAGTATTTGTTATGCGTTTGTGATGAATGGTTTGAATTGGTGAAAGCATATGATGATAATATTAAGTTGAATCTTATTTTGTAGTGTAAATTTGGATTCGTTATGCCTTTGGGACTACTTATTTGAATTGATGAAATAATCAAAGGATATTAAATCAAATCATATTTTGTAATGTAAATTTGGATTGTGCTGTTCTTATTCAGATATCACTGGAAATTGCAAACATAAATTTCATTTTCCATTCGTATGTATAGTTCGTAACGTGTTTTTTAAAATAAGTCAAGTATAATGTATTTGTATTTATTGATGTTGTTGAAAGTCGGTGAATTTGTATATTATTCTCGCAAGTATGGTATTTGTTATATACTTAGGATGACTTGTTCAAAATGGTGAAAGAATCTGATAGTAATAGTAAGTTGAATAATATTTTATAGTCTTCTCGCGGATTTTAAAATAATTCTTGTACATGATGATATTGTTGAACATCGGTGGATTTACCTTTTATCCTCGCAAATATACCATTCGTTATGCATTTCAGATGAATTGTATGAATTGTATAAATTGGTGAATGAATATGATGGTATTAGAAAGTTGAATCATATTTTATAAATTGAATAGAATGCATTTATACAGGTTTAAATCAAAATAGGAAAAAATATCAAAAAATTGAGCGAAATATTGAAATTCTAATGAGTTCTCTTGTGTTTATAATTTGTAGCATGTATTTTGAAATAAATTGTGCATAGCGAGAGCTGACATCGTGTCGTGCTCGTGTTGTGCACGTGTCATATATAATTTGAGGTTCACTATCGTGCTCTTGTGTATTGTCTCGATTCGGACAATTATTACAATGAGGTATCGGAGGGCAAATTTGATTTGGGTTTTTCAAAAAAAAAAAGGAAGTGTAAATTTGGATTATGTTCTTATTTTAAATATCACTGGAAATTATAAAAAAATATTTTTGTTTTTTTTGTTCTAGTTATATTTTGTAATGTGAATTTTAATACAAGTCATTGTAACGTATTTGAATGCATTGGCATTGACTATTGTTGTAAGTCGGTGAGTTTGGATTTATTAATGCAAATATAGTATTTGTTATGTGTTTGAGATGGCTTGTTTGAATTGATTGAAGAATCTGATGGCAATATTAAATCGAATCCTATTTTGTAGTGTAAATTTGGATTGTGTTGTTCTTATTTTAGACATTACTAAGAATGACACATATAATTTTGCTTTTGTGTTTGTGTTTATAGTCCCCGGCGTGTATTTGTATTATCCTCACAAATATGGTATTTGTTATATGTTTAGGATGACTCATTTGAATTGGTGAAAGAATCTGATGGTATTAGTAAGTCGAATCATATTTTATAGTCCTTGACGTGGATTTTAGAATAATTTGTGTATAACGTGTTTGGATTTAATGATATTGTTGAACATCGGTGGATTTACATTTTATCCTTGCGAATATACCATTCCTTATGCATTTTAGATGAATTGTATAGATTGGTGAATGAATCTGATGGTATTAGTAAATCGAATCATATTTTTATATAAACTGAATATAATGGATTTAATCAAATTTATATCGAAATAGGAAAAAATATCAAAATAATTGAGCGAAATATTGAATTTCTAATGAGTTCTCTTGTGTTTCTATTTCATAGTGTGTGTTTTGAAATAAATTGTGCATAGTGAGAGTTGGATTCATGTCGTGCTCGTATCGTGCTCGCGCTTGTATTGTGCTTGTATCGTGCTTGTATAGTCTGAGACTCACTGTCGTGATCGTGCCTATCGTGCTTTGTGTCATGCTTTTAAAATAGTAGTCGGCATTTGGCCCGCCCATGTGCTTCGTACTTTTCGTGTCGTATCGTGTGTGTTCCATGTGTTGAATCTTGTCGTGCTTGTCTAATTGAGTTAACACGGTGAACTAAATTTAGTCTTTTATCAAATAATTTTTTGATACAAATGTGAGGTTAAGTACATATACTTCATTTGGTCTCCTAACAATGGCCCACTTTTTCTAACATTTTTTCAAGGTATATTTATCGATTAGTTGCATATGAAAACAGGCGATAAAATCTTACTTTTTAAAATTTTCACGAGAATCCACATACACCTCACATGATGTCTGGTATTGTGTACAATAAAAGTTATTGACGGTCAAACGTGCTATGAAAAATTTTGTAGTCAAAAGGGGCCATTGTTAGGAGACGGAGGTAGTAAATAAAATTACTGATATAAGATATTTTAAAAATATTATATTTCATTGTATAATGTTGTGAGTTTAAATTGTTATATAAATAATACTCTATGAGTTCCTCTATTAATGACACACTTTCTAATTTGAGATGTTTATTTTATATTGACAATTTCTAGTTATGATAAGTTTAACTTTTTTACATTCACTCATTTTACATTTCCTTCTTTCAATTTAATTTCATCCACATATTTAACATCTCCTAAATTATAGTAACACATAAAAATGATGTGTCACTAATACAAAAATGAAGTACAAGTTAAAACATCTAAGTTAGAAGTTGAGCAATTAGAAATTTTCAGTTTCTTTTTTCTTTTTCTTTTTTTGGAATAAGGAAAAGTTCTCATTACCCGACGGTCAAGTACAATGCGATCAAAAGATCCAACCTCCCATCATACTTACATCCACTCAATACAATGTTCATCATCAATTTAGCACATTTACTTCTAGGTTTTGGGTTCGACCATGTTCTATAAACTATTATACAACTAGTGATACTTTCAAAAACTTCCACTCCTTGTACCTCCTCGCCAAAGCACTTCTCATTCCTCTTCCTCCAAATGATGTAAACAACCTTTCACTACAAAAAACATCGTTTACCTCGGTTCTGGAGGGGTTTTTACCTCATTTTTAATCGATGTCGGTTGTGAAAAGGTGCAATGTCGGCCATGTGAATGAGGTCTTGCCGACCAGATCATGTTAGTGACTTCGGTTTGCACGAAGTCTTGGTCAACGTTCATGCGAGGTTGTTTGCAGCAGTTTGGTAGTCAAATGAAAATCAAATTGTGCGATGTCGATCCAAACGACCTCCGTTAACTGATCAACAACGTTTATTATCAATCAATCTGACATCGATGGCATTGGGGTACCACGTCGTCTGTTTGCTGATGTGGAACGCGGAAGAGTACGATGTCGTTTTGTCAGATTGACGTCGATCATAACTACCGAGGTCGATTAGTGCGACCTCGGGAGATTCCAATTTGCGACGGCCCGACGTCGCACACTGCATTTCATATACTATTTTTGCACTTAACATTTCCACTTATGATGCATGACTAATGGCTGGCGAATGATCTTCTAATCCACCTTTTTTCCAGGTATTTTCACCTATATAAATATGTATTTATACAAGTACACAACTACACACCTCGTAACAACTAATACTATTTGGTTATTGTATAGTTCACTGCACAACGAAGGCACCCATAGCCTTTTTTCTTCGACGTTGAACATCATTCGTTGGCTATTGATAGCCCACGTTTCGACTGCACTTTGAAGCAACTCAACGTTGGGAAAATACCAACATTGGTAAAGCGCTTGAATAAATTTTACTTGTAGACAAATGCATATGTAGATACATATACATTCATATTTCTAATCTATATTTTTTACTATAACTTAGTACATCCCGAGGAAGATTGTACAACTCCTACCGACTGAGAAGACCCCCGTAGTGTTGAAGTGCTACATACAGACTGGCATATGGACTACTTGGTGGGTGGGAAGATGAAGGTCTTTTTCCCAAAGGGTTTCAGCGAGTTCCTTAGGGGAAACAACCTACGCATCGGGGACACCTTGTTCATAATTTGAGCTGATAGACGATAGGGTACCAATCGTCTTCAAGGTCATCATTTTTCGAGCTGATTATGTTTATTGTAATTTCTGTTATGTGTGAATAAAGACAATTTAATATCTGAATTCATGTACTTGTAAGGATATTCTCATGCTTGTGTTTTTTCTAATTAATTAATTATCTTATTTTAATATCATGTAATTGACTGTACATGTTTATATGCGTGACTTCATGTGAGCACTATTTTATAAATCATTTGTTGGCCCGGTGATTTAAAAATATTGAACAAAGGGGGCACTAGATCGTGTACGAATTAGGGAATGTTTCTTTTCTGTCACCGTAAAGTTCACGTGTGCGACGTCGCTATGTCGTTCACAATTGTATCTCTAGACACAACGTATTACGCGAAATCGGCCCAGCTTCTACGACATCAAAGACCAACGTTGCAGGCTCCTCGATCATATTATTTACCTCGGTTTTTTATTTTTCTTCGGTTATTTTGTTAACCGAAGTAAAAAACCAATTATTTACCTCCGCTCTCTCGATCCCTTCCCTTTACTATGTTGCAGCTAAATGGGCATGACCTTAGTACAATGTACATCAAATTTGTTGTCTTTCTAAAAACGGACTTACTATGGAGCAATGCCACCCGTTGTAGATGAGGGTTAAGAGGAAGGCAGCAATTCCACGTTTTAGTTTTTCCAAATCATTGTCCGAACTTGCCCAATCGGGAAACTTAATCTTCAGCTAGTCTCCTCCACTCTCCAACTCAACGCTCTAAACAATTTCAACCGATTAATTTGTTGTTTACACGGCCAATAATGGAGGCTTAGCTATAACTTCTACCCAATTTTTACAATTAATTATTTTAGGGAAAGTCTCAGTAAATGCGGCCTTTCCATGAGCTTATGGACAATGCTCAGGGGTATTTGTTTAAAATGTTGTATTTTTTATAAAATTTAAATATTGCATTTTATAAGTTAAAACAAGTAATAATATGTATTTGAAGGTAAAAGTATAAAAATGTATGATATAAAAAAATATTTTCATGCAGTGTATAACGTAAGAAATAAATGGCATGACCATTTTTACACAATGGTCCAACATATGAGAAGATCTCTCCAGCATCGTGTTTTTAACATGAAAAAATCACTGTATTTTTTAAACTAAAAACTGTATTTTTCAAGTTATTGTATTTTCAACTTAAATAATATCTTCACATTTAAACACACAATCTTGCATATTAATTATCAATATAATATATTTAAGTGAAAAGTAGAGTATTCAAATTTAGAGTCCGTCTCTTAAAAGACAGTATTTCCATAAGTTATGAAAATACCAGTGTTTAAATTACAAATTAGAATAAATCAAGATAAAATTTTTGGGTTGCATTAATCGAGTCATAAACTTATAACTACTGCATATTGTATAATAAATTTTTAATATTACAACTAAGATATTTTCACATTTTATAATGGCAAAGTCTTGGGAAAGACGGTCTTTCCATAAGCTTATGGAAAGACGGGGCTTGATTAGAATATTAAAAGGTAAAAGATCTTAGTTGCAATATTAAAATTTTAGTATGCAACGTGTAGTAGTTATAAAATTTATAACCCGGTTCACGCAACCCGAAAATTTTATCTTAATTTTTTCTAATTTACACTTTAAACCTTGGTCTTTCCATAATTTATGGAAAGACCGTCTTTCAAGAGACAGACTCTTTTATAATTATAAATCAACCTATATTTCTGTATGCCTATGAAAATAGGCTCTTTCCCAAAACTTTGCTTTAAATTTAAAACTACAATTATAGCTTTGTAAACTCACCCAAGAGTATGGGAGGATTGGGATTCAAAGAATTGAGGACTTTTAACCCAGCGTTGCTAGCAAAACAGGCGTGGCGTCTACTAATAAACAAAAATTCCTTAGTTACAAGGATTCTAAAGGCTAAATATTTCCCATCCGGAACCTTTTTAGAAGCAAGGTTAGAGTGGGCCCCATCTTATGCTTGGAGATCCATTCTAGAAGGAGGAAACTGCTGTCCAAAGGAATCCGAAAGAGAATTGGAACCGGAATGAATACAAGCATAAAAAGTGACCTTTGGCTCCCAAGGCTAGGAAATCAAAGACCAACGTCTTTGCCAACCGACTATCCAGCAGGTCGAAAAGTTTCACATCTTCTGACTCAAAACGGGACAGCCTGGAATGAAGAAGTTGTTAAAAGTACTTTTAGTTGGGAGGAGTCAAATCTCATTCTATCTTTACCAAGGAACGTGAGCTTTAGAACAAGAGTTCGATGGATATGGCACCCTACAGTGGACGGTAAATACACAGTCAAATCTGGATATAATCTAGAACTTAACTCCTCCACTCTTGCAATTGCAGGTAACATGGCGTCAAGTAGCTCAGGACCCTTTCCACACTGGAAGAAGATATGGAACTTACCAGTTCAACCCAAAGTAAAACACTTCCTGTGGCGATTATGTAAAAATCACTTGCCATCGGCAATCAATCTGCTGCAAAGGCACATGCCAGCTGAACCTTGCTGCCTTAGTTGCACGATGGATGACATTTCTGTTGAACATATATTCTTCCACTGCCCGTTAGCGCACAGTATATGGCTCACCGCTTAGCTTCATGAGAAGATCTTCCACTTCCAACAACAAAGCGCAAGCTTATGGGTTCAAGATCTATTATTGGAATTAATGCCAAGGGATATGGCATGTGTTGCAACCCTATTATCACAGCTGTGGCATCACAGAAATAAGCTTCTACATGGAGAGAGTCATGACCTGAAACCACAGCATTGCGTCAATTACACCACAAAAATGCTCTCAAATCTAGCTAAAACATTAAGAGCTGGCAAATCAAATCAGGAGACGAGTATTCAATTCAATCAATCGTTAACCGATGGCAACACTCTCCACTTTGATGCAGCAATATCCCAAAACAAAACATGTCTTGGATGGTACATATGTTCTCCGGTTGGAACTTGGATTTATGGGGAATCGCAGAACCTTCCAATAGTGCATGCAGTTAAACACGCAGAAGCTATGTCTCTAAGAGCAGGGATGTTTACTGCCTTACAAAGAGGCATACGGATAAGTCGTATTCAAGGAGACGCACAGGTAATCATAAGGACAATCAAGAATCATACTGAAGACCTGTCGAATTTTGGCCTAATCATTGACGACATCACCAACTTAGCTAATAGGCATTTACACCCAGAACTGTGCTGGGTTAGACAACAACACAACATCGTAGCACATTCTTTAGCTCAATATGCTAAAACTATTGTAGAGTCTACCTCTAAATGGGAGCACATCCCACACTTTGTACAACATCTCTTCAATGAACGAAATCATAGTTTTATTTAAAAAAAAAAAAGAAAAAACTTGAGTTGGCGTTAGCAAGTCGGTATACCATCTGTCAGCCCTGTACAGTTATATGAAGTCGGATTACACTGCCAAAAAGAAAACCTTTAATAAAGCTTTGCTTTAGATAAAAGAAAAAAGTACTCTCTCCGTTTCTTTAATAGTGGCACACTTTCTAATTTGAGATGTTTCTTTTATATTGACACTTTCTATTTATGGTGAGTTTAAGGTTATTACATCCACTCATTTTACTTTTTCTTCTTTCAATTCAATTTCATCCACTCATTTAGCCTCTCCTAAATTCTAACACAAAAAATGATGTGTCACCATTAGAGAAACAAAGGGAGTACCTCTCTTGAAAGACGTTTTTTCATGAATCATATAAAGATCAAAGTTTAAAGTGTAAATTAGAGAGAAAAATGAAGATAAAAATTTTAGATTGTAATTAAATCTTTTTATTTTTTATTATTATAATTAAACCCTAGCTTTGTATTACGAAAAGACGATATTTTCCCGAAACGAAACCTTAAATCTGATAATTATTTGGATTCGGGATTCGGGAATCAACAAAAACCAGCTGAACTATTTGACGTCGGCCTAAAATGACCCATCACCGACCTAGACTTTGACTTTAATCCGTTCCACATCACAAATTTGCAAATAAAACTCTCACGGAAGCAAGATCCTCCGTTTCACAAACAATGACAACAGAGGATTAGGTATATGGATTTAACCGAAGAAAATGAGTGAATGAAAATAAATATAGAAGGTAAAGAGTAGAATGAGTTGATGAAATTGAATAAATCTTGCTCAAAATAAAAAAGTGTCAATATAAAAGAAACAAAAACAAAATTTCAACAATAGAGAAACATGAAGAGCATACAGTTCTATTTAAACGATTGAAGAGTACTCCCAGTTTATAAATTTCATAGAATTTTTTTATGGTTATCATGTTTAACTACGCATATCTGTTATGGTCCTTGTGGATATGTTTGATGTGATATAGAATGTGTTTGATATAACTTATACTTTTTAAGTTATACTTATTGCATCCGCGCAACAATAAAATGGGGTCCGTATCTGGCCTCTTACGATTTGGTGGAGGGATTTACAAAGGAATAATGGTGTAATAACGGTGGTGGACGGCTATTTTAGCAACCCACCCTCGTTGAACATCTTGACACACATATACTATTTACCATAATTATTATTTAATAAAATTAATGATGCCTACAGTCCGTTCATTTGAATAGTTGAGAACACCCTCCATAAAGCGCTTAGTTGTTGCACCACTAATCAACCATCACCAAACTTGAAACCACCTGGATCGTACTTTCATGGAACATCGGCATGGTGAGAAATCGTAGATGGAACCACCAATATAGTCCTAAAACACCGAGTAATCCCTATAAAAAATTGCTCTAAAATTCATAATTCTTAACATGGGGCAGTTTGACCCATGAAACTGTCTGTTATAGAGAGTGTGAATTAACCACGGAATCAAGGCACGACATAGCAAGTACAAACCCTGAATACTCCATCCCTTTTTTCATTATCGGCACACTTTTCAATTTAGAAATCTCTTCATATCATCACCTTTCAATTTTGATAAATTTTAGGTTGGTTTCAATCACTCATTTAATATTTTCTTTAATTAACTTAATTCTCCACTAATTTTATATTTTAATATTCTGGTGTCCAACTTATGATACCATTAATAAATGAGCACAGCACATTTATCTCCGTCTTAAATTACTCCTCTTCTGACCTATTTTCGGTCAAACTATCTCCTTCGATAGTTGCGAGTACTACAATTACGAGTAAAATGTTGAAGCATCGAAATCATCTAAAGTGAGGTGGAGAACTCCAACTTTGGTAGTACTACCCTTGATTATTTTAAGGGTCGTTTGGTTCATGTGGGAATTCAATTCTGCGGTAATTTGTATTTTATAGGAAGTTGTTTTCGTGATCAAATTTCTAGGATATACACAAATCGTGTTTGGTTGCACATGCGGATTCTATATTTCCTATGAATTAATTTTCTGCATGTTGTTTGGTTGACTTCATTTGTTTCTTTGGAATCTAACGATTTTGTAACTACTTTTTCAAAAAATTCAAATTAACTCCAACACAACATTCACTTATCATAATTTTCAAACATTCATGACAAATAGATAGGCCAAAACGAGTTGCGATTATCAAACAGTTGGTGATAATAGATGGAGTGTGGAATTCAAACTCTTTTAATACGTCAATTTTTTATGACGAACCTCTAATGGAGAGTAATGGACAGACAAAAGAGTTTGGCGGAGATAGAAGTGCTGGTGCGAATGAAAATTTGGGTGGATTAAAAGTCTTTTATAGACACAAATGGGTATGCGAGAAGACGATGAAGTAGAAGGAAATGAAAAATTGCCGCGTGAAGGAGGGAAACCATAACGTTTTACGCGCCATAGTTAGGATAAAAGTGTAATATCACACAAAAGCATCGCAGAATTGCATTCGACCGAGGAGGTACTCGGTAACATATTTCCCACGTTATGTGGGAAATTTAATTTCCTCCGAATTACAACTTCCCATGTATTTACTACTTTCCGTCAACCAAACAGTTCTACCAATCCTAAAATACGCAGAATTTATAATCACCGTGTATGGTACGCATACCAAACGACCTCTAACATTACGGTTTTTCTAACGAGTGCCCATGGGTACTCGTTAACAACTTCAGATTCCATCGAAAACTGTGTTATTAAATGCAAATAGAGTTAATGATTAATGACATCCCTCAAAAACTTACACTCCCTATGTACTATTACACAGTTTTCGATGAATTTGCATTTAATAACACAGTTTTCGATGGAATCTGAAGTTGTTAACGAGTGCCCATGGGCACTCTTTAGAAAAACCGTTAACACACGTTTATTTTAACACAAATGAATAAAAAGGGTGTTGTTATTGCTAGAGCTATTTTTAGCTCCCTCGCAAAGAAATTCTATGAAATTATAGATTCATAAATATAGATTCATAAATATAGATTCTGAAGTACTGCAATAGATTCATAATTATAGATTTCTTTGCAGATTCACAATACAAAGTTATGGTGTAGGGGATTTCCAGGGCAAGAACCTCCCACGTCTAAGCTTTATGAAGGAGCATTTATACAGTTCTAACAACATTCGAACTCCAGAGACATATCTCAAATAATTTTAAAGGGACCTGTTGCTAATTATTTTACAGGGACCTATCGCTAATAACTTTCCAGGGGTTTTTTCGTCCAACTTTTTCCCATCATTTTCTCACCACCTGCAATCTGCAAAAAATTCAAAAAAATATTTTTAAAAAATTAAAATATAATTAAAAGAGTGCACCTCTTAAAAGACGGTATTACATAAGTCATAGAAAGACCAAGGTTTAAAGTGTAAATTAGAAGAAATGAAGATAAAATTTTCGGGTTGCATGAATCGGGTTATAAATTTTATATCTACTACATGTTGCATACTAAATTTTTAATGTTGCAACTAAAACCTTTTACCTTTTATTATTTGAATTAAACCCCGTATTTTCATAACCCTATGGAAAGACCGCATTTCCCAAGACTTTGCCTAATTAAAAACTGCAAAAATAAAAATCAATTAAATACTGCAGCAAAAAATTCAGAACCTCATCAAAAAATCATAAAATATCTACTAAAAACTGCAACAAAAAATATTTTAAAAATTAAATAAAACAAAAAATATATATATGAAAATTCAAATTTAAAAATCAACAAAAAAATGAAAAACATGTCAACTACAACTAACAAAAAATCAACTAGAAAATATAAAAACATCAACAAATCAAAATTGTCATTTAAAAAACACTACAAAAAATCAATCATATCATCAAAAAAACTACAAACATCAACTCATAACAAGCAATGATTGAAGCACTTACAAGTTGTACTCTAAGCACCAATTTGTATTCATAACACACACAATTTATAAAATAATCACCTACAACCTACATTTGAAGCACAAAAAAAATGAATGTCAACGTAAGGAAAAAAATACCACAAAAAATCAACCATATCCTCAAAAAAGCTACAAACATCAATTCATTACAAACAACGATTGACGCACTTACAAGTTGTACTCTAAGCACCAATTTATTTTCATAACACATAAAAGTTATAAAATAAGCACCTACAACCTATATTTGAAGCATTAACAAAAAATGAAAAACGTCAACATAAGAAAAAAAAACACTACAAAAAATCAATCATATCATAAAAAAACTACAAACATCAACCCGTATCACCTAAAACTCATCTAGAAAATGAAAAAATCAACATGAAAGAAAAAAAAACTAAAACTAAAAACATCAACAAAAACGATACGTTACCGCATGAGTATAAATTATTCACTCTGAAAATTATAAAACATCAAATATTTTTTCTTTTAAAAAAAATGCAACCATCAACTCCTAACACCTGAACCTCATCCAGAAAATGAAAACATCAACATAAGAAAAAAGGCACTACAAACATCAACTCCTATAATCCTATTACCAAAACCTCAGCCAGAAACGAAAAACATCAACATGGGAAAAAAAAACTACAAATATTAATCCATATCACAAAAAAAAATTACAGAACCTCAACTCATATCAGTTAAATCTCACCCGAATAATGAAAAACATCAACATAAGAGAAAATTAAAATTAAAAAATTTTAACAAAAATCTATAGTACCTCAAGAATATAAATTCTAAAAAGAAGAAGAACCTAGTGGGATTTGAAATCAAACCTTAGAGCCAAGAGCAATAACCACTACACTAAAAATTATTATTGAACACTCACTCAGTCAAATAATAGTAACTCTTAGCATGCACATAAAGAACATTAAGTATTCAAAATAAAAATGCCATAGTGAGATTTGAACCCCTAACCTTCACCTCATGAACACTAACCAGCCCTCGAGCCTACAAGGGTTACCTTTCTCTCTTGGGTGCTTATATGAACACTAACCACCAAGCCAAAGTACATTTAAAGATCACAACTCAATCAAACAATATTAAAACTCATCGTGTCTCTTCCAAATATATAAAATACAAAATTAAACCTCACCTCAGACGTTGAAGCTGAGCTCCTCCGCCGTCGTTGCCGTTCACTGCCGATGTCACTTGCAACTCAAAGTCGCGCATGAAGCCACGCACAAGTCTTCTTCGTCATTTGGCTGCGAGACACTCTTTCTTCCGGTCGCGTCACCTTCCTAGCAGCCTCGCCTTCAACAAATCCTAGCCTTCCTAGCAGCCTCACCGCCGCTTCGCCGTGAGCTAGGGTTGTTTCGATTCTCCATCGAATTCGACGCCTGAAACCGCCTTGCCTCACCTCCGCCAAATTCACAGTCGAATTCGATGTGCCTCACCTCAATCGAATTCGAATCCCATCGCCTCACCGAAGTCGAAGTGAAAGCCAGAAACCTCCGTTTGATCTGGTGGTTTCACGACGGAGAATCGGCAACGACGGCGGAGATCGGTGTCTTTCAGTGAATCTCCGATGTAAATTCGGCAAAAAACCGCTAGCCGGTGGCAGTTTCCAATTGGCAAGAGGTTTTCGATTGGTTCTATAAAAAAAAAGAAAAAGAAAATTCTAGATATTTTGGTGATATATATAGTATTTGGGTAATTTGGCAATAGTTCCCTAAACTTTTAGCATTTTTTTAGAAAACGCATCCCAAATTTAAAATCGGTTTTTCTAACAAGTGCCCATGGGCACTCATTAACAACTTCAGATTCCATCGAAAACTGTGTTATTAAATGTAAATCCATCGAAAACTGTGTTATTAAATGCAGATAGAGTTAAGATTATAAGTAGGAAGTGTAAGTTTTTTGAGGGATGTCATTAATCATTAACTCTATTTGCATTTAATAACACAGTTTTCAATAGAATCTGAGGTTGTTAACGAGTGCCCATGGGCACTCGTTAGAAAAACCAATTTTAAATTTATATTAATTGCATAATAGGGTATGCCTAAAGTTTAGACTGTATAATACAAAACTATGTGATGATAAAATCATGTAAAATTATCACGTACTTATGTACTACTATATATATAATTGATAATGATAAAATAAATTATGACATTCTTATAAATTTTTAAAAAGAGCCCGTCTCTTGAAAGACCGTCTTTGTATAAGTAATGGAAATATCAATATTTAAAGTACAAATTAGAATAAGTAGAGATAAAAATTTTAGGTTGCATGAATTGAGTTATAACTTTATAACTATTACAACTTGTGTAATAGATTTTCAATATTGCAACTAAAACCTTTTACCTTTTATTATTTTAATTAAACATTATTTTTCCATAACCCTATGGAGAAACGGTCTTTCCCAAGATTTTGTCTTAAATTTTACTAAATTAATCTTAATTAAACGGCAAAGTTTTGGGAAACACGATATTTCCATAGGATTATGGAAAGACGGGTTTAATAAGAATAATAAAAGGTAAAAGGTCTAGATTGCAATATTAAAAATTTATTCTGCAACGTGTAGTAGTAATAAAGCTTATAACCCGATTCATACCATCCAAAAATTTTATCTTTATTTATTCTAGTTTACACTTTAAACTTTGGTCTTTCCATGATTTATAAAAAGACCATATTTCAAGAGACGGACTCTAATTAAATAAATTCAAATATGCGGATCCTAGCTAAAGAGTGTTCAAACAACTCTTGTGGAATTTTCATAAATATCGCAAATGATAGGGGTAATTTTAAAGTCATTTTTCTGGTAGGAATAAATAACTAAATCTCATCAAAACCCGAAATCCCCATCGTCTTGCTGCAGAACTCTTATTTCCCCATAAGAAGAAGACAACATTTCTGCCTAAAAACCTTATCACTTCACCTTCATCTTCTCCAATCCCCTCAAAAACCCTTTTGCCTCCTTATCCAATCCCGCCATGGACGCCGCCAAGGACCCGACGCCGCCACCGCCGCCTCCCCCCGCCGCCGATTCCGCAGGTTTTGCAGCTTTCTTTACTTCCTTACCCGTGTGATTGAATTGGATTGAGTTTTTTGTGTTTTTGGATTGCGAATGAACTGTTTTTGAAGTTAGTAATATGGTATGATTGAATTGATACAGACGGTGTCCAAGAAACTGTTAGTGGTAGTTACAGTAACGGTAAAATTAGCGACCCTGTTGTTGGTGGTGGTGTTGAGGAGGATGAGGACGAGGGTTTCTTGAGCGGTGAGGAGGAGTTTGTGGCGGCGCCTGAGAGCCCTTCTGCGGGTTCCTCGGAATTGCCGCCGGATGATGTTGTTGTGGGTGATGACGATGGTGGTAAGGGTAGTAAAGATGGAGTCTTGGAGGGTGGAGAGGCGGTTGTTGGAGGCGAGAAGGTGGAGGAATCTACTGTTAGCAATGGTGTCTCGGATGATGTCGAAAAGGGTAGTAAAGATGGAGGTAAGGTGGTGGAGGGCATTGCCAATGGTGTTTCGGAGGATGGTAAGTCGTCCCAAGCTGTTCAACCCGGAGATAAGGTTGAAGTTGTTCCCGAACCTAAAGAATCAGGGGTTAATGTGAGTGGAAATGGTGGTGAGACTGAGGGTTTAGCTGAAAAGGAAAATAGTTCTGTGAAGGATGAGATGGTAGACTCAGCGCCAGAGGCTGCTAAGACTGTTGAGGCCGGTCAAGAGCTAGCTATTGATGCTGATGTTAATGTTACTGAACCTGGGGCTGATGCTGTTGGGGCTACAGCTGCAGATAACGAGGCCGGTGGGGTGAAACTCACTTCAGAAGGAGACTCGGTTATTGAATCTATTAACGTTGATGTTGCTGTGGCTGATCCCGGGGTGGCTGTTGTTGGGAAGTCAGCTGCGGAGGATGAACAGACAGAGCTTCCAGGGGAAGGGAATGGGACTGTGCCGAAATCAGATGATGCAAAGGGTGAAACTGTGGAAGATGATGTTAAGGGTGAAACTGTTGAAGATGGTGTTAAAGTTGAAAATGTTGAAGATGGTGTTAAGGGTGAAACTGTTGAAGATGGTGTTAAAGTTGAAAATGTTGAAGATGGTGTTAAGGGTGAAACTGTGGAAGATGTTGTTAAGGTTGAAACTGTGGAAGATGATGTTAAGGTTGAAACTGTTGATGATGATGTTAAGGTTGACACGGTTGAAGATGGTGGTAAAGTTGAAGCCGTCAAAGAAGATGGTGTTGAGCGGACTTCAGAAGGAGATTCTGTTGTGGAAACTATTAATGTTGATGTCAAGGTAACTGAACCTGGGGTTGCTGTTGTTGGGGAGGCGGCTACGAAAGATGAACAGACCGAGGTTGTGGTGGATGAAAATCCGATCATAGCTGATCCAAATGCTGAAATTGTAGGAGATGAAACAGAGAAGCCTGGTGAAGAAGATGGGGTGAAACTTACTCCGGAAGGAGACTCTATTGTGGAAACCGTTGATGTTGATGTTAATGTTGTTGAACCTGGGGTTGCTGTTGTCGGGAACAGAGAAATAGAGGTTCCGGAAGCTGAGGATCAGAGTGTTATGAGCACAGTTAGTGCAACTAGTAATGGAGGAAACACAGTTGATTCCTCTGGCATTGCAAATGGCCCTGCTAAAGTGGACCAGAAGAACATTGAAGGAGAGCCTGAGGCTGAAACCGAGCAATCCAGTACTAATGGATGCCAGGATGGTATTTCAGTCGATGAACATGCGCCTGTTGGCACTCAGTATGTTCAGAATGCTGATGAAGTGAGAGAAGGAGATGAAGAAGGTCAAATTCAGGTGGAAGAAGAGGTTGACCGGGACATGGATGGTTCTGTTTCTGATGGGGAGAACGATGAAATGATCTTCGGAAGCTCTGAAGCGGCCAGGCAGTTCATCGAGGAGTTGGAGCAAGGATCAGGCGTGGATTCTCATAATCTTTCACAGAGAATCGATGGCCAAATTGTGACGGATTCAGAAGAGGAGGACGGAGGCAGTGATGAAGAAGGCGAAGGGAAAGAACTGTTCGATTCTGCCGCCTTAGCAGCTCTCCTGAAAGCTGCAACCGGTGCAGACTCAGATGGTGGTGGCAATATCACAATAACTTCCCAAGACGGATCCCGGCTTTTCTCTGTCGAGCGTCCTGCCGGCCTTGGATCTTCGCTTCGAGCCCTTAGGCCTACTCCCCAGCCACGGCGCCCCAACATTTTCTCCCCGTCCATGCTTTCACAAGGCGGCGATTCTGACAGCAACTTGACTGATGAAGAAAAGAAGAAATTGGAGAAGTTGCAAGCGATACGCGTGAAGTTCTTGAGGCTTGTGCACAGGTTGGGCGTTTCTCCAGATGAGTCGATCGCAGCTCAAGTTATCCATCGGTTGTCCATCGTTGCAGGACGTCAGAGTGGCCAAATTTTCAATGCAGATTCCGCTAAGATGATGGCTATGCAGCTAGAAGCAGAAAAGAGGGAAAGTCTCGAGTTTTCCTTGAACATCCTAGTTCTTGGCAAATGTGGGGTGGGAAAGAGCGCCACGATAAATTCAATCTTTGGTGAAGAGAAAGCGCAGATTAACGCTTTTCAGTCTGGAACTAATACAGTGAAGGAAATCATCGGAGTAGTAGATGGAGTGAAGATTAGAGTTTATGACACGCCGGGTCTGAAAAGTTCTGCAATGGACCAGTCCTTCAATCGGAGTATTCTATCCAAAGTGAACAAGTTTACCAAGAAAAACCCTCCGGATATCATCCTGTACGTTGATAGGCTGGATGCTCAAACTCGGGATCTCAACGATCTGCCATTGCTGAGGACCATCACAACTTCTATGGGAGCTTCTGTTTGGCGAAATGCGGTAGTGACACTCACTCATGCTTCCTCCGCCCCACCAGAGGGGCCATCGGGTAATCCTCTGAGCTATGAAGTCTTTGTTACTCAGAGGTCTCACGTTGTTCAGCAGTCTATCGGGCAAGCTGTTGGCGATCTGCGTATGATGACTCCAAGCATGATGAATCCCGTTTCGCTCGCTGAAAACCACCCTCTGTGCAGGAAGAACAGGGAGGGACAGAAGGTACTTCCTAATGGCCAAAGCTGGAAACCTCAGTTGCTACTTCTGTGCTATTCGATGAAAATCTTGTCCGAAGCAAGCTCTCTGGCAAAGCCTCAGGATCCATTTGATCATCGGAAGCTGTTCGGGTTCCGCACTCGTGCTCCCCCTCTGCCATACATGCTTTCCTCCATGCTTCAGTCCCGGGAGCACCCAAAGCTCCCCAGTGATCAGGGGATGGATAGCTTCGACTCTGATATCGAATTGGATGATCTCTCCGACGCAGAGAACGATGAGGAAGACGAGTATGATCAGCTCCCTCCATTCAAGCCTCTTAGGAAAACCCAAATCGCGAAGCTGAGCAAAGATCAGAAGAAGGCCTACTTCGAGGAGTTTGATTACAGGGTGAAGCTTCTCCAGAAGAAGCAATTTAAGGATGAACTGAGGAGAATCAGAATGATGAAGAACAGGGGAAATGGGAAGGATCTTGGTGAGGTTGACTATGGCATGGGAGAAGAGGATCAAGATTCTGGTGCCGCCGCTCCCGTGGCAGTTCCATTGCCGGATATGGTGCTACCTCCTTCCTTCGATAGCGACAACCCAGGTTACCGGTACCGGTTCTTGGAGCCAACGTCCCAGTTTCTCGCGCGCCCGGTTCTCGACACTCACGGTTGGGACCACGATTGTGGGTATGATGGTGTCAACGTGGAACAGAATCTTGCGCTAGCCAATCGCTTCCCGGCTAACCTGACAGTTCAGGTCACAAAGGACAAGAAGGACTTCAGCATCAATGTGGATTCCTCGATTTCCACAAAGCACGGTGAAAAGGGGTCCTCCATGGCAGGTTTCGATGTGCTCAACATGGGGAAGCAGTTGGCCTACGTTGTTCGTGGTGAAACCAAGTACAAGCTTATGAAAAGGAACAAAACCACAGGTGGAATTTCAGTAACATTCTTGGGTGAAAATGTGATTCCTGGTCTGAAAGTTGAAGATCAGATCACTCTAGGGAAACAGTATGTTCTTGTTGGCAGCGCCGGGGCGGTACGGGCACAGACCGATACGGCTCTCGGGGCAAATTTCGAGCTTCAGAGAAGGGAGAATGATTTCCCCATAGGTCAAGTTCAGTCTACATTCTCACTCTCTCTTGTTAGATGGAGGGGAGACAATGCTTTGGGATTCAATGGTTTGACTCAGATCAACGTTGGACGGAACTCGAAGGTCGCTGTTCGTGCAGGGATCAACAACAAGATGAGTGGCCAGATTTCTGTCCGGACAAGCAGTTCCGACCAGCTCTCGCTCGCGCTGATGGCGATTGTTCCTACCGCGATCTCCATCTACAAGAAGCTGGTGCCCGGGGTCAACGATCAGTACATGTATGGAAAGATGTACTGATCGTTCTGAAGATTTTCAGGTGTTTGTGAACTTCTTGATTCATCAGCATGTTTTCTTGGTTCAGGTGTTAGATATGGGACAATTTTTGTCTTAACTGAGAGGGTATGTTTTATGTTTTTTGCCAAATTTTTGTATGGGAATTTGATATGAGCTTTTAAATGAAGTTATCTCAATGATAAATAAGGTTGTTCTGTTCAAATTGTCATCTTTATTAAGAACTACAAGATGAATGAATGACTGAAGTTTGAGGAATATATCAGTTAGGCGGGTTTATATGGATTTGGTACCACAGCAAATAATATGGGAATGTAGTTTATTTTACTATCTTACAATTTGTATTTGGATTTTTTTTTACTTAGTATATTTAGCTTTAATTGTAATTTAAATTATATAAGTGATGCTGGCAAAAGTTTCTGATGATCGGCCAATGAAAACGCCTGAAAAGTATGATGCATCCGATTTTTCCATTGGAATGAACTCGACCACCGGCCAATCTAAGAGAGAAGTATCGAGATTTGATGATGAAATGCGAGGTCCAGTGGAACTTGTCCTCGAGAACCGCTGAAATGACGATCACTAGCCGGTCCAAGAGAAAAGTATCATGATTTGATGATGAAACGCGAGGACAAGGAACTTGTCCTCGAGAGCCGGTTGCAATTTTTTCATCGGAATGAACTCGATCACTGGTCAGTCCCAGAGAGAAGTGTCGCGATTTGATGATGAAATGCGAGGTTTAGTGGAACTTGTCCTCGAGAGCCGGTTGCGATTTTTCCACCGGAATGAACTCGATCACTGGCCAGTCCAAGAGAGAAGTATCGCAATTTGATGATGAAATGCGAGGTCCGGTGGAGCTTGTCCTCGAGAGCCGGGGATGGAGTGATATCTCCGATGAAGTTTTAAGAGAAGTTGTAGGGAGGGACCGATTCTTGTCCCTATTCTCTATCAAACTTACTTTATGACATTAATTTCTATCAAACTTTGACCGCATATTTGAATAGATATCTGAAACAGTATATTATCGTATGTGATATTGTTGAATTTATCGTAATAAGTAGTTTCTAGAAAGTAACTTTTTATTTGCCATTATAATACGTAAATAACATATTAACGGTCAAACATGTTTCTCGAACGATGTGCAATGATTAGACTGTAATTTAACCGCCGGATGGAGTACCACTACAATTAAATACTTCTTGACTCTTTTATGCCAATCAAATTAGCATGAAAACACCTACTACTATAATTACTCCAAAGCTTCATCTAGCAAGTCCATTGGTACAAGCATATAAGTTGAAGATATCATAAAGAATCTCTCCTCTCACTTTCTAACTCAGTAGGGAATTAATGAATGGATTGATGAAAGAAGATATCCATATGAATCCATGACTTTATTGCATGTGGCTTGAGATGGTTTTTCTTCTCATATCAGAGGAGCACATGATCTCAATAACAAACATATTCTCAGGTCCAGTCTGGGCCATATTCTACTACTCATCCACACGGGAGCTCCAGCCTCGGTCGAGACAAAAATTATAGGAAAATATATGGAGTTAATTTTGGGGAAAAAAAATCAGCCCGCTCCGATATAGAAAAATATTGAGAATTTTTTTTTAGCTTCCATCACAAATTTATCCTAGATATGCCTCTAACCCAAAACATTGTTTAAAGAGTAATACATTTTTGACATTAATGCTATATCCTCCTCTGGCATTTCTAGGTTTAAAGTGCTTAGTTGGTTAATTATGTTGCATTATTGTACTTTTGTGATTCATTTCATTCCTAAGCCATGTTATGTATGCATGTGCTTTTCTTCCTTTCCTTTGATATATCTTTTTGCAAAACATTCCATGTTTTCTTTAGTTCAATTATTCCAGCCTTTATAAATCCTCCTACCTGGGCCGTGGACATGTGTTTAGATGAAGAAAGTTCCACTAATTATTGAAATTTGTTGCCAGTACATTTTGTTGGATTTTTTGAGGAAAAAGTGCTTTTATAATCCTGCCTAATTCACATAAGTGCCAATATAACCTTTCAATATTTGAAAGTTTCAATGGAACCCAATATAGTTAGTGAAAGTGCCAATATAACCCTATAAGTTTTAAGGATGTGCTGATATAACCCAACAAACATTAGAAATGTGCTGATATAACCCTACAAACATTAGGAATGTGCTTATATAACTTAATAAGATTGCATATTGTGCTGATATAACCCTATCTAATTTCAACGAACTATGGCATTCCGGCTAACTACGAGGGTAAAATTGTCCACCCAGTTTCAGAGTTAGCCCAAAGGGTATTTTGGTCAATTTACATAGAGTCAACGCTGAAAAATTGAGGTCAATGCCGGAAATGGGGTCTGAGGGTTATATTGGCACTTATCCCATTTTTTTATTATTATTGATTTTCAAAGCTATGTTTGCCAATCACTTTTTGTTGATAGTAGTTCATTTCATTCAGTTACTTCGGTTAATTGTTTATAATAATTGTTTGATTTTAACTTGTATTTTGATAAATGAATGGCACTTACTTAGCTTTTTAGCTGAATTTTAGTTTTTGAATTCTTATTTCGATCAAACAATTTGGTCGAGCTATTGAAAAAAATGTATATTACAACTGCTTATGCATGTTGAGTCTGGAATATGTTTAAATACGTAGAGCAGTTAATTTAAATTGATAATGAATGTACGAGCAACCAACTGGGAATAGCCCAGTGGCCAGGGCTCACGCTCGCCCCAGGAACACCCCAGGTTCAATTTTGGCTTGGGGCAAGTTTCTGGGGTTCAGTCTCCAATTACACAGTGTTAGGTGTAGGAGCCTCATTTTGTGTGAGTCTTTGTGTGGGGCAACGTGAATTTATTTAATGTGAAAGAGTCCGACAATTTATTTCAAACAAATAAAAATAAAAAAATGTACGAGCGATTCAGTTGTTTAAGTGACCATAATACAATGTATATAAATGTATACGGTATGGTTACAGAATTTCAACATATTAGTAACACATTATAAACTTATTAAAATGTAAGCTTGGGCTTGTTTGCCAAGCGGGGTTTTTTTTTTAAAAAATAAAAAATTGGGTAATAACTCAAATGAGATCCCAATAAAATTCTTCCCCTCCCAAACAGGTGTTACCTGTTAGCAGATTTAAATGGTTTTGTTATCTATGACACACCGAGTATAAATGGATGTTTTCTTTTAAGGGAAAGTCTCTGGAAATACGGTATTTTCATAAACTTATGGACAGTCCACATGGACATTTACCTTAAATGTTGTAATTTTTTTTATAAAATTTGAATATTGCATTTTATAAGTTAAAACAAGTGATAATATGTATTTGAAGGTGAAAATATAAAAATATACGATATAAAAAAATATTTTCACAATTTTTAAATTTTGAATGTAATTTAACAAATGCAGTATATAAGGTAAGAAATAAGTGGCACTTTTTCCATTTTTTGCAAGATTTCTTCAATTTCATCCACTAATTCTACTTTTTACTTTCTACATTCAAGTTCATCCACTCATTTTCTTCACATAAATTCAAACATCTAAACCCATAATGTCATAAGTAGAAAAACAGAGGGATTATTACCAGTAATTGGAAATAGTTGTTTGTTGTTTTTATATAAATCAAATAATTAATATTAAAACTCAAAAGTTAATTGCAAAAAAATGATCCCATTAGAAATTTCATTTTAACATAACTTTTTTATTTCATTGAATAAAAATTCGAAATTTAGAAGTCCATTACGACATATATTTATACTATTTAGTATACAATATGTTTAATTTAATATAAATAATTAAGATGTGTTTAAATGAATATTAAATAAATTTTATTATTTACCACCGCCACCGCCGCCGCCATCCGCCGTGCACCGAACCCGTGCATCACCGCCTCCGTGCACCACCGCCATCGTGCACCACCACCGTCGGCCGCTCGTTTCCCTTCTCCCCTGCTCTCCGCCGCTCATTTCCCTTCTCCTCCGCTCTCGCTCTCCTCTCCCCGCTTCTCCATCGCTCGTTTCGTCTTCTCCAACGAAAGTTCATCTTCTCCGGCGACGAGCGGCAACTGACCCGTTCTCTTTTCCTCGCCCCAGCCCGATTCTCCTCTCCCCGTTCTCCTTTCCCCGCTCTCCTTCTCTGGTCCGGCTTCTCCTTCGCCCAATTCTCCTTCGCTCAGTTCTCCTCACCTGGTTCTCCTTCGCCCAGTTCTCCTTCGCCCGGTTCTCTTTCTCCCAGTTCTCCTTCACCCGATTCTTCTTCGCCCGATTCTCCCACCATGGTTCTCATTCTCGTTTCTCTGCCCCCATTCTCGCCGGAGAAGATGACGGAGAAGGTTGGGGATGGATGGTTGGGGATGGATGGTTGGGGATGGCGGAGAAGACCAACGGTGGTTGGGGATGAATGGTTGGGGACGGCAGCGAAAAAGACGGAGAAGATGAACGGCGGTTGGGGACGGCAGCGGAGAAGACGAACAGCAGTTGGGGATGGCGGCGGAGAAGACGAACGACGGAGAAGGCTAGGGATGGCAGTGGCAGGGTACGGTGGACGTGGTGCCGGTGCCAGTGGCACTGACGAAACCATTGTTTTCAGTTTTCTAATTTTCAGTTTTTGTTTTTTGCTTTTTTTAAAAATTAAAAATTATATTATACACATATATACATATTAGGACATAACCTAATAAAATACACGGGGTGAAATAGCACCAACCTAATTTTATGCAGAAATAATACAAGTATCAATGCAAAGATTGAATGGAGCATAGGGATACGATAACAGCCAAGCGATGGGGAGTTTCAGTCAAAGTTACCGGTCCAAAAGGTCAAGAAAAAGATTATGAGTACATTGCAATTTCCAAAGTGCAATGGAGTGGAATCCTAGTATATTACTCAGTTGTGAACTTGGCACTAGTACAAGTTCATATTCGATCAAGTTAGCAACATTATAAAATTTTATTTAATGTACTGGCCTCTTTCCTACTCTCTTCAAAAATTTTCCCCATCTTCCCGTCATGGGTAGATGAGGAAACAGTGATGGAAAGATGGGAAACAGTCATTTTTCAATTGATATTCTTTGAATTTTATGTTATTGAATAAGTATGGATCTGTCTCCACACATTTATATTGTTGTTCGATCTGATAGATTAAATTGTTGCTGGTGAACGTCGTTTCACTCACCAAAATAATCTGCAAACTCTAATGATGAAATTAGTACAGTAGCAAGCAGAGTCGATCCCACGAGGAACAGTGTAATTTCTATCAAATTTAAACTACCAACAGGGTTTGGTTTAGCAACCACGCCTTAATTTTCAGATTTATCTAATAACTAATAATGCAACTAACTAATATAAAATAATACTGCAACTGACAGTTATAAAAATCTAGTAAATATATGATGAATGCAATCGGCCCGGAATAACTCACATTAGTTAAACATCGATCATAGGCGCAAAGATAAATCAATTCATATGCATCTATCAGTTATAGGAAAGTAGGTACGCTTAACCTCCCCAATTCTTTCGTACTTTATCGACAATTAACCAATTATAATTAATTAATTGTTTCTCTTACCAAGATGGTCCCGGAAAGTATTCGCTGAACCAGATACACACCTCGATAGCATTAAGAATGAAAAGAACCTGATATAGCAATTACCCAAGTATTCGCAAGTAGTAACGCACACTTAATTGTTCCCCATCTTGCTATTACAGTCTTAGCTAGTTAGCTGTTTTTCACAAGAACTCGCTACTTACTAACCCTTTCCAACGATTACGTATTGGTAGAATTAGATAGCATTATCCCAATAATATTCAAGTTGATCAGGCTTAAATATATCAAGAATAAAATAAACCAAGAACAATCAAGAACACATAAGAATCAATTATAAAACAATTAGGCCTCACGATTCATAAACTAATGCTTGTTATTCCATGCCGATATATAAATTAGCTACTCATAATAATTAAACTAAACAAACATATAATATAATAATCAAACATAATCAAAATAATAATCTAACTAACGAAAACAAATAACAAACCCGGAAATTGGTTTCATGCATGCAACCTCATATTTGCACCAATGCGTTTATATTTCTGCATAAACCAAGAAATTGGTTACTAAACTCTTTTTCTGTTCCGTAACTCACTACTTATATCCCTCCAGCCGTGTATATTTATATACACCCAACCAAATCCAAATCCAAATCAACTTCTAATTACTTTTCTTCTTAGGGAAGAAATAAGGAAATAAAATAATATCTATTCTAATTCTAAATAACTAATTCCTACAATTAAGGAATTTTAAATGGAAGGAGATAATACAATCCTTATCAATATGGGAAGTGAATATATTTATTTCCTTCAAATCCACATATCTTCAATAATTCACTTTTCACCCCATAACTTCAGCAATTCTGCTTTTGCCTCTCTTCCTTCATCCCTGGAAAAATGTCTTATAAAATAAGAACATTTTCCATTGGAGCACATTGCCTCATTAAAAACCTTAACCTGGAAAACCCAGTGGGAAAAAACCGTTGGTTAAGGGAAAAAGAGTACAATGTATAGCTCCCTCTCAATTCTCCGCAATCAATGAATTCCTGCACCAAAAACACCTTAAAGTGCAAATTATATCTCAATAAAATCATAATAATCCCACAAAATATGAACACAATATAACACACATCAGTTGCGTTAGTGATAATCGCTCTATTTAGTTGTTTGCGTCGAAGTATTGTTCTCGATCCGGTAGTACAGATGGTGTTTTTAGAATTTTGTGTGTTTTTGGTTAGGTTTTCCATTAATTTGGATGCTTCATATCTGTGTTTTCAAGGTGTTTACTGTTTGGACAATATAAATCTGTTTTGGGTCAAGTGGTGTTGCCGTTCTTGAAGATCTTTGTTTGGCGAAGTGATTGATGTGTAATACGCTCCTCTCTGCCAAGTGGTCATGGTTTTGCGGGAAGCGAGGTAATCCCCTGATGACAATATTACAGTTTTTATTAGATCTTTAATTTGTAACAGTACGGACGATCAGTCTGGTTGACATGTAATCTGTATATATTTGCAATAGATTAGTTATTGCTATAGGGTAGTTGAATTGGATGTCAATTCCACTTATTGTAATCGATGTTTGGTCTTTTCCCGGCAACTATGAATGATTATTTTCAAAAAAATAATAACTTATACTGGTCCATCCTACTTAAGTGTTTCTATTTTAACTTTCATTAATTGAATTTTAATTTATAGTTGAAATTTAATCAATCATTTCAATCTTTCACTTCTCCCGAGTCCTGCCACATCAGCACTCACTCATGAATACCCGTACAAAAAGATAATAGAAATATTTGTTTGAGACACATTACGACGAATCTAACAAAATGTCACGTATTATTATTTTGATTTAAAATACTACAAGATCTTGATAATTTTAGAAAGATAACTTTCCTTTTGTATTTTTCCACCGCATTCCGATAACCTGACCTACCATATTTTTATATGCTCCCATTCAATTGTACTCATAATTTCTTTTGTTGTTTAATATGTGAATTGTTGTATCACGCAATGTATTTTATTTGAGTATGCATTGTATTTATACTATTTAATATACAATATATATTTTTAATTTAATTTAAATAATTTAAATTAATTAATATTAAATAAAATTAATGATTTATTTAATTAATACTGCTCCGCCGCCTCCGTGCGCCGCTGCTCCGCCACCTCCGTGCACTGCTGCTCCGCCGCCTCCGTGCGCCGTGCGCCACCTTCTTCTTCGTCTTCTCTGGCTGTGCGCCACCACCTCCCCCCTTCTCTTCTTCTTCTTCTTCTTTTTCTCCGTCGACTCCTTCTCCTCTCCCGCTCTCCTTCTCTTCCTGTTCTCCTCTCTCGCTCTCCTTCTCCTTCTCCTTCTCCTTCTCCTTCCCGTTCTCCTCTCCCGCTCTCCTTCCCCTTCTCCCGCTCTCCTTCCCCTTCTCCCGCTCTCCTTCTCCCATTCTCCTCTCCTTCCCCTTCTCCTGCTCTTCTTCCCCCGTTCTTCTTCTCCCGTTCTACTCTCCTCCGCCCGGTTCTCCTCCGCGCTCCGCCACTTCCCGCTTCTCTGCCGCCGCTTCTCCGCCGTTCTCCTCTCGGGCTAGGGTTTTGCTCAACGGGGACGGCGGCGGGGCTAGGGTTTTACTGGGGAAGAGGGACGGCGGCGGGGCTAGGGTTTTGCTGGGGAAGAGGAACGACGGCGGGATGAGCTGGGGAAGATGAGGGATGGCGGGATGAGTGGTGGCGCACGGCGAAGACCGCCGAAGAAGAATAAGAATAGTGGTGGCGCAAGGCGGCGGCGGCGGTGGCAGTGGCGCACAACTTCAGCGGCGGCGGTGGTGGCTTCCAATTGTTTTTCTTTTTGATTTTTTATTTTTGTTTTATTTAGAAATTTTAAAATTAGTATTATACATATATATATATATACGTATTAGGGCGTAACTAGTGAAATGCAGGACGTGATATAGCAACACTTTTTAATATTCATACTTCTCTTTGCTAGTACTGACATTATCACTATTAGAATATTGGGAAAAGTGTAAAAATGACGACAATTAACTGAGGAAGCGTAGATATGACCTTGTATAATTTGAAAGTGTAGAATTAACTTTATCTTTTTATCAAAGTGTGCAATTTTATCCAATTTACAATTTTCAGGCATTGACCAATGCCCGTCTGGCATTGACCAATGTGGAAAAGACTAAAATACCCCTAGCCCTAAAACAAAACATTGAATGACCATTATATCCTAAGCTTCTTCATCAACCCTAAAACCCTAAGCTGCTTCTTCAGCTCTAAACAGCAGCGCTGCCACCGAGCACCGCCGAGCCCACCCGTACCAGTGATTACTACGGTACACTTTACCATGATCCTGGGCAATACTGGCATCTGGTTAGGTGCATGGTCTACCTCACCATCACTCGTCCTGAGCTCAGTTATTCAGTTCATACCCTTGCCCAGTTCATGAAATCTAATTGTGTTCCTCACTAGCAAGCTGCAGTTCGCGTGTTGCACTATTTGAAGAGTCATCATGGTCAAGGTTTATTTATTTCTTCACGTAGTGCGTTACAGTTGTCTGCTTACAGTGATTCTAACTGGGCTGCATGCCCTATTACCCTGCGTTCTCTTTTCGGATACTTTGTGATGATTGGTGATTCTCCGATTTCTTGGAAGACTAAAAAGTAACCTACGGTTTCTCGGTCGTCTGCTGAAGCGGAGTATCGTGCTATGGTTGTTACCAGTTGTGAATTGTTATGGCTTAAGTCTTTGCTTAAAGACTTGGGGTTGCACATCATACTCCTATACGTTTATTTTATGATAGTCAATATGCTCTTCATATTGCAGCAAATCCGGTGTTCCATGAACGTACGAAGCATATTGAAGTTGATTGTCATTTTGTCCGGGATCTTGTGCAGTCTGGTACCATTGTTACTCATCATATCCGCACTTCAGATCAACCTGTGAACTTGTTTACCAAAAATCTCAGACGCAACTAATTTCCTTCATTACTTGGCAAGGTGGACATTTTTTATCCCTGTGCTCTAACTTGAGGAGTATTAAGGCAGGTAGATATTACTTATATTTGTAATTAGCTAACTTGTACATGTATTATGTACCACTATATAATGTACTTTGAGATCATGAATACAATCACATATTATTTTCCTAATTTTCTACATCAATATTTTATTTGCTGTTCTACGTAGTTAAACTTATTAACGATCTTGTATGTTTTTTTATCAACATTTATCAAATAAGGGATTGATGAGAGACGCAGGGCAGTGGACTGTCTTGGCTAGTTCCTTGACCAGAGAGAAGAAAGCACGTTGGTGAATCTTGGAATTGCAGAGGAAAAGATGGGTCTTTTTTGAAACTTTTTGACTAGCTCAATGAACTCAATATTCAAGAATCAAAAGGGGCATTTGCAATCACTCTTATTTACTTACCCATCCCTCCTTTATCCGACACCTTCTCACTCTACCCTATTTTTAAAATTATTAAACTATAATTTCCTCAGATTGGTCTCTTCCTCTTCCACACACATGGGAATTGGCCATGTGTACTTACCTCTAGCTCTCTGATTTGGCGATCACTGCTCGCACTCATCAGCCTACACCAGTCAATATCACAATTATTATGTGGAAGGTAAGTCATAGTAGTCCAGCTCTTTAATTTGTGGATGAGAAGGTTAGGGAAGAATTTTGGTTGTTATGGCGAGATACTTGTGGAACTCGTAGATTACAATATGAGGGGATTTAGCATTATCAATTTATAATGAAGAAGAATAAATACTTTTACAATATTTACAGTTATTTATTGATATGATTTTACGCATTTTACGAATATACCGGTATTAATCATATATATTTTAGGAATGCATTGATATGATCTTATAAATTTTCACAATGTGCTGATATAATTATGTCTAGGACGGTGGTGGTCTGCCGACGGTGGGTAAGGGTATGATTGTCCACTCAAATTCATCTTTTGGTTTGAGGGTATTTTTATCCTTTTAGATGGTGGGGTGGGTGTCAACGGCGGAAAAACACGGTCAATGCTAGAATGTCTACCTTGGCACTTTCATCAAATAGTTGAGATTTTTTTTATAGTTTCAATTATCTGGAGGTTATATTAACACTTATGCAAATAATTAGGGTTATACTGGTATGTTGCCCTTTGAAAATTCACCTTATTTCAAAATCCTCAAAGCACACAAGATAACGAGCTAAACCCTTCTCCAAGCCGCAACTCTTATTTTTCAAGCTTTTTTTTCATCTCTCCATTAGAGGAGATGTGGAATAACAATTTATTTTAATTCATATTTTTGCTATTGAATAAGTGTGAGATTTGTCTCCACTGTTTAATTTTGTTCTTCGATTTGATCGATTAGATCGTTGTATTCATGATGATAACTCGATTTAATTGTTTATGTTGATGTATTGTTCTTGATCTGCTTGTACAGACCGTATGTTTGCAATTTCGTTTGCGGTTTTATTTTTGGGTTTTCTTAAATTTGGGTCCATCATATCTGCGTTTTCAAAGTGTTTACAGTTTGGACAACATATATCGTGGTTGGATCAAGTGGTGGTACAGTTGTTGAAGATCCCTATTTAGGGCAGTGATATTGATACGTGATACGCTCCTCTTTGCTAAGTGGTCGTGTTTTTGGCGGGAGGCAAGTTAATATCCCCGAGGGTGATGTTACAGTTTTTTTATTGGATCTCTGATCTGTAATGGTACAGACGATCAGTCTGACTGATATGTAATTTAGATATCCTTGCAATATGATAGTTATTGCTAGCGGCTAGTCAGGTTGGATGTCAATTCCACACATTGTAATCATTGCTGGACATTTTCCCACCATCTTGAAATGATTGATTTTTTTAAAAAATAATCCTGAAAGCACATCACCTTACCTTTAAATGCATTTCAGTCCAATTCATCCCGTAACAGTCTTATCCAAGTCGGCTCAATACTTTTTATTCCAGTTTAGTTTAGTTCTTTTTAGTCCAGTTTGATTTAGTTTTGTCCAATATCGTTTAATATAGTTAATATTAGTTCACTTGGGTTTCACCTAATTCAATTGACTCCAACTTAGTTTAGACAAGTTCAACAAAAGTTTAATCATATTCAAGTTCGTCTCGATCCAGTTCGATCCAGTCCAATATAGTGCATCTCAATTTGATCCAGTTCAATTGATCTCAATTTGGGAGTTCAGTTCCTTCAATTATGCATACTCCCTCCGTCCCAACTTAAACGGCACACTTACTATTTAATATTATTCTCTATAAAATTTTGATAACATATTTAAATAGATATATAAGTAATAATATTATCGTATGTGATATTGTTGGATTCGTCATAACAACTAATTTTTCAAATGTAACTTTCAATTCGATCCCATTCAACGGTTAAATTCGGCAAAAATAATCCCAACTGAACTGGTCCAACCGAATTTGGCAACTACTCATAGTTGGAGAAAAATAGAAGCGTGGGTTCCACGTGACACAGTTACATTGGCTAACCAAGGTCCAATCTAGATATAGTCAGATGTACTTCCCAATTTATTGATTACATTCACTCTGATCCTGTGAATGGGCAACACACTATACTACTGTACACCCAATAATCAAGGGTCTTGCTATATTTTATTATGTTACATCATAAAATGTATATATGTATATATGTGTATAATATAAATTTAATTTTTTCAAAAAAACAAAAAAAACCCAAAAATAATGGTTCTCCCGACGCCACCGTTCCCTGCCACCACCATCCCCAGCCTTCTCCGCCGCCGTCCCCAACCATTCGTCCCTAGCTCGCCGTCCCTAACCCGCCGTCCCCATCCCTAGCCACCCACCGCCGATGCCCAACCGATGCTCCACCTTCGTCCCTCGATGAGCAAAACCCAGCCTGAGAAACTCTGGTTCGACGAGAGTAGAGGCAGGGAAAGTAGAACGGGGAGAGGAGAAGGAGATCAGGGAAGGAGAAGGAGATCGGGGAAAGGAGAACGGGGATAGGAGAAGGAGAGCGGGGAGAGGAGATCGGGGCGAGGAATAGAGAACGGGCCAGTCGCTGGAGAAGACGAACTAGTTGCCGGAGAAGACGAACTAACCTCCGACCGTCCTCCACCTCTATCGAAATCACCGTCGCCATCCTCTACCGCCGGAGAAGACGAACTCGCCGTCGCTCTCCACCTCCGGCGAAATCACCGTCGGCTGTCGTGCACCACCGCCTGGAAACACCTACAGTTGATGTAGTAATGTGTTTAAATTTAATATTATTTTTAAATATTATTTAAATTAAAGTAAAAATACATATTATATATTTAATTGTATAAATACTTGACGTAGTGTAGTAAAATACATGGCACAATATAGGACATGAATAATGTTAAAGGAACAAACCAAGCTGCCGCAACCTGACAAATGCTTACATTAACTCATCCCTCAAAAGAAGTACTCCTGCAATTTCCAGATTACTAAACAAAGATTAAGGATATAAAATGCACTTGTCTTTCTTAACTATTTCGGGGGCATGTTGTTCATGTAAGAATTTCGCGTGATAACTAATGAGTTATGACCCGCGGCAGAACCAGCACGTTAGGTAGGGGGACTGTAAAGAGGTAAATTTTTTTAATGCTAAATACAATAACAAACAACGCTTATATAATAATATGAATATATAATAATTATGTTTTTATAAGTATGACAAATCACTGCATAAATACGATTACACGGAAAAATTATATATTCAATTCAAATAAACTATTCACAATCCACATAATTCAAATAACCTATTCAAATTGAACACAAATTCATAAATTCAAATAAGCTAGTCACACAATCAATAATCACTAAATATGCTATTTAGCACAATTTCACAATTTCAACACACCCACTAAATATGTATATTAGTATATGTTATTCAATATTCACAATTTCACACGAATAAACAATTCAATTCAACACAAGTTACACACACAAAAAATTGACTCCTTGTAAAAGTACGCTATTCAGTTTATCTCCTCGCATACCTTGTCCTTAGTTTAGCTCGGATGCGATCGCTAGCTGAGGAAGGAGACGCCGGACGTAGGCGGACGAACGGCAGCGCACGAAGTCGGCACGGCGGATGGACGACAACTGGTCACGGACTCACGGCGGTCGGCGGGAGTGGGAAGACTAGAGGCAAAGTCTAAGAGATGTGATTCTCTTCATAATCTCGCCCAAACGTAGGGTTTAACATTTGTATTTGGGCCAATTGAGTTTCAGCCCAACTAACCATTATTTTTTTTTGGCTTTATATTAATGAAACGACGGCGTTTCATTTAAGGAAGTAAGATGTCATTTTGTTTAGTACGAAAACAAAAACAAAACAAAAATTATAACAATCATCCTCTCAACTGGACACCGGAAATAGGGAAACTACTAGGGCTCAAGGGGGTCACAATTTGAAAGGTGGTTGTTTTCATCATCATATGGGCAAAAGGTTAAACAACTGTTTTTTTTTTTCCATTATACACCCTCTTTGCTTTGAGCTTTTAGTTTTAATAACTATATTTTGCATTAAGCAAGTTGTATATTTGCAAAACACAATTTTCAAATCAATCAAGTACTACCCCGTCTCAGCTGAAATTGTACTCATATTTTTTTTATACTATTTACTATTATAGTTTGATCGTATATTTGAATAAATATATGAACAATAATATTATCGTATATGATATTATTTAATTTATTGTACCAACATGTTTATAAATATCAATTTTTTATTTAGCGTTTATTGTATGACAGTCAAACATGTTTGTTGAACAATATGCTAACGGTTGTAGACTTTTCTGGCCGAATTTCAAACCCACGATATGAAACATCCCAAAACACAATTTTCAAGTCAATTAGGTAGCATAAACGTCCGTGAAATCGCCAATCAAACCAGCTAAATGAAACATCCAACCATAATCAAACCAGCAATACAAAATCCTTGTAAAAGTAGTTGCAAAGCAACGGGAGTTGGGCTTAATAATTGCAACCGAGAACAAAGCAAGCAAAAAGCCACTCTTCTCCCCCCCCTATAAATACAAACACCCCAGTGACCGTTACACTACACTAAAACCCAACCCAAACCCGAGCCCTCCTCTCCGCATTGCAGCCATGGCCATGGCTTCTCTCTCCTTCTTCCTCCTCCTCTCCATCCTCACCACCACCACCACCGCCGCCGTAGCATCCCAGAACCATCCCCTCCACCGCCACCGCGCCGCCGCGCACAACTACAGAGACGCCCTGGCCAAATCCATCCTCTACTACGAGGGGCAGAGGTCCGGCAAGCTCCCCTCCACCCAGAGAATCACATGGAGGAAGGACTCCGGCCTCTCCGACGGCTCCGCCATGAATGTAATAACAAAACTCAAACCTTAATAAACTCCCATTTCGAAGAAATGGGAGCTTGTTTCTAACTTAAAGTAAAGTAAACCATTGGAGTTGCTCTAACACCCTGAATCGACAATGCAGGTGGATTTGGTGGGAGGATACTACGACGCGGGGGACAACGTGAAGTTCGGTTTCCCCATGGCCTTCACCACCACCATGCTCTCATGGAGCGTGATAGAGTTCGGCGGTCTCATGAAATCCGAGCTCGGAAACGCGAAGGAAGCCATCCGGTGGGGCACGGATTATCTCCTCAAAGCAACCGCGCACCCGGACACCATTTATGTCCAGGTTGGTTTTCTTATCACACATTTTACCTGGTTTTCCCATGATTTTACATTGGATGATTTACCTTTTGGTTCCCAGGTGGGAGATGCGAATAAGGACCATGCGTGTTGGGAGAGACCGGAGGATATGGACACGCCGAGAAGTGTTTTCAAGGTGGACCAGAATAACCCTGGCACAGAGGTTGCTGCAGAGACTGCGGCAGCGCTTGCAGCTGCTTCTTTGGTGTTTAGGAGGTGTGACCCCACTTACTCCCAGACCCTGGTCAGAAGGGCAATTCGGGTATGCGGTAGTGGGACCACCTCGTTTTATAAATTTATAAATGCTGCTGTAAAATGGAGGGAAATGGTGCTCTAATGCAATTTCCACTTTTACTTATGCAGGTGTTTGCATTTGCTGATAAGCACAGAGGTTCTTACAGCAATGGGTTGAGGCCTTATGTCTGTCCGTTTTACTGCTCGTTTTCTGGATATGAGGTACACATTTTAAATTTGCTCTTGTGCAACTTTGTTTATATATGGAATAGCATAAATTTTCACATGTCTATTCCAACAACAATTTTAGTACACCATGGTGAATTTGACAAATGAGATTGAGTTGAGCATAGATTTTGTGTGGTTGGCGTTTATATTGAGTCCATCTTCAACTCGTTAAGCACCCCTTATTAATTTGTATATATGTGTGTTCGTGTATATATATGTGTATGTATATGTATGTATATGTATGTATACATTCTGGTTAAGAAACTGAAATTTGCTCATGATTTATTCAGGATGAGCTCCTGTGGGGGGCTGCGTGGCTGCACAAGGCAACGAAGAACCCAACTTACCTAAACTACATTCAAGTGAATGGTCAAACGTTGGGAGCAAGTGAGACCGACAACACATTTGGCTGGGACAACAAGCATGTTGGCGCCAGAATTCTCCTCACTAAGGTAAACTTTCATTTTGTTACTCTGTGTTTGTGTTTGTGTTTGTGTGTTTTGGGATCATCAGAGAAAGTAACTAAATCTTGAACGAAAAAAAACAGGAATTTCTGGTCCAGAAAGTCCACACCCTCCATGATTACAAAGGGCATGCAGATAACTACATTTGCTCTCTGATTCCTGGAAATCCATCTTCCCAGTCTCAGTACACTCCAGGCAAATGATTTCTAGCATTTGAACTCATTCGTTCACCATTTAGATTGGTGTCTAAATGCAAGGAATTCATTTCAGGTGGCCTTTTGTTCAAGATGGATGACAGCAATATGCAGTACGTGACATCCACTTCCTTCCTGCTACTCGCCTATGCCAAGTACCTCACCTCCGCCCACACGGTGGTGCACTGCGGTGGCACGGTGGTGACTCCACGGCGGCTCCGGACCATCGCCAAGCAACAGGTGGACTATCTCCTAGGAGACAACCCTCTCAAAATGTCATACATGGTCGGATACGGAGCCAAGTACCCGATGAGGATCCACCACAGGGGATCATCTCTGCCTTCGAAGTCATCCCACCCGGAGAAAATCCCGTGTTCGTCTGGATTCGCCTTCCTCAACACTCGGTCCCCGAACCCGAACACTCTTGTCGGGGCCATTGTGGGTGGCCCCGACAAGAATGACCGGTTCCCGGATGATCGGAACGATTACGAGCAGTCGGAGCCGTCGACGTACATCAATGCGCCTCTGGTTGGATCCCTGGCTTACTTGGCTCACTCGTATGGCCAGCTCTGAAGAAGTGGTCTGTTTTGTGATGATTAAGATCAAGTATCATATGCTAATTTAGTAGTTTTAAGTTGATATTTTGTATTGATCCGGAACATGGCAAGATTGTCTATGGCTTTGAGGCTGAAAGGAAGGGCTCGAGCCACCCGAAAAAGGGTAGTTTGTACAATTGCCATTCTTTCGGAGCCAGCCTGTGTTTTACCTAGGCTGTGAATCATGTGATGGTTGTAGTTTCCAATTCTGGCTTTATTAAGTAAATGAGAATGTTTAGGCGTTCCCCTCAAACTATTTGCATATTTTTCTACTTACGTGTCCCGACCAAATCTGCACATAATTTTTCTCCTAGTCAAATATGTTGAACTTTGACCACGTGTTTAATACATATATGAACAATAATTTTATGTGTAAGGCATGGTTAGATTCGTCGTAACATGTAATTTTTAAATATCTATTTTTTATGTAGTGTTATTGTTCATAACTACACATATTTACGGTCAAGCATATTTATCGATGACCATGAAAAAGATTCCATGCAAGTTTGGGAGAGTAGTTGAGATGTAATGCTTTTGAAAACCTCTAAAATTATGATAGAGTGATTTTTCTCAGAAAATTGGGAGTACTTCGTTTTGGTAGTCTGTATTGAGAGAAGATACAAAAGTAGAAGAAGCTTTCACAACTCTGCTAAAGGGTTCTGCCGTTGCCCCTTGGAAAGGGGATTGTGGGACCCACTGCCATTGTGACTTTTGACCGTTGATGGAATCCACTGTTTACGAAGCACATGATAGTATTAGTAACTGAAGGCGTCAGTCAGTAGCAACTCCATTTGTCATTCTCTTTTAAACGAGTTTCACTAACCAATCATGCTTACATTTGTGGTTTGTCACTAGAATATAAAAATAGAATGTAGTGAAAACAATTCATAATACTTAAGCTAAAGTTAACAGTTATGGAGTACTGATTTAAATTAGGAAGATTTTCCCCAAGACGAGACGTTGAGAACGACCCCATGACCATGCGTACTCCCTCTTATTTACTAACATTGATTCACTTACTTTTGATAATTAATTTTAAAAAAATGTAGAATTAGTGATGAAGAATCTATTGAAAGAGTAAAAATTAAGTTGAATGGATAAAAATAATCTAAAATTTACCAAAAATCAATATTGAATGTTAGCGAACTAGAAGGGTTACATATAATCCCATTCTCTCATCCTGCTTCATCGCGTGGTCAAAAGGCTGCAGCAGACCTGACCAGTGTCAGAAAGCCACAAAAACGGTAGCGATGTTTTTTTTAAGGTCTCGATGTTACACTACACTTGAAATCAACATTACTCTACATGCCATTCCAATGCTTTGCCCTAGTTTCATACTATCATCTTACGATTATACAACTACCTAATGACTAATTAACGTATAACAATGCAATCTTCTGGATAACATCACAATAAGATCTAAAATGAAGGTAATGTCACTGCCATGAGCCAACAGTTCATTCGAGTAAGGTTAAATGTTCAATTCTTACTTGTGTTCCTCTCCCGAACTCGTGTCACCCGTCATATTTATGCACAAGTTGACTCGTAACCATAACGGAAAAGAATGAAACCACACATCAAACCAACAAGGAGGAGAAAGAAAGAAAGCAAGCAACATCTGTAATGCCATGCATTAGGAAAACTCATCATAGCTTTACATTAATCTTTCGATACTAACCACAAGGGATTGCGAAAGGGTGCAAACTTAGCGAGCTTTTGGTTTTCTTTATTGAATACAGTATATACATTATTACAGTAACTTACATATAACAAGAAGCTCAGTTAACCCCAAAAGCATTAACAGCTGCTCACATTACTCGTCTACAGCCAAAGGAACAGACTTTACCTATAAAACATACAGGTAACCAAGGCTTATTGATTAGCATCAGACCTCGTACGTAATCAAAGAAAAAGAGGATGTTCAGGATCTAACCAATTCGCGGAACTTGAGAATGTAGAACATCTCCAGATATCGCCTTGTTTCGCGCCTTTCAAGTTTTGAGACATACTTCCAGAAGCCATAAACACCAGACAATGTCATCAGCCTCTCCGAGTAAATTTTCCATGTGTACCTGCACAATAGTTAATGAAAAATTGGATACTGCTCGACGATAAACATGAATCAGAATTCGTCTTCGAATTTCAAAGAGACATGCAAACCTTTCGTATATCCTACGCAGTCCTTCTGCGGATATTTTCTCCCAGTACGACGAATCCTCTTTGCACCTCTTAAAGAAATTTACCATGAGTGCAGAATCCTTATCCGGGTGATACGGATCAATATGAAACCCAGATATCCCATTTTCAATGATCTCCATGGGACCACCGTGGCAAGTTGCAAATGTTGGAAGGCCACAGGTCATTGCCTCCACAACAGTAAGCCCAAAAGCTTCATAAAATGCAGGCTGCGAAGAAGTTCGAGCATTTTGTTCATTAAATCATTGGATGAATTGGAGTCAGGACAACCTTAAATGTTACTTAAATAAATTTTACCTGAACAAATACACCCCTTTTGTCAGCAATGTAGCGGTAGAGTTCACCGTTACGTGCTCGGTTTGTCTGCGCTGATATCCATCGAAACTGGCCATCCATGTTATATTTCTTCATAAGAGAGTGCATCTTCTCTATCTCAGCAATTTCTTCTCTGTCATTTGATTTCTTAACATCATTGTAACCCGCAACCACAACAAGGTTTGCTAGTTCTCTCAGTTCAGAATTCTTGGCATAGCACTCTACCAGTCCTGTGATGTTCTTAACCCGATCAAGCCTTGCCATGGAGAAAATGATGGGCTTTGATTGGTCCTTCAAAGTACCACTGCA
The DNA here is from genome assembly GCA_037428765.1 of Rubia yunnanensis. NCBI lineage: Eukaryota > Viridiplantae > Streptophyta > Magnoliopsida > Gentianales > Rubiaceae > Rubia > Rubia yunnanensis. Next base: position 330,729 of record CM075062.1, read on the forward strand.
TTAAGTTAAGGATTAGTATTTTGCCTTTCTTTTCAAATTTCTTCATTCTACCAGCCTGTTAAATATCAATCTACAAGAACCAAAAGATCTCAAAGTCTCAATAAAGAAAGTTTAAAGATTGCTCACATATACTCATCATTCTGCTCAGGGTCAAACAACATGTTTTCGATTGAACTGTGAAGTGAAGTAAGTCTTTTCTCTGTTTCTGAGTAAGGAAAATAAATTGCCAAATCTGCACCGGGGGAGACTATATTGAATTTAGGATCAAACACATCTATGCCGTGAACCACGCGATATAGGCCAGGAAGAGTGAAAGACGTGTGACTTTCATATTGACCGACAGTATTCTTCCTGAAATTAAATAAACAAAGATTATAAGTCAGTGGCAGGAGACAGTGATCAATGGTAGTCACAAGGCACTCGAAGACTCACGTTCCAGCAATCTCTTGGTATGTGCTGGTGATTATAAAGTCTGAATGATTCATGGCAAGCAGGTCAGCAGTAAATTGACTTGAGAAATGGTATTTATCCTCAAACTTTTTCCAGTATATGTCTGAATCTGGATACTTTGTCTTTTCCAAGGCATGTGCTATGGTACACTGCAAGAGTTCGGTAAGAAAATCTTGTGACCTTTAGCTTGAACCAATCTTACAGTGATCTACAGCAAATGAAAGCTTATTCCAACCTGAGTAACTCCTAGCTTGTAAGATAATAGAGATGCAACCAGATTGCCATCACTGTAGTTGCCAATGATCAGATCTGGTCTACCCTGCAACTCAGCACTGATTTCATGCATAGCATCCTAACCAGAACAACCAGGGAAAAGAATTATGTTTAGAGATTTAGGAAATCTAAGTGTAACAGAACAACTGCACAGCTTAAATACAATCACTTAAGTTGGCAGAAAATTTCTAGAGCCATGTAACCATATAATTATTTCCCAGATATTGGGGCAATAAGGCATTCACTCTTGAATTTAGCAAGCAAAGGGCAGGTACCATTGGCCAGTTTTGATAAGATGAGCAGGATCACATGTTAGACAATCAAACCTCTCAAGGTTACAGAGCTTGACGTTTCCACTCGATATTGACAAGTTTTATCTGATGTTACTTATAATATATCTACTAAATGATCATTCCATAGTAGAATTAAAGCATCACCTCGGTAAAAGTCTCCAAGTAAGGCCACACATCAAACCTTGAGATCCATTTCTGAAGAATTCCCTTCTCAGTTCTAAAAGGGACACGTAGAATGTGTGAATACTCGGTTCCACTAACTTTTTCCAACCTCTGGTTGCAGGTGGTGCCTTTTGCATCAGGAATCAACCGAGTAACCTATTACAATCAATAAAGAGCATCTGAAATCCACCTAAGAAGTAGACACAAGCAGCAACACAGTAGCTTTAAAGTAATAGAGCATAGGTGTTCTGATTAAGCACAAAAGATAATCACTTACAATAAGAATCCTTGGAGTGACACTCAACCCTTGCTTCTTTATCCTCTGAAGCATCTCATTCTCTAAAGCTCGGACTTGATCCAGAATATAGACAACCTGTAATTCAACCAGAGAGTAACGAATAATATAAGCTCTTAATGTCGGATGAATTATTGCCACTAACTATAACATATCACCAAAATAGATCCATATACTCTGTATGTATAAGTATTTAGATGACTTCATCTAAGTTTAAAAGGGGAGCACCTGGCCACCAGTGTCGGGCAATCCCAAAACATTTGCCTGACCAAAGTATCCATGGGGAGATAAAATCACAACGTTGAACACCATAGGAATTCTACCCAGGAAAGTCTCTAAGGTAGAAGGATCGGGTGCATGAAGGATGTCGGAGAGAAGATGCATCATTTCCAGAACCCTCTCTGCAGTGTCACCCCACCCCCTCTCAAAACCTAATTCTTGCAGTACATATTCAAACTCGGAAAATGGCGTCTCAGAAGGGAGCTTAGAAAGATGATCTTCTGCCTTGGATAGAAAAGATTCAAGCCTATTTATATGCTGTATCCTATCATTCAACATCAGAGCCTGCACATAAAAATAACACCCCACGTATCACACCACAGTAGGCCACAAGTAAAACCACAATACAACTCAAAGTTGCTTTTCACCCGAGTAATAAAGCTTACATGCCCTTTGATCGTATGTGCTCGAAGAAAATTGAGCAAGGGCTCAAGAGACTCCTTGTTTCGAAACATGATTGAAGATAGGTGCCGGTTGAGAAACTGAACTCCATTGCCAATGGACGAGGATCGGGTTGGACGAGGAAATGATGCATTAAATGGCTCCAAATCCAGCTCAAGAACAAAAGGGTCATCAGCCCTGCAACAAATTTGGACAATACAATATCAAAATTGTGCAAACACTTCATAAACAAAGGGCATGTAATCATAATTCATAAAATATCACTGCAACTTACTGGCCGTCAACTAGTGCTTCCTTTACATGAAGGTACTCCGACACGGTCAACTGATCCACACTAAGGTCATGCACATTAACACGCACAAACTCCCAAACACCAGGCCTTGGCCTAACAGCAAGGGCAACAAATGGCGGCAGAACTATACCTTCCTGCAATTAATGCCAATTATCCAAAGCAAAAAAGGTAAAATGCAATTGCCACAACTCCTCTGTAACACTAATTAAAAATGCGATACTCTGTATCACTATCAATGACCGCATTCCAGTTACGGCACTTCTCATTTTCTCTTTTCAATTTCCTCCTCACATTTTACATAAGATAAGAAATTAAAACCCTAACACTGAAAGTACAGTATAAGTGCTGATCTATTACAGTCATGCTACATCAAGTATTACACGAAAAATGTCACAGAAATCTCAACGAAGATCGAATATTACACTTCAAAATCGAGACAATAGACGAAAATTACCTGAGCGGACTTGAGGACTTCGCCGAAGGGGCCTTCGCTGAGGTGTTTCGCGGCGGTCTCATCAACCAGGACGTTGTCCAGCTCGTCAATAAGGCTGTGCGGTTGCAGTATCCCCTTCCCCTGAGCCACATACCTTGTTTTCCGTTCCACAAAACACACAATCAAAAACTTGTGCTCGTAGAAATTTCTGTAAAAAAAAAAAAAAAAAGTGAAATGAACCTGGAGAGCAGGGCGATGATTTCGTTGCTGTGAGCGCCGAGCGTGACCTCCACTCGCTCTCGGATGCTGGGGATTTTCTGGAGCTTGTGAGTAGCCATTGAAGGAAGTGGTGACCGAATCGGATTGATACAAGTGGAGAAAAGGTGGCGGCGGTTATTTTTTCAGTGAGAATTCGAAAGTTGGATCATACTGCTGCGATCAGGGCTGGTGAAAATTGTGAGAAATTTGGGAATTGTATTTTTTATGCTTTGGATTTTGCCGCCGATAAGATGATCTAAGAAACAATAAACGTTTTTTTTTCCTTTCTGGAAGAAAATGATCGATGTTGTTTTGGAATTCTGTGGGTATGAACAGCAAGCCACCGAGTCGGTTTTGAGTTTGAACATGGTCTTTCTAGACCCAGACACTGCACAGACTATTAAAATGCATGCAGTATGGTTAGCTTCTGGCCAAACTTTAGTTCTTTTTTTTTTTTTAATGAAAAACGGCATTTTCACGCGTTTATGAAGAGTCTACGTTAGATGTTGTTAATTTTTTTATAAAATTTAAACACTCCCTTTAGTTTTTTTATTTAGGTGAAGAAAATAAGTAGATGAAATTAAATGTAGAAAGTAAAAAGTAGAATTAGGTAATGAAATTAAAGGAATTTTGCCAAAAAAATAGAAAGAGTGACAAATAAAAGAAAATATCAATTTATATAGTAAGTGTGTCATAAATAAAAATTATAGGAACTATTATTTTTAAAAGTTAAAACAAGTAACATGTATTTGAATGTGAAAATATAAAAATATAAAATATAAAATAATATTTTTTAAATTTCTAAATTTAGTATATACAACTTAACGAATGAAGTTTATAAGGTAAAAAATGAGTCATATGTCCATAACCTTATGGACAGACCACCTGTTAGGAGACCAACTCTTTTTTATCATCAATTTTTTCCAAATGGAGTCTAAAAATTGATACTTTCTTCGGTTCAAATTTTTTACTCTTTTTATTCAATTATATCTACACATTTCAACTTTTTTAAAAAAATATTATCTCTGTGTCTCTGTTATTAGTACATCAGTTTTGGGTGTATTTTTTCTCTTTTTAATATACGTGTGATTCATGTAAGACAAAGTTTGGGAAAAATCCCTTTTTCATAATGTAATAGAAATATGAGGTTTAATTAGAATAATAAAAATGTGTTAGTTGCGATATTAAAATTTTATTATGTAATGTGCAGTAGTTATAAAATTTATACTCCCTCCATTTCTCTATTAGTGACACACTTTCCTTTTAGGTTGTTTCTTTTATATTGGTGCGATTTCCATTTTTATAAGATTTCTTCAATTTCATCCATTCATTTTACTTTTTCCTTTATATATTCAATTTTATTCACTCATTTCTTTCACCTAAATCCAAGCACCTAAACCTATGGTGCCACTATTAATGAAATAGAGGAAGTAACTTAATTCAAACAACCAAAAAAATTTACCTTCATTTATCTAATTTGTACTTTAAACTTTAATTTTTTCATGACTTCTGAAACTATTGTTTTTCAAGAGATGAGTTCTCAATGTAAATTAACAATGGGCCATATATTCTTATTATTTATGAAGTTAAATATGGAAAACAAGAAAATATTAATCAAGGTACTCGCATCTATAATTCAATTATGTTCAATAAAATGTGGACAATTGCAAACGAAGCTCAATTTTAACACGTAATTTTTCTCTCTTTTTCCATCACGTAAATCTTTTCTAAAATCTACGTACTCCCTCCTCCTTCGTATCTCACATTGTAATTTTATGTGTTGTTTTATTTACAAATTGAAATGTATCGAAAGAATTGAGTGAAGAAAGTAAAAAGATTAATAATAATAAAAATAATTTACTTTTTCTTATACTTCCCCGTCACAGGTTAAACTATATATTTTACTTTATGTCAATACTCATTGACCATATATTTAAATAGATATATAAACAATAATACTATTATATGTTATATGATTGCATTCGTCTTAACTAGTAGTTTTCCAATTTTTTTATGTTTGCCAGTATAATACGTAGTTAAACATATTAATAATTAAATAAATTTTTTAATAAGAGTAAAAAAGATTATGGAACCGTGCAGTACCAGACATGTAGGAGCAAAGGAAAGATGACAAAATTTTAAAATATAATAAAATAAAAAATGTGTGAAACAAAATGAAATACATACTCCCTCTGGTCCTTTAATTATGTCTCCTTCTTCTTTTGGTAAATACTGGTTTATTTTCATCCACACATCTTACTTTTTATACTCTCAATTCAATCTCCATCTCTCCTTTCTCTTTTAAAAATGTGTGTTATTTTCATGAGGTCATATAATATCGGTTTTTCTAACGAGTGCTCATGGGCACTCATTAACAACTTCAGATTCCATCGAAAACTGTGTTATTAAATGCAAATCTATCGAAAACTGTGTAATAGTACATAGAGAGTGTAAGTTTTTGAGGGATGTCATTAATCATTAACTCTATTTGCATTTAATAACATAATTTTCGATGGAATCTGAAGTTGTTAACGAGTGCCCATGGACACTCGTTAGAAAAACCGATATAATATAGCGGATCAGAGGGAGTAAGTACTTGTTCCTATGACGAGATATGTCCTAGTCAAACTATTCCCGGTATTGTGACTCGTGTACTTTGTCACTAAATCCAATGTGCAAAATCGTTCCTGCACTCTTATCCTTTCGCCTGAGAGCATTGCGATGGTCAAACTCATTCGCAAGTATTTTCGATTTAAATTTATTAAATATTTATTGATTTTTATAGGTAAAGTCTGGAAAAATATAGTTTTTCCATAAGTCTATGAAAAGATGGAGTTTAATTAAAATAATAAAAGGTATAAGGTATTAGTTGCGATATTAAAAATTTATTATGCAACGTGTAGTAGTTATAAAGTTTTTAACCCGATTCACGCAACCCGAAAATTTTATCTTAATTTCTTATAATTTGCAGTTTAAACCTTGGTCTTTCCATGACTTATGGAAATACTGTCTCTCAAGAGACGGACTCTTTTTTGTATTAGCTTTTAAAATTATAAAGAAATTTCTCTGTTTTTCTCTCTACAATGAGTGAACAATCATTGCATAGATCCTATTTAACTTTATTGTATGAGATATGTTTAGATTCGTCGTAACATCTAGTTTCCAAATATCAATTGTTTATGTGTCATTATTGTCCATACGTACACATATTTACGGTCAAACATATTTATTGTAGACCATTAAAAGATTCTGTGCATAATAGGTTGGGACGGAGGGAGTAATACATTTGTAGTTTTTGGATTGAATCTCATTTTTTTAAATTTCATATTTAAATTAATTTCAATTTTTAAAATTATTTTATGAACAAGAATAAAAATGAATCATATTTTTTTAAAAGAATGTAATTTTAAATTTTAAAAATAAACTAAAATTTAATTTTGATATTTTTAAATAATTTTTTTTACCATTTTCCCCTATTTTTGAACATTTCAAAACTTTAATTTAAAAAATATCAAATTCAATTTTTTTTAATCACATGCCTCTTTAGCATATGTTCTTGACGTTTCTGGGAATTGAATGTTAGCCTAGCGGTTGAAGTCTAGTACTATTACGAGGTCATGGGTTCAATTTCCAGCAGGGAAGGGAATAGGAGGGATTTTATTGGGTACTCGTTTGAGTTATTACCCAATTTTATTTTATTTTATTTTTTAAAAAATGTTCTTGACGTCTCTTGGTTTGCTCCTTGTCTTTTTCACCAAACCCACTATTTTATGGACATAGTATTGCCAATATTGGCGTAGGAATCCCCTCATCGATCTCAACCTTCTTGCTTTATCAAATCACTATTGCCTAACGATTGGTTTTGGCAAACAGGAATTTGTTCCAATACTCCAACTAGGTTGCTAATTTACTTGGTACAAATTCTCAATACTCCTCTACACACCTCCAAAAATTCCTAGTTTTTATCTTCATTCGTCCCAACTAAAATTTTCTATTTTAACTCTTTCTTTATTTGAATTGAAACATAAAATTAATGGTGAGAAAAGTGCATATATAACGCTACATAATTGATGAAAGTGCAAATATAAACCTGCGATAATTGAAAGTGTAAATATAACTGCGATAATTTAGGTCAATGATAATGTTCCAATATCACAAATTCACGCTAAACAACATTGAAAGAATTATTTGATAGACATGAACACTATTTATTCCACACCTGTGATTTTCGATTTGCTGGCATTCTTCGACACACCAAGTACTGAAAGCTGCGGTCCCAAGGATTCACCGTCGGTCCAGCCCTCTGCCCTCTGAAATCATCACACCACTGCCTCCTCCAACCCCTCTCCCTGTTCGCCGACTACCACTACCATCATCGGTCATTTCCGGCGCCGCTTAGCAAGTGACGGGAAATCGAGACCCATCCTAGCCCCGCCTCCTCTTCTGCCTGACCATGCAGACCACCTCCATCAACTCCTGCCGCCCCTGCCACCATTTCGTCGTCTCTCTGTCCACCTCCATCATCCCCCGCTCCCTCCATCATCTCGCCACCGGTGCATTGCCACCGCTAGCCCTTGCCTTCAATTGCCTTCAATTCCTCAGATTTGAGGAATCGCGGCTGCTCTCTTGCCACTGCTCATCGCTCCCTCAGATTCTGGCTTCTTTTCACACTGACGGGATGGGAAGTACAGAGTGGAGGCTCCAAGGGTGTGAATCTGGGCCGTGGTTCTGAGCTTGTAGGCGTCATTCCCGAGCTCGACAATGGCATGCTTCCACTCCGCAGGCGTGAATGGTGTGAATCTGGCAGAGGTGAAGACCAGTGAATCTAAGGGAAAATATGGTGTGAACAGTGGATCCGAGGTGAAGAACAATGGCGTGAATAGGAGGGAAAAGATGAAAAAATGATGAGGGGCATGAATGTAATAGGCCTTTTGTAATTTTGAATTTTTTTAGAAGGGTAAAATAACATTTTTATTAAATTCCGGCCTTAAACTGTCGGAGAAGGTTATATTTGCACATACACTAATTATCTAGGGTTATATTTGCACTTTCAATTATTGCAGGATTATATCTGCACTTTCGTCAATTATGTAGATTTATATATGCACTTTGTTCTAAATGTAGTGGAAACATTCTGCTAGAATAGAATAAGTAGAATGATACTATGTTGGAGTTATATTGACCGGTTGCGGTTTTTCGCGGTTTTACTTATAAGGTATAATAAGTTTTGTAAATAATGATTCGAATTCACATCTGAAACTACGTGAGTTTTCTAATTGTTTTGAGCATTTTGTCCGATCAAATGCATCCTGAATTTGATTGAATCTCTTTTTCTTGAGTTGAAGTGGGAGGTTCAACTTACATTTGTGTAAGACACTGTTACTTTGATCGAACGAAATTAATGAAATTATTTCTCAAATGTCAACTAGCTCGAACTTTTTCTTTCAGGTCCAATATTTGTTGAAAAGAAAAACAATAATAAGAAAAGCGTACAATTCATGATGTTTTCATAGGATTTCATTGATTCGCTCGTAAGTCCATAGATTAGGCCCAACCTTAAAAGTACAAATTCCAAATGCTATACTCATCTAGCCCAACACAGGTTGCAAACATACCTTTTCAAATGAAATACACCATCCCTCCAGGATTAAATTGCAAGAAATGTTTTCTACGATTATCAATAATCATGTTTGACCGTTAATAATGTTTAATTATATATAATATCAACAAATGAAAAATTAATATTTAGAAACTATTTTTTATGATAAATCTAACAATATCACATATGATAATATTATTACTTATAGACCTATTTAAATATGTGGTCAAAGTTTGACAATGAATAGTATCAAATAGTAAAATATGCAGTTTAATCTGGAACGAAGGAAGGGTCGTCGTTCATATTATGAAAACATAATTAATAATTCTATAATTTTAAATTTTAATGAATAATAAAATGAAGTGGTGGTTTCATGATGGTGGCGGTTGGACGACAACTTATGTAATGGTGATCTGCGTGCCAGTATAGGTGATGGTGCGACGACGGTGATAGTGATGGTCGGACGGCAATGTATGTATCTGTGATTTGCATATTGGTTGTCAGACGACAACTTATGTAATGGTGATTTGCGTGTCAGTATTGGTGATGGTGCGACGACGGTGATAGTGATGGTTGGGCGACAATGCATGTATCTGTGATTTGCATATTGGTTGTCAGACGTTAACGAATGTATTGGTGATATGCGTAGTAGTAGTAGTGGTGGTTGTGTGACGATGGTCCTTCAATTAATTTCTAAATCTGGGCTGAGGAAACTTACTTAATCTTGATCATTTCTAATGCGCTTATTATTTGCACACCAAACCGATCATTGAGGATCAAAGGCCCCAACTAAAAATCCGGAAATCCGGTTGACTTAAAGCCAGTAAAAAAATAAGAACCGGCTAAAATAAAAAGAAAAAGGATCGCCATTCAATCCCACCTATTATGCGGGGAAAAGAACAGTATAAATACATCCTCGGTAACATTTCACGAACTCAGCGTCCTGGCTTATAAATAAATAGCCACCATATTTTTTTTAATCTTTTTATTGTTTTTAAAAAACAACAATAAAAAGGTAAAAAACCCAAAAAAATAAAAACATCAAAAACCGCCCCAACACAATGGCCGCTGTAAGAGATGTAAAGGCATTAACCTTCGTCCTAATCTCCATGACCTTGCTCACTTCCCCCGCGAGCTCCAATCCTCTCCCCAGCCGTCGCAGCCTCCTTGAGCCTGCGCCGGCCGCAGGGGCGGGGGCGGTTTTTGATGTCACCACCTTTGGCGCCGTCCCAGACGGCGCCAAGGACTGCACTCAGGCGATGATGCAGGCGTGGGCCGCCGCGTGCAAGTCCACAGCTCCGGCAAGGCTGGTTTTTCCGGCCGGAAAGTTTCTGAGTGGTGAGGTTATCTTTCAGGGGCCTTGTGCGGCTCCGATTACGATTGAGATTGTCGGGGATCTGATTTCGACTTCGGATCTGGCTGCTTTTACTCAAGGGATTTGGATCAATGTGGATACCGTTGACGGCGTTACCGTCACCGGAACCGGAACTCTCGACGGCAGAGGGCCGGATGTTTGGGCTCAGGCGGCTAAGAATGGTGGCGAGAACCTTCTCCCGAATGTAAGGACTTTGCATGTTCACGTTTGTTCAAAGTTGTTTTTTCATGCAAAAATGGACATTAAAATAAGAACGTGAATCTAATTTTAAACAGTTATGTTGATTAATTTACTTTATACATTTATTCCATTGTTATTTGTAACTGATCACTGAATATGGCTGGGAGAATAACATTTCCTGTACGTCATAATTTTTGTCAAACTCTATCATTGTTGTTCGGTTTTATTAATAATTGAGGACTTCTGTTAAATGAATCTTTACATACGGAGTAGTTAATTTTTCACATAATCATAAAATCTGAATATTTTATTGCATTTTTTTATCATTTTAATCTGCACACTTTGACTTTCACTAGTTAACTAAAAAAAGTTTGATCCTTAATATACCTTTTTAGTAAGGATCACAAAAACTTGTGAACGTTTTATATTTTGGAAATATGTATTATAGCGAATCTAACACGATATCCTGATAGTTTGGATCTTTACATCTTACATTTTGTATGTATGTGAATAATAGGAGTTGATGAAATTAATTAGTAAACCAAAAAGTAGAATGAGTATTATAGATGGAATTGAATGATTGTTAACAAGGATGAAAAGTGCACAAATATAAAAGAAACGAGTTAAATACAAAATGTTTTGATATAGAGGAACTAAGCGAGTACTCCCTCCATCCCATCTATTTTAGAACGTCCTACATGTTTTTGCACTTTTCACTTTATTTTCACTTTTATCCACGTTTTATTCATATTTTATATTGGACTGACCCAATTTATTTGATGCACTCTTCACAAATCACATTAAAAGGAAAAGGGAAATAAATTTAGTAAAACCCCACCTAAAAAACATATAATAATACACTCTTAACAATACTTTCTATTTTTCTTTCCGTAAAAATAGCTGGGATGAAGGCAACATGACCTTAAAATATAGGAACGGTATTTATCATGATTGATCCAATCGTTAATTTTTTCTACACAGTCTCTCCAATTCACAAAAGTGACCAACGGAGTGCTAGAAAACATCAAGGTCCTCAACAGCAAAGGCTTCCACACAAAGGTCACCGGCTCCTCCGACGTCCAGGTCCGCAACCTCCACATCACCGCCCCCGGCGACAGCCCCAACACCGACGGCCTCCACATCAGCACCTCCACCAACGTCAACGTCACCGACATGGTCATCGCCACCGGCGACGACTGCGTCTCCATCGGCGAGGGCAACACCAACATCAACGTCATCAACGTCGCCTGCGGCCCCGGCCACGGCATCAGCATCGGCAGCCTGGGGAAGCGGCAGACGGAGAAGGACGTGAGGGGTGTTTTGGTGAAGAATTGTACTTTGACGGGGACCACTAATGGGGCTAGGATTAAGACGTTTCATGCTTCGCCGGCGATCACCGCCGCCGGGATTGTGTTTGAGGATATTACTTTGGATGGTGTGAAGAATCCGATCATCATTGATCAGCACTACTCTTCTAAGAATATCCCTGGCCAATCCAAAGTGCAAGTAAGCAGTGCTCTCCTCTTGTTTTCCGTCTCTTCTGAATGCGCACTTTTGTTTGAACAAGGATAACTTTAATTGTGTAATAAAATTTGATATTTAAAAAATATATCATGCAGAGAATTTAATAATATCTCACGTGATGATATTGGTGTATATATAATAGTTTAAAGTCATGGTCAAACATGTTTTTAAAAAATTGATCAAAAAGTGTGAAGATTAGTCTTCGACGGGGAGTAAAACAGTCTAAGAATAACACTCATTGTCCCTAAAGGAAAAACACTCGTTGAATTTTCAATTTTTTCACTCATTTTATTTGCTCCTACCTAAATTCATAAGCAGAACTTATAAATAGTGACATATTATTTACACCGAGATGGCAATCATGGCATGCTTCATCTCTGGGCGAATAATAATTTATTTTAAACATTTTTATTACTTGTGTTATTAAAAAACATAGAGGATTTATATGTCTCATTGGCTTATTTTTAAAATGAAAGGAGTAAACTCTCATTTTCACTTAATTAAACTAACCTTTTTTAAAAATTGTTTTTATATTTTACTAAATACTAAAATATTCATATTACGGTTAAAATTGGCTTATAATTAGTGGAAAATATACAATATGGTAGTAACTAATTTCGGCTAAAGACATAAGAAAATGTCACATCTGAAATCAGATAATATTAGTACAAGTGTGAATCAAATCATGAATCGTTACATGTCTACTATTCTTATTTATATACAAACTTTTTCATAAAATAATAAATAACTTTTTGAACACAGCACATAATTTACCTATGTGCAAATAAAAATCTATGCATGTGAAACTGCGAATTTGCAAAAACAATATCCTAACCCCAATTCACTCTGCATAGGTTATGGATGTTCACTTCAGAAACTTCAAGGGAACCTCCATTTCCCCCGAAGCCGTGACACTCAACTGCAGCACAGAGGTCCCCTGCAAAGACGTCGAGCTAGCCAACATCAACCTCACTCCGGCCGCCGGCATCCCCGCTCCTCTCACCTCCGTGTGCGACGCCATCCAGCCAACCATCACCGCCGTGACATCCATCGTCATGGATCCCTGCCACGGCGCACCCGGTGCGGGCAAGCCCGCAGCCGGTGCACCCGCCGCTGACGAGAAGCCGGCTGACGGTGGTGACAAGCCGGCTCCTAAATAAAGGAGTAGATCGTGTTTTGGATCCAGTGGCAGATAAACCGACTTTGAAGTGAAGGAGTAGATCGTGCTTTGGATCTGGTGTGAATTTTGGTTGTCTTAAGAGATGATCAGCCAAGAGTGTATAGATTGTGAAGCAGAATAGATCCATTTTGTGATCGGCCACATGCATGGCCATCCTGGTTCACAATCGCCTTAGCTTGTAAGGTGGAACCTTTTTGTTTTGTTCTTTCTTACTTGCTTATTTATTTATACCATATTTATATAAATTAAAGTCCTGAGGAATGAGGCCACGTAATCGACGGGTCTCAATCAACATATAATATATTTTTTATGTTTATTAAATAACCAATAACTTTTTGTTTTAAGAGAAACGAGCCGCAAGTGATTTGAGCAGTTGTTATTTTTTAAACCGCGATGAGATGGATGTTTGGGAATCCAATCTATTTCATTAATCAGATTGATCAAAAGATCGGCACTTGAGAATGTCATGATATGAATATCTTATTTATATAAAAGTACTAACTAAATATTACAATTTTAATTTAAAGCATTAGTGGCAATAAGATGGCAGACACTACTAAGTAGTCGGACTTGAAGAAAACTTAAAATAAAAAAAAATAACGAGCATAATGGTCCTTGTATGAACTCGATTTCAAAAGAAGAAAAGAGAGCATATTGATGATGGTATGAGCATAGTGTTTTCAGTATATCTTGCTAATATTCTCTAGTTCGCCTGTCTTCTCCTGACAGGCGGCATGTTCATAAGTTTATTGACAAGTCACTTATTTCTTACCCTATATACTGTATTTGTTAAATTACGTACAAAATTTAAAAATTTTAAAAGTATTTTTTTATATCATATATTTTTATATTTTCACCTTCAAATACATATTATTACTTGTTTTAACTTATAAAATGTAAATTTTAAATTTTATAAAAAAATTACAACATTTAAGGTAAATGCCTCTGTGGACTTATCCATAAATTTATGAAAATGCCGTACTTCATGAGACTTTCCCTATACCATGATGATAATGAAGAAAACTTAAAATCAAAAAATTAACAAGCATACACTACCGGAAAAAATTCGAATAGTGATGCTTTTTTATAATACTAGCGACACTAAAGGTGTAGCTAAAAATCAGTAGTGATGTTTGTGGAAGTACCTGCATTCAGCATGTAGCTGAAGTACTGTGGCGCTCTAAAGTATCTTTATATTTTTGTGACGCGTTGATACTTACAAGTTTCAATAAATTTTGTGACATAAACTGATGTAGTAATTTGGTTTGGTGACATATATTCGTGTCAATACATTTAGGGACACCTAACAACAAAGTAAATTTTGTGACACTTACCTAACTTTCACAAAATAAACATCATTGTTGAACTTTTTTTGTTTGTAGTGATAGTAAACCTTGTATGAGCCTGAATTCAAGAGAAAAAAAATAGTATATTGGACTATTAAAAACGGTTATATCGGACATTAGAAATTACTTTAAAGGTGACTTCTCAGGTAATGACTTTGATCGATTTTGATTTTAATTTCGATCGATTTCGATCAAAGTCACTACGAAAAAACCGCTTTTATCGAGGTCCAAAATAGTTTTGAATTTGGAGCATGTTTATGATATCCAAAAAAATGATCGGAAACCATTCAATTTCTAGCAGCTAATCAAACCCAGGTGTGGTATCCTAAAACAGTAGTACAACAATAACATAAGAGAAACATAGATCTGGAAACTCCTAAAGCACCGATAAAAAACAAAATACACAAATATTTAAAACAAAAGGCACAAATCTCAGTTGAATTTCAAAAAACAAATCACAGATCTGTAAACATTTCCGGCGTGGTGGAGCGGAGGGCGTAGCGGCGGTGGCGACGCGGCTCTGCGGTGGTGAACACGACCCCTCTACTCAGCGGAGGCAACGCGACCCCTCTACTCGGTTGCGTTACGGCAGAGGCGACGCCGGAGACTTGGTTACGCGGTGGTGAGGGCTCCGCTGAAGCCTGAAGGGATCCGCAGTGGTCAGCGGTGGCTGAGTGAAGGATGTTGGCGAGGCGGATCCAATGGTAGGCTAGGTAGGGCTCCAGCCCTACCTAGATCGCCGGCCGGAGTTAGAAGGCACTGGTCCGGCCGTCGAGCCCGTCTCCGCCGGAGCTTGGCGCGTCTTCCGGCAACTGGCCGCCTCTGCTCGGAGAAGAAGGCCGCTTCGCGGCCTTCTCTTTTTTTGCTGCCTAAGTAATAAAACGACGTCGTTATCACGTTAGTGAAACGACGTCGTTTCATTTGTAATAAGAAAAAAAATAAAAACGAAATGTGTATTGGATTGGGCCAAAATTGAACCCAATCAAATAATCCATTTCTGCCAAAGTGCCGAGAGCAGAGCAGAGCATCTGCCACCGCCACCAGGTCCGCCACCACGCCACCAGGTCTTCGCCGCCGAAATTTTTTTCAGCCTCCCCTGAAATTTTTTTCTGGTTCCACCACTGGGCGACTGTGACTGCATGGCCGAGTGAGGGACGCCGGCGGTGGCTGATGGCTGGTGGCTGAGTGAGAGGGAGGAATAGATCGAGTCTGAGAGGGAGGCAATCGAGTTGGAATAAAAAGTGATTGAGAGGGAGGCGAGTCTCTAGGGAGTTAGAAAAATTTTACCAAGGAGTTAAGGTTAAGAGTTTTGCTTTATATACATTCCAATAACGACACCCAATTAAAAGCGCTTCTTCAATGTAACTGCTTTTAACTAATGTCAATTAAAGGTGTTTTTTCAAGAACCGCCTTTAAATTTAAAAGTAACTTTGAATCTTTTGGTGTAACTTGGGAGGGAGTTCCGAACTCAGAACCTCCTCCCGGGTCCTCATTGAAGACGGTTCTTCAGAAATTAAACGGAACTGTCTTCTAAGTGATGTCTTTAATGAGTCATCCTCCACTGTTGCGAGCATAATGGATTAGTGTTTTCCGTATTCTAAATGATCTTGCTAACATTCTATTTATACTGGAGAATTAGAAGTAGTTGGGAGCTTCTGAATGGTTTTAGAAGCAGTTGAAGATGCTGCTGAAGGCGAATTAGTAGTTGGAAGATCGACGCTACAACAAAAAAAAAAAGCTTAGTAGGACACTTGTATTATATAGAAACATTTTTTATATAAAGACATCCTAACAAATGTACTCCCCCTTCCCACTCAAATTTGTACAGAATATTTTTCACGGTATTCAATAAATATGTTTGACTGTAAATATGTACAACTACAAACAATAACAACACATAAAAAATAGATATTTAGAAACTACATGTTACGACGAATCTAACCATATCTCACACGATAAAATTATTGTTCATATATATGTATTCAAGTACGTGGTCAAAGTTCGACATCTTTGACTGAAAAAAGATTCTGTGCAGATTTGGCTGGGACAGAAGGAGTATATAAAATCAAATGTTCTAATATTGTGTGACACATATTGAAAACGTCACAATACATATGTAATTAGGACATTACAAAATGACCCAGTATAAAAACTATTAGGACATTTATTAAAATTGGTACCATATTATAATATTTGCATGTTAATAAGTTACGATTGATTATAGAGAATTAAAACTACTAAAATATTATAATATTAGTATGTATGTTATTTGAAGATAATTTTTTGGGGTTAGAGCAGTCAAAATGACTCAAATATCCTCAGTTGGCAGACATAAAAGCAAACAATATCTATTATAGGGTGTTTGGAAAGGCGATACGCTCGCCATCAACGCCCCAGCAGCCCCGCACCACAGTCACTGGGGGGTAAATCACAGCGTTCCGATGGTTAAGCACTTGGTCCACGATCTGCTGGTGCCCACAAGGAACCCCTCCAAAGAAGGAAATTTCCACACTGCGACTGCATTATAGGGTGTTTGGGATAAGTGTCCTAGTGGGTGTATATTAGGACGTTTATATAAAGGTTGTTTTTATGCGTCCCATTATATTAGGTCCTAATTGTCTATAGGGTCGCTTAATATACAAACCCAAGATCTATAGTGACTTGCGATAACGAGACATTTATGAGACGTTTTTTATAAGTGCCTTATGAATGGAAACATCTCAACAAAAACTAATACTACTTTTTACCATTCTATTAGGATTTTTGTGATGTAGTGCGATGTTACTCAAAATAAATATTGATGTGGTTGATTCTAAAAACCAAATATAGATATCACTCTGCAACGTCAAGTTACATAAGACCTAATTCTTCATAATATAAAATTTATAGAGTTCTTTGTACATTTAATATATTAGTGTTGGGAATTGATTCTGACATATTGAAATTTGGTTTTACCTAATTAATTCAATTATCATTACTGGTGTGTTTCAACATGCCTAGTTTAACCAAGTGCATAATAACGTAATACGTAAAAGACACACGACTTGGTTACGCAGTTCGGTGTAATCCACCTACATCTGCGGGGCCTGGCCCAGTTCAGAATGAATCCACTAATCAGAAAGATACAATACAAAGTACACCATACAATTATACTTATCTTATCTAACTATAACGTGAATCCTACAAGCTCCCCTTGCTACCGATCCGCCTTGATCAGACTCCCTCTGACCTCGAAACTCATCGACGCTGGATCTCCTCCTCCCGAGGAATTAAGGCATATGATTCTGAACTTTGTGCAACAGGTCAGTGCGTTGGAACACAGTCTTCTGACTCTTTGCAACTTCTCGAAAAATCTCAAAAATCTGCATGCAGATTTTTGCTCTGTTAAATCCGTGAGTATGCAGCCGTGTTTGTCCCCAATTTATATCCACTAATCAGATCTGAATATCCATGATTATCTCCACAATATTCCTATTCCAGATCTGATTCTTGAAGCATGTCCAAATCCCAAAAATAAAGGGATTTACCTTAACTCATTCTATCCCATATATTCGAATAAATCTTCTCCATATAAGTAGGGATTTTTCCATAAACTAATTATGCTTCACACGCCCAATATATAGCCAAATATACGATTACCGTAAATTCTAAAACACTCCAATATTTCGGCTTTGAATTCCGTTAAAACCTTGGCGTAACTTCTGCTGCAGCACCATGTTCCAACATGGTCTGCTCTGCTGTTCAACATTAATTCACATCTGTACATGCTCATCCGTATATGCTCATCAGTTAATTCAATTCCATAACATAAATCTAATCCCACATATACAGGAACTGATATATTCTCCAACTCAAATACAACTTGGATTAGATGTATCATTCTTGGATTCAGTCTTCAATCTTTCCTTATTTCACCAAAATTCCGTCTTTGATGTTGCAACTCAATAATACCATATTTGCATAATTTCCACAAATTGCCAACTAGATAAATCTAGACTTTACAATCTCCCCTTTTGGCATTTTGTGGACCAATCACCTTTTGGCATTTCATCACAAGAGTTTATGCAAATAAAGACATCAACCTTGAAAACCACTCTGGATGTTGGAACATAGAAACATTACGTCTCCCCCTGAATTCCGCATTCCTTCAACATCCATGAATAATAAGCATGTTGGAACATCAACCCAACGGAGTCAATAAAGTCATCCAAGAAATCCAAAACATCTCCCCCTTGGACCATAAACATGCCACACGCAATAGACACAGCAAACCAGAATCTCCATTAAATGCAACTCCCCTGAAGCAAATATCTGGCCTATGTTGGAACATAGTCATAACAGAACCTTTAAACCTCTTCAGGAGCAGCTATTTGTGCCTCATCTCATCTGGAATTTTCTACCTCCAAAGCTACCATCTAAATGAATTGAGGTATCAACTTCACCCCATTGTACCACTCAAAATCTGGATCAATATTGCCTCCCATAGAATTCTTCTACAATCTCTCGGTTGTACTTCTTGTAGATTGAGGTAGCAGTCTTGAGACCCAAATAGTCCAAGTAAGCTGTAAATCCACACTCCTCATATACACCCAGATCAGTTGTCCCTTCGGCTGAAATTATATCTCTCATGGCAGTTTGATCAGAAGTGCCTTCAATAATCTGCTCACCTTGTGTTGGAACAAAGTCACCAATGTTGGAACATAACAGCTCTCATTGCTTCATAATCAACACATCCCCTACTCAGCTTTCTTCACTTCATCAGTACTTTCTCCCCCTATCTGGTGTTGGAACATAGACTTGTTCACCATCCTGATCATAATCTTCTCCAACCACAGTTACTGATGTTTGAACAGCTGAATCTCTAATCCATGTCCACGTCTTCTCAACCTGTCTCCAAACTCTGTGTTGGAACATGTCCAGCATCACTGTCTTCCAACTCCTTATCATCATAAACCAGAATACCAGGAAGAACCACCTTTCTAATATATTCGACCATCATTTTTTTCACCTTTTTCTTCTTTCTAATTTTTTTTTGTGTTTTTCTAATTTTCTGTACACAAAATAAATAAACAAAACTTCTACTGCTAAATAAAAGCTTTAAAGAAATACCTCAAATCTGACAAACACCTAAGTGTTGTCTGAGGAGCTCAACCGTAGCAGTGTCCAACGACTTTGTGAAAATATCCGCAATTGGTCTCGATGTTGGAACATAGGCTACCACGAATTTTCTCTCAACCCGAATTCTTACAAATACTCCCACCATACTCATCTTCAATTCAGTTTGCATCAAAGTCACAAAATCTTGTTCTTGAAAAACAATCAAGGTGTGATTTTCTCCCCCTCGACGAGAACCTTTCTGAATAGGAAAGGTCGTGAGTCGCTTATACCACGCCTGTGGTGCTTGTTTTGATCCATACAAAGCCCTCTTGAGTCGATGATATACTTCCTCATTAACCACACCATGTAGGGGAGCACTTTTGACAGTTTTTTGGTACATCGTAAAATTTATAGTGTAAGCCATATCAAGGAGAATGCGAATAGATTCTAACCTGGTAACTGAGGAAACATCAATGAGGGAGAGAAAATATTGTAGACCAGCACGTTCCCTATAGTTAACCCAAGGGATCGATCGAGTCATTCTTCCACTTGATTCAGCCTTCACCGATGTTGGAACATGGGAGAGTTCTGGAGAGGACGATGTTCCAACATTGTTGAAGATATAAGAGTCACCAGCTTCATCTTTAAGTTTTGTCTCATCCGATGTTCCAACATCATTACGTCCTTGATCTGAGAAATCAACCGATGTTGGAACATGGTCCGCCGTCCGATCTACTTCATCACATTTGACACTGTAGCAATTCACTTCTTGTTCCAATAAGTAACATTTGTCTGATGACCGAATACCAGTAAGCACTTTGTTGTTGCCATGTTTCACTATGCACTTTTCTTTATGGAATTCCACGGTCATATTATCATCACATAGCTGGCTGATACTCAGGAGATTAGACTTTAGGTCTTCCACCAACAAAACACCAGTGAATACGGGGAATCCTTCAATATGCAGTTCACCTTTTCCAACCACTCGACTCTTCTTTCCATCGCCAAACGTAACAAAACCACCATCATATGGCTGGATGTTTGTTAGTAATTCCTGAGTTCTCCATTGAATATAGCAATTGTGTCATCTTCCTCCATCTTGAGTTCCTCAAACTTTGTGGCCAACATTTGTAATTTAGATTCTCGAACTCTACTGGTTCCTTCATGCACACTTTGCAGAATATCCCATGCTTTCTTTGCTTGTTGGCATGTAGAGATGAGTTTGAACTGATCTTCATCTACTGCAGTAAATAAGGCATTTAATGCTCTAGAATTCGCCAAGCTTCCCATTCTTTCACCTGGTGTCCACGACTCTTTAGGCTTAGGTTCTCCTCCTTCAGAACTTCCAACAACAGGGGGTTTCCATTCTGTTTCAACATAGTACCAAGCCAATTCATCCAGTGAATTTATGAACACCCGCATGCGAGCCTTCCAGTAGTTGTAATTTGTTCCTTCCAGCAGTGGTGGCCGAGACACAGAAGCTCCTTCTCTGGTCGCCATTGGTAAAACCGGATCTCACTTTCCTTGACACAACCAAGGGAATAATAAGTGACGAAGCTCTGATACCAATTGAAATCTGGTTTTACCTAATTAATTCAATTATCACTACTGGTGTGTTCCAACATGCCTAGTTTAACCAAGTACATAATAACGTAATACGTAAAAGACACACGACTTGGTTACGCAGTTCGGTGTAATCCACCTACATATGCGGGGCCTGGCCCAGTTCAGAATGAATCCACTAATCAGAAAGATATAGTACAAAGTACACCATACAATTATACTTATCTTATCTAACTATAACGTGAATCCTACAAGCTCCCCTTGCTACCGATCCGCCTTGATCAGACTCCCTCTGACCTCGAAACTCGTCGACGCTAGATCTCCTCCTCCCGAGGAATTAAGGCATATGATTCTGAACTTTGTGCAGCAGGTCAGTGCGTTGGAACACAGTCTTCTGACTCTTTGCAACTTCTCGAAAAATTTCAAAAATCTGCATGCAGATTTTTGCTCTGTTAAATCCGTGAGTATGCAGCCGTGTTTGTCCCCAATTTATATCCACTAATCAGATCTGAATATCCATGATTATCTCCACAATATTCCTATTCCAAATCTGATTCTTGAAGCATATCCAAATCCCAAAAATAAAGGGATTTACCTTAACTCATTCTATCCCATATATTCGAATAAATCTTCTCCATATAAGTAGGGATTTTCCCATAAACTAATTATGCTTCACACGCCCAATATATAGCCAAATATACGATTACCATAAATTCTAAAACACTCCAATATTTCGGCTTTGAATTCCGTTAAAACCTTGGCGTAACTTCTGCTGCAGCACCATGTTCCAACATGGTCTGCTCTGCTGTTCAACATTAATTCACATCTGTATATGCTCATCCGTATATGCTCATCAGTTAATTCAATTCCATAACATAAATCTAATCCCACATATACAGGAACTGATATATTCTTCAACTCAAATACAACTTGGACTAGATGTATCCTTTTTGGATTCAGTCTTCAACCTTTCCTTATTTCACCAAAATTCCGTCTTTGATGTTGCAACTCAATAATACCATATTTGCATAATTTCCACAAATTACCAACTAGATAAATCTAGACTTTACGGATATCACTCCCAGTCGTCCCAGAATTTGATCTCTCGCCAACACAGCAACATCCGACAACATTTCTATTAGACATTTTTTTCCATGTTGCCGTGTTGGAATAATGGACTAATCAGATTATGTTGGGGGAATTGAATAGTATTCACTCACTTATAACGTGTCAAAACTTAATTGGTATGTTTACCCAACATACTTAATTCACCAGCATTCACCAAAATGAAAAAAAAATATATATATATATATATATATATATATATATATATATATATATATATATGATTTACGGTTTGTGGTATGGCCAATCCATATAATTTACTCCGTTCGTCCCACCTATTTTTGCAGAGAGAGAAAGAGTAGGTATTTTTAAGAATCCATTATTTAATGTTTTCTTGCATATGTGTATGGGGTACCTTGATTTTATTTTTCTTAAATAAAATATTATCAAAAGAATAAATAGAGTGAACAGCATAAAAATAAATGGGACGTTCTAAAAATAAAATAGTACAAAAATATAATAAAATAGTACAAAAATATCTGGGACGGGAGAGAGTATCATTGCAAAAAATTTGTGGCTCGATCTCTCTTACGGTCTTACCTCTTTCTCTTTCTCTATCTAGACTATCTCCTCTTTCCTCCCTCCCGTTTCCTACTAATCGCAGAATTTCCGAATTTATTTCTACCTTTTATTTGAACAATTTGACTCGTAATTTTCTGAAGGAATGGTTGAGAAAAAAAGAAGAAAAATGCACCACTCAAGAAGCGGATTGCATGGGTTGACAAAAACAGTATTTACTACAAATACGCGCCAATGAAATTTACCAGTACATTTTCACAGCCCTTGGGCTTATATACAAATACACACCCTTTTATTGTTTTACAACAATAATCCTCTATAATTATTGTTATAGAACAATAAATCATTCAGAAAAAAAAGAAAAAAATATCCCAAAGTTTTTGAAAAAAGTCTTAACATGGCTTCTCTAAGAGAGATAAGAGCTTTATCTCTTGTCCTAATGTCAATAAGCTTGCTTTTAAAGGCAATCGCCGCCGCCGCTCCCGGCGGCGGTGGGACGGTTTTCGACGTCACCACCTTCGGCGGCGTCCCGGACGGCAAGAAGGACTCGACTCAGGCGATGATCAAGGCGTGGAACGCGGCGTGCAAGTCGCCGGGTGCGGCAACGCTTTTGTTCCCGCCGGGGGACTTTTTGTGCGGCGAGGTTGTTTTCGCCGGGCCATGTACGGGTCCGATTACGGTGGAGATTAACGGGAATATTATTTCAACTTCCGATCTGAGTCAGTTCAGCGGCGGGATCTGGATTGAGGTTACTGGGGTTAACGGTATCACGGTCACCGGTACCGGAACTCTCGACGGAAAAGGGCCGGATGTTTGGAAGTTTTCGGCCAAAAATGGTGGCGATAGCATGCTTCCGAATGTAAGTCATGCATGCATGCTTACGTGTTCATACTCTCTCCCTCAAGTCTTATGAGGAGAAACTTATTATCAAAATATTAAATGAGAATATGTTAAATAATAAAGCGAGGGAAAATAGTATAAACGAGTGGGAAATGGAAGGTGAGGATTGAATTTCTATATAAACAAATGAGCGTGCATTGACTTAAAGACAAATCAATAAGGAAAGTGTGAGATTGGGTTGTGATGGAGTCATAGCGGAACCGAATAATTTTTTCACCAGTTTTGTGTTCAAGTGAAATGACAATAATAGGATTTCAATTGATTAACAAATCAAGTTGTGAATCGGTTGACTGGACCTTTCTCTGTTGTTCTATCCCCACCACAAGAAAGGCGCATAGAAGAGATATGCCCAATGCACAAAGAATGTAGCGTCGTTATATGTCGTCTCAACTTGACCTTCTTCCCGAGTGTTTAATTGACTGATTCTTAGATCATTTATCTTACTGGCATGTTTGTAGAGGTCGGGTCAACCACTTTCATAACCTATGGCCCCTCGATTTTTGGCACTTCCTTGGAAGTAGATCATATTGATTACTTGAATTGATTATCGGATCAATGAGTTTAGAATAAAAGAATGGTCGAGTCCAGTTGGAATATTCTACAGTTTTTCAGACCAAGTAAAGAATCACACATTAAAAAAGGATTTCTAATAATTTATAATCTAGATTTAAGTTTCGAGAATCCTTGGATTATATTTTGGTCAATGTCATATATTACGTCATCAAAATACAGTTACTGAATCGGTTCAACCAATCAAATTATCTCATTACACCAGGATGTCGGGTCAGAAACTAACGCCTTTCATTCGGTGCTCCTCGTGTAGACTCTCCAATTCAGCAAAGTGAAGAACGGAGTGATGGAAAAAATCAACATAGTCAACAGCAAAGGCTTCCACACAAAAGTCACCGACTCCTCCGACGTCCAGGTCCGCAACATGCGCATCACCGCCCCCGGCGACAGCCCCAACACCGACGGCCTCCACATCAGCTCCTCCATCAACGTCAACGTCACCAACATGGAAATCCGCACCGGCGACGACTGCGTCTCCATCGGCGAGGGCACCACCAACATCAACGTCCTCAACGTCATCTGCGGCCCCGGCCACGGCCTCAGCGTCGGGAGCCTGGGCAAGCGGCCGAACGAGAAGGGCGTGAAGGGCGTTTTGGTTAAGAATTGTACTTTGCAAGGGACTACTAATGGAGCTAGGATCAAGACGTTTCATGCTTCGCCGGCGATTGCTGCGACGGGGATTATCTTTGAGGATATTACTATGGAGGCTGTAAAGAATCCGATCATTATTGACCAGCATTACTCTTCTAAGAGGATTGCCGGGGAATCCAAGGTCGCGGTAAGTAGCTCACACATTTTATAGACTTTGTGATAGTTATATTTACGCATAATTTTTTCACCGTGTTCTACTCTTAATATATTTACCTACTCATATTACGAAAACTATTATTAACATGAATTTAACAATATCACATACACTTCCTCCGTTTCACTAAGAATGACCCACGTGCCATATTCGAATGTTTTCTTTAAATGACACACATTTCATTTTTTGCAAGATTCCTACCATCTCATCAACTCATTCTACTTTTTACTTTCTACACTCAATTTTAATCTTTCATTTTCTTCACATTAATTCGAGAGGTTAAATCTAGTGTGCCACTCTGAGTGAAACGAAGGGAGTACATCTATTCAAAACTATGACCAATATTTGACAATTGATTGAAGATAAAATTCCTTTCCAGTTTAACTAGAAAATTATCGTTTCTTCGGCCCCACTATTTTATTTTCGTTTATTCCACATCGTCAACCCCAGTAAAAATTGATCAACTGTAAGATATTGAGTTACTTCAACTATATATGACTTTTTCATCATCATTTAATTTTTTTATGGAGAATTAAAATTCTATAAAATTTAACAATCTTGTCCATGACCTTCTTTTTAAACTATTGCACAAAAGATTTCATAAATTCTCATTCACTCGTATAAATGATTTTTTAAAGGATTTATTCTTTTTAAATTTCATTTTTCTTATGCGCATTACTGCTATAAATAACTTAGCAATATGTAGGAATTTCATACAAAATTTATGAAGAGTCCGTCTATTGAAATACGGTATTTTCATGAGTCATGGAAATATCAAGGTTTAAAGTGTAAATTAGAATAAATGAAGATAAAATGTTCAATTTGCATGAATCGGGTTATAAACTTTATAACTATTACACGTTGCATAATAAATTTTTAATATTGCAACTAAGAACTTTTACCTTTTATTATTCTAATTAAACCCCATATTTCCATTTTCCATAAGCCTGTGAAAAGACGGTCTTCCCCAACACCTTTCCCATTTATGAATTCAAATTTAATATATTTATCTAGTTAACATTTTCACGTACGTGCTTCTGTAAGTCATTTACTCCATACATCACATCTAAAATTACACACATTTTAATCAATTTTCCATTATATGTTTGATCATAAATATATTTAATATACACTATAATAATACTATCACGTCATATATTATTAACTTTATTATAATATAGATTTTTTAAACATTAATTTTTGGTAAATTTTTGGGAAACACGGGATTTAATTAAAATAGTAAAAGGCCTTACTTGCAATATTTAAATTTTATTATGCAACGTGCAGTAGTTATAAAACTTATAACCCGATTCATGCAACCCACAAATTTTATCTTCATTTTTTCTCATTTACAATTTAAAAAACCCTGATCTTTCCATAACTTATGAAAATACCGTCTTTCACGAGACTGACACTCAATTTTTACACTCCTTTATCATAAAATAAAGTAGTGATTGAAAACTTTTAGAATGTATCCCTCGCATGTTTATAACACTCAGTTAATCTCTCGTTTATTAATTAGCTCATTAATTTCTTTCTCGACCGTTATCGGTGCAGCTATCGGACATCCACTTCCGGAACATCAAAGGAACCACCATCACTCCCGAAGCCGTAACCCTCTTCTGCAGCAAAGCCGTCCCCTGCAAAGACGTCGAGTTAACCAACATCAACCTCACTCCCGCCGCCGGCATCAAGGGCGCCCTAACCTCCGTCTGCGACAACGTTCAGCCGGCCATCTCCACCATGGCCTCCGTCGACTCCGGCTCCTGCGGCGGCGGCGGAAAGCCCAAGGCTGAAATGTAAATGGTGGATTACGTCCATGGAGGAAACTGAGATCATCAGCCTTGTGTATACCGTGAAGCAGAGTGCTTACCTTAGCCTGTGAGGCGGAGCCTCTTTTTAGTTCTTAATTTCCCACTTGCATATTACTGTAAATTTTGGTGTTTTTCATGTATACATTGTAAAGAAATGAGATTGTTGATTTATGATTACGTCTCTCTTCGTTCTTCTTTGATCAGATGCTGTACATTTTAATACATTTCTTTAAAAATAAATGCACTATTAGATTGATAGGCACATACGATCGAGTTCAGAGGGGGAAGGGGAGGATGGTGGGAGTTTCAGGTTGGAATAAGTTTTAAAAAGAGTGGGGTGAAGAAAAAGTAACTAGTAAATGTGAGGGGGAGAACGGTGGGAGTTCCGGTGAGGAAGAAGGGGAAAGGGAGAATAAGTAGAGATGAAGTGGGCCGAAGAAAAAGGTAACGGAGATTAGGGTGTTTTTGGTGAAGGTTTACTTATAAATAATGTTGACTTATTTTAAAAGAAGTGGGAGACCAGCTAACGGAGTTCACCAAACACATCCTTAATTCCTCGCCCCTATGGAACACCCCCGTATATGTGCATATGGTAGAAGTTGTTCCTTATTCGAGGTATAACGCACATTCTTGCTGCAAACAAGTAGTGACGTTGCAGTTCTTTTCAAGGACAAGCAACGTCAGTTTCGAAGGTTTAGTTGTGAACTTCCAGGGTAGAACTATCAATCGACATGGAAGTCATTATCATAAGCTTTTACTTGATTATCGAGGTAGAACATGCATCTAAAGGTCTTGGATTTCCATCACGGTTAGTCACATTGTGTAAAGAGTCAGCACTACGTTGATTCTGGATCATAAACCTCAACATTGAAAACCAACACAATTGAATGCTTGTGAGCAAAACCTCGGTCTAACATCATTATAAGGCCTCAACTGCTCGAGGTAGAAAGGACAGTGGGCAAGTGTGAGAAATCCACTTCTTACATCCTCAGGAGAACAATTCATTTCGGTTATGCATTTATACCTCAACTCAAAGAACGAGATACACACTCACAAGTGTCGGATGCCCCATTCCCCTACCCAGAGGTAGAATCAGATTCAATATAGTTGAATATCATGTCTTGGTTATACACCTCTAAAAAAACCTCTTTTGTTTAAGGTAGAAGCGATTGGGATGTGAACGGAAACATGTTATCTTGCATGACAACTAAACTATAGTTTCAATTTATTGATTGCATGTACTCCAAAGCATTGCGGGGTCCATACTTGACTTATCACCTATAGGTGAAGGGAGTTGTAAGGGAACACATGTGTAATAACGAGGTGAGTGACTATTTTAACAACTCACTACACTAGACATCTCAACACATCTATACTATTTACCATATTCACATTTACGAAACACCCCACACATACAATTTTATGCTATTAGCCCCCCCATCCTACTTGATTTATTCGCTCGAGAATTAAATTTTCCTAAACAATTAAGATACTGTTAGAGCTAGTCATTTGTCATGAAGTTAACTAATATACATCTGTATAAAATTATAATACACCTCTGCCAGCATAAGATGTAAATGTATTATTTATTATTTAGTCAATTGACTAATTTAAACTATCATTACTATTGATATATATATATATATATACATATATACATATATACATTTAAGGATATTATCACGTGACATATTGTTAGATTCATCGTAATGTGCATTTTTAAAATATTAATTTATCATAATTCTTAATTGTACATAATTAAAGATATTGATGGTCAAACATTATTTGAGTTAACTGTTAAAAGTCAAAGTGCGTAACTTATACTAGAGTATTGGGAATATTTAAATTTAAAAAATGCAATTTAAAAAATGAAAAGTAAAATAATTTGTACATAAATTTATGAACGTACCACGTTTACTAGACTTCCCTATTAAAATGCATATCTGGTTATAAAGCTTGTGAGAAATAAGTGTTATTAAAAACCTATTCCAGCATGTTGTTACTTGCTATGAATATATGTAACTTTATAGAGAAACTGATGTTCAAATATTTAAAAGAAAAAAAAAATAGCAAGAGCAATAGAGAATATTAAAGGGGAGATTTTATTTTCACTCATTTCATTTAGGATGATCACCTATACATAAAGCTCTATCACATACATTAACAAGAATAGATAAATTTCATCTTTCAAAGCAAGTGAATGCATTTACAACTTCACTTAATTCATGACTATAACCCTCTTAAGTTTAATGGATATTCACACACATGCATTACTTCCTACATTGATATTTAAATAAATAACATTGGTAAGAGTTTTTTTCCCTTTTCGGAAAAAAAAAATAGAAAGGTGGGCAAAAGCATCATAGCAGATATTTTTGCGCGAAACGATATACTTAAGAAAATTAAAAAATGTGACTTGGCAAGCGGCGAGTACCACCAAATTCTGCCGTGCTCCCTCCATATCAAAACGGCAAAAATTTTGTGGCTCTCTGTCTCTCTCCTCACTCCCGTTTTCCCCCCTTCATTTTCGCTCTTTCTCTCTCTAGATTATCTTCTCCCTCCCCCTTCCCGCGCCCTTAACCCCTCGCCAGTAATCACAGAATCTCCGAATTAATTCATTCATCAGAATCACGCAGATTGAGCGTGAGTTTTCCGATTGTTTCTCGAGCTGCTGCTCCGCCACTGATTCTCCGTCTATCCGAATCCTCGGGTTTTTCGGTTGACAAATTGGCGTTTCTTTAAGTGATGCTTGATTTCTGCACCGATGCTTCCGTGTAGATATGACGTCCGCCTCTTCAATGTCAGGTTTGTCTTAGCTTTGCTTTGTTTTGTTGTATTTTCCATTTCCGCTGCATTTCGAGTACTTGCGATTCTGGTGTACTGTGCGTGTCCGCGTGTTTTTATGATTATATGAATTTTGTTTTAGCGTTTTTAATTCGAGCTGCATTTCAATTACTGGTTGTAATTCAGTTGTTATTTTTCTGATTGTATGAATTTTGATTTGAGCTCTTCAACGTTAGGCTTTGCTTTGTATACTTATCATTTCCGCTGCATTTCAATAACTAGTTGTGATTTAATTGTATGGTGTCTGCTTGTTTTTCATATTCAATGAATTTAGATTTAGTGTTTTTAACCTGAGCTCTTCAGTGTCAGGCTCATCTCGCTTTGCGTTGTTTTGTTTAATTTAATTTTCATTGCTGCATTCTAATTAGTTGGAATTCTGTTGTGCTGCGTGTTTTGTATTTTGAATTTTAATTCAATGTTTCAGTTAGGTGTAACTCTGTTTTACTGTGTATCGTATGTGATAAATTTTGATCTAGTGTTTTAGTTTTAGCTCTTCAATGTCAGATTTGTCTAAGCTTTGATTTGTACGACCTCCCATACACACCGTCTCTCAGTTGGTAATTGGTTGCAAGTCTGTTGTCTTTGTGTTTAATTTGAGCTGGTATTTGGATAAGACATAATATGATTTGATTTGTTTGCACAGTTTCTGTGGACTGTGTGAACATTTGTAAGCTATGGAAAGGAGGCGACGTGAGTGGAAAGTACGACTGCAGTGCGTTGTCGTGTGCCTGGAAGGCTCCGAGGACGTTGACTGGCTTCCTTGCCAGTACACCACTTAGTGCTCCTTCTATGCCTACTCACAGGTCTATCCACAGTACAAGGAGGAATTGCTTCCCACATGTAAGTTTTTAGCGAGTGTATTTCTGTTGACACAAAAATTTTAATCCTGCAGTATCCTGAATTTTTTTATACCGGATGATGTATGTTAACTTAAATTTTTTGTTGAATTATGAAAATTCTTATTCGAAGAGTCATAGTATTTGGTAAAGCATTCACAGGGTTTTTTCATATTCCATGTTCTTTCATAAGCTGAGTCTACGATAACTTAATTTTTGGCTACTGACAAAATCCTCACGCATCTTAGAGATATTAATGTAGAGTACCCCCCACCCCCCCTAAGTATGTCTTACGTCACTATTCATCAATAAAGTTGTTTAGATTGTAAAAATTCATAGAATTATAAACGTGAATATTGCCAAGTGAGGTCTTGCTAGATTCTTCGTAATGCATATTTTAAGAATATCTATTATCATAATTTTTTGATATAATTTAAGAAATTAACAATTCAAGTAGATGCAAATATAGTTTTGTGCTTTTATGTATATTTTGTCCATCTGCTAATTCCTCTCCTTAAAGTTGTTTCATGTGTACTGGTTCCCTTATTACATACTGTCATGATTTTGCCCGAAGAATTAAGAGTGCTCGGTTGGGTAAAGTAGGAAACTGTGGATATGGATCGTAGTTTCACATAGGTTTTTAACCCTACGCTGCTGCCACACTGATGAAGATTCATTCTAGTTAATTTCTCTTCTTAATCTTTAGCTACTGGTCAGCGTAAGTTACTCATTATGACTCCAAGAGCTAATAATTGCACCAGGGATGTGAAGCCCATGATTTTGGAAGATCATATGATGAAGATAATCGAGAGCACGGAATTACGCGGAAGTTATTGTTTGCAAATTCGGTTCATCTTCACTGTGCTAAATGGAAATTCTGTTGTTCATCATCCATCTATGCAAAATCTTCTGAGGTCACTCCAGATAGTTTGTGGGAGGTAAGTACTCATATTGTGCACCCCAAGTGAAAAACTAATACTAAATGGTTTCTTATGGTTTTCTGTTTTCTATTGAACTTTCTGTTTTCTTATACTCAGTTGAAGCTATTCTGCTGGTTCATTTATGGCCCTTCTCCTTTTCCAACTTATTTATTAGTTATAGGAAATTCTTTAAATAATTAGGTGCCTGATCTTTGGGTACGCCACCAATAGTTGAGATTTTTGTTCTTTGTGAACATTTCTGTGAGAAGTTTTTTTTTCTTGCCTTGAATATACTTTGGTTTGATAGTGCATTGCCATCTTGTAACAGTAAATGTATCGAAAATCCTCAATATGGGGGCATATGATGAACCTGTTTTGAGTGTGGTATTTGCATTATATTGATCAGTAATATGAAGTGTTTCACCTATACCACCCTTTGTCCAAGTTTTAAGTGTTCGATGTAAACACTACTATTTTCAGTAGAATCCTAGCAATGTTAATTCCAGTTGTTGACTTTGCAGTTCTCATATGTCATTACATCTCGTATCTAAGTAACAAAATCATTTAGATGTAAATGCTTGAGCGACAATGTATTTATTCTTATAAGTATTCTATCCTACTGATTAACTTATCCAGTTACATCTATGCTACCAGGATCTTGAACCTTCTATTTCTTATCTTTCTGAAAGGGAGTTGGAATTGGTCCGTGGTGCTTTAAATGTGAGTTTCTCTTGCTTTTTGTAACCCTATTTTTAAGTGCACTCGTTGACCGCCTTTTGCTGTTTTATATTGGTCATCATAATTTCAGTGTACTCTTGTTGATTCAGCTCCCCATGAAAAAAAATGCAAAAGCAGTTAAATGCAGGCAGTGTGATGCCTACCATTTATACTCAGATTTTAGTATTTATTAAATTTGTGTGCTCATGTCTCTACCGATGCACTTTATTACTCCCTCCGCTCCAGCCGAACATGCACATTTTTTTGTCAACATTCTCAAGACATTTTTGACCATAAATTTCAATTAGTATATAGGCACCAATATCATCATGTGAGATATTGTTAGATTCTATACATCATGTATGTTCTAAGTATCAAATTTTAATACGTGAGTAGTTCACGTAAGTAAAGTTAGCGGTGGTCAGACATGGCCTGAGAAAGTTGGCCAAAAAGTGTATTCAGCTGAATGGAGGGAGTAGATCCTTTAGCAGATTTCTCACACCTTTGCCCCTATTGTCTCTGAAATGAATTTTTGGCAGTTAGCTTTTGAGGCACATGATGGTCAAAGAAGGCGCAGCGGAGAGCCTTTTATTATCCATCCAGTTGCAGTTGCAAAAATTCTTGGGGAACTTGTGAGTTGCTCAAGCTGTTTAGTTTTGTACTTTTTTAAGGGTATGCCATTGCTCATGGAATCTTGCTCTTAACCTTGTTGATGGTTTCATTTGCTTTTGGGTTTAGGAATTGGACTGGGAGTCCATTGCTGCTGGCTTGTTACATGACACTGTAGAAGATACAATTTTTGTAACTTTTGAAAGAATAGAGGAGCTGTTTGGTGCAACTGTTCGTCGCATTGTAGAAGGAGAGACTAAGGTCTCCCTCACCCTTCCTTCTCTCTTGCAGATTTTGAAGTGAAATTTATTTGTTGTAGTAAAATGTTAATGGTCTTGTGCTTTAGGTCTCTAAACTTGGAAAGCTCAAGTATAAAGACAAGAATCATTCAGTGCAAGATGTTAAAGCAGATGACCTTAGACAAATGTTCTTGGCCATGACTGAAGAGGTTTATTTTCGACAGTATTCTTCCTCTCTAGTGATGATTTTGCATTAGTGATAGCAGCACCCGTGACGTATCTAAGCACTTCTCTTTTAGGTCCGTGTTATTATTGTTAAGTTGGCTGATCGATTGCATAACATGCGCACGCTTGCTCACATGCCCTCACACAAGCAGGTTATTATTATTATTATCATTATTGTTATTATTATTGTTATTATAGTAGTCTTGTTCTAGATACTTAGTCATTAAAATGTCTGATTGTGCATTACGCCATTTATTTTGTCCAGTCCAGTATTGCAATGGAGACACTTCAAGTATTTGCACCGCTTGCAAAACTTTTGGGGATGTACCAAATCAAGGTGTGCTTCTCTCACGCTTACATTCTCTGTGGGTAGAGTAATGTTAATACTTGTTCCATTCGGCCCTCATGAATTGGCTGAAGTTTGTTGCAGGCTGCAGTGAGTTAGCTTGCTTATACCCACTGTTAATTTTTGAGCACTGATGCCATAGTTGCACACAAAATGTTCCAGTTATCATCTAATTAAATTTACCCAACTCTCCTCACACAAAAACAGCTGTTTATGCTACTCATTATTCATGCATGCATGTTCTATGTTATTTGTTGCATTGTGTTACTTTTCTATATGTTGCCATCCCTGTTCTGATAACTGTCCGTGTGCATAATCTGCTTTTCACAGTTCTGGGCCGCATTATACTTCTGTTTCTCATGTTTCATTTGATTAGTTGAGACTAGTAATTTCTTCTCCCTCACATATTAAAGACACTTCTGAATTCTGTGGTTGCATCTCTCACTACAGTATTGTTGCACTAAAGCTATCTGTTTTGCTTCTGCACCCTCTTTAAATCATGACTTCTTGCAGTCAGAACTGGAGAATTTATCATTTATGTATACAAATGCACAAGATCATGCTAAAATCAAGAGAAGAGTTTCTGAAGTCTACAAGGAACATGAGAAAGAATTGACCGAGGTAAATGCTTTTTAAAAAAATAATTATTATTGCAACGGTAGGATATCTGAATTATAGTTTTAAATCTAGAGTATTGCTTCACCTGTGTTTACTATTCAGATGCAAATTATGCAGTGACAACCTCTAAAATTTCGAGTACTGTACTTTTCTTCTTCACTCCTTATATCAATGCAGTTTCTAACAAGTATTCTGTTCTTTCAAAAGGCCCAGAGAATGCTAGTTAAGAAGATTGAGAATGATCAATTTTTAGATCTTGTGACTCTGAAAACTGAAGTTCGATCAGTATGCAAGGACCCATACAGGTGACTGATTTTTACCCATGATGATTTGTGGTTACGAGCTAGTTGAATCCCTTGGTTTAGGTTGTCTAAACTGTCACTTTGTTTTTTCACTTTTATCATGCTTTCATTGACAGGCAGTCATCTTTATAACTGAAAACAAGGGAAACTGCTATAGAATTATGAAATTTGCGCTAGTTACAAAAAGACACTTCTCCTCGCTTTAATAAATAATAGTATTATCTTATGTTTCATTCACATCTCGAAAGCCCTGCTATCTCACTGGAGTGCACAGTACCTAGTTATTTCGCCTACACACAGACTTCATCTAATGGATTACAGTCTTTCCTTTGCAGCGTCTACAAAGCCATACTGAAATCTAATGGATCAATAAATGAAGTCAACCAAATTGTTCAGGTTGATGATGTAATTAGACTTGCTAATCCATGATTGCAAGTGTTTCCATATTTAAAATAGTATTCAAAGATCTTCTGTATTTTTTGGTTCCCAGCTACGAATAATTGTTAAACCAAAAACCTCCTGTGGAGTTGGGCCTTTGTGTAATTCACAACAGGTGAGACATTATTATCATTCTTTTGGTACCTCGGCATATATGCTATTCCATGTTTTTACTAAGGAGGTCTTTGTTGCCATTCATCGAAATTCAGATATGCTACCATGTGCTTGGACTGGTGCATGGGATCTGGACACCTATTCCTCGAGCTGTATGGTTATTTTGTTAGTGTTCCGGTTTTTTTTATACAAAAATAGAAATATCAGTCTGATACTGCTGTTTTTAATCCTTGTTATTAAACAGATGAAGGATTATATTGCCACCCCGAAGCCTAATGGCTATCAGAGTCTTCACACGACAGTAATTCCGTTTCTTTATGAAAGCATGTTTAGACTAGAAGTCCAGGTTGGTTTCGTGTTTTTCATGTTTTGCTTCCTTTTGGGGTTTTTTTTAATAGCTCGGTTTGCTTCTCTTGCCTGGAGGCCATTGATGCTTTAGTTTGCATGTGTAGATTCGGACTGAAGAAATGGATTTGATTGCTGAGAGAGGCATTGCTGCTCATTACAGTGGCAAAGTTCTTGTGAATGGCTTAGTTGGACATGTAATCTCCAGCGGTAAAAATTCAAGGGGAAAAACAATTTGCCTTAATAATGCTAATGTGGCTCTCAGGGTAAAATGTCTTTTCCTCTTTTCAACTATGTTCTCTTGATATAGTCAATGCCAGTATTAAATCCTTCTATTTTCCTGATCGTTTTATTAATGCCATCGTAGAATTTATATCTCCAGATTGGCTGGCTGAATGCAATAAGAGAATGGCAAGAGGAGTTTGTTGGGAATATGAGCTCGAGAGAATTTGTGGACACCGTGACCAAAGATCTGTTAGGCAGTCGAGTCTTTGTGTTTACACCAAGGGGAGAGGTATAAAGTAAGAATTTCCATCTTTATCATATAGATTGTTTCCCATTGCCTCACGGTTTCTCTTATACCTTTTGTAGATTAAAAATCTTCCAAAGGGGGCTACTATAGTTGATTATGCATATATGATTCATACTGAGGTTGGGAACAGAATGGTGGCTGCAAAGGTCTGATTAGTTTCCCTATGGTGTCTAATTTTTCTGATTTTCTGTGGTGTAATCATTTTATCTCTGTTGCAGGTCAATGGTAATCTCGTGTCACCGCAGCACAGACTGGCAAATGCTGAAGTTGTTGAGATAATAACTTATAATGTTAGTGCATTTTTACTATTTTGTTTTCCGAGTTTAATGACAATCCTGCATTATAGGCAACTAGTGAGCAGATTATCAGAGAATCCATATCTTTTGTGGCCCCTTTGTGGTACGGCTTAGGTGTTCTATCAGACTAATTACTCTGGGAGTTTGAGAGCATAAGATGATTGCTTAGTTAGTTTCCCTTAGACTTTCAATTACGTTGATACACTATTATAGCTGAATTGTTTCTTTAATAGGGGTTATCAAGTAAATCTGCTTTTCAGAGGCATAAGCAGTGGTTGCAGCATGCCAAAACTCGTAGTGCTAGACACAAGATATTGAAAGTAAGTTTTGATTTAAATATTAATATGCATTGGTTCTTTGCTTCTTTATTACAGTTATTTTAACCTATGTACGCATTTACATCAGTTTTTGAGGGAGCAAGCTACACTCTCAGCTGATGAAATAACAGCTGACTCGGTAAAGGAATTCATTGATAAGTCGGGAGAAGATGGTGAAGTGGAAGTATCGAAATCTTCTCAAGAAACCACACAGTCATGGGAGAAAATCCTCAAAAATGTTGTCAAAGTGTCAGCAGCAATGATGAATGGTAATGTGCTTCAGGTTCCTGCTGGTAGGTCTTTGATCCCCCAAGTAAATGGGAAACATAATAAGCAAATGCAGCAAGTGAGTTTGAAGGCCACAGGAGAGACTTTATCACAAGGAAATGGAGTTGCAAAGATGATACAGGCTAACATTCCAACATACAGAGAGGTACTACCAGGTTTAGAGAGCTGGCAAGCAGCAAAGATTGCTTCCTGGTACAGCCTAGAGGGGCATTCTGTCCAGTGGTTCTGTGTTGTCTCTATAGATAGAAGAGGTAAGTTTGCTTGTGATGTCACCGTCTTTCCATTATGGCTCATTACTTTTAAGACTAGGAAGAGGGATATAGTAGTCTTGCAAATTGATGCAATGTGGAGTACATTTTTAACTATGTAGAGTCTATTCTTAAATTGTCAGATGTTACATTAACTTTTAATCCTAAATCTTATCAGGCATGATGGGAGATGTCACTTCAGCATTGGCAACTGCAGGTGTCACTATATGCTCTTGTGTGGTCAGTTACTGGTCTTGGGCCTCCTTTCATTTTTGTACTTAGATTGCTCTGTCACTGAGAAACTCATACTTGGTTCTGTCAGGCTGAAGTTGACCGGAGAAAAGGGATGGCAATCATGTTATTTCATGTTGAAGGCAACCTCGATAATTTGGTGAGTTACACCAACTCCCACAAGTTGCAACACCATTAATCTCTACCAGTATTTACTCTTATTCATTGAGGCTCTACGTCTATTTTTCCAGGTCCGTGGATGCTCAAGTGTAGATCTCATCCTCGGAGTTCTTGGTTGGTCAACGGGTTGTAGTTGGCATAGCCCAATGGAGAGCCAACAACTTTTAGAGTGCTAGTTCCTTCATTTTTGTCTGCCCAAAAACACCTTACAGTAGTCCATACAACTTCATTATATATATGTGACATTAATTAGACACCAAATTGAGCACATTCGGGAGGGAAGGGACTGTATATAGAGAGAAGAGTTATTTAGTTAGTTTATACATGTAACATGTAAAGAACTTTGCAGAGCATTTGCAACTGCTTGTGGAAATGGCTACAAATTCATGTCAAGTGTAGTGATCGAAAGATTTTGCATATTTCTTGTAAGCTGGAGTAATGCTGCTTGCTGTCTTTTGATGATTGGCTGCTGAGACCACGGGAAGAATCCTATGTAATGTCTTTGTAAAATTTTAGTACTGTACAGATTCGATGGGACTGAATTGAGATGCCAAACGGCAGTTAGGCTTATTTGAGACTGACATTCCGGTTTGATCATTTATTTCCTTCTAATCTCATATACCGGACAATTGTTATTTTTTTATTACATAACTACAAACACAACTTCCTCGCTTTTCAGAATCAAGCTTTGAGCTGGAAATGCAACCCAGGAGTTGCTTCTAAAGCCTGGCAGAATTGGAGATTGGCCAATCTTGTGCAATATATATTGTCTTGTCTCTCCATTTGGATCAGTTCAAATCCCCTGCATCTCAAAGAGCATCATACTCAGGATGAAGATGAGACAAATCTGTAAGAAGTCCATGCCAAAATAGAGGCACAAGGAGCCGGAAGATGCCATGATTGCCATGACCAGCATCCTTCTTTTCTGTGGATGTGTAGCTTCAAGAGCCAGTTCCTGAAGCTGGACCACGTACCTCTCTAGCACAGTGAGTTTAATGTTACCCTTCTCTTCATTACAATTCTGGAGTCGTTTCTCTTGTGTGGATATGTCGTCAAGTTTTTCAACGTTTTCTTCTTCATTGGGCAGCTCTACGATCTCTTTCGCGTCATTTGCTTCCATTTCTTCAAGCTCTGTTGGTAGGCATTGGATTGCGTCATTCGCGTCATTTGCCTCTGCAGGCCAGATGTGCTCGGCATTGGATTCTGCAAACGAGTCTACTGTTCCTTCTGAGCTCTCCTCCACTTTCTCAGAGGTACTTAATTCATCCATTTCATTGTTGTCATCCTCCTCTTGCCTTGCTGGTTTTTGCTCTTCTGTGATAACTGCATCCTCTGCTTCCTTCAAAGTTTTCCTGTCCTCATCATCTAATTGAATTGGTGAGTCTTCGATTTCCTCAACCCTGCCCTCAAAGCCTGCTTCGCTATCTACATTTTCTTTTTCCAGTCCACTAATCTCAGCAGATGGCTGAATTGGTTTGAAACCATTGTCAGCATCAAATTCTGGTACAATTACATTGCTCTCTACGGATGTGGGCTCATCAGTGTCAGAGTTATCATCTTGAAAACCTTCCACCAGAGCAGTTTCTATAGTATCCATTTGTGGTTCTTCAGGACCCACATTAGGTAA
Source organism: Rubia yunnanensis (assembly GCA_037428765.1). NCBI lineage: Eukaryota > Viridiplantae > Streptophyta > Magnoliopsida > Gentianales > Rubiaceae > Rubia > Rubia yunnanensis. Next base: position 369,735 of record CM075062.1, read on the forward strand.
TTCAGCTTTCTCCCTAGTTTCGTGAATTCGTTCACCAGTCATCTCGGTTTCTTCTTTGCCTTCAGCTTCACTGCAAACTATCACTTCCTCTGCTACTCCTGGAGCTTCACTGATCAGGAAATTATTCGAATTCGCTTCTTCCTCAGGTATCTGAAACTTGTCAGTGACCTTAAGTGCTTCATTCTGAATTCTATTCCTCCGACCTCTAAAGTGAATTCCATGTTCTTCATTATCTCCATTTTCTGCAGAACTTTTAGTGCATGGTATATCTTCTTGACCTTTGCCCTCTTCTTCATTAGCTGCTTCAAGATCTTCGTCCTCGTCATTGTTTCCCAAAACTGCAACTTGGATTTCCAGAGCATTTTCTTCACAACCATTGGGCATGGAAATATTGGCAGACATTGGCTGGAAAGATACTTCCTCTTCAATCTCACTGATGGGTGGTAATAAATCTCCATTGCATGTGCTTCTTTCCTTAGATTCCCAGCTGTTGGCTTTGGTTTCTTCTCCTCTTACGTTCACCTGTATATACTGGCCATTGACCCTGACAAACGCAATTTCTTGCATAGCTTGTTCATTCTCCTGGATGGTAGGCTGCAACAACGTCTTGCCTTCATCTTGAATTGGCGTTTGGATCTCTCTCTCCATTAAAGATGGATCAGGATGCAGACTGTGGTCCAACACTGGAGGAGAATTGGAAAGTATGTCCTCATTGACTTCAAGCTTTCCTTTTCCTTTTTCATCCTGAATTCAGTTGTGTGAATATAATAAGAAATAAATCTCCCAATTCTGATTCATCAAACTGATTGTGTGATTTCTTTCTATTATTAGTTAAAATTTCTTCAGGTTTAGACTTGATGCCTCAAGAAGAATATGGAAAAGGCAATAGAGAAAGCTTTACCTGCTTGAAGAAACTAGTTTCATCTGAGAAGTGTTGATGATCCTGATCCTTGTCTGATCTTGCAGAAGAACCAGCTGCAACAAACTGGAGTCCTTTGTCTTCATTGATGTACTTGTCCTGGATTATCTTGACTGGCGGAGAAGAATCTGTTGACTGATGGCCCTTCTTGCCATTGTTGCTACTACTGGACTTCCGCCGCTTCTGGTTGAAAATGAAAGCGGCAGCTGCCACTGCTCCGCCCAAAATAATGATACCGACCCCAATGGCTCCTCCTCCACCACCACAACGGCTGCCACGAGGTTTGTCTATTTTCACCATCGTCTTGTTATTCTTTCCTGGTTGATTATGAACCTTTGTTCTTGTGACCTCCATATTCCGGTCCCTGAATTTGTTGGGATGTTTGGTTCTCTCTTCTTTCCAAGGAGATAGTAGTCACTTATCAGAGAAAATAAGGTTTAACTGAATGTGTGACTTAGTAAATTGGGGTAGTTGGAGAGTTGGCTGATTCCCCATAGGCTGTGGTTCAAGCGGCCCCTAATTAAGACAAAATCACAGGATTAACTAACATAATAATAATCTTATTAGTATACCACTTCTGCATTATCTACGTTTCCATTCTGGGTGTCTGCCTGTCTTTTCCACTCTATAAAAGCAGCATTGCAGTAGGAAATATATAACAAAAAACGTAGAATGTAGAATCCTTTTTGCCAATTTGGATAGTAGAATTTGGATGATAGAATGTAAGATATCGCAAAACCTTTGAAATAAAATTAATATAAAAGCTGAGAAAACCGCGTGCTGCACGCGAGGCTTACCTACCAAAACTAAAGGGGGAAAATAAAAGAAATTAATTTAGCTGGAAAAATTGATGCAGGCCGAAGGAGGGTGTAGAAAATGATCTTTTGAGGATTAATCTTCTGAATAAAGTTTGAATTTCCATCTTAAAAAATTCCTAGAGTGGGTCGTAGTGTTAGAAAAATGACTAAATGCATTGTTTGGCTTAAGGTCAGAAGGGGTGGTTTGATTAGCATGGAGGTCAAAAGCAATTTCCTATGTATTTATTATTTAATATCACGACTAGCTATTAAGGATTAAATGTTGGTGGTGACTTCAAGATGAGTGAGAGTCTTACCAGAACAATTTTTTTTGTTCATATTGAATGTGTTTTGATGTTAATCCTCTCAAATGGTTAACATCCCCCGTGTGTGTGTGTTTTTTTTTTGTATTTTTGCCCCTATTATTCACAAATCACAAGCACTCTTTAATAAGTCATGTTAGAGCGATTAACCGTTAGATTAATTATGAAAAATCTCATTTCAATAATTTTTTGGGTCAAATTATAATTATTTATACGTTGCGATACATTTTTAACACAAAGTATTGTTTTACACTGATTAATCGTTGGACAAAGTCATTTTTATAATTGATGCAACTCACGGAGTAATTTGAGGTTATATAATTATTGCAACGAGCTTTCTACATTTTTAAAAGTTTCTTAAATGTATTGAATTGTATAAATAATTATAATTTGATCCTTAAAGTTTTTGAAACAAGGTTTTCATTATTCGTCTAACCGTTGGTCGGTCTAACGTGAGATTTTTTTTTAAAAAAAAATCAAAATTATAGGGAACTCATTGTAATAAATAAAAAATAAACATCAATTTACCCTATTATAGTTACATCAATTATAAAGTGAAATTGTCTAACGGTTAATCTAAAACAAAACTTGGTATTCTCAAATAATTCCAATGCTACAAAATATATATTTTTTCCCTTTATTTTACGAGATAGAAAATGTGAGCTGTAGAAATGTGAGACTTACATAAAAATTATTTTAAAGGACAATATAATAAATGGTCACTTGATAGGTTGGAGTTTCAAACTCAACAAGAAAATATTACGAGCTTCAAACTCTCAATTTTATTTCCTACTCATTTAATTCTTTGAGATCGTATATTGAGAGACGGTATTTTCATGAGTTATGGAAAAACCAAGTTTTAAACTGTAAATTAGAATAAATTAAGATAAAAATTTTGGATTGCATTAATCAGGTCATAAATTTATAACTATTACACGTTGCATAATAAATTTTTAGTATTGCAATTAAAACATTTTACTTTTCTATAATTCTAATTCAACTCGGTCTTTCCATAGGCATATGGAAAGACGGTTTTTCCCAACACTTTACCTAATTCTTATCACTTTTGAATTGGAAAATTGAAATTACATCTCGAAAATTGAATATATATATATATATATATATATATTTGAATAAAATCTAAAAGCAACTTTTAGTGAATGACTAACAAAAATTCTGTGCAAGGAGGCATTGGGGAGTTGACGTTCCAAATTTTGTTTGGGAGTGGTCTATAGTTATTTTGGCCCCATGTTGTTAGACCTAAGGTGAAATTCAAATATGGAAAGCAATGTTCATCTTGCTAGCATTACCAAATGCTCAACACGCGGGAATTTTGACCAGCAAGTTTGATGGCACGAGATTCAAGACGTTGAGTCAAATGATACATTTCTTTTTACAATGCTGAATCTGGATAAGTACCTCAAAGAGGACAAACTTGTCATCTCTCCGGATAACACTGATGTGTATGCCCTTGAAAACCTTGACAATTGGATTCAAGGGGATTGTATGAGCAAGGGATACTTTATATCACGAATGATTGACTCGTTGTACAATGTGTACAATACTGAGAAAATGACTAAGACTTGTGGCTAGCCCTGCACAAGAAATACAAGTATGAAGATGCGGGCATAAAGAAGCATGCAGAGCCAAGGCCGATCGTGGAGCAGGTTGAAGAGTTGTAACTGATCACTCATGAGGTCACGGGTGAAGGCATGGACATCTGTGAAACCTTTCAAGTAGGTGCCTTCACCGAGCGGGAGAACTTCTAGCACTATCTGTTGCACAAACAAAAGTCTATGAAAGTCGAGGACTTGATTGTCAAGTGTTGAATTGAGTCATCGGAAGGCTGATGAGGTGCAATCCGAGTAGAAAGTCAATCTGGCAGAGCATAAGGGGAAGAAAATAAGTTTCAGCCCTAGAACTCAGACAATTTCAAGAAGCAACCACCAGCCAAGAAGTTCAGCGGGAAATACAAGTGTCAAAAGAGTGGGCACAAGGCGCATGAATGTCGCGGCAAGGTCGACCTGAGGAAGGGAGAGACTCGAGCCAACCTAACTGAAGACCAGCTATCGGATTCAGATCTGTGTGTTGTGATGATTGAAGTAAACATGGTTGGGAGCAATCCAAGGGAGTGGTGGTATGATACAGGTGCAGCTAGACACATCTGCTCGGATAAAGGTATGTCCACAATATATCAGAAGAGCAAATCTTCATAGGCAACTCCGCCACTTCAAAGATTGAAGGTCAGGGGAAGGTCGTACTGAAAATGACTTCCGAGAAGGAGCTGACACTCAACAATGTCTGAGTTCTGGGGCTGAAAAAAATTCTCCCCCTTATGCTCTGCCAAATTGACTTTCTACTCAGATTGTACCCCACTAGCCTTCTGATTGGTTGACTCAATTCGAAACTTGACAATCAAGTCCTCGATTTTCATTAATTTTTGTTTGTGCAACAGATAGTGCTTGAAGTTCTCCCGCTCGGTGAAGGCACCTACTTGAAAGGTTTCACAGATGTTCAGGCCTTCACATGTGACCTCATGAGTGATCAGTTTCAACTCTTCAACCTGCTCCACGATCGACCTTGGCACTGCATGCTTCTTTATGCCCGCACCTTCATACTTGTATTTCTTGTGCAAGGCTAGCCACAAATCTTTGGTCATTTTCTCAGTATTGTACACAATGTACAACGAGTCAATCATTCGTGTTGTAATGTATCCCTTGCTTATACAGTCCCCTTGAATCCAATTATCAAGGTTTTCCAGGGCGTACACATTAGTGTTATTCGAAGAGATGACAGTTGTCCTCCTTGAGGTTCTTGTCCAAATTCAGCGTGGTAAAAAAGAAGTGCATCTTTTCACTTCATATCTTGAATCATGTGCCATCAAACTTGCCGGTCAGAATTCCCGCTTGTTAAGCATTTGGCAATGTTGGCATGACATGCGTGATTTGATGAACATCTCTTTCCATATTTGGATTCACAGTATGTCTAACAGCTTGGGGCTGAATCATCGAGAGACCACTCCCAAACAGAATTTGGGATGTCAATCCACCAATGCCTCCTTAGACAGAATTCTTATTAGTCATTCACAAAAAATTGTTTTAAAATCTTATTCAAATATATATTTATTTTTTTCAAATTTTGATATGTAATTTCAATTTTCAAATTCAAAAGTGGTCAGAATTAAATGAGTTGTCAAAAGTAAACAAAACTGGGTGTGTGTAGCTCGTAATATTTTCTTGTTGAGTATGAAACTCCAACTCGTCAAATAAAAAAATCGATGTACCTGAACTGTTACAAAATAAAATCAATCAATGTTTACCATACCTTGATAACTGATATAATACTAGATTTTCGTTTTATAATTTTCATCTTTTTCGTTTACGAACGTAAATCGGATTACAAAACAATCAACTACTTCGATCCCTTATTTATGTCCTATTTTTTCAAGGCATATTTAACTACTAGCAACTATAGTTGCATACGATAACGAATTATACAATGTTACATTTTAGAAACTACACGTTACTGAAAATTCAAAAATATTTCAGGTGATGTTCGTTATTATACAAAACAAAAGTTATCAAGGTTAATTATGACATGAAAAAATTATAGTGAAAAGGGATTATAAATAAGGGAACAAAGGAGTATCACTACTGAAAAATAGGTACATAGACACTGATATGTCAGTACTACCGGTGCTAAAAAATAAAAATATCGGTGCCTATGAACAAATCCATTACCGATATACTGAATATCGGTGTGTATGAATAAATCCAATACCGGTACATTGAATACTTGTGCCTTTGAAGAAAAAATGTCTGAATTTAATATTTTTTAGCACCAATTGTAGATGAATGACACATACCAGTGTCTATGATCGGAATAGTAATTAGTAATTTTTGTGGGTAAAATTTTGGTGGGAAAAAAGCTAGCACCGGTATATTGACGAATGACACCGAAATAGATTCTAGCACCGGTGCCACTTATCATGCCTATGAAACTACATTCTTGCACCAAGTCACTTAGACACCGATAGAAAAGTATTCAAACTACTAGTGTTTATGTGATGAAATACCGATGCTTATGGAGTTATTTTCCAGTAGAGTATTTTCTTCATAGGTGTACATTTTTCTTTCTTTACTCCAAGTTGTTAGGTGTGCTAAAACCGCCCATCATTTCAAGATTTTACAGTGTGCGCTTTGCTGCTCGGCAATGCCCACGAAGCTATTGGCTGTGCTGCATATGTTTCCAACTTCTTCTTCTCATATTCGTGCATTTGACCACCATAGGTCGGAGAATATTACGCTATTTGACCCATCACAAACATATAAAACCAAACCCTACCCTTCCTTCACAAACAAACCACTTCCATTTCATTTCTCGCGTCCCAAAATTCCTTTCCCAACATAATCTTTATCCACCTTCAGTAACATGTGTGGCGGTGCAATCTTAGCTGGCCTCATTCCCGCCAGACACGGCACCACCGGCCGCCTCTCCTCCACCGACATCTGGCCGGAAACCGCCGATTTCTGGGCCGACGTCGACCGGAAAACTCCCAAACCCAAGCGGAAATCCCCCTCACACCTCCCTCGCGGAGAAATCCTAACCGGAGAACCCAAGAGGCAAAAGCAGAGGAAGAACTTATACAGAGGGATTCGACAGCGGCCGTGGGGGAAATGGGCGGCGGAGATCCGCGACCCGAGGAAAGGGGTTCGGGTCTGGCTCGGAACTTACAGCACGGCAGAGGAAGCTGCGAGGGCTTATGATAAAGAAGCGCGTAAAATCCGCGGGAAGAAAGCTAAGGTTAATTTCCCCAACGAAGTGTTTGAGAACTCCGACGTTGTTGTTATTAGTGAAGCGAAAGAAGAGGAGATTCCGGCGGCGGCGGAGACAGAAGTTGAGAACCCGGTGGAGAAGCTGTCGGAGGAGCTGATGGCGTACGAGTCGTACATGAAGTTCTTTCAGATACCTTACGTCGACGGCGAGTCCGTGACGGTGGATGCTGAGTCTATCTCCAGCGCCGCCGCTCAGGACGACGCCGTGGAAGGCGGCGCGTGTGTGCAACTATGGAGCTTTGACTAGGGGGAGATTAGCCTGCCGCTAGTTAATAGATCAACGCCGCTGCTGTAACAAGTGGAGCAATTCTAGTCCGTCGTTTGTTTTTATTTACTTTTGCTTTGCACAGCTTGTAGTTTATATTATGCATTCTTTTCTGATTTATTTATTTTTAAGTCCGTCTCTTAAAAAATGGTCTTTCCATAACTTTAAAAGTTTAAATTAGAAGATATTAACATAAAATTTTTTAGTTGCATGAATTGGGTTATAAACTTTATAACTATACATGTTACATAATATTTTTTAATATTGCAACTAAGATTTTTTACTTCTTGTATTCTAATTAAATTTTATCTACATGAAAAGACGGCATTTTCCAAGACTTTGCCTTTATTTTTACTTGAAAAACTCCTTTTTATAATCCATTAATTTTGTTGGTAGAGCTAATATATTTTCGATCACCTTGATTTTACACTAAAAATAAATTATTCAGTAGTGAAACAAAATATACTCCTTAACGTATCAAAAAATTTACAGGATGATTTACGTGTCATTCATTTATAAGTCAACCTTAACTCATGTTATTATATTTTTAAGAGTTATAAATATTATTATATTTTAACATAATTATGACGTAATATTGAAGTACTTTTAATCTCCGCGTGACAAAAGTAATTATGACATTTTAAATAAAATGCCTTTAATATACGTTTCATAAATTTGATGTACAATATTTATTATCACTTTAAAATGCAAGTTCACATTTTTCATTTTTGTATGATTTTTGCTAAAATTGACACTATTCTTTTTATGACAAATAGTTAATTATTTTCAATATGTCATTAAAAAAATTTACTCTCTCTTCATTCAATTATTATAAAATTTTATGTTAGGAAAATGTATATGAAGGATGATGGGCCAATAAGTTCTTAACATGTGTTAAATGGGTGGGGTCAAAAGTTAATTATATATTTTTTTTAATTCATTCAAACACGTGTTATAAATTCATTGGCCAATCATCTCATCGTACACATTTTCCTAACATAAAAATTTTCTGATTATTTTCACACATTTCAACTTACAAAAATAAAATCAGCTAAAATTAAGGTGCCAAACTTAGCAAAATAGAGAGAGTCCATACTTGTAACATGAATTGATGTAGAAGATGAATCAGTGAGTTCTTATATTATGTATAGTTATATCTGCCCTTTTTTAATAATAGCAATATAAGAGTAATTACTAAATAGTTATACATATTTTACCTTTATTCAAGGTTAGCTTCTTAGAAGGAATTGTTGGAGTCGTATGAAATGAAAAACAAGAAACGCGTGAGATTGTTTGAAGGCACTTCCTTTTCTTGTAATATTACAAGTTGCAGCGGCACCGCTAGTTTTCTTAAAACCGCCAGATTTCATATATACCACGGCGGTGGGCGGCTGCCGGTTTTCCAGATTACTCGAAGCTCCACCTAAACGCCACGTGGAACTGCATGCATGAGAGCATTAAAATACTGTGTAAGGTGGGATGTGGGATTCAACGCGTCCTAATCCACATGAAAAACACACTCCCTCCCATTCACTGATACTGACCCACTTAATTTTGACACTTTTTAATGGATGAGGTGAAAGGTTTATTAAAAATTATGTAAAGGTTAAAAGTGGTATGATAAAATAAAGTTGAGGGAAATGCAATTTTTTTTAAAAATGATGTCCCTTTCAAAACTAGGAAGTGTTGTAATAGAGCCTATATTAAATAAACAGACCAATATAGAAAGTGCGTCGGTGCTAGTGAACCTGAGGAAGGACCACAATATCGGCTTCATGTCCACTCTCGTGACATCGTGGATCGCTAAATCGTGTTTTATAGTTACGTCATATGTTTATACCATTTTACCATACCTTTTGTATTTTGATAAAGAAGAAAGTGAAGTTGTCGGTGGTGTTGTCAAGTGGTAGCACGGTAGCGACACTCGACCAGTGATGACATTTTAGCAATGGTCCGACTATAGTGGTGATTAGGTTGTAGCGGCTGACCGATAGTGATAGTGGTGGTTGTCAGAAGTGGTGGTGGTGAACGGTTTGTCAGTGCAAGCGATTGGGCATGGGCATTCAATTGTCGCCACTTGAGCGCACACAATTGATGCCGTTCGTTGGTGCTTGAGAGAGCGGATTTGCTCGAGCGCTTCTAGAGTGGGCGGACAGGTCAATACGAGTCAAATAATATGAGTAGCTAAATATGGGTATGATCTATTTCGGTATGATTTATGACAGGTCAAAAAGGGGTCAGGTTGAAATTCACTCAACACACGGGTCGAAAATCATTCAACTCACGGGTCAGAAAATGGGAAAACTTGTGGGTTTCAACCCATTCATGAACCCGTATGGGTTTATATACCAGCCCATATGGGTAAAATCCGCGAGTTTCAACTCATATATTGAGCCATGTATGTTTATATACCAATCCATATCTGTAAATTCGTAAATTTCAACCCAAATGGAAAAACTCGCAGTCAACCCGCCCGACCCTTATTTTCAATCACCCAATTGACCTGTTACTAATTTAACCCATACCCCACCCAAGTTTAAAAATAATCAACCCGATTGACCTGCAGACTATGAATTTATTTTTCCAGCCCTAGCGCACCTAGTTGATGGTGTTGTAATGATCCAGCATTAGGGCGAGCGATATCGCTTAAGTGACGAGACACTGGTGTCAGCACTCGTGACAACCGAGCAGTATTTTAACAATTAAAATTTTTCTAACAAATAAAAAATTGTGGTATTTTAGAACTGTTTTTTACAAAAAAAAAAAGTGTGCTTTTAATCAAACTTTATCATATTTTGAATAGGTTGTGACGTGAATTATAATAATATTCGCTCTATCCCACAACAAAGTTCTTATGGAGTACTTCCTCCATCACAACTATTTTTGTACTCTTTCCTCTTTAGAATGTCTCACATATTTTTGCACTCTTCACTTTATTTTTCTTTTTATTTTATTCATTCTTTATGTTGGGTTGGCCCACCATAATCCCAAACGCACTAAGTCATAATGAAATTAAATGGAAAAGGAAATAAAATTGGAGATACTCCACAAGCACATGAGTAAGAAATGATATAATATTATACTCTTAGAGTAACACCAATGGTTTTCTCTATTTTTCAGTTACTACAGTGTATTTACTCCAATGGTTTACCCTATATATTTTCTAAAACGAATATTCCTTCATATTTTTTTATAAAATTATTATTTTTTACTCTTCTCATATTTTATTATATTGCAAAAACTATCCCATTTATATTTTATCTCAAATTATTAATTTACAAATCCATTAAAAAATAACAAAATATTGTTCATCAATAAAACACGTGTACACCGAATACAACACTTCAAGATATAAAATACAACATGTAAAAGAAACACAAATAACGAATGCTTCATTAAAACAAAACATAATTCACAAATAATATAAAATTAAGGTTACATTTAAAACAATAACTCGTAGTATATATAATTCTCATGGTACATTGGAAATACAATAATTACCATATCCTAGCAGTAGTTGTTAACTACCAGTCATTTATATATTTGAATATGAAAGATAATTAATAGTTCATTATCCATAATTTTAGGAATTAACTACCGGCAAAGTCTCGGGAAAGACCATCTTTCCATAAGTCTATGAAAAGACGGAGTTTAATTAGAATAATAAAAGGTAAAATGTCTTAGTTAAAATATTAAAAAATCATTATGCAACGTGCAGTAGTTATAAAGTTTATAACTCAATTCATGCAACCTGAAAATTTTATCTTTCATATCTTCTAATTTGCACTTTAAACATTGATCTTTCCATAACTTATGGAAAGACCGTCTTTTAAGAGACGGACTCACTACTACCAGGTCCATGTTTGAAAATAAGAGATAATTACTAATTTACAATCTATAATTTAAGGGATTAACTATCACAATATTTTTTATAGTATCATGAATACGAGTTCGTCTATTGAGAGACGCTTTTTCCATAAGTCATGCAAAGACCAAGGTTTAAAGTGCAACTTAGAAGAAATAAAGATAAAATTCTCGGGTTGCATGAATCGAGTTTTAAACTTTATAACTACTACACGTTGTATAATAAAATTTCAATATTACAACTAAAACATTTTATTATTCTTATTAAATCTCGTCTTTCTATAAGCTAATGAAAAAATGATCTTTCCCAAGACTTTGCCAACAAAGAAAGGAACATAAGAAAAGGGAAATAAAAAGGAAAAGGGGATTTAGGGTATTGCTATATCACGACCTGTATTTTACTAGTTACGCCCTAATACGTATGCATACATGTATTTATATTTTGAATTAATTATTTTTATTGAATGGAAATTGGTATATAGAAGTGGGTGGGTTAAAAATTCTCACAAAACATTTGTGAGAACTTGAAACATTTGCTTCTCCTCCATTTTAACCGCCGCCGCCAGCAACCACCACCTCTCGCCGGATTCTGCCGCGGCCGCGCAGCTGTCCACCGCCGCCGACCACCGCACGCCACCTGAATCTCGCCGGAAAATGTAAGTTTTCCAAAAAAAAATTTGAATTCTGCCATTTGTTTGATTTTCTGAATCTCAAATGGGTTAGATGTTCTTGCCCATCTGTTAGAATTTGTTAGAACTTGTTAGAATTGTTAGAATTGGGGATTGTTAGAAATTGTTAGAATTCTTACAATTGTTAGCGTCAGAATGGAGCGGAGGGAGATGGTGGTGCATCGGAATGGTGGTGTGTGGCTGGAGGAGGAAGAACCAGAGGTGGTGTCGGGCTGGAGGAGGAAGGACCGGAGGTGGCGCACGTCGGGCCTTCGGCGTCGCATGTTGGGCCTTGGGCATCGCGCGTCGGGCCTTGGGCATCTCACGTCGAGCGTGAGCGTGGCGGAGAAGAGGTGGCACGCCAGTGGAGGGAAGGTGGCATCGGAGAGGAGGAGAAGGAGAGGTAGAGGAGAAGGAGAGGAGAAGGAGAGGAGAAGGAGTGGCGAAGGAGAGAGGATGAGGTGGCGTCGGGCAGAGGAGAGGGAGAGGATGAGGACGGCGGAGGAGGACTGCGGCGGTGGTTGGTGGTTTAGGGTTTAGGCTGAAGTTGGAGGGATGAAAAAAATGAGGGGTTCGGGTGCAATTTAAATATTTAAAGATTTAAATGAAAATAAATACTTTAATATGAAAATTGGAAATGAAATAGTAAATTAAATTCTGAAAAATTAAATATTATAAATTCTAAAAACTTTGGAATTAAAATGAAAAAATAGTAAAATTTAAAAATTGTTTAGTTTAACTTTTAAAATGATAACTATTGTAATAATTTGAAAAGTAAATATAACATTGTAGAATATAATATTATTTAAATTAATATTATGAAAATCAAATTTATGAATTTTTTAAAAATAATTGTGAAGTAAATGATGATGATATGATTAAATAAATATGTTAATAAATAATGATAATAATTTCATTTAATAATTAAGTAAATTATTATATAATGATTTAGTAATTATTTTATAATTTGTAAATAATAGAAATAAATAGTTCGTTGTATAGGATTTGAAAAGAATTAAATTTTTTGTTTAGAGTGTGTTTTTTTACGTTATATTTACGTTTTTCTATGCATTAGTAAATATGTACCTTATTAGTAAAAATTTGCATGAGAAGTAATTAATTGAAAATTTTCCTCCAAAAGTAAATATGTACTTCTTGCGGAAGTTGATAATGTATTTTATGTGTAATTAATTTTTTTCCATAAGTAGTTTGAAATTATGTAGTGTTTTTTTCATATCAGTTTACATTTTATTTTCTCTTACAATTAATCAATTGTTATGATAATAATTATATATCTTGTATTGTAGATGGGCACTGATGACCAACCCAATGACGAAGGTCGTTGTATACGACAGAGAGGTATTAGTGCCTCTGCCAGACAGGTGAGAGCTCGTGTGATTGAGCAGGAACAGTCGCAAGTACCTCTGCAAGAGCACGAGGTACCAGTTGAGCAGCCTTCTCCAAGGCGCGATGATGTTTTTGATCCCATGCCAACATGGGATGGTCCGGAGCTCAACATTCTCAGTGCCAGTAAAGTGCATTCAATCTGCGAGGATGAAAGCTGGCAACCGATGTTTGAATTACATGTTGGGAATCAAGAACCAGTATGCAGCCCACTTGATGGTTGTGGTGTAGAACCACCACTCGACGCCGATGCCAGTGTCTTAAACAGTGGATGAATGCCGTCCAAATACAAGGAGATTCCTTGTTCAACTACCCTCGACATGACGCATGCACATGGTATTCCGTGTGTCGAACGCAGTACACAACCACAATATGCATAAACCTGTGCTCCAAGTGTATCAATCCTCCTGTACTCAACCGTCAATTTATCCAAACAATATTTTGACACATTATTGAACAAGTTGTTGAAAATGACTCTACGGTGCAATCTACCAATGCGCGTTCTTAATTTCTCGAGGTTGTCCTTGATCATAGTAATTTGCCCAGCTATATGCAGGTCGACACACCTCCATATCGTATCCAGTGAACCAGTTGATGTTTGTAACCACCCTTTCAATGACGAGTGTGCACTTTAAACCCTACATGTAGTTGTGTTCCCAAAATGCAGAAATCTATTCGTCCATGCCCGAACAAATTTCTCCTTATGGGGATTGAGCCATGTGGTCTCAACGTAACTAATAACAGCTTCGCTCCAAGACCAACCAGCCCTCAGATCTACCAATGCAGCTTCGTAGGCAGTAACGGTGGAGGCATTGCAAACCCGGGACCAAGCACCATTCTTGAAGGATGCCACGTTCCTCTTATTCCCCGTAAACACCGTAACATGTGCCTCTACGTCCTTGTTAATATGCCAGGTGCAAAGAAAATGCTTCGAGTCTGGAAACACAACCCGAATTAGCCTAATCAATCCCATCTCACGATCGGTGACCACAACCTCAGGGAACGGTCCATCGACAAGCAAGCTTCTAAGTGCGTTCAACCCACTCATAGGTATCTGTCGTTTCTTCGACGACAATTGCATAGGCAATCAGGAAATTTGTGTTGCACAGAGACATACCAACCATCTCAATGAATGGCATGCCGTATCGATTAGTCTTGTACGTTGAATCGATGGGCACAACCCATGGATAAGTGTGAAATGCCACAACAGCTTCGGGATGAGCCATGAATAAATGAGTCAAAGTACCTGAGCAGTGACTAGTGACATACCCATTGGAGGTGGCAAGATGCAAACAATTCTCGCCTGTGTTGCACCCGCCTCGCCTTTCTCTTCCATGGGCCGATCTCTCATTGTTCACCTGCCCAATGGTCTGATGCAGGTCTGGAAATGAATGACTGAGGCTGGCATTGATATGTCTGGGGCCTGTTTCAGAATTCGTCAAATCTCTAATCATTTGTTTCGCCTCTGCATGGAGCATGCTGCTCTGTCTATGCCCCTCAGCGTACAATGAAAACTGGTGGTTGTGCATCCCTCTTCGAGAATCCTTGCACGGTACTACATTCCAATCCTCCCCTGTGCTACTCTCTTTCATGACAATCATGAATGGGCAATCACAACTTCTAGTCGACGTGTTACTTCGACGGATAATATCTGAATCGCTCATATCGACAACCTTATCTTTTCGGCCCCGATTGCAAATACAATATATCCTCAAGGGACCATTCTTATTTTTTTGTACGACCCCATGACAAGTTCAAATCCTACATGGCGAGCAGTCCGTTGCAGGTAGGAATAAGCTTCGGTGTGACTTGGAAACACATTTGTGGTTGCAAATGCTGAGTAACCATTCCCCAATGCAATTGCTCCATATGACTCATTGTCATCCTTAAACAACAATAAACATCAGGTAATTAGTTTCACTCAAATATTATACCAAACACAATGATGTCATAAATCATTCTAATAACAAATAAAATATACATGCCGTAATATTTTTTAATAAGTGCGTAAAAGATACATACACATATTTAAAGTATAATAATAATCACTACTAGTATGAAATCTATCACTACTAGTACAATCATTTTAAACTAAAAAAAATCTTCTATCAAACTAACTAACGTATTTTATGTTCCAAATGAACTAACGTCTTAGTACAACCAAATCATAATCAAGACAAATCATCTAACTGAGATAAATAATCTATCAAATTAAGTAACGTATTTTATGTTCCGAACGAACTAACATATTAGTAAAACCAAATTACAGGTAAGATAAATCATCTAACTAAGATAAATTAGTAGTAGCAAACAAAATTTTTAAAAAACCATTACACGTAAATAAGTAGTACACGTAAATGAAATTAATAAAATAAATAAACTTTAACTAAAATAAATCTTCTGAAAAACATTCAATTTATATCAAATACATTTACATGTACTACTTAAAATTAAAACATTCAACCATCTTAAAACTAGAATAAAGTAATTACATTTAAATAAAATTAACATTTAAATAAAATAAAATAAAAATTACATTAAATAAAATAAAATTAACGTTCAAAAATAAAATTACATTCAACCATTTTAAATTAACGTTTAAAACTTACATTTAAATAAAATAAAATGAAGTAATTACATTTAAATAAAATAAAATAACAAATTAACGTAATTGAATTAAATAAAATTTAACTCTAAAAATTCATAAACAGTAAATAAATTTAACTAAAATACAGTAAATAAATTTGGAGTAAATAAATACAGTAAATAAATTTATACACTAAAATATGGTAAATAAATACAGTAAATAAATACATACAGTAAATAAATTTATACACTAAAATACAGTAAGTAAATACAGTAAATTACAGTAAATAAATTTAACTAAAATTCATATACAGTAAATAAATTTAAATAAAATCCTCCTGTACTCAACTATACTAAGATGAATAACTTAATAGGTTGCAATAATTATTAGATTACAATTAATAATAGCAATACTAAGATGAATATAAGTTTTTACTTAAAAAACTAATAAATCATAAATTTAACTATTAATTATTACAATAAACAAAACAATAATTAAAAAAAATTACCTCCAAAGACATGGAACTTCCAACACCCTAATTTGGAGTAAATTTTTTGAGATTTCTACCCAATGACATTTACAGAATAATTTATAGAAAATATTTGCATTTTTCGAATATAATGGAGTAAATGACATTAAATGTGGGTAGATAGTAGTTAGGCAAAAGAGAACCGAAAAAATGGAAGGAGAAAGCTGGAAAAATGAAGGGAGAACCGAAAGGAATTTCAGAGGAGAACCGGAAGGGGATTTCAGAGGAGAACCGGGAAGGGGTTTGGGGAGAGAACCGGGAGGGGAGACCCGGTCCGGGTCAGTGCAAGGCGAACCGGTCAAGGAGACCCGGTTCGCCTCTTATCGAGGAGAGCGAGAAGAGAAAAATTACGAGCCGAAGAAGAGAGAGCGGAGGCCGAAGAGCGGGAGGAGAAATTCGCGCGCCGGAGAGGAGAGAACGGTAGCCGGAGAAGGGAAGGAGAAAAGAACGCGACGGAGAGGAGAGAACGGAGGCCGGAGAGCGGAAGGAGAAATTTGTGCGCCGGAGAAGGAGAGAATGGAGGCCGGAGAGCGGGAGGAGAAAACTCGCGCGCCGGAGAGGAGAGAACGGAGGCCGGGGAAGGGAAGGAGAAAAGAGCGCGCCAGAGAGGAGAGAACGGAGGCCGGAGAGCAAAAGGAGAAATTCGCGTGCCGGAGAAGGAGAGAACGGAGGCCGGAGAGCGGGAGGAGAAAACTCGTGCACCAGAGAGGAGAGAACGGAGGCGGGAGAGTGTCGGAGAGTGTCGGAGAGTGTCGGAGAGGAGAGAGGGGACGCCGGAGATGAGAGGAGAAGAAATGGAGAGAACGGCCGGAGAGGAAAATCGGTGCGCTTATAACAAAGCGGAGGCAGAGGAGAAGGAGTCGCCGAGAAGAAGGTGGCGCACGGAGGAGGAGGCGGTGGAGCAGCGGCGCACAGAGGAGGCAGAGCTCCAGAGGTGGCGCAAGTAGGTGGCGTGGCGGCGGAACAGGGCGTAATCAAATTATTAATTTTATTTATTATTGATTTTATTTAAACTAAATTTAAAATACATATTGTATATTAAATAGTACAAATACAGGGCATAATCAAGTAAAATACATGGCCTGATATAGCAATTCACGGGATTTACCGTATAAATAGTACTCGGGTATTGTAGACAAACGCAACTTCCGAACGCAAAAAGTGCATACGATTAGAGTTGGAAAGTTTGTCTTTTAGCGCTCCAAGCGCAAAGATTGCGCAGTGTTGGACTCTTAAAAAAATGCTCTTTCTTTCTCCACAAAATTAGTGGGCAAAGATTGCGCAGTGTTGATGTAACGTCTTTTGATGTCAACAATCATATTTTTGTAAGCTTTTTGTACGAGTGATATCATGAATAGTGTCAAAAATTAACATATAATGATAAATTTGGGGGTTCAATGAGGGTAAATTTCATCTTTTGAAAGGCCGACGCCGGTGCTGCTCCATCGGGACCTACTCGAACTTTCCTGTTGTTCCTGGGACGGATTCAAGCGAAGAGCTGTTCGTGAACGAGGCGGCTCCGAACTGGTTGTCTGATGTCAGCGAGACGGCGATGGTTACGAGGAGGGGGAGGAGAGGGACAGCGGGAGTGGCGACACCACCGTTCTTCTTTAATTATGTGTTTTTGAATGATTAATTGAGGGAAATTGTTTCTTTTTCCCATCTAGGATTTTGAAATGATGATGTAGGAAGTTGGAGGATCGACTGTATCACGCGCCGGAATTGGTGTGCCTAACAGATATGTACGGTGGTGGAGCAAGACTATTTTCGTATTTGGCTGAAAGAGCATTTTGGTCATTTTTTGTTGGCCAATGACCGGAAATGGCCAGCCAATGCCGGAATAATGGCTTTAGGGTTATATTTGCACATGTATAATAATTAGGATTATATTTGCACTAAAAATTATCTCATAGTTATATCTGCACTTTCTTAATTGTAGGGTTACATCTGCAAAAAGAAAGTTTGAAGCTCATTGTGTGACGAAGGAAGTATTATACAATTAAAAAATATTTAAAAATAAATAATCATAGAATATCATAAATCATAATTCATAAATATAATAGATAATACCCCGTGCCGATGTACGGATTTAGGAACGAAAATTAAAAATATTGCATAATTTATAGCTCGAATAAGTAATAATTTTTTGTTCAATTCGTTGTAACAAGTAGTTTCTTAATATTAACTTGTTCAATTCGTTGTAACAAGTAGTTTCTTAATATTAACTTTTTATTTATCGTTATTGTACGTAAGTAAACGTATTAACGGTCAAACTTATTTCTTAAGGAGCGTGATAATGATGATGATGCAAATTCAGGTGGGACAGAAAGAGTATATAAAATTACACACGTGCAGCATTTAAAATAAAATAATATTTTAATATATCTATTTTAAAAAGTTAAATGTGGGGTGTTACCTAGCCAATAATATATTCTTTTAGTAGAGTTACAGTATTAATTATCACCCGTTTCCAAGAATTAAGTATATTGGAATCGGAAAGTAAACAATGTCATATTAAATTATTTGTTAAGTTGATGTGGCAAGATTAAGGAGTGCCACTTGTAAAAAATTCACTCTCTTTACCCCAGATTAAATTGCACACAATATTTTTCACAGTCTCCAACACACACGTTTGACCATTAATATGTTTAACTACGTATAATATCGATAAACAAAAAGTTACTTTCTAAAAACTACTTGTTACGACGAATTCAACGATATCACGTACAAGAATATTATTATTTATATATCTATTTAAATATGTAGTCAAATTCTTTTTAATCTAACTGAATTTTTAATCTTGTGCACTTTAATCCAGGACGAAGAGAATATAAAATATGATGGGGTTAAATGTGATAATGTCACCTAACTAAAAATTACTCTTTTAGTATAAATTACGGGTGTTCGATCTTGTTAACGTTACCGTGTAGGCAGCTAGTAATGTGGTTTATTTTTTGAAAAAGGCCACGAAAGTACAAAACACATAAAAACAGAAAACCCAACAAGAAGAAGCGTTACTGTAAAAAGATGAGGCTAGTGGCCAGCCCATTTCCTGAATTCCCTCATCGAAACTCTAATTTTGTTTATCGTAAGTTGTGTTTGTTGTCTTCGTATCTTTTCCATTCAAGTCCGTCCCCACGTAATTCATGAAAACACCAAAGTTTGAAATTTAAATTATGAAGAATAAAAGTAAAATTTTTAACTTACCTGAATCGGGTTATAAACTTTATAACTACTACATGTTGAATAATAAACTTTTAACAGTGGGTCTCCTGACAGGCGGCTTGCCCATGAGCTTATGGACATGACAATTATTTCTTACCTTATACACTGCATTTATTAAAGTACATGCAAAATTAAAATTTTTAGAAAATATTTTTTATATCATATATTTTTATATTTTCACCTTCAAACACATATTATTACTTGTTTTAACTCATAAAATGCAATATTTAAATTTTATAAAAATTATAACATTTAAGTCATATGCCCCCGAGGACTGTCCATAAACTTATGAAAATACCACATTTCCTAACACTTTCCCAACTTTTAATATTGTAAATAAGATATTTTTTTTTTATCATTCTTATTAAACTTTATCTTAACCTATATCCCATGGAAAAACGATTTTTCCCAACACGTTTATCTTTCTAATTTTGCGCATTCCAACTGGTCAATGCTCATCAACTGTGTTTCATCTGCTAAAGGCAATGAATCCTCCAAATCTCACACGCTCACGCAGTGATGATGCAGAAACAGTTTTGCCCAGACGAAACTTTTGACGTTTTTCCTTTCTGCTTTTGTGTATTGTTTTTTTCATTCTAATCTATCTTTCATGATATTATTTTAAAAGTTTATACTCACTTTACGGAATTTTTTTCACGCTCAATAAAAAAATTATCTAATCATTAATATATTTAATTGCGTATAATAATGACAAATAAAAAGTTAGATTTGAGAAACTACTTGTTATGACGAATATAACAATATCACGTACGATAATAGTATTGCTTATATATCTACTCAGATATGCTATCAAAGTTTGATGGAGAATAGTGTTAAATAGTAAATGTACAGTTTGAGGTGAGATGGAGGGAGTAGTAAGGAAAATAATATAGTTTGATGGATTCATTAATTATCCCTACTTTATTTGTATTTGGTGAATTTATGTTTATAAATAAAAGAGCAAAGTGCATATATAACCCTACATAATTGACGAAAGTGCAGATATAACCCTGCTATAATTGAAAGTGCAAATATAACCCTAGATATTTAGGTTATGTGCAAATATAACCCTTTCTGGTAGTTAGAGGCCGGAATAAGATGAAAAGACAAATTTACCCCTCTATAAAAAAATAAAAATAAAACTGAAATTCCCGATGTTCTTTATCTCACTTCTATACAATTCTTCTTCACCAATTTTCTATACAATCTCCAATCCTCTTCACCAATTTCGACGGCTATGGCTCACCCGGAGGTGGGAATCTGAGCGGCGTGGCTGAGCAGGCTAGGTTTTAGGGGGACGATGGGTGGCGAGCGGAGATGATGGTGGCGGGACCTATCGCCGAGGCCCTACTCCATCGGAATTCCTAAGCCTGCTTTCGAGACCTCCATCGAAGAGCTCGACCATCAATTCCAGTCGTTTGTTGTCGAGAAATTGGTCTCAGCTCGGAGGTGGTGTAGTGGTGGAGGGTGGCGAAGGAGGAGGGAAAGAGGGAGGCGGCACCGAGAATCGGTGGTCTGGTGGTGGAGGGCGGCGGAGGTGGCGAGCGAAAGGAGGAGGGCGGCGGTGGAGTAATCAGTCTTCTGGGTTTCAATGGCCACCGAATCAATTGCAACCGTGCTTCTGACAACCTGGGACCAAAGGCGAAATTGGATGCCCAGGATAGCCATTCTTGAACTTATTGCTGATAGATTAGGGGTTCGTGTGGTAGTGCAGGTTTGTTCTTCATTTGGTGAGTTGTGGTACACGTGTGTTCTTCATTTGGTGTATTCTTCAATTGCTGATACATTTGGTGAAAGACATACATTTCACAGTAGATTAACTAACTAGCAAATGATATATCTGGTGTAGGCGTGTTCTTCTCGGGGTGAGATATGGGGGTAATATTGCTGATTATGTGAGTAGGAAAGTAGATTTTATAGAAATAATGGTGGCACACTTACATATTTTACACTGATCGAGAAGGACTGTGATGGTGGGATGGAAGGGGGTGGTGGACCGGTGGCGGCGGAGTAGCGGGGGGGTGGTTTGGTGGTGATGTTCAACGGCTGAGGGTGGTAGGTTGGAGGGCATTTGTGTCTTTTAAGTTTTTGATTTAGGTCGAAAGGGCATTTTGGTCATTTTCGGCCAGTCAATGCCAGAATAGTGGCTTTAGGGTTATATTTGCACTTATATATAATAGTTAGGGTTATATTTGCACTAAAAAATAACTCAGGGTTATATCTGCACTTTCTTCAACATATAGGGTTATATTTGCATATTACCCTAAATAAAATCATCTTATTTTAAACGTAGTATCTTGTCTTAAACCAATTAACCATTAGATAATGGGATGAATTGATGTTTGTTTTTTATTGTTGCAGCTATGTTCTTATAACTTTGAAAAACTTTAATATGTATCATAATGTATAAATAATTATAGGGTAATATGTAGATATAACCCTCAGTTGTTTTTTAGTGCAAATATAACCCTGACTGTTGAATGAAAGTGCAAATATAACCCTCCGGCCATGATTCCGGCGTTGACCATCAGAATTCGGCCGTTGACCAATGTGCAATGATTAAAATACCCTTATGGTTGAACCCTTGATCTAGAAGGACAATTTTACCATTATTATCATCGGGCCCACAAAAAACCATCACCATCCATCCCCAGCCACTGCCACCCTCTTCGGCGACCACCACCCGCCGCCAGCTCCGACAACCACTACTCGCCACCGCCGCCCACCCTAACCACCACCTCCAAACAACGTCGGCGGCAGGATTCCATTCCCCACCGCCACCGCCACCAATCCGCTATCCCACCAAGATGCTTGATTCCATTCAACGAAGATGCCTGATTCCATTCTCGCAACACAGAAAACAAGACGAAGACGCCTGATTCCATTATCGCAACACAGATGCCACCAGCCAATGAATCAGAACAACACAAGCCCTGATAGCCAAAACATCTCCGGCCCAGAAATCCGGTTCCACTTCCACCTCAAGGGCCGGCAGCTGGACCACTGCGGCTTTCTGGGTTCTCGGAGACAACAACGTTCTCGTCGCCTCGTGTACTTCTCATTCCCGGCTCCTTAAAACACTGTCATTTCTTCCCCTTTAACTGCTTCATCCCTTTCACCTTCTTCTTCAGCGACAACCATTTTCTCTGGGGATTCTCGTCTCCGCCGCGGAGGATTAAGGCAGATTACATAGAAGCGTGAGTTGGGTTTCGCATTTACACAAAGGCGAATTACGAGGCAGTTTACAAAGACGGCGGCAGATTACACATAGGCGTGAGTTGGGTGGCAACCATTTTCTCCAGAGCCGGGTGGAGGGAAGAAGAAACAGCAGCAGCGGGAAGGAGAATGGAGTGGCAGGGCGGTGGCAGATGGAAAGAGAAAAGGGGGTATTAATGCCAATGGAGGTGGTAATATTGTAATTTGAGAAATAGAGGTTTTTCAGTTTTTTTTAAATCGTCAGGGGCAAATCAATCATTTCACCGTATTCTGGCCTCAAACCGGCTGAAAATGTTATATTTGCACATAACCTAAATAGATAAGGTTGTATTTTTACTTTTGAATAGCATTGGATTATATCTACACTTTCTTCAATTACATATGGTTATATTTGCACTTTTCTCATAATTATAATTTGACCATACATGTTATGAAAACTAGATTTTTCATGATTGGTTTAATTGTTAGTCGGGCTCATACGAGACTTTCACTATTTTAAAACGATGAGGATACTAATTTTTATATTTTTTCCAAAAGTAACTACTCTTTTTATTTCATAGGATCATAATCTCTCGAGACTATATGCATTTCATTTCAATTCAATTCGATTTAATTTTGTTTAGCAAAAATATGATACGATGATATTTTAAATCATATTTAGGTTAATTTAGTCATATTATTATTTCTCTTCAGTATACTTACTTTCTCAGTTTCTCTATTAATGACACACTTACCTTATTGAGATGTCTTTTTTAAATGACACACTTTCCATTTTTCGTAAGATTTCTTTAATTTCATCCACTCATTATATTTTTTACTTTCTACATTCAATTTCATCCACTCATTTTCTTCACCTAAATTCAAGCACCTGGATCTATAGTGTCATTAATAGATAAGCGAAGGGAGTATTTTAAGTTGGTTTAGTTTAACAAAAATAAGTTTCGGTGAACGGGACCTAAGTTTGGGAGAAGTAATTTTTTGTGTTGTACTTGGGCTAGTTGAATTTTGTGGAAAAGTTGAGTTTGGATAGTGAAAGAATTAATGAGTGGATGACAATAATACACTTTTACTATAAAAGTAATTGTGACGATTTTAGAAAAAAAAATTACCACAAAGGAAAAATATATCAAATTTAAGAAAATAGGGGATAAAACGGTTTTTTTAATGATTTACCAAAAATGTGAATTATTTAGTTTATAATTAAAGCAACTTATAATTGTATGGTTATGTTTTTCCATCTTATTTGCACTTTAATTCAGTTAATTCAATTTGATATGTTTCGAATTGATACTACTCAATTTTTTGGTCTATTATTCAAAAATTTCACAATGATGGCAAAGTCTTGGAAAAGACCGTTTTTCTATGGGCTTATGGAAAGATTGAGATTAATTAGAATAATAAAAGGTAAAATGTATTAGTTGCAATATTAAAAATTTATTATGTAACATGTAGAAGTTATAAAGTTTATAACTCGATTCATGCAACCCGAAATTTTATCTTCATTTCTTCTAATTTGTACTTTAAACCTTGGTCTTTCAATGACCTATGGAAAGACCGTCTTTCGAGAGATAGACTCGTGTTTGGTTAAGGGCAAATAAGTTGGAAAATTATAACCATACGTTGCATACAGTTATTATTATGCAACACACAGTAGCTATAAAAGTTTATGACATAATTAATGCAACTTGAAAACTTTATCTTCATTTCTTCTAATTTGCAATTTAAATATTGATCTTTCCATGACTTATGAAAATACCGTATTTCAAGAGCAAGACTCTTAATTAAAATATAGTTAATTCAATTAAATTCAGTAAAAAAATCAATTCTTATAACACGGTCTTGGTGCATTTGTGTTTATAAGTAAATCTATCGTATTCAAAAAGTAATGTGAGATTAACTTTTTCCTCAGCAATATCTTCCACTTTTAATATTAGCATACTTTTAACATTTAACCAACAAAGAAACAACAAAAAATTATAAATTATAAATAAAACGATTTACAACAGTATCAAACACGCTTCAAATCCCTTCAAACACAAGATAATAAGGTGTCGGTTTTAAAAGAAACGAAAAATACGTGCTTTTTGTCCCTTACCGACCACCGTTTTCCCTCATCCTTTTTTACAGCGTTCCTGCATGTAAATCATGAAGCCCCAAGGCGTTACGCCAATTCAACGCTATTAATGGTCTTTCCAACACCGACTCGGCGCATACGCTGTTATTTCCTCTCTATAAATACCAGATTTCCCCTGCCATTTTCAGAATCATAAATTCAAAGCTGTCAGAAAATCATGGGTTTCATTTTCTGGTTTTTATTTCTCGCCCTTCTCCCATTTCTTACTTATTCCGAACCAGAAAATACTCACCAGAACTTCATCGTCAGAATCCAGAACGATGCAAAACCAGCTGAATTTCCCGGCGTCGAAGAATGGTACGGGTCGACTCTCCGGAGCCTGAATTTCAACCCGGAGGGATCCGGACCCGGGTCCGAACCCGGATTCCTCCACGTGTATAATACAGTCTTCCATGGCTTTTCAGCCAGGATGACCCGAGAGCAGGCGGCGGAGCTGAAGACCCGACCCGGAGTCCTGTCCGTGCTGCCGGATAAGCTCCGGCAGCTCCACACGACCCGGACGCCGGCGTTCCTCGGACTCTACGAGTCCCCGTCTTCCTCGAACGCGCTTCTGGCGGAGTCCGACTGGGGCTCGAATGTGATCATCGGAGTTCTGGACACCGGAATCAGCCCGGAGCACCGGAGCTTCAACGACGACGGGCTGGGGCCCGTGCCGGCGCACTGGAAAGGCGTCTGCCAAGTAGGGGAGAACTTCACAAAAACCTTATGCAACAAGAAGATCATCGGAGCAAGGTTTTTCTCCAAAGGGTATGTCAGAAATAGATGATTTGGATTCATGTTCTTTGCCGTACTTATTTATTCTCTCGATAATTTAAACGCTTCCAAAATTGAGTTATGTAACATCTGATTTGCAATGTCTCTTACGATATTTTTTATATTTCGTGTGAATCCGATGAAGCACGATCCACATTTTACTATTAGTATAAGAAATCGACACTTTTGATACCTCAGATTTCGCAACGAGTAGATACTTTACAAGGAACATAATCTGTTTATATATTGGGGAATTATTTTTCTGTACTTTCCGCATTAATTTCTAGCTATTACTACATAGGATTGATCTCACTTGTGCATTTATGAGATGTTTTTCTATACTTTTTCGCATTCAATTCTATTATTTGTGTACCTTCCAATCATCTAACACAAGAGGGATTTATTTTGAAGGTACGATGCTGAAAAGCGCGGGAAAACAAACACCACCGATGTGAGGTCTCCCAGGGATATTAATGGCCATGGAACGCACACCGCCTCCACCGCCGCCGGGCGGTCGGTGGCGAACGCTTCCATCTTCGGCTTAGCCGGCGGCGTTGCGGTGGGGATGGCGCCGAAGGCGCGGATTGCGGCGTACAAGATATGCTGGAGCCACGGGTGTATGGAGTCCGACATCCTCGCCGGAATGGACAAGGCGGCGGAGGACGGCGTTAACATCATCTCCATCTCCGTCGGCGGCGGAACCTCTACTTACAACTTGGACCCGATTGCAATCGGGTCGTACGGTGCAATGGAGAAAGGGATCTTCATTTCCGCCTCCGCCGGAAACGAAGGTCCGACGATGTACACCGTCACCAACGTGGCGCCGTGGATAACCAGCGTCGGAGCAAGCACCATAGACAGGGGATTTCCGGCGAGCTTGATTCTCGGAGATGGGGAGGTTTTGAAAGGAGCTTCCCTTTTCCGGTCGTCGAGGGCTTTTCAGAGGAAGGTTTTTCAATTGATATATGCCGGGAATGCGTCGACGGACCTGAGCCACGGCCACGCCGGAGTTGTTCCGTACTCGAGCTTCTCCGCCGCCACCTGCACGGCGGGGTCGCTGGACGCGAAGAAGGTGGCGGGGAAGATCGTGATCTGCGACCGCGGCGGCGGGTCGTCGCGGGTGGCGAAAGGGGAGGTCGTAAACGCCGCCGGCGGCGCCGGAGTGGTGGTCGCAAACGTGGAGCCGCTCGGCGAAGGGGTCATCGCCGACGCGCACTTAATCCCCGGCCTCGACCTCGGGGAATCCGCCGCCGACAAAGCTAGAACCTACGCGAAATCGAACCTCAACGCCACCGCGAAGATGAATTTCCGAGGAACAGTCGTCGGCGTAAAACCAGCGCCGGTGATCGCTTCCTTCTCATCCCGTGGCCCGAATGACGAATCCATCTACGTCCTGAAACCCGACGTCATCGCTCCTGGAGTAAACATCCTCGCCGCCTGGCCTCACGGCGTTGCACCGTCGGAAACCGCCTCCGACCACCGGGTCACAGAATTCAACGTCATCTCCGGTACCTCCATGTCCTGCCCCCATGTCTCCGGCATCGCCGCACTCCTCAAAGGGGCCCACCCCGACTGGTCCCCTGCGATGATCCGCTCCGCCCTGATGACCACCGCCTACACCCATGATTCCGACGGGAAGCCCCTCCTCGACGAGAAAGCCTACCAGGAGTCCACAGTCTGGGACTCCGGCGCCGGCCATGTCGACCCGGAAAAAGCCCTCGATCCCGGCCTCGTCTACGACCTCACCGCCGGAGACTACATAAACTTCCTCTGCGCGTCGAACTATACCCCGGCAGCACTCCGGGAGGTCACCCGGAATCCGGTGAAATGCAGAAAAAACCACAAGCTCAAGCCGTGGGACATCAACTATCCAGCCATTGTTGTCATCTACGACAACCCTTCTACCAGCCCGACTTCTCTCGACGTCACGGTGACCCGGACGGCGACAATGGTGACAGAAGGAAAATCCGTCTACACCGCCGCCATTACCACCATTCACGGGGCTAATGTCACTGTGACTCCGGCAAAGATGAGGTTTAATGCGAAGGGGGAGAAGCGGAGCTTTCATGTTCGGATCCAGGCGGAGAAGCGGAAGGCGGTGCCCGGAAAACCTCGGACGGAGTGGGGGAAGATCACTTGGTCTGATGGGAAGCATAATGTAGTGTCGCCTATAGTTGTAATTTGGGTAGAAGTGTTTTAATTGTTATAGTTTTAACTTCTGAGTCGAAGTTTAATGTTTTTCAGTTTATGTAATGAAACTCTATAATCTTGATATTCTCTTATATTATGTGGCGGTGTTATGGATGCATGTTTTTCGAAGTTTAAACCCAAAAATTTTCTTTAAAACTTTACTTCTGTTGTGTGCAATGGACTTGGGTTATAAAACTTGAATAGATTGGGTCTTTCATTTTGATTTTTGTGTTTTGATTGAAGGGAGGAGAACAATTGATGATGGAACTCCAGTTGTGCTAGTGTTGTTAGCTTCGGTTGGGACATACACCATTCACGTTGTGGATGTTCTTTTGCCTTCAAATTCAACTGGTTTTTTGGATTTGAATTTTTAGGATTTACATCTAATTGTTTCGAAGCCAAGGATGGAGGGGGTTGTGATATCGTTGTGGGTGGTAGAATTGATGCGGGCAGTACAAAGATGGTGGTGAGGTTAAGTGAGAAGAGTGGTGGTGGGGGTGATGGGATGGAGATTAGGGGAAGGACCAGGGTGGTCGATGATGGAGTAATCAGGCTTAGGGTGGTTGTGGGAGTGGTGATGGTTTGGGCAGATTTTAAATAGAATTGGTAGGGTTTAATGGCGGTTTGAGGGCATTTTCGTCTGAAAAAACTCAGTAAAAAATGCATGGCGGTCTTTGAGGTCAACGCAGGTGTACAATGACTCTCTCTCGGACTTTGAGGTCAACGCTAGTTATGATTAGTACGGGTTAAGTTTCTCACGTCAATGGCGGTCAAGAGTTATACATGCACTTTTAAAAAATTTGGGGTCATATTGGCAAATACCAGGGAACTAAGGGTTGTTCGTGTGTTTAATCATGGATGCATTATTACAAATGGTTGGTTGTTTAGCTGTTTTTAAGCTGTCAAATTTCACACGTCATATATGTTTAATTTAGCATCTACCAGGCTGTCACGCTTTAGATGCAATTTTTCAATTATTAGATGTACGTATTCTCAAATACGTGTTGACGTCAGATTGTCGGAATTAGAACAATGAGTTTTTATACTCAAATTTGGTTATTGAATTATACTTCCTCCGTCTCAACCAAGGGTTCTTATTACCTCGTTGTACATGCATTTATGCATGGGGGATTGGAATGAGCTGGCCAAATTTTAGCCCAAATAAGGGAATAACTAAAATATGAACGTTTGGTTCGGATTGAGGAAAGTAAAAAATATGAACCTTTGAGTGTGACTGGGAGTATCTTTTTACGATCTAGTTACCATCGAATCATTGAACCTTTGAGCTTAAATGCATGCTTTTAAAGACAAATTGATATCAAATTTAGACTTACAACTATATATTTTCAAATTTTAAATGTTAACTAATATTAATTAGTTGATAGTGGTGGTAGGATGGAGTTGTAAAAAAACTCAGTAAAACACCCACATGTATTTACGTCTTCCACAGTGGACTCTCCCCTTGACTTTTATAGGGTGGGGGGGGGGGGGGAGGTTGTTTAAAAATCTCAGTAAAACATCCACATGTATTTACGTCTTCTACAATGCACTTTCGAAAAATTCAAGGTAATATTGGACCAACAAATAAAAGATTAATGATTCATAGATATATTACAGCAAGTGGTTAAATGTTAAGTTGTTTTTAAACAGTCGAAGTTCATACGTCAAAACCACTTATCTCAGCAGCTGTCAGCCTGTTACGCTGCCGATACAATCTTTAAAATAACAAACGTATGTATTTTCAGCTACGAGTTGATGTCACGTCGTCGGAATTCAAACTAAAATTCCTAACACTCAAATTCGGGTATTGAATTATCTATTTTTACGATTTAGTTACCATCAAACCATTAAACTCTTAGACTTAAACACATAATTTTTAAAGATGACTTGCTATCAAATTATCCTACTCCAACACACAATACTTGCAACTATGTATCTTCAAGATTTAGATACGACAAGCTAGTCACATTTTTCAAGTTAAAAGTATTCATTCAGTATAAAAAAATGCCTTATCTCATCGGAAAAAACCATGTAAAACAAGAACCACAAATGCAGAAAGTTATTTTTAAGAGAGAAAAGAAAAACGGGATTGAAATATGCAAAACGAAAACAAAGTAAAACACACACCTAGGCCCAATCAGCCCACTATCAGAAAGCACGAGCTTATTAGGTGGCCCAAGTATCAATCCACCCGAAAAAGGCCCATATAGAATTATTAGATTTACTTATTTTCAAATACGCATTGACGTCAGGTTGTTGGGAATTAGAAAATGAGATTTGATACTCAAATTTGGTTATTGAATTATACTACCTCTATCCCAACCAAGGGTTTCTGTTACCTATTTGTACGTGCATTTATGCATAGGGGACTGGAATGAGCTAGCCAAATTTTAGCCCAAATAAGGAAATAGCCGAAATATGAAAGTTTAGTTCATATGGAGGAAAGTAAAAAATGTGAACTTTTGAGTGAAATGGAGAGTGTATATAGGCGGATCTAGCTTAGTGCAAGGTAGGGCAATTTCCCTGCCTTTTTTTTTCTAAAGAAACATAAATGCACGTACCATTACCCAATAAAAAAAACTCAGTAAAACACCCACATGTATTTACGTTTTCTACAATGGACTCTCTCCTTGACTTTAAGGTCAATGCTAGTCATATGTAATCGGGGTTAAATTTTCTCATATCAATGTAGTTGTATGTGAAAATTCAAAAGCTCGGGATAATAATGACACATAAAAAGAACCAGGGATTAATCATATATTTAATCATAGATATATTACTGCATATGGTTGATTGTTAGGCTGCTTTCAAGCTGTCAAACTATACACGTCACATACGTTTAATCTACCAGCTGTCAGGATGTCACGCTTTAAATAACAATCTTTCAAATACGTGTTAACGTCAAGTTGTCAGAATTATATTAAAAATAATTTTTAACACTAAAATCCAGTTATTAAATTATTTTTTGTATTTTTTAACACTAAAATCCAGTATATTTTTCCAATCTAATTACCATTGAACCATTAATCCTTTCAAACTGAAATGCAGGCTTTGAAAGATGATTTAATATCAAATTTATATTTACATATCTTTAAAGAATTAGATACTGACTAGTTGATGTTGATGGTAAGGTGGAGTTGTCGATGGTGGAGGGGGAGGGGGTTGTCTAAAAATTTTAGCATAACACCCATGTGTTTTTGCGTATTTTACAATCGACTACCTCCTAAAACCTTGAGCTCTACCCCAATCATGGGTATTAGAGGTTAGTCTCTCAAGTCAATGCCGATTAATAGTTATACATACACTTTCGAAAAAATCAAGGTAATATTGGACCAACAAACAAAAGATTAATCATTCATAGATATATTACAGCTAGTGGTTAAATGCTAGGTTGTTTTTAAACAGTCAAACTCCATACGTCAAATACACTTATTTCAGCAGTTGTTAGCCTGTTACACTGCAGATACAATCTTTGAAATATTAAACGTATGTATTTTCAGCTACGAATTGATGTCATGTCGTCGAAATTCAAACTAAAATTCTTAACACTCAAATTCGGGTATTGAATTATCTATTTTTTCGATTTAGTTACCATCAAACCATTAAACATTTAGATTTAAACACATGCTTTTTAAAGATGACTTGCTATCAAATTATCCTAGTCCAACACATAATACTTGCAACTATGTATCTTCAAGATTTAGATACGACAAGCTAGTCACATTTTTCAAGTAAAACGTATTCATTCAGTATAAAAAAAGTCTTATCCCATCGGAAAAAAACCATTTAAAAGAAGAATCACAAATGCATAAAGTTATTTTTAAGAGAAAAAAAAAGATGGGATTGAAATATGCAAAACGAAAACATAGTAAAACACACACCTGGGCCCAATCAGTCCACTATCAGAAAGCACGTGCTTATTAGGTGGCCCAAGTATCAATCCACCCGAAAATGGCCAATATAGAATTATTAGATTTACGTATTTTCAAATACGCGTTGACATCAGGTTGTTGGAAATTAGAAAATGAGATTTGACACTCAAATTTGGTTATTGAAATATACTACCTCCGTCCCAACCAAGGGTTTCTATTACCTATTTGTACGTGCATTCATGTATAGGGGACTTGAATGAGCTAGCCAAATTTTAGCCCAAATAAGGAAATAGCCGAAATATGAACGTTTAGTTCATATGGATGAAAGTAAAAAATGTGAACTTTTGAGTGAGACGGAGAGTGTATTCTTATGATCAGTTCATAGGAAGATCTAGCTTAGTGTAAAGGTAGGGTAATTTACCCAATAAAAAAAACTCAGTAAAACACCCACATCTATCTACATTTTCTACAAAGGACTCTCTCCTTGACTTTAAGCTCAATGCTAGTCATATGTAATCAGGGTTAAATGTTCTCAAGTCAATGTAGTTGTATGTGAACTTCCAAAAATTCGAGATAATAATGGCACATAACAAAGAACCAGGGATTAATCATATATTTAATCATAGATATATTACTACATATGGTTGATTGTTAGGCTGCTTTCAAGCTGTCAATCTATACACGTCACATTCGTTTAATCTACCAGCTGTCAGAATGCTACGCTTTAAATAACAATCTTTCAAATACATGATAACGTTAAGTGGTCAGAATTATATAAAAAATATTTTTTAACACTAAAATCCAGTTATTAAATTATTATTTTTTGTATTTTTTAACACTAAAATCCAGTATGTTTTTCCAATCTAATTACCATTGAACCATTAATCCCTTCAAACTACAACGCGTGCTTTGAAAGATGACTTAATATCAAATTTATATTTTCATATCTTTAAAGAATTTGATACTTACTAGTTGATGTTGATGGTAAGGTGGAGTTATCGATGGTCGAGGGGGAGGGGGCTGTCTAAAATTTTTAGCAAAACACCCACGTGTTTTTGTGTATTTTTCATTTGACTACCTCCCAAAACCTTGAGTTCTACCCCAATCATGGGTATTAGAGGTTAGTTTCTCAAGTCAATGCCGATTAATAGTTATACATACACTTTTGAAAAACTCAAGGTAATATTGGATTAACAAACAAAAGATTAATTATTCATAGATATATTACAACAAGCGGTTAAATGTTAAGTTGTTTTTAAACAGTCAAACTTCATACGTCATATACACTTATTTCAGCAGCTGTCAGTCTGTTACGCTGCAGATACAATCTTTAAAATATGAAATGTATGTATTTTCAGCTACGAGTTGATGTCACGTCATCGAAATTCAAACTAAAATTTATAGCACTCAAATTCGGGTATTGAATTATCTATTTTTACGATTTAGTTACCATCAAACCATTAAACCCTTAGACTTAAACACATGATTTTTAAAGATGACTTGCTATCAAATTGTCATAGTCCAACACATAATACTTGCAACTATGTATCTTCAAGATTTAGATACGACAAGCTAGTCACATTTTTCAAGTAAAAAGTATTCATTCAATATCAATAAAATGTCTTATCCCATAGGAAAAAAAACATGTAAAACAAGAATTACAAATGCAGAAAGTTATTTTTAAGAGAGAAAAGAAAGATGGGATTGAAATATGCAAAATGAAAACATAGTAAAACACACACGTGGGCCCAATCAGCCCATTATCAGAAAGCACATGCTTATTAGGTGGCCCAAGTATCAATCCACCCGAAAAAGGCCCATATAGAATTATTAGATTTATGTATTTTCAAATACATGTTGACGCCAGGTTGTCATAAATTAGAAAATGAGATTTGATACTCAAATTTGGTTATTGAATTATATACCTCCGTCCCAACCAATATTCTATTACCTATTTGTATGTGCATTTACGTATAGGGGATTGGAATGAGCTAGCCAAATTTTAGCTCAAGGAAATAGCTGAAATATGAACGTTTAGTTCACATGGAGGAAAGTAAAAATGTGAACTTTTGAGTGAGATGGAGATTGTATTTTTACGATCAGTTCATAGGGGGATCTAGCTTAGTGCAAGATAGGGCAATTGCCCTGCCTTTTTTTTCTCTAAAGAGACATTTTTTTAGTTAATCAATTATATGGATTTTGATTAATGCCCTAGTTTTGTAAATTTTAGACCCATTGTATTCACCTAAGTTTGAAAATTTCTCAAAATTCTAACAATATCTTTAGAGATAGGAACATCAAATTAAACTGTAATCCACCAAATTAAATTTTCTAGTTCCGCCCTTGATCTAGTTACCGTTGAATCATTAAATCTTTCAAACTTTAAAGGCATGTTGATATCACATTTAGATTTACAACTATATATTTTTGGCAAATTCTTGGGAA
The DNA here is from genome assembly GCA_037428765.1 of Rubia yunnanensis. Lineage (NCBI taxonomy): Eukaryota > Viridiplantae > Streptophyta > Magnoliopsida > Gentianales > Rubiaceae > Rubia > Rubia yunnanensis. The sequence goes on from CM075062.1 coordinate 403,761, forward strand.
AGAAAGTCTTTCCATAGGCTTATGGAAAGACAGGGTTTAATTAGAATAATAAAAAGGTAAAAGATTCTAGTCGCAATATTAAAAATTTATGATGCACCATGCAATAGTTTTAAAATTTATGACTCGATTAATGCAACCCGAAAATTTTATCTTCATTCATTCTAATTTACCGTTTAAACCTTGGTCTTTCCATAGGTTATGGAAAGACCGTATTTCAAGGTTAAATTTCTTGAGTCAATGTCGGTTAATAGTTATATATGAACTTTCAAAAAACTCGAGATAGTATTGGCGCATACCAAAGAACTGAGAATTGATCATATATTTGATCATAGATATATTATTGAGAATTGATCATATATTTGATCATAGATATATTACTGCAAATGGTTGATTGTTTGGCTGTTTTAAGCCGTCAAACTATATACTTCACATACATTTAATCTACCAGCTGTCAGGATGTAAGACTGTAAATAACAATCTTTTAAATACGCGTTAACGCCAAGTTGTCTAAATTATATAAAAAATACTTTTTAATGCTGAAATTTAGTTATTAAATTGTATATTATCCAATCTAATTACCGTCGAACCATTAATCCTTTCAAACTTAAATGCAGGCTTTGAAAGATTACTTGATACACATTTATATGTTTTCAAGAATTAGATATTGAATAATTGATGTTGATGGTAGGGTGGAGTTGGTGGTGGATGGGAGGAGGTTGTCTAACATACTACCACGTGTTTTTACATATTTTACAATATGAATACCTCCCAAGACTTGGAGTTCGACCTTAATCATGATTATTGCAGGTTAATATCTCAAGTCAATGCCGATTAATAGCTATATATGAACTTTTGAAAAACTCAAGTAATATTGAACCAAGAAACAAAAGATTAATCATTCATAGATATATTACAGCAAGTGGTTGGTTGTTAGGTTTTTTTTAAACAGTCAAACACCATACGTCAGATACACTTAATATACCCGCTGTCAGTCTGTCACGTTGCAGATAAAATCTTTAAAATATTATGTATTTTCACCTACAAGCTGATGGTTAGTTATCAGAATTCAAAATATAATTCCTAACGCTCAAATTCAGTTATTGAATTATATATTTTTACGATCCAGTTTACCATTAAACCATTATACCTCTAGACTGAAATACATGCTTTGAAAGATGACTTGCTATCAAATTATCAAAGTCTAACCTATAATACTTACAACTATGTGCGATTGAAATATGCAAAATAAAAACATGGGCCCAATCAGCCCACTATCATAATGCACTGGCCTTTTACGTTGCCCAAATATCAATCCACCCGAAAAGGCCCATAGAGACAAAACCCTAGGTCAAAACACACCGTATATATCTTTTCCATCTTCTCTGAGCGCCATAGTTTCAGCCGCAAGGACTCGGGAAAGAGAAGAAGATGGTTTCGCTCAAGCTCCAGAAGCGGCTTTCCGCCAGCGTTCTCAAGTGCGGCCGCGGCAAGGTCTGGCTCGACCCCAATGAAGTCAGCGAAATCTCCATGGCCAATTCCCGTACGTTTTTCAAGCTTCCATTTCTCTTATACGCGATATTCTGTTTTCTAGCCTCGTAATCTAGCTGATCAAGCTGTGTTCGTAGTACGTTTTGATTGTTGTTATGCTTTTTTGAGATTTAGAATCGGTGCATTTTGTACGGATTGGTTGGTTAGGGTTTGGCTGATTGTAGCTTTGTACTGTGTTGATGTGGTGTCGATGATGATGAGCTTGTAAGGCTTGTTTCTCTGAACATTCGCAGTGGCCGCCTGAGAGCTTTCGCCTTTCGCGGGGCTTGAGAGCTAATGCTGCTTCTATCCTTCCTTGGATGTCTGAGACACGCTACTGTTACTCATATTGGTAGTTAATTGTTTGTTTAGCTAATTCATGTTTTTAGTGTGTATAAATTGTTCCCTGAGTATATATCTGATGTGGTTTGTTTGGGGGATTTGTTTATTGATCCAGCAGTATTTATTGATGTTAGGACTGTTCTTTGTAGATGTTTGGTTTTATGATATTAAGCATGGTTTGTGAATATTTGGGGAAGAACATTTGGAAGCTGGTGTATGTCTGATCCATTGGTATGAATTGAGCTTAGGACTAAGCTTAATAGATGTCTAATGACATTCATGGTTTGTGAATTTTTAGGGAAGAACATTAGGAAGCTGGTTAAGGATGGCTTCATCATCAGGAAGCCAACCAAGATTCACTCTCGGTCCCGTGCCCGTAGAATGAAGGAGGCCAAGAGGAAGGGTCGTCACTCTGGATATGGTATTATATTCAGCCCTTGAAAGTGTGTGTATGGCTGTTCATGATCTTTTTTTGAACTTATGGATGAGCCTGTGGTTAATTATATTTTGTTGTTTGTGATTAGGTAAGAGGAAGGGTACTAGGGAGGCTAGGTTGCCCACAAAGATCCTTTGGATGCGTAGGATGAGGGTTCTTAGGCGTCTGCTTAGGAAGTACCGTGAATCAAAGAAGATTGACAAGCACATGTACCACGATATGTACATGAAGGTGAAGGGTAATGTCTTCAAGAACAAGCGTGTCCTGATGGAGAATATCCACAAGTCCAAGGCTGAGAAGGCTAGAGAGAAGACGTTGGCTGATCAGTTCGAGGCTAAGCGTGCAAGGAACAAGGCTAGCAGGGAGAGAAAGATTGCTAGGAGGGAAGAACGTTTAGCTCAGGTATTAATTCTTGCCTGCCCTTTTGCGACTTCTCATTGCACTTAACTTTCGTAACCTTGTTATTAGCATGTACTGATTTAGTTTTTGGTTGATTTTCAGGGACCAGTAGAAAAATCAGCTCCTGCCACACAATCTGCCCAGTAAGTGCATAGCATAGTCTGGCTTCTTCGATACATTGTTTTGACATCATTTGTACGTTATCTGATCGTCTTTTGGTTGAACTTGCAGTGGGTTATCAAAGAAATCGAAGAAGTAGATTGCTACATGAATGGAGGGAATGATTGTATGAAGAGCTTTATATTTCTACTGCTACTAGTGTTGCAGTTTTTTTGTTATTGACTTGTTTCAACTGCAGTTGTGTTTTTTTTCAGACTACTTTGTTTCGTACATTTAGATGATGAAAAGAATTTTGACATCTTTATGTTACTCAAAACGTACTTAGTTTTATTTCTTAAAATGATGTGTTGGTCTCAACACCTCAGTTCCATGCTTACATATTATATCTGTTCCTGATTGTTATAGTCTTGGTACAAATATGTGAATTGCTACACACCCTTTTATTAGTTTGCATCTCTTGGACCGAGCATTTTGTCTGGCTGCACAAGTTCATCGAATTCTCGACTGCCCAGAACTCCTAGGCCTAGAGCAGCTTCCTGCAATAAAATGAACACTTCTGACAGGATCCGAGGTAGGATATTTAGATTTGGGAATTGCAGTGAATTGTGCGATATTTTGTTACACTAACCTTCAATGTAGTTCCCTCCTTGTGAGCCTTTTTGGCTACAGCAGCGGCTTTGTCATAGCCAATTTTCTGGCATTAGCACGATAAGATCAAGTTGGTAATTGATGTTTCGACATAGAATTCATGTAGGGATATAGATGAAGTAAAACTTACAGGATTTAACGATGTCACTAGCATGAGAGACTGAATGATCAAAAACAGCAAGTTAAAGACGCTGAAAAAAGCCAAACTTTTCAAGAAATGGCTTCGGATTATGTACCAACCTCATTCAGTAGCTTGGAAATCCTTGCCCTGTTGGCTTGGATTCCTCTCACACAGTTCTTCTCAAATGAAGAAGATGCATCCGCGATCAATCTTACAGACTGCGAAAAATCCAGTTGATAAGCAGCAAGCAATGAATCATATACCCGTGAAATCACTGAAGAAACACGCTCTCGAGCATACCTGAAGAAGGCAACTGGCAATGAGGGGCTTGAACACATTAAGCTCGAAATGACCATTCGATCCACCTATTGTAACCGCCACATGATTTCCCATCACCTGCATTTTTCCTCATACATTAGCATCAATGGAGTTTACCATGAGACTGGGATCAGTAACCATACCTGAGAACAAACCATGGTCAGGGCTTCGCACTGGGTTGGATTGACCTTCCCCTGAAATCGAATATAGTTAGCTATCACTCGAAGCAACATACAGTAGGGGCGAAGAGATTACAGCCTTACAGGCATGATACTGCTGCCGGGTTCATTTTCAGGCAGAATGAGCTCTCCTAGACCACACCTCGGACCACTTAACAAGAGAGGGAGTTTCAGATGTCTTTAAGTCCATACAAAAAACACAATGCACTTACTAGATTAGTGTTGTTCGAAAATGTACCTTCCCAAGAAGCGAATGTCATTTCCGATCTTCATGAGAGATGCAGCGATAGTATTCAGCGCGCCACTGGTTTCAACAAATGCATCATGAGCAGCCTACAGAAAGGAAAGAATCGGTAAAGAGCGACTGCAAAAACTTTAGGAAAGAAGGATACAATCATACAATACATACCAGTGCTTCGAACTTGTTTTCAGCAGTTACAAATGGTAAGTTTGTCTCCTCTGCTACAGCAGCAGCAATTTTCACATCAAACCTAAACAAAATCAAACCAAAGACTCATCAAGCTTTCAACGCGCATTCTAGAAAATTAACCACCGAAGCAAAACTCAAAACTCGCCCTTTATTCGTGTTCAAACCAGTCCCTACTGCAGTCCCTCCTTGAGCAAGCTGTTCGAGTCACACAACAAGTTAGAGAAAACGCGCACGAAAAGGACAATGAATGTTAAGAACAAACCTGATACAAGCGAGGAAGAGTGCTCAGGACACGATCAATGCCATACTTAACCTGAAGTTACCAAACAATCAATCCTATGAATATTTGATGAGCTACATCATTGCACACGACACTCTAAGCAGGTAGAATGATCTTACCTGAGTAGCGTATCCGCTAAACTCCTGTCCAAGTGTCAAGGGTGTTGCATCTTGCGTGTGCGTGCGCCCGATTTTAACGATGTCACTGAACTCATTCGACTAAACATAGTAAAACCACAAGGTTAATGTTGCACCAACAATTAAGCCTTTAACAAACTGTTCATTTATAGTAAAATCTATCTTTTAGAAAAGCGTATGCTGCTTGACATTATATCAGTATTATATCATTTCCTAGCACAAACAATGTTAATCTGAGCACTTACTATCAAACTGCATTTGCAAAAACAATGGATATAAAGATCATTACCTTCAACTGCAACGTTGTTAGCAACACTTTCAGATTTGGTATCAGTCTCGAATTCACTTCGCGTGCAGCTGCAATATGCATCACCTGCACATCGAACACACCACATTATAACACGAAGAAAATTTCGCTCAAACATGAGAGATGAACTGAAATCTTACAGTTGGAAAAGTATCATTAGAAGACTGTGATCTGTTCACATGATCATTTGGATGAACAAACTTCTCGCCACGCTTATGTCCCAGTATTTCAGAAGCCCTATTAGCAATAACCTGTAAAAACATCAATGTCACTGAAACTCAAGCTCGGGAGTCTGATACTAAATGACACGAATGCGCGTAATTTAGAGAGTTTTCAGGACCTCATTAGCATTCATGTTACTTTGAGTACCACTTCCAGTTTGCCAAACCACCAGAGGAAAATGATCATTCAGTTTTCCATCAGCAACTTCTTGTGCTGCTTCCATGATTGCCTTCCCTATATCAGGATCCAGGCCATACTCCATGTTCACCTGATGCATGAAATATAGCCGTTAAATTCAAACCTAGGTGATAACAAAAACATAGGTCTTCAGTCAACAACCTTGGCAGTGCATTTCTTGAGAGTCCCGAATGCGCGAATAATGGGCTCAGGCATTTGTTCTCGCTGACCTCCAATGTCGAAATTCTCTAGTGATCTCTGAGTCTGAGCACCCCATAGCCTGAATGAAATCAAACAAGAAGAATGCTGTGATGTTAGTTTATAGTAGTGTTACAACGCTAAAACACGAATAAAAGAGAGTTCGGACCTGTCAGAAGGAACATTAATCTGTCCAAATGTATCAGATTCTGTTCTGGTTGAGAACATTGCCATCTCCAAGAATCCTGCGTTTCTGCAACTCTATGAATCGGTACAAAAAGTACCTTTCTCCGACGTAAAAAAAATTCAACTCAAAAGCCAATTTGCAGTACATTTTAGTTTTCTTGAACAATATATAATGACCAAGTCTGTGTGTGTGTTTTTTCATGCAAGTGATGTTTACTGGTCTTATTTTCCCCAGAAATACATGTTTCGTTTGTAATTTGGCATGGGAATAGTAAAGGCAGTTCGGCACTAGGAAAAATATATTAGGACGGTTTTGGCTTTTAGACATCCGACACGGTAAGTAATTCAGTTGTTAATGTAAATTTATGTACTCATCTCTAAAAGGCTATTTCGGCTAGCCCTGGGCCGCCCACACCAGCCGCCACCCGCCACATGGCCCAGAAGGCCATGCTTTGAGCAAGATCATCCCACACGGTCGCTTGCGAGCCTCGAACTCGAGGTTCCCCCTGAATCAACTTGTCCCAACCGCTGGAGTACACCTATGGGTGTTATGTACTCATCTCCATCATGCAGGATTGTATCCAACGTGGGATCATTTACATGGGAAGGATGTGAATCGTGATTCTGATAACTATGATTGGTTCGTATAATCATTCAGATCGAGATTCTGATAATTATGATTGTGCCCAAATTCACAAACCAGCTTGAGCAATGAGCATGTAGAACATTGGCGTATTTGCAGTCATGGTCAAAATAACGTTGCTGAATAAATACGTTAATGATGTTATGAAACATTTATCAATGTGTGAATGTTCATCAAATATTACACATCACAAATAAACAATATTTCAGAATCTAGCTCAAACAATTACATGTATTATTGTTTGTAGCATTGCTCGCCTACAAAAGCAGCTATCCGCTGTTTTTACAGCAAAAATGTTGGGACACTACCTCAGTTCTACCCTGTTAATCTGGAACACTACCGCGAGTAAGAGGCATCAGAAACCTTGATGCCTCGAGGGTCAGCTCTTTCGATGCATAACCCCATTATTGTGAAAATGGCTTGAATCTACTTATCGCTAAGCTTCCCAAAGCGAATTAATCGCTAGGACCAATCATCTTCTCTGGCACTACAAGTTGGTCGAATTCTTCAGCAGTCAGAACTCCCAGTTTCAACGCGGCATCCTGCAAAAGCAAAAGGAACTGTCAAATTCACACGCAAATGAAGTGATTTCGTGACAAACAAGAACTGCCACTCACCTTCAAGGTAGTTCCCTCTTTGTGGGCTTTTTTGGCGACGGCTGCAGCATTATCGTAGCCAATTTTCTGACATAACAATCATGGAATCAGGTTAGTGTGGGAATTATAGAATGGTGAGACGGAGGTTGCAAAGGAAGTGTGACGATTTACTTACAGGATTCAATGATGTGACCAGCATGAGGGACTGAAAGATTGTAAACAGAAAAGGAAAGAAAACAAATTAGAGAGCCAGCTTCCGAGTCATGGTACAGAAGTATCGAGGGCTTGACTAACCTCGTGCAGTAACTTATGAATCCTTCCCCTGTTAGCCTGAATACCTCTCACACAGTTTTTCTCGAAAGATGAAGATGAATCGGCAATCAATCTGACAGACTGCAGGCATTGAGCGGAAAAAGAGTCAGATCACCACGGATGGAGGCAAAAAGAGATTCCTTGCCATCACAGAAATATTATGAATTTTGATGTGTCGATGACGACAAGTTTTACACTTTGTGCCTTGTATCTTAATCAACATTCTTAATCGGGCATTTAAAAATTCAAGGGAGGGAATAAGTTCTGGTAAATGCAATGTAATACATTGTACTACAAACTGTAAAAGAAAGAAAGAAATCATATGTACCTGTAGAAGAGCACTGGCAATAAGAGGTTTGTATACATTCAACTCAAAATGGCCATTTGATCCACCAACTGTTACAGCCACGTGATTTCCCATAACCTGCATTTGTTTAATATTAGCAAGAAATCTACAGAACAGTTAAGAGTTTGGTCGGTTTCAATAAGCATTTTTATACTGAAATGCTAAACAAAATAGCAGCCACTCCATGCACATCCCACACAGAAACTGGATAGACATCAATTAAATCTCTCACAGAATCTGCATGCTCTCCAGTTCATTTTACTCCCCAAAATAAGTAGATAAACCAAGCATACCTGGGCACAGACCATGGTGAGGGCCTCACACTGAGTTGGGTTCACCTTACCCTGAAATTAAACGAGCTCACAATAAATACCACGCAAAGCATGTCATTGACTAAGAAAACATGCAGCAGGGGGCCAAGAAATTACAGGCATAATACTGCTGCCAGGTTCATTTTCAGGAAGAATGAGTTCCCCCAGACCGCATCGTGGACCACTGAACAGGAAAAAGAGCTTCAAAAATCTAGTCAAGACCAAACATATAAGAACAAAATCAGGTGGATCCCATGAGAATAATATACCTTCCCAAGAAACGAACATCATTTCCAATCTTCATGAGAGAAGCAGCAATTGTATTTAGGGCTCCACTAGTTTCAACAAATGCATCATGAGCAGCCTGAAAAAAAGAACTGGTTTCATCACAAATACAGAACCTAACTGAGCAAAATAACTAGCTATTATCATGTTACAACAGCAAACACAAAACTCCAGGAAATGGGAGATACCAGAGCTTCAAACTTGTTCTCAGCTGTTACAAATGGTAACTTTGTCTCCTCTGCCACAGCAGCGGCAATTTTCACATCAAACCTTAAAAAACAGCCGAAAACTTTTGATATGCATTCCAGAGAACCAGTGGAGGAAACAGGTTGCTTACTTACCCTTTCTTAGTGTTCAAACCCGTCCCAACTGCAGTTCCTCCCTGAGCAAGCTGTTCAAGTGGACATAACCAGTCAGAGAAAGGGACTAAAACAGAGGGATGGGATAAGGGGGTGAGAAGTTGGTTTAGCCCAAACCTGATACAAGCGAGGAAGGGTGCACGAGACTCGTTCAATGCCATACTTAACCTGAATATACAGAAAAAAAATGAGTGCTATATATTTGACTAGCAACAATGAGGATGAGAAACAAAAACTACAAAACAAAAGTCAGATCAAAGATGGCCACCAACATAGTTTGCTCTCATTGCAAAAAAATATTCATTTCAAAGTTAACTATGAAGTAAATGAATATTATTTGAGTACAACTACGTACTTATATAAATGGAATATAACAATAACTTGAATAGGCCGTGAAGGGAATTCATAGACAAAAATTCAAGGTCATTATATCATGGCAGATCTCCCAGAGATCACTACGATCCATCCCAGTAATGAAACTGACTAAGGCATTCTATGAATGTATGAAGATCTTACTTGTGTTGCATATCCACTGAACTCCTGCCCAAGTGTCAAGGGTGTTGCATCTTGAGTGTGCGTACGCCCAATTTTAACGATGTCCTTGAACTCATTCGACTAATCCACAAAGAAAACAAGAGAGCTATGAATCTTATTGTTAAAACTGAAATAACACAAGGATTGAAGATAATCTGTGACCGAAAATTATTGAGCCTGAAGTATAATGAGAAATAAAGCAATTAGAAAAAACATAAATAGTTCCTAACAATATATACTCGTGTCCTCCCTCTCAGCACAAATAAAGAAGAAAGCAAGCATAAACATAATATATATAGCAAGCTTTTCATGTCCGTTTAACCCCATCTAGTGACTATAGAATTACAAACCACACCAATAGTTCAATTCTGTCAAAGGAGATAGAAAAGAACGGCACCAACAACCGAAGGCAAAAGGTACCCATGTTAAATTCCTCAGTAATGATAAACCTTAAGTTATACTAGTAACTAACAAGCCATAGATAAATAGAGTAAGCACAGTCAAACAGTTAAACAGATTTCACACCAGCCTTTAACAATGGATATAGAGATCATTACCTTTGATTGCAATGTTGTGTGCAGCACTTTGAGATTTGGTATTAGTCTTGAATTTACTTCACGTGCAGCTGCAATATGCATCACCTGTTTATTAAAAGACGCAAAATCCATCAGATGGGAAACTTGATTTATCCTGAAAGCTCAACTGGTCACCAGCAAATAAGAGATTTATAGTACAGTCCTACAGCAGAAGACTTACTGTTGGAAAAGTATCATTAGATGATTGAGATCTATTCACATGGTCATTTGGATGCACAAACTTCTCGCCACGACTGTGCCCCAGGATTTCAGAAGCTCTATTGGCAATAACCTGTAAAAATCCGCAGGAGAACAATTAATCCAAACAGAATACCTGAAAAACTTAATGTAACAATTAAAACGTCCAACTGAATAAAAAAAATTTAGACAGCACATGGAATAACTTTTAACAACCTCATTAGCATTCATGTTGCTTTGAGTACCACTTCCAGTTTGCCAAACCACCAACGGAAAATGATCATTTAATTTTCCATCAGCAACTTCTTGTGCCGCTTGCATAACTGCCTTCCCTATGTTGGGGTCTAGACCATAATCTATATTCACCTGAAAGTGCCAAGAATAAAATTTGTAGCGGTAAAAGCTAGAGGTAAACATCCAGCTGCAGCACGAATAGAAACTAGGGATAAACATTCTGATGAAATATTGACAACCCTACAATTCACTTAGCTAGACATATCAATGAAATTTGAGAAGATGAACTTATGCAAGTGTATATAAACCCAATATAAAGATCACAAAGAGAAGTGAAATGAGTGAAGCGCTTGGCAACCTTAGCGGCACATTTCTTAAGAGTGCCGAATGCACGAATAATCGGTTCAGGCATTTGTTCTCGCTGACCACCAATATCAAAGTTCTCGAGCGATCGTTGAGTCTGAGCTCCCCACAACCTGAACAAAGAATCAAACAACAAACGTCGTAACCATAACTTTCAGCTTCACCTACACACTTACAAACCCACACCGTACTGGATTACAACAGTCTGCCACATCAAACATCCCCGATCGATCAAAAACTACAAAATCCATTTCCCTATATGCATCTCAATGCTAAATAGCTGTGCTAAATGCTAATCAAAGAGCTACATATAAACACAGCTTTTATCACGTCTTGCCAGATCGATCCACAACAAAAACACGCACACAAACAAACAAACAAAATCACTATCACTGTCACAGATTGAAAGAGATTAACGGAAAAAGTATACAGCGACGAGCACCAACTTGTCAGAAGGAACATTGATAGGCCCAAACGTATCGTATTCCGTCCTGGTGGACGCCCATCGCAAAAACGACGTCGTTGAAGCTGCCGACCGGTAACTCGACGCCCGACGGCAAGCGATCAACATTGCCATCTCCAACAATCTCACAAACGCTTCTTCGCACCTGAAATTTAAATTTTTCAAAAAAAAATAAATATCACAGCCAGAAGTTGTTCGATAAAGTGTGTGTCGACGGCGATCACTTACCGGAAAAGCAGTCGTCGTCGTCGGCGCCGCCGCAGACGGAGGAGGAAGTGGAATACGATGGAGTTTGTCGTGGTGGTGTTTTAGCGGATTTCGGCACGCTTTTTCACGCCTTTTGTGAAAAGGCTTTTGGCCCAGTGCCCGTACTCCATTTGTTTTATTCCTATTGGACCGCCCGATCCTAACCTTTGGGCCGCTATTCCCATTTGATGCGTTTTGTTTACTTTCACTAGTCCTCACTACATAATCAAGTTTTATGATTTATCGCATCCGAGTGATCGAGCAAGTGGTTGAATGTCTGAGTAAATATTTCAATGCTTATGACTTCAATTCCCGACCGCTTTAGTGTAAGAATTTTCTTCTATAGAAGCGATCAATATGTAGCTGACTATTGGACACTATAATTTACCTACTGACGGACTGTGAGGAGGAGGGATATTTCTCCTTTACTTCAGAGTTTCAGGCATTTTTCTTTCCAAGTTATTTGTATGTTAATTCATTTCTACAATTTTTAGTTTATTAAAACTTTTAATTGATATTATTTAGCTTGCCGGTCCATTACTGTGATTGATTATATTTTAGTTCAATCAATTTATTTTAAACCATCACTGAATAAAAAACTTCGCCAACGTGATAAGTGTCTTCGTGGTATAAGATAATCAAACCATCGATAACAATAACGTGAGCGCGAGGCTTTTGGATAGTACCAGTAAACGACCGCGATGATGAAATCTGGGAGGGGAGTATAAGTGAGTCCATAAATCACTTAGTTCATATATAAGTGGTTGATCAATCACTTAACTTGTTATAAGTGAGTCCATAAATCACTACCAATGTTAATAAATGTATAAAGAGAAGAAGAATAAGTGTGTGTGATGGTTGATGGTGATTTGAGGTTGGATCCCTTGTAGTTGTGGAGAGTGATGCTCATAGAATTGAACATATTTAATGTTCAAGCTGATTGAGAGGGTAGCAGGTAGGAAGCTGTTAATGTATGCAGTTAGTAGGGTTTTCATTTAGTAGCAATTTGGTGCTTTAAACACAACTATTTGAATCAATTTTTCATGCAAGTTAAAGTAAACCCCTTCGTTTCACTAAGGGTGGCACACTAGGTTTAGCCTCTTGAATTAATGTGAAGAAAATGAGAGAATGAAGCTGAGTGTAGAAAGTAAAAAGTATAATGAGTGGATGAGATGGTAGGAATCTTGCCAAAAATGGAAAGCATGTCATTTTAAAAAAATCTCAATAAGGCAAGTGTGTCACTCTCAGTGAAACAGAGAGAGTATATCAAAAGTACTAAGGGGAGAGAATGGAATATAAAAATTGAATGCTATTAGAAAGAAGGGAAAAAAACAGACTCAAATGGAAGGTGGGGTGGATAAGGTATTGCAACTGTGTTTGATGGAACTATATTTACAAATAAAATCGACTTATTTTAAAAGTGTGAAATATTAATTTTTCTTTTCTTTCCAAATTTGACTTTCAAGATTAGCATTTTTTTACTGTTTACGAAACACCGAAACATGTTTATTTATACGCAAAACAACTTATTCGTCATGCATTTGTCAGGCACAACTCAGCTGCAGAATCATCAATTTGTCAAGAAGTAGGAGCTTTTTGGACAGTGAATCACATTAAAAAGGAGAAGGAAAGGAATAGAATCCCATGGACAAACAAAGGAGGGAGAAAACTTGGAATGATGAGTAGTGGCAGTAGGGGGGTGAAAATAATATGGAAATTGTGAAAAGTTACAAAAGTAGGAGCAGTGAATTTTGAAAACTAAGGGCTGTAATAGTATACATTTTTCAAATTTTCAAAATGAAAATTAATCAGTAACACATCACAAAGTTTTGTTTTCGACCGCTTAACCTTAATACTCCCTCTGTTTCTCTATTATTGGCACACTTTCTTTTTTGGGTTGTTTATTTTATATTGGCACACCTTCCAGTTTTGGCAAGATTCCTTCAATTTCATCCACTCATTATACTTTTTACTCTCTACCTTCAATTTCATCCACTCATTTTCTTCACCTAGATCCAAGCACATGAACATATGGTGCCACTGTTAGTAAAACGGAGGGAGTATAACCAAAGCGGTGATTTGATGTCGGTTTTTATTTACTACAACGAGGTTCTTATAATTTTAAATTCTTTAAAATACATCTCATAGTATAAATAATTATAATTAAACCTTAACTGTTATTTGAACAGGGTTTTATATAATTGGTTCAAGTAATCTACTATATAGTAGGCTCCAGATAAATAGTTTACTATTAGCATATGATCAAAAAGTTACTTTCTACTCTGTAAAATTGTGGTTTGAATTCTCAGCTAATGTTGATGGCCCCAATAGACCTTCTTAGTAGCATTATATCATCAGTGGTTATAATGAGTAAGAACACCTCTCTTTCACACATATATCACTGCATGTGTTGGAGTAGGCCCAAAGCCCAGCTTGGTTGGGTGGGTGATATAAAATACTCGTTCCGTCCCGTCAGTAACGACATATTTACTTTTTCAGTGTTAAACTTGATAAACGTTGATTATAAATATAAATTAATATATATTTCATACATAATAAAAATATTATATCTATTTTCTATATATTATTTTTTATGTGAAGTCATTATATGTAGCTAGAGATATTGACGATCAAATATGATCATTGAACACCATAAAAAAAATATATATGTCAATATAATGGGACGGAGGGAATACTGGCCATAAACAGTATAAACCCCAGTTTGATTGCGTGAGGAATAACAAGAAAGAACAATTCCATCAATGATCATTGATGATCAATCAGTGGTAGAGAAGAAGAATAAGCATCAATATTAAGAATGCCCACCCTCTAGTAACTCGCTTAACAATGTCACATTTTCTAATTTAGTCTGTTGTTTTATATGTGTTGCATTTTCTTTTATGTTAGAAACGGCCTAATTTCCGTCTACGTCTAATTAATTTTTTTTATATTTACGTTCAACCTTCTCCATACAATCTCACTTGCTTGGAAAATACGGTCAAACAGTGGTATGCTACTTTTATAAATCAACGAGCGGGAAGAAGAAAAGGCAGGAACAGTATGAATGCTCTCTCATTCCCTCGTTTAATAGATTCACCCTTTCTAATTTAGTTTGTTTTTCTACAAGTGTCACATTTTCAAATTTAGCAGTATGTTTTTCCATAGTTGTCGCATTTCCTTTTACATCAGAGTGGAGATGATTTTCATCTATTCAGTGATCTTCTCATTCCCAGTTTGCTTAAAAAATACGTTTAGACCGCAGTAAAAATCAGTGAAAAAGAAGAAAAAATACAACAGCAACATGAATACTCTCCTGTCTCTTCCCTCAACAGCATCACACCTTCTAATTTAATATAATTTTAATCCACTCATTAATCTCTTTACACTCTACATTTAGTTTTCTCCATGTACTTACGCTTGCTTAAAAATACGTTCAAAATAACATACGTAGTCATAAATAAAAATTAAAAAAAAAACCCAGGAGGTGAGCAGACAATGAGGTCAGATCATAGCCCTTAAAATTTAAAAACATTTAGAAAAACATAGAAGAGGGCATAATCAATTAATCATGAGTCAATATAATAATAATTGATGATTTGGCTGGCACTATTATTTGAAATTGAAAATCCAAATTTCCAACAACTATATTGATATATTAGATGGATCATTAGTTGATTCTCATGCCCCCAACCCAAGTCAATAATTGATAAGATGGTGTTTGTTTGTGTTTGCGTACCATTATTATTAGTGTTTACGAACTACCATTAGTTGTTATCGTATGGTCTGCACTATTTGTTGGATTTCTTGTTGTTTTGTCCACCAGCATGCTTTCCCAGCCTGCATTTTATTTTCCAAAGTTCCCATCCTCTACTTCCATTAAAATGGAAATGGAAAATACGACTCCCTCTGTTTCACTGTGTTTGGCATCATATGTTTAGGTGTCGTTTTTCTGTAAGTTGAAACGTGTGGAGCAAATTGAGTGGGGAGAGTAAAGAGTTTAATGGCTGGTTGAGAATGGTATACTTTTTGCCACGGAGGAAAATGTAATAAACTTAGAAGAAGAATATACAGGTATGGTATGTGTGCCAAACTTACGAAAACATAGGGAGTAAGTTACAATGACATGGTTTTAAAGAACTTAGGTCGTGTTCTGTGGAACTCATATGAACTAATATGATCTTATCTGAAACGAACTGATATATCCGATCTTCATTTTCAAAGGGAAACCGCAAACCTGAAGTTAGTCTATTAGTCATGCAATCGGTACTTCCATTCAGTTCATTTATGTTCAGTTAAATATATACTTAAGTTAATTATACGCAATTCACAAAGGTGTACATCGAATTTATGATTTTCTTATGAAAATAATCAATATTAAACATCAATCAACGGTGTTATTATCAATTATTAAAATAATAAAGCACGTAATAATAAATAGCTTGGCCACAACATACAAGATTTGTGAAAGTTATGTACTATCGCATTTATTATTTTCATTATCTTTGAAAGTAAAATAATAGACCAATAACCTAAACATGACTTGTAAAACGGGACGATATGTCTTTGGTGGCAAACATATGTCCTGTAAACTACAGTTTGGTCTTATTAACAAAAGATAAAAACAGTTCGGTCTTTAAAAATAATGATTAATTAAGGGTAAAGTTTTGGGAAAGATCGTTTTCCCATAATCTTATAAAAAGATGGAGTTTAATTAAAATAATAAAAAATTATTATACAACGTGTAATAGTTGGGGTATAAAGTTTATAACCCGATTCATGTAAATAAAAAATTTTATCTTTATTTCTTCTAGTTTACACTTTAAATCTTAGTATTTTCATGGCTTATAAAAAAATCGTCTTTTAAGAGACGGGCTCTTAATTAAGTGTGATTAAGAGAGAGTGAGGTAGAAGACAATCAAATTAGTGGCTATTGTCGCGGTTAATCATTGACACTTTTTGTTCCCGGAATGGTAGTAAACAATAATCAATCAGTCCCTTTCAAGGTAATATTTAATACTGCTCCGGGATATTTACTGACAAAGGAACCAAAACACAAGGTTGATTATGTTTGCAGATTAACCTGAACAGCCTGCACCCAGTAATTACTGCTGTCTGTAATTCTTGTGTTATTTTATTCAAGTCATGCTCTTACAATTTATTTTGATTTAGTCAAATTTGTTTTATTTTAATTCAATCATTATTAGTATTATTTGATTTACTTAATTTTGATTTCTTATTACTCCCTCTGTATTCGTGATTGACTTGATAGTTTCAGGTGCTGTTTTTTTAGATCGATTGAATTGCTACGAGAGTAAACAGAAGCACCTATGAGTGAATGAAAATAAGCTGAACTGATGTGTAAATGATCGTTACTGCCATCTCAATAAGCCCTGTTTTCCAGGGGTTATCTGCACTTCAATTTAAAATTAGTTCGGTTTAAATTAGTCTAATTCAGTTCAGCTCAGTTCGACATAAATTGTATTCAACAAAATTTAACGTAATTTAGTTATGTGCTATTGTTTTTCAACACACTTATTTCAATTCAAACCCATTTAGATCGATTCAGATAAAGTTTAGAGAACTACGTATAAGCTCAAAGCCTCACTCTTCCCTTCCTATTCACACTGAAACTAATAAAACTGGACTAAGAATAATAATAGGGAAATTAAATTAAATTTTGTTAAATTAAAATATATTCAATTAAACTGAATAAAAATAACTTAAATAGTACTGCACATGGTACGACTGGAAATAAAGACGTGTAAAATTTAGTCAACGATAAACGTTAAAGGCATCATACCGTTAACCAGTTAAAAAGGTAATTTGAAACAGCACAATCATAAGCTCGCAGCAGGTGGAAATATTCAATAACGTCAAAGTCTAGAAAAAAGACGGTATTTTTATATGTGTATGAAAATATGAGTTTAATTAAAAGAGTCCGTCTCTTGAAAGACGGTCTTTCCATAAGTTATGGAAAGACCAAGGTTTAAAGTGTAAATTAGAAGAAATTAAGATAAAATTTTCGGGTTGCAAGAACCGGGTTATAAATTTTATAACTACTACATGTTTCATACTAAAACTTTAATATTGCAACTAAGACCTTTTACCTTTTATTATTATAATCAAACCTCGTCTTTCCATAAGCTTATGGAAAGACCGTCTTTCCTAAGACTTTGCCTAATTAAAATAATAAAAATGTAAATGATTTTAGCTGTAATATTTAAAATGTATTATGCACCGTGTGTTAGTTATAAAGATTATGACCAAATTAATGCAATGCAAAAATTTTATCTTTATTTATTAAAATTTACCGTTTAAACCTTAATTTTTCCATGACTTATTAAAAGACCGTCTTTCAAGGGATTGAGCTCAATAATCAAAACTCGAAAAGGAAGAAAACGACCACACGCACAACATAAGAAAACAAAACAAGAGGGGCATAAGCGACAATAATAAGCACTCCTTTCTTGGTAAAAATAAACCAAAAGAATTTTGGTAAAATTACAAATACCCCCGTTTTCTAAATCTAGCCCATGTACATAAGCCATGTGTTTTGACAACAAAAGTATACCGTTCAACTAATATTGGCATACTTTTCCGTTAACTTTCTCAATTCATATTTGATCATAAATTTTATATAGTTTATGAGCAGCAATATTATCATATGAGTTGCCGTTACATTCTTTGTAACATGTATTTTTTAAGAGTTATTAACGGTCAAATATGCGTTGAGAAAACTTGCTGAAAAATGTGTGATAAATAGTTGAACGGAGGGAGTAAAAAGAAATCACTGCTGCTAATTATAGAGTTTAGCTTACACTCAGGCCTTGTTCTCCATAAATAATTTTATATTGAATCAAATAAAAAATTAAATCAAAATGAATTGAGATAAAACTAAATAGAGTTAAAAAAATATAAATAATTGTTCAAAGTTAAATTAAATAGTATTAGATTAAAATTTCATTGAAATGAATTGAACAGAATTAGAATAAAAATAAATTGAAAATAGTACTGTATAAACTTAAACTGAGGACTTGTGTGGCTGCGATGAGATCAGGATTAAGAGGGATATTTTTGCAAATTGTGAAACTGCCCCTTTAAAAATTGGTGAAAAATATGTTTTTTCACCTCAAAATCTTAATGATGTGTAGTGTCGTAACACATTATAGTGTGTTAATGTAAGTTAATTTATTTTTATATAAGCTGAGAGTCACATCACTTGTTATCAAATTCTCTCTATTATGTAGTTAATAGTAAATAATCAGTTATACTCACTCCGTCACATCTTAAATTACAATCTAATTATTGCACATCGTTCAAGAAACATGTTTGACCGTTTATATATTTAGCTATGTATAATAACGGTAAACAAAAAGTTACATTATAGAAACTACTTGTTACGGTGAATTCAATAATATCACATACGGTAATATCATGTCTCATATATCTATTCAAATATGCTGTCAAACTTTAATAGAGAATAATATTATAAAGTAAGTGGGTAATTTAATCTATGACAGAGGAAGTAGTGAGGTTGATGTTAAGGTTCCGTTCTCTCAAACTTGTAGTTACTCAATTAAACTAAAATTAAATATAGTAAAAAATAAAATAAGATCACGTGTTTTACGAAACTATGATTATAAGGAAAACTGACTTTGGCCATATCTCTAAAGTTTAACTGAATTGAACTATTTGGAATTGAAACAAATGTATTAAATAGTAATAATATGCTCATCAAATCAAATTTTGAACTAGATTAAACTAAACTAAACTGAAATGAAGTGCACATAAATTTTGGAGAACGTAGAATGGAAAACCTTATACCTTTCATCTATATATAATTATACTTTTAAATTAATATACTACCAAACACTTTATTAAATGGTAAAGTTCTGGGAAAGATGATTTTTCCATAGGTTTATGGAAAGACGTGATTTAATTAGAATAATAAAAGGTAATATATCTAAATTGCTATATTAAAAAATTATTATGTAATGTGCAGTAGTAATAAAATTTATAACCCGATTCATGCAACCCAAAAAATTTATTTTCATTTTTCCTAATTTACACTTTAAACATTGATCTTTCCATGACTTATGAAAATACTGTCTTTCAAAAGACACACTCTTATTAAATACAAAATTATTAAATACACATTCTATATTGTGACAAAATTTTCATAGTGAGCAAAAGTTGATCATAATGAAGCATACCCCACAATTTACGTAAAATTTTTCACCATGTAAAATGCCTCCCACAATAAATATAATTAACATGCAAATAGGAATGGGAAATAGAAGTACCAAAATGAGTTTCCTTTTTTATATAGGGCGGGTGTGGGACCGGGCCGTCTACGGCTATGATCTGGCAGACAGAGTGATGCCAGCCTAGCAATTTCCATCATTTGGAGTGGTGGGTCCCCCACCCCCTCCACCCACATCCACATGCCGAATGGCTCATGCCAATTCTGCCCCTTGCCCTGCTTCCTGCCCGCTGCCCGTCTATTCATCAATCATCACTATAAATGCCCTATTTAATTCCCAAATAGGAGATAATGGATAATTACCTATAAGCTAATAAATGACCATAAAACATTTCAACATGTATTCATTGGTATTAAGTTTTAAATAAACGTTATGTATATGGAGGAGCAGGGGTGTTCAATGCGGGTACCCGCATGTGTAGGTAGTTGAAAATACGGTCAGTGACTCGGCCAAGAAAAATATGGTACCCATCGCATTGATAGGGTCGGGTAACTGGTTAAAAATTTAAATTTTTGTGATAAATTGTAATTTATTATGTTACATATATTTGTATTAGTGCAAGACAAATATCATGCCGATGATGGCAACATAGTTTTAACGATTGAATTCTGATCATGGCATTTTTGTACAAATATTTATCACCTTTTATCATTTTAAAATTCACCATGTACTGATCACTAAGAGTAACAAGTCCGTAATCATCTTCATCATTCCCTGGTTTGGATGAACTTAACAAAATATGCTGAAATGACGAGAAAAAATCATTGTGTTAATTTTTCTTAAAATTTAGTGGAGAGGTTACGTAAGTTTGATATGAAATTTGTGAAGACCAAATGTAAATATTTTTAATTGGATGTACGTCTAAATAAGGTTGTGATCGTGGGCCCAAAAGAAAATTTGAGGCTGAAAGAGAATTGACGGAATTCATAAAGAACAATTGAAGATTTTGGATTGAAAGAGAATGATTGAAAATTTAGCACTTGAATATTATGTTAATTCACATGATTTAATAATTAATAATACATATGTATGGGAATTGAATGTTAGTCTAGCGGTTGAAGTCTAGTGCTACTACCATGAGGTCATGGGTTCAATTCCCACCAGGGCAAGGGGAGGGGAGAGATTTTACTGGGGGCTCATTTGAATTATTACCCAATTTGTTTTTTTTAAATAATACATATGTATGGACAACTAAGAATTGGAGTAGATATATAGAAGATATTATATAATACTAAAATTAATTAAATATATTTGAATTTTATCGGGTACCCAAAAATAGTATTTTTGCGGTCAAGGCCTAGACCCGTTAAAATGTAAAAATTTTGAGGCGGGTACCCGACTATGAAAAATAAAAAGTACCCAATTATTTTAAATCGAGTTGGGGATGGACGGGCCAGGTATTTTTGAACACCCTGTGTAGAAGTAGAAGGTGAGCCCTCACTACAACACCTCACCTGATGAGGAGGTTAAACATCTGATGGCCATTTTCTAGTGCTCATAAAATAACCTTCGCGGTAGTAAATTTCCATTGTGTGATTGAAATAATATGAATTCATACTTTTAGAGTACTTAGCTATATATGTAAATACTTGGGCAATTACGTGAGTGCAATGTTAAGTTTATGTTTTGTGTGTGTGGATATGGTAAATAGTATATGTGTATCGAGATGTTTGACGGAAGTAAGTTGTTGAAATATCTTTATAACGGTTAATACTCGAGTTTATCGAACAAGTAGTTTATATGTCAAACGTCTAAGTAAAAATTTTGTGATGATATTTCAGGCAAAAATTTGAGCGATTAAAAAGTAAAACGAAAGAATTACCTGTTTAAGCGTTGCACTACAATGTGTTTTAACTTTTTTATTTAGAATGTACAAATATATACGTCATGTTAATAAATCAGTCAATAACTATTTAAACAACAAACTAACCCATATTACGCTGTAGATTAAATTAAAGCTCAGATTTTTTTTTTTAAAAAAAAGCTTATGAATGTAAGCATGATCGGATTATCACTCTATGAGTGAAAACTGAAAACTGAAAACTGAAAACTAAAATCTAAAAACTAAAAAGTTAATTGTATTTGAGTATGTACTACTACTTCACACTATGTAATTTCTTTCTTAGATCATCTGAAAAAACATTTTCATATAAATACACCTCTTCATGCTACCATGTTTTTCTATTAACGACACACTTACTTTAATGATGTATTTTTTTTATGTTGCACAATTTTTAATTTTTTATAAAATTCCTTCAATTTTTTATTCACTTATCATGCTTTTTATTTTCTGCATTCAATTTCATCCACTTATTTTCTTTACCTAAATTCAAGCATCTAAACCTATAATATCACTATTAATAAAACGGAACGAATATGATTTGCCCCCACTGGCCAAACTAAACTTAAAGTATGCCCTCCCCACAGGACCTACGCCCGGGATCCCTGGGCTAGGGGCAATGTGTAATAAAGTGCTAAATACAGTTTTATATTTAAAAACAAGATTCTAATTACTCTCTGTGGTCCCTTTATAATGACTTCAATTTTTTGGTACTTCCTATGGTTCTTTTATTATGTTTTAATTTTTGGACACAAATTTTTTTAAAAAAACAAATAAATGGTAGAGATTGTATTGAAAGTATAAAAAGTAAAATGTGTGGATAAAAATAATCTAAAATTTACTAAAAGGGGAAGGAGCCAATATAAAAAAATCATCCAAAAAAGGAAAGTGAGCCATTATTAGTGGAACGGAGGGAGTATAAATTTTTCAAAAAGATAAATAAATGAAAGATATTACATTGTAAGTATAACACGTAAAATATGTGGATAAAAATAATTTAAAATTTATAAAAAATGAAAGGAGCCAATATAAAAAAATTATTAAAAAAATAGTGATAAATTATTAGAAAACGGGAGGGAATACTAATCCCACCGCATTTCTTCTTTCTGCACTCTGACTCTTCTTTAATACCACTGTACCATCATTTTTACTCTTTTTTTTGTTTTGTTCGATTTTCTTTCCTTTTATTTTTTATTTTTCTTCTTATTCCAAGCAAGAGGTAACTTAATTCAATATTTTAATATCACTGTACAAAGTCTTGTTTTGGATCGGATAATTGTTAAATGAGGACATTTTATAATTAGTAAGACTAATAAGGTAGTTTGATATTTACTTCTATTTATTGCAATGAGATACAATTACTATTTGATAACCTTTTCAAATGAATTTTAACATAAAAATAATTACTTTTTAAATAATTTAAATGACATGTTATAAAATATAATTAATTTTTATTGTATTCAATTATTATTTAACAGTTTCTAACTATATTAATTAATTAGTTCACTTTTTAACTCATATAGTTTTCTTTAAATGACTAAACATAAAAATTTTAAATAAAAAATATTCTCCTTATTTTGATTAATTAATGATTTTGCGCAACGTGCGATGGTACTCCACTAGTAATAAAGCAATAGTTTTAGAGAGAGAATTTTGATTGATCGACTAGTAGTTATACCAATCATAAAAAAATCTTGTTTAAATAACTTTTAGAGTTAAATAATAATTATTTTTACATTGCGATATATAATAAAAGTTTTTTAAATTTATAAGAATTACATTGTAATAAATAAAAATAAAAAATAAATCATCTAATTAGTTACATCAATTATAAAATGGCCCCGTCTGATGGGATGAGTTTGTTTTTATTTATTGCAAGTTTCTTATAATTTTGAAGTTTTGATATGTATCGCAATATATAAACAATTAGTCCCCATATTTTGTTAAGTTTGTCACACTCACTTTTTTTTTAAGAAATATTTTTATAAGTTTGTCAATTTTTCTTTATGCCAAAAGGTAAATAATTTTTAACTACTCATTAAATTTTTTACTCTTTTCACTCAATTCTCTCTCCACTTCAACTTGCAAAAAAATAAAACAACGTCTGAACCTATGGTGCCAAATATAATGAAATTGAGGGAGTATATTTTACCCTAAAATTTATTGAAACGTGATTGGTTTAACCATGAGTTGTCGAACATGAGACTTTCTCACATGAGACCGTCTTACTATAACTTATGGTGAGACAAGGTACAAACTAAAGTTTTATAAATTACAAAAAGTACCCCATGTCAGCTATATCTTTATATAATTGTACTTAAACCCTCCGTCTCACTATAATATTAGGTGAGACCGTCTCACCCAAATCTTTGTATTCTCACATAGTATATTTTCATAAATCGTGTGTGTAATATATATTAATATAAGACAAAGTCTTGGGAAATACTTTGGAATAATAAAAAGGTAAAATATTTTAGTTGTAATATTAAAATGAGTCCGTCTCTTGAAAGACGGTCGTAAAGACCAAGATTTAAGGTGTAAATTATAAGAAACGAAGATAAAATTTCTGGGTTGCATGAATCGGGTTATAAACCTTATTACTACTACACATTGCATAATAAAATTTTAATATTGCAACTTAGACCTTATATTGTTCCAATTAAATCCCGTCTTTTCATAAGCCTATGGAAAAACCGTCTTTTCCAAGGTTTTGCCTATTAAAATTTATTATGCAACATGTAGTAGTTATACAGTTTATGACTCGAATAATACAATATGAAAATTTTATCCTGCTTCTTTCTATTTTACAGTTTAAACCTTTATTTTTATATATGACTAGAAAGAACGTATTTTAAGAAACGTACTGACCAAAAAGTTTAGGTACAAATTAGACACACACGGTCAGACACCACTATTTATTTTCCCTTTTTCCTTTATAAAAAAATAAAATCCCGTACCTCTCTGTCCATATATGTAGCAGTATAGCATCATCTCATGCGCCAATCTCGTGTCGGCAAAGACCAAATGAAAGTTACCAAATTTGAACATGCAAAGTAAATTGCTGCGGTATTACCGTATTAGTCACTCCTAACCTAATTTCCGTACCAGTAATCCTTTCCTTTTCAAAAATTTAGATTCACATGGTTTCCCCTGAGAGTTTGATGGCTCCGAGTCTTTTATGAAAGGCGATACCCTTGCCCTCAGGGTTCAGTAGCGTCGACACCACAATCATCACTGATGAGGTAAATCACAATAGATACTAGGGTTAAACCTTGTCAAACCCCTGATCCACGACTGTACCCGTTGCCCGCAAGGGACCCCTCCATTGGAGAAATTTCCATACTATGGATGGCGAGAGTCGAGCCCGCGGTAGCAGGATTGAAACCAGAGGCCTAACCACTTGGTTGATCGTGTGGGTGTCTCCGAGTCTTTTATTAGTACCACGCAGGGCAGACACTAGTATTTTGGAGTCCGTCTTTTGAAAGACGGTCTTTCCATAAGTCATAGAAAGACCAAGGTTTAAACTGTAAATTAGAATAAACTCAGATAAATTTTTGGGTTGCATTAACTGGGTCATAAATTTTATAACTATTACACGTTGTGTAGTAATTTTTTAATATTGTAATTAAAATCTTTTACTTTTTATTATTCTAATTAAACTACATCTTTCCATAAGCATATGAAAATACGATCTTTCCCAAGATTTTGCCAAAGGTAAAAGGTTTTGGTTGCAATATTAAAAATTTATTATGCAACGTATAGTAGTTATAAAATTTATGACCCGATTAATGCAACCCAAATTTTTTATCCGAAACGTTTATCTTTCTATGACTTATGGAAATACCGTCTTCCAAGAGGCGGACTCCTAATTAAAACATGTAAAATTTACAGTTTTTCTCTCAATGCAAAGTTTTGGAAAAGACCGTCTTTCCATAGGCATATGAAAAGATGAGGTTGAATTGTGATTATAAAAATGTAAAAGGTTTTAGTTGCAATATTAAATTTTTTATTATGCAACATGCAGTGATTATATGTTTATGACCCAAATAATACAATCCAAAATTTCAATTTTAATTTCTCATAACTTAAAATTTAAACCTTGATTTTTCCATAACTTATGAAAAAACCGTATTTCAAGAGACGGACTCTTCTCTCAATATACAGTAAAATAAAAATAAAAATGAGACCCGTATATAATTACTAAGTCGGGGCCAGAGGCAAGAACTTCATATGCTTCCAGTGTAAGGCTGACCTGTTACCGCACCAATTCTTACCCATTTGAAACTCATCGATCCTCACAGGTTTACTACTAGCAAAATTTCTAAATATCAATCATGTTCTATACACTAGAAAATTTTATACGTGCGAATTTTGTATGTAATGAGGTGAGAGTCCAATCATATTTTAACAAGTGTTAATTAAAAGTTACATTTATATATATCTTTATTTTTCTCCACTTAAATTTAACACTTGTTAAAATCTGAGTGGACCCTCATCTCCCCAGAAAATTTTGTATGTTAAGAAAATAAGTATGCTGGGGGTGATGGTCCAATCATATTCGGATAAAATCCCCACATACAAAATTTTATGGTTACGCTATCCAATCATTATATGAAGTCATTTTATAACCAATTTGACTAATAATGTAATTTGTATTTATTTGTATTTATTGTAATAAATTTTAAAAATCTTTTATAATATATCAAAAAATTTAAATAATTACTCCTATAATATGAGACAAGTAGTTATTTCAATTCCGTCAGCCTCAAGAGCAAACGATTAAGATTGTAATGTAATATTAATATGTTTTTTTTCTCATGTTCATTCAAATGACACTACTATCAATCTTGTCACATTTATATACATGATAAAGGAGCATGATGAATATGATTCCTTTTTAAACATAAACGATCATAGTATTATTTGCGACAAATTTAATTATACGAAGTACTCCCTCCGTCCCAGCTGTATTTGCACTTTTACTTTTTTGACACTATTCTCTATTAAAGTTTGACCACATATTTGAATAGATATATGAAAAACAATATTATCGTATATGATATTATTCAAATCGTCGTAACAAGTAGCTTTTAAATGTTAAATTTTTATTTACCATTATTATACGTAGGTAAAGATATTAACGGTCAAACATGTGTCTTGGACATCATGCAAAAAGCAAAAGTGCAAAAATAATTGGGACGGAGGGAGTAGTTAATTTTGCACACATCTGAACAGAAATGCTCATCCATAGCCGAACCAACGCGGTGCGGGTCGTGCGATCACACATGGCCCAAAATATTTAAGGGTATATTTTTTTAATAAGTTTTTTTATTTATATATATATTAATTATATATATATATTAATTTTATATTTATCTATCCTTTTAATTTATGTTTGGACCAATTTAATACTAATTTCCTTGAATAACCTTTTAATTTTTTAATTCAAAACTTATACGGACCCAATTATTTTTTTAACCCTGGGTCCAAAATAATTTTTTCGCTTGGTGCCTCAAACTACATGGGACCGGCCCTGATTACTACCGAGCAGAGAGGAGTTTTCTCTTCATAACCAAATAGTTACTCAACCACTGGCTTCAGCCCAGTGGCCAGGGCGTGCGCCCCCCAGATGCATCCCAGGTTCAATTCCGGCCTGGGACATTATTAATTACACCGTGTCAGGTATAGGAGTCTCACTTCGTGTGAGTTATGTGAGAGTCTCACTTCACCTTTGTGTGAGACACAGGGGAGCCTCACCTCCTTTGTGTGAGGCAACTTGGATGTGGTAATAGAACTGGAGTGTGCATTCAAAAAAAAAATAGTTACTCTATTTTGTACCATTCTAACAAAGCAATGGGAATAACTACTAACTTACTCCATCTGTCCCATCCTATTCTGAACAGAATCTTTTCACGGTCTCCAATAAATACGTTTGACTGTAAATATGTGTAGTTACGGACAATAATGACACACATACATTTGATATTTAGAAACTACATATTACGACGAATCTAACCATATCTCATACGATAAAATTATTGTTCATATACCTACTCAAATACGTGGTCAAAGTTTGACATCTTTAACAAAAAAAAAAATCCTGTGCAGAATAGGCTGGGACGGGACGGAGGGAGTACACTGCCTTCATCGCATTTAAGCATATGCCTATCATGTAACATGGGAGAATTTGAAGTGCATGTTAAGATCAATACTAATTACTTCTTTCGCACGGCAATCTAAATATCAATATTATTCTCGGTTATAGACTTATAGATATTTTATGTTATGCTATGGCGAAGCTAATATACATAATGGTCTGATTCGGTCACACTTAAATGGAGGTGATCGTATGAGTAATGAATTATGTGCATATTTTCATGTAAGTAAAAAATATTTACAGAGAGTACTTATTACAAGGTTAAAATATCATAGAATTTTACATCAGTTTATATTTACTCTATCACTTCCTGCAAATGAAGAGTGGAAAAATAAGATACGCAGATCTTGAGGGGGAAGAGATCGAAAAGAGCGTGACATGCATTTTTGGTGAAAATGTCACCGATTTGAAGAGATAAAGAAACATGTTTGGGGTATATTCTATTTGAGAAAACCATTATTTCAAATGTTTTTCTTTAACTTGCTTCCTCTGAAAATTCGTGCATAATACGTAACCTCACAAAAACGATTTTAAATTTGTTCATTCTATAGGATACCATTTTTACTACTCTATTCCTCTCAAAGATGCGTGTGCAACAAGCATTCAAGTCGTTCATTTCTAATTTGGTCATTCTTAAAGTTCACGTGCACATGTCTTAGCTAGGGTAATTGCATAATTATTTTCTTCCTAATATTCATTAAAAACATATAACAAGTTCGGGTAAACTCTCACGAGATGCTTATCATGTCTTGCAAAGGATCTTTCTCATCTTTTTTTTGTCCATTTCCTTTAATATATTGAAAGGTTTGTCAAGGAAAACCCAAACCAGTCTTTGAACATCCAACACTGTTACAATGTTATAAACACCGAGGTTTTTAACATCACTAAGCTAGAAATACAAAGCAAATATGACAATTTTTTTCAACCACAATCGGTCTCAGTGGGATCCTTCCCAACGTGTATCAGCATCAAAGCACTAGAATTAAAGATAGCGAGGTAGGAATTTCCAAAACGAACCAACTCCTTGATATACGTCAAGGGTCTTTCCTAATATTTTCCCTTTCAGAAAAAAAACTCACCAATCCGTTATCCATAATATTTTATGAGCAACACGCAACTTGATAACATTAGCATAAGTCATTTCATAATAATGCCGAAGTTGAAGCATCTATCTAAGCTTCTAAGACCACTAAGCCAAGATTCAAAGGTTTCGAAGGAATTTTGGGGATTTTTAATACCCTTGTTGCTAGTTTTCTTCACTTCTCTAGGGATCTCGAAATCAACTACATAGGTTACCAAACTAGTTGTTGAGGCCTCAAAACTTCGTGCACAACATGATGGGTTCCCTAAACTCTTTGTAAAACCCGTATGTAACGCTTAACATGATAATGTTTTTCTTAGTTCACTTCTTTCCGAACTATATATACAATACGTGACATAGTAACACTTCCCTGAAACCGCAAATAGCATAGGATGTTAGGGTGATGTTCTTCCTTAATTACGTTTTTTCAATTTCTTCCCTAATAAGTATTATGGTAACTTTTCCACCCCTTGCTCATTCCGTTTCAAAATACGTGCACAACACGTATCATGATAACATTCTTCACTGATTCGCCCCTTTCTCAAATTTCGGTGTAAAACTTAATAAGATCCTTTTATTCTCTATATGTTCTTTCTCAATATTTGCGCTCAACGCGTGGCAGTATTCGCGTGTTACACTTAACATGATAACGTTTTTATAGTTTGTTCTTCCCAAATTATATCTGCAGTTTCAACATTTAACACGATAACATTATTTTTTTTATTTGTCCCTATCTGAATTCACAGATGACACGTATTAGAGTAATGTTTTTTCCTAATTAATTTCTTTTCAAAATATACATGTAACAAGCAACATGATAGCTTTCTTCCCTCACTCATTATATTCCAAAATATGTGTACAACACATAACATGATAAGAGTCTTCCTAATTCGTTCCTCTCTCAAATTTGTGCACAAAACACAATAGAGTTCTTCTATTTATAATTAACTCGCCCCTTTCCAAAATTTACGCCTGGTACGTGACATAGAAATCCATTTTTTCAAAAAACCAGTGCTCAAATATTCTTTATGAGGCACCAACCCAGATAAACTACCTACGCCGCACTGACTCGCCCCCAGACAATTGGTTCGATGATTAGGCATCCTTAGGATATTTAGGATGGATGGTTCCAGTCTGAACAGTTAAATCACGCCCGAGAGGTTCAATGAGCACTGTGCTGAATTTCCTTATTATTTTTACGGTTTCACTTCGTCGATTCGACTGAGTGACGAGTCCTCGCATTGGTAAACTGCGCTACTGACAATCAACCTAAAACACTAACTATATGATTTAGAGTATCCATTAACATCCCTATTTGAACCATTTGATTTCCATATTTGAAGTAACCCCCGACACATTCTTCCTTATTCACTCCTTCTTAAATATCGTGGACAACACGTTTTAGGATAAACCCTAACGATTTCAAAAAGTCAATCCTCGTAACTGCAATCGTCATTGTTTCCAACAGTTATACCCTACACTGTTTGCCCCGATAACGCTATTTCCTAATCTATTCCTGTCAGAGTCCGTACACAGCACATCATTGAATAACGAAATACCCTGATAAATCCATCTTATAATTCGTTCACTATACATACCATACAATAAAATCCCACTTTTTGTCACCAAGGAGGTAAAAGAAAAAACAGTTAAAGAGTAAAAAAACAGCTGAAAAAGAGTCAAAAGAGCGTGATGAAGAGGATTAATACTACTTAATGGTACGTAGGTTGTGAGAACAACAACAATAATAATATTAAAGACGCAGATCTGTCATTTTCTTAATCTGTGCTGTCGTTTTCGCTTACCATACGTTTTTCAGTACTATTAGGCAATTAGTATTAACATAATCATGGTATTATTTTTGCCCCTTAATTGCCATTCCTGAAATTATTCCCCCATACAACAATACATAGTATAACATAACAAAGGCAAAAATAAAACATCTGCCCCTTCTCTTTCTCTTCCTCCCCTTTCCCCTCTTCTCCTCTCTTGCACAGAGCCAAAAGATTCGAGGGGCTGTTCAACAATGAGAGAGAAGATGAGGCTCGTGAAGAGGCTAGTAAGTACGTTGTTTTTGTTCTTGTTTATGTTTAAAAGGGACCCTTTTGAGTTCTCTGTGTTTTCCCCCTTTTTTGAGGTGTTCTTGTGTGGTTCTGATTGAGTTATGAGGTGGGGTTTTTCTCATCAAGATTGTGTTTTGATGGGTTTTTATATCTGGGTTTTTGTTTTTGTTGCGATTTGTGGGGGTTTGCTCGTTTGGTTTTGATGCTGATTCTGTGGTGGAATTAATCAGCTTTTGCTCTACATTGCTGATTTTGCCTTGTTTGATGTGCTCAATTTTAGTTGGGAGGCTTCAAAATTTGTTCTTTTTTGGGTTTATAGTAAAGATCGACCCGATCCCTTGCTCTGTGTAGTCTACATTGTCGTTTCAAGTCTAGGAACTGATTGAAAAGCTCCCCCTTGCCATTTATGGAAAAGGGCTACTGTGTGACTGTGTTTTCTCCCAGTCTAGTTTGACTGTAGAGGCTACTTTTCCATGTTTGGGATCCATTTTTAGCTTGTTGACTTGCAATTTTGATGTTACTAAACTTGGAATTGTGCAGTTTCTTACGTGTACTTCATTAACTGATCTTGTGGATTGGATTATGTATGTTTTCTCTCCTCATAATGTGTCTTTCTAGTAATTCAACTGTGATGTGTGATTAATACGCTCCTGCATTTGTTTTTAGGCAGTGCTCCTATTGTTAGTGGCTTTTTGCAATGGTCAGTTGCATTCTCCAAATGATGGAGAATGCCTGACTATAACGCCCCTCAAACCTCGGCCGCATAGTGTGTCAGTATTGGAGTTCGGTGCAGTTGGGGACGGCAAAACATCAAACACAGTTGCTTTTCAAAATGCGATATTTTACCTCAAGTCTTTCGCGGACAAGGGTGGTGCTCAGCTCTATGTCCCCGCGGGTCGATGGCTAACGGGATGCATTAATCTCACCAGCCATCTTACTCTCTTCTTGGAGAAAGATGCTGTCATTCTTGGATCACAGGTATAACAACTTATGCAGTTTCTTGTTTCACTTCTCTCTACCAACTATTTACATGTTTTCTATGTTCTTACAGCTGTAGGTTGGTTTCTGATGTGACCATTTACTCTCTTTCTTTTCAGGATTACTCCCATTGGGACATAGTTGAACCATTACCTTCATATGGCCGAGGTATTGAAGTAGACGGTGGGCGATATCGCAGCTTGATTAGCGGAAATAATTTAACTGATGTGGTGATAACAGGTTCGAACTTTTTCAGTGAACTTGATGTTCCTATCCTTTCTTATTCAGTATTGTAGGTTTTGATTTTTGGTTGATTTTGTAGGTAACAATGGCACCATTGATGGTCAAGGAGAAATCTGGTGGGAGCAGTTTGATGCACATGTGTTAAACTACAGTCGGCCTCATTTGGTTGAATTTCTTAGCTCGGCCAACGTTTTTATTTCTAACCTCACCTTCTTAAACGCTCCTTCATGGAACATCCGCCCTGCATATTGCAGGTTTGCCTTTCATCATTCAATTCTCAATTTCTGAACTGATATTTATGTACATGTTGGATTGTATTGCTTAATTTCTGGTTATTTTCAGTTATGTGGTGGTTCAAAACATTACTGCTTATTCTCCGCCCGGGTCTCCATATACAACCGGAATAGTACCAGGTTAGTCGAAATTCTTCAGTACATGATGTACTATGCTTCACATATGCATATGACCATCAGATTTAAACACATACATTTTATTCTCAGATTCTTCCGTTCATGTGTGCATTGAAAATAGCAACATTAGCATGAGTTACGATGCAATATCTCTCAAAAGTGGGTGGGATGAGTATGGAATAGCCTATGGAAAACCAACCACCAATGTTCATATAAGAGGGTTACGCCTTCAGTCATTTTCCGGGTCAGGAGTAGCGTTGGGGAGTGAAATGTCTGGTGGGATTTCGGATGTGGTCGTGGAAGACCTTTACATTCATGATTCGTTGACAGGGATCGAGATTAAGACAGCAAAAGGGAGAGGTGGTTATATCAAAGATGTCCTAGTATCTGGTGTGCAATTTGAAAACATTCAAACGGGGTTGAAGGCAACAGGCCAGTCTGATTCTCATCCAGACGAGAAATATGATCCGTCAGCTTTGCCTGTTATCGGCGGAATAACGTTTATGGACCTCGTTGGGACTAATATCTCAGTGGCAGGGAGTTTCACCGGGATAGCTGAATCGCCATTCACTCCATTTTGCCTCTCGAACATATCTTTCTCTCTTGCTTCAGATCCTTCGTCGCCATGGATATGCTCTTTCGTGTCAGGATCATCCGTCAACGTCTTCCCGGAACCCTGTCCCGAGCTTGAGAGCTCATCATCTCATACTTCATCATCATCATGCACTGTCCAGGTTCAATCAAGTAGTCTAGTCTCGAGTTTATAATACAAATTATTCTTCATCACCATCACATTTATAAAAGGATTCGATACTCCGGTTCTGGTGTATAATCTCTTCGAATAAAATGCGAGCCAGGGTTCTTGGGTCTCAGCATTCATCAGTGGCGAGCAGAATTCCAGAAGTGGTGTTTAGTGTCAAATCTGTTTTGTTCTCATTGTACAGCATCAATATCTTCATTCACTTTTGTAAGAAAAAGTTTTGGTAGTGCAGTACTTTTGGGATACCTTTGTGTTTCAATTGTATTTTCTTTCCATTTTTTCTTTGTTTATTAAATTTTCCATTGTAAATTTGGCACTCAAGGCTACCAGTTCATGTTTGGTTAAGAAAAAGGTTTTCTCTATAGTTGCAATGTCTTGGTTGTTTTTGCCTATTACACTATTACAGTGGGAGAATGCATTTTTGCACTTGAAATCTTGAGGCAGGAATCGATCCCGCGCCACATTCAACAAGCTGACTTTATGCTGTGCCCGACGAATTGAAGATATACAGTGTTCGCTGTAACGTTCGATCCAAGTCCATTACCATAGGGGAGTGCAATTTTGCAGTAATTGATCTCGTTTAGGGTGGTAAATGGATGGACAGGTCGAAGACGGTAAAAAATGAGTCGGGTTTAAATTTGCTTTAATCCGTGGGTCAAAAATCACTCAATATACCAACTCATATGAATACCACACGTTTTAACCCATTTATCGAACCATACAAGTAAATTCGTTGGATTAAACCCATTCACTAACTTATTGGATAAATCGACAGTCACCCAACTCACCCAACCCATATTTTACCATCATCCATTTAATTAGTAACCTACTGTACCCATTACTCAATGTCCAATCAGATTTAAAAATAGATATACCCCTAGATCCTATTCTAACACCCAACAAGTCGTTCACTTTTTTGACTTTGTGCCGTGTCCAACTGATTGAAGATGTACCACGTTCATTTATAACATCCGGTACCTCGTACACAACACCACTAGCTTGCCGACATCACAACCATACAACTATGGTTGTTTACTTCACTTGTACCCTCTTCAACCAATTGAACTTGCACCTTCCTGCGCGTACTCGCATGTTTTAAAAGCGCCACTTGAAACCTGGGACCAAAATTTGTGTACTATCTTGAAGAAGAAAGAGAGTTTTACTACATTTTCTCTATATTCTGCATATGGGCTAAAAAAGCACACGGTGATATCTTATGATAAATATTTCTAGTGTTTCAGGAAGTTCAACAAAATTATCCTAACCTTGGGGGGATCAAGCAAGAACAAAAATATGTGCTACATTAACCTCCTAACCCTCTTGTAATGGAAATTCTCGGAAAAATTATCGATTTAAGAGAGAGATGATTCTCGACTCATCTAGCTGTTGCAGTCGATTGAGATGAGAGCTGGACCCATGCGAACTCTTCTTTGTATGATGTGCTTCTGTCGCATGAAGCTTCGCATGTAAAGACAGCGATAGTTGCCCAGTCGAGAGAATCTGGGTTATTATCGACTCCAAAGTAGAAAAGTAACTGTGGTAGTACCTGTAATGGGAGAAAAACAGCGTTACAATCTTACAACTCGATCACGCTTTATTAAAAGATACACAAATACAAGCATGTACCGCACCTGGAATTCACAAGCTCGAGGCCCGTTGCAGTAGCTGCACCTTGGAATATCCAGTTTTGATGGCCGACCACTTGACAAAGGCCAGAGTGGTCTGGATTTCACTGATCGGTAGTACCTGTTTTCAGATAATGTGAGATTTTCAATAGAAAATGAACAAACTTATCCCAGGAAACGTGTTAGATTCAGTAATTTATTTGACCTTAGGACTTGTTCAGGGTCCCGTGATATTCGTTCTTGAAAAGTTGCCCAAGATTTTTTGTCACCATCGGCCTAGTCATAAGCAATAGAAAGGACGTTAAGCAGGATTAAATATCTGTGCATTCACAACATGGTGATTCATAAGGGGCACTCACCTCGAAAGTGTCTAGCAATGACTCGACTCCATCATCCAGTGAAACCACTGATTTGTGAAGTCCATCGTAAGAGTTCTTGGCTTCACATTCATCTTCGTGGACTATCTCAAACTGTGGCCAGATATATTTGCTTGCAACTGTTTGCAATGAGAATGTTGCCATTAGCAACAATTTCATGTTGTAGTTAACTCTTAACACTAGTGAAACCTCTCATCACTAGGACAGAGAAAGCAGATACGACGACTAGCAACTCTTTGTATTGGTAACATCAACAGACAAAAAAGCAGGGTAAAAAGTGACCTAATTGCCGCAATTATATTCACATTGGATGTGGATGGCCACTGCATTCTCACTATAAAAAATTCTAATGACTAGGTCAGAGAAAGTCTTGACCTTTCTGCGTTCCAGATGCGGTATTGGAGGTAGACTCAGATGCCACTGATGCTCTTTGGAGCTGTTGGCACTCAGCTTTATGGGATGTCCGCCAGTGAGCAGTCTGAAATAACCCGTCCTCAAGAGGCCATTAGTTTTGCGGAAATTGGCAGATGTAGGTATAAATAGTAGAGCAAAACCACACGGATAAAAAAATACCTGGTGTTTCTCAGAGCAGTAGCTTGGTCGTCTGCAGTTGCCACAAAATTTATCTCCTCTCCATGTACCACACCAACTACAGAGCACAGCTGATACACATATGCAAAAACTCAATGTCGGGGATAAAATAACAGATATACTAAGTGAATGCAAATGCAGCTAGGTAATATTTTGTGCGAAAAGTCTGATTTCCAACAGTACTCATCAAACGTGTGATTGAATATTGAATAATTTTTTTGACCACATAGATTCGAAGACCAACCTCCAGTTGTAGAAGGTCTATCACTGCCGTTATTTCTTGGAGGCTCACTAGAGTAAAATGAGTTGGAGCGAGGCACTTGGCAACGGAAAACCTTCACACTACAGAAATCCACGCAGCAAGGAAAAATACAATTTAGACTACTACATGATGGAAAGGCTTCAAGAGTAACACTGAACTAATACCTCCGCGATGCCTTTTCCGGCTTCCGCTTCCACTGATCATGCTGGTCTCTCAAAAGACACCCCATAGACATACACATGAAAACAAACAAGGTGCGGTGGAACGTCGATTCCTTCTGTGAAAGCGGCGCGTAAAGCTGTGTACATCGCAAAAACCATTCAGTCAAGAGAAAGAATCAAATATCACATAGAACTCCCGACAAGCACGATGAAACCC
Source organism: Rubia yunnanensis (assembly GCA_037428765.1). NCBI lineage: Eukaryota > Viridiplantae > Streptophyta > Magnoliopsida > Gentianales > Rubiaceae > Rubia > Rubia yunnanensis. The sequence continues at coordinate 440,282 of CM075062.1, forward strand.
TAGATCATGATCCAGATTCTAGAACCTTGATTAACAACAATTGACAAGTACCTGAAGCAAAAACTGCAAAGGTTGGCCGCAAAAATCACAGAGACAAGATGTCCCAGTCGGCAGATTAACTGGATCAAGCCATGCCTATCAACCAAATACAAATCAATTTAAGCTATATTCCAAAACTATCAACTTTTCATAATTTGCAATTAAATATAACAAAATTACTATTAATTAAATATTCTCCTTCGATTAAAGCTTTGGTATACTTACAGGTGTACCGCCAGCAATGCTAGGAAACAGTTCCCGCCTTAAGGACCATGAATGCTTGGGGCTCTCCACAAACCCTAGAGACACTGGTTCCTGGCAATCCTCTTCATCGTTTTCGTCGTCGTCGTCGTCGTCTTCCTCGAAAACATCATCAGCGGGAGCTGCCGGGGCGTCGTCTTCCTCGTCGAGGGACGTGATTCTCAGAGAGCTTAGCTTCCCCGTCGGAATTTCGGATGCGCCGTCGTACATTTCCTCGTCCGACATACTTCTGAGAAGAGAAAGGCGGGGGCGTGGATTTTTATGGCGGCGCCGCCGTGAAGGGCTTTGGGGTTCCGAGGGTTTTAGCGAGTTTTAAGTGACGGTTTTATGACTTTTATCCCAAATAAATGGAGCGGAACGACATCGTAAGACAATGCCTCGTACTCACACATCAAAAAGTTTATTTCATTTTAATTATATAGGAATATTTAGTTATTTCGTTTAAAGTGGGATAGAAGCAATATTAACCTTTACAATTATCAAAATTCATCTGATAGCTCTGAAAATCTCAATATTAAGTTATTGAGTCCGTCTCTTGAAAGACGGTCTTTCCATAAGTTATAGAAAGACCAAGGTTTAAAGTGTAAATTAGAAGAAATGGAGATAAAATTTTCGGGTTGCATGAACCGGGTTATCAATTTTATAACTACTACATGTTGCATACTAAAAGTTTAATATTGCAACTAAGACCTTTTACCTTTTATTATTCTAGTTAAACCCCGTCTTTCCATAAGCATATGAAAAGACCGTATTTCCCAAGACTTTGCTTAAGTTATTAACCATTTATTTATTAATACGTATTTAACACATAATTTATTTTATATGTAAAAAAATGCTAATTGACACCTTTTCTTTCACAGCAATCTTTAGGCTAATAGATGGTATTGGATTAGATTTTCACAAGTATCTATTCCACTCTTTTTATTATTGAGAAGCATTGTATTTATAAGCAATTGAAAATTTTAGAATAATTTTTTAACGAAAATTGGATCAATCGCAGTTTTCCATTGCAATTTTCTAAATTATAGTGAAAACTAGGGCTGTGGAACAATATATGGTTTGTATATATACTGAATTATATGATACAAGCAACTGGAATCATTGCTGCATTGATGTATAATAACTTACAGACACAGAAACCTCTCTCACTCAAACACACAAAAAAATTGGCCAAAAAAAGAATTAAAAAATCATGGACACATCTTTGCAATTTACAAGAAGAACCCCCTGTTGTCAAAATCTGTCACTATTTTCTTGTCACATTTTTTCTTTTGGCTTCGGAAGAATGAACTGCCACTCTCCCATTTCTTAGGGGAGGGTGACCTCCCACATTTCCCATCTTCTTGGTTGATGGTGAAGGACCTAACTTTGGACCTCCACTCCTGCCACAAATCACCAAAAACCGACCATAATAAGGTACAGCACGTTATATCCATGAGCGTTTCTCAACAGAATAAGGTACAACACGTTATATCCACGAGCGTTTCTCAACAGTTGACACTTGTACAAGGTGCAGCGCGTAAAGTAAACACTGTATTGCCAGTATGATTGCCAATAAGTCATAGAAAACCGATCAGAATAAGGTACCTTAACAGTTGTGCTAAGTCAGTTTTGGTTTTTGGTACAAGGTGCCACGTATAAATAAACTTCGCGTCACCATTATGAAAACGTTTTAAGGACAAAATATGTTTTGAGAAACGGACTCTAATTATCCTGAGCACCAACATATAAAATAAACGTTTCATCACCATTATGAAAACATTTTAAAAACAATATTTGCATTAAAAAGTGCTCCAAATATGAAACAAAGTCATAGAAACCCTATCGCGATGAGGTACCTCAGCGACCTGATCACTTTTGATAATACGCGCAAAACGTGAAATAAACTTATATCGCCATTATTCTTTTTAGGACAAAAACTGTTTTCAAAAGATGACTCTAATTATTATGAAAACAATACAGGAAGAATGGCTTACCTCAATTCAGAATTCTTCCCAAGCGAGTTCTGCTTCTGGATTTTCTGTGCACTTCCACCATTGCTGAAGCTGCTGAGTTTGGCATGGTTCAGCTGCCAGAGCAAATCAGGCTCGGATGAATCGCTCGTGGCGGCATCAAGCTCATCCAGTTCATCAGCTGCACCAAAATCCAAAGGACTTCTTGATGGCATCAGTTTATGGTATGTTTTCTCAGGATATAAGCTAGAAGGGCTTGACATGTATTTCTGGAAAAAATTATCAGTGCCATTTTCATCCCAGCATTCCATGGGGCTATTATCTTGCTTGTTTACCATAACCTTGTCCACCCATTCTCCTGATCCCATATCTCTGTCCTCCTCTCCATAAACTCCATTGGTGTTGCTCACTACCGGAGGCCATGGAGGAGAGTTTCCCAACAGCTCATCAAGATCAAAGCTTTGCTTTTTCCGCCTCAACGATGAGTTAGTGCAAACCTACATCCATGCATGATCAGAAAGTTCAGAACCATGTAATATCTGATGTAATGGAAGTTCTCTTGATTGTGATCGCGTAAAAAGAGCGATCAACGCGGATGTATGTACCTCTATGTTGTCCACTTCCCCCATTGGTTTCCTCTGGCTGCTAAAATCGGAGGAAACCTTTCTTTCATGTAAACTAGGTTTAAAAGGAGACATCTTGGACTGCTGCTTTAGCTCATTTTCGGATTCTTTTTGCGCTAATGCAGCCTTGAGGCTGGCAATCTGCCATCAAAAGTTCAACTAATGATCAGCGCAACAGTGTCAAGAACGGGTAGTAAAGTAAATACACTTTATATATTAGGGCAGACCATACATTGTACTTGATCAAAGAAGATGGCATTGGGAAATACCTGTTCTTTGAGATCTTTAACATCAGTAGAATCTTTGTTCACTCGCGCAGCACCAAGTTCCACAGTAGCTACCCGTTCTGCAAACTTCAGCGTGCTGATAGTTTCCCCAATGGCATCCTGCTCAGGACTTATATGAACAAACATGAGCGTCTTTGCTTGTCCACCTGATCAGATTATGTTCGACACAAAGATTCAGGCATCAAAGTAAGAGTGAAATGACTAGAAACTAGTGTTCTTTTTTACGCCCGATTTGAACTGAATAAACTGAACTGAAGTGCAAATAAGTTCAGAAGAACACAGTCTTACCTAGTGAGTCCTGGAGAAGCTGTGTGAGTTTACTATTCCTGTAAGGAACATGAGCACTTTTCTGGGCTAAAGAGGCTATCACATCACCAAGAGCTGAAAGGGATTTATTGATATGTTGTGCTTCTTTAAGTCTGTCTCCAGTTACTTCAGATTTGTCCACCCTCTCGCTGCCCGCGAGATCAACCAAATGCATGCATCCACGGAGGAAATTTCCCGAGGTCAGGTCTCTTCCTTGGACATGAACGGTTAAGCAACTGCAAAATTGTTCGAATGTCATTATTCAGCCTCAGAAAAGAACTCTTCAAAACCATGTAGGACCTAGGATACCTGTGAGAGCGACTGCTACGGTCATTTAGAGCTGTGGCACCTACAGCACGATTCTTATGTCCTAGGTTCATGAGATCAATGACATCATAAGTCGATGATACACGAACCAGGTTTGCATCAGGGACATTCAGTCCTGTCTGAGAATTGTTCCTGATTTCCAGTGTAGCTGACAGTTAAAGAAAATTTTTGATGAAACCAAACAAAAGAACGTGCAATGAAATTGTAAGTAGGATGAAAACTGATGTAAATGAAGGATATCTTTTGTTCAGTCCATCAGTGGTCAGAAGATCCCGAACTTGCTCGTTATATATCTCAATCATCTGAACAGAAACCTCGTAGCAGAAAGTATCCTTTCTCTGCTCCGCGAGAAGGAACAAATCACTCAAGGCCCTGTAGTTCACCCCTTTAGTTTGCTCTGTCAAATCCCTCGGGCCACTCTATAGACAAAGGCAGGAGAAAATAAATAAACTATGAATCGAGATGAACTAATTTCAATGTACAAACAATCAAAATTTTGCGATACCATGGTGTAAGTCTTCCCTGATCCAGTTTGGCCATAAGCAAATATACAAACATTGTATCCATCAAGGACTGATCTGATCAATGGCTGAGTATCAGAAAAGACTTCCTCTGCCACAAGCAAGGAGAATATCATGTGAGTATGATGCATATATTACATTGTGATATCAAGAATGTATGGTAAATATGTCATCAAACCTTGAGTTGCTAAGGGTGAAAATACTTTGTTGAAACTAAAAGACCTCCGACCCTTTCCATTCCGCTGTTGGGTGCCACTAACTGTAATTGTTCCTTCTTCTATGTGTTCCACAGTGCTAATGAAGTTTGTTTGTCGCGGCGAAAATGGTCTCACTCGACAGTATACCCGGATGCTTCCTGGTAGAGCCAAAATCAATATCTTATGCATGATGTTCATGTTGGTTTGAGTGCAATGCTACAAGTTTTGAAATGAACTCAGAATTTACCTTTAAGGTCTTGCACTTGGTTGTAAAGTCTGCGGTTTTCCTCAAGAACTCTGTGATAACCAGAAGCAGCATGAGCTAACCCGTGAATGTGCCGGCCTACGTAAGCACAGACATAAGGTGACATGAAAACAATGTTCATTTCAATATATAACGTTGTACTAGTCGAGTCAATTTCACCTACCAAGATTGTCAACTTCCTCATGGAACCTTGACTGCATGAACTGCATGCTAGATTTTGTTATGCAAAGAGTTCTCTTCAGTTCCTAAGAGCAAGAAAAGATAACAATCAGTTCAAGTCCTGAGTGCGAATTTCAGAAATTTCAGATGACAAAGAACTATTCTGCAAACAACCAAATCATTACCTTAATATCTGTTTGTTGTTGATCAACAATCATTAGTTGTTTCATAGACATACTTTTCAGTTCTTCCTCTCTGGAGCAACTTTTCTGGAAGCAATCCTCCTTTCTCATTGGAGTGATGCTTTTGTTTTCAACCTTAATAGTTTCAATGATAATGAGATTACTTTCTTAAGCGTTTTAGTATCCAAAACAAAATGCACTCCGAATAGGAACATCCGAATATTACCTTAGCATTGCCATAAGCAAGTTCATTCCCTTGAGAAGTCATAGACTCTGATGGAATCAATTTGTGCTGTTTGGACTAGTAAAGATTAAAGATCATCCAAAAGTGACAAGACACGCGATCAGATATCCAAAGAATAGTGTTTCGTATAATACCTGCTTAATTTGGGTGGAAATATGCTGTTCAAATTCTTCAACAACTTTACTTAACACAGACTCCACAAGCTGTAGCCAGCAAAAAATGAAGTCATGCAATTACTTATCTAGTTTTATCGTTACTATATCAGAAATTCTTATCTAGAATAAGCATATAAGTAGTAGCATTTAAATCTTGGTAAGAAGTCATACATTTGGAACATCTTCAGGCTTCTTGTCCATCAAAACCGTGCGAATCAGCATACCCAAAGAAGAGTTTTGCTGTAAAGAATAAGAAAAAACGCATGAATATAACACACTATCCTAAAAAATACTCCATAATAAGCTGGTATAGGCAGAAATACCAACCAATTTGCTGTTAGATGAACTCTCATTGAATGCAGCGATGGAGGATCTTCCATCCGTTGATGTGGTCCTTGTTATTGAACTTGTGAATGGCTCAGAGTTTTTGCGCACAAACTGTTTTGTCGTCGTAGTCTGCTTCACATTTCCGCCAAATTTCCACACGCCATTGCTCCCGGCTTGCTTCCATTCACTGAAGGACTTGAGTGCCATAACACAGTTAACAATCCTCGACGATTTCCCTCCCTGAAAGATCATGCCATCCGTGCATTTAGCAACATCCATACACTTTCGTATCCAGTTTCATCACATAAAAAACAGCAACTGAAACCTACTTGTTCGAGATCAGAAGCCTCGAATGAGGGCATCCCCAAATCTTGCACAGCAACAAGAAAGTTCCTCACATTTTCAAAGTACTGGAATGCAGATAATGCCGCCCCATCAGGGATCAACGCAGCATCACAGGGACTTTCAACAACCTGAATTCTTGAACATATTCCAAGTTAGACAATCTTTGCCTCTATTTCTTGCTCAAATTCTACCTCATTTAAGATGAACAAGCGATTAACCTTTGAAACAGCGCCCGGTTGGACCTTATTAAGCACATTACACAGGATGATCCCACTTCTTAGGCCAAGTCTGAATTCCTCTTCAGAAGGCTCTGCTGGCAAATCTTTCGCCCCGACAACTCCCACCATTCTCCTGAGCCAAGAAGCAGCCTCATATCTTCTGATTGCTGAATTAACCATCATAAAACTTCCTCATAAGTCATTAAAACCTCAATTCAATGTCAAAAAACAACAATTCCCCATGTTGAAATCCGGGCTCCAAACTCAAAACCAATTAACAAAGCATCAATTCAAACTCAAACTCATGCAAAGAAGAAGAAATTACCAGCTTCCTCCGCCCGCCGGGCATCCAAGTCAAGATCCCGCGACCGGCTGCCGTGCTGCTGAAGAACACCCTCCACAACGGAGGCCACCGAGAATGCAAACGCAGCGCCGCCACCGCCCACCGCCGCCGCCGCCATCAAAATCCCAGTTTTTCCGCCCAAATTCTCCAGACTACCAAAACCCCATAAACCCAATTCGGATCAAAACAAAACAGAAAACCCAGATGGGATATACAACGAATTGATGTTCAATCTTCTTAAAAGGGAAAAGGCAACGAAATATGAGTTGGAAAGGAAATGTAGTTCGGCGAAAAGCAAAAAACAGGATTGCTTTGCTAATAATGCTCCCCTGTAATCATCATCTTCAGAAAGTATAAAGAATTGGTAACAAATTTCGAATAACTATTCATTAATGGCGGTAGAGGTAGAATTAGCAATGCAGTAGAGTATACTCCATGATGAAGACGTTGGAAAAGTCGGGATTAAAAGTGGTAATTAACGGTTTCTTTGCATTCTTGAAGATGTGCGGTAGAATATATATATATATATGGAATACAGAATATATACGTATATATACATGATAAATCTCCTCCATTGCTCTGAAACTCGGAGAGCTTTTTCACATGTTCTTCCGAGCCTACTTTCCGAACCTGGAGGTTCGGGGTTCTAGGTTCGGAGTTTGGTGACGTGAACGTGGTCTTTTGGCGCGTGACTTCACTCCAATTTTGGCGGGGTAAGTTAATGATGCTCCGATTAATTACCGCGCGCAATTTTGTGTGAATTATAAATTGTAAATTGACCGCCTTCAATTTAATCTAAATTTTACCTTTTTTAAATGATTTTGTGATGATGACATTATGGTTAGAGTCCGTTTCTTGAAGGACGGTCTTTCCATAAGTTATGGAAAAACCAAGGTTTAAAGTGTAAATTAGAAAAAATTAAGACAAAATTTTCAGGTTGCACGAACCGAGTTATAAATTTTATAACTACTACATGTTTCATACTAAAACTTTAATATTGCAACTAAGACCTTTTACCTTTTATTATTCTAATCAAACCCTATGGAAAGATCGTCTTTCCCAAGACTTTGCCTTATTACCGTATTGTGAATGTATAAATGGAGTTATGTCGTCTTATATTTTGAAATTACCTTTGTAGAATATTCTAATTTGGCGTATGGGATGTGATAATTTTGAATGCTTCCTCTACATCACGTTTGATGTTAGAATTTAGGAGATGTTTAATGAATGAATGAAATTGAATTAAAAGAAGAACAAGTAAAATGAGTAAATATAATAACGTTAAAACTTGTCATAAATAAAAAATATCCATATAAAATAATGATCCCAAATTAAAAAAGTGTCAGACCCACTATCAGACAAACGGAGGGAGTATTTGAAAAGTTCACTCCAATTTGGCGGGGTAAGCTAATGATGCTCCGACTAATTACCGCGCGCAATTGTGTGTGAATTATAAATTGTAAAATGACCGCCTTCAATTTAATCTAAATTTTACCTTTTAAAATGATTTTGTGAGGATGACATTATTGTTAGAGTTCGTCTCTTGAAACACGGTTTTTCCATAAGCCATTGAAAGATCAAGATTTAAAGTGCAAATTAGAAGAAATTAATATAAAATTTTTGGGTTGCATGAATCGGGTTATAAACTTTATAACTATTACATGTTGCATAATAAAATTTTAATATTGCAACTAAAATCTTATACCTTTTATTATATTAATTAAAACCCATTTTTCCATAGGATTATGGAAATACCTTCCTAAAACTTTGCCTTATTGTTATGTTAAATTATTACCGTATTGTGAATGTGTAAATAGAGTTATGTAGTCTTATATTTTGAAATTACCTTTGGAGAATATTCTAATTTGGTGCGTAGGATGTGATAATTTTGAATATTTGAAAAGTATGAACGAAACAAAATTGAGTGCGTCTCTTGAAAGACGGTCTTTCCATAAGTCATGGAAAGACCAAGGTTTAAAGTGTAAATTAGAAGAAATTAAGATAAAATTTTTGGGTTGCATGAATCGGGTTATAAATTTTATAACTACTACATGTTGTATACTGAATTTTTAATATTGCAACTAAGACCTTTTACCTTTTATTATTCGAATTAAACCCCGTCTTTCCATAAGTTTATGGAAAGACCGTCTTTCCCAAGACTTTGCCAACAAAATTTTGGTAATATTCTAGAACAGCTTTTGAATTTATCAAAGGTCAAAAAGAGTGGGAATTTGAAATGAGAAAAAATGGAGACTAAATGTAAGACAAAAGTCGACTTATTTGAAAATTATAATTATTGATACTTATGTTGTTTTCGCACCAATTTAAATAGAATTACAGTGAATTAAATTAAATTAAATTAAATTAAAAGTATATAATAATGAGTTCGTCTCTTGAAAGACCGTCCTTCCATAAGTTATGGAAATGCCAAGATTTAAAGTGCAAATTAGAAGAAATGAAGATACAATTTTTGGATTGCATCGGGTTATAAACTTTATAACTACTACTTGCATAATAAATTTATAAAATATTGCAACTAAGATATTTTACATTTTATTATTCTAATTAAATCCCGTCTTTCTATAAGATTACGGAAAGACGGTATTTTCCAAAACTTTACCTATAATAATTAAAATAAAACTAGTAAATTAAATAAATTAATGTGCGGTGCACTTAGTTTAATAGAAAAAAAGAAGTTTAATTTATGGGTTGTATATTGTCATTCACTTATAAAATTGTGAACAAGTAATATTTATATTCAAGTTTTAGATTACAAATAAATTATAAATAGTGTAATATGGTATTATCTTGGTTGATATAAATAGTATGCCAATGTTCCGTTTTCAGAGTACAGTCAAATTGTTGTTTTTACACCAAAATGTGCAATTTATAGAAATAAAAAATTGAGAAAATTGCACATATAACCCTATATAATTGATGAAAGTGCAGATATAACCCTGCGAAATGAAAGTGCAGATATAACCCTGCGAAATGAAAGTGAAAGTGCAGATATAACCCTGCGATAATTGAAAGTGCAAATATAACCCTAGTCAGTCAATGCCGGAATAATGGCTTTAGGGTTATATTTGCACATATGTATAATAGTTAGGGTTATATTTGCACATATGTATAATAATTAGGGTTATATTTGCACTAAAAAATAATTCAGGATTATATTTACAATTTCTCCAACATATAGGGTTATATTTGCATATTACCCTAAAAAATTCTACCAATCAAAGGTATGTCGCATAAACTGAATCTAGTGCTGGTATAATTTTTTAATTTTCAATACATGTACTTTCTTTTTAAAAATTATATATTTGAGACTTGTTGAGAAATTAGAATATACATTTCAAACTTAATATTTCAAAAGCCGCCTTTACCGATCCGAGGTTCGTGAACGTGGATTTCAGCATAAGTACAGTTTTTCTAAGAGATTGAAACTCAAAATAAATGACTAAATGAAAATTTTTAGTATCCCTAGTTGACCATAAACTATACATACTTTGAACCATTGTTGTTACTTCATCTGTCCCATATTAAATTGCACAGAATTTTTTGCATAGATTAAATTAATCATAAATTACGATATTAATATTGGTAAACAAAAAGTTACTTTCTAGAAACTACTTATTATGACGAATCCAACGATATCACATAAACAATATTAATATTTATATATCTAATCAAATATGTAGTCAAAATTTTCATAGTTTGACTAAATTTTTGATTTTGTGCATTTTAATCTGGGACAGGGGTATAAGATTATAAGAAGGTCTCCTGACGGGTGGCACCTACTTAAGTTATGTATAATTCATTGTATTTGAAACATTAAAAGTTTATGTTCAAATAAAGTGTTTTAAAGTTAAATATTATACTTTTATATAATTTTTATATATTTTTACATTTTAACACATCTTATTACACGTTTTTAACTTATAAAATATAATATTTAAATTTAAAATTATATTTTTAAAATTTAAAAGTAAGGTAACTTGTTCATAAATTTATAGACAAACCACCCGTATCAAAGCTTCGCCCATTTAACTTCCTATAATTGTCACTCATGACCTTAGATGGACTCTCCTAATTGTTATTTAATAGTAAATTCCTTTCAAACTTGAACATGATGGAGCAATTAGTTAATTCACTTATTCATTCCTATTAAAGTTTCTTAGTTGTATAAATATTTTTGCAGCTAATATCTTTATTTTCGTGTATATAAAATTATTAAAAAACTAAAAATAAAAGTTATGATTCATTTAAAATATATATTACCATGAATACTTTGTTTGGACAAAAGTAAGAACAGCAATTGTTGGACCCATGATCACATGCATCCTCAGATTAATTAGTACTGATTATTTACTAATTTTAAATTTGGAATGTTGACACATTCTAATTATGGTAAGATTAATGTTATTATATCAATTCATTTTACTTTTTTTTCCTTTCAATTCAATATCATCCACTCATTTAGTATCTCATAAATTCTAACACTCAAAAGTGAGTACTCCCTCTGATCCTCTATTTATGCCCTTTTTTTCTGACATTTTTAAGGCATGTTTGATCATCGATAACTTTTGCTACGTACAATAACAAATTATAAAATATAACTTTTTTAAAAACTACATGCTATGGAGAAATTCAACGACATCTCACATAATGTCCATCAGTGCATACAGCAAAAGTTATCGACGATCAAATATGGTATAAAAAATATCTGATCAAAGAGGATCATAAATAAAGGACGAAAGGGAGTAGCATTTTGCCGCCCAAATATAGAATATCAAAGGAAAGCTGGGTACTCAATTGGTAGATTAGGAGGGAAAGGCATTTGAAAGGCAACTTGAGTGTTTCAGTAGGGTGGGCCCCGGGGATTATAGGTACTGCGAGAAAGATGGATCCCATTCTAATTAGTATAGAATTTGGAAATATATTAAATACCTTTTAAAATGAATTCTATCAGATTCCTTTTTAAAGTAGTATCAGTAAATTATATTCAATCTTATTTTGTTTACTGCCATTTAAACTTATTTCTTACTATTTTCAGTGTACATGCATGGAAAATTGATATAAAAGTAAATACTACAAGATTTTTTAACAAATCAAACAAATTCATGCATTTACTTTCCATCAATTTTATTTTAGGGGAAGTTAATTAAGTTCTTTGGAATACATATTTACATTTCCTTAAGTAAACATGTCGACTTGAATCAAAATTTATTCTACTCATCGAATCAAATCTTATTTATGTAATTTTAGATCAAGACGAGTTGAGGCCTATTTATCAACATAATAGAAAATTAAAGAGTTCGTCTATTGAAAGACGGTTTTTCCATAAGTCATGGAAAAATCAAGGTTTAAAGTGCAAATTAGAATAAATAAAGATAAAATATTTGGGCTGCTGAATCGGATTATAAACTTTATAACTACTGCACGTTGTATGGTAGAATCTTAATATTACAACTAAGATCTTTTATATTTTTACTAAGACGGTCTTTCCAAAAATTTTACCCTTTTTGAAAACCGACGGTAAGTAAAATGGGTCCGCCAGCTGCCGCCCGGCCCATCCAACGTTGTCAACAAAGTAGTATTAGGCAAAGGGTCATTTTCCGATGAGGAAATGTTTGTTGAAAACGGTTACATTGGGATTAATGTAATCCCCACCATTTTCAAGTACCCTATACTATCACTACACCTTTATATAGTTTGAATTAGTTTCGTTTACTAAGATTTTGGATTCCTTTGAATCCAAACAAAGAGAAGTGTTCTTCCTTATGCTCGAGTTCATGTTTTGCTAAGATTTGAAGCAAAATTTGATTCACAACATCAATAGTTGTTGTTGACTTGGTGTGTTAGGTTAATGTGACAAAGTGGAATATTCATTCATTGCTCGATAATAAAGTACTTGTTTGACGCATCTAGACGCGTATAAGTAACAGTGGCAGAACTTATACTATAAGTAATTCTAAAAAGATATAAATGTGAGCCAGATTTTGCCTAAGCAAGTGACTTTTCATAGAACAACCAATTAACATTTTCAATTTATAGAGAAATTACAGCCAACTTTCCAAACTTCAGCCAAACGATCACTAAATCAGCCTACTTAAATTAAAGTGTGCTGACTACGTTCGTTAAATTACGCAGTGCAATTGTTTTTCACAAGAGATATACTCCCTCCATCTCAGCTTAAGTTACAGTCTAATCAGTGTACACCGTTTGACAAACATGTTTGACCGTTGATATGTTAAACATGTTAAATATGACCTCCTCGGATTCCTCATCTTCCCTCCGTTTTGGAGCGTCTTGGAAGCTTTAGTCAAGGCGAAGCTGGCCACCAGCTTCACGGAGAACGGCGGCTACGTCATCTAGATCTCGTCGGTGTACAGCCCATTCTGGGGTTTCCAAGAAGGATTATGGAAATGGTTCAGCGAGGTTATGGATAATGCGCTCTACCCGGTACTGTTTCTCGACTACTTAAAGCATTCGATTCCGGCATTTAACATCGTAATCGCCAGAATTTTGGCAATGTTGGGAATGGCAGTGTCGTTAACGTATCTAAACTACAGAGGTTTGCATATTGTAGGCTTTTCTGTTGTTCTATTAGCGTGTTTTTCGTTGTTCCCATTTGTAGCAATGGCAGTGCTTTCGATCCCGAAGATCCAGCCGCGGTGGTGGGCGGTGGTGGATTTTAAGAAGGTGGATTGGAGAGGATACTTTAACATTATGTTTTGGAACCTGAATTACTGGGACAAGGCGAGTACGGTTGCCGGAGAAGTCAATGATACGAGTAAGACGTTCCCGAAAGCGGTGGCGCTGGTGGTGTGCTCTTACTTGATCCCGCTGTTCGACGTGATCGGAGCTGTGGAAACTTATTCTAGTGAATGGAGCGACGGGTATTTCACGGAGGTTGGGATGCTGATCAGCGGAGTTTGGCTAAAATGGTGGATTCAGGCAGCTTCTGCGATGTCAAACTTGGGGTATTTTAGTTATTACATTATTCAGTTTAAGACTAGGGATATTTTAGTCATTTTAGGTTTGTCAATGCCGAGAATTACTAAGTCGATGCCGGAATAGTGCCACAGGGTTATATCGGCACTTCTGATGCAAAACATAGGGCTACAATAACACTTTTCAACTTCACATGGTCATATTAACTCAAACCTTCAAAACATAGGGTCATATCAGTATTTTTCCCTACGTTATAATTGGTTCACTAAATTACCAACCAAAAAAATGCATACGTGAAAAGTGTATCAAACACAATTAACAAAATAATTATAAAAGGAAAATTACAAATATAACCCTATATAATTGAGAAAGTGCAGATGTAACCTGAGATAATTTTTAGTGCAAATATAACCCTAATTACTTAACGAAAGTGCAAATATAATATTATGGTGACATTTCTGGCGTTGACCGTGTTTTTCCGGCGTTGACCTCCCCAAAAATGACAAAAAGTCCCTCGAACAAAAAACTAAATTTGGGTGGACAATTATACATTTACCCTTGTCGGACCGTCACCGGATCACCGCTGGACCGGGTAGGAGGGTTATATCAGCATATTATGAATTTTGATAGGGTTATAACAGCACATTCCTAAACCTTATAAGGTTATATCAACACACTCATAAAAAAGTGTAAGGTTGTATCAGCACAAATTATAAAAGCAAAACCCATCAACATAAAAAACCCTAGATAGAAAAATACAACAAAATAAGTACACACATAACACTAAAGGCTATCCAATCATTAATCCGGACTAAATTCAACAAAATAAAAATTGTCATCAAAATCCTCATATTCAATACCATATATACCGCTCATCTCTATTTATGTGACGAGAAGCAAAATAAAATCACATAATCAAACTCAATATTGCATTAATCTAGCGAATTAAGGGTAACTTCGGATGAAAATACCATTTTTGAAAGGGTTCCGCACTTCCACTTCAACGTTCACCACGTCGACCTCGCCAAATCTCTTTCTTCAAACTATAATCACATTCTGGAACGTCGGCAATCGTTATAAGAGGTTGAAATGGCGGTTGCATGCGCTTGGCGTTGATTTTGTACTAATATGACACTTTGTTTTTATAGTGCATGTATAACTCTTTATTTTTTTTACGAATGTGCTTGTATAACCATATAAGTTTTATGATTGTGCTCATATAACCATATCAAATTACATAATGTGCTGATATAACCCTATCTGGTCCGACGGCGATTTAGTGGCGGTCCAGCGACAATATTTAGGTATAATGATGCTAAGGGCAATAACATCATTTCCTATTTTTAAAGTTTTTTGATATTTTTTAAGAAAGACAAAAATACCTTTTAACGAAATTACGGCTAAAAGATGTCGGAAAAGATTATATTTACACTTTCACTATTGTCTAGGATTATATTTACACTTTTATTTATCACATGATTATATATAGACTTTCGTGAATTATACATGGTTATACATGCATTTCGTTCATTATAAAAATTAGTAAAAACAATTGTAGTAAAAGGTAACTTTATAAAACCAATGATGCCTTCCTATTTTCATCTCTCACTTTGGGACCAGGAACAATGATTTGGCTATAACCTAGTAGCACATCAGTTAAAAAGAATCCAATGTAATAAATAAATAATCAATAAACCCCAAAAATAACATGCAATTTCCTTTGTATTGACAGGGGGGCAATTCCGTCAATCCCTAACTTGAGTGAGGAAATTGTTGGTTGATAACGTTCAAAATTTTCAAATTATGGTTTGGACCCGAAGCTAACATGATCGGGCCCTACGTGGAGCGTGGCTGTCGGGCCTGAACCGAGAGTAGAGGCCACCGGTTGAATATCTTCTGACATTGAACCAGGTACTGCCACGTGGCTTTATACAAGGGTGCCACCACCTCTCTTCCACGTGCCATTTAGTGGTTCGTGGTTCTTTTTACTCCGTAAGTCCTAACTACCATGTTTTTAGATATGCTCGCAATATGTTGAAAAATGGTAGTAGATCGTTTATTGATTTGCAATAGTCTTAGATTGCTGCTTCAATAAATGAATTATTAAGTTCTACTCAATATCTATCATGCATTATTTTGATTATTCAGTCTTCGACGATATAAGGTATATGAAGCAGTACCTCGTCTTACAGTTGATTCAGAGGTCAAGTCCTGTATCAACTTTATAGAGTGGTAACAAAAAGGATTTTTATGGGTATATCAAGGTTTAGCTTCCGATTCGTATTTCATCGATCCGTTCATTCTATGATTCCACCACTGCAACTTGCTAAGATCAACAACACTACAAAGTATATTCTGAATGTAAAACGTTATAGAACACCTAAGTAGAGTGTTGGGTGGAGTACGCTAGTAGGGTTAGCGCGGCGATGGAGGCTGAAGTCGAAGAGGAGGGAAAGAAATATAAAAAATAAAATGACTAAATTACCCTTAGATCAATGTATATAAAAATTCATAGTTGAGTATTGTTAAGATTCATTTAAACAATTTAATTTTAACTTCAATAATCAAGATAATAGTTCAAAAACATCATATGCATGCATGGTGATGAACAATACATGGGAAATTACTAGCATTGTACTATACTTGGTATTTACCATTTTACTAATTGTAAAGTGCAAAACAAGCAATAAACTAAACATGAATTGACTAGCAAGTGCAAAAGTAACAATAAAATATACAACATCAACAACCAATATTGCTTCCTATTTCATAACCAAATCTTTATTGGTATCCTCTTCCATGATACAAACACCACAACTCACCATGGATGGACTAGCTTCAACCACTTTTGAAGGGCTTTTCTTCATTTGTAAAAAAAAAAAATGAATTTCCTCTCTAATTTTTTTAAATAGTGGCACACTTACCTTTTAAAAATATTTTATTCCCTATATTGTCGTTATAATTGTACATAATCTTTCCACGGTTCTTAATAAACCTGTAATATTGTTAATATTTTAAACTTCTTATAATAACGATACATAAAATGTTGATGATTAAAAATTATATGTTACACTAAATCTAATATTACCATGTGTGATATTATAGATAGTTATACATCAATTTAAATATATATATATATATGTGATAAAAAAATATATTAAATTTTTTTTGTTCATTTTTAATGGGAAGAGAAAGTACTGACACTCTTCCTTATTATAGTAAAATTTAGAATTATGTGCATTCAAATATAACCCGGTTATTGTATTTGTTCTTTGTATAGATATATCCCCAATTTTTGGAAGTGCACATATGTTCCTATGCTCATCTGGACATTTGGTCAATTTTAATCTTGGACAGATTTAAATGAAATGTTGTTTTTATCCCTGATAAAAATAAATATAAAAAACTATAATTGTGTAATGACCATTTTGCCCTCTTCTAAATCAAATCCCTATTTAGTTTTTCCCTTGGCCACATAACCCTTTTCTGCCCTTGACGAAAATCCTTCCAAACTCGAAGTCCACCACTTTAGGGGTCAAATTATCCGAGATTATATTGAAAAAATAGGGGCATTTTGATCATTTTCAGTTTGGTCAACACCATAATTTGACCGCCACCACTGCAGGGGTAAAATTGTCCAAGATTATATTGAAAATAAAAATAGGGTTTTTGGTCATTTTCAATCCGGTAAACACCGAAATTTGATCAGTCAACGCTGATCTTCGGCTGTAGGGGTATGCGATTTTTAGTCAATGTCGGTCAAGGCAGGGGCGGAACCAGTGGTACGCGAGCCGACCGTAGGTAGTAGGAATTGATTTCCGGTGAGATGCGCGTCTTCTGGCGATGCATCATCATATACACCGTTATAACATCGTAACAATATCTTATACAACATAAAATTTGACATCATGACACCATCATTAATATTAAACACCATTATCACATATCATAGCCTCATTTCTTAACATATCAACATTAAAAATCTTAGGTCGAATGACACAACAAAATAACAATCACACACAACACCAAATATCATCCAATCATCAGTTCGGACTAAACACAGCAAAATAAACAAAATATCATTAAAACCCCTATAGTCTATAGTATATGTTGATATGACCCTGCATTTTTTTACTAATGTGCTGATATAACCCTATAAATTTCAGGAATGTACTGATTTAACCCTACCAGTTTTCATAATGTGCTGATATAACCCTACCGGTGGTCCGGCGACGGTAGTACTGATGAGTCTAAAGGTAATAACGTCATTTCCTATTTTTTTAGTATTTTAGTTTTTTCAGAGGGGCAAACATGTAATTTTATAAAATTCCGGCTAAAAGTTGCCGGAGAGAATTATATTAACACTTTCACTAACTAGATAGAGTTGTATTGGTACTTTCGAATGTTGAAAGGTTATATTGGTAGTTATGTCAACTATGTAAGATTATAAAAACACCTTTTTCTTTTATTTTTTCTCTATTAAACTTCCTTTTATCCCCCCTCCCTCTTTTGTTCATCCTAAATCTATATACAAAAGTAAATGGCCTAATGTAACATAATGATGAGAGTATAAAGCATGATATTGGTAGGGAAAAGATAGTAAAATTGGCACTACATTTACAGCAAACAAAATCCTTTATTCTATCTTCTCCATATAAAAGATGAATAAACGTAATGAAGAAGGATGAAGAAAATGGCATAATATATCATCATAGAAATTTATTGTTGGAGAATCGCATCATTATGAGATTAAGTCTCAACAAATTGGAGGCATGTACCCCAACTTTTTCCCGACAATTGCATGTTTCTCATGTACAGGGTATTTCTTTCCTTCTTTAAAATCAGATTTTTTTTTTAATGATAAAAATGGGTTATTAGGTTATTTACACATTAATGTTTTCACCCTTTCATTTAAATATTTACAGATATTTCAATTTGCACAAAAATTATCTAAATATCAAGGTGTCGCTGTGTACCGGTATTAGAAAAGTTGATTTATACAATTTCTCGAACCTATCCACTTGACATTTTCATGTAGGGGCAGAACTAGGGGAGGGGGTGTGTGTGCTAGCGCCACCCCCTAGGATCCGGCAGCCCAAACTTTAGGCCTAGAGCCACCGGATCCCCCCCCCCCCCCCGAGCCAGCAGCAGTCGTCGTCCAGTGGGAAGATGACCGCTGGTTTTTTTTCTTTTTCTAATTAATTAAAACGACGTCATTTTGGATTAAGTGAAACGACGTCATTTTGTGAATGTAAAGACAAAAAAAATAAATGAGGCCAAATAAAAATTTTAAAACCTACGGATTGAATGAAATTGCAGAAATCCTATTGTCTTCCTCCCACTTCAGCCAAAACGCACAGACTTGCCAACTGCCGTCCATCCACTGCCGCGCCGATTTCTTGAGCCGCCGTCCATCTTGCACCGGCAGTGTTGCAAAAACATTTTTTTACTTCTTTTTATCCCCCTTACATATTATCCTGGTTCCACCACTGTTTTCATGCATTGTGATTATTAATTCATATTTTAACCATGTAATTATAACTCTGAGAACAAATCCCACTTTTAAATTATGTTGTGATGTTTCGTGCTTTTGCTTTGATTCATGCATCTTTTTATTAGACAAGCTTAATATATCAATTTACAAGTTTCATATTAGAAAAACACGAGTAACTAAAGTAGAATGAGAAATTATATCAAAAAAGAAAAAGTGGGCCATTTTTAATAAAAGTCTGTCTCTTGAAATACCATCATTCTATAAATTATGGAAAAACTAAGGTTTAAAGTGCAAATTCGAAGAAATAATGATAAATTTTTTGGGTCGCATGAATGGGGCTATAAATTCTATAACTACTACACGTTGCATAATTAATTTTTAATATTGCAACTAAGATATTTTTACCTTTTATTATTCTAATTAAATCTCGTCTTTCCATAAGTATATGGAAATGAGATCTTTCCCAAGACTTTGCCTTTTAATAAATCATTTGAATTGAAAAGAAAAATTGAAACTCTTGAAAGAGTTAATCTCTTGAAAGACGGTCTTTCCATAAGTTATGGAAAAATCAAGATTTAAAGTGAAATTTAGAATAAATCAAGATAAAATTTTCAGGTTGCATAAATTGGATCATAAACTTATAACTATTACACGTTGAATAATAAAAATAATATTGCAACTAAAACCTTTTACCTTTCGATTATTCTAATTTAACCCCATCTTTTCATATTTTCCCAAGATTTTGCCCTCTTAAAAAATGGAAATATCATTATAACGCATCACAATGCCAACCTCCATATCCCTCAGAAAAAGAAAAACTGCACCCACACGATCGCTCAAGTGATTGGGCCTCTGACTTATACTCTTGCCATCGTGAGTTCGACTCTCGGCAGCGGCAATGTGGGGATTTCTCCAGTGGGGATGTCCCTTGTGCGCATCGAGTGCAGTCGAGGGTCAGGAGTTCAGTTACGAAAGTGTTGTGATTTACATCTCCGATTATGACCGTGATATCGGTGTTGCCTGAACAGTTGGGGGCGAGCTGTTTGTTCGCCTTTTGCCAGAAAAAGAAAAACTCAACCTCCAAAAACTATAGAGGCCGATTGTCACTGTTTAATTGGTGCAAGTTTAGGGACAAAGCCGCACGAAGGAATCTTTTGTACGCTGTTTGTTCTGAAGAAAGGGTGCATAATATATGTGCTATACCGGTTGCTTTCATCACCGTAATAATATCACCCACGCTGGTCTGGATGACACATTTCCGGCACCACTCCTTTTGAGTTGGCAACAACTTAACAAGTTCAAGAGTTAGTGTCCGTATAATCATATGTTTTGGTCATAAGTGTCAACATAATCATGCAAGATTAGAAAGTGTTCATATAATCATATTATTTGCTCGAAAGTGCCAATATAACCCAGAGAATATGAAATTGGCTGAATTTTTATGAATGGACTATTATACCCCTGATTTAAAAAAATCAAAAGTTGAAAAGATTATATTACCCTCAGAAAACCTAATTTACCCTTCTTCTTCATTGGTCGTCTGCATTAGTCGTCTTCTTCAACACCTAATTATCTTTTCTTCTTCTCGACGGAATAAGGGCGAACGGCGAGTTGGGCGACGGAAAAATGGGCTAACGGCGGGAAGGAGATGGAAAAATGGGCGAATGACGAGTAAGCGACGGAAAAAGGTGAGCGGGTGAGCGGGCGAACGACGGGTGCGGGAGGAGGGATAGGGGTGAGCGGCTAGGGTTCCGCAGCGGTGTGGCTAAGGTTTAATCGGAGGTTGGGGAAGAGCGGTGGGGCTAGGGTTTCCGACAATGTGTGGTGGTGCTCGAGGGGGATGGGGAGAGCGAGGGCGACGGTGGGCAACGACGACGAAGATGTTGCTGTATGGCGATGATTGGGTACGAAGGTGAGACACCGACGACGATGGCGAAGGAGTCTTCGTCTTCGTCCTCGTCCGCTGGTGGCGTAGTAGCGATGGAGCTGGGTTCCACGGCTGCGCTCTGGTAGGGTTCAACGAAAAGTGGCGGCGCTCTAGTAGTCTTCGTCTTTGTTATGGGGTAGGGTTCAACGACGACGCTCCAGTGCGCGGCAGTGGCTTCCAGTTTGTGGTACTGGTATGGTCACTGTCAGACTAATTGCCAGTTTTATCAATCTGCAGAGCATTTCATGGTAAGTATGTTTCATCGATCTGCAGAGCATTTCAAATATGCTGAATTTGATTACATTCTGATTATTCTCGTTGTGTGGTTGTGAAGTTCTCTAAGGATCGATGCAGTATTGATTTTGGTATTATTAGCATCATAGACGGACGTTATGTGTTTGATGACTCTGTGGAACAGAGACAGTTTTTTGTTGAGGAATCTGTGTTTGATTTTGGTATTATTATTACCCTGTGGAACAGAGGCGGTTTTTTTTGTGTTTATGAGTTTTTCAATTTCTCCGATGTTTAGTATGATTTTCGGTGTTTATTTGAGTTTTGATTTGTGATTCTTTGTTGAAAGGTGAGGCAGTGAGGTTCCGGCAACTCTAGATTCTGGCGGCGACGGTGGTGGTGGAGCGACGGTGATGATAGAGCAGCTGTGAAGAGGATGAAGAAGAATCTAGGGGTAGTTTTGTCATTAGATTTTTAGGTTTAAGACTAGAGATGTTTTAGTCCTTTTAGGTTTGGTCAACGCTAGACATTACAAAGTTAACACTGGAATAGTGTCAAAAGGTTATATCGGCACTTCCGATGCTAAACAAGGGTTATAATAGCACTTTCTGATCTTGCAGGGTCATATTGACACTTATGACCAAAACATAGGATCATATCTATATTTTCCCCCAAGTTCAATCTTTACTTCCCATAATAATCATTTGTATTCTGAAGTTGCAATGCACACTGGATAGGCTTATGGTAGTCTCCCCTTCCCAGCAATAGCTGCAGATTTTCTTATCATAATTTTTAGACTATAAACTTAAATGTAAGAAATAGCACGAATACAGAAGAATCCCATGTAGGATAGAATCTTTTATGTATGGATCCTTCACTGCTACATATAAAAAAACAATCACGGTAAAATTAGGAAGTTGCGGGGGGTTGGCGGTGCCATCTCTAGGATAATTTCTAGGATCCAGTGATGAGGGTTTATAATGTGTAAATTCATATGGGCCCAAGTGCTTATACAACCGACCATTCAGTCCATAACTTTACACATTGGATCGAGTCTTTTGGGTTAGCCCAAGGTGAGAGTACTTGCTCCATAAGTAAACAAAACAGTTGTCCGACTTGCCTACCTATATAAAGGCTAAAGGTAACCTTACACACTCAACTATTTATTCCTAATTACACTCTTGTAATCTGTTTGCTTACTTGGCCATCAGAGCCTCTTCCCCCCGGGAACCTCCGGGGGCTTTGTCTTGCAGATTCTGATCATCTACGGCAGCGCAGTACCGACAGAAAGTTGGGGCTCATCAAGTTGGCATGCCCTGTGGGACCGTCAGTTAGATATGCGATTGAGTATTGCTGTTTATGTCCACATCGACGGCAAGCGCCTTCCGTAGGAGTGAACGACTAGAAGGTAAAGCTTTAGGTGCTGGTGAAGAAGTGCAATCCCCTTACCGGAAAAGAAGAGGGCGCATGTCCAACATGCAATCAGATCCCACTCCCTCTAGCGCCGGTAACAAGCCTCCGGAAAGCGTCCAGGACAGGATCCCAGAAGAAGGGGTACGGAAGTTTCTAGTGCAGAAGCTGATGCACCCCAAGAACCATGGATGTCAGCGTTGAGCCTTGGGCAGGGGGTGCTGAAGCTTTTACTTCACAAAGCCAGACGCGTCGACCAATGGAGAACGAGCCACAGTTCACGGAGGCTACGACGGATTCGCAAACAGAAGTTACAAGAGGGGCTTCTCGGCCAGCAAGGGGCATGAACAAAGCGGCCCCCAATCACAGCAAGATCTAGCATCGTGAGCTTAGGTCCTCAGATCTGCTGGCTATCAGGTGAAGCCCCAATGCTTTACCAAAGGGTGGTCTAACCGCAGATGGGCCCCCGCCTTTGATGCCCCTGGTGGTGTAGCCGAGACTCCAATTGCACACCCCTCCAGGAGTGTCTTATCAAGCGGACGTTGGAGCCCTCACTGGACATTGGAGCCATCCAGTTCCTAATTACACTCTTGTAATCTGTTTGCTTACTTGGCCGTCGAAGCCTCTTCCCCCCGGAAACCTTTGGGAGCTTTGTCTTGCAGATTCATATCATCTACGGCGGCGGAGGCAAATTGGGGCGCATCAAGGGTCTGGTGGTGCTATCTCTAGTGCCACCCCTAGGACTTGGTGACGAGGATATTAGTATTAGGGCACCACCAAATTGAAAGGTTTTTGCCACCCCTTGATGATTGAAGTCCGTTCCTGCTCTCTGAAAAGACAATCTTGCATTGTGTTTTTATCACCTTCTGAGCACCACTGATCAACCACTACATGGGCTCCACAACCACGATCGTGACACTGGCGAATTCCGCTTTCAGCTTAGCCGAATTGAGTCTCCATCCCTCTCATTCTATGTCTTCCCTAATATTTTGCCATGATTCTACCACCGGAGACGACCTCACTCGTTCAATTATTCTCCACTCCTGACACTACATGCTGTGAAATGTGGTAAGTAACAATAGTAAAACTATTAACTATGCATCTAACTAGCAAATGAAATTCACAATGTTCCCGAGTTCAAGAAGGAATCTAGAAACATCGTAACTTTTATTTGCTAGTTGGTAGTAAAATTCCAAAAACTTAATCGATCTTTTATCTAGTGTGTACTAGAAGGAATCCTGCAATATCGTAAATTTTATTTGCTAGTAAAATGCATGGTTAACCTTTGTGAGTGTGATGAGGAAAACCAAGAAAACAAATGAAAGAAACAAGATACTACCTCATTTTCATTTGATGTAACACACTGTTTTTGAAGTTATTTTTGTGGATTTGGTACACTTTTTATTTATGGCAAGATTCCTTTAATTTCATCCATTTAATATATTTTTTTCTTTCCAAATTCAATTTCATTCACTCATTTCATTCACCTAAATCCAAACAATTAAAACTATGGTACCACATCCATCAAAACAGAGATAGTACCAAATAAAATTTTCTATAAACATGTTATCCACCCGTCCCAGTTGAAATTGCACTCTTGCTTTTATGACATCATTCTCTGTTAAAGATTGACCGCATATTTGAATAGATATATAAATAATAATATCTTCGTATATGATACTGGTCAATTCATCATAACAAGTAATTTTTAAATATTCTTATTTTATTTACTACTATTATACGTAGTTAAACATCTAAATAGTCAAACATATTTTTCCAACTGCCATTCATCTGGGACAGAGAGTATAATAGATTTGGGGTCCAAGGGACAACCAGAAAGACCCAATAAAATTATGAAAACGTAGCACTCCTATATCTTTTGGTTTTGCAGACTTTACATTACTTTCTGGACCAATATGGTGTTAGTTTTTCAAGAACTATCCCACCTCTTATCCTCTGCATTTTCTTTCTGCCCAACTCCCACATTCCATCCATATGGTTTTGCCCCTTCCTGACTTTTTAATAATTCATAATAATGGAACCTCAATCATTTTCTTTAAAAAGTGCTAATTAATCTATGAAATAATGTATCCCCAAGTAAAGCTGGGTATTTCAACCCTTGTGTCCATATAATTTGACACTGTAACCACAATGATTCGCTGGTCACATCAAAAAGTTAAAGTTGGTTTGCTGGGCGTTGCTACCATTTGATTCCATATCCCAGCATCTCAAGCGCAAAATGTATTTCCCTCTGTCCAGTGTAATATAGTAGCATCTATGTAACATATCAGGTTCCGTAAAGTGGTTAAAATCTTTTATTTTTTTAACTTCTGAGTGTTCAATTTTCAGTAGTGTGTGGAGGAAATTGGTTAAAAGATTGGATAAGGTCAAGACGCTTTAAGCCGCTCAAGTACCCCGAACCGCACAAAATGATCACCTATTACACAACTCACGAACTCCGCTTGGATGGGTTCCTCTTAGCCATTGGCATTATAGGCACACCTAATGTTGGATCGATGAACATCAATATATCCACCCGTTATCGACCACGTTTAGGATGGAAAGTACAAAGTGGATACTTGGAATTGGAAGCAGTAGCTGATAAAGCTTCCGCATTAACCTGGCAGCATGGGAATGACTTTACAGTTGATAGAGAACATGACTATTCACAATGCATTGCAGCCTTAAAAAGAAACCTTGAGAGAGACACCAAAAAGAAGAAAATAGTCTTATTTAGTACTCTGTGAGCCTTAAATGTGTAGGAATTTATGAGAGATTTCCAGAAATGTTTCACTACAATGCTTTATCATCATCATCACTATCACTAACCAAGCAACCCAATTGGAGAAGATACATGGTTCAATCAAAGAGAGCAATCTCTACAAATAATGAAAAGTATAGAGAACACTATAAGGAAACCAATTATATGAACAGCGCGATCTCGATCCATTCACTCACAGAGGATGGGGTTGTGGATCAGGGGGGAATACATTGATGAGAAAGCGATGAATCATCTCAAAACTTGTGAATGTAATTACAGCGGCTGGAGTAGTCCGGAGCAGATTGATTGCACATCCACGGTAGAAACCAGCAATACCTTCTTGACGGAAAACCTTTTGAATGCAGTCGACTACCCCAGAGTATCGTTTCTCTGAGTGATGCCCTTGTTCTTGAAGCCTCGAGCGAACAACCTGCGTTTCAGGTTAGCCGATATAAAATTCATGTATTTCCATTTCCATTCCTCTCCTCTCAAAAAGAAACGAGGCACATTTCCCGTCCCAGTCTTTACCCTATGTCAGATATAGGATATCTAAATGCATGAAGACAGAAAAGCGGTATTTATTTTCACTTCTTAAACATGATTGAAAATGAAAATAGAAAAACGAAGCAAAGACAAGAAGCATACAAGAGCTAAAAAAGGTAGCTCATAGACAAACAAAGACACCAACAAAAATGATCTAGGATCCTCGTAATATGGAAACACCACCACTGAATATGTACATGAATGTATCCTTCGTTCTACTTCTTTAAAATCTATACACACGTTGACTTATATATCACAATTAAACATATTACCCAAAAGAGAAAATCAAAAGGATGCTCTAATATTGCCAAAAGTTGTGGTCACATCTAACAATACCTCATGGGGATATGTCAACGTTGAAGCCAATAGTTTAGAAATCGATGATGCAAGGGCCACATCAGGTGCGCCAAGCTTATCCACAGTAGTATTACCTGCAATCACAAGAAATCCGTGAGCAGGGACCATCTTAGGTTGCATGTTGCATCTATCATTTTGTTTTATTATTATTTTTTTTTGAACTGCAATGGGCACTGAGCTGCTGTGAAAAGATGTTGCTGGGAGCAAAAAAAATATTAAATGCAATATTTCATACCTCGATCAGCCAAATACATCTTGATCTTCTCGTATGCTGGAAACTGAATCGCGACATGACTAATTCCAGCCAAAGCAGGCACAAGACCACTGCAAAGAAGATCAGAACTCACTTCACATGGTAAAATTTTCCAACAAAACATTATCGTTCTCATTTGAAGAGTAACTAACCTGTACAAACCACGTATACCCTCTTCGTGAGTGATTCTCCTCAATGCAGACCCTGTACCTTTGTACGGAATCACCCCCTGTCTCATTCCTTGAGTCTGCGTGATGAAAAAGTGCAGACATGAGGTGCAGATTTCAGTAGGTTTTCCAGATGTAGTTTCTCAACTGGCCACAGTTTTTACACGACTATCAAATTAAAAAATAGCCAATGATGATTCATAAGGTTGCACTCTGTATAACAGCAAGCTGAATAGATGCAACATAGCAAGAGAACTTGAGCTGTCAATAAAAAAAGTAAAGACATCTGTTTCTTGCTACCTAAGGCGGGAAGGGAAATCCTACTTATTCAGGACCGGTCTTGTGACAGCCGAATAATAGCATAGATGTCTGACAAAGATGTTTCTGGACTTGCTGAAAAAATCCTTTTTTTTCCATTACAGGAGATACACTTGAAAGCAGATACTAAAATTAGAAACAAAGGAATGAAAAAAAGTTTCAAAGGTTCACAACTACCCGAGAATGACACCATAACTTAAATATGCAGATTAAAAGTACTCCAAAATGTGCATAAGAAAACTATAATTGAGCAGGTATTCTCACAAGTAGAATAGTACACTCAGACTATCTCCTCATCTAGCAACTCCCAACCAAAACAAACAGTGGCCAACTGGAATTTTTGGGCCACGGTGCAACTAGCAAGCCTACTTAAGTCAAGGATAAGTCATGACTACAACTTCACATGAAATTGATCATCCCCCAGCAGCTACTGAAATACTTCGTTTATGTAATCAACAGTCGCCTGTTGATTTGTTTTGACCCCAAAAGACCAACTTTTGTGTTTTAAACTTTCCACTCACATACTATGAGTAGAGATCATAACTCTAAAATTCTTACACATCTTATAATCAATATGATGAGTATGGATTTGGGAGGATCCAGACACAAGACCCAAAGGAGAAGACAAACATGGGACCCAAGTAGTTAATACTACGAGTGGAAGTCAGAATACTGTTAGAGGAGAGTTAATAATTCTCCCTGTAATGATAACCTTCAACAGGCAGATAACTGGAGGAAACTGCCAGAGTAATGACATGGCATTTATAGTGTGTCTTGCTTGAATATTTCTATAGACATGTATGTTAACGTAGGAGTGACAAACAAACATCAACAAGTTTTTAAGCCATTTTGCAGCAGTTGACCCAAAAGATTGAGTTCGGTTAAGTTCCTTGTGATCAATAAAAAAACTAAAGAATCTTCTTCTTCTTCAGCTAGGCAGGTAAAAACAAAAACAAAAGGTGAAATCACACCGATCACTTCCAAATATAATTAAACGACATACTTGAAGTCTTGTTTTCACAACCCAAAGAGGATTAATGGCAATAGTTGTAGCAGCTCCAGCACCTGAGGCAGCTATCACATTGGCACCAATGGAGAGTTGATGGTTCCCATCTTTGGCAGCTAGTAACAAAAGATTAATTTCAGTATTCTGGAGCAGCAAAGGAAGTGTAATCAAAGCAAGCAACAATCTATTCAAAAGGTGAATGGAATCTAGGATCCAGATGCCCCAAGTATTGCAATAGGATTTTAATCTAATCAATAATTTCTTTGTTGGTTATTTACACATACATGATAGGAAACAAATTCATCTATAAACAAAAATTCAAATTCCCTGCTTTTCTGGCGACTCATTCCAAATCGGTGATGAAAGAAAGATCTTGAAACCAACAAAAGCAAGCTATTCAACTAACCATCAGTGGAAAGAATGCACTTGAGCTGCTCATAAATTGTAAAATACACCTGAAGAACAGAGATAATGGAAATACCGGGTCACTCCAACGAAAAACTATACATTTATACCAATCAACTGGAATCAACAGAACAAAAATCATAATAGTTTATTCCAGGCATACAAAATTAGTGGGAAAAAAAGCAACGACTCACAGCCCAATTCGGTAACAATGCCAAGACTGTAGGAGACAGGCCACGGTACATGCCCCGTAGTCCCTCCTTCTGAAATATCTGTTCTAAACTCCCAGCTATAACACTGCCTGATCAGAAATTTTAAAAAAAAACAAAAAAATAAAATCAGACGAATCTCCTCGGAACTAGCAAAGGAATCCTGAAAAGTAACAAAGAATCTACCTTTAATATTAGCACCGGCAAGCTGGGGGAGCCCGTGAACTTGTAACCTAGTTTTAATAACATCTAAAGGACAAACAAACGTAGCTGCAATCACTCCTGCAAACACAAACACACAAGAAAAATCCGTCAAAGGGAGTAACGCTTCTGAATTAGATCACAGTTACAGATGAAACCACAGCGTACCGGCGGCGCCACCGGCGGCGGCGTGGCAGAGGAGGCCTCTGGAGCTAGGGAAATGAGCGTCACCGGTCATCGCGAAATCTCGCTTGCGGCGGCGGGAACAGAAACGGAGACTTGATCGACGACGGAGACCTCTCTGCGGAGGCGGATTGCGGCGGAGCAGCGTCGCATGGCAGTTGAGTGAGTTCGTTGGCGCTTCTTCCTAGGGCTTCGAGTTCATTTCCAGCTGTTCTGCCGATTTTCGCGGGGAAGGGAGAAGCGAGAAGCTGAGCAAATGATGGCGCCGGAGAAATGGACGATAAGATCGAGAATCAACAATGCTGGCTGCCATTCAATGCAGTTCCAAGCCGTTACACAAATGGAGAGCCGAGCCGAGCCGAGCCGATGGTGGGGAAATTATCTTCCAATATTTTATTTTCTTTAGTCGAGTTTCAGGAGTATTTTCGGACCTTTTTGTGCTTAACAGCTTGTCTTTTGAATGGGATGCCTAATTCATTTATTTCGGGTAGATAAGAACTTTCACCGCTTTGTAATAAAATAATACTCCCTCCATCCTAACCGAATGTGCACACTTTTTAGTCAACTTTCTAGGGCATGTTTGACCAATAATAACTTTAATTACGTATATTAACGGTGTACAAAAATTAATATTTATAAAATACACCATTCAGGGAATCCAACATCATCTCACATAATGATATTGATGTCTATATACTAGTTGAAATTTATGCTCAAATATGTTTTGAGAAAGTTGATCAAAAAGTGTATAAATTCGACTGAGGTAGGGGAGTAATAAAGATTTTTGCTTTGATATAATGACAAAATACATTTATTATGTTAGATAAGGATCAATAACTCACGGTTATTTAGGGACTCATATATCGAATTGAATGATGTTATTAATGAATTATATTGTGTTTTTGTGTTACTATATCATTACTCGTTATTTAATTGTGTATCATATATCTTTCCAATAAGAATTAAATAAATATATCACACTTTACGTACAAAGATCATATATTGTAAATAAAAGAAATATAAGAGCAATATAATTTAGTATAATATATGAGTCCGCTTGAAAGACGGTATTTTCATAACCCATGGAAAGACCAAGTTTTAAGCTGCAAATTAGAATAAATCAAGATTAAAATTTTGAGTTGCATTGATCGGGTCATAAACTTTAGAGTCCGTCTCTTGAAAGACGGTCTTTCCATAAGTTATGGAAAGATCAAGGTTTAAAGTATAAATTAGAATAAATTAAGATAAAATTTTCGGGTTGCATGAACCGGGTTATAAATTTTATAACTACTACATGTTGCATACTAAAATTTTAATATTGCAACTAAGACCTTTTACCTTTTAATATTCTAATCAAACCCCGTCTTTCCATAAGCCTATGGAAAGACCGTCTTTCCCAAGACTTTGCCTAAATTTATATCTATAGCATGTTTCATAATAAATTTTTAATATTGCAACTAAAACTTTTTACCTTTATATTATTCTAATTGAACATTTTTCCACAAGTATATGGAAAAATATACAATCAATTGGAGTCTAGAGATAAAAGATGATTTCAAAATTAATCGGACACCATCATTTACATTTCTTCTAAATTGAGTTTTTTCCGCATGTTTTAACATTTTATTATAAATTTTAAGTACGTACTAGTATATAAATAATAATAATAATAATATATATATATATATATATATAATGTCTCGTGATAGATCGACTAACAGTATAACTAATTACAATAAATTTCACTTTTACAATTTTTTAGGTTTGGACTGCAATTATTTATATGTTGAAATTAATTTTTAAAGGTGTTCATATATCCATTGCAATAAATAAAAATAAATTTCAAATCACACTATTAATTGTACGAATTATAATGACCGAATATAACGGGTGGTCGGTTTAGAACAAAACTTCATATTGATATAATGACAATATACATTTATTCTATTGATAAGGATCAATTACTCACCGTCATTTATATCATGTACTCCCTTTGTTTCTCTATTATTGGCATATTTTTCTTTTTGACTTATTTCTTTTATATTTGTACATTTTTCATTTTTTGTAATATTCCTTCAATTTCATCTATTTATTATAGTTTTTATTTTCTATATTCAATTGCATCCACTCATTTTCTCCTCCTAAATCAAAGCACCTAAACCTATTGTACCACTATTAGTGACACATTGGTATTATATATTAGACTAACTTGTCCCCCCATAATAAAGTATCTTATACCATGTTTTGGTCCTCGTTTGCAAATAAATCCTTAGACAGTACCCAATAATATTCAAACAATTTGTTCAGTCCCTACAGATGGTTTTCAGGTAAATCGGGCTATTTTCTGATATAGTTAGGGTATTTTTATAATTTTACTTATTCAAAAATATTTTCAATTAAATTATGGGTCAATATACAAATATTCCATATCTGTTGAGGGGCTTAATTGCATCTAAATTAGAAATAAGAAGCACCGCCGCTACAATTCTTCTTCCCCAGATGCAACCCTATTCCGGGCACCGCCCACCTCCGTCTTCTCTGCTTGCAACCTTGTAATTTTTAGACTGAATTGTAATCTGACCCAAACGCAAAAACTTCCCATCAGGTTCCAAAGTTACGAATCTGACAACAGCTACTAAAACAAGGTCTCGAAAAACAGCAAATCCAACCAAAACAAGTCCAAGCACGGTCTTGGAAACTAACCTCTAATTGGCAAACAGAACGTCAAAGTGCCGAGAGATCTGGTGGTCGACGAATGTTCTCCATCCCCAAGTGTTCCTCAACAAATAGATGCTCTGACTCCAAAATCTTCAAAGTGTTTACATAAACTCCAATAAGTGTTCTTCGAAACCAAAAAGAAGAAAAAAGTCTTAAGTTTACCCAGAAATCCAAGTGAGAACCGAAATGAATTCAAGTCAAAAGATCCCCAAAGTGATGAACCGGTAAAAGTCCAGGTTCAAAAAATGTTACCAAACCTAGATTCAATTTCAAAAAATGTATTTATGATGCTCTCGGAGGAGGGGACGGAATTGGCGCAGGAGGAAGAGGAGGCGAAGATGACACGGCTCGTAGGAGGAGGAGGCGGAGATCCAATTTCAAAAAATGAAGGGGTCCAATATGGTGGTAGTCAATCAGCGTAGGAGGAGGAGGAGGAGGTGGAGATGACGCAATCATAACGAAGAAGAACAAGAAATGTTTTCCCCTTTTTTCTTTTATTTTGTATAATACATGGGTAAAATGGTCATTTTACAAAGTATGATCAATTTTACCGTTGACCTTACCTAAAAACCACCTTTGGAGACCAAACAAATTGTTCTGAATTTGCGGGGTACTGTCGAAGGGTTGATTTGCAAACGGTGACCAAAACATGGTATAAGATACTTTGTAGGGGACTAAAGAAACAATCAGTCTATATATTACCGTAATTTATCTGTGCAATGCGAATTAAATAATTATATCTCACACTTTACATACAAAATTCATATTTTGTATTTAAAATAGATAAAAGGGCAAGATTTCGTATCTTGAAAGACGGTCTTTCCATGAGTCATGAAGGGGCCAAGGTTTAAAGTGCAAATTAAATGAAATGAAGATAAAAATTTTGAGTTGCATGAATCAGATTATAAACTTTATAACTACTATACGCGTTGCATAATAAATTTTTAATATTGCAACTAAGACATTTTACCTTTTATTATTCTAATTAAATCTCATCTTCCATAAGATTATGGAGAGACGGTATTTCAAAAAACTTTACCAAAGAGCAATCTAATTAATAATATCAAATTATACTCAATTGAAGATAAAAAAATATATTTTAAAATCAATCGGACACCATCATTTACGTCTCTTCTTACACCCTCTGTTTTTTTATTTATGACACCATACGTGTAGATACTTGAATTTATATAAAGAAAATGAGTGGGTGAAATTTAATGTAGAAAGTAAAAAGTAAATAGAGTGGATAAAATTGAAGAAATCTTACCAAAAATTAATTTTATGTCAAATAAAATAAAATATTCACCTATAATAAGTGTGCCACATAATATTACAACTATTTATTGTACTCCCTCTGTTTCTCTAATAGTGGCACATCACTTTTTGTGTTAAAATTTAGGAGATGCTAAATGAGTGGATGAAATTGAATCAAAAGAAGAAAAGGTAAAATGAGTGGATGTAATACTAATAACCTTAAACTTGCCATAAATAGAAAATGTCAACATAAAATAAACATCCCAATTAAAAAGTGTGCCACTATTAAAGAAACGAAGGGAGTTCTAATTATAATGACCGAATATAACCGACTATTCACTTACAATAAGTATTGGGAAATACCGTATTTCCATAAATTTATGGAAAGATGATGTTTAATTCAAATAATAAAAGGTAAAATATTTTAGTATGCAACATGTAGTAAATATAAAGTTTATAACCCGATTCATGCAACCCAAAAATTTTATCTCAATTACATTTTAAATCTTGGTCATTCCATCAATTATGAAAAAATCGTATTTCAAGAGAAAGACTCGTTATTTTTTATGTATTATTTAAAAATGTAAAATGCATCAAAAATTGATGGTAAAAAAACGCCGGTAATGGACAATCAAGACAATTAATGCTTGTTGAAACTTCAAACTTGAAAGTCTATGGAGTCAAATATTTTCTAAATCCCCAACAATTTATTAGAAAAAAAAACTCAGTATTCATGGAATTAAACTCAAATTAAATCCACACAAATACTCCTCCGGCGAGAAGCACTTCCTCCGGTTGATCCAGCTCACTGTTCATCATACTCCACTCCTTATCCCAATCTGAAACCCTAGATTTCCTGTAATCAACTCTGAAAATGGTGGACTGCTCGAGCTAGAGGAATTCAGCGAAATTTCGCAGCCTTTCGACGATAAATCGAAGAATTATCCTCATCGGCGATCCGGATTCCGGTCAGGTATCTATCCGGTCTAATTTCGTATCAGTTGATGTGTATTTATGCGATTCATCGGTTCATTTCTTCATTCTTTAGTTGAAAGATGAAATGGATAGGAAATTTGCTTGTAATCTGTTTGTTAAAGATGCTTCCTTTAAAAGCGTGTCGGTTTGCATGTATGCATAGCGGGTGTGTTTCTTAGATGATCGCTAGGTCTCCTCAAGAATTGAATTGTGTAAATTGAAGAACAGACAATGCTGGAGCATATGTTGTTGCTGATGTCTTTGATTGTCTGAGATTTTCTCTTGTCGGCGGAGGTGGTTTGGGTTTTTCTTGATTTATGGGCTTATCATTTTCAAGTTTGTTGCTGTTGTTAGTTGGATGTTGAAATATTTTACTCTGAGGACTTTAGTGTATTCCTGTGAAGTATAGTTATAAAGGCGTTTCTGTGTGGTTAAACTGAGCAATGCAACTGTGTAATTAAAATCGCGTGGCCTTCTTAGGTTATAGGGAGTGATTGTAGAAGAAAAGAAAGCAGGGGTACGGAACTGTGAAGGGAAAGGTGTTGGCTCTTTTAAGTGTTTATGATTTATATGCTTTTGGCTTATTTTGGAAGATGTGTCGCAGAAATATGATTGATTTATTATTTTCTTTGTATATTTGATTAGATTGTGTGAACATTCATGGTAGGGTTTTAATCATTCAAAATTTTGCTTTAGTGACACCATGGCATGTGCGAATTTGTTCCTGTTTGGTTTCTTTTTGCCTATGCCGGATCTCTCTTCTTCTCTTTCATTGCTGATAAGTGTTCATAGTCCTCCTGAATTTATAATTTCGGCGAGGTTTATTGCAATGGTCTCTTAGGTCCTGCAGTATTCCTTCAAAGTACTGTTTGATTTGTTAAAACCTTTCAGTTAATTAATATCTATTTGTCCTTTTTGGTGCACTAGAGTCAACTAGGGAATCCTCATTTTGGTTATTTATTTTATTTGAAGTAAACAGATAGTTGGTACTTCTAGTTAGATGTGATGGATCCAGCTATTGAGGAGCAATTAGATTTTGGAGAGGAAGAGTATGGAGGGAGTCAAAAGATGCAGTATCACACAGGTGTGGCAATTTCTGCACTCGCAGATGATGAGATGATCAATGAAGATGATGAATGTGATGATCTCTATAATGATGTCAATGTTGGGAAGGGATTTATGCAGATACAGCGGGCTGAGGCACCATTGCCTCCTGTTGATGTTAAAAATGGGGGATTTCAGGGTAACCTTCCCGGGTTCCGAGGGGAAACAGTGACAGCGCATAGAGTAAGCATCCCTGGATCTGTGGCTGAAGGAAACTATCCCAGCTCTGGCATTCGATTTCAAGATCAGAAAAGTGGACTAACGCCTGATATTGGCCCTCCACCAAGTATGGATTCTTCTCAGAAAGGGAGGACAGTGGAGATGGTTCATAGCTTGCAAGCAGGACATGTGGGATATCAAGGACCGATCTCCACACCACAAAATGTTGGATTAGATCCGTATGGGACGTCGGAAAGGGTTGCTAATGAGCCTATTAAGGTACTAAATTCTGGCTCTAGAGTTAATCCACAGATGGCAACTAATCATATGAATGTTGGTGGAAATGTTAATATAATCCAGCCTCTTACTATGGAAAATCAGATGAGACCAGCTTTTGAAAGTGGAAATACTATGGTCTTTGTTGGAGACTTACATTGGTGGACTACTGATACTGAGCTTGAGAATGTGTTGACCCAATATGGGAGGGTCAAGGAGATTAAGTTCTATGATGAAAGAGCTAGTGGAAAGTCTAAAGGCTATTGCCAAGTTGAATTCTTTGATCCCTCTGCAGCAGCAGCTTGTAAGGAACACATGAATGGGCTTCCTTTCAATGGGCGAGCATGTGTGGTGGCATTGGCAAATCCACAAACCATCAAGCAGATGGCTGCTTCTTATGCTAGTAAAAACCCGGCCCAGTCTCAGTCTCAGCCACAGGGTAGGCGGCCTATGAATGATGGTGCAGGCAGAGGCAACGGAGCAAATTTTTCCAGTGGAGATGCTGGAAGAGGCTATGGACGTGGTGGTCCCGGTGGATGGGTGGGACGAGGTGGTCAGGGAATGCCCAATAAGGGTCCAGGGGTGGGTCCTGGAAGGGGAAGAGGAGCTATTGGAGCAAAGAATATGGTTGGAAACATGCCAGGAGGGGGAAATAGTGCAGTCGGAGGGCCTTATGGTCAGGGCCTTACAGGTCCTGCATTTGGTGGCCATCCTACTGGTATGATACATCCTCAAGGGATGATGGGCCCTGGATTTGACCCAACATTTATGGGCCGAGGCGCTAACTATGGAAGCTTCACAGGTCCTGCTTTCCACCCTGGAATGATGCCTCCATTTCAAGCTGTTAATCATATGGGTCTTGCTGGGGTGCCTCCTCATGTCAACCCTGCCTTCTTTGGACGAGGAATGGCTGCTAATGGAATGAACATGATGGGACCTACAGGAATGGAAGGTCCTCATGGGGGACCGTGGAATGACACAAACATGGGTCAGTGGGGAGGAGATAGGACAAGGGAGTCGAGTTATGGCGGTGAAGATAATGCACCTGAGTATGAGTATGGAGAGGCCAGCCAAGATAAGGGAGCGAGGTCAAATGCTGCTTCAAGGGAAAAGGAACGTGGTTCAGAGCGTGATTATGAGAGGAAGCATCGTGATGGGAGAGAACATGACAGGGATCACAGGTACAGAGAAGAAAAGGATAGCCACCGTGATTATCGACACAAAGAGCGCCATCCAGGTCATGAGGATGATTGGGACCGGGAACAACCTTCAAAATCTCGAAGCAGGTCACGAGCAGTTCCTGAGGAGGATCGTAGGTCTAGATCAAGAGATGCTGATTATGGGAAGCGTAGGCGCCTACCATCGGAGTGACTTAAATGCTGTTACATTCTTAATGTGTCTTTGACTAGACAACAGCCATGTCAGCTCTCATCATGGTCTGCCTGATTGCATGGATAGACTTCCATGTCTCTGATACCTATAAAGCCACATACAAAGTGGCTTCTAGATCTAAAGAAGTAAGTTCCATTTCTGTGAGGATGCAGGAATGAACAAAATCTGTTTTCTACTGCAGAACATAATCTAATGCAGGACTTAATATGCCTGCTACAAACTTTATAGTATACTGAACATATTTGTGCTTTGGATGTGGTTACTCTGTGAGATGGATTTGTTCCTCCTCTGAACCCCATATCTGACCAGCTCATTCCACTCTTTGAGTGAAATGAAATCGCTAGGCAGAAGACTTAAAGCAGCTTTATTTGAATATAATTTTTATCATAGATACAATTTATTCGATATTGTGTGCTTCAACTTTGATCATATTTTTTCCTTAGTACCTGGACTTTTGTGCCATGCGAATGGAGGGGTTTAAATTTTGTCTATCTCCTATATTAGTTTAGCAAATGGAATCTGATTTTCTAAATAAGTTAAGTCCATTTACTAAAAGTTGAGGATTCAATTAATTGTTTTACATATTTGTAAAGAAATGTTTTTCCTAAGTGAACTGCTGTGCTTCAAGATGTAGAGTATATTTGACCATCTATGCATAGCTTATGAGTCAATTTTGTGTTTTGATGGCAAACTGCCATGTTCTGTTTGACCTTTGCTGGTTGAGACTGATTAACTCTGGTCGGTGTCTATTATTCTACTTAGATGGTTATTCCTCTAAATCCAGCTGTCTGATCACAGTAGACCTTGGTGGTGCTGGGATGAATTCTGCTAGAAACTCGACTGTGTCTTTTGTGTTGATTTAGGCTATGTGCTGATGTCCGTTGTTGTTTCCTTAAGCCTGAAATGGTTGATAACTCGATAGATCGTATAATTTTTTTCATGTCATATGTTTCATGTGTGATACAATTTGGCTTTCGGTAATTCTTTTTCATTAAGTATTGACACGGGCTTTAACAATCATATTCAGGGAGCAGAGAGGCTACTCTTTAGTTTGTGATTAGACCAGCTGAATTGGTTACATGGAGGAGATATGATAATTGGTTCCTTTTGTTGGACTTTGCTGAAAATGTTATCCTATCTTATGTCCCAAAGAAGCCTTAATCATATGTACTAGATTTAGTCAAATGTTCATAAGTTTCACTATCTGTTTGTAATGTTCTCAACCTAGATACTATGCCATAGGCATGAAACATGTAAATTGCTTCTTCAACTGTTTGTAATGTTCTCAACATAGATACTATGTCATAGGTTTGAAACGTGTAAATTGCTCCAACCATTTTGACATTGAGTCTTGTATAGGAGGCACTAGTGCTGTTAGCGGGGTTTTCCCCCCCTTTTTTGATACCTGTAACTTGAGTTAGCATTACTTCAGTGTCGATGTCGCCAGCTGGATATATGCGCTACAGAAAATGTAAAGCGTGTTGCATATGCATTTGGTCGAAGTAGTGGAAGAAAGTCGAATAGTTTTGTAAAGTTTGGTATACAAGTCAGGCGTCGATTATTAGAAGACACTCAGATATGTAAGGTGTTGGATTAGGGAGGTTCTTCGCGAGTTCCGAAGAACCAGTAGATGAGTATGTTGATTCAGTAGCGTATGTTTTTACCTTGTAACTTTGGGTTTTGTTGCAATTGTTACTGTTTAGGCTCTGGTAAATGCTTCCTTTTGTGGTCAAAAGTCGCCTGACCGTTTTGTTCTTGTGTTCTTGGATTGGATTCTCCGTGGATTACATTTTTTGCTCTTTTGGTGCTCTGTGTTTGTGAGTAAAGAAAAGTAATGTTTTTCTTTTCTCTTTTAGGAAGAAAAAATGCCGTTACCTTGACTGGATCTTAATTAGATCGGATATACTGTGTAGAACTTGTGAAATTTGATTTAGCTCATGTGGTATCTCTTGACTTTTTATGTCATAGGATTTAAATTTTCAAGTAAATCTGGATACTTGGAAGTATCATATCAAAAGATATAAAGCTTTACCTAAAATGCCATGCAAGATTTTTCAAAACCGTTAGTAAACATAAGTACTGTCTCATGTCAAATTACACAGAATTTTTTTTACGCTCGTCAAGAAACTTGTCTAACTGTTCATATGTTTAACTACATATGATAGCGGCGAACAAAAACTTACTTTTGATAAACTACTTGTTATGATGAACCAACAATATCACATACGAGAATATTATTGTTTATATATCTACTCAAACATGCGGTCAAAGTTTGATAGAGAATGACACCAAATAGTAAGTGTGCAGTTTGGGCTGGGACGGAGGGAGTATACAAAGAATGTGGTTATCAAAAAAAAATACTAAGGATGTATTCTTCCCTCAATGTTCTTACTTGAATGGCCTAGTTACCCTTTTAGTTGTCTCTGTTTCAACGTTGTACTTTCTGTTTTGGTTATTAAAACACTGAAATGAAAGAAGTAAAATCTTCAAAACCTAGTAATTTTAAGTATAGTTTTGACTGTAAACTTCATATTATCTATGCTTATAGAGTCTAAACAATCAAATTTATAACCACTAGTAATAAAAAAAAAAGTACTTAACTCACTCCCTCTATACAGTTCAAAGACATACTCATACTCGAAGAATTTTTTAGTTAAAATTGTTAAACTTTGTTCATATATTTAAATAGGCATGTAAACAACAATATTGACGCATCTGATATTTTTGAATTCGTTGTCACAAAAGGTTTATAAATATCAACCTTTCACGTGCAATTATCACACGTAATTAAAAATATTAACAGTCAAATATATTTTTTTTAAAGATTGTAAAAAGTCTTTTGTGCCGTTTGAACGGGGAGCAGGTGATCTTGTTTTCTTTTAACGGTAGTATAACAATATCTAAAGAAAACTCGAGCTGTTCAATTTACAATTACCTGTTATAGTACTAGTTTGGTAGCTGAAAATTTAATGAAAGATAAATTATTAGTGGAGTACAAGAACTGAATTGGCGCGACTTATATTTTTTAATTTGGCTCGGCGCCAACATACGGCTGACTGAGCCATTGGGTAGCAGGTAGTACGACGGTTCGCCGCAGCCGACGAGTGGGACCGGATGAGTCCAGGGCCGCAACTATTACTTGTGGTAGTGACAATATCAGTTGAAAAGTACGATGACACGAAACCGTGTACAAAAATATTATAAAATCCACGCGGAATTGAGAATTTCTTGGGAAAAATATTTTCAACCCTATCTTTCCTTTGAAAATGCAGTTATAACTTTGTCAAATCTGAACGTGTGAATGGACTTCGTTGACCAAAATGCTAGTGGTCAAATTAGTCGAAAATTCGTGAAATCGTCATTATACCTCTGAGTTCAAATAAAAAATTGAAAAAGAAAAGGAAAATATATCATAATCCCCATCCTCTCCCTCACTCTACTCACCACGGTTGTTCACTCTCCTCGTGTATCTCTTCAATCCTATCATCGCCAGTGCTCACCATCACCGTCACATTTTGGTTGTTGCTCTGTATTGTCGTCGGTACCTGACAGACGATTAGCGCCACCCAAGTTCAGATGCTCGTGGGTTTTTAGCAGTGGTGAAACTCTCAGCACAGCTTCAGGGCAGGAAGGGAGGATTCAGGTCGAGCGAGATGGTGGTTTCGCGGTCCTCGTGGTGACGGAATTGAGCTTCACAACGGTGCTATCATGAAGGGTTTAGGGCGAAGCTGGTGGGTGATGCGGTAAGCGGGGCTAGGATTTAGGGAGGGGTTGGGCAGTGTGACTAGGGTGCTAGGTAGAGGTGATGGCCGGCACAATTACGGTGTTGGGCGACGAGGCAAGGGTTTCTAGGCGGTAGGGCTAGGGTGCTGGGTGGAAGGGGTGGGATTTTATGGGCGGAGGTGGTGTTTTTGGGTGAAGGTGTTGGTTCTAGGTGGCGGCTTGGTAGTGGCATGTCTAGGGGTAGAATGATCATCAAAACTTCTATTTTGAGCCTGGGGGTCTTTTTACATCTTTTGAGTGTGGTCAACAGCTGATTTCATTGAGTCGGTGCCAGAATTGAGCAAAATTGGTATAATTGCACAATTTTACATAAAAACTTACGGTTAGTTTCGTGCATTTAGGTTTTACGAGGACATATCAACACTTTCGAAATTTAATAAGGTTATTTATGCACTTTGCCCAATTTGCACTTTGCCCATTTTTCGTTCTATTTTAGTTTGCTTTTAAAATCAAACAAAGTTAATAAGGAGACACAAAGTTTTATTTTAGACCGACTAATCGTTAGACGAAATCCTTTTATATTTGATGTAACCAATAGGGCGACTTGATGTTTGCTTTTATTTTTTGCAATGAGATTCGTATAACTTTGATATTTTTAAAAAAATATATCGTAATATATAAATATAATTATAAATTGACCCTTAAAACTTTTTAAAGCAAAATTTTTTCATGATTGGTCCAACCGTTAGTAGGTATAACGTTAGACTTTC
The DNA here is from genome assembly GCA_037428765.1 of Rubia yunnanensis. NCBI lineage: Eukaryota > Viridiplantae > Streptophyta > Magnoliopsida > Gentianales > Rubiaceae > Rubia > Rubia yunnanensis. The sequence continues at coordinate 481,826 of CM075062.1, forward strand.
TATAACAAAAACATTAAGTATTTTAAATTTTAATTAAATTGAATAGAATTACATAAAAATTAGGGAGACCTAACTTATTTTATTTATTTATAGTATTTTAACAGTTAAATTATTGGGCTCTAAGGAAAATGAATGTCGAAATTGAACCTAAGAGTGTTATAAACTGAATCTTGTCATATTTCACTTATCTAGTGCGGACGGTTTTGAACTAAACATTAATTAGGAAAAATAAGATAGGTAATACTTTTGGATGTACTGGTTGACTATTTGTGTATATTTATTTGTAAATATGTACTACCTCCGTCCCAACCGAATCTGCACACTTTTTGGTCAACTTTCTCAAGACATGTTTGACCATAATTTTCAACTAGTATATAGACACCAATATCATCATGTGAGATATTGCTGGATTCCCTGCATGATGTATTTTCTAAATATCAAATTTTAACATACCGTTAATATACGTAACTAAAGTTATCGTTGGTCAAACATGACCTGACAAACTTGACCAAAAAGTGTGCACATTCGGCTGGGACAGAGTAATAACATTTTTTAATCAATAATATAAACATTATTTTATAAGGTGTTACATGTACTACCTTAGATTTAATCTAGGTAGCTATTCATTTAGATTTGCACGAGTTTTGAAATAGAATAATACCGGTTATAAGTTCATAGTATAAGTATGATATAAATGTTTTTCTTGTATTCAAGAAGTTTATAATTTAATAAAAACTAATGTATTTATGACGCACTTAACCTTTACTGTAACTAACATGACAATTGTGTTTCAAATGCTTTTATGTTATTGCAAAATGCGAGTAAGCGTGTTAAAAAAATGCCATCTTTTAACCAAAAAAATCTCATTTATAGTACTTATCACTATCAAATTACAAATGTACCTATTTGTAAATGTGTAGTAGCTCTTTTATTACTTGTATATACTGTACTCCCTATGTTTCTCTAATAGTGACTTTTTGGTGTTGGAATTTATGAAATGCTAAATGAGTAGATGAAATTGAATTGAAAGAAGAAAAAGTAAAATGAGTGGATGAAATTTAATTGAAAGAAGAAAAAGTAAAATGAGTGGATGCAATAACTTTAAACTTGTCATAAATAGAAAGTGCCAATATAAAGATAGCATCTCAAATTGGAAAGTGTGCCACTATTAAAGAAACGGAGGGAGTATTATTTTACAAGGCGTTGCATTAACTCGGATCTAATGTAGCTGATTGTTTGTTCATAATACGATTCAGGTAATATACTAACATATTTACGAGACGTTTGAACTTTAGAATAATTACTGTGACAGTTGAATAATTAATACTTTCATCTTCTAACTCTCTTGTCGGTGTACATTATTTTATATGGCGTAACATGCATTAATTTTGACCTAATTTAGGTGGTGGTTCGTTTAAATTAAATCAAAATTTGAAATATAATAATATCACGGTCATAGATGGGTATTTTAACGTCGAGGTTAATATCTCCGTAATTTGATTACAATTCGAGAAATCAAAAGATTTACTCCCAACTAACACATTCATGAAGCGTTTAACCTTTATTATAACTAACGTGATAACTATGTGATAAATGCATTCACTTGTTTTTGAAAAATATGAGTTAACGCGTGAATAAGACCACCATCGTTCGAATAGAAATCACCTACCCCAGTAAAACCCGCATCAATCACACGTCCTCAAATGGTAACAACACAAAACTAAAATAAACAAAAACAAAATTCCGCAATATCCCATACTATATTCGTTTCATTGGATGTGTCACACTAGCCTTAGGTGATTGAATTTAGGTGAATGAAATTGAATTTAGAAAGAAAAAAAGTGGAATTAATGGATGAAAATGAAGACATCTTACAAAAAAAAAAAGGAAAGTGTGCCAAGTTCACAAAAACAACCAAAAAGGAAAAGTGTGCCACATCCAATGAAACAGAGCGAGTAACATCAATCTTGACAAAGCAATCAAAGTTGGCTAAATTGACTTTTTTTTATAAGAGTAAGTATCAGGAAAGACGGCATTTCCATAAGCTTATGGACAGTCCACTGTGGCTGTTACCTTAAATGTTGTGATTTTTTTATAAAATTTAAATAATGTATTTTATAAGTTAAAACAAGTAATAATACGTACTTAAGGTGAAAACATAAAAATATATGATACAAAAAAATATTTTTAAAAATTCTAAATTTTGTATGTAATTTAACAAATGCAGCATATAAGGTAAGAAATAAGTGTCATGTCCATAGGCTTATGGACATACCGTTTGTCAGCAGATCCACTCTTTTTATAATTCTAATCCCGAAACAATTATACTTTCTAGGGGTCGTAACACAATTACATCGAACTACAAGGGCTAACGAGAAAAAGAAAGAGGGGAAAAACCTGCAGCACGCGCAGAGCGGCACGTATCTTCCATCGCCTCCCCCCATCTGCAAACAAACAAACAAACAGACACATTTAATTCAACCTCTCCAAAACCTCTTATAAAACCCTAGAAATTATTTCCCCAAATTCCCAAATCCGCCATTTCTCTGCATTCGAAGCTCTGATTACCTGATTCACCCTCAATCTCAACTCCAACCTGTTCGAATTCGGATTCTCCGGCATGTCGGGTTCGGCCGTCTCTCGGAGCAACGGCGTGGACAGGTTCTACAACCCGCCGATGCGGCGCTACCAGAAGTCGGTGCTCCACCAGCAGCAGCAGCCGTTGCCTCAGATGCAGAAGGCGGCGGCGAGGTCGGAGGCGCCGGTGGACGGTGGGAACCGGACTGGCTCCGAGGATTCTCCGGCGGCATTGTCGAAGCAGCCTCCCGTAAGCGCTCCTTCTACTCCCCCGCCGCCGCTGGAGCGGGTGCCGAGCTTAACTAACTTGGATCGGTTTCTGGAGTCGGTTGCTCCGACCGTTGCCGCCTCTGAGGTGATTAAACCCTTGTTTGTTACTTGAAGCGTGTAATGATGGAGTTTGTGTTTGATTTTATGAGCTGTATGGTGATTTTTGTAGGTACAGGTGAATGCGAGGAGAAGGAAAACGAAGGAGCCTAAGTTACAGCAGCCTTTTTACTGCCTCAGTGATTTGTGGGAGTCTTTCAACGAGTGGAGCGTGTATGGAGCTGGAGTGCCGTTGCTGTTGAACGGGGTGGACCACGTGCACCAGTACTATGTGCCGTTCCTGTCAGGTATCCAGCTCTACGTTGACCCTGCGAAGCACCATTTGCGTGTCAGGTGAGCTTTAGTTGCAGCTTGTTTGTGCATTTGGTTGTGTTTTCTTGATTGTAAATTGGACTTGTACGTGGCATTATTATGCGATCATGGGCAGAAATAGAACTTAGTTTGTGCCATTGTTGTGCGCTCGTGTAGGGAACTAGAACATAGTATGTGCCATTGTTGTGCGATCATGTGGAGAACTAGAACTTAGTTAGCGCCATTGTTTTGCGATCATGTGGGGAACTAGAACTTAGTATGTGCTAGTTGTGCAATCATGTGGGGAACTAGAACTTAGTATGTGATATTGTTGTGCGATCATGTGGGGAACTAGAACTTAGTATGTGCCATTGTTGTGCGATCATGTGGGGAACTAGAACTTATTATGTGCCATTGTTGTGCGATCATGTGGGGAACTAGAATTTAGTATGTGCTATTGTTGTGCAATCATGTGGGGAATTAGAACTTAGTATGTGCTATTGTTGTGGGGCACTAGAATTTAGTATGTGCTATTGTTGTGCGATCATGTGGGGAACTAGAACTTAGTATGTGCTATTGTTGTGCAATCATGTGGGGAACTAGAATTTAGTATGTGCTATTGTTGTGCAATCATGTGGGGACTAGAACGATAGCATGTAGTGTTTGCTGGTCTTATGTACCTTCTTTAAGCAGTGAAAGGGTGCTACTGAATGATTTCATTGAATGATTAAGAATGTGTTGATTTTATAAAAATATGAAATTAAATGACATTTTTTGTGCCAAGTCTGTGCATTCTCATGTTGACAGTTGTTTGAAACTAGTTCCTTAAAAGGGAAAAAAATGTTTTGAACTGTTAAATCAGATATTAAGGCTTGTGTTTAGGATTCTGCCTAGTGGCTTGCTATTATGTTGATGGTTTGGGTGGAAATTAGTGTAGGACTATTTTGTTCTGAATATGTGCATTAATTATAGTTTAGAGTATTTTTGGTCAGATCTTACTCTTCAAATTTATTCTACTACAATCCTGACTGATAGATCCTGATTCCACAATTCAAATCGATCTGATGTAGGATTGAAGTTAGGACTTGGTACGGTATATTGTCTTGATTCCCCTGGTAGGAATTAAGAACACAGAAATTGGTGGGTTGCTGTAGAGTGCCATTATGTCTTGGGTCACATCTGAATATTGATACTAGATCCTTCTGTTTCTCCTTGCCTTTAATATGTGACTGCTGTATTTGCATTTGAAATCAAAGCTATCTAACCATGCACGCTCATCTGTATTTACCATTTATAGAGTAATCGTGCTTTTTGAAACTATGGTATTTCAAGAAATGCTACCCGGAAGAATATTATTTTTTCCGTTGCTTTGATTTTCTGAACATTGATTTATGGGACATTTTGGTTGGTATCTACTCAGTATTTTCCTTTGGATTTTATCTGTGCGTACAACTGCTACCTTCAGTACAATTTATTATCAATAGACTGATCAACCACATTCTCAGGTCTGGTGAGGAGGGTGGCGCTGAAGCACCAAGGGAAGCTGGTATTGGTGGAGGCGCTGATTTTGCACCTGATAAGAGATCAAAATCTAACTCCGAAAAGGTAGGGAACCATCCCAACATGTCAAACTTGGACCCTCAGCGAACGGACCGGTCATCAAGAGGAAGTTCTGTTAAAAGTTTCTCTAGTGATGAAGCTGAAAATTCTAGTTCACCTGGACTGCTCTTGTTTGAATACTTGGAAAATGAGACGCCGCATCATCGTAAACCATTATTTGATAAGGTCATCTGACATCTTCTGTTTATTTATATGCCTTTTCACTTCTTATCCTAAGTCCTTATACTTTGGGATTTTCTGTTTCTTTATTCGCACAGATTGGGATTCTGGCATCCCAATGTCCAGAATTGACAAAATGCAGGAGCTGTGATTTACTGCCATCTAGTTGGATATCTGTTGCTTGGTATGTACTATTATTCATCTGGCATTTTATCCTCATTTCATGAATCTTGAGTTTACCACCCTACCCTTTGTCTTGTACTTATGAAAATTAGTTTATGTCAGGTATCCAATCTACAGAATACCCGTGGGTCCAACATTACGGGATCTGGATGCATCGTTTTTGACCTTCCATAGTTTATCAACACACCCGGTCTTCCATGGTGTCAGTGAAAGGAAAATCCATCCTTCTGCAGACGTATCATCAAAAATCTCTTTACCAGTTTTTGGTCTTGCTTCATACAAGTTCATTGGTTCAATGTTGTCCCCATGTGGACCTCATGAACGCGAGCAAGAGAATTCTCTGGTTCAGGCAGCTGCTGATTGGCTTCAGCAATTGCATGTTTCTCTCCCCGATTTCCAGTTCTTCCGCTCTCATTCTCGGAGATGACACATCAGGAAAGAATAGGTATGCTCTCCGCCTACAGTTATCTCCTGAGTGGGCAATGTCCAGAAGTCGGTTTGTGGTCCAAAATCTTTAAGCGCTTCCAACTAGTTTCAGGCCCGCGCTCCCTTGCCTGATGCATCACAGCAAACAACGTCGAATGTTGTTGGTGGGAGTTGAGGAGTGTCGATGTAACTTTGCAGTAAGTCGTTGAAAATATAGCAGTTGTGAAGGTGAATGTCAGTTTAAAATTAGATACCAGTTGTTTTAGGGTTAGGAGTGATCGATCTTCTGAACGAGTACCAGGAGGTCGAGTTGACAGCAGCATCAACTATCCCCCATCTCCATGGAGAGGCTATAAAAAGCTTTGAGCTCTCTCTATATACTTGTAGAGAAACTCTGCCATTTATCGGGCAGTTTGACCATTTTGGTAACTTATGTGGGAAAAAATTTCGCAACAGTGGTTCTCAGTAGAGTTTGCACATAGACATTATACAAAGGTCTTTCGATACAATATAACATTCCTTTCAAGCGAAATGAAAGTGTATTCTGCTCATTGTTTCCTCGATTTTCTCCGATGATCTTGTTATTTGCACCTGACATCGGTTGTTTATGTAATTTGTGTTTGCACTATGCACCATGCTCATAGATGCGAGGACGCGAATCCAGAGGTGACATGCATGTTTCAGCCCTTCATGTTAAATTATTCAAATACTTGCCAAATAAGTGTTGATAAGTGAAGTAAATGATGATACACAATAGAATGGGATCCGGATGATATATGTCCATGGCATTCACTGGCGAAACTAGGATTTTTTTTCAAGTGAGGCTGGAGTAGGGATGGACGGACGGTGGTGGGGCGGCGTTCGGAGTCTCCGGCCGGTGATGGGATGGCGGCAGCAGTCGGAGCTGGAGGTTGGAATGCCGAGCACAAGGCACAAGCAGAAATTTGGGGTTGTGGCAAAATTTGGCAATGCTGAAATGTGTTTTGTGGCATAATTTGAGTCATCCGGTTTTGCCTTTTGGCCCAAACTTTGGTTTTATTTTTTTTCTTCTGCACTAATCAAAGCAACGTCGTTCGACTTAAGTTAAAACGATGTCATTCTGATGATTTATAGGCAAAAAAAAAGAGGGCTTTCAGCGGCTTTCTTCCCTGATTGCTTATGCTTGAAAATGTAGAACGCCGGAAAAGCAAAGCTCCACCGTCAGGAAGCGCCTGTAACCACTACTACCATAGTGCCGGAATCTCAGGTAGGACCGAAACCTTACCACGCGCCATAGTAATTCCGTCCCTGAATGGCATCTATGATGCTATCACAAATTTGGCATCTTAGAAAAGCAATGGCATTACATCTAGCCAAGAGAACAACAAATAGAAACAAGCTCTTCTTTGATGCCGCTAGTTTTGTAAAAAAAACCCAATACATACACTTCATCCATATGGTGAAACAGGCAAAAACTATTGCCTCAAGAACATGTCTACTAACATCTATCGGTACATACAAATTAGATTCCGTCCCTTGAAAGATGGTTTTTCCATAAGTCATAGAAAAATTAAGATTTAATCGGTAAATTAGAAGAAATGAAGAAGAATTTTTGGGTTGAATTATATCGGGCCATAAATTTATAACTTCTACACGTTGCATGATAAATTTTTAATATTGCAACTTAAATCTTTTCCTTTTTCATTATTCTAATTAAACATCATCTTTCCATAAACATGAAAAAACGATCTTTCCCAATACTTTGGCTACAAATTAACCATAGATCAGGAGATGTGCAAATTCCTATAAATGCCGCCAAAAACCACATAGAAGATTTATCCAACTTCGACCTAGATAAAATAGCCAGATTTGCCGCAGCATGACTGATTGTGATTCAGCATTCCAAGTTCTAAACCTCTTATAATTATTCAAATACTTGCCAAATAAGTGTTGATAAGTGAAGTAAATGATGATACACAATAGAATGGGATCCGGATCATATATGTCCATGGCATTCACTGGCGAAACTAGGATTTTTTTTCAAGTGAGGCTGGAGTAGGGATGGACGGACGGTGGTGGGGCGGCGTTCTGAGTCTCCGGCCGGTGATGGGATGGCGGCAGCAGTCGGAGCTGGAGGTTGGAATGCCGAGCACAAGGCACAAGCAGAAATTTGGGGTTGTGGCAAAATTTGGCAATGCTGAAATGTGTTTTGTGGCATAATTTGAGTCATCCGGTTTTGCCTTTTGGCCCAAATTTCGGTTTTATTTTTTTTCTTCTGCACTAATCAAAGCAACGTCGTTCGACTTAAGTCAAAACGATGTCATTCTGATGATTTATAGGCAAAAAAAAAGAGGGCTTTCAGCGGCTTTCTTCCCTGATTGCTTATACTTGAAAAATGTAAAACGCCGGAAAAGCAAAGCTCCACCGTCGGGAAGCGCCTGTAACCACTACTACCATGGCGCCGGAATCTCAAGTAGAACCGAAACCTTACCACGCGCCATAGTAATTCCGTCCCTGAATGGCATCTATAATGCTATCACAAATTTGACATCTTAGAAAAGCACTGGCATTACATCTAGCCAAGAGACAACAAATAGAAACAAGCTCTTCTTTGATACCGCTAGTTTTGTAAAAAAAACCCAATACATACACTTCATCCATATGGTGAAACAGGCAAACACTATTGCCTCAAGAACATGTCTACTAACATCCATCGGTACATACAAATTAGATTCCGTTCCTTGAAAGATGGTTTTTCCATAAGTCATAGAAAAATCAAGATTTAATCTGTAAATTAGAAGAAATGAAGATGAATTTTTGGGTTGAATTAAATCGGGCCATAAATTTATAACTTCTACACGTTGCATGATAAATTTTCAATATTGCAACTTAAATCTTTTCCTTTTTCATTATTCTAATTAAACATCATCTTTCCATAAACATGAAAAAACTATCTTTCTCAATATTTTGCCTACAAATTAACCATAGATCAGGAGATGTGCAAATTCCTATAAATGCCGCAAAAAACCACACAGAAGATGTATCCAACTTCGACCTAGATAAAATAGCCAGATTTGCCGCAACATGACTGATTGTGATTCAGCATTCCAAGTTCTAAACCTCTTATAATTATTATAAATAGAAAAAAAATTAAAGAACATGATCTGAGGTTCAGCATTTCGAGCAGAAGTTGCACCAAACAAGGCTCTAGCTTCTCACCTGAACTGAAAGAATTTCACCTTATCCAGAACTAATTTAACACGTATAATACGCTAATCGGCTAATGTACAGTTTAGTTAACTGCCACACAATCTAGAGCAAACCAAGGCATTGTGGATCTAAGAATTGCTATTTGGTTAAGAGATCTGCCTTAAAGACTTGCCGATTGCAGCACTTGATTCCTTAGTCATGTCATGCCAGACTAGTCTTTCGTGTGTACTACTAATACGTTGGAGTTAAAGCATCCACAGCCGAGATTCACTTGGTAAACGGCTTCTCATAAGTCGTCGTTTAAAACCATGGACAACAAGAGCCCCTGCAAGAATTCGCATCTCTGGGACTTCTCATCATTCTTGTAAGGAAGAGCTGGCCTTTTCACATCTCTGCAGCCATTATTTCACGAGCCATAATCAGAAACTTTACTTATATAAGCCATGTATAGTTAAGATAAGATTGGAGGAAATCCATGTAAAATTGTTGTTGTATAAATGCAATAACATGCGACAAGCACATAAGGCCATATTGAATCGACCGAAAGAAAATCACTCAGAAAGAAAGGTCGAATTGATAACCTAGCAGAAATCATCACTGAGGTGCAATGAATCTATTTCAATCTCATTGACCATCATGGCATTCATAGAAAGATGTTGAACTGGGTTTCAAATCTGCCTATCCAAAGGATAATATAATGAATAGAATACAAGTTAAGCTACCAGACTCAATAAATAACCATTGAAACTACAAAGAAAGTCTAAAAAAAAGACAATTCCTACCATACCTTTCTGAGTCGCAGTTCTGTGAACTGTTCCCAGTTAAGCTTACGTCCTTTGATTTCTCAGCTGTTTCAGATTTCTCAGACATTTCTGGATTGTAGAAAAATGGTAGAAATAGAGAATCGTTTTCCACAGTAGCAGGGGAAATAGAAGCAGAAGAGCCCTTAGAACGAATCCGCATATATTCATCCTGCAACTCTTTCTTTAATTTGGAAAAGGCTGAACCAGATGCATTACCACGAAACTTCAATTTAGAAAGGATGTAAGAACAAGTCAAGGTAAACATTGTGTAAGACACACTCTACGATAATTTCACAGGAGAGTCTACTGCCAAAAGAAAGTAACAAAAGTAACAAGGGTCATGTCATGGCCAGAAGTGTAGACAAAATATGCTTCAAATCAGATAAGCGCATACGACTTAAAGAAATGGAAACTAAGAAGAAAATGTGAAGGATATCTTCAAGAGAATCTCGTGCTGCGTTATTAGATGTACGGCCATATTGTTATCCACCTTTGAAGCACAAAGAGGACAGATCTGAAAAACAGGTGAGATCCATTGGAAGCATAAATAAGGTCAGATACAAAGCTATAATAGCATGCAGACTGTAAAACAACCACAATACATAGTTTTACAAACAACAGATGCATTCAACTACATGCAAGCCTACTTTATCATAAAAAGAAACCATACGGACGAAAAAGCTGTACTAGCCCCAACACCGTCTTTGACTACCAATTCTTGCATTGCATCATCTAATATCTACAAGAGGCAACATCTAGCAAAATCAATGATCAACAAAAAACTTCAAATGTTATGACCCCCCACAACTCCATGACCAAAAAAAATTCAGTTTAAAAAGTATCATAACCAATCCACGAGAAGGGTTCTCAAATTTCCTAAGTGAACAATTCCAATACAACAGTAACTTATGCTGCCAACTCTCATCACCCTACCAATCAATTCAATTCAATTCAAGCCAATTGTGCATTTCTTATCTAGGTAAATTTTTAATGACAACAGTATTCCATTTCTCAGGATGGAATTCGTCGTCTTCATCATCATTCCAAACTTTCCTCTTGTATATTGGCTAGTTATCTTAAAAAGCTAAATCGCTAATGCATAAACCTAAGAGAACAAAATGTGCACAACGCAAAATGTAACTCAGCCAGCAAAAACGTAACAAAAACGCGATGATCCTCAAAAACATATCTTTTTCTAACAATAACATTATAATCACATCACAAATTCCCAAAATCCAGTCCTTTTCCAACATCAAATGACAGTAACAAATTGCAATCAGAATTTTAAACAATTCATTACCGCAGCCTTAACTTCCTTGTGATGCGCCACATCAACATGACAGCAAAGCCCTAAAACATCAAAATCCTCGAGACAAAAAGGGCATCTCAACCCACAATTCTCGTCCCAAACACCACCCTCCTCTTCATCATCATAATCATCGTAATCATCATCACTGTACCCTAAGTACTCCTCCCCGCGACCCCTCTCAGCATCATCCCCTGCTTCAACACACCCCGAATCAAATCAATCCAATTCAAAAAACACCCCAATTAAAACACAGAATTTCAATGAATTAAAAAAAAAACCCAAAAAACCAACCGTAAAGAGGTTTAGAGTTGCACAGAGAGGAAAACCCAGATGCCCTTCTACAGCTTCCGTCCATCTAATCCTATAAAAACAACAACGTCATCATTTACAAATTACAAACACGTAAAGACCGTATCTTTGATTTGTGAACACTGTTCGAGTTTCTGCGCTGGGCCCACCTGGATTGGGGGCGCGTGAACGGTCTCCCCGGGGACTTGCGGCGGCGCCGGACGAGGCGGCGGAATCTTTTGCGCGCGTGGTGGGCGACGAGAGACTTTGGCGGCACCGGTTGGTTCGAGACTATTACTGTGTCTTTTTCTTCAGTGTGTGTGTGTGTGTTTTCTTTTCAGTTTGTTTTGGGGTTTTTAGTGCTTATGATAAGATGGGTATTATAGTTATTGGGCTCTGAAATGGTCTATGGCAATTGCCTAAAATAGCACCATTTTATAATTGAAAAATACTATTACTCCTTCTGTTTGTCCCTAACTTGCAAGGAATCTTTTTCAGTAAATGTGGTCAAATTTTGACGATGTATTTGGATAGATATAGATATTATCGTTTTAGATATTGCTGGGTTCATCGTTCTATGTTGTTTTTAAGTGTTAATTTTTATGTTCTTTAGAGCTTGTCTGATTTGAATTGAATTGAACTAAATCGAACTAAAAACAAATGTGTTGAAAAATAGTAATATTATGATTAAAATAAGCTAAATGAGGCCAAATTAAATTTTCGTTGGACTAAACTGAATATAATCGAGCTGAACTTAATTGAAGTGACATAAACTACAGTGGCGTGCATATAAGCTCTGGAGAACGGGTCATACGCTTAGTTTTCCAAATTTTATCAACACTTCAATTCAGATCATTTCAAGTCACTTCAAAATTTGATGAAATAACCATATTGTTACTATCAAATTTCAATACATTAATTTTAATTTAATTTAGTTTAATTCATTTCCTATCAGATGAGCTATGGAAAGTGAGGTCTTACTTTTTGCTTTATATTTTGATAACATGCTTCATTTAAAATGGAAATCTATTTCAGTACCATTTTAAAGTCATTTTTTGTTGAATGTAAATTTTTTTATATCCTTTAAAGGATAAGTTTAAAAATAAATATTTATGAAGTTGATTAAAATTATTGGAGTTCGTCTCTTGAAATATGGTCTTTTCATAAGCCATGGAAAGACCAAGGTTTAAAGTGTAAATTTGAAGAAATGGAGATAAAAAACTTACAGGTTGCATGAATCGGGTTATAAACTTTATAATTATTACACAATGCATAATAAATTTTTAATATTACAACTAAAATCTTTTACCTATTACGATTCTAATTAAACATCGTATAAGCATATGGAAAAACAGCTTTCCCAAGACTTTTTGCCAAATTATTGCTATATTAATTATTTTCTCTTTCAGTAATCGTGTTTAAATTAGGGTTGACATTTTTGTTTCTTACCCAACCGGTAGATCTGATACAATATAAGTTAATTAATGCCATGATCAAATTGGGCTTACGGATCATTTAGATAGAACAAATAGTATGAGGAAAAATAGGGCCGGCCTAATGCAAAACATCCACGCGAGTAAATGAGATTGATAGCCCTTGAACACGTGTGGTGTGAGTTTATGAGGACCTACTACATTTAGTGGTCTAGAGACTCTTGAGAGTTAAGAATGTGAAATCTAATGAATATTATTACTAGTATTTTTATAATTGGAATTAAATCCTTACTTTTAAGAACACTCGTGACTGTATGAATAACATAATAAGGACATGTATCATTTCGGGTATTTGGGTCAGGTTCGGGTTCGGGGTCTCCCGAGTATCACGTTATAAGGGGAATGTGCATCGATAATTGTGAAGTTGCAGCATATCGTTACCCCCTTGTCTCTATCTACCACTCTGATTGGCAGAGTAATCTCGTCAAGGGGAGTGATAGTTTTTCCTATAATTCTGAACAACGGGCATAAAGATCTCTTCAAATTACCTCGACCAATGTCCAGCTGATTGGAACAATTTACAAACACAATTTCCACCCAGCTTCCGTCATCCACGAAAACCCTCTTAATCAACGAGGTCTCTATCACTACTGAAATTACCATCGGGTCTACATGCGGGGTCTGATTAGGAACTGCGTTCGCCTTAAAAAATGTTATGGTCTCATCGGATTGAAACCTCTTATGGGAGGGCTCCCCTTTAGGTGTACGCCCGGACTCAGCTTTCATTATAGTGTTTGAAGATCCCTCACTGGAAAATCCATTTATAACGTTAATCATCCTACGAACGGCCAACTACTCGTTCTGGGGATTTCCTGCTGGTTGGTTTTGATATGGCTCTTGTCGTGGCTCCTGTTTGACTGGTGGATGGAATCGATCAACTCTGGGTAGGGGCGAAGCGTTCCTATTGGATGGATGATGATCTTCACGCTCATTTCTATGACTTATCCGCCCCTCTCGAAGGTTTGGCCGATAATTAGCCTCTCTTAGGAGTCCCTCCTTTTCACATCTCTCGACATCCACCCTGAGATGAGTTCAATCATTTGTATAGTGGCCAAAGTCCCTAGGGTGATCACAAAATTTGTTAGTAGTCCTCCTCCTCACCATAGCTTCATCCAACGTATTCAAAGGCGGGTGCCCAAAAGACTCCCCTATGAATACTCCAAATCTCTGCCTGGGATCGTTGTATGGGAACATATTTGTCAAAATTCCCCCTCGAAGGCTCCATCTGCCTCTTCCCCTAATCGGCAGGCTTCGACTGTTTAGCCATCAATTCTTCCCTTTTCTTCCTGGTCGCCTCCTCAACCTTTGAGTGTTGCTCTACTATCCCTTGAAGTTGTTGGAAGGTTTTGGGGGTTTTTGCTGTCAACTTTTTGTACAACTCCGAATCTTCCATCCCTATCAAGTACCCCTGAATCACCTCATTTTCTGTCCCTATCAAGTAGAACATTGTTGTTGATTCTCCCGGCCTTTTCTTCATCTAGTACAACTCCATCAGTGTCTTCGTGAACTTCTTTTTTTGGCAATACTGGCTCAACATGGCTCTACTAAAATCCCTATATGATTGCAACGAACCTCTCGGTAGCTTATGAAACCACTCCCACACTTTTCCTCGAAGCTGCCTACAAACTTACAAGTTATCTTCTCATCAAAATCCCTCGAATTCATCAAACCTAGGAAGGTCTGAATGAACTAGCGAGGGTTTAAATCTCCTCTATACGTCGGAAGTCCATCTAATGGCTTTGTATCCCCTTGCCAACGACACCCAGTTATATTCTCACCAAAGGGGGACTCGATATATTATCCCATTGGCCCTATTCATTTGTCCAACTCCCTTCCGAGGGTATCTCCTGTTTCTCCAACAAATGTCTCCCTATTTTGATTTGGGTGAAGATAATCTCCCATTGGTACTCCCACTAGTGCAATCTGTCCCAGGTAGGGTCTCATCCCAGCGCATCCTTGGTAACCTAGTGAAACCATCCTTAGATCATAGTAGTCATACCCCATTCGAATGGTCATGACATTCCTCCTGCCTTCGAATCCTATGAATGGGGGTCTCATGTACTGTCCGTGCATTCCCTCTGGGAACGAAGGCTGCGGCCTGGGCACCACAACCTCCTGATGCCCAAAGTATGGAATTCTCATCATCTGACTCTCCAAAGGCAAAGCTCCCATATGTTCCCAGCTTACCGAAGACAGCCCTGCTCCCAACAAACATGGGGCCACCACGGGAGGAACCACCTGATATCCCGCAACCAACAGTACTTTTGAGATCTGCTCCAAACCCATAAATTGGCTAGCTGCATTTTGATTCTGCCTAACCATCATTTCATACGCTCCAATATGAAAGTCTCCCGAACACTCTGTGAAATGGCCTTCAACTCTCAATGCCAAGTAAGGTCCAGGTGGCGGGATATCCACTCCAGGCTCAAGAGTTGTCTCCAAACCTTCAGAAGCCTCACCGACCTCACGCGGCCCCTCAATCTGAGCCATCATATCTAGGCTCGATGCTACCTCCATCAGATCCACCTCCACTTTTTTGCGTTGCTAGAGCGACATCCATCTAATCACACACAAATTGTATCTTGTCATCTCCGTATGTTCCCTTCCGCTTGAGCCGTTCACTCCTCCGAACAGTAGAGGTGGACATATACCAACGGATGTAGATTTGACTTCAATCGGTCCCACTGGGTGAGCCACTTGATGTATCTGCAAACGACCGATTTGAAAGCCCAACCCAGACCTGCTAGTAATGACCTGTAACCTGCAAAATAAACCCCGGAGGTATCCGGGGGGGGAAGCTCTGATGCCAAAGTTAGTCTCTGGCCGCCAATGGATAAACAATGAATAATCTAAAAGTATTGACATACCTTTCTATTTGTACCTTTCTAAACCTAATTAGGGTTACCTCTTTTTGTTCCTTTATCGAGAAGCCCATTAAGGCTCCTTAACCCAGCCCCATGGTGGGCTAGGTTGTTGAGTCGGGGGCCCAACTTAGTCTCATTCTCCATCATGTTACAAGTTGATTATGGGTCATATTAAATCGGGTTCAAGTTGAAACGTATTCCAATTGAATCATGTTTGGGTAGGAATAAGATTTTAGGTTGATTTTGTCGCATCGAGTTTGGTACAGATTATCATATCAAACTTGGGTTTCAGGTTGAGTTCGGGCCGGGTCAGGTTCGGGTTTGGACCCAGATTTTTAGGTCAAAATTGGGTTTCGGGTCAGGTTCGAGTCCAGATATTGCATGCCAGGATCATGTTTGGGTTGAATTCAGTCGAGTCGGTTTGGGTCGGGTCAGAAATTTGGGCCAGGGATTGACAACTCTAAATGTAATGCATGTTGATGGCTTGGTTGTCATACGGTTTCATGTACTCCCCCGTCCCTCTTTACCTTTTAAAGAATCATTTTCACGACTTTCTATAAAACATTTAATGGTAAATATGTGTAATTGCAGATAATAGCGATGCATACAAGGTTAAAATTCAAAAACTATATGTTACTACGGATCTAACAATATTAAATACGATAATATCATTGCTCATTTATTTATGCGAATATATAGTCAAAGTTTGGAGAGAAAAAAATTCATTGCAAGTTAGGAAGAGACATACGGATTAAGATTCTTAGCCCTACTAGAAAACTTGTTTGGCTAATTTTGATTCAATTTAGAGATAAGCATGAATCAAATTTATAAAATTAGTTTTAAAAAATATACTTAAATCTTGATCCGATTCTAATTATATATACTCCCTCATTCCCAGTTCAAACTGCACAATTCACTTTATGTCATTAAATACCGTCCAACTTTAACCACATATTTGAATAGATGTATAAACAATAATATTATCATATATTACATGGTTGGGTTCGACGTAACAAGTAGTTTTTCAAAAGTAACTTTTTATTTGTCGTTATTATACGTACTTTAACATATTAACGATTAGACACGTTTCTTGATGAGCGTGAAAAAGATTCTATGCAATGTGAGGTTGGACGAAAGAGTAGGAAAATTGTAGGCCCACACCTAAATTTAACAAATTTTACGAATCGTGGATCTAAACTTTGCTAGTCTAAATCGATGCATAGACTCGTACCATCCCTAAACCCTAATTGTACCTGCTCAGTGCCTTGCTAATTGGAGTCAGCTATCGGAAAACATCCAACGTGGTATAAACAAGTTGGGGCTACCGAAAACATACAACGTGCTATTTGTATTACTAATCATCATTTAACTCAATCTCTAAAGTGAACTAGGATGAGGAATGAATTTGAGTTGATCGTTCCCCTTTAATCATTGATTTTTTTCTGTGTATTTTTGGCCATCGAACTTTTAAAGTAGACGAGTCATATTCATTCGATTACATTTGAACCATAAATATTGAATTAGTCGATCCTGTTATGTACTAGTTTCTATGACAAGGGTGAGGGCAAAAATGTCATTTTATCTTCTAATTTTCTTGTTCACTATACCTTCTTCGTCGGCCGTGATCACTCCCATGTGAGTTTCTCATCTCCCACCTCGACGTCTCTGATCATCAGGGCCAACCCGAATTATGTGGTGGTTGTGCGATGGTTCTGGGCCCAGAGATGAAAATGACTTAAAATTTAAAAAGCCCTTTTATCATTTTATAGATGTATGCGTTCACACCTTTATTCCTCTTCTTTTAAGTGAGCACACATAATTTAGTCAAACAATATAGTCAAAACTAAACGCTCCGAATATAGTTTCAAGTCAAAATGACATAAGAAAAAATACATACTTTTACCGATGAACGCATTAATCATGACATTATATCGACATTCATCAATTGCTTAACTCAAAATCCCCGGTTCGCTCATTCCACTCTGTTATTGTGGACCACAATCATCATGAATGATGGATTATCTGTTCTGTAAAGAAAATGGCCCGAATCGGGTTTATAAAGGAAGGGTGAAGGTTGATCTTGCCCCAAAAGATATATTCTCATCATAATGTTCTTATAATTTTTTTGTACAGACATTTATATATGTTATATGGTATAAAAAGTCAAGGATTGAAAATATTTAGTTAAATTTTAACTATAAATTTCATCCAAATTAAAAATAGGAACTTTAATTTAGACCCACAAAAATGGATGGTAGGAAGTAAAGTACAATGTATGGGTTTTAACAGGAAAATACGAATTAATCCCTAACTTTCTCACGTGAATGGCACATAATGCGATTGAAAGTGAGTTGTAATGGATTGACATGACGAAAGGATTTTGACTCATCTAGTTTGAAAGTTAAGTGACCAAAAGTGATAAAAATAAATAAATATATATATATATATATATATATATATATATATATATAGATAAAGATGAACGATATTAATAGTTTAGTCGCCATATGAATCGTTTGCCTTGTATTTTAAATGAAAAATGATAAATAATTTTTAAAAACTCAAGGGCATCACCGCATATAATTAGGGATGACAATGGGGTGGGGCGAGTACGGATCATAGTACTTCCATACCCACGGCCAATTAAAATTTTCATACTCATACCCATCCCATCACCCATGGTGGGTACAACATTAAAATCTACCCAAGCCCCATCTGGTATTATCTAAAATCCTTCTCTGTTCCATCACCCACTTGGATCTCAATACCACTTCAAGTCCATTTTACTCATCTCATTTATATCTCCAAAAAACAACTGAATTTTACTTTAAAATTAATAATTTTAAATTAAAATTTTAATAATATTTACATGAAAATATTATAAGTAAAACATGTGCATTATGGATAAATAATAGTTTATGATAAATTAGTGTGTACATAGCGGGTATAGTGGGATAGGGCGGGGGTGGGGTGGGTATGAACTAATATCCATGCCCGACCCACTACCCATGGTGAATTTCAATTTTCATACACATACCCGCCCGAAAACTACATCCATACTCGCCTCATTGGGGCAAATGCGGGACGGACCTTCACCAAAATCCGCCCCCACTGTCAGCCTACATATAATGAATTAACACCCTTGAGGGAACATCTGATAACATCATCCCTATTTAAGCCAAATTCAGTCTCCATAAACGGATCGGTCAAACCAGTCGCGTGATCAAAATGCAAAAAGAAGTCCTGTCTAATTTGTCCAATGACCCACTGGCGTGACCCGTAAACTTGTCGAAAAATGCCCTTAAGCCATGATGCGTCTCGAACGACCGACTAGTTCTTGGGCTTGAACTCCTCTCGAATGGCCCTGCAAAAAAACTATCCCTGTGGGTTAAAGGGGGTGAGTCCTCCGATGCCTAAATCAGTTTGATAGTCCTATATGATTAAGACAAAATGAACATGAATAAATGCGTACCTTGTATTTATACTCCATGTCCTAAATAACAGGTTCCTTAATTATCACCCTTAATTCCTCGCGTAAATACGACAATTATTATAGAGTATTAATAATACCTTAGTTGGGCCACCATATCCATGACCCGATGCCCTTCTCAGGCTTAACCTCCATCAAGAGACCTTAGAAAAGCTGGTTCTCGGCCTCGAAGGACTGAAACAGTACAAGGGCTCGTCGAGACCTCAAATGCATAAGACAGTTCGGGCTCTAAAGTATCGAAGCGAACCTTGCACTTCGTTGCTCCTGCCTTTGAGGGAGGGGATATGGTTTTCTAACCAACTCTCTGCGCTAGGATTTCAAAAGGCATGCACGTGTTATATAACCACGCGTGTTGTTGTCCCCCAAATAGCGTGTTGTCAGAAGGCCAAAAAGTGATTGAGTATTCCATTAACTTTTTATGGCTCCAAGGCGGTTATTAATCATTCCGCCATTTCAGCCCCCATTATTACCCCTTAACCCCTCTTTCTTCTTTCACTTTTACTCATTTACAGGGACTTCTCACGGGCGTTTCTTTTCCCTTCCTCTCTCCAACAATCAAATTCTCGTCGCCTTTCCTCAAAAATCATAAAGTACCTTCCTTTCTCTTCTTATTCTACTCGATTTCTTTCCTCACTTTATAGTCATGGCCCGTTTTGACGAGGGTTCCACCAAAGAGGGATTTCCCAGTGAGATTAGGGTATATAAGGCGGAGGTTAGTACGCCAGAAAGGGTTATTACTGACTCAGAATGCACTCATTCCAAACCGGTGTGATTCTGACGCCGGATGAGGTGTGTCTGACAATACATTTAACAGTCTTGGGAAATGAGGGTTTTCCAGGTTACCGATATTTCTCCTCAAGGGCCTGTTGAGGATTGGCCGCTAGGTATGGGCACGCCTTATACAATAAGATCCCCTACCATTGGGAAGATTGGCTTCTAACCTCTCCCGAATTCAGTACTCTGGGGGGATGCATCTCCAGAGAGCAAGGAAGCGTCCCTCAAATCCATAGAGGAGGAGGAGAATGCATCTCCTTTGAGGGAGAGGACATCCCTCGAGGAGAATGAAGCATCTAAGAAGGTATTAAAGGCATCCTCTGGAGCCAAGCTCTCTTAGAAGAAAAAGGAAAAGGTATCTCGAGGGGTAAGGTTGAGAGTTTCTGGAAAGGAGCCCCCGTTCCCAACAGTAGGGATGTTATCTCAAAGATTCTGGACTCGATCCCTCTTGGCCAACGAATAGCCCCAAATGTATAGTTTCAACCCTTTCAAGAAGAAGATACCCCCTATAACCTCCCTGAGGGAAGATCGTCCATTTCCCTTAGACATATTTGTTGCGGGCTTACCTTTCCCTTTCCACCTTTCTTTTCCAAACTTCTCAAGCAATTCCAGGTGAGCCTTGCACAAGTTCATCCCAATGTCTTGGTAATTATTATGATGTTTTTGATGCGATGTGATGAGTTTGGAATCAGGCCAAGGTACAAGTTGCTCCGCTCGTTGTACTACATATCTTATAATAGGCGATCTACTGACATGATTCACATTTACCAGCCGGGAGGCACATAACAAGGGTTTTTCTGTTCTTGGCAATTTGGGCGATTGGAGATGTTGGAAGAAGGGGATTTCATTTGATAGTAGAAAGTATCGAGTCCCCTAGTGGAACTGGGATGTGCTATTTGAGTCTCTTAAACCATGGGTGTATATTTGTTTGAATGCCCTCGAGAGGGATAGGTAAAAATTGTTGTCTAGCTCTCTCGACTACATCCGCTTCAACAATCGTAACCCAAGGATTAATGTCTTTCTATTGAAATCTATGAGGAGTATGTGTATAAATAATTGCGTAAAATATCAAGAAGAAGAGAAGAGAACTTGAGGGTCCCAAAGAAGGCCTTCCCCTCGGGACCCTCGTTAGTGGTTTAGGCACTCAGTAGCCTCCGAATGTGCCTTAATAGAATTCTACTTCTTCTATATTTTGTGCTGTTGCATTTACCTTTACTGACACTGTTCTTTTTTTCCAGTGGGTCTCGCCAGTGGCTTGAGTAACAAGAAGATCCACTCAAAGCAGGGTCAGGGCCACCCACACCTCCCGTAGGTGATGTAAGACCTAGATCGACCATGAATGATAGCCAGCCCCCCCACACCAGGAATGTTCGCCAGAGGATGAGGGCAGGTGATGGCAGTGCTATGAACGTCTCCCAACAACCATTGATAGAAGCAAGCGATTGTGATGGTGTTAACGTCTACCAACAATCAGCATCCTCGATGCCCCCTTCGAGTGAGGCGGTGTTTATATCCAGCATTCTGACTTTGGATGAGCATCATCTCGTGAGCATGGTCACTAACCCTCAGATTCTCACCTGTTCCATTGTGAAGTCTATTTTAGTAAGCCTTTTCTAGCATTTATCTATGTGTAGTTATTTTTCCAGGTCTCCCAACTTTTCCACGAGGCCACTTAGAAGATGGCTGCCTTCGCCCACGCTTGCACTTCTAGCTATGGTTCCTTTCAGGAAAATTTAAGCCAGAAAGATGCTGAGATTTTGGAGTTGAAAAGGCTACTCGAAGAGGAGAAAAGGGCGCATGAGAAAGACCAGAAAGCCTTAGAAGAGGAGAAGCGGAAAATAGCCAATTTTGATGTCAAGAAGCGTCAGTGGACGCTGGAGAAAAATACCCTCAAGAAGAGGGTCCAAGCTGCTGAGGATCCAGCCGAGAAGGTTTAGTTTCTCGATGCATTTAAAAGTAAACTATTGAACAGTTTCGAGCCGCTTCAATTGTTCGTAGGCCTCCTTAAGGTGGCCAAGCACCTCGGATGCAGTGATCTGGCTGAGGAATTCCTAAAACCTCAAATGTCCACCTCCCTATCCGAACAGCAGGCTAAGCAAGTGGATGAGCTAGTCAAGCCAGAGCTCGAGGCTTCCCTACATGCAAAATGGGATGAGGTGATCAAGAACGATGACCTTCGTTTTACCCTAATGGATTTTATTAAGTCCAAAGGGCAGTTCTTCACTGCTGAGAGGATTTGAGCGATCCCCCTCCCTAAGGCCACAGACGTATCCCCCGAGCAAAACTCAACCGACTCCAGAGTGGAAGGAATGATCACATCCACCTTGAAGGATGATAACTCTAGGATTTGTTCTTGATTGTAGCTCTGCCAATTCGGGCCTCCTGATGTAGCTTTTGAAGCTTTGATATAAGAATCTTTTCAAAAGTTTATATGACTTTTTTAAAATTAATTCTACCTTTGTTCTTTTTTCATAGTTTAACTCATTGAAAAGAGTGTTAGAAAGCTCTTGTGAGGAGCTTTTGAGAGCTAAAAATGAGTTGAGTGAGATGCATAAACAACTATTGAAGGCCACACATGATTTATCTATATGTAACCAAGAGAAGGAATCTTTAAAGGACAAACTTAATCAACTCGAAGCTGAAGTGAAGCCATGGGGGTTCAAATACCATCCAACTTTTGAGGGGTTTGTCAAGGATTTCTTGACATATCCTTTAGAGTTGGTCGAGGATCGTTATCCCGCAGATACAAATTTTGAAGAGCTAATGTGTTAAATACATCTAAAGTTTGGATCTCGGAAGTCGTGTGTTGCTAATGAAACTAGGCTTTGAGCAGTAGAAGGGCCCCTAATTGGTTGTATGGGAAAAAATTGCAGGTTAGTGGCCCAAAGAGAGTTAATCACTAAACAGCACCTGGTGGTGTGGAGCAAAATTTCCAGTCTTGCAAAGGAACTGCTCGCATGGAAGTAAGCTAGCAAAGATCCCTTCTCTTCGAGCGAGCCCCCAACAAGAAACATCCCTGTCCGGGATGGTTCTCTAATATAATCTCTCTTATCTGAGAATACACAACTCGCGGGGGAGATCGAGGCCTGGAAGCTATGGGCCAAAGAAGTCAAGGAGCGCATTGCCAATTTTGAGGAAAAGATTGTTGCCCACGAAGTAGCCTCCGTGCCCACATGCTTTCTCATGGCATTCCTACTTCATATTTGATTGGAAGTGACCAGATTCCAAAGTTTCTACACAAGGCCGCTGGATACTGGATTGAGGAAGTCAAAGTCCACGAAAATAAACCCTTGCTACAAAAAAGCCTTTGACCTTATTCTTGATTGGTTGGCAAAATTGAAGGAAGTGTTTCACCCCCTTGAGCTATTGTTACGCTCCTCAGTCACAGAAATCTGTTGTTAAGGTAGCTGAAAAACATCCTGCACCCTCGAATCTACTACAAAACATCGCAGGAGTGTCGGATATTCCTTGAAGGGCCCATTTAAACCCTCAACGAAGAAGCGGGGCAATACCATTGCTCCCATGGATCCTTTTGAGTATCCCATGGAAGGACAAATGAAGGATATTCAAAGAGCCAATGGCATCAAGCTGGAAGAATTCAAACATCTGGAGGCAAAGATGAAGGGGCTAGCTCCTTCCACCAAAGATCTATTTCTAGAGGGGTTCCCTCCATTTAAATGTGATGTCGAGACCTATTTGATTTTTGCAAGTCGAGTTTCTTGACCCATTATTGTTAGCGTTAGAGAGCTTTTAAAAACTGTAACGGGATTTGAATTGCACGTGCGTATTCTTCTTTGTAAATTTTAAGTTACAAATACTAGTACCACGGGAAACTTTATTATGTAAAAACGTTATGACTATCTTCAATAGGTAGGAATTGAAAAGTACAAAGACACAATTGTTTTACCTATGTTCGGTGTTTCCACCTACATCCTGCCAATTTTCTCCACTAGCCCATGATTTTGGGATTACAAAAGTAGCCCATAAGTGCCGCTTGAAAGCATACCACTTGAACTCCGCCTTAGTTGGCAACAGTTCCTAGAGTGTCGCTTAAAAGCAACCCACTCGAACATGATCTAGAGTGCCGCTTAAGAGCAAACCACTCGAATCATAATCTAGAGTGCCGCATAAGATCAAACCATTCGAACATCAGTCGTAGCTAGAAATACTGTCTAGAGTGCCGCTTAAGAGCAACCCACTCATCATAGCTGGTAGTAGTTTCTCAGGTTTGTGATATTCCACCTTCTTGGTACTCGAATCTCATTCATCTCTTCGAGGACATAGCTTCCTCCCGGATGCTATTCGATAACCCTGTAGGGTCTTTCCCAATTTGCAGCTAACTTCCCTTCATGTTCCATTCCGCTTTTCTTATTTTTCTTCATTACCAAGTCTCTCAGGTTGAACAACACCTTCTTTACCCTCCTATCATGGTACCTTCTGACCTGTTCTTTAACTTTAGCCTTGTGTAAAGAGGCTAGCTCTCCCTTTTCTTCCAACATATCCAAATCCAGACACCAGTTTTACTGATTAATTATCTCATCTACATCAGCTATCATCTTTAGGCTAGGAATACCTATCTCCGCAGGGATTATCGCCTCTGAGCCATATACTAGGCCATAAGGTATTTCACCAGTAGTGGATGACTCGACTGTCCGATATGCCCATAACACATTAGGTAATTCCCCCTTGAGCTGTGCTTATATGCCATTCACTATCGTTATGTTGGTCACCTCCACCTGTCCATTAGCTTGGGGGTGGTAAACTGATGTCACCTTTTGCTTAATCCGGTACTCCTCGCACCACTTCTTGAAAGGATCTTGAGCAAATTGTGTTACGTTATCCATGATGATCGTCCTTGGAATTCCAAATCGACATACAATATTCTTCCAGCAAAAGGAAATAATCATTTTCCCCTTATGTTTGTTAGGGGCTTGACCTCTACCCATTTCGTGAAGTCGTTAATGGTCATTATTAGGTACTTGAATTTTCCTGGCGCTTGTGGAAAAGGACCCACCTGGTCGATACCCTATTTATCAAATGGCCACGAACTATAGATGATTCTCATATCCTCTTGGGGGGACATGTGTTATGGGTGCATGCCTTTGACACTGGTGGCAAGCCTAAATGTATCGATTCGCATCATCAAACATTGTCAGCAGTAAAATCCTGCTCGAATGAGCCTCCTCGCCACTGATATGGCTCCCTGGTGGCGGCCACATACTCCCTTGTGGACCTTCCTTATGAGATAATCAGCTTCTTGAGGGTTAACACGCCAAAGCAACGACTACAAATGACCCCTTCTATATAATAGTCCTTCCTGCAACACATAAATTGGAGCTTTCAACCTTACCTTTCTGGCATCAACTTCATTTTCTGGAAAGACACCCTCTCGAAGGTATGCCACGAACGGTGTCATCCAGGTGTCTTCCACTTCCACCATCAAAAAGTAATAAAATAAATTAAGACACCAAAAAGGAAAATGAATAGTACGCTGGGATGTGGTGTCATAAAAAAATTTAGGGTACAAAAGAAAACAAAGCAATGATTAACATAATAATAATAATAAAAGTATTACTAGCAATAAATAAACAAAGAAGTAAATAAATAAATAAGCAATACAAAAGAAAACAAAGCAATGATTAACATAATAATAATAATAATAAAAGTATTACTAGCAATAAATAAATAAAGAAGTAAATAAATAAATAAGCAATTGAACTAACACATGCAAAAGAGCTGGCAGCAGACCTGAGAAAAATTATTCAAAGTAATTTTTGGAAGAGTCAAATTTTGGGATAGTGAAATAATCTGGGAAGAAGAAGAAAAATGGCGGATTCAAAGTAAATTTGGACAAATTGGGACGGCGAATTTCAAAGCACACGTTTGGGCAAGTAGAATTATTGGGAAAAAAAGAAGAAGACGACGGACTTAAGAAAATTTATCCAAAGGAATTTTTGGCAAGTGGACATAGGCACTTGAGTGTTAAAAGGATAAAATTCTAGGTAGTTAGGGTGGTAGAGCCTGTGTTTTTACCTAGTATAAATACCAGTGATATCCTCCCCAAAACTCCCAGCCTTAAGAAAAAATTCTTACCAAAGAATAGTGGTTAAGCAGTGAAGTAGAGGCGGAGGATTGCCAACCAAGTTTAACTAAGGTGAGTGTTTTCATTGCCTTAGCATGAATTGAAGTAATATATATATATATATATATATATATATATATATTGTCTTGAATGCATACAGGCTGTCACCAGTGAACAGTACCCCTCGAACCCCTGCTAAACCTTTACCTCTCGAACCCCTGTCCCCGAACCCCTACTGAACCCCTGCCCTCAAACCCCTGCTAAACAGTACCCCTCGAACCCCTGTCCTCGAACACCCTGCTAAACCTTTACCTCTCAAACCTCTGTCCTCAAACCCCCTGCTAAACCTTTACCTCTCGAGCCCCTGTCCTCGAACCCCTGCTAAACAATACCCCTCGAACCACTACTAAACAGTACCCCTCGAACCCCTATGGAAACTACATCTTGAACCCCTGTTAAACAGTAACCTCTCGAACCCCTGTCCTCGAACCCCTACTGAACCCCTGCCCTCGAACCCCTACTAAACAGTACCTCTCGAACCCCTGCAATACCTTCACCTCTCGAACCCACTGAAAACCTTCACCTCTCGAACCACTAAAAATTTCACCCCTCGAACTACTGAAAGGCCTCACCCCTCAAAACCACTGAAAGACTTCACCACTCGAACCTTAACCCTCAAACCAGTACCATTGGAACCTTACCTCTCGAACCACTTACCACTCAAACCTCACCACTCGAATTGGTACCACTTACCCCTCAAACCAGTACCACCCGATACCTGTTCCACTTGAACCTTCTCCACTCGAATTCTTTACTCGAACTTGACCGTCTGATTAGACTGGCTACTCGTGGAGTTTCTGGTATGCTAGCATTACCCACTGTACTGTACTGATACGAGCTCGTAACTGAACATCTGTTTGGGCGTGGTTGACGAGACTGAATACTGGACTGGCTGATGGCCTTCGGGCACTACTGAAAAGTTGTGCCTTGTATGTTAGTCAGAGTTGCCACATAGGCACTTGGCAGCAACTTGGAACTAACCACCCGTATCCTTTTACTATGTGCTAGGACATATGTGGCTATTGGTTATTTGATATTTTGTGATCACTAAAACTCAATTGGGTAAATACTGGCAATGAAACCTCACTAACCAAGGAGCTTACCCTAGTTAAACAACCTTTTTCAGGTGAACAAGAACTGTAAGAGAAAAGCACTTTGATGTCTTTACTTACTTTGAGAGAGATCCTGGATGAACTTTAACATGAATTTTGAATCTATAATAGTTAGGTGAAACTTTCATTTAACACTAACACTTTCACTGTAATAGTAAGTTAGGATTTGAACTTATCTAAATCGCTTCCGCATATAATCTATCTGCTTGTTACCGTTATCATTTTCGGTAGCATGACCAAACCCGACCCAACACTGTGCGGTGGGTTTGGGGTGTTACAGAAACCACCCTACTAATGGCAATAAATGTTGAGGTCGTCGGAGAAAAGACAGCCCTAATCAAACCATAACAGAAGACAAAAATGCCCATGTCGCCACCTGATGTTGAGAATTCGCAGCAAGAAAACAGACCTTGCATGATATCAAGCCTCATGGAGCTGCTGAAATCTTACCTGACCTAGTTAGTGCTTGTCGAAAAAAGAAACCCAACTAACACAGAGACACGAACCAAGAAATTCATAATCCTTACCGCAACCATGAATTTAATTATCAAATTCAAACAATTCGAACATCCAAATTTACAAAATTTCACGAATTCATCCTAGAGCAAATCAGCACATATATTCCCATAAAAATATTACAATCGATTCCAAACTCATAAATCCAATCATCTGAAATCATAAATATAATTTATCATCCAAAAAATAGAACTCTGTACAACAAATCCATCATTGAAAGAGAACTTGATCATTTCCGGTTACCATGTTTTACGGGCAAAAAACAAATTCAATTGACGCTGTTTTTCTCTCTACCGTCCGATAGATTGCGATTACACTTCAGCAAATTGGCGACATTTTTTTGGGCACGTCGACGACAAGGAACGACTGGTGATGGAGGTTGGGAAGGGTGTGTCTATTTGAGGGTGGGAGGGGAAAGGTATAGCGGGAAAAAGAAGAGATAAAATGGGGGGAAATGTGTTTTAATATGATTTAGGTCATTTTTGTCTTTTCATTTTTTTGTTTCTAGGATAAAATGGTCATTTCATTGAATTATGGTCAAACTTCATGTTGACAAGTGAAATCAACGGTGCTTGAGGTTAGTTTGACACAGATCTATGTTAAGAGTTAGTTTTACACTTTCTTATTTTGCAGGGTTATATTGGTATTTCATTCAAAAGATAGAGTTATTTTCTCACTTTTCTCTTATTTCAAGTTTCCATGATTGGAGTTTCCGGCTCTACTGAGCTTCAACAAATTCAACGGTGGTGTCTTCTAGTTAGGTCCCAGATTATGATGTTAATATGTAATTTGGTTGCTTGTACTCCCTCCATTTTTTTACTTATGACACCAAAGTTTAGGTGTTTGGATTTAGGTGATGAAATTAAATGTAAAAACTAAAGAATAGAATGGGTGGATGAAATTGAATGAATCTTTCCAAAATGGAAAGGGGGTCAAATAAAACAAAACACACATTTATAATAAGTGGGTCTGATACGAATATCAAATGCTTTGATGGATCAACTTTATGATGAAGAATTGAAGAATGAGTCATCATCGACATCGTGGATTTATTGTTCAAGACTGTTGACGATCTGAAAACATCATGAAGAACACTATACTCTTTTTTCCCACTGTGTTTTTAATGAGGCAGTGTGAACACTGTAAAATATTGTAAAATTATTTCATTTTGGGTTTATGGACTCACAGTTCGGCCATGTGGGCTTTGAAGAGCTGAATGTCGAAAATACAGTCCATTAGAGTTTAGTATATTCAGCTTTATTCTGATTATAATTAGATTTGGTAAGATTAGATAAGGTAATATTACCTTAGATTACAATTTATTTTAGGTATTTTAGCTAGATATGGTTTTAGCTTCTTAAAGCTGTCATAAGTCAATTCAGTTTTCAGTTGTGATTAGGGTTTGGGGCAAGATTGTAACCCTATAAATAGGGGAAGCCTTTGGACGAATTTCACACCATTTTTATCAATCAAAATACAAACTTTTGAGTTCATACTCTTTGCTTGCGATCTATTCAATTGTTGCTTAACCCCGAGGGCTAGTTAAGTATCAATAAACCTTGTAATCTGATCCCGATGGCTAGTTAGAGAGCAAGTCGAGATTAGGCGTACCCCGAGGGCTAGACACCTGAATTTCGTGCGAGATAGTGCGGGTTTGCAGATCCCTTCACTAGATCAAAGATATTAATTCAGCAAATCGTGAGTCTTTGCAAGGAGATTCATATTAGTGTCATAAATAACAAAACAGAGAGAGTGTGTCATATTAAAAAAAAGACTAAATTATTTTTTTGGTCCCCTACAAAGTATCTTATACCATGTTTTGGTCCCCGTTTGCAAATCAACCCTTAGACAATACCCAACAAATTCAAAATGATATGTTTTGGTCCCCGTTTGCAAATCAACCCTTAGACAATACCCAACAAATTCAAAATGATATGTTTTGGTCCCCAGATGTGGCTTTCAGGGAAAGTCAACGGTAAAATTGGTCAGAATGTATAAAATAACCACTATACCCCATGAGTTTTAAAAAATCAAAAATAAAATAAAACTCTTTGTCTTCTTCGCATCTTTTTTGCCGCCGCCGCCATTGTTGGAATCCAGGCCAAGCTCCCGACGAAGCACTCTAGGAATTCAACACGCTCGATTGTCTCCAGCTCATGCATTTCCACATTGGCTCCCAGATCCCCTCCACCGTGCTCCCCTTTGATGGTGTCGGCGAGGCGGCACAGATTTACTAAGCTCGTCCGCATGGGCACCGAAATGAAGGTCATCAACATCGGCGGCGGGCTCGGGATCAACTACGACGGTTCAAAATCTGGCGACTCCGACCTCTCTATCGCATACTCCCTTCAAGAATATGCCTCTGCTGTGGTCCATACCATCCGACCGGAAAAGCATCAATCACCCTGTGTTATGCAGCGAGAGCGGAAGAGCACTGGTTTCTCACCACTCCATTTTAATCTTCGAAGCTATGCCCGCTACCACAATAGAAACCACTCCAGAAGCTATGTCCGCGGCGGCGGAAGGCAACGGCGGCGGAAGAAAACCATTTAATTGAAAAGCAGTCGTGATGTCATAATTAGGAATTTCAAAGAAAAATTTTTTAATTAGGATTTTTTAATTGAAAATATTTTTAATTAGTAAAATTACCATTATACCCCTGGCTATACCGGAAAATTATTTAGTCTTCCCTGAAAATCACCTCTGGAGACCAAAACTTATCATTTTGAATTTGTTAGGTACTATCTAAGGGTTAATTTATAAACGGGGACTAAAATATGGTATAAGATACTTTATGAGGGAGTAAAAAATTAATTTAGTCCAAAAAAAAATGTTCTCCATGATTGGAGCTTCACATAAAACAAAATCATGCTTCCTCAATTTTTTTTCTCAAAGAAAATCATGCACTATTAATTTTATACAGTAGTAATCATTAATCTCTTATACAATATTCACTGACATAAATTAAAATTATGTATCCTGCCTGCAATAATAGGTTACTGACAAAAATTACATCAACCATGCACCACGCTGTGAAATCATTTGGTTTGACCCAGATCAAAGATTAAATTTTAATTTAAGAATTTTTTTTATTTTGTTCATTTTTTTAGCTGTTATATAATTTGATATATGTTTTAGTATTTTATTTGATGATTAACTATTTTAATGTTTATTTTTAATATTTTCATTTGATGTTTAATTATTTGATGTTTATTTTTAATATTTTCATTTGATGTTTAATTATTTCATGTTTTTTAAATATTTTATTTAATATTTAACTATTTCAATTTTAATGTATTTTAATTTTATGTTTATCATTTTAATTTGATGTGTATTTTTAGTATTCTTATTTAAGATTTAACTTTTTTTATATGTATAGTGTTTGATTTTAGAGTCCGTCTCTCGAAATACGGCATTTCCATAAATCATGGAAAAATCAAGGTTTAAAGTGCAAATTAAAAGAAATTAAGATAAAAATTTTGGGTGTAAGAATCGGGTTATAAACTTTATAACTACTACACTTTGCATAATAATTTTTTAATATTGTAACTAAGATCTTTTACATTTTATTATTCCAATTAAAATCTTTCAATAAACCTGCCATTAGACAATTAAATCAAATGTGAAACGATATTCGTCTCTTCCAATAAACCTATGGAAAGACGGTCATTCCCAAAATTTTCCTAGATTTTATGTTTTACTAAGTTAATTTAGGTTTTTAACTTGATGTTTAACCATCTCAATTTCATGTATACTTTCGTATTTTATATAGTTTATAATTAACTATCTTAATTTCATATTTTAATTTTTTTTGTTTGATTTGAATTATTTTTTATATAAGTGCTAATATTAAGATATGAGTTTGAGACCCGCTGGAGTACGCTGCAATGGAAACCAGAAACAACCCCAACGGATGACCTTGAAGACGAATTCGACCGCCGACGAACCTATTGACGAAACCCTCCATTCTAACCTTGGCCACTAACGGCGAATCCATTGAAGGCGAATCTAACCTTGGCCACCATTCATTTTCTCCGTCAAAACCCTCCATTCTATAACGGTTGGCAAAATCATATGGCGGCGTCCGGCACGGTGGCGGCGTGGAGTTGAGCGAGTGGGTGTGCAGCTCACCCCTGTCTCTTCCTCTCGCTTTCTGACTTTGGATTGGGTGAAAATGACCCATTCCAAACAGACCAAACCTTAACCCATTAAATTTCTTTTTTTTAATTTTTATTTTGCCTTCAATACGAACCAAACAACGTCGTTCCACTTAATAAGTACTAAAACGACATCGTTTTACTACATTCTGGGCCAAAAAAATTAAGGCCGTTTCTCCGAGTGTTGTTGCCGGAAAGAAGAGACGCGGCGTGATAAGAGGAACCCTAAACGTTGGATGCGCATTCCACCACCACTACCTTCGCGCCAGCAACTCAGGCAGTGGTAGCTGGATCCCTACTACGCGTAACAGTAGTTCCGCCCATGAGTGGCGGTGCTGTGTTGTGCAAGGGTAGTGGTGGCTGAAATTAAGCAAAATATGGAGGGCATTAATGTCATTTACTCTCTTTTTTGTTAAAAGTATGACGCCAATCTCCGTGCACTTTTGAAAAACTATTACTTATAAGGAATCTAGGCAAACATTTTATGTACGGTAACGGTAAATACTGTAAAGGGATAAGTACCAATATAACCCTATCTACTTGAGTAAGTGTCAATATAACCCTATGATAATTTTTATTGCAAAAATAACCCTAACTAGTTAATGAAAGTGCCAATATAACCCCCAGACCCCATTTCCAGCATTGAACTCAATTTTTCAGCATTGACTCTCTGTAAATTGACCAAAATACCCTTTGGACTAACTCTAAAATTATGTGGACAATTTTACCCTCATAGTTCGCCGGACCACAGCCGAATCGCCACCGTAACAGGTAGGGTTATATCAACACATTATGAAATCTTATTGGGTTATATCAGCTCATTCCTAATGTTTGTAGGGTTATATCAGCACATTCTTAAAACTTATAGGGTTATATCAGCACATATTATCAATATTAAGTGTGTGGTACTTGGCTGACCTTAATGAGCAGCCACATCATCATATACACCATTATAACATCATAAAAATATCTTATACAACATAAAAATTGACATCATGACACCATCATTAATATTAAACACCATTATTACATATCATGGTCTCATTTCAAAACTTATCAACATTAAAAACCTTAAGTCGAAGAACACAGAAAAATAACAATCACACACAACACCAAAGGTCATCCAATCATTAATTTGGACTAAACACAAGAAAATAAACAAAATATCATTAAAACTCAAATATTTTATAGTATGTGCTGATATGACCCTACATTTTTTACTAATGTGCTGATATAACCCTATAAATTTAGGAATGTGCTGATGTAATCCTACCAGTTTTCATAATGCGCTTATATAACCCTACCTAATCCGGCAGCGGTCCGGCAGCAGTATTTCATATTTTTTAGTTTTTTTTCCAGAAGGGCAAACACGTAATTTTATAAAAGTTTGACTAAAAGTTGCCAGAAAGGATTATATGTGCACTTTTTACCGACTAGATAGGATTATATTGACACCTTCAAATATTGAAAGGTTATATTGACACTTATATCGATTATTCAGAGTTATAAAAACATTTTTTTTCTATTGTAAAATAAGCCCGCTCTCCTATTATTCAACGGCTGTCTATGGAAGCGCAAAAGTAGAGACGAGTTTCAGTAAAGATGAATATAATATTGAATCAGTTTCCGCTTTCCGCTAAGCTTGTTATTACTATTCTTCTATTGATGATGAGGAAAAGGCAATCAATTAACAGGAAATCGAAGCTAAAGGCAAGTCTTTGACTTTGTAGTTCTGTATATGAAAATGATAAATAAACGTAGCCATGCAACTAGCTTAAGTTTTTTTTAAAATCATTCATTTTATCATTTTAATATTGACAAACTCCAAAAATATGCACGATGTCGAAATTTACATCATTAAAACAAAACGAAAAAGAAAGATGAAACATATCTAACAGGTTACTTAGAAGTGTTACAATGTTTTAGATAAATACATTTAGTTAGTCGAGAATGGCATCGGTATAATATGTATTGTTAAAAAGAGTGCCATGATTTAGTTAGAGATTTTTCTCAAAATTAAACCATGATGTTAATTTTCTCGACTAACTTCAAGATGGTTAAGTTAGTCGGACCATTTTTGTGAATTTGGCCCTAAATGGATCACTCAACTTTCTCATCCATATCCTTCCCCTTTTTATTTAAAGAATTGATCGGATATTCGTTTTTCTAGTGCGTAGTGACATGCACAGTCAAGACTCGTCATCCACCTCCCTTTCCTCGTGCCTTCTTTCACCCCTGGCTAACCAGTGGCTACAATCAGAACACGTGTCGTCATTTGGAATCCGGACACCATAGCCTATCAATATGTAAAGCTCAATTTGCATTTTAATTTAAGTTATCGCTTCACTTATAACAAGTTAAATTTAGTGCAGTGTTTTTTCCCCACAATGCCATTATGTGAAGAACAAAATCTCTATTTCCTTATAACAAGTTGAGTTTGTCTTGTACAAAAATCTCTACATTTTTGTGTGGAGATTGAACAAAAAAAATTCCAATCATAAAATATTATTTTAAAAATCGAATAATGTGGACTGGATTACTTTATTCAAATGGACCGTTGGAAATTAAATCTGGGCCCATCAAACCTTTAGCCTGCATTTTGTATTTAATAAGCGGGTACCCTTTTTTGCCCTTTTTGGAAGGGTACAAAAAATTCAATTTCAATTTCATTTTCTGTGCTCTTTGACTTTCCAGACATTCCATGTCACAAAAAACGGGCATCAAGCATCCACCGTCCGATGCTCCTAAACCAACGGCCCAGATAACTCGACCGTTGCGTTCAAATCCCAGCCTGTCTGAATCCCAAAAAATATTTCGAATTTAAAGCACATCCCCCTCCATCTTCTTCTTCACATCTTCAAATTCTGATTCTTCAGCTCATTCAGCTTATCCTTTCCTACAATGATTATATAGCTTTTGCTTTTTCACATAAGTTCTCCAAACCTTCAGCTTAAGAAGAAGAAAAAAAATGGTGAAGATGGGGACTGATTCACCGTCGTCTTCTCCGGTGACGATTACTGTTTCCACCTCCGGCGGTGGGACCCATGGAATTTCTCTAACAAGCCCTGTTCGCCGCCATTCGCTATCGCATAACCCGAATTCGATCTCGCCATTGAGTGGAAAACGGCGGGATTCCGGCAACAGCGCCGGGAACCGGTATCTCTCCTTCCCGAAAGAGTCCACAGAAGAGTTCGTAGCTTACACAGTTCACATCCCGCCGACGCCGGATAACCGCACAGCTTCCGATTCCCAAACTAGCCTTTACGACGGGGCTTCGAAGTTCGTTAAGGACACCATTTTCACCGGCGGTTACAACGCAGTGACCCGGGCCCACGTGAGGAAGAGCATCCCGGAGGCGGCGCCGGGAAAGCCGGAGCTGGTCTGCGGAATCGAGGGATGTGATGAAGACGCCATGGATAAGACCTCGGAGCTCCAGTGCGAATGCGGGTTCAAAATCTGCCTGGAATGCTACGTGGATCGGGTCGAGAACGGGCCCGGGTCCTGCCCTGGGTGCAAGGACCCGTACTCCGGCGACACAGTGGAGGAGGAGATGGAGAGGCCGGCGTCGAGGTCGAAGGCGGCGAGGATGGCGAAGAACTTCTCGCTGGTTCGATCGTTTAAGAATCCTAATCAGGAGTTTGATCATTCGAAATGGCTGTTTGAGACGAAAGGGACTTATGGGTATGGGAATGCGGTTTGGCCGAGAGATGAGTATGGTTTTGGAGGTGGAAGTGATCGCGGTTATAATCCGCCGGATTTTTCAGACCGGAGGAATAAACCTCTGACCAGGAAACTAGGGGTTTCAACCGCCTTGATCAGCCCATACAGGTAACTTTCTTGATTCATCGATAAGAAAATGGAGTGAGTATATTTTGCGTGTCACACCTTCATTAGCGATGTAACTTTTCGCAGTAATCTAGTACATTTTACGTGTTACATTTCGTCAAACTTGTTGCTCGAACTCGTTTAAATTTCAAATTTATGTGCCCATTTTGTTGAACGATTGCTTAGAGCAAGATTCTTGCTTATGAAATCTTGTTATATTTGCATTTACATTCAAGGCATGACACTTCAATTTTCAGAGTGCTTACTTAATTGCTTAAGTATAATCCTTGTTTACGAGATCTTGTTATATTTGCGTATGTATTCAACGTGTGACGCTTCAATTTGTATAATGCTTACATATAACGCTTCAAATTGTTATCTTGTTATAATCATAATCGTGTTTACATGGCGAGTTTCGCATAGCATTTTACGAGTAACATTTTCTAGAACCTGAATTCCTATTTGTAACATGTATCCTGCTTTCGAGTTCTTTTCATACTCGCGATTACATTTTACGCGTGATACATTAATAATTTTCTCCATCTTTATGCATCTAAACTTATTAGTCCATTTTTCCTATGAAATTTGCAGATTGCTGATTGTTCTTCGTCTGGCCGCCTTAGCTTGCTTTCTAACATGGCGAGTTTCGCACCCAAACCACGAAGCAATGTGGCTATGGTTAATGTCCGTAATCTGCGAGTTCTGGTTCGCCTTCTCATGGCTTCTCGATCAGCTCCCAAAGCTCTGCCCCGTAAAACGCGTCACGGATCTCGCCGTCCTGAAACACCGCTTCGAATCGCCCGACCCGAACCCGCACAACCCGAAGGCCCTCTCGGATCTCCCCGGCATCGACGTGTTCGTCTCCACCGCCGACCCCGTCGTGGAGCCGCCGCTGGTGACGGCGAACACCGTGCTCTCCATCCTCGCCGTCGACTACCCGGTGGAGAAGGTCGCGTGCTACCTCTCCGACGACGGCGGGTCGCTGGTCACGTTCGAGGCGCTGGCGGAGGCGGCGAGCTTCGCGAGGACGTGGGTCCCGTTCTGCCGGAAGCACGACATCGAGCCGAGGAACCCGGAGGCGTACTTTTCGCAGAAGTCGGATCCGCTGAAGAATAAGGTGAGGGTGGATTTCGTGAGGGATCGGAGGAGGGTGAAGAGGGAATACGATGAGTTTAAGGTCAGGATTAATGCGCTGCCGGAGTCGATACGGCGGCGGTCGGATGCTTATAATGCGCAGGCGGAGCTCCGGGCGAGGAAGAAGCAGTTTGAGATTGGGGCGGAGATTGGTTGCGAGGGGTTTAAGGTTCCGAAGGCGACTTGGATGTCGGATGATTCTCATTGGCCTGGGACTTGGTCGTCCGGGGAAGAAGGGCACTCTAGAAGCGATCATGAGGGCATCATTCAGGTATATAATTATGAATTTGTGACAAATATCTCAATTTTAATATTCTGCTTTGCTGTTTTATAAATTTGTATCTCAATGTATTACAAACTTATGGTTAAGCTTTAAGAAGGGTTTGAATTCTATGCATTTGAGATATAAATGATCAAAATTAGTTCCGATAAATTAAAAAGGTCAAAATTTACATAAATAGCTGGGAAGAGAGAGTATATAAATTTATAGCTTATTGGCTAAATGTATATAGGGCTCAATTTTTGTAGCATGTGTCACATTTATCATTTGAAAAACAATGAATACATATTCCTCTGTTGTCCCCTGTTCTTACAGATGATGCTAATGCCGCCAAATTCCGAACTAGCTTTCGGCACCGAACCCGACGACGACAACCTCATCGACACATCCGAAGCCGACATCCGACTCCCAATGCTCGTCTACGTCTCCCGCGAAAAACGCCCGGCGTTCGACCACAACAAGAAAGCCGGCGCCATGAACGCCCTCGTCCGCGCCAGCGCCATCCTCTCCAACGGCGCCTTCATCCTCAACCTCGACTGCGACCACTACATCCACAACTCCGCCGCCCTCCGGGAAGGCATGTGCTTCATGCTCGACCGCGGCGGCGACCGAATCTGCTACGTCCAGTTCCCGCAGAGGTTCGAAGGGATCGACCCCAATGATAGATACGCGAATCACAACACCGTCTTCTTCGACGTGACGATGAGAGCGCTGGATGGGTTGCAGGGGCCGATGTATGTCGGAACGGGTTGCATTTTCCGGCGGATCGCGTTGTACGGATTCTCCCCGCCGCGTGCGACGGAGCACAGAGGGTGGTTCGGGAGTCGGAAGATCAAAACCCTTTTGAAGAGGAAGCCGAAGCAGGAGGATAGCGACGGGGAGATGCTGATTCCGATCATGGATGATGATTCCGCCGGAGATGAGTTCTTGAAAGCGAGTTTATCCAAACAGTTTGGGAATTCCGGGTATTTGGTGGATTCTATTTCCATAGCGGAATTTGGCGGGAGATTACTGCATGAATTGCGCGGGAAAGGCTGCGCTGGACGGCCGGCGGGATCGCTGGCGGTGAACCGGGAGCCGCTGGACGCGGCGGCGCTGGCGGAGGCGGTGAGCGTGGTGACCTGCTTCTACGAGGATAAAACCGAGTGGGGGAAACGGGTCGGGTGGATCTACGGGTCCATAACAGAAGACGTGGTGACCGGCTACCGGATGCACAACCGGGGGTGGAGATCGGTAT
Organism: Rubia yunnanensis; assembly: GCA_037428765.1. Classification (NCBI taxonomy): domain Eukaryota; kingdom Viridiplantae; phylum Streptophyta; class Magnoliopsida; order Gentianales; family Rubiaceae; genus Rubia; species Rubia yunnanensis. Next base: position 520,022 of record CM075062.1, read on the forward strand.
ACTGCGTCACCAAGCGCGACGCTTTCCGGGGAACGGCGCCGATAAACTTAACCGACAGATTAATCCAGGTGCTCCGGTGGGCGACGGGATCAGTAGAGATCTTCTTCTCCCGGAATAACGCTCTTTTTGCTTCTCCGAGGATGAAGTTCTTACAGAGAATAGCGTACTTCAACGTTGGGATGTATCCTTTCACCTCCATCTTCTTACTCGTCTACTGCCTTCTTCCGGCAATGGCATTATTCTCGGGAAAGTTCATCGTACAGAGCTTAAACGTCACGTTTCTGGTCTTCCTCCTCCTGATTACTCTGACTCTATGCATGTTAGCTTTGCTGGAGATCAAATGGTCTGGAATCACGTTACACGATTGGTGGCGGAATGAGCAGTTTTGGTTGATCGGAGGGACGAGTGCGCATCCGGCAGCCGTGATACAGGGGATTCTGAAGGTGGTCGCCGGAATCAACATAAACTTCACACTGACTTCGAAAAGCTCCGGCCAGGACGACGACGAGGAGGAGTTTGCCGAGATGTACGAGTTCCGGTGGACGGCGCTGATGGTGCCGCCGATCACCATCATTCTGATCAACATGGTGGCGATTCTGGTGGCGATCTCCCGGACTCTGTACTCTCCGCTCCCGGAGTGGAGTAAGTTGATCGGAGGGGTGTTTTTCAGTTTCTGGGTTTTGTCCCATTTGTATCCTTTTGCTAAGGGGTTGATGGGGCGGAGAGGGAAGATTCCGACCATCGTGTTCTTGTGGTCCGGGCTGATTTGCATTGTGATGTCTCTGATTGCTGTTTATGTCTATCCTCCCGCCGGCAGACCGGGCGGCGGCGGTGGCGGTTTGAGGTTTGAGTTTCCTTAGTTTAAGGAAGGAGATGGAGTTGCCATGTTCTCGGCAACGAAGGATTTGGTGTTTCTACTGGTAATATGTTTCTTGGTTCAATTTGAACATTGTAGGATGCAGATTAGTCTATCTAATCAATTCAATCTGATTCTGGTAATATATTTGGATTTTCTACTAAATGGTTTCATTCAATCTAATTCTGGTGATATGTTTGGATTTTTTAACAATCTCGTTATTTCTATAATCTCGTTAAGTCTTTGATTCATGAGCAGGAGAGTGGTTTCTTTCATAGGGTGGATTTTTTTAGCCGGATGCAAATATGCCGGTTTTTAAACATGAATACTTTTGCATTCAGCGAATGCGTTCTCTATTTTATTTTTTATTTAGCTGATTAAGAGGACACTAGATTCCCTTTTATTTTTAATATTCAACGTGATTTTCAGAATTGGTTTGAGGGTGACACTCTGTAGAATTTTGGTAACTAAATCAAATTGGTACATGACGTCACAATTATTAGTTCTATAATATTGGACAATATTATTAAAATTATATTTAACTATTTTATTTTTAAAAATATATAGTTCGTCTCTTGAAAGACAGTTTTTTCATAAGTCGGTATAAGAAATGAAGATAAAATTTTTGGGTTGCATGAATCGGGTTATAAAATTTATTACTACACATAATAATTTTTTAATATTTCAACTTGGACCTTTTACCTATTATTATTCTAATTAAACATCATTTTTTCATAAACTTCTAGAAAAACCGTTTTTCCCAAGAGATAGAATTTGAGTTATTAAGTGATCGAATCCATTTTTACTATATATATAAAGGTTGTAATCATATAATATTTTTTATTAAAAAATACCTAGAATATAATGTATTACTATATAATTCGAGTTTATGTTTAAAATCATAACTTACTTTATTTAACTCAATCTTCATATTTCTATTTTTAAAATTTTAAATATTTTAAATTTTTAACTAACACACAATGTAATATATTTATTTTACCTGGCATCCATCAAACTATCAATTTCTTAAGCTAAATTCTATATTCAATATTTAGCTTAAAATTGTCTTGAATGATGCCTTTCTGTTAATTTATGGAATTATAGTTGTTTTTTCCTGTTTTTCAGATGAAAAATGTTATTACTTAACTTGTTTCTTTTATTGAAATTGATTTGTATGTAGAGAAGAAAAATGACTAGTATATTATTGGTGTATACATATACAGTATTGGAATTTTATTTTAATATTATATTTAATCTCAACGTATATTATATAGGCAAAGTCTTGGGAAAGACGGTCTTTCCATAGGCTTATGGAAAGACGGGGTTTAATTAAAATAATAAAAGGTAAAAGGTCTTAGTTGCAATATTAAATTTTTAGTATGCAACATGTAGTAGTTATAAAATTTATAACTCGGTTCATGCAACCCGAAAATTTTATCTTCATTAGAATTTACACTAAACCTTGGTCTTTCCATAACTTATGGAAATACCGTCTTTCAAGATTATGGAAAGACCGTCTTTCAAAAGACGGACTCTATTATATAAGTCCATCTCCTGAATGACGGTCTTTCCATAATTTATGGAAATACTCATGTTTAAAGTGTAAATTAGAAGAAATGAAGATAAAATTTTCGGGTTGCATGAATCGGGTTATAAATTTTTATAACTACTATACATTGCATAATAAAATTTTAATATTGTTGCTAAGACATTTTAACTTTTATTATTAAAATTAAACTCCTTTTTTGTAAGCATATGGAAAGATGGACTTTCCCAATAATTTATCATATTATATTCATAAAATTAATTATATTTTAAATGCATCTAATTATTTTGACAAGAGTAATGATGGTGGATGAAAAATTAAATTGGTTCAATAAAATATTTTTCATGAACTCGAGTATAACACTAATCGACATTAACTTATTTTGAATTCATGTTTAAAATAAATTTGACTCTATTTTAAATTTTGATTTTTAATTTTAATTATTAACTAACTATTAAATAGAAAATGAGTAAAGAAACTTTCTAATTTATGTCTCAATTTTACTTTTTTAAAGATGAGTTCATTTAAAATGATATTAACTTTTATTTTTGCTAGTTATAATAGAAAACTACAAATCATTTTAGAATGTTATATTTTGTAATCCATTATATATGAAATATTATTATTTATATAGTATTAAATATAAATGAGTATATTTAGTACTTTTTTTTGTTGGAAACGTCACTCGGGCAAGGGTTTATAGGGCTCCCCTCCCTTTTATATTAAGTTCAAATTTGCACAAAGTGCCATTACAACATATGATATGAGATTAATCTATTTACACTGAGACGTTAGCTAAAATTACATTTATAATCTAAAGTTTCAATGATATAATGAGAGATATACACATAAGCCATAATGAATATTACAATATTGAGCAAGAGCATATGTGATAATGAGAAGGACAAATATCTGAAATAAGACTAAAAAGGGGGTAAATGAGAGCATAATGTCCAGAACCAACAACATTTCCAACTAATTTGGCTCGAACTAGTTGGCTGCAAGCTGGTGCACAATATTGGACCAACATCTTAATATAGCGATCGCTTTCCGGTCAACCTCATTAACATTATGTAGTCTCCACTTTGAGCAAGTAAGAGATTTTCCTAATCGTTTTCACTATATTTTAGACATTTGAAACTTTATCCAACACGAACCAAGCAGAAAAATCAAAGATTTCCAACTCGTACGGCCTACAAATCTATTTCATTAGCTATGTACGGACTCGCCAAAAGTAAGTACTTAAACTACTCTGACTTGAATTTCTCCTTACCGACATATGAAACAGATCAGAAGCCAACAAAGTTTAACCGAGCAATAGGAGCCGTCGAAGAAACTATAAATTGGCAAATAAATAGTCACGACCAATTTCAAAAGCAAATTGACCCAGTTTAAGTTCATACCCCATAGTTATAAAATTGAAACAAAATACAAAATAATTTAAAATAAGCCTCCCACCTGAAAATCAAAATAAAAGTAGAAAAATCAAATCAAAAAATGGAGAAGTACCCCTCTGTAGCTATAATTTTGCCAGAGATATAAAATGGTTGATCCGAGTTGAACTCGGAAACTCAGAAGGTCGAACTCGGAGTGCAGTGATAAGTAATCCTTCCCACTGAGTCAAAATCGGAAACTCGGAAACCCACTGAGTCCAACTTGGAACACTCGTTCCCACTGGTAGTATGCGGAGAGAAAAAAATGGGAAAAGGGGAACTCTCCACCTAAATCGGGAACTCGTCACCGTCGCCTTCTCTCAGCCGTCGTCGGAGAAAGCTGTTGCCAGTAGACGCTGTCGTTGGAGAACGGCATTTCTGGTTTTAGAAACCCCAGATCTGGAGAAAGGTCGTCGAACGTTGGTCCGCCGGAGCTGTCACAACCGTCGTCTTCTCCGTCTCCTTCTACGTCTCCAAGCTGCCACAACCACTGTGAACCCATCTTCCGCTGGTCGTCGTCTTTTGAGTTTTCAGGCGCCGATGAATACTCCATATTGGCTCCGACAAAGTTTGGCTCTCCGGATTGAAACTGGTGGAAGACTTTGGGTTGGTTGGTCTCCGGTGGGAAGCTTGGTACTGGGGGTAGGGATGTTAGGAGGTGGGATTTGGGTGGGGGCCATCGGGATTTGGTTGTTTCCGATGCCGCCAGTCCCCGCGAGTTTGGAAAGTAGGGTTTGGTGTGTTGGGAGAAGGGAGAGGAAAAGTTGAGAGAAAAGTTTACCCAAGAGATATTGATTGTTGTACTACAGCAACAACGGGATAGCGCATATTATTTAGTACTTAATATATTGCTTTGCCATTATTATTAATTTTATTATTAAATGATTAAATAACTCCATTCCTTTTTAATTTTATTTAATTCATTTATCATTTACTGAGAACGCATTCAGAGAATACGTCCTCTACTTTTCATTTTTTTGCCCAATCATAATAAAAAACAACTGCGTGAATTGGAATAAAAAACAAAAATAATAATGACACATTTGCTAAATGCGTCCTCTATTTTATATATAAAAAAAAGGAAAGTGAAGATGATGCATTCAACAAATAGAAATTTCTCTGGAGATAATATATAATCTTGTTTGTTTGTGTTAGATTATATGACTAAATTACTTTTTTCCCCCTACATAGAATTTTATACTATGTTTTGACCCCATTTTACAAATCAACCCTTGTACAGTGTCAAACAAATTTCAAACAATTTGTTCGATCCCCAATAATGGTTTTTAGGTAAACCGAGACTGTTTTTCGATATAGTTAGGGGTATTTTCATAAATTTACTTATTAAAACATATTTTCTATTAAATTCTGGGGTAAAACCCTCTCTTCCTCGAGTGCGTCTCTTGAAAGACGGTATTTCCATAAGTCATGGAAAGACCAGGGTTCAAAGTATAAATTTTATAACTAGTACATGTTGCATATTAAATTTTTAATGTTGCAACTAAGACCTTTTACCTTTTATTATTCAAATTAAACTCCGTCTTTCCATAAGTCTATGGAAAGACCGTCTTTCCCAAGACTTTGCCCTCTTCCTCTCTTGACTCGCAGACTCGATGGGTTCCTACTCGTGGGACCCGCCGCCAAGAAATCCACCAATCCACCGTCGAACTCCTCCGTGCTCCACAGCCCCGACGACAGCTTCTTCATCCCTCCCAGCCCCGGTACCTCCGCCTCCTCCAACCCCTCTGTGCTCCGCCACCCCGACCCCAGCTTCCTAATCCCTCCCAGCCCAGGTGCCTCCGCTTTCGACTCCATGTTGCTCCTCCTCCCCGACGCAAAGTTCCTCATCGCCCCATATCCCAACGAATCCGGTTTCGATTCTAATCCCACCGGAACCTCCAGCATTCTCCTTGTTATGTACATCGCGTTCTTCCTCGGCTTCTCCTCTTCGTTTATGCTTTCGATCTCCTCCTTGTAAACCAAAATTTTCTCGCCGATTTGGCTAGATGTGAATATCGATAAAACCTTGGAGTAAAACCCTTTTCTTCCTCTTCTCCTCCTTTTATTTTGGCTTCCCAACATAGCATTGTCAACATATTTGAGAATGTTGAGATGGGAATTTTCTCTGATTTTTTACTTCTTCTCCTTGGCCCATTTTTGGTTTGAAGAAATCAGGTTGTGATTGGTGGAGGGTGGAGGGTGGAGGAAGGCGGAGGAGGGGTGGTGGTGGTTTGTGATTAGTGACGGTGCTCTTGATCGGCGGGATGGTGGCGGCGCTTCCAGAGGGCTCAGCGAAGGAGGGTATTTTCTTCTTCCTTTTTTAAATATTTTAAAAACTCAGGGGTATAATGGTCGTTTTACCACTTTTGACCAACTTTACCTTTGACTTTACCTGAAAATAACCTTTGCGGACCAAACAATTTGTTTGAATTTTTTGGTACTACTGTTAATGTATAAATGGGGATCAAAACATAGTATAAGATGCTATATAGGAGAAAAAAACAATTTATTCAGATTATATTATCTCTGGATATACCATTCAACTAATTCGAGTGCAAAGTAATTGCGGTTTTATTTTAATCGTCTTTATTTAACCATTAATGTTGTTAATAAATGTGGAGTTTATACATATACTAGTCATGTCCTTCTTTAGATTTTTAAATTCTTCATCATTCATATATTTGTGGTTTTTAATTGGTGAGGAATTTAATAAAGATTCCGTCTCTTGAAAGACGATTTTTCCATAAGCCATGGAAAAATCAAGGTTTAAAGTGCAATTATAAGAAATCAAGACGAGGTTATACTAGAATAATAAAGGTAAAAGACATTAGTTACAATATTAAAAATTTATTATACAATATGTAGTAATTATAAGTTTATAGCCCGATTCATGCAGTACAAAATTTTTATCTTAATTTATTCTAATTTGCACTTTAAACACTGATCTTTTCATAACTTATGAAAAGACCGTCTTTCAAGAGACGAACGCGAGATGTAAATATTACATATTAATTAAATTAAATATTTTTAATTTTAAAAACGGGTGGGACTCCCGCTAGTTTTTATAAAGACTATTGGTGTAGTTTTTAAATTTTTAGCATGTGCTTTGGTTTATTTTCTGATAATATATGATATTTGATTTTTTTTTTAGTTTGATTATTGTAATAACAAGATGATCATTCATTTTCTCCACTTTCATTTTTTTGGTTATTTCTTTTATGTTACCACACTTTTCATTTTTAGTAAAATTCTTTCAATTACCTCCACTCATTATATATTTTACTTATGACATTCAATTTTATCCACTTATTTTCTTCACATAAATTCAAATATATAAATATATGGTGTCACAAATAGAGAAACAGAGGGTACTAGACCTGACGACATTCCGACTTTTTTGTTCTGTCCTTCATTAAGCACACTTATTAAATTAAAATTGGTAAGGCCTTAACATACGCATAACATTAAAGTACGTCCTCCGTTCCACTAATACTGATACCATAGGTTTAGGTGCTTGGATTTAGGTGAAGGAAATGAGTGGATGAAATTGAATGTAGAAAGTAAAAAGTAGAATGAATGGATGGAATTGAATGAATCTTGCCAAAAATGGAAAGTGTGCCAATATAAAAGAAACAATCAAAAAATGAAAGTGTGCCACTAATAAAGAAACGGGGAGAATATTGGATTTGTTGTTGAACTTAATTACCACATTGAAGAATTTAACGACGAAATTAGAAAGATAAATCAAATAGCAATCTATAACATTAGTGTATTGGATTTGTTGTTGAGCTTAATCATCACATTGAAGAATTTGATTTGATGATGAAATTAGAAAGATAAATCAAATAGCAATCTGGTGAATTCAAGGTGAGCCACCACATTACCCTTCCCTGAATCTTTAACAGAAAGTGGTTTATGATTCAAACTACTTATGGAGTTATTCGTAATTTCAAAGGATAAAGTAGTGATCGATTACTTTTAGTCCCCGTCACTGAAAAAATATATCAGTGATAAGTGTCACTTAAATGGAATGTTTGTCTAATTTAGTTCCTTGATGGTTTTATACATAGAAAATTCAAAGAATGGTACATGTTTCTAAGTGAAATTTACAGTTTTGTACCTTATTTTAAGAGAGAAACCTATTTTTTCCCATTAATGTCCCTGAAAATGGTTTTTTTAATATTAAAAGTGGGTAGCATTTCACACAATTTTGATCCCAATTAGTACCATTTTTTTGTTGAAAGGTACCATTTGGACATGAATGAAATAGTGGGTATATTTAAAAAATCAATTCAAATTTTAGGTATCAAACTATGAATTTTGATTAAAAGTGGATACCATTTTGAATGATCACTCATTTTCCAACAAAAACAAGTAAAATATATTGTGATCGATTATGAATGGAATTAATTAAATGAAATGTTTTGTATAGGATATTCCTATCAAACAAACACGAAGTGAAATAGACAATGCTGATGAAACTATATCTTTGCCACGGGAAATGAATGCAACAAATTGAACTACTACAATTTTCATTCTCATTTCTTGAGATGGGAAATGAGGACCTTTGAATGGGAAAATTTGCATCAAGGTTTTACTTAACTTCTTAAACTTGGAGAAATACGTATGTATAAATTTTTTAAAAAAAAAACGGTTAATGGATCATAAACTCTCAACAGTGTAATCAAATCGAATTGAAAATGTAGGATAAGCTAATAAATATGAAGAATTTATAATAATCATGAGTACAAAACCCTTGCATCCGATTAATATTCATTATAGACCTACACAATCAGTATCCTAACAGTTGACACTTGATCATTCTTAGTACCACGCTAATATTTACCATTCCCTTATTTTAATCAACTCGTTACTAGGTGGATTCTCTTTATTGGATAAGTAGAATCCTGATTTCTGAACTGACCAAAAGCAAACATTACGAATACGGCCGCCGCAATACTTATCTGCCAAATGACTGTTGAAAACATCAGATTGCATATGCAATCCATTCCACCAGAAGTCGCACCAAAACTTTGTTGAGCCATAAATATTCATCCAAAACTCAAACCTAAAATCGTTACCCAAATAAAGTACATGATGTCCTATATCATCATCTACGGAGTAACAGTGCAATGAGAGCGCATTAGGGTCATCGATGTCGTCCTTGATGATGACTTTGTAATGTCCCCATCCAAATGCATCCACATAATTCACACCAAAGCAAAATGAGGCAATTAGAAGGAATGATATGAGATGAAGGGTTTTCATGTTCTTAGCATATGATAATGGTTTAGTGACAAGGATATATGCTTGCCCTTTATATACAAGGGATTTGTGTCAATTGTATTCGATTCTTACCATAATTGGGAACCATATGAAACGTCATTATCTTGACTAAATTTGAATTTGGTGAAATCATTTATTGAAATGATATGATAAATGTGATTGATTCTTTCCTATTGAGTAGATTTGGTTTTGATACAATTACCATGATAAGAAAATGAATTCTTATCCAAAGTAAAAGTTGATATCGAAAAAAAGAATCTCATACAAAGAGAAGGTTTTAGTTCGGTCAAACTTGCAAGTGATAAAAACATGTGCGGTGGAAATTTTATAGTGGTTTTAGTTGTGAAATGAAATCACAATGAAACCACGAAACTCCACAGTGGGAGTTTCAATGTGGTCTCACTAATTTGAGGCCGAGCCTCGGTTTCAAGCAACTAAAACCGCCACACTTTGCTTTCTTCTAAAAGCACATGGGAGGGGACCACATGCACTTGCATTTCCATACACTTGCAATTCCATAAATATGGGACCCTGTATGAACAAATTACATACACTTGCATTTCCATTACATATAAAAATTACTAATATTTGTTTTTTTTCATTTAATTGGTTGGAATGACATTAAATTTTAAAATTAAAAGTGTATTATTAAATTTCACATTTTAATTTATTTTTGGATAGAGAAATTTATTTAAATTGAATATTGAAGGTAAAATTTCAATTAACCCTATAAAATGGTATTTTGAAATTCCCATTAAGTAAAATTGTTGCGTTATTTATACTTTCAAAAGTCACTATTGCAACAATAGCCATTACAACTCCAATGTGTGGTGTTTTTAGAAATCGGCAGGAAATCGCCGCCCGTTCGTAATTCCTACGTTGGAACATCTTTTTGGAAATGAAAATATCAAAGGATGGATTCTAGAAACATTAATGTATAGATTAACAACGTTTTTCAATTAACGCCATAAACAAAGGCCAATTTCGAACTCGGAACTAATGTCAGATAATTAATGTTTTGAAGTCTCAAGTTCAGCCTACCTATTTACAGTCAAATGTTGAGCTTTCATACATTTAATCAGAGTATTTTTTACTAAAAAAAAACTCAATTTTCAATGAGTTTAACCTAGGCATGTTATAGCTCCTCCACATTAAAAAATTAAATGGCTTGTCTCGCAAATTGAATTAGTTTACCACCGTTGAGGACCTGCAAACTTTTATCAACTATTTAATGGCGTATATTGAATCTCACAATTTGTTACTCTAAGCCCTGCTCAATTTTTTTTATAGAAATATTTTTCCTTCAATTGTTTAACTCCACTTGGTAATTAATTATTACTCGATTAATTTCTAACTTGTCAATTAACAACATAATTGATCAAATATTGTAAATTATTATTATTTCTTGCCATTGTAGGCTTTTCTTCTTTTTGGACAAAGTCGGGTTCAGACGAAATACGTTCTTTTATGACAGTGTTCAATCCAGCGAGCGACTTAAAGGAGATTACAACACTGTCTTGAAAATACGTGGTTGATTTGGCGCAATGCGCCAAATTATCTAACAAAAATCAACACAATTTATCTTCCCAAATTTATTTACTCCCATGTTTCACTAATAGTGGCACCATGGGTTTACATGCTTGGATTTAGATGAAGAAAATAAGTGGATGAAATTAAATGTAGAGAGAAAAAGGTAAAATGAGTGGATGAAATTGAAAGAATTTTGCCAAAAATAGAAAGTGTGTCAATATAAAACAAACAACCCAAAAAGGAGAGTGTGTCAATATTAAAGAAACGGAGGTAGTACAGTTTTTAAAAAGAAGAGTCCGTGTATTGAAAGACGGTCTTTCCATAAGTCATGGAAATACCGAGGTTTAAAGTGTAAATTAGAAGAAATTAAGATAAAATTTTCGGGTTGCATGAACCGAATTATAAATTTTATAAATACTACATGTTGCAAACTAAAATTTTAATATTTTAACCTAGACTTTTTACTTTTTATTATTATAATTAAATCGGGAAAGACTTTGCATAAAAAGAATCTTCAAAAATGTTCAATAATGGCATAATAGCATAATAATCTCTACCTAAACTTTATACTTTTCAAAACAAGATTGTGTCAATTTTTTATGATTATACAAATAAGATGTTTTTAATTTTTAATGTATTTTGTTATTTAAATAAATTGGATGTACTTTTCACAATAATGCAAAGTTAAAGTCTTGGGAACGATCGTCTTTCCATAGACTTATGGAAAGATGAGATTTAACTAAAACAATAAAATGTTAAAGGTCTTAGTTGCAATATTAAAATTTGATTGTATAATGTGTACTAGTCATAAAGTTTATAACCCGATTCATGCAACCTGAAAATTTTATTTTCATTTTTCTAATTTTTACTTTAAACCTTAATCTTTCTATCATCTATAGAAAGACCGTGTTTCAAAAGACGGGCCGATGCAAATTCGCTATAAAAATGATAAATTAATAATGCACGAAGTGCGGTCATTGTAAATGTGAGTTTTCTTATATTCTTTTTGTCCCGAATTTTCTTCACTTTTATTTTGAGAATACGAGTATGCCTCAATATATTTCACCAAAATATAGACATAATTTTTTGTACTACATTAAACAAAACATCCAAAGCATCAAGCGGAGTATGACTTGAAAGGTCAAGTTGAAAATGCAGCAGAATATCACTGGAAAAATGTCTGAATTCCCTAATAGAATGGGGGGCCAACAGGTCCCAAAACCAGCTCATATGAAGCATATTTCCAGCTGTAAAAGTACTTTACATAACATTTGCTCGCTTATTTTTTACGGTAAGATTTAGAAAAGGTAAATTAGTGGTGAAAAATACATTAAAAAGGTAAAACGTAAATTGAGTTGATGAAAATAATCTAGAATTTTTTTAAAAAGGAATGTTAGAGTTAGTCTCACATTGGAGGTTGAGAGTCATAGTATATAAGATCATAGGCCACCTCTACATAGTATCAATTGGTTTTATGATAGAATTCCATAATTCTATTAAGGAATGAGCCAATGTTAAAAAACCACCCAAAAAGGAATGTGAGCCAATTGAAAAGAGACCTCCTTGTTTGTGCTACATACTCCCTCCCGTCCACTATTTACCGACCCTTTTGACCGGACATTTTTTCATGTGATATTTGACCATCGATAACTTTGTTGTATAAAGTAATGGACATTATGTGAGATGTCTTTGGATTATCCGTAACAAGAAATTTTAAAAAATTAAAATATTGTAATCTGTTATCGTACGAAGTTATCGATGGTCAAATATGAACTGAAAAAATGGAAACACAAATAGAGAGCCATGGAGAGTATATTGCGTTGCTCTTCGCATCTCACATGTAAACCCGGAATCATCCAAATCCAAAATGTGAATCTTTATACAAATCTGTTTTATATGCCTTTTGTTCGCTCAACATCTCATTACAAATTATCGTTTTCTGAAATTACACTATATGGCTTTTGGCTATGTATAACACGGCCTCAAACTTAAAAGTAAATGAAATGTTGACACTAAGCCACTTTTTAGTACACTAAACTAGTTTTTAAAGGCCATTTGTGTCAATTAAACATATTATTAACAAGAGAAACGAGAAAATGTGTGAAAAACGAATATTACAACACATATCATAAACTCTTTATCTCACTATAAAGCTCCTGAAACTTTTTTGCACGAGTGAAATATTTGAATGAGTTTGTCAAATGTCAGTAAAACCTTACTCAGGTACTGATTGTAGTACAAGGCCCTGTCCTATAAAGATTATCTAAATTTTAGTTTAGCTTAAATCCGTTCGGTCCAGCATAAATTTCATTTGATAAAATTTAACTTAATTTAATTATACATTATTTTTTAGGGATAAATACAGGTATAACCCTAACTTTAAATTAAAAATGTCAATATACCCATGTAAAATAAAAAAGTGCCAAAATTTAGAGCATGTAAAATGAGAAAGTGCCAAAATTTAGAGGAATGGAGTGAACGCCGACAAGAAAAAAGAATTAGGAACTCTTTTCCCTTTTCTTTTCTTTTTTAAAAATTGAGGGTAAAGTAGCCTTTTCCTTAAAATCCATCCAATTCTACCGTTGACTATCAACAACTTCCAGAGATAGATTGATGCATACATCATAAGATTAGCATTATCTTGGTACACTCTCTTTTTGCAATATTATATTCATAATTTCATCATAAAGATATAATTATTTTAGCACTTTATTTTTTAACACACTTATTTCAGGTCAATTCAGATAAAATTCAGGCATCGGGACCTAGGTTAGAGTGGAACAATTTGGTACCCTCCCTAGTGCAAACGCTCTTATCACGAAAGTCAAATTTGCAACACTTTCTAAGCACGAATCCATATCACCATGAAAACAAAGAATCATCGCCCACAAGAATAACTACCAACATTAAAAAACACAAACACAAATATGATATATCGTCACAAACAATGAGTCACAAACACAAGAACATTATAGAAAGATCTCAAACAAATGGCCAAAGGAATCGGTCCCGCGTCTTTTTCTCTCTTGGGACATCTTCTACGCAACGTCGTCAATCACATATTCACATTTATACATCAAAAATCGAAAACATATTCACCCATTAAAAAATATATAGACATCAAATCAACCAATTATTGAGATCAATATTCAAGAATAGGTTTAATGAGAAGTTTTTCTACAAAAATCGAAAACAAATCGGACTATATTTGCCAGCTAAGACTAACAAACAAAACTCACATGACGTCCCTGTCGGCGCCGCCCAAAAAACACTCACCGACACCCGCCGCCGCCGCCCAAAGCAATCTCCGGCGACCCCCGGCGGCGGAATCCGCTAAGGAGCTCTGCATGCACCAACCCGCCTCCTAATCACTCAACCATTTCCCAACCAATCCATCAAAACTGAAAATAAAACATGCAAAATTGAATGAATATAAAAATGGCGAACTGAATAAGAAAAATTGAGGAATTAAAGAATACTTACCGGCGGTTTACAACAAATGAAATGAAATGAAACGGAAGCTTCATCAATGGCGGTAGAGATCGTACGGGGCCCACAGGCTGTCAAGAGGGCAGGGTTTTTTCGAGTCGAGCCGGAGCCACGGCTTGCCGGAGCCACTCCAGTGGAGGAGGCTGATGGGGCCGGCGTGGAGATTCCGGCAGCTCCCTCGTACGTTGTCGCCGCCGAGGCCGTGCTGGTTCCACCGGTGCTCGATGGGCGCCACGCGTCCCGCGAAAACGAGGAGAAACGGCGGCAAGGAGCCCAGCTCGTAGATCCGGATCATCTTCTGGATCTCCATCCACCGCTCGATCTGCTTCGTGTACCCGAACCGCCGCCACCGGACCAGATCCATCACCATCACGCCGGTGTTGAAGTAGCACGCGGCGCGGCGCGTGAACGTCTTCGAGAACCGCCGGTCCGACCAGAAGCTCGCGGTGAAGTAGTTGGTGAAGTTCGCGTGGCAGTATTCCGGGGCCCCGATCGTGCGGGTCCCCAAATCCGTGTTCCATAGCTTGGAGATGTCGTCGACGACGACGAGATCGGAATCCAGATATATCACGCGCCGCACGCACGGCTCCAGGAGATCCGCCAGATAGTTACGCGCGTAGTTGAGTGGCTGCTCCAGCGCCTGCCTCACGGAGGTGGAGATCAGGGCCCTGACCCGACCCGGATCGAAATAGTACACCTTGAACTTCAATTGGGGGAAAGTTGACCGGACTAGGGTTTCGAGTCCGGTATCGGAAACCAAGAAATGGAAGAAAACGTTATCCGGACAATTGGAATGCTGAAGAATCGAATGCACCGCCGCGATTGATCCCCGGACATACTCCAAATCGAGAGTAATCGCCACGTGAACCAATGCGGGATGGCAAACGCCGATTTCGCCCAATCCGGAATCGGAATTCAGGCGGCATTCTCCGGCATTGCGGAACGGCGGCGCGCGCCCGAACGTCAGCGAACTGTTCGTTCCCCCGGCGGCGGTGGAGGCGACATCTCCTCCTCCGGAGGAGAATTCCGAGAGCGAGGATCTAATCGCCTCCGCCGGCGGCGAGGATTGCAGCGACGGCGACAGGATGATAACCGCCGCGACGGAGAAGAACCAGGAGAATCTCGTAATCCACAGCATCTTCCGCCGCTTGCAGCAGTGGTGGCTATGGTGGTGGGGCCAGAATCCGTACCTCCTCCTCCTCGATTTCGAACCGAAACGCTCCGACAGCGACGGGAAGAGGAACTCGGCGTGGGCCCCTCCTATGTCCGCCAGCACTCTGTTATTATTCTACAGCGGCCGCCGCAGCATTACTCCGGCGAACCCAATTGTGAAACGGACTGGCGGAAGGCGGCGGCGGTGGAGAAAAATTCAATCAGAATGTGAATTCGGGTTTCCGAGTCTGATCAGTAAAATCAAACCGGGAAAATCCGGTTGCTTTTCCGATTGCCTTTACAGTTTCTCCGTTTCTTCACACTGTGTGTGTGAGAAGTCCCCTTTTTCAATGTGGCTCTCTTTATTGTTTTCTCTGATGGAGAAGGCGAAGAAAAAACATACAAACACGCAGCTACAGTGTGTTTTGTGTTTTTTTCCCTGAAATTTTAATTTGGGGGTTAAATAAACGCACGCACATTTAATTTTTTAGATATGGGAGTTTACTTTGGTACAGACTTCTTCCGGGTTTTTCCTTCTTCCCAACAAAATATTCTGTTAAATCTATCACTCCAGCAATATCTAGTATCAATATTTATCAATGAAATTTGACTAATTTAGGTTAGGCAAAGTATTGGGAAAGACGGTCTTTCCATAAGTTTATGGAAAGACGGAGTTTAATTCGAATAATAAAAGGTAAAAGGTCTTAGTTGCAACATTAAAAATTTAGCATGCAACATGTAGTAGTTATAAAATTTATAACCCGGTTCATGCAATCCAAAAATTTTATCTTCATTTCTTCTAATTTACACTTTAAACCTTGGTCTTTCCATGACTTATGGAAAGACCGTCTTTCAAGAGACGCACTCTTTAGGTTATATAGATCGGTAGATATACACATATTATTGCATGACGATATTTAAATAAATAAATAAATAAATATATATATAATATATATCGTCTCTTGAAAGAAGATTTTTTCTTAAGTTAGAGAAACAACAAGGTTTGAGTGCAAATGAGAAGAAATGGAAATAAAATTAGTGGGTTGCATGAATCAAGTTATAAACTTTATAATTTCTACATGCATAATAAATTTTTAAGATTGCAACTAAAATCTTTAATCTTTAATTATTTTAATTAAATCTCGTATTTTAGTAGATGGAAAGACGGTATTTTCTAATACTTTGTCTATATATATATATATTTATTTATTTATTTATTTATAAAATTATACAATTTAAAACTGCATGATATGCTTTGTTGGTGATTTGGTTTAATCCTTAAAAGGAATCGTGTGAGGATATTAAGATTAAATTATTTTCAAAAGAAAGGATTAAGTCAAAACGTTCAAAGATTATATTGTTCGAGCGGATTCCAGAATTGTGTTTCTATTCAACTTACCAATATTTAGAGTATATCATTCTGAAAATATGGTTCTAAATTTGGAATGCAAAATATCAGTTATAACGGGTAAAACAATTGAATGCTCTGAATGGTTCCTATCTCATGTGCAATACTGAGTTTTACCTTACCCAATAAATTTCACATTTATCCTTGGATTAAGAGTTATGGTTTATCTTGCTTTCGTTTACGTTTTTATCTGTTTTTGTTTTTTTGTGATTAATGATTATGATTCTTATGTTTTCTTGTTACAGTTGGTTGTTGAGAATGTAATTGGCTTAATAAATACAAAAAATATGCTTTTATAAGAGAATTTCTTATTAGATCAATTATAAAAAAAATCTCATTTCAATCACTTTTAAAGTTGAATTTACTTTTTGCACATGGTAGAATTTTGTGTGTTTTACAATGTGAATGATGGTGGTGGTAGTGGCGGAGGCCGATGTTAAGGAGATGTTAAGGAGATGTTAAGGAGGGGCTGAATTTGGGGTTAAGGAGATGTTAAGGAGGGGCTGAATTTGGGGTGATGGAGGCGGCAGAGGTAGCGAGCTTTCGAGGTGTAGATTAGAGGGCAATTCTTTTGGGTGGTGGATTTGGGGAAGAATTTCTGAAAAAATTAAAAGTTTGGTCATTTCACTATTTATCAATGTCAACTGTTGACGTCAGGGTTATGAGTTTTTTAATTAATGTCGGTTATAAGTTTTTGAATCAATGTCTATCAAGGGTCAATATTTTTGTAATTTATATCATTCCCTATGTCCCACCCAAATATCAAACTTCTTAGTCAACATTTTCAATTCAAATTTAGCCACCGATAACGTTAGGTATGCGTACTAATGATGTACTAATGATGTATTAAAATTTTATGTTTATTATATACATGATACATGGAATCTAACAATATCTCACATCAAAATATTAGTGTCTATGTACGAGCTGAAATTCATGGTGAAACGTTGATAAAGTTGACCAAAAATATCACATCAAGATATTAGTGTCTATGTACGAGCTGAAATTCATGGTGAAACGTTGATAAAGTTGACCAAAAATGTATAATTCTAACTGAGGCGGAGGGAGTAGCACCTTTAAAACAACTGGCATTATATTTTCAACTATTAAAGATACATAAGTAATTAATTATTTTGTCCTAAGTTTTAGGTTCGAGAAATGTTATTATTATTTTCACATATTTTGTTGTGTAAATAAAGGTTGGGGTGGGGATTGGATTTGCTCCCACAGTTTTAGGAAGAACATTGGATTTGAGAAGGATCCTTAGAAGAAGTCCGATAGGGGAGAAGGTGGTGGAGGAGGAATATTTCAGCAAGAGTAGGATGTAGGGTGGAGTTGAGAAAATAGTGAATTGGAAAAACCTCAACAAACTTGAAAAAAACACTCCCTCTATTTCACTAAAACTGACACACTGGATTTAGCCTCTTTAATTAATGTAAAAAAAATGAGAGATTGAAATTGAATGTAGAAAGTAAAAAGTATAATGAATGGATGAGAGAATCTTGCAAAAAATGAAAAGTGTGTCATTTAAAATAAAAATCCCAATAAAATAAGTGTGTCACTTTTAGTGAAACAGAGGGAGGGTAAAGAATGGACAACTGGTAAAACGGACATTTTGCAATTTGTAACTTTAATTAGAGGGATATTTTGAAATCCAAAGCAAAAACCTAGCAAACTACTGTGACAGTCTTCCTGTTTCACAAACCCTCGCCAAAGCCTTCTTTTGCCCAATCCCTTCTCCTTTAATTTTTTCCCATACTCCCATTAAGGGAGATGGGAAACAACATATTATTTTAATTCAAGTTTTAGTTAGTGAATAAGTACGAGATCTATCTCCATGAATTAGTTTTGTTTTTCGATATAATCGAATAGATCGCTGTGTTCATGATCATAACTCGATTTAGTTGTTCATGTTGATGTATTGGTCTCGCTCTGCTTGTTCAGATCGTGTGTTCGTAATTTTGTTTGTGGTTTTATTTTAGGGTTTCCATTAGTTTGGATTAAGGTGTTTACAGTTTGGACAACATAGATCGTGGTTGGATCAAGTGGTATTACAGTTGTGGAAGATCCCTATTTGACACAGTGATATTGATGCGTGATACGCTCCTCTCTGCCAAGTGGTGATTTTTGCGGGAAGCAAGTTAATATCCCCGAGGGCGATGTTACAGCTTTTTTATTGGATCTCTAGTCTATAATAGTATAAACTATCAATCTGGTTGACACGTAATTTTGATATCCTTGCAATAGAGTATTAGTTATTGCTAGAGGCTAGTTAGGTTGAATGTCAATTACATTCATTGTAATCGTCGTTGGGCATTTTCCTAACATATTGGAATGAATGATTGATTGTTACAAAAAATTAGAGGGATATTTTGATCTTTTCACATAAAATCAACAAAGACAGAATCGACAAGCATTTCAAAACAAATGAGGATCATATATGCACTAAAAAAAGTTAAGAATTATATCAGCATTTATTACTCCTGCTGTCCCAATTTAAATTGTCTACTTACTTTATAACATTATTCTCTATCAAAGTTTGACCGCATATTTAAAAAGATATATGAGACATAATATTATCGCATGTGATATTGTTGAATTCGTCGTAACAGGTAGTTTATAGAAAGTAACTTTTTGTTTGCCGTTATTATATATAGTTAAACATATTAACGGTTAAATGTGTCTCTCTGTAAAGTCAAGTGGTTTTCATTGAGTATTTAATTGGCAATTTGTGAACAAATTTGGAAACGAAAAATATTCCATGTTCGAAAATCCCTACAAATATGGTATTGGATTTATGGAATATATGAGATATATAGTGATAAAAAAATCTCTTTATTTATGAAATTTTGATATGCTTCAAATGCAGATAAGAAATAGGAATATTATGGAGATAATCATTGAGAGTTTCGATCTACTCATGACTTTAAAAGGGGACATCACGACTGCATTAAACTCACAAACTTAATTGCAAAAATTTGCACACTGATTTTCTATCTTTTCTGAGAGTTTTGTGAGAGCCAGATCTATATGTTCCAACATACGTGACATGTCGTTCAAACTTCATAATCGTATGCCTTAATTTATCGGGAAGGGGAGATCAAGCATCGACGAGTTTCGAGGTCAGAGGGAGTCTGATCAAGGCGAATCAGTAGTTATGGGAGCTAGCATAATTCAAACGTTTATTTAGTACAGATAAGTATTTTGTATGGTGTACTATGTATTGTATCTTTCTAATTAGTTAATTCATTCTGAACTGGGTCAGACCCCGCAGATGTAGGTGGATTTCACTTAACTGCGTAACTAAGTCTCGTGTCTTTATGTTTTACTTTATTGCATACTTTGTTAGATAGGTTATGTTGGACCATATAAATAATAATTGAGAAAATTCAGTAAACCAAATTTCACCCTCGAACGGTGTATAATGATTAGGTTGTAATTTAATATGGAACGGAGGGAGTAATTAGTTTCTTTTAAATTATTAGATTCAATCAATCTTATTAGGCTCAGTGGAAAATAAAAGAGTTCGTCTCTTGAAAGACGGTTTTTCCATAAACTATGGAAAGATCAAGGTTTAAAGTGCAGATTAGAATAAATTAAGATAAGAATTTTGAGTTGCATGAATTGAGTTACAAACTTTATAACTACTACATGTTGCATAATAAAATTTTAATGTTGCAACTAAAATTTTGTACATTTTTATAATTTTAATCGAACGTTGTCTTTCCATAAGACTATTATGGAAGAACGATCTTTCCCAAGAATTTGTCAAAATAAAAAACCAAATACTCCAATCACGTGAAGTACCAAAAGAGAAAGGAAAACAGGGAGAAGGCACGATCAAGAGCAATGTGCCTTTGTTTTGGGGCATCGAATCCAATAAAAATGTATGGATCCCAGCTGTTTTGTATAATGTCAATTGTAATTTCTGTCTAAAAAAAGTAGCCGCAGTTTGCAGAGTACGTACTTATCAGGGCCAGATGCACAGCCAGAGCCAGCTATTACACAAATTATTTTATCACCTATCAAAAATAAATAAATTCATTTTAATCAGTTCATTCAATTTCATTCGATAAAAATTATTAATATTACTCCCTCTGGTCTAGATATGTTGGCACTAAAGGAGATGACATACATTTTAATAAAAAGTATAGTGAGCGGTAGGGATTGTATGAGAAGAGTAAAGGGAAAATATGTGAGGATGAAATTAATCTTAATTTTACCAAAAAGGGAAGGTGTCAATATTAAAAGATAAAAAAAAATCAATATTAAGAAATTGGAAGGAATATATTATTTGATCCTGGTCTAGTGTGTGTATATATAGTTTTAATTAAGTTTCATTTAATAACCCTGACTTCTCTCGTGAACCTAACTTCGACATTCACTCGCGAAGAACCCTAAACCTCACTTAAGATGAAGCTAATATCATTCGCGAGAGATCCACCAATTGATCTCCTGCAGCGCAACCACCGGCCAATTTACTCGGAGATTTGATTGTTGGAAACTTGAATGGGCTTGGCATGAGAGTTTCTTGTTGCAACTAGCACTAGTGTTCTGGTGGTAGTGGTGGGTTAGGGGAGGTGAAGGGGTGGTTGTAGGGGGTTGGAGCGAGAGAGTGGTGTCGGGGACAAGGCTGGGGTGAGGGAGGATGATGGTTGCGATTGAGAAGGATGGTCGAGGTGGTGGCTAGGTAGTGTGGTGGCCTATTACAAGGGGTGGGGAGGGGTTCGAAAGTCAAATTGTGCCAATAGTCACTAAACAGAGGTAGCAGTAAAAATTTGGCAGGTAATACCCTGAATTATTACAAAATACTACTCCCCGCGTCTCAACTCTATTTGCACTCTCTTACTTTTTTTACATTATTCTCTATCAAAGTTTGACCGCATATTTGAATAGATATATACTACATCCGTCTCAACCAAAGGTTCGTATCACCTTTTTGCACAAATATTTATGCATGTAGATGTGGCCAAATTTCAGCCAGAGGTGGATGATTAAAATGATTCAGGCAAATTTCAGCCCGAATAATGAAATAGTCAAAATGTGAGCTTTTGTTTGAGACAAATGAAAACAGAAAGTAGGAACCTATGGCTGGAAATAATGGAGTAAACAACAATATTATCGCACATGATATTGTTGAATTCATTGTAACAAATAGTTTCTAAATAACAACTTTTTATTTAACAACGACATTCATAGGCAAACATATTAACGGTTAAACGTATTTTTTAAATTGCGTGATAATAATTGCTATGCATATAAAACTAGATTAAAGGGAGTAATAGTCTTGTTATTTGCTATTAGTACATTAATTAATGGTGAACTGGATTTGGTTTAGTGGTAATCCACAGTTTTAATAACTAAGATATTCAGGGTTCAAACCATACCCTTATCAAGAGTTGTGAGTATTATAACAATTTCTTGGTGGGGATTACACATCTCATATTGGTGGTCCCCATTGTAGTTCCCCCACCTGCAGGTGGTCGATGAAGGTGAAATCGTGGTGGTTCCGACTTCGGTGGTTGCAGTCACTGGTAGTGCGCGTATGGATATTCTCAGGAGGGCTTCCCAACTATTCAAATAGATGAAATTTCAGACTCCATTGAATTTCAATAGATTCAATTATGATGTCTCCTAATTAAATCATGGAGTATGATGTTTACATATAATTTAGTTGCATGTTCAAAAGAAGAAAAAAAAAGAAGATTTGTCACATTGGAGTATCATACTCCCTCTGGTCTTCAAATGTGGCATTCCTTATCATACTCCCTCTGGTTTTCAAATATTGGCATTCTTTACTCTTAAGGATGATATTTTTATGTTATCACTTTTCTCTTTTGGAAAATATTAGATTATTTTCATTCACCAAATTTACTTTTTATCTTCCCTATTCAATATTCACCACTCATTTTGCTTCTTGAAAACATTTGTGCCCTCTTGTTAGGTGCCAATATTTGAAGACAAGACGAAGTATGGTGGTGTACTTCCTCCGTTGCAGCTCAAATTGAACATTTCACTTTATGTCACCGTCCATTGTCCAACCTTAACTACATATTTGAATAAATATATAAACAACAATATTATCATATATTATATGGTTGAATTTAACCTAACAAATAATTTTTCAAAAATATCTTTTTATTTATTATTATTATATATAGTTAAATATAACAATTTAACAAATTTTTTAATCATCATACAAAATATTTTATGCAATTTGATTTGGTCCGGAGGGAAGAGAGTAGGCCAATGTTGTCTTGTCAATTAATGGGAAAATAATTTAGAGCCACACATGACTTCAGAATCCCTTGTTTGTACCTTCACCTGCCGACCTGTACCGCATTGTACCTGCCTATTTGCATCTGATTATTACTCATTACCTTTTTCATTTAATACACTGCTCCGTTCTTATCTGGTTCCTCCAGTATACAATACTCCCTCCGTTTCATTAATATTGGCACCATAGATTTAGGTGTTTGGATTTAGCTAGAAAAAATGAGTGGATGAAATTAGATGTAGAGAGTAAAAAGTAAAATGAGTGGATGGAATTGAAGGAATCCTGTTAAAAATGAAAAGTGTGTCAATATAAAAGAAACATCCAATTAAGATAAGTGTGTCATTAATAAAGAAACGGTGGGAGTACTCCAAATATTTCTGAGTGTATGTAATTAATTATTCTTTTAGAAGTGTCACACATGTTTTTTTGGAAAACCTTAATATTTTGCAAAAATATTAATCCAATGTTTTAAATTTGAAAGTGTAAAATTAATCCTATTAAGTATTTGATTGAAATTGTGAATTCAATTCTGGCAACCAAATTATGGTTGGAATTATTTAAAATGAACATTATACTCTCATGTTTCAGTTTAAATTGCCCACTTACTTTTTTAACACGACTATTTATTAAAATTTGGCAGCATATTTAAATAGATATAAGAGTGACAATATTATTATATGTGATATTATTGAATTCATCGTAACATGTAGTTTCTAAATATCAACTTTTTATTTATTGTTACTATACGTAAGTGAACATATTAACGGTCAAATATATTTTTTGAATAGTATGATAATGATTGTTTTAATCTGGGACGGGGAAGTATCCCAATTAAATATTCAAAAATTGGATAACAGAAAAAGGCCATATTAACCTTCTTCTTCATCTCTGTTGTTTCTTCTTCACCTTTCGAATTTTTCTTCTTCTTCCCACAAATTCTTCTTCTCCGCGGTGGGAGCGGCGCCGCTCAAGCTCAGCTCAGCGTGACAGGGCTCAAAATTTAGCCATCGGAGAAGCGAGATGAAGACAAATCTAGGATTAGTTTGAGCGTTGATTTTTTTTTATTTGGTGGCGGGCGGTGGAGTCGAGGTGGCTGGGGTTTCTAAGTTTAAAAGTATTTTTGTCCTTTGCTCAGCTCATGATTCCTCACGTCCATGCGGGAATAGTGTAATTTAGGTATATCTGCAAAATTACTTAGAATCTTAGTGTTAGTTTCATATTTTAAAAAATAGTTTATAGGGTTAAATTGACACTTAAGCAACATGATAGAGTTATATTCACACTTTTCACCTTTTATATTTTTATCACTATTAGACGGGGCATCTTGCAGGGAGGGGGGAAGGGGGTATTGACATATGTGCTCGATAATAAATTTTTTGGAAAAAAAGTGGATTTTGTAATAATTGCATGCTTTTATCATAAAACAAATTAGTAATGTGCATAGTTGATTCATGATCTTATATACTAACCTTGTTTTGTAATGTGAGATTCTCAAGACGCTCACGCCCCCTCACGTGCAGGGGTATGATTCATCATGCAAACGTGGATAGAAAGAGCACTCTTAACACTCTCACTTTCCCTCACGTGCATGGTATGATTCATAGCACAAACATGAATATAAAAGACACTCTCAACACGCTCACACCCCCCTCACGTGCATGGTATGATTCATAGCACAAACGTGAATATAAAAGACACTCTCAACACCCTCACACCCCCCTCACGTGCATGGGTATGATTCATCGTGCAAACGTGGTGACAAAAGACACTCTCAATATACTCACGCCCCTCACGTGTATGTGTATGATTCATCGGGCAAGCGTGGATAAAAAAGGAGTCACGGAGTCACGGGGTCACCAGTGAGAACACCCACTAAGCCGATCAGACAGCTAGGAACTTTGATACCATGTAAGAGTCATGGGTTTTAATCTTAAAAAAATTGGTTATATGTAAAGCTGATTCATAATCTTATATAGTCAACAATTATTTTGTCAACCACCAATATGAAACTCTCAACAGATTTGACGATACTTTCCACTCTGTTTCCTTCAAACAGCAATATAACAGCTCATCAATCTATCTTCAAATACTATGTAAAGTATAACGTATTTATAGTTTTGATGATATATTTTCAAGCTCTAACCTTTCACTTCATAATATTCTTTTTAAATGGCTGTTACAGAGTAGCCGTTGGCAGTGAAGTAGAGTTCTACTGTGCTGCAAACATGAAATAGAGTCTTAATCAAACAATTAGCCGTTGTACTTTATCAAGCTCGACCAAATTAACGTCAAACTCCTTTTTGCAAATTTTCTCAACTTCCACCTTCCTTTTCCTTTTCCTTTTCCCTTTTCTCCAATTTCAACATCACTAGATTAGTGTGTTAATTTTAGATTTTTATCAAACCCTAGATTAACACTAGATTAGCGTTAATTTTAGATTAGGAATTTCATCACATGTTAGAAAATTTGCATGTACTCTCTGTGTCCCATCTTAAGCTGCACACTTATTATTTGACAGTTAACACTCTCAGACTTTGACCAAATGCTGGATTCGTCGTACTAAGTAGTTTCTAAATATTATCTTTTTATTTACCGATATCATAAGTAGTTAAACATATTAATGGATAAACATATTTTTGAAAATCGTAAAAAAAATTATATGGAGTTTAAGCTTGGACGGGAGAGTATGACAGAAAAAACTGGGGAGACAATATATTTTGGGCTGAGAAGAAAACACGGGGACAAATTCTAAAAAGGGCTCAAATGAATTTGTCTTTTTAAGGCCCGTTGTGATTAAATTGGTTGACTACCATTTCGTACTATTCATTGGACCAAAATAAAGACCAAACCGCTTACAGAACCGAAAAGGTTAGATTAATGAAATTGCATGGTTCGCTCTCCGTTGGTCAAGCCCAACCATCTTAATGGTTTTATGAGTTTCGGTTACAAAGTTATGTTTTTAATCTGAATAAGGCTGTGTTCATTACAACTGATATGAACTGATCTAATCTGAACGGATATAACTGAAAATAAGTTTGTTGAGAAATAGTAATGTATGACTAAATCAAACAAAATTTCACCAAAACTAAATTTATGCTGAATTGAACTGAACTGAATTGTAGATAAGTTCCAGATAATTCTGATACTCCCTCTGTCATAAGCATATCTGTACATTTTCCTTTTTTAGATATCCCACCGAAATCTGCATGTTTAAAAAATTTCTGCCCTTCACAAGACCTAAAACCTAACCTACTCTCTTCCACCCCTCCCCATTTTTCTCTCACTCAAACCGCTTGCCTCCCCAGTTTTCTCTCTCTATCTCCTTCGCCGCGTCCCATCTTCTCCTCCATGGAAAACCCTTTCTTCCCCATTTCTTTATTGCTCTGTTTCTTTCTGCCATGAACCTGCCCCAATCAGTTTCTTTCTTGTTCAGCTTCCAGCACCGGCCTTAGCGTGCGGCAGGGGGAGATGGGGGTGGTGAATCGAGGGTTGGGGTTGTGAATGGGGGTGGCAATGGTGAATCGAGGGCGGTGGGGTGGGGGTTGTACATTTTAAACCTTAATTTTTTCATGACTCATGAAAAAATCGTCTGGATAGACTCTAAATCAGTAAAGAAAAATTAAATGTAGAGAAAGAAAAATATAATTAGCCAATGAAAAAGGTTAAATACTTGTCATGAATAAAATGTTCTATTGTTTCCCGTCTACTTCATATTTTCTCAGGTAATGGGCCAAGAAGGACAATAAAGAGTCAGTCGGCTAAACCATGGTCTAATACCATTAGTTAAGGTTGACTGTAGTAAATACTCCGGATTGAAACAAAATCCAGCAAATTTGGGTAGTTTATTTTGTCAATCTAGACGAATTTCTTAAGTAATATTTTAAATTGTCAAAATCTTGGAAAAACCATCTTTCCATAACTCTATAAAAGATGAGTTTTAACTAGAATAATAAAAGGTAAAATATCTTAATTGCAATTATAAAAATTTATTATACAACGTGTAGTAGTTATAAAGTTTATATTCCAAAATCTTATTTTATTCCTTCTAATTTGCACCTCACATTTTGATATTTCCATTACTTGTGAAAAAATTATCTTTCAGAGACGCAATATTTTAAATTAGGACTAAATTCCCGTAAATATTCATCTACACTATTTTTTATACACCTTATAATCCCATTCTACTGAGATCATGGGTAAACTCTAGGAGTCAATTTTAACCTCAGCAAAAAGGTCGTAGCAGTCAATTTTAACCATAGCAAAAAGGTCGTAGCAGTCAATTTTAACATAGCAAAAAGGTCCCACCTACCAGAGTAGTTGTTATTGCTGTCTTCAATGGCCACTTTTTTTTACTCCCTGGGTTTCTTTATTAGTAACATAATTTTCTTTTTGAGTTATTTTTTATATGCACACTTTTTATTTTTTACAAGGTTATTTTAATTTTATTTAATTATTCTATTTTTTATTTTTTATATTTAATTCTATCCATTTATTTCTTTCACCTAAATCTATGATACCACTATTAGTGAAACGAAGGAGTATTGATATTGAATATATCTGAACTGAGTAAATATTTAGTAAACGAAGGTTCTTAGTCTTCCCATCGCTCTCAAAACCAACCAATTTAACAAAAAAACATAACCAAATCCGAATTTCTGACAAAGAATTAGCCTTACCCCAGAACTATACCAAAACTATCTTCGTTAAAGACTTTCGTCTCATATGAAATGAAATCATTTCAATTAATCGAAGAACAAGCATATTAATAATACAAGGAGCTTTCCTAATATGCGAATGTATTTTTTTTTACTCACTACACTTGTTGAATCATGTACTCTCTGTCTCAGTACACCCTTATCATTATCACTCTATTCAAGAAATATGTTTGACTATTAATATGTTTGTCTACGTATAATAACGATAAATAAATAAAAAGTTGATATTAAAAAACTATTTGTTACGACGAATTGAACAATATCACATACGCTAATATTGTAATTCATATAACTTTTTAAATATGTGGTCAAACTTTGATAGAGAATAAATAGGTAAGACATAGATAGTATTAAATTCCGCTAGGACAGAAAGAGTATTAAATTTCAAAATATATTTTTGTATTAATTATTTTTAATATTTTCACATTAAAAATATATTATTACTTGTCTTAACTTATGGAACACAATATTTTTTTATTAAAAAGATAAATAAAAGGTTGATGGCCCATTCACAAGCCCCCTTAAAAATTGCAAGCAATTCTCTTATTTCTAAAATTAATCTTAATCTCTTATTTTAAATTTTACTTTAACCTATTTTTTAATTTAATAAGAATCAACTCGAATAACGTGCACTAACACAAAAACAAAACCAAATTTGCTTCCCATTATTATTTTTGATATATTTTTGTCATCAATCAAGATTGAAAACAACAGAGTCGGAACAAAAACAGGATCAAGCACGCCAACAGCACCAGCCCCAAACCACCAAAATCAAAAGATCCAAATCTCTATTCCTTCGGTTTGGCCAAAGCAACAACCCTCGCCCAAGAAGGCCTCGCCAAGATATCCGTCGCCCACGCGCTCACATGCGGCCGCGCGTCGAACAGCGCCTTGATCCTCGTCCCCATCAAGTAATTCAGCGCCGGAAGATGCAGCAGATCCGCCAGCGTGAACGTCTCCCCGGCGAGGTACTTCTCCTTCGCCAGCCGCGCCTCGTACACGTCCAGCACCGGCACCAGCTTCGCCTCCTGCTCCGCCGCCGCCGCCTCGTTGGTCGTCATCCCGAAGATCGGCGCGATCGCCACCTGGAACGCCAGCCCCGCCGCCGCCGCGTCGAAATGGAGCGCCTCCGCCTCGATCCACGACAGAACCGGCGCGTTCTTCTTCGGCTCCGCGAATGTCAGCTCCGCCTCCCCCTTGTACGCCTGATCGATGTACCTCACGATAGCCCTCGACTCTGCATCCACAATCAATCAACACACATAAAGTGACGTAAAGGATCCTAACTGAAATAGTTATATAAATCAGTAATCTAATTCATCCTAACAGGATGGCGCAGAGGATCCGAAATGAAACAATGGTATAATAAGCAGGGAGAGTGGCGCAGAGGATCCGAACTGAAATAATGGTATAAATCAGTAGTCTGATTTATTCTAACAGTGGTTCAGAGGATCCGCACTGAAACACTGGTGTGGTGTAATAAGCGATCCGCACTGAAACACTGGTGTGGTGTAATAAGCAGAGAGAATAGCGTAGAGGATCCGAAATGGAACAGTGGTATTATTAGTAGGGAGAGTGGCGCAGAGGATCCGAACTGAAAACTTACCGAAGAGCTTTACATCGCCGTCTTCGAGAGCGGGGATTTTACCGAATGGCTGGAGAAATAACACACTGATTTTAGCAAATCGAAGAAATGGAGAGGGAAACGAAACATAAGATGAATGAGAAAGAAAGGAACGTTGATGGAGAGGTAGGGCTCCTTCTTGTGTTCGCCGGCGCTCATGTTGAGAGTGACGAGCTCGTACTCGAGCTCCTTCTCGGAGAGGATGGCGAGAACGCGCTGGACTCCGGGGGAGACGACGTTTCCGTACACCTTGATTCCCATGGCGGCGGATAAGAGAGAAATGTGTGTTTGTGTGTGTTTTGGTTGAGAGTGATGAGCTTGTGATGGAGGGGAGGATTGGATGTGGTTTATATAGGCGTGGAAAACGTTGTTCTCGAATGATCCATTATTGTTTGGTGCCTACTTTGTTACGCTAAAAGGCGATATGAACAAAAATGTTCATGAAATATGATGTTTTTGGATTGTTTATCACTAATATTAACTTTTACATTCCTTTAACACACGGCCGCCGCCCCCTCTATCTCCTCCCTGTCAAAATAAAAATTCATCTCTTCGCTTCAATTTTCTTTTCCCCATTTCTCCATCGTGGGGAGATGGGAAAAAATAATTCTTCTATTGATATTCTTTGAGTATTTATGTTATTGAATAAGTGTGGATCTGTCTCCATACATTAGCATTGTTGTTCGACTTGATAGATTATATTTTTGTGATCGTGATGATCACTCGATTTAGTTATTTGCGTCGATGTTTTGTTTTCGATCTGGTTGTACATATCGTGTTTTCGCAATTTTGTGTGTTTTTGGTTAGGTTTTCCATTAATTTGGATGCTTCACATCTGTGTTTTCCAAGGTGTCTTCAGTTTGAACAACATAGATCGTGCTTTGGGTCAAGTAGTGTTGCGATTTTTTAAGATCCCTGTTTGGCGAAGAGATTGATGTGCGATACGCTCCTCTCTGCCAAGTGGTCTTTGTTTTTGCAGGAAGCGAGTTAATATTCTGATGGCGATATTACAGTTTTTTATTGGATCTTTACTTTGTAACAGTACAGACGATCACTCTGGTTGACATGTAAGTTAAATATGTTTGCAATATATTCATTATTGCTAGAGGATAGTTAAATTGGATGTCAATTCCACCTATTGTAATAAACAAAACTTTTACATTCCTTTATATGCATATAGTCTAACATGAACTCTTATTCTAGATCGTTTAATTGTTAAAAAGAGTTATTCCATGATTAATGTAGCTAACAATCTGATTTTAAAACCCTATTATTGTAACGAGCTTTTCATAGTTTTGAAACCCTGTTAAGATGCACGTTATAATGTAAATAATTACTGTTAAATGTAACTGTTTTATGATTACTCACATAGTCTAACATGAGTATTTATTAAAGACTACAAAAAAAATTTACTCCATCTGTCCCATCTAAATCTGTATAGAATCTTTTTTCATTTAAATTAGGTGAATTTTAACTACATATAAATTTTATCATATATTGTAATATTCATCGTAACATGCATGTTATAAATATCAACTTTTTGTGCCGTTATTATTCGTAACTACAAATATATTAGTCAAACAGGTTTATTGAAGAAGATATTTTTTTGCAAGTTTGACTGGAAAAGAGATAGTACTCCCTCTGTTTTATTAAGAGTGGTACACTTGCCTTATTGGGATGTTTTTTTAAATGACACATTTTTCATTTTTGGCAAGATTCTTATAATCTCATCCACTCATTATACTTTTTACTTTCAATACTCAATTTCAACCTCTAATTTTCTTCACATTAATCCAAGGGGCTAAACCTAGTGTGTATGAAATGAAGTACTCCCTCCGTCCCAAATTAAATGGCTTGAGTGAGAATTTCACGCTCATCAAGAAACTTGTCTAATCGTTAATATGTTTAATCACGTATAATTATGACATACAAAAAGTTACTTTTCAGAAATTACGTGTTACGATGAATCCAACCATATAACATATGATAATATTATTGTTTATATATCTATTCAAATATGTGGTCAAAGTTAAATAGTAAATAGTGACATTTTATGAAGTGTGCAGTTTAATTTGGAACGGAGGAAATATACAAATTTGAGACAGGAAAATAGGATTGATTTTGTTTGGCTGTAGCCATTGATTTCGCACTGTGGGGTCACTCATGACGTATGTATGTGTGATAACTTAACAACGTCTTACTAGATGGATGGAGGGATAGGATCTACTTCTCTAGTACTTTGTCTGTTACGGAGCTCCGGATTAATTATTTATTTAGTTAAAATTATTCAGCTTTAAACATCATTTAGTTAATGTATAATTTACTATATTATAGTGTGATACCTTTTAAATTCATATATATTTTCAAAATATATATTTCTTCTATCTCATTTTAAATTGTAATTTAACTTTTCATTTAGTCAAAACTTTCAAACTTTGACCTAAAATCAATTGGTATATAAGTATAAATACTATTATGTGATACATTATTAGGCTCATTATAAACATATATTTTTTAAATATTAAATTTTTACAAGTTTTAATTATCCTTAATGAAAGATATTAAGGAGCAAACATTTTTCAAGTCAACAGTTAAAGTGAAAAGAGGAAACTTAAAATGGGACAAAGAGAGTAGTAAAGATCAGACATTTTTAAAGTTAATTATGAAATGGACCGTGGAGTATAATACTATAATATAGAAAAAGAATAAAATAATTCATACAGTATTTATTACAATTGTCAGATGCTCAACTCACATCTAATAGTTTGTTATAATTGTCAGATTACTGCGATCGGGTTCGGCGGCTGCTCTGTTCATTCAAACATTGATTTCTTAATGTAATCGCACGAACCCCACCAATACGCGTGGTTGTGTTTTCTTTACAATTCTTTTCAAAAAAATTTGGGTATTGCTATATCACGTCCTGTATTTTACTAGTTTATGCTCTAATACGTATATAGATGTATAATACTAATATTAAGATTTAAAATAAAACAAAAATCAAAATCAAAAATCAAAATCAAAAATCAAAAAAAAAACCACTGCCGCCGCTGAAGCTGTGCGCCACCACCGTGCCGCGCGCCATCGACGATCTCCACCGCTACTGTGCGCTAGCGCAGCTGCCGCCACCACCTTTTTCTCTTCTTCGTCTTCTCCGGCGGTGGAGAAGCGGCGGAGAACCGGGAGCGGCGGACCGGGATTTGGGGAGAGAGCCCGATTCGCCACTGGCCGAGGAGAACGAGAGCGATCCCGGTTCGCCACTGGCCGAGGAGAACGGGAGCGAGCTTGGCGAGGAGAACGGGAGCGAGCTAGGCGAGGAGAACGGGAGCGAGCTGGGCGAGGAGAACGGAGCCCGGTTCGCCGAGGAGAGTGGGAGATGGAGTTTTCGCCGGAGAAGAAGTTCGCCGGAGAAGGAGACCGGAAAATCGGGGAGAATGAGGAGAAGGCGAAGGAGAAGGAGGAGAAGACGGAGGAGAAGGAGGCCCGGCGGTGCTCGGCGGCTCTCGGTGGCGCCGGCAACAACGCCTTCTTTAATTTAAATAAAAAGTAATTTAAATTTAATTTACTTATTTAAATTAAATTAAAATATATATTGTATATTAAATAGTATAAATATATGGCGTGATATAACCATCCACAAAAATTTGTTGGAGCCTTGAGTTTTGACACCGAAAGCTAAAGAGACCAATTATTTTGTAGGAAAATTGCAGCCATGAATCCATGATTGATTTGAATTAAAAATAATATTCCCTCCATCCCACGAATAATGACATGTTTATTTTTTACGATGTTTAATGATCATGTTTGACCGCCTATTTCTACCTACATACAACAATTTTGCATAAAAAATTAAGGGAAAGTCTCAAGAAAGGCGGCCTTTCCATAAGCTTATGGACAGTCCTCAAGGGCATTTGCCTTAAATGTTGTAATTTTTTATAAAATTTAAATATTACATTTTATAAGTTAAAACAAGTAATAATATGTATTTGAATGTGAAAATAAAAAAAATTTTAAAAAATTTTAAATTTTGTATGTAACTTAAGAAATGCATTGTATAAGGTAAGAAATAAGTGGCATGTCCATAAGCTTATGGACAGACCGCCTGTCAGGAGACCCGCTCAAAAATTAATATCTAAACAATACTCCACTCATCCCACCGGTAAGGGCATATTAACCTTTTTAAAGTCAAATTTGGTAAATTTTGACCTAAATATAAATTAATACATATATAATAAATATATCATGTGAGATATTGCTGAATTCATGTTACTAATATATATTTTCTAAATATTAATTTTTTATGCAGAATTAGTATATGTAGCTAAAGATATTGATGGTCAAGCATGATCATTGAAAACCGTGAAAAAACAAATATGTCATCACTTACTCATGGGGCGGAGAGAGTATATATTTAAATGAATATAACAATATCTCAAATAATATTTTTTATTATAAACATATTAATTTATATTTTGGATCAAACATTACCAAGTTTAACTTGAAAAATGTAAACATGCCAACTTTCATGAAATGGAGGGAGTATTCTTGAAAGAGCACTTCGCCTAGTACTAATAACTTGAGTTATGCAACTAACTGCATATTAAACATCATTATTTAAAAATGTATACGTTGTAAATAATCGAATAATATTTCACGTGATGGTATTATTTCTTCTTTACCATTTTCGTGTCATCCTTGCGCAGGGGCCATGCTAATCTTCTCCGTATCGTTCCAATTTTATCAAATGGCCCCGGAGGGACAAATTTCTTCTTTACCAATTGAAGTAATAATGATGAAATGCAGATGGAGAAGGTCAAAGAAAATTGAACACTTTTTTAATTTATTTTTAAAATAGAGGGTACACATGATTGAGCAGCCATGAGTGGGGCCCCACCCCAGATCCAATCATCTCTCCTTTTATTTCTTTACCTTTAGAAAATTGTGGCATAGGTCACTATGCTTGTTGAATCAGAAACATCGCATTCAGATTTCAGTCCCATTATGCGTAGTACTTTGCAATGCTTGATTTTTACCACGTTCTTGCTCATCAGTGGTTAATCAAGCAGATATTTAAGGAAAATTTTGGACAAGCACCAAACAAGAAACCATGTAGGTTTGAAATTTTACCTCCTACGAATAATACCGTTAAAATCTTGAGTCGACGGTCATTCCATAAGTTATAAAAAAAGGGAAAGTCTCAGGAAAGACGATCTTTCTATAAGCTTAAGGACAGTCCTCAGGGACATTTGCCTTAAATGTTATAACTTTTTTATAAAATTTAAATATTGCATTTTATAAGTTAAAATAAGTAATAATGTGTATTTGAAGGTGAAAATATAAAAATATATGATATAAAAAATTATTTTAATTTTTTTTTTAATTTTGTATGTAATTTAAGAAATGCAGTGTGTAAGGTAAGAAATGAGTGGCCTGTCCATAAGCTTATGGACAGGCCGCCTGTCAGGAGACCCACTCATAAAAAAATCTAGGTTTAAAATATAAATTAGAATAAATGAAAGACAAAATTTTCGGATTGCATAAATCAGATTATAAATTTTATAACCACTACATGTTGCATACTAAATTTTTAATATTGCAACTAAAACCTTTTTGTCTTTTATTATTTGAATTAAATTCCATCTTTCCATAGGCATATTGAAAGACCGTTTTTTCCCAACACTTTGCCTAAAATTTTTGATAAAAAACTTCAAATAAAATATCCTCACTTTTCCTTGACACCCGCATTGTTTTCCAATGTAGGCTCTGTTCCCTGAGATTATCGGGGATTCGGCTCAGATAAGCTCCAGAGAACTGGGGCATAATCAGATTATGCATACTAACTCGGGCAATAATATAGATCAGCGACTCTATTTACTTCACTATCTTCACCTCGTTTTCTTTGGTTCCCCAATATTGTAGCCCTACTGATTAAATTAATAGAGTTCACAGATATACATCGGGCCATTTACAAGATAAGCCCGCATAATTTAGGAAGGAGTTCATCAGAGAGTTGAAAAATATATGTACATATACCTACATAATATACCCATTAGAACGAATCCTCCGGCTTGAGAAAATTGTGGTATTCCATCTGTGTCATTTCTCCGCCAGTCGAAGGGTCAAACTTGCACCGGTAAAAGCTGCACATAATCGAGAACAAAGAACACAGAAGATAGAAGTGAGGGATCGGATAAGGATTGCTCAGAAACATTGTTTTTATCCTAATGCGTTGTGTTTGTTTAGATATATAGCTTCATCGGCAGAAAGTGGAGGAAGAAAATGGTAACTTTGCAACTCACCTTCCATCCAAACCAAGTATCACCACTGTATTCTTTTCATGGCCAAATGCAACAACATATTGAGATCCTTCGGGTAAATGAAACTGAGCCACGGACCATTCTGAACTGAAATACTTGGGCAAAACACCTGTAAAAACAAAAGGTAATCATTCATATACAACTGCAAACTGAGACACTTCGGGAAAATAGAACACCATTCTAGCTTGGTAGTTAGAGCAATCACCAATCAGATACTGTCAACAAGAAACAAAATAGTTACTGAAAAAAGTACAAGACTATATCATAACCACAGAAGCGTCCCCTTTAGTTCAAAATCAGATGGCATTCAGAACGCATTCCAAATGCTGATTACCAAACACGTGTTCCACAATCTTCATCCAGCAATAGGACACTAAAGGGTACATAACATGCTACTGGTATTCGAGAATTTAAGGACAAATGGCAACAAGATATAACTGAAAATTTTAGAGCACCTATGGTATAGTAGTTTCCTCTCATAATAGACTTTGATCAATCAAGCATAAAGTATTGTAAAAGCAAAGACTATTACCTTGAAATTTCATGTCAAGATATCGTATAATATGAAAGGAATTAATCACTTAATTGTCTCAGACTAAGTAAAATGCGTCCATAATGTACTAAAGTGTGAGAAATCATTCTGTTGCATGCCACTGCAAGTAAAATCAAGACTAAATACGCTGACACATAGCACAGTACAAGCAAATACCAACTAAAAACTTGCTGATCGTATTAGTTACTTTAACTTCACTGCAAAAGAGCTTACACTGCTAACACTCTACTATGAATGTGAATCTTCACTCTAGCAAACACTAACAATCACAAAACTTCCCCTCAAAAATAAAAATCACAAAACCTACTCACCATGTCAACCACTACTCTCATAGCATTAATTACAAATTTAATCAGAGCACCATCCCCCCCACCCCCAAATATCAACATGTTTTATTTCACACAACAGTTGCTGAGAAGTAGCCCTTTGATGCCTTGCAAGTCACAACATAAGCTCCTATTGTTAAAAAACAGCTAAACACCCAAAATCCAGTAGTTAAACTTGAAGAAAAAATAGCTAAACAGTTCCAACATGTGCAGATACAACAGAAGAGATACAACATTATCGGAGCAGCATGCAAGGAAATACAGTCATCAAGAAAGGAACAACATCACTGGATGGAATTCAATTTGATAACATACCTTTCATGAAAGAAAGCGATAAGCCTGATGAAGTCCTTGAAAGTTCGGATTCAGAGTGACTACTAACGTTCCCTGCAGCTTCGGAGTTGGCCTTAATCCCAAAAACATGAACAGTTCCCTTGTCACTTGAAACCGCCAACCACTGACCCGCCGGAGAGAATGCAAGACTATAGATCTCCGCTCTATCTGCTCCCCTCCTTACCTACAAGAATTAAGACTCCATTCTTTTAGGCCATGTTCTCCACTGAACTAAAATAAGTATATTAGAAAATAGTAATAATATGACTAAATTAAGCTAAATTTTACCAAACCAAATTCTACTGAATCGGGAGAACACAGCGAACTGAACAAACTAAACAAAAACTAAACATAAACAAAAACCAATTTATTACTATTAGCAGCTGAACAGAACTGTACCTCCTGCAAAAGAGTTCCATCAAGGGTGTTGAAGATGCGAACCAGAGTCCCTTTCGTGCTCGCTGTAGCCAGCCATTGCCCGTCCTGCGAAAGAGTAAAGCTCGCGATCCTCGAATCATGGGCGAGGACGAACTTAGTCCTCTTCGACGAGTAATGCTCAACCCTAACCTGTCCTTTCTGCAAACCAGGGCACACGAGCACAAACGATCCAGCCGATTGTGAAACGGCACAAAGTCCCTTGGGGTTGGCAATGGTTTCAATCTGACTCAACAGCTTCAAATCGGCGAAATTGTACACAAAGATCTTCTGCTCGAGAACTACAACAATCCGATCCCTCCGGAGCCTCACTCCCCGGACCTCCGACCGAAAGGAGAGCTCCCCGATGCACCGGCTCTGGTGATCGTCCCAGATCATCACCTTATTGAGCGGATACTGCGCGTTGTCCCTACCGCCGACGAGCGCGAGAATATTACACCGGAACAGCATCTCAACCTTTCCGATTCCTCCGGATAGGTCGAAATCCCGCCGGAAAAGCTCCCGGAAAGGATCGCAGTTGTAGATTCGGAATCCCCGATCAGTCCCCGCCGCAAAACACCCGGCGTCCTGATTAAACGACACATGGATCAACGCCGGCGCCACCGAATCAGTCCGGTTAGGGCTCGCATTCGAGCGAACCGGGTGATTCCTCTCCTGGCGGCTGGGGAGTGGATCGTTATCGCCGCCGTCACCGCCATCGCCGTCGTCGGCCTCCGGCGGGAGGCCGACGTGGTGGTGCTGCTGTTGCTGCTCGAGGTACGGCTGAAGCATGGGGGACATGAATTGGGGATTAGGGTTAGGGTTTAAGCAGGAAGGTGAATTGATGGAATTGAAGGCTGAAGAAAGCGTCGCCATGGGGAAACAACTGGTGGAAGTTTCGAGCGCGTAACGAAAACAAAGAGGGGGAGTGGATAAGGACCGAATGATTTGAAATGACGAAAAAGGGTTTACGTGCTGCTCAGGAGAGTTCGGCCGTGCTTGTGGGGCAGAGGGTAGGATTGGAATTTGGGGGAGCTGTAAAAACAGGGGCTGATTAAATAGAGTGGTAAATTGGAGTTGTAGTAGGAGACGGAGAGTATTCGTTGAGGAAAGAACACGTTTGTTCTATTCGTATGTGGGAGTCTAGTTTTGTCAGGTGACGGTGAGTTTCGTGCCACGTAAGCTTCTTCCTATTTGTGGTACTCCCAATTCGAATACGGCATGGGATTGAAATAATAGACCTATTTGAATAATGATTTTGGCATGAGATTGAAATAATAGACCCATTTGAATAATGATTTTGGCATGAGATTGAATTAATAAATCTATTTGAATTGTGATTTGAGTTTGTTTCTTAAAAGATGGCTTTTCCATAAGCCATGAAAAAATTAAAGTTTAAAGTCAAATAAAAGGAAGCGAAGATAAAAATTTTGAATTGCATGAATCGAATTATAAATATTATAACTACTATATGTTGCATAGTAAAATTTTAATATTTCATCTAAGACCCTTTACCTTTCATTATTCTAATTAAACTCCGTCTTTCTATAACCCTGTGGAAAGACTGTATTTCCATAACCATATGGAAAGACTGTATTTCCCAACACTTTGCCTCGCAATTTTAACTTTTTTTATAAAAAAATCATTTGATGCTAGAAAAAATATTCAACTGTTTAAATTTACATGTAACCTCATTAGGCTCTAGTAATAATTAACGTATTGTAATAATGAGGAGATTTCTTCTTATGTGGTATGTCCTTAAAGTATGGATGGTCAATTATAGTTTTCACTTGTATGATGCATTGTTTATTAAACACTAAAAGTTTATAATAGGTGACTTGAGAATACATTCTCCTGAATTGTAGACAATCATAGAATAGAATAGGAAAATACATTTGCCCTTCAAGATGTCGGCGACATCTGAACTTAACGGTTTGATGAGATGGGAGTGCATGACTTAACTCTTATGTTAGTTAAGGGCCAAGAGTGTTCAAAAATACAATAGAGGGTCAAAGTTGAATAGAGGGTCAAAGTTGAATGATGAAATTATTTCAGGGGTCACTGAATTCGTTTGTCCTAATTATTATAAAGGAAAAATACAAAACTAACCCTATTATTTTCTACAAGTGCCATTGTAGAAAATAAGAGTAATAAT
Source organism: Rubia yunnanensis (assembly GCA_037428765.1). Taxonomy (NCBI): domain Eukaryota; kingdom Viridiplantae; phylum Streptophyta; class Magnoliopsida; order Gentianales; family Rubiaceae; genus Rubia; species Rubia yunnanensis. The sequence continues at coordinate 559,436 of CM075062.1, forward strand.
GTGTGTTTGTATTTATATCTCATGGTATATTATATAGTGGTACAAAATACCTGTACAAACTTGGAAAAGGAAATAGAATCTATACAATTACAAGTAATATGTACACTCCTTAACACTCTTCCTCATGTTGGAGCTCGAGGATCAGAAATGCCCAACTTGCTAAATAATGAATGAAACTGGTTACGTCTAAGAGCTTTGGTAAACAAGTTCGCAGGTTGATCTGAAGTGCGGGTATGATGAGTAACAATAGTACCATATTGCACAAGATCTCGGACAAATGACAATCAACTTTGATATGCTTCATACGTTCATGGAGCACCGGATTTTCCGCAATATGAATAACATGTTGCCTGTCACAAAATAGACGTATAGGAGTAATATGTACAGCCCCGAAATCTTTAAGCAAAGACTCAAGCCATAACAATTCAAAACAGGTAACAACCACAGCACGATACTCTGCTTCAGCGAAAGACTGAGAAACCGTAGGTTGCTTTTCAGTCTTCCAAGATATCGGAGAATCGCCAATCATCACAAAGTATCCATAAAGAGAACGCAGGGTAATGAGCCATGCAGCCCAATCATAATCACAATAAGTAGTCAAATGTAACGCACTACGAGATGAGAGAATTAAACCTTGACCAGGATAACTCTTCAAATAGTGCAACACGCGAACTGCAGCTTGCCAGTGAGGAACACAAGAAGACTTCATGAGCTGGGCAAGTGTATGAACTGAATATCTAAGCTCATGACGAGTAATAGTGAGGTACATCATGCACCCAACCAGATGGCGATTATGTTCAGGATCATGGTAAAGGGGACCTTCAACACACCCCCAGATCGTTTTGTTGCTCCATCAGAAAATTAGTCGGTTTAGAAACAGATAAACCCGTGTCAGATAAAATATCGAGGGCATATTTTCATTGTGAAAGAAATATCCCATCCAGTCTTCTAGCAATCTCTGTGCCCAAGAAATTCGTAAGCAAGACAAGATCTTTCATTTGAAAACAAGAGCTCAAGTATTTCTTGAATTCAAGAAGAACTAATAGCAATAACCAAATCGTCCACATAAACAAAGATATGCAAAGATACTGAACCACGGGAAAATGTAAAAAGAGAGTAATCTACTATACTCTGAACAAATTCAAATGCACGCAAAGCCTAAGCCAATTTGGCAAACCAATTGCGAGGAGCCTGGCGAAGACTATAAAGAGATTTCTAAATGCGACGTACATGTCCAGAGAGAGGCCGCATGAAGACCTCTCCATGTAGATCACTATTAGAAAAGCATTATGCACATCTATTTGATGCAGTTCCTAACCACAAATAACTGCAACAGACAAAAGTAGGTGAACCGAACTCATCTTCGTAACATAAGCAAATAGCTCAGTAGAGTCAATCCCTTCAATCTGGCGATTCCTAAGCACCACCAGACGAGCTTTATAACGTTTGATGGTACCATCGGACTTAAACTTGGTACGGTATACCCATTTGCAACCAATCACAATCTTATCCAGAGGTAAATGAGCCATCGTCCATGTATGATTGCGCCCAAACTCGGTAATCATCATCCACAACATCTCTCCCATGAGCATGCTTTGACGCCTCAGAATAAGTGGTGGGATATGCACTAGAAGTTACTGCACTCAAAAATATAGGATTGCATACTAGAAAATTTATCACAATTTACATAATCAGTAAGAGGATCGAGAACACCTGAGCATAGTGATGGCGCACAAGTGATCGGAGCAGTGGGGGGTGTTCTTTAGTAGTAATAGCACATACATAATCATCCGAGTAAGGAGGAGAGCGACGATCGCGGAGACTCTGTCGGGTAGCAGGCAACTCGGTGGTAGGAGGCTGTGCCGGAGTAACCAACGGAGCAGGCGACAGAGCAGGTAGCAAGTGGCAGTGGATGGCATAGTATATTAAAAAAATGAGAATACAAATTTAAAAATATATTAATCAAACTTTATTCCAGTATACATTGTATAATTTGATATAAATTTACAACACAACTCAGTGAAATTACATGTTTTTATAATGTCTCATAACTTATGTTTTTGGCCTAAAATACTTATATTTTTTCCTAAAATATAGTGCCACCTTCTTAAATTAGCATTTTTAAACTGTTTGCCAAATATTAAAAATGTACTCAGTTTATACTCATAAGCCCATCCAAACACAACCCTTATGAAACCATGTTAAACCCACCATTAGATTCTTAATCAATTAAATAAATTTGGTAGTACTCTGCTACTAAAATCTATGGCAAAGTCTAGGGAAAGATCATCTTTTTATTGGCTTATGGAAAAACGGAGTTTAGTTATAATAATAAAAAGGTAAAAGGTCTTAGTTGGAATATTCAAAATTTATTATGCAACATGTATCAGTTATATAATTTATAACCCCAATTCAATCAACCCAAAAATTTTATCTTCATTTCTTCTAATTGTCACTTTAAACCTTGGCATTTCCATGACTTATGGAAATAGCGTATTTCAAGAGACGGAACAAAAAATCTATTCGTTTTAAATGAAATAAAAGAAGAAAATAGATAACCACATCTTTGTTGCATATACAAATGAAATCTATATTTACCACTAAATGAGCAACCATTTGCTTAAGTGTCACTCCTACACTTAGCCACATCACCTTTCATAAAATTTTGACACCTGGCACTGTCATACCTACATTAGCTGCTTTAAAAAATATATTTTAACTAATATTTATTCTAACATTTAAATTATACTTTGTATCCTGCTTCCGTAATGAAAGGAGGCAAAGTCTTGGGAAAGACGGTCTTTCCATAGGCTTATGGAAAGACGGGGTTTGATTAGAATAATAAAAGGTAAAAGGTCTTAGTTGCAATATTAAAGTTTTAGTATGAAACATGTAGTAGTTATAAAATTTATAACCCGGTTCATGCAACCCGAAAATTTTATCTTAATTTCTTCTAATTTACACTTTAAACCTTGGTCTTTCCATAACTTATGGAAAGACCGTCTTTCAAGAGACGGACTCATGAAAGGAAATGTATTTATTATAATTAAACTTGTAAATTAAACTGTAATCAAAGAAAGTTTACTTAAAAAAAATACTTTAACTAATATTTATTATGACATTTATATTGTATCGTGCTTTCGTAATGGAAAGGAAATTTATTTATTACAGTTAAACATGTATAAGTTAAGTCGTAATTAAAGGAAATTTACGTTTACAAGGTAAATTTGTTCAAAGATAAAGATTGCAACTAAATGAGTTATAAATTACAATTTGAAATGAGACGGAGGAAGTATTATTTTAAATAAGTTTTGATTTATGTTAGTGGGAGTTCCACCGCGCGTTGTGCGGCATTTTTAATTCAAAAAATTAATTTAATTAACATGTTATATTTGTATATTATATTTAAATTGAAAATTAATATTAAATTATAGTGCAATTTTTCTTCCAATAATAATCATATTAGTACTCAATTTAGCTACAATTTATTGAATAATGAATGAAATAAAAATAATTATGTTTATAACATTTGAATGATAAATATATAAAATTATAAAAGAAATATTCAACTTGTAAAAATATTGTAAACTTGTCCTTGAAAATACAAGTAATCAACGTAATCGCTCATTACTAAGGAAAACTTATTGCTACATTTACCGAACAAATTAGTAGAAAATAAAATTGAACTTGTGCAATAAAATTGCCCCTTATGATGTTTGAGATGTCTCCTATGAGACAAGCTAAACTTTAACTAGGGGTCTTTAGGCAATTCTAACAATATTCTAACTTTATGGACCTATTTTAATAATTTTATAGGGGTCTATCTCTAGTTATTTTACAAGGACCTATCGCTAATAACTTTCCATGGGCTTTTTTATCCAATTTCTTCCCATTATTTCCTTCATCTGCAATCTGCAAAACAAGTTCAAAAAATAATTTTATTTTTTAAAAAATACAAAAAAAAATAATATGATCAGCAAAGTGAAAATTATAAATATAAGGAAAACTAGTGGAGCATAAATGAAAAATCATAAAACATCAACTAAAAAACTGAACCAATCAATATTTAAAAAATCAATAAAAAATTGAAAAATCATCAAATAAAATCAACTGAAAATCATAAAAAATATCAATAAAGCATAAATTATCAAAAAAAAACAAAAACTACGAACATCAGTCTATATCACCCAAAAGCTAAAAACATCAATTATTATCATCTAAACTTCATCCAAAAAATGAAAAACGTCAACATAACGGGAAAAAACACTACAAAACATCAACCATATCACAAAAAAAATCTACAAACATCAACTCCTACCATCTAAAGCTCACCTAGAAAATGAAAACATCGACACGAGAGGAAAAAAGCTAAAAATATTAACCCATATAGCCCCGAAAAACTACAAAATATCAATTCATATAAACTAAAACTCAACATAATTATGAAAAATATCAACATGAGAGGAAAAAAAATAAAAAAAAACTACGGTACCTCAAGAGTCCAAATTATTCACTCTAAAAATCATAAAACATCAACAATTTTTTTAATAAAAAAACTACAAAAAATGAGGACAATGTTACAAATAAATGTAGAGGTACAATCTAATTACTCAATTGGTAGCAATAAAAGCTTGGTGGTTGGACTTAGTGAATCCAGTCTAGGTTAACAAAATAACTACCAAAACATCCATAGCATATAACATCTTTAGAGAAAATAAAATATTATGTACGAATTGACTCAAAGGGGGGGGGGGGGGGGGGTGGGTTTTGTGGTATTTAGGAAGATGAATAAATAGAAAGTTGTGCCCTTTATACCATGTTTGAAGCATAAAAATAAATTTCAAAAATTCATTTGGGTAAAATAGAACTGCAAACAAAAAAACCAGCTCTGATATCCTAACATATAGCAGTAATCATAATTAGCTTCCACACTCATTCGCAACAGGATTTCTTTTTTTAAAAAAAGCAATTAGAATGGAAGTGAAACTAAGCATCAGGTAAGGTACTGCATGCTTCCAGAGAAGACAATGACTGCTACGAAAAAACGATTACCTCAAGGATGAGATAATAATAATAATAATAATAATAATAATAATAATAATAATAAGTGTGTACACTCCTATATGATAAGCATTTTAGAAGAGTGTAGTTCACTAATATTGAGAATTAAACCAATGCTCCATATTTTTTTTTGGTTCAGCCATGAGAATTACAATTGGAATGGGCAGAGTGGACCAGGATCAAAATTATAATATCTAATTACATTGTTGGTTTTATAATATCTAATGGGCAGAGTGGACCATAAATTGGAATATTCCTAAACCTTAAACAGTGTCCTAATGATTGCAGTACAATTTCAGTTGGGATAGAGGGAGTAGTTCATGCTGATCCTTCAATAGTTAAAAGGGGAAATAGCAGAAGCATTAAAAACAAGAGAAACATAACAGAACAAACAGTTTGCTTGCTAGGTAGTTACATCATGTTGATACACAAATCCAAAACTTCCACGGTAATCATCTTAGGGTCAAATTAAACCCATTAACAATATTCCTACCGAGCAAATGAGCCCAATATAAGATAAAAGATGTTCTACCGAGCAAATGAGCTCAATATAAGATAAAAGATGTTCATACATGCAATTAGCAAAGATGTCCATTGATATGGCCTTGAGAGTATTTTTTTTTAAAAGGACTTTAGTAATATATTTATGGCTTTTAGGCCAAAAGTGCTCATTAGTTTATATTAATTGAAAGGAATAACCCATCAGTTTCAATAAGCTGGGGTTCAAATTCCTTTAACTTGTTTTTCATGCTATCATATGATTTGGATGAACATCCAGCATCATGGCTAACATATAAACTAAAAGGTTTGAGATTCCAAATAGTATATTGATTGTTCAATGACATCCGAAAACTGTTTCCAGAAACTCAATAGTTTAAAAAAACTTAAAATGAGTAGAAATTTAATAGTAAATGCAAGGATAGGGAAAAGAAACAGTTTGTTCAACATCAATCCTACGAACCTAAGTTTTCTTGATTATTGGCTGCAGTTTTCCACACTTTGATCCCTCAAACAAGCCGCCATAGTAAGTCAATTGAGCCCCAGTACTGGAGCGACATTGATAAACTGCAAGTAGGCTCTCAGACTATCCAACAAGACACCGAAAAAACGTAAACTCGTATTGCTTAACGAAACCAACTTCTAAGAGATCAGTTTGAGAAGCAGGGGTTGGGGGACGACAATTTCTTGAGAAGAAGGGGTTTGGCGGAGGGATCATAAGAAGGGGAAGAGAAGGAGGAGATAGCATAAGAACGACGTCATTTTTGGACATTAGGGGAGACACAAATACCCTCGATTGATACCAGGAGCAACCAATCCTTATTATATGATGTTTTGCGATTACAGTGAGCGCCATGTTGGTAGAGATTTGGAATTTTTTTCAATTGCAATTGTTTTATTTGTGTATCTTGATTAATTAAAAAACTATTAGTTTTATTTTTAATAAGATTATAATACATAGAAGAATTCTCATAATTAGATTTATTGTTTACCATAAAATAATATAAATTAGTTTACTATAAATTTTGATTATTGTGATTTTGGAATGATTATTCCAACACTATAATTATTTAATTCTTAGCTTCCAAAAATTAATTTGATTTTAAAATAGATTTTATTTCTAACCAATTATTATTAATATTCTTGAATTTGAGAGTTTATCTATACTTACTACTAAAACAACAACCAATTGCTTAAGTGTCACTCCCACAGTTAGCCACACCACCCTTCATAAAATTTTGACATCTGGCATTACCAAACATTGCCACATCGGATGCTTTAAAAAAATACTTTAACTGATATTTATTCTGACGTTTATATTGTATCATGCTTCCATAATGAAAGAAAATTTATTTATTACAATTAAACGTTTATCAATTAAACTGTAATCAAAGAAAGTTTACTTAAAAAATACTTTTACTAATATTTATTTTTGACGTTTATACTGTATCCAGCTTCTGTAATAAAAGGAAATTTATTTATTACAATTAAACATGTATCAATTAAGTCGCAATCAAAGGAAATTTACTTTTAAAAAGTAAATTTACTCAAAGTTACAATATTGTAACTTAATGAACTATAAATTACAAATTGAAATGATAGGGAGGAAGTATATTATTTTTAATAAGTTTTGATTCATATTACATTGAGCCCCATAGTTGGTAGAGATTTGGAATCTCTTCCAAGTGCACTTGTTTTATTTTTATGTCTTGATTAGTTAAAAAAATTATTAGTTTTATTATTAATAAGGTTATAACATATAGACGAATTCCCATAATTAGATTTAGGGTTTACCATGAAATAATATAAATTAATTTATAAATTTTGATTATTGTGATTTTTGAATGATTATTCCAACATTATAATTATTTAATTCTTAGCTTCCAAGCATTACTTTGATCTAAAATATATTTTTATCTCTAATCAATTTTTTATTAATATTCTTGAATTTGAGAGTTTATTTATTTGAGTCCGTCTCTTGAAAGACAGTATTTCCATAATCAATGGAAAAATCAAGGTTTAAAATGAAAATTAGAAAAAATGGAAATAAATTTTTTGGGTTGCATGAATCGGGTTATAAACTCCATGACTACTACATGTTGCATACAGTAATATACTTTTAATATTGCAACTAAGACCTTTCACCTTTTATTATTCTAATTAAACCTCGTCTTTCCATAAGTTTATGGGAAGACAGTATTTTCCAAGATTTTGCCTATTTAGAGTCTGTCTTTTGAAAGTTGGTCTTTCCATAAGTTATGGGAAGACTAAGGTTAAAAGTGCAAAGTAGAAGAAATGAAAATAAACTTTTTGGGTTGCATGAATCGGTTTATAAACTTTATAGCTAATACACGTTGTACTCTCTCTGTTTTTTCTTTTTATGACATCATAAGTTTAGGTGCTTGGATTTAGGTAAAGAAAATGAGTGCATGAAACAGAATGTAGAAAGAAAAAAAGTAAAATGAGTGGATGAAATTGAAGGAATTTTGGCAAAAATGAAAAGTGTGTCAAATAAAAAAAACATCAATTTATAGTAAGTGTGCCAATAACAATACAAAGGGAGTATAATAAATTTTTAATATTACAACTAAGATATTTTACCTTTTATTATTCTAATTAAATCCGTACCATAAGGCTGTGGAAATACGGTTTTTCCAAAGACGTTTCCATCAATAAAACTGACAATTCTTATTTTTATACATTCCATTTGAGCTGACAGCTCTTATTTTTATCACTATATTTTGTAAGATGTAAAATATTTTTATAAAATAATTAATAACTTTCTATGTAAAAATGTACTTGTCGACAAAGATCGAGTCAACTTACTTTCAATCAATGCATTCTTATATTAATATAATATTAATTTATTAAAATTTCTCTATGTGTAGTTCAATTTTCGTTCATAAGTTCATGCATGACACTGGAGTTATCTAGTATTTTGTATGTTCAATATCTAATTTAATCACGTATTAATTGGATATTAAATTGGTCAAAGTCATTTATTATATAATATGAAACGTTCCATTTATATCCTTAATAAAGTGAAATGGATACTTTTACTTTTCTCAATTAATAATCTTTAAACCTCTCATTTGAAAAAATACACATATCGATTATATAAATACCCATTCAAAGCTCTGCAAATGAATGAATCATTTTCCTCCAACAATTGCTTCCAGTTCCTATACTACCTAGTGTGGCCCCATCCTTCTACTATTCGCATAATTTGCAGATAAATGCGTTTTTTTAGCAATTCAACACTTTTATTTTTGGCTCATTAACGATTTTTTTATAAATTTAATTTTGTTTTCAGGTCATGCTACCAGTCACTTTTTTTCCAGAAGGTATGAATATGTACTGCGTCAGTAAATTGTTTATGGCATGCTTGTCAGTTCTTATTTTTAATGATGTTTTCTTCTTTCTTTTACAAAATTTAGATCATTTGTGTCCATTTAATTTATTTTTTATTTATGAAATTACTAATTTAGTCTTTTTGAACATTTTAATGGTGAGCCGTCTTTTGAAAGACGTTTTTTCCATAAGTCATGGAAATATCAAGGTTTAAAGTGCAAACTAAAAGAAATAAAGATAAAATTTTGGATTATAAATTTTATGACTGCTACAGTTGTGTAATAATTTTTTAATATTTTGACTAATTTTTTTTTATATTTTATTAATTTAGTTAAACCTCATCTTTTCATAAGCATATGGAAAGACGGTCTTTCCCAAAACTTTCTATTTAATTGTTGTTGTATGCCTGCATATCCTCTCCTGTTCTACTTGAACTTTCCATTTTCCTTTTTTTCTTACACTAATGCTCCTTCAATCCTTTCCTTTTCATTTTCAGTTTCTAAAATGGTATTTAGTTTACTCAATAAGATTTGTAAAAGTATTGTTTTAGTTTTATGTCTTGTTTAATATAATTGTAATGTGATAGTAATGTACTTTGCTATGGACATACTTGTTTGGAGCTGTCAAATCATCAGAGCCGGTCCAAACTATTTCATGGTCCAGGCCAACATTTTATTTTGGGCCCCTATATAACCCGTTTTCAATTATAAATAAAAAATCTCAATTAAAAATATATAGCACAATTATGAATGAGTCCGTCTCTTGAAAGACGGTCTTTCCATAAGTTATGGAAAGACCAAGGTTTAAAGTGTAAATTAGAAGAAATTAAGATAAAATTTTCGGGTTGCATGATCCGGGTTATAAATTTTATAACTACTACATGTTTCATACTAAAACTTTAATATTGCAACTAAGACCTTTTACCTTTTATTATTCTAATCAAACCCCGTCTTTCCATAAGCCTATGGAAAGACCGTCCTTCCCAAGACTTTGCCATTATGAATTTGAAATTTCTTTGAATTTTTTCTCCTAAATAGATAAATAAATTCGCTACATTTTAGCTAGAAAAAAGCATAGCTCCATATAATCTCAATTTTTAGAAAAATATGTGTCTTTTTATATTAACATATTATTTTTTGCCACGAGCATATATTGCAAAAGAGTCCGTCTCTTGTAAGACGGTTTTTTGATAAGTCATGAAAAAAATCAAGGTTTAAACTGCAAATTAGAAGAAATAAATATAAAATTTTTGGTTTGCATGAATCGATCATAAATTTTATAACTACCGCACGTTATATAATAGATTTGCACTAAAACCCTTTACCTTTTTATTATTCTAGATAGACCCCCATATTTCCATAAGGTTATAAAAAATGGTCTTTCCCAAGACTTTGTCATTGCAAGAGTTTGCCTCTTGAAAAACGTTCTTTCCATAAGTCTTGAAAAGACCAAGGTTTAAACTGCAAATTAGAAGAAATGAAGATAAATTTTTTGGGCTGCATTAATCGAGTGATAAACTTTATACTACACGTTGCACAATAATTTTTTAATATTACAATTTAAACATTTTAAAATTTTATTTTTCTAATTAAACTCTCATGAGAAGACGGTGTTTTTCAAGACTTGTTAATAACAAAAGAGAGGGAGTATCAAATTATGCCGTTGTAATTCATAAATTTTTTAAATTGAAATTTAAGGCCCAAACAAATTTGTTAGCTAACATTAACTCTGGGCCACTGGATTCCTTAGCAATCATTTCTCAAAATATAACCCAAAGTTCAAAATTTATGGCGAGGTCCAGACTTTAATGCAGGCCTGGCCAAATTTTCAACGCAAATGAGAAAAGCTGATTTTGTTTCCACATACAAAGCTTAAAATATCATTTTTGGGCCCCTGAAAAAAATGGGCCTAGACCACACTGTCCTTGGGCCTGTCTTGTACCAAGAAATTGAATGTTATTATAAGTGTATATTTTTCTGGGTGAACCTCCTCACATGCGGCGTGTCCATAAAATTATAGACCTATAACATATTTCTTATCTTATACACTGTATTTGTTAAATTATACACAAAATTAGAATTTTAAAAATATTTTTTAGATTATATATTTTTATAATTTCGCATTCAAATATACATATTATTACTTGTTTTAACTTGCAAAGCCCATGTACACCGTTTATAAAATTATGAAATTACCATATTTACTGTGACTTTTCCTTTTTTTCTTTTTGAGATGTTTATTTAACATTGCATCTTTCCTTATTTATCCAAGTTCCTTCAAAAGGATGATTTTCCTATTGGGGTGGTTTTTTAACATTGATTCTTTTCTTATTTGTCCACGTTTCCTTATTTGAAATTCAAGCTGTATTTACATTACAAGCTAGCGTGACTAACCTAACAGTTAACTTTGTTTAAACGGGTTCATTTCAGTGCAGTTTAAACTTATCCAATTCAATTTATATTTTATACGTGTTAAAATATAAAAATATGATAATTTTACAAAATTTATTATTATAAGTAGTTTGGGATGAGTCATTTTGCTTCTTCATAATTGGCAAATTAATTATGAGGTATTCTCACGAGTGTTAAATCCTTGAGTTTTTCTTTATACATTTCAAATGGTAAAATGTGTATTTCATATTTAAAATCGTGCATCATTATATTTTAATTGCGATTGTTATATAAATATGAGTCCGTCTCTTGAAAGACGGTCTTTCCATAAGTTATGGAAAGACCAAGGTTTAAAGTGTAAATTAGAAGAAATTAAGATAAAATTTTCGGGTTATATGAACCGGGTTATAAATTTTATAACTACTACATGTTTCACACTAAAACTTTAATATTGCAACTAAGACCTTTTACCTTTTATTATTCTAATCAAACCTCGTCTTTCCATAAGCCTGTGAAAAGACCGTTTTTCCCAAGACTTTGCATATAAATATTGTGAAACATTCATTATATATGTTTGCATAATATAATTATGACAAAGTTTTGGAAAAAACCATCTTTCAATAGTCATGTAAAAAGATGGGGTTGGATCAAAATTATAGAAAGCTAAAGGTTTTAATTGAAATATTAAAAATTTATTATGCAACATGTAGTAGTTATAAGATTATAATCCGATTAATACAACCTGAAAATTTTATCTTAAATTCTTTGAATTTGTGGTTTAAATATTAAATTTTTTTATAACTTATGAAATATCGTCTTTCAGCAGACGGACTCTACCTTTACTTACCAATAACAATGTATAAAAATTCAGCTTAAAAATTAAATATTACAACTAATCCGATAAGATCACGTGCAGTATATGGTCAAAGAACTTTGATTTAAAAATGAATCAGACATTTATTAGCTTTGAATGGAAGTATTGTGTATTTATTAGTAGTGACTTTTATGGGAGGTTTGACTTGAGAAGTGATATATCCATTAATATGTTGAGGAAATGTAAGCTTCCGTTTTGCTAATGTCACTTAGGTTGCACAGTAGGTAAATTGTGGGTACTTGTGATCACTTATCCACTTTATGAACTCTGAGTAATTGTAGATTTTCATTTGTACCCTTTGTATGTACCGTTAAATAGTTATCTCATTAGCAGAAAAACTCAATCATTAACCAATATTAACACTCGGGATGGATACAATCCCCAACGCTGCATTACTGTGAGCGTACTTTTAAGACATATAAAAAGGATAAGTTGAGAATGAAAATTTGGCAAAATAGTACTCCCTCCGTCCTAGCGAATTATGCGGAAAGGGAAAGTGGCAAAATAGTACTCCCTCCTTCAAGCTCTATTTTCTTCCTCCAGATCTCTGCCTCCTCGAATAGGGTTCTGTCTCCTGCCTCTCGCCACCACATCGCTTCCCGTCTCTCCAACCACTGCCTCTGCCTCTCCGCCCCCGCTCCCATCTCTCCGCCTCTCCGTTCCCCGCCTCTCCACCTCCCACCTCCGCCTCTCAACCTCCTCGATTAGGGTTCCGCCTCCACCTCTTTGCATGCGCCTGCACCTTTCCACAACTAGGGTTTCGCCTCTGCCACTCCGCCTCTCCAGGACTAGGGTCCCACCTCTCCTTCAGTGGCGGGAACGACGAAGGTTGGAGATTGGGGATTTGGGGTGAAGAAGAAGGCTGAAGCGACGAAGGTTGGGGGAGAAGCACGAAATGGAGGGTGTTTGGGGAGGCGGCTTTTGGGCTCCGGTAATTAGGAAGGTGAAAATTAGGGTTTCGGCAAGGGGATGAGGTGGTGGAGATGGAGTGGCCGGGTGGTGGGAGCAGATAGAGGGATGGAGCAGAATGGTTGTACAAAAGTTGAGGGATTCTGGCTGAGCAAAGAAAGGAGATGGAGCAGAATCCTCTGTGGCAGAGCAAGGAAAAAAATGAGAGAGGAGAGGAGAGGAGAGGATTTGTGAAAATAGGGTGAAATATAAATTTTTAGATGTATGTCTTTCGAAATCTTAAATTTTACCAAAAGATGAAAGTGTGCAGATTTATCTGGAACACACTTAAAAGAAAAATGTGCAAATTCCCTTCTAAGGAAGGGAGTAACCAAATTATTACACGATCAAGGTGTTTAATTATTACCGTGCATGATCTTAGTCGTAGTCAACATTCTACCAATTACTCACAATTCATAAAATGGACTAGTGATCGCAAGTACTCGCATTTATATACAACCTAAGTGACATCAGCAAAATTGATGCTTCTATTTCCTCAACATATTAATGGACATATCATGTTTTGTCATTTCATGGGTCAAACCTATTATAAAAGTCTACTAATAAATACACAATCCCTCCATTCAAAACTAATAAATGCATGATTCTTTTTTAAATCAAAGTTCTTTGAACATATACCAAACACGATCTTATCATACTAGTTGTAATATTTATTTTTTATGTTGGATTTTTGTACATTGTTATTAGTACCAAACTTGGTCCCTACGTAGAAATGCTATTTTAAATCATTTTTTGGCTATATGAGTGTCTTTGCCGAAATAGAAATTCTGAAAATATCAGTTACGAGTTCGAAACTAAGGTTCCGAACTCTGTTGTGCTTTCAAAATAGACCTGCTCAACCAACGATTTAAATTTATTTTTTGATAAATTTCAATAAAAGCACAAAATTTATTCAGGATTCGGAACAAATAATCACAACAATTATATGACATCTAATTGTAGTTTCAAGTTAGGAATGGTAAATCGTCCGTTTAAAAAATTAATACGAATTGCTCGGAGCTCGTAACTTATGTGCCTATTAAAAAAATTTTGGAATTCATTTTAAGAACCCTATATCCCCTTCCGACTATGGAACTCCAACCCTCACCCTAATTCAAATTCTCACCAACGCAGTAAACATCTTGGGATATCGTCTTCAAATCCTACTACACCGGTTCGTGAGCAACGGTCTAAATTGACGAGAGGAAGCCAATCGGGGAACCCGGGCTACGAAGCCAGGCTTGCTTCCCTCGAAGCCCAAACTAGGTTCAATTCTTTATGTGATGTCGAAAAACTGTTGGATGGCTACAAAATAGAGTTGAATGTGTATTGTAGCATATGGTTAACCGACCCAGATAAGTTTTTTTGAAGATCAACATGTCCTTAAACTTCTAATGTTGAACGAACCTTCTTACTTTGATGAGGTATGCCAATTTGCATCAGGTAAAGGGTTCGGGTTGTTATTGGACTATGGTGAACGGGTATAATGTTGAGACAAACTTATGGATTATCAATAGAATAATTGAGTGCCCCTACAAGCGTTCGGGAGATGTTTACCCCTAAGTGGATGATGGGCTTTTAGACGACGGTTATCATAGGTGGGAATGGCTGCTCAATGATGAATATCCTAGTATTGACCCATTTTGCGTGTAGTGGGAAATACTTTGAATGCAATCCTCCTGATCTAGGTAGATCGGAATCCTTTAATCTCAAAGAGCTCGAAATTGACCAACGTATTGTGTACGAGATAATATCTTGGTCCATGGTACCCACTCCCGACCAAATCGATGAGCCTAATTACTCGACCCTTATGATGTTCTACAATGTGGTTGAGGGGCTAAAGTTAATCTGGGACTGCTATTTTTAAGCACATAATATGTGTAACTACATCAACAATAATAATCAAGAATCTGCCTTGTGGCAACTTGATTATGTTGATCTAGCGAAGTGTGAACAAGTTGGCTTTTCATGGCGAGGAAAAGGCGTGCAAGTATTTTGACAAACAGTACTTTCTGAAGAAAAACTGGATACTATATGAGCACAAGTTTGTCACCGAACACTTGATGCAACCTAGCCTCACAAGAGACCAAGGGTTGAAGAAGGCACATTTACTATTTTTAAGACATGTCTACGTTAGAGAAATATCTTTTATTAATTGCTATTTGTAAATTGTAATTGCAGAGGAGTCTGACCCTAAATTTATCAGAAGCATGAAGAATTGCCTCAAACGAGTTTGCGACTAAGTGTGCCAACTCAGGGAGCATTTATGGAAGCTAGAGAAGAAGCAACAACAGACCGGATCCGGATCGAATAAAAAAGGAAAGAGCTCTGGGGCGAAAATAGGGCGCAACCCTACTACTGTTCACCGTAGCCGATTTTCGCCCGTTTCTCTTCCTTGGCTCTTCTTCTCCGGCGAGGGGCCTGACATCTTTGTTGGGCTCCTCGCCGGGAATCGTTTAATATATGGTTTGCTTCCCAAACTAGAAGTTAAGTCCCAGATCTGGGTTTCCTTCCGAAACCCCGAAGTCAGTCCGTTCGTTGTGATTAGGAAGAAGATCCCACTTCCGATTGTGGAATCCAAGAACCCATGTCCCATAAATGGGTTCTCTTAAAGGGGAAAACGCTTCGGACCTTAAAGTGTGAGAATTTTCAAATGAGGAGTTGTGCGAATCACGGGTCCTGACGAATCCCATCGAACATGGGGGAGGACGTGCTTCCCCAAACTTGAAGGAGGAGGATTGGTGTGGATTGCAATTCGGACCAAGACCCAAGCACAAATCTGACGCATCTTTGGGTTGACCACAATCTGGGGTGCCGATAAATAGTGTTCGGCGATTGTCTTTCACTGCAAAGGTAACTTTAAATTGGTAAACTTGTGCGGAATTGTGAGAACTTGTGTGGAGTGCTGTTGGAGACTCTCTGCTCTCTGTGTGGATTTTGTGGATTATGGTCTGCTATATCTGTGTGGAAAATATGTGGGTACTCTGTTTCTACTCTGTTCGATGAATGGTTTAGTTAATTTTGTGCGGAATGTGTGTTTGCTGTGGAACGCGGTTCTGTTTGGATTACAACGGTGTGGATTTTAGACTCAGGACTGTGTGAATTGCTATGGAAAGGGAGGAATTATACTTGTGCATATTGTGAGGATCCGCGCTTGATGTTCATGTTGAACACGAAACTGTGACGAATTTGCCACAATTCTGAACTCTTTCTCTTTTTTCTCATGAACACCAATACAAATCTGTATTTCGTCTAATAAATCTGGGCTATGGATAGATGAAGATGCTTATAAACAGTTTGTGTCGATTTGTATGCAAAATTCTATAGGCTCGGGACAGGTTTAATGAAACTCATGGGGGATTAAGTTTAAGGATGATTTTAAGGCATAGAGAGTGTTAGTATTTGGGAGAACTCTTATCGGATTTAAGTAAACTTGTGTGCAAATCCCGTGTAACTGACCGGCCTAGCTTGTGTTCAAACCCCATAATGCCCCTTCGGCCTTGCTAGTGCCCAGAACCCGGTCACCTTCCGACCATGCTTGTGCTCGCTACCACGGCCTTGCATGTGCTCAGATCTCGGACATTACCCGGCCCTGTTTACTTGACCTGATTGGTTTTCAAACCAATAGGCTATGTTCTATGCCATAAAAATCAGACTTGCCTCATCTACTCATGAAAGTTCATAGGGAATTATGTGGGAGTGGGATTACTGCTAGGCTTCATGCATAAAGAGTGTTAGTGTTTGGAGGAGTTCTTCATCGATTCAGTAAACTTGTGCTCAAACCCCAGGCAGGACTCCAACCCCGGTCTCTGCCCGGCCAGGTTTACTTGAATTAATTGGAATTTAGACCAACATGCTATGTTTTATGCCATGATCTCAGAATTAATCTTACACACTCATGAAAATTGCCACGGATTTGGGAAATTAGAGGGTTATTGTTGGATGAGACGTATGCTTTGGGGACAGTCAGATTCAAAAATGGATATCAGGAGAAATTTTGTTGTGTGCTGGTTGGAATTAGCCATTGACAGCTGCCCACGGGAAAATGTGCTTACCGGAATCACTAATGATGGTACTCCCAAGTGTTGTCTTCATTTTTCAATCTCATGTGATTACCCAGGTCAGGAAGAAGGGAGGAGCAAACTGTTTAAAATTTGGCATTATCTGGACTTCTGCCCAGTTTTCGGAGACTAACTTATGGAAGATGTTAAGTATGGAGGACATTCGAATGCTCGAGGTGGCTGTAGAAGTTCAAGTTCTCGAGGAGATCTTCGACTTCCAGGAGGTCTTTGAGCTTCTAGCTTGATCAAGTGCAAGACAAAGCACCCATGCCCTTGAGTGCTCGAGGGGGCTGGCGTTGCTGGAAAGAGGATTTTGAGTGATCGAAGAGGCCTTCGAGACATGGAGGTGTTCGAGTGCTCGAGATGCGCATTCAAGAGTTTAGGAGAAGTTCGAGTGCTCGAGGAGGTTATCGAGCGTAGGAGAAGTTCGAGAGCTCGAGGAGGTTTTAGAGAGTAGGAGGAGTTCAAGTGCTCGAGGAGGTTTTCGAGAGTAGGAGGAGTTCGAGTGCCCGCGGAGGTTATCGAGCATAGGAGAAGTTCGAGAGCTCGAGGAGGTTTTCGAGAATAGGAGGAGTTCGAGTGCTCGAGGAGGTTTTCGCGTGTAGGAGAAGTTCGAGTACTCGATGGGACGTCCGAATGAGTTCGAGTGCTCGAATAGCATCAGCGTGAGGCACTCGAGAACTCAATCTTGGGCACGGTTCCGGAGCTCGGTTTCCACGGTCAGGCAAGAAATTAAAGAGCAAGGCTTTGTTACCGATGCTCTTTCTCCTAAGCCTAGTTTTTACTCATAATTTGACGGTTATTGACGTGCTCTTTGCTCGCACTGCACTTTGTGCTAAATTGGCAAAAAAATGTCCATTTGCTTAAAATGGAGGGGGTGATTACATAATCACCACGCTTGATGCGCACGGTATAAGTGCATCCATTCTCTCATCTTCGGGAGATTGATTTAGCTGGGATTCCCAAGGATATGAGGCACGGCCTCAGCACATCCTTGCCCACTTTATCAGTCTCGGTGCCCTCAAGAGAATGTCTGAAGGCCAATAACATCCCTCTTTCTCCACTTTAGGGGTGTATATGGTAGAAGCAGATATCCACCATGCCAGACAGGTGCAACATTGGGCATCAGCTTCACACTTTTTGGGACATCCAAGACCCGAGACACTCTCGGCCGCACAAGAAATTTCAAACTATTTGTTCTTGGACTCTTGTACCTTCACCACCATTCCGGTAGCTCAAATTGCTCAAGACCCGAGATTCACAATACTCAACTGCTTTATGGAATGGAAGTGAAGAGCCCCGTTTCTTAGGGGCTGAATCGGTTCACTTATTTATGGGTAGTGAGTTTGTTCTCACCCCATTTACCTAGTATTTCTTAGCCTGTCTTCATTTCAGGTTGCTGTTTCGGTCCCATTATCATTGGGACTTGTTTTGTTTCCCTTTGCTAGACTTATATAGCTAAGGGTTGCTAGTTTTTATTTAGAAAATAGGGGGGGGGGGGTGCTCTTAGAGTTTCATTCCTCCCCCCCCCCTTGGACTTTTCTCCCCAGGTTCATCAAGTAACCTAGGGTTGGACTGGTTTTGTATCTGGTAGGGCTCTTTTAGGGCTCTACCGTGGGTTCCACCGTTTATACTATTTACCTATTTACCGACTAGAGAAGAAGCAACATGCTTATGAGCGAGTCTTTAAAGAGTCAAAGACGCCCTGCCTCAAACGATGCTCATCTATGTGACTTGTGTTAGGCCTTTATTAGGATATGCTTGGAAATATTTTTTTTGTGGTTGTCTCTGTACTAGCCTAATTAAAATATTATGACCCTTTCTTAATTTCATATAATGTGAGACTAATTGAATTCATCCAAAATTCTTCTATTTGTATCTTATACATTGTTTGTTTGGCTTTTTTTTTTGATACGCGTAGTGTGCATAATGAATTTTATTAGGCCAAAAGGTGGTATGGCATATTATATCAGAGCAAGAAAGAAACAAGGGAAGCAAGCACTGATGACCACTTGTCAAGAGTCAGTTCCATACTTGAAACTGGCTCTCATCAAATGGTCATTTTTTTCAACACATTATAATCAAGCTACCACAATCATGTCCTAGATTTCTTCTTCCTTTTAGGCAACCTCTTCTCGACCTTTCTTCTCCTTTTGGTCATCTTCCCTTGGCCAGCAACCTATAATACTTCATCATGGTCTGACCGCCTGAAATGCATACGCAAGCTCGCCTCATCGTCTTCAAGAATTATATCATCGTCATTTGAACCGATGAAAGCATTTGGCCTTAAAGTATTGAAATCTCCAAATTCATTTTCACCAACAAAAGCCCTTTTACCCTCAATAAAAATCTCTCACTTTGGGTCAGCTGAGTCCTTCACATATAAAAATTAATGAGCTTGACCGGTTAATATGAATGAGTCTTTGCTCCAAGCTAACCGACTCCGATAAACCAGACTGAATCCCAAGTTCTCCGTTATTTGGCCATTGTTAACATCCACCCATTCACACTTAAATATGGGAACTCACATTGTCACATAATCAAGCTCCCATATTTAAACTATGGTTCCAAAGTAACATGTATGCGCATAAATTGGATTGTTGCCTCTGACCTAGCAATATGCAGTGTCTCTATAACAAGAGAAACTCCAATGTTTTGGGAAACACCCCTATCATCCGCTGATTTTGTGGCAAACGTAAAACCATTGATGACGTACCCTGCATATGAAAGGACCCTACCAAGAGGTCAACGTGCTAGCCACCTAACTGTTTCAATGTGTCTACCCTGTCCCACGTGATCGCAAAGCCATGCTACAAATGTTCTAGTGTGCCATGGGAGAACCCGAGCTTCAATGGATGGAGTATACTCATTTTGTATCTCATTCATGTGAAGCTCAATGTATGGCACAATGCCATCGTGATTCCGAAGTACATATAAATGAGCATCACAAAAATCCTTTGCATTTGGGATAAGCAATTTACCCTGTCGAACCCCTTGCCATCCAATTGCCCCTCATGTCTAGAACTCGGAAGCCCGACCAAATCTACCTCTATCAAATATTCTGTGCAAAACTCTGTTACCTCATTTGCCACATACCATTGCACAATACTTGCATCAGGCCTATATCTGTTCTTCACAAAATGTTTGAAAATCTTCATATACCGTTCGAAAGGATACATCAATCTCAAAGATGTGGGACCACATAGCTTGGTCTCCCAGACCAAATGAATAATCAAATGGACCATAATGTCAAAGAAAGAGGGCGGGAAGTACATCTTTTGTCAAGCCGAGCCTTCAACCCTTCTTTTGTCTTGCCAGGTGTATTTAACAGTGTACCAACCAATGAATCACATACATTGTTCTCAATTTGCATTACATCAAAATAATGCCTGCCATCCAAATCCTTCCATTAAGGGAGTTTGAAAAAAATAGAGCATTTCTTCCAACTTCCTGCTACTGAAGGATTCCGCTTCCCATTCCCAAAGTCATTTGGAAATTCCTCAACTCTTTCAAAAACTTAATCACTCATTCGTGGTAATGGTGGTGGGCATAACTCGATCTCCTCATTGAACCACTTCTTTGCAGAACGCCACAGGTGCCCCTGAGGAAGAAATCGTTTGTGCCCTTGGCAAACAGTTTAACATTGGTGTTTAAGTTGGCAAAATAAGATTTTCCGTTCACACACGAGACACACATAATGCCCTTTCACCGAATATTCGGACAAATTTCCGTAAATGAGAAAATCATGTATAGTGCAGAACAACATGGCCTTCATCGTGAAATACTCTTTTGCAAGACCATTATAAGTCCAAACCTCATCATAAGTACATTTATTGTTTTTAACATTGTGATTTTTTTTAGAAGTTTTTTTGCACTAACATCATGTGTTTTAAAGTTAAATTTAATATTTCAATGTAAAATATTTTGTTGACACAATTTTTTTTACAGTTGATGTGTGTTTTTATTTGATGTTTAAACTAACTTGGTATATGAAATTTTAGTTTGGCATCGAAAGGTGAACTTTAAAATTTGAACATAAAATTAGGATTTTTCTAACTTTCTTTCTTCATTTAAAAATGGATTAGTTGAAGACTAAATTATTTTTTTGGTCCCTAACATAACATCTTATACCATCTTTTGGTCTACGAGACCAAAATCACGTTCTTTCAACACCCTACAAATTTAAAACGATTTGTTTGGTCCCCAAACCAGATTCCCGGGGTTTTCAGGTAGACTAAATTATTTTGTTGGTCCCTAACATAGCATCTTATACCATATTTTGGTCTACGAGACCAAAATCACGTTCTTTTAGTACCCTACAAATTTAAAATGATTTGTTTGGTCCCCAAACCAGATTCCTTGGGTTTTCAGGCTGGCTAAATTGTTTTGTTGGTCCCTAACATATGATCTTATACCATCTTTTGGTCCATAAAATCACCTGAAAACTACCTCGGTGACCAAACAAATCATTTTGAGAAAAATATCTTCTCGAACAACCTATCAGAAAATTTTAGTGTTTAATTTAACAATGCAGTGTGTGAGTGTTTAATACACATTATTTAACATGCGGGCCCATTATTTCACTCATACACTGCATTGTTAAATTAAACACTCAAATTTTCTGATAGGTTGCTCAAGAAGACATTCTTCTGAATTTCAAATAATTATGAGATTTAGAGTGTGTACAATAGTGCTTCGAGAGTGGTTCCAGTTTAGAACTGGAACCATTCTGGAACCGATGTGTAACTCCCCACAATGGGGGCTCCAAAAGGGTTCCAATATATTGAAACCAGTTGGTGGTTGCTCAAATTTGCAACCATTCCCACTGCAAGAGTGGCCAGGACCCATGTGAAACATGGGGCTCGCAAGTTCTTTCTACTGACCAGCCATTGATTGGTCCACGTGGCAGCAGTTGTCCCCTAACTTTTTTTGCCCTGAAATTGAAAATTTTAAAAAGGCTGAATTTTTGAAAATTAAAAATTAATTTATACAATATTTTTAAATTCAAAAAATCAATAAAAAAATTGATTTTGATTTTAAAATTTCAAAATCAAAATTTTGTTCTTTTTAAAAATGGAAATTATATTCTTTTAAACAAATATGGTTCATTTTAATTCTTGTTCATTTACTATTTTTATAAATTAAAATAAATATTTAATATGAATTTTTAAAAATGAAATTCAATTAAGAATTTTCAAATGTATTATTAAATTTTGCATTCCAATTTATTTGGGTGGGTAAGTTTATTTAAATTAAATATTAAAAGTATAATTAATAAGTTGGATAGAGAAAATCAAGTAGAGTCCATGAAGTGGTTGAAAAGTGGTTTCAACCACTATGGAGTGAAAAATGGAGTGGTTTTCGTTGATGATATGGAGTTGAGTGATTGAATATTTCATAAACTGAAACCACAAAATCGGTTCCACAATGGTTTTACTATTGTACATGGTCTTAATATGTAAAGATATTTTTGCCCCTCAAAATGTTGACGGCAACTAAACTCAACGGTTTAATTAGACGGAAGTGTCACAACTCAACACTTATGTTAGTTAAGAGTCAAGAGTGTTAAAAAATAAAATGAAAGGCCAAATGTGACATTGACAATAGTAGGGGACACGTAAGTCGTTTACCATAATAATGATGAAGGGAAAAATACAAAACTAATATTATTATTTTATGAAAGTGTCAATCTAACCATGTACAACATGAAAATGCGATTCTAATCCTAAGTTTTTGAACAATTGTGTCGATATACCAAAATTGCACTATTCTAACATTGAGTGAACGAATTCATACGTTGACCAAATCTGAAAAAATAAATTACCCATAAACTTAAAACTACCCTTCTACCCCTTGCTGATGTTGCTCATGATTTGACTAAAAGAGGTTCAACATCCACCGTCACTGCTCCGCCGCCACCAACACCCTTCTTCCCCTAGAAGGCTAGCCCCTGCCCCAAAAAATTGGAAACATAACTACAACAAAACAACAATTAATCCACATATCACAATTCTACATTACAAAACCAAAAGAATAAATCAATAACTTTCTTTGTTATATATACAAATGAAATACAACCAACGTAAGTTCAATAATAATATATTTTAAAAAAAAGAATATTTTGTAAATTATAAGAAATGAAGATAAAATTCGGGTTGCATGAATCGAGTTATAAACTTTATTACTACTATACATTGCATAATAAATTTTTAATGTTGCAACTAAGACATTTTACTTTATATTATTCTAATTACACATCGTCTTTCCATAAGTGTATGGACGGTCTTTCCCAAAAATTTGTCTTAAATATAAAAATTATTGCTTACAAATATTCTTTGACTCGCTATAAAATGCATTGCCGTTTTCATACGTGACTGTGAAATTGTATTTATTGCCACTTTTACCATGTAGAGAAAGGAGAGGAAATTGATGAACTAACAAAAATAATTTATGACAGAAAACTCGAAATTAAGATTAACTACAATTTTAAGTAATAGGCAAATAATTACAAATACCAAATGTTAAATTAAAATTAAAATGAATAGAACTTAATAGTTTAGTGCTAGCTAGATCTAAAATTTTAGATAGGAAATAAAAGTAGTGAACAACACCACATGTATAGTTATTGTGTAAAAGCAAGTACAACAGATTCTTTATAAGTTTTTATAAAATACATAATGAAAACTCATTTTTTCTATTTTTTTTGTTCAATTCCAACAGATTTTTCATTTTGACATAAATAAGGAAACTATATTTTACATATAGGTGATTGATTATGTTAGAGTTAATTTCTTTTAATGTTTTTGACACAAATAAGAAAATTATGTTTTAAATAAAGGTGATTGATTATGTTAGCATTGATTATTTAATTGTCCATGTTTTTCTTTATCTCTCTACCAATATAGAGAACGAAACACCATATTTTCTCCCAATCTCTATTTTAGAGAACCCGATGCAGAATCTGTCGATGCAGAATCTGTTGGAGCTCAAAATTGAAGAAAAATTCCATATTTAATCAAAATCTTCATTATGCAAAGTCTGTTGGACCTACTTTAAGGTTAATTACAAGATTAAATTATTTTTTTAGTCACCTACAAAGTATCTTATACCATGTTTTAGTCCTCTTTTGTAAATCAACCCTTAGACGGTACCCAACAAATTCAAAACAATTTTTTTAGTCCCCAAAGGTGGTTTTCAGGGAAAGTCAACGGTAAAATTGGTCAAAATGTGTCAAATCACCATTATACCCCTGAGTTTTAAAAAATATAAAATAAAAAGAAAAATCTTCATCTTCTTCGTGCTTCGTCTCCGTCGCCGCCGCTTCGTAACTGCACGCGCTAGTCACCTTCTTCAATACATGCGTGGATCTCGCTTGACGAAAGAGGCAGCAATGTCGTCGCCGTAAGCAAATCGTAGCGCTGCAATTTGAATGGAGAATAAGAAGGCGCGACGCCACTGCAATTTGAACGCTCGAGCACACCAGCTTTGCGATGAAATATGCCGGAGAAGACTTGAGCAACGCCAGAGACAAAACATCTGAATCTGTCGGAGAAGACTCGAATCAGAGAAGTAAGAATTCGCCGAAAAAGACTGAGCGGTGAATACTAGGGTTCTGACACTCTCTGCAATGAAGGCTAGGGTTTCAGCGCTCTGTAAATCCGACGCTCTGTGCGGCGTCATCGCTAGGCTTCGACGGCGAGGCAGTGAAGGCTAGGGTTTGGCAGATTTAGATGTAGCGCAACGAGGAATGACGACAATAAGGTGCGACAGTGGTAGAGGTGAGCTTCGTGTCTCAGAGGTGCGGCGGCGGTGGAAGGCAACGGCGGTGGGTCGGCGGAGGAAGGCAGCGGCGACAAAAAAAATAAAGAAAAAGGAAAATATGAAAAATATGATTTTTTAATTGAAAATATTTTTAAATTAGTAAACTACCATTATACCCCTAGCTATACCGAAAAACCATTTAGGCTTACCGAAAAACCACCTTTGGGGACCAAACAAATTGTTTTGAATTTGTTGGGTACCATCTGAGGGTTGTTTTGCAAATAGAGGCCAAAAGATGGTAAAAGATACTTTGTAGGAGACCAAAAAAATAATTTAGTCTAATTATAAACATAAATGAGGTGGTAAATATATATTTTCCAATTTTCTAATATGATAAAAAAAATCCCATTTTCTAATGTAATATGAAGTATTTATGAACAATTACTGTATAAAATGGAAAATCCACACCTGACCAACGGAAAATTAACATTTCATTTTTATTTGTTACTTATGAAATAAAAAATACCAACCGGCATAATCAAAATTATATCAGATTCATTACAGCCACTATTCCAAACTAATAAATACACAATCCTCTCAATTCAAAACTATAAATTGCATGATTCCTTTTTAATCTAAGTTCTTTGACCATGAACTACCCGTGAATCCATGATCTTATCGGATTAGTTGTAATTTAATTTTTATTTAAGCTAGATTTTAGGCAAACTTTTGGAAAATTCCATATTTCCAGACAATTAAAAAAAAGGTAAAGTCTTGGGAAAGACGGTCTTTCCATACGCTTAGGGAAAGACGGGGTTTAATTTGAAAAATAAAAGGTAAAAGGTTTTAGTTGCAACATTAAAAATTTAGTATGCAACATGTATTAGTTATAAAATTTATAACCCGGTTCATGCAACCCAAAAATTTTATCTTCATTTCTTCTAATTTACACTTTAAACATTGGTCTTTCCATGACTTATGGAAAGACCGTCTTTCAAGAGACACACTCAAGTCAATCACCTTTATTTAAAACATAATTTTCTTATTTGTGTCAAAAACATTAAAAGAAATTAACTCTAACATAATCAATCCCCTATATGTAAAATATAGTTTCCTTATTTATGTCAAAAAAAATTGAAAATCACATAGATGTACTTTCCTTATATTATATAAAATGGTTATGCAAAATGAAGAATCAGTTGAAATTGAAAAAAAAAATAGAAAAAATGAGTTTTCATTATGTATTTTATAGAAACTTATAAAGAATCTGTTGTACTTGCTTTTACACAATAACTATACATGTGGTGTTGTTCACTACTTTTATTTCCTATCTAAAATTTTAGATCTAGCTAGCACTAAACAATTAAGTTCTATTCATTTTAATTTAAATTTAAAATTTGGTATTTGTAATTATTTGCCTATTACTTAAAATTGTAGTTAATCTTAATTTCGAGTTGTTATGTCATAAATTATTTTTGTTAGTTCATCAATTTCCTCTCCTTTCTCTACATGGTAAAAGTGGCAATAAATACAATTTCACAGTCACGTATGATAACGGCAATGCATTTTATAGCGAGTGAAAGAATATTTGTAGGCAATAATTTTGGCAAAGTCTTGGGAAAGACGGTCTTTTCATACGCTTATGAAAAGATGGAGTTTAATTTGAATAATAAAAGGTAAAAGGTCTTAGTTGCAACATTAAAAATTTAGTGTGCAACATGTATTAGTTATAAAATTTATAACCCGGTTCATACTACCCAAAGATTTTATCTTCATTTCTTCTAATTTACACTTTAAACATTGGTCTTTCCATGACTTATGGAAAAACTGTCTTTCAAGAGACACACTCTATATTTAATTGTGTTATAATACTTACTAATTTTAAATGTACACGCACTGTAGAAAATCACGTCTCTACTCCATACATGAACGAAATATTTTTTTACATATTTTAATTTATCCAACATCCAATTAATACATTTATATATGGTAACCTATTCGTAAATTTATGGTGTTAAAAACATAGTAAAACGGAGAGAATATAATCTTCACAAATCTTACCCAAAAAAAACATCAATCAGCTATAAATACACACTAATCACTTCTTTTCCAAAAAGAACATCAATCAGCTATAAATACACACTAATCACTTCTTTTCAAATCTTTGAATCAATCAATCATCTAACTCAAAAACCATGGGTTCCTCCACCTTGTGTGGAATCATCGCCGCCGTGTTTATGCTATTCTCCTTCGCCGCCGCAGATCTTCGTAAGAATTTGTTCATATATTAATTTCTTTAGCTTTTCATGCCACTTTTGTATTATGCCTATTAAAATTTGTTTATGAATTTAATTTTATTTCAGGTGAATATCACAATGTTACAAGCCACGTTTTCCCACCAGGTATGATATACTTCGTCTGTCCCAATTCAAGCTGCACGTTTTACTCTTTGACATTATTTATTAAACTTTGACAGTATATTTGAGTAGATATATCAGTAATAATATTATAGTATATGATAATATTGGATTTTTTATAACAAGTAGTTTCTCAAAAGCAACTTTTTGTTTGCCGTTATTATATGTAGTTAAACGTATTAACGGTTAGACAAGTTTCTTGATGAGCGTAAAAAAGATTCCGTACAACTTGAATTGGGACCGGGGGAGTATCACATCTGCCATTCCATCATCCTTTTAGAATTGATGAACTGTTAACACTGCGTTTTTCAAAAGATATTTATGAGAATCCTGAAAGTAGGTTTTGATATCCAGAGAGTTTATTTGTAATCCAACTCAATTTATCTCTGTTTATTTTAATTCGATTCATTTTGGTGAAGATTTAGTTTGATGATGTTCAGCTAAATTCAATCATATTATCATTACTTTAATGTATTTATCTTGAATACATGACCGTAGCATATTATCATGAGTTATTACTTAATTTCTCAAGATATTTATGGTTAAACACTCTCTCGAAATCAGAAACACACGTGCCATCTTTTTAGAATCGTAGAGTTATATATATTTTTTAATATGCTTATGTTTGCACACAAAATTTAAGATATTTACTGTTATAACTTATACATGCCAGGTTTCAACATCACCACATTCAACTCTTCGAAGAATGCAACATCCGATAACATTTCATGTGGTGGTTTTGTATCCATCACGATCGGACAAGGGCCGGTAGGTTACAACGGGCGAAACATGCCGGTATTTCTCGTCCAAATATTCGTTATCGCACCCAACACATATAGGCGCGGAATCTACGATCTCCAGTTAAACTGCGGCAATTTTTCGTCGTACAATCTCATCCTCCCGTGGATTTTCGAACGCCAGCCCGAGGGATATTGCTTGGTGAAAGGCGGGAGATTTATTAGAGATGGTGGATTGGTTTCGTTTCGTTATACTCAAATAATGCCTCAGCCTCTAAGTGTTCTATCCTATGATTGCTGATTTTTTTTGTGGATTTTTAGGTTTCTGGTAAGAGTTTAGGGTTATAATTTGTTGTTTTGGATAGTTTGCATAGTTAGTGATTGTAGATTGACTCTAATGTCATGACTCGTGTAATTGGACAATAATTTTAGGTGTTTAAGGTAGGAATTTTGTATTTTGACAGTTGATCCGTTCACTGATTGTCTTTGTTAATAAATAACTTGTTTCGTTTACTGAAATTTAGTTCAGTTCAGTCATATTGTAATTTCAGTTGAGTTCAGTTTAATTTTAGAGAACAATTTCTTTTGAACAATTTCAGTCGAATGTTATATACTGAACGGTCATGTTCTTTTCATTTTACATGTATCTTATACTTAAATTCATCAATTTAATTTAATTCATTTTGAATATTTAAATTATAGTAGTTTTAATTTTGTTCAATGAGTGGGTCTCCTGACAGGCGGCCTGTCCATAAGCTTATGGGCAGACCACTTATTTCTTACCTTATACACTGCATTTCTTAAATTACATACAAAATTTAAAATTTTTGAAAATATTTTTTATATCATATATTTTTATATTTTCTCCTTCAAATACATATTATTACCTGTTTTAACTTATAAAATGCAATATTTAAATTTTATAAAAAAATTACAATATTTAAGTCAAATGCCTCTGAGAACTGTCAATAAGATTATGAAAAGCCCGCCTTTCCTAAGACTTATTATATTCAATTCAATAGAAACCCTTTAAAATGTATTATTTGTAAATAATTTTCTCGTTGAATGTCTTCCAACGGCCTATTCAAGTTGAATGGATCTTTAAATTAAATCTTTGATGGCGCGGCGAATATATTTATCTTTCACAAACTCTTGTTTTACCCATGCTAAAGTTTAGCCCATAGTTTATTATGCAATTATGAAAATTTTCATTTAAGATGAGTTTTTTTTAAAAAAATTTGAGAATTTGAGAGATATAATGTGCAATCATCAAAATACTATAGTATATCACAATAAAATAAGATTTTTCATTTTTCATTTTTGTTCTCTCACCAATTGGAAGCCTCTCGCCGATCGGAAACCGCCACCAAGGCCAACGGTTCCCACCAGTTTTCTGCCTGATTTACTCCAAAAATCCACCGGAAACTCACTGATCACCACCGATCTTCTTTATCTGCTGGAATCCTCTACAATTCGACGCTGCGAAACCCTACGCGACGCCACTGCAGCGCTTCTTCTTCTTCTTCTTCTGGTTCAAGGCAGCGGTTACTGGTGAAATACAATGACAGCGTGGTGGAGAGATTTGCGGAGCACAGGTATTCACAGAACGACGGACCTCTGTTGAAGACAAAGCTTCTATGATTTGCTGTTGTTCGAGATTCACGGCGAGTTTCTCCAATTTGACAGAGCTTCTTTCGATGTGACAATTTGACGAAGCTTCTTCCGATTTGACAAAGCTTCACGGTGAGGCAAACGCGATGGCGAGGAGTGGCATTGCGACAATGAGGCATGGTGTTGCGACGGCGAGGCAACAGTGAGGCGTTGCTATGCTTTCGTTCAAGCGCGTGAGATCCATGCGCCTAAAAGAAAAAGAAGACTGTGCATGTAACCACTTGCAGACGACGTGGACGTTGGGCAGCGGCGGAGGCTATGGCGGTGGACGTCGGGCGGCGACAGAGACGACAGTGGACGCCAGCCGGCTGAGCTTCTCTTCGTAAGAGGTGAGGTTTAATATTGTGTTTTACTTTTTTTCAAAAACTTGCTGAGGTTTAATATTTTTCTTGACCGATTTTTAATCATCAATGGTTGTTTGGTCTAGTGGTTGGTCCTTTGTTGTTGGGGTTAAAGGTCTGGAGTTCGAGTCTCTTTGACCTTTATTTTGAAGAATTTATGTTCTTGACGTACATGCTGGGATTTACTATTATTTGACCGAGTGTAAGTTAAATAAGAGTTTTTGGTGTAATGGTTATTGCTCTAGGCTCTGAGTTTAAAGACTTGGGTTCAAATCCCTTCAGGTCCTTTTGTTTTGAAGGTTTTTCATTCTCGAGGTACTGTAGTTTTTTTTCTTGATGTTTGTAGTTTTTTTCCACTTATGTTGATGTTTTTCATTATTTAGGTGAGATTTACTTGATATGAGTTGAGGTTTTGTAGTTTTTTTTTGGTGATATGGATTGATGTTTTTAGTTTTTTTCCCCTCATGTTGATGTTTTTCATTTTTTGGTTGAGGTTTTGGTAATCTAAGTTGATGTTTGTAGTGTCTTCTTTTTCATGCTGATGTTTTTCATTTTCCGGATGAGGTTCAGGTGTTAGGAGTTGATGTTTGTAGTTTTTGGGTGATGTAGGTTGACATTTGTAGTTTTTTTTAAAAAAATATTATTGATGTTTTATGATTTTTAGAGTGAATAATTTATACTCTTAAGGTACCATAGTTTTTTTGTTGATGTTTTTAGTTTTTTTTCCCTCTCATGTTGATGTTTTTCATTTTCTAGATGAGTTTTAGGTGATAAGAGTTGATGCTTGTAGCTTTTTTTTGGTGATATGGTTGATCTTTTGTAGTGTTTTTTTCATTATATTGATGTTTTTCATTTTTCGAGTGAAGTTTAGATGATAATAATTGATATTTTTATCTTTTGGGTGATACAAGTTGATGTTTGGTAGTGTTTTTTTTCCTCTTATGTTGACGTTTTAAATTTTGTTGGTGAAGTTTAGATGATAATGATTGATGTTTTTAGTTTTTGGGTGATATAGGTTGATGTTTGTAGTTTTTTTATCTAAAAATGATGATTTAGCTTTGTTGAGATTTTTATGATTTTCAGTTGATTTTTGTTAGCTGTGGTCGACGGTTTTCCCCCCAATTTTTTGTTGACGTTTATATATTTTTTTGTTGTTTTATTTGATTTTTCATATTTTTTATGCAATTTTTTAAATAAATGTTTTTTAGATAAGTTCAGAGAACAAGGGCTTAGTATAATATTTAAATAAATGTTTTGGTCGAGTTAGATCATGGATAATTATAGTCTAATTTTGGAGTAGAAAACATGACCTTAAAAATGAATGAATCTGTATCTTAAAAAGACGGGTTTTCCATAATCCATGGAAAAGACCAAGATTTAACTACAAATTAGAATAAATGAAGATAAAATTCTGGGTAAAATATATATGGCCCTATGTTTTGGTCAAGAATGCTAACATAACCCCGTAAAGTTTGAAAGTGCGATTATAACCCTATCTTTTGCCTCAAAAGTGCGTGTATAACCTTTTGGCACTATATCGACGTTGACTGGTATTTTCCACATTACCAAATGTAAAAAGACTAAACTACCCACAGTCTTCAAATTACAAATTTATTGACTAAAAATCCTAGGTTTCTTCTTCCTCTTCATCTCGAGAAGCACAACTACCACAACTATCACCACCGCCAATGCACCACCACTACCGTGCCACCGACGTCGGCCGGAATTTGGACTTTTTTCGGCATATGGAGTGCCACCCCTGCTCTCCCGATTTCTGAAGCTTAACATTTCTAAATGCAAAATACGAGTATATGAGCCAGATTGAAAGTGCTTACCCTAATCATAAAAACCACTGAACGAGAAACTAAAATTGACTTGAATTTGTAAAGGGGTTTGTCGCTAACCTCTCGCCAGCTTGAACAACGTTCACCACCATCTGTTCGCCACCACCGCGACGAAGAACCGAGGAATCCGGCGAATACCCGCCACCATCGTCGGGTTTTCAATCACCCCTACCACTACTCCTTCGTCGGTAACCCTAATCGCCCCCATCGCTAACCTCCCCATCGCTAACCTCCCCATCGCTAACCTCTTACCGATGTCCATTTCGCCATCACCCGTCGTCGCTAACTCTAATCGCCCCACCACTAACCTCTCGCCGTTGTCCATTTTGCCATCACCCACTGTCAATAACCCTAATTGCCCCCGTCGCTAACTTCTCACCACCGTCCGTTTCGCCATCACCTGTTGTCGCTAACCCTAATCGCCCCGCCACCGCCATTGGGTTTTCATTAGCCCCCTTCACCACCGTCCCCATTCGTACAGCCAACCCCATAGCCCCACACCACCACTAGTCACCATTTTCCAGCACCACTCAGCCCAACACTGGAAAGTGATGACCTTGATTGTGGTGAACGAAGTTGGATGATGTGGAATCGAGAAGAAGGAGCTCGAGAAGAAGACAATGGAATCTAGAAGAAGGAAAAGAAAAATGGAAAAATATTTGGTGTTAATAGGATATGAGGGCATAACTGTCCTTCACATTTTCTGAATTTTTATTTTCTAAAAACAAGGGTATAATAGCCAATTCAAGTAATTCTGACCACATTTAGGCCTTTAGGGTTAGATTAGCACTTTCGAGCAAATAATAGGATTCTAATCGTACTTTATGACTTTACAAGGTCATATTGGCATTTTGACCAAAACATAGGGTCATGTGGCCACTTAACTCTAAAATTTTTGAGTTGCATTAATCGGGTTATAAAACTAATAACTATTGCACGTTGCATGATAAATTTTAAATATTACAACTAAAACCTTTTATCTTTTTATTATTTCAATTAAACCCCGCATTTCCATAAATATATGGAAAGACGATCTTTTCCATGACTTTGCCAAAATGAATATAGAAAATAAACAAATAAATAAATCATAAATGAGTACGCTAATTTCTACTCCTCCGTTCCACTCTAAATTGCTTATTTACTTTTTGAGAATCAAATTTTGTAAACTTTAACCATAAATTATAAATAATAAATACTCCATCCATTTCTTTAATAGTGACACACTTTTTTAATTTGAGATGTTTATTTTATATTGACACTTTATATTTATGCAACTTTAAGGTTATTACATCCACTCATTTTACCTTTTCTTCTTTCAATTCAATTTCATCCACTCATTTAACATCTACTAAATTCTAACACAAAAAATGATGTGCCACTATTAGGGAAACAGAGGGAGTATATGATGTGAGATATTGTTAGATTTGTCTTGAATATATTTTCTGAATATCAATTTTTTACACGGTATTATTATATGTAACTATAGATATTTATGGTCAAATATGCACATTAAAAACTAAAAAAAAAAAGAAAAAACAATTTAGATTAGGATGAAACGGGTATATAACCTTGCCTCAGCCCAGTCAGAAAATGACGACCTTCCATCTCATCGCCTCCCCACGCTACACCCTACCCCACCTGATCCCACCCAACCTTTTCTCCCCCGCTAGCCCAACGCGCGCTTTTTTGAAATAAAAAAAAATCCCAACATTTCCATTTCAGCAATTTTCAACAAAAGGAGGGAAAATCGAGGAGAGAGGAGAGAGAAAGAAAGAATGAAGGGCAACAACAAGGCGTCGCTGGCGCGGCATTTCACGGCGACGGTCCAGCTCCGGCCGATGACCTCTTCTGCGTCCCCCGCGCCGTTCCTCAGCCTCGTCGATTCCGACGCCGGTAACGACGACGCGCCGCCGCTGCTCGCCTCCGCTTACACCCCGGACTTCGACGCCGTCGGCGGCGGAGGCGGAAAAGCGATGGAGGATAGCAAGGATTGCATCCTCAGCCAGGACTTCTTCTGGTTTGAATCTCCGCTCAGTTTCCTCATTCGTCATCAATTTTGAGTGATAAGAAATTGTTATTGATTTTGATTTGATTTGATTTAAATGTAGCACTCCAGATTACATCACTCCTGATGCTCCATCCGGTCATTGTGGTGCTTTGAATTTCGATAGTCAGGTAGCTGTTGTGCATTGGCGTAGTTTTGATTTGTATAGCTGATGATTAAATTAGTATTAATTTAGTATGATCAATTCGTCAGGAAAGCTTGCCGTGCCCTGATTCGCCGGAGAAAATTTCCACGCATGTCAGGAACAAGCGGCAGAGGATGGGTAAATTCACACTCTCGGTTCATTTTCAGCTGTGATGATAGATTAAGAATGATTGATGTTGTGAAATTGCTTGATAAATACTCATTTATAGTCACAGGACAGCTGACTTCTGTTGATGTTGTGAAATTTTATATCAATATGTTTGTGTTAACAGCTTTAGCTGTGCTTGTTGCTTCGGTTTATAATGAATGCATGATTTCAACTGTACTGTTGTGATGAATGAAGTAGTCAAGATTGTTTTATTGTAAGTTTTGCCCTTAGTGTTTTTTAGATGGTTGTGCTTATCTCAGTCTGCATGATGTCGAGTTTGGCTAGTTTCTCATAAAACGGACAGAACTTTCTGGAGTTCCCAACTTGAGGTTCCAGACAAGGAGTTGATGTAATCTGCTGATGATATGATTATTTTCTAGGAGATGATAGCCTGGAGGACTCTTTTGCAGCTCACCACATATTAGAAACTCCAAGCCCAACAGTCTCTTTCCGAAACCTTGACATTGGGACTGATAAAACAAATGGCTTGGAGAAGCCTCCCAATTATGTTCCTCAGTCTGCTGTGGCTCTAAGGTGTCGAGTACTGCCTCCTCCCTGCTTGAAGAACCCCTATATCAAGGATGCTTCATTGTCAGATATTGATCCTTTTGGCAGTCATCGATCAAAATGTGCAGGTGGCTTTTGTTTTACTTTCAAATAGGAAGCTACTAAGTCAGTTTACTTTTGAAAAGTTTGGTTTTCTCATGGAATGAAGAAGTAAATTTGAGCTACCTAATATATCATAAATCACAATTCATATGCAATGTGCTTTCACTCAGAAGATATCTGAATGTTATTTTTCTTTGGCCTCTATATATGCAGGACTTTATCCTACAACGTTTGGTGATGATGGTCTTTCGCGCTACTGGACCGATTTCCATGAAATTGAAGTCTGCTTCAGTCTGTTTCTTTTATTTGGTTAAAAATTTCATGTATTTTCCTTTTCCACAGTTTTATAAATTTTCATTGCTGGGTATTTCAGAAAATTGGTGATGGAAACTTTAGTCGTGTTTTCAAAGTGTTGAGGAGGATTGATGGTTGCATGTATGCTGTCAAACACAGCACAAGGCCGTTGTACACGGATGCTGAAAGGTAGTCTATCCAATCCTGAATTTATGAACGATTGCATGTATATGTATAATCTTAATTTATTTGCGAAATATGCTGATGAGCTTTTCATTTCAGGAGAAAGGCTCTAATGGAAGTTCAAGCATTAGCTGCTTTAGGTTAGTGGAATAGTATGATTTGGTTATTTTATTGTTCAAGTATCTTTGGACACTTAAGATCAAAGCTCACCAGTCACCACTGTTCAATGTGCAGGATCTCATGAAAACATTGTCAGCTATTATTCTTCTTGGTTTGAAAATGAGAAATTGTATATACAGATGGAGCTCTGTGATCGTAGTCTCTCTAGCAACAAACGCGGAAAATTATTCACAGAGGTGGAAGTTTTGGAAGCAATGCATCAGGTGAGACTTTTTTAGGAAGAACGATATTAAAGAAAGACAAAACACTTCGCACTCAAGGGTGTGGAATTTCTCCAACCTCTTTATTCCGAAACCACTTAATACAGTTTTTCGCTGTTCTATTTTATTTAGAGATATATTAGCCTCTTCCGCGTCTCATCAAGAAATGCAGATGGAAATTGGGTTGTATGATTATTATAAAGTTAATCCGTTAAGGCGTTAATCATGGTTTGAATCTGCATGATACACTATTAGAGTACTGGAGTGATTTTCTGAACATGCTTTTCAATCTCAGCTCCTTTGATTGGTATACCTTTCTGGTTTTTTTGGCAGATTGCAAAGGCACTGAAGTTTATACATGAGCGAGGAATAGCTCATTTAGATGTAAAGCCTGAAAATATATATGTGAAAAATGGTGTCTACAAGCTTGGTGACTTCGGTTGTGCAACTCTTCTTGATCTGAGCTTGCCTATTGAGGAGGGTGATGCTCGTTATATGCCCCAAGAAATCCTGAATGAAAAGTATGATAGTCTGGATAAGGTTGACATCTTTTCTCTGGGAGTCACCATATATGAACTTCTCAGAGGGTCTGCACTACCCGAGTCAGGTCCTCAACTTATGAACCTTA
Organism: Rubia yunnanensis; assembly: GCA_037428765.1. Lineage (NCBI taxonomy): Eukaryota > Viridiplantae > Streptophyta > Magnoliopsida > Gentianales > Rubiaceae > Rubia > Rubia yunnanensis. Next base: position 595,841 of record CM075062.1, read on the forward strand.
GGGAGGGAAAGCTGCCTCTACTCCCTGGTCATTCTGTACATTTTCAGAATCTTTTGAAGGTATAGAAGTCATTTCCAAATAATTATATATTTACTCTTTTTCAGAATCTACTCCCTGGTCATTACGTGTTATGCATTTATCTAATTGAGCTTGTTGTGACTTTAGTATGCTTTTATTTAGTTTAATTAGACATATTTCTTCAACATGGAATAGTTATTTATATCATGGCTTTATGCATGGCGGGATAGTTCATTTACCAAAAGATCTTTGGTAAATCGCCTGCCTTAAGTTAGGATGCGAATTGAATCTTGTTGATATTTTCATACTGCAAGGCACACTGAGCTGATTAAGTTATTGTTCCACTCTGATGCATCAATCTGTTAAGGTTATGATGGATCCTGATCCAAACAGAAGACCTTCTGCTAAAGAAGTAGTGAACAATCCAATATTTGACAAGGCTCTCAAAGCTGCCAAAACAAAGTGAGGCTATCGCATTAGACTCCGAATTTTGTTGAAGTGTTGGAGGTGTACAACTCGTACAATCATGCTGAATTTGCGTGGCATTGAACTTCAAACTTTGCCAAGTGAGCAGTACTTCCCAATTTTTGACTCGGTATTTCCATCCCTGTGATGCTATTTTGTGTAAAATAGGGGAAGCATCGGGAGGGATGGAAGGGGAGAGTGTATGATTCGAGATGCATAAACTACTGTATTTAATGGAAGTCTTGATCTGAAGATCATTCTTGTTATCCTTGCCCACTTTTTCTTTGACTAATGAAATCGTTAATGTCATTGCCTTAGGGGTCGCAATAAAATAATCCTTAGTCGAAGCAGTCTATCAAAACTAGGGAAAGGAAATGGCCTTCTTGGTTGTTTTAGAGGATTTGTTAGATACGTACAAGAGAAGTAACTTGTAATTTCGGGTTCTGCTATAGGATTAAAGCCACCCGGCATCTAGCCCTTTACTTCCAGAAAATTCTTGAATGGGATAGTAATTATTGGTTTCTGTAGAACAACTGTAGTGTGTGGAAAAGGTAAAAATTTATGGAAGTAGGGATTTTTTTTTTTACAGAGAATTAACTCCGAATGTGAAAATTGTCACCGTCCTGGGTTAGATGGATCTGTAATAAGCCTTTCAATTGTTGACAACTTGATAATGGGAATGGGTTTAAAAGGAAAGTGATTACTTTGACCTGGACTATATTTGGGTGGTTTGAAGTTTTGGAGTTTTGGAGTTTTACATTTTTTGCATTCCTTGAGCTAGTGGAGGTTATTATTTCATCTCAGTTGAGTTTCTTTTACACTTTTCTTCACTTTCCACAACTCTTACTGAACTGAAAATGCAATCATTGGTATGTTCTAATTGTAAAAAATATGATTAGTGGTAAAAAGTATGGATAGATATGAAGCATGTTAATAAGTTCTTGCCGATATAATTACTATAAAATTGAAAACCGGGAATCTGCACTATTTATTGAGTCAAAGCCACAATCTAGTTGAAGATGTGCAGTGAGTTGTTGATTGATTGTCATGATTGTACTAAAATTCTACATTAAGTGAACTAAGAGCTGACGTTTGTGTTGGAAAATTCATTGCTTAGGTAATAATAGTGGCTGAAGAGTAGAAGTATATCAAGAGTCTTATAAATCACGTATTTTAGGCATTAGACGTCTGATGATGATGAGCCAACACCAACAGAGTGGCCTACAATTTATTTTCTGTCTTTGGTATTCTATTTGTGCTCTTATTTTGACTTTGTAACTACATAATTTGTTGGTTACATCTTTCCCTGTCCACAAAGTGACTTTTGCGAGCTCTCTCGTGTGAGGTGGTTGGGATTCATTGTTCCATTCCGCAGTATGGGTTGAATGGTAAACAACGTCGTATTTGCAACAACTTGTGGCCAGAATGTAATATACGCTAAAAGAAAAACAGAACCAAGCTTCCTGCATTATACACCTTGCAATTTGCACGTGTATGACTATGATATGAGTTCGCCACCATTTAGAAAAGGCATCATCCGCTCGTCCTCAGCGGTCCATACCAGCCCACACCAAGGTCATCATATGAGAGGTAAATCACGGTAGTCCAGCACCAGGACCTATGGGCCCATGGGCTTGGCATTGCCTTGGTGCACACAAGGGAGCCTTGCAAAGCAAGAATTCCCCACACTGCCGCTGCTGAGGATCGAATCTGGGTTTATTGGCTTTCCCACCCATGTCCCAACCACCGGGGTACACCCGTGAGTGTTTCGCCACCATTTGGAAGTTTAGTTCCTGCTTGATATCTTTAGGACGAAATATTCTCGGTAGTTTCGTGCTTCTCAAAATACATGGAAAAGAAATAACTCCATCAGTTCCAACCAAAATTTCTTAACCGACTTTTATAAAGTTTGGTTGTGAATTTTTGACTCCTACTATCTTTCGTCTATATAATTTTATGCTTCTTCCGTGCTAGCCTATTCTGCACGAAATCTTTTTTTATCAAAGATGTCAAACTTTAACTGCGTATTTGAATAGGTATATGAATAATAATTTTATCGTATGAGATATGGTTAGATTCTTCGTAATATGTAGTTTCAAAATATCAAATTTGTGTGTCATTATTGTTCGTAGCTATACATATTTACAGTCAAACATGTTTAGCAGAGACCGTGAAAAGATTCTGTGCAGAATAGGCTGTGATAGAGGGAGTAATAAAAGTTATGATACATTAACAAAACAATAATATGTTTTCTATGTATTAACTTTATGATTGAACTTAGTTTAGTGCAACTCAGAATAGTTTAGTTGAGTGCCACTTTTTTGGAGTGAAGCATTGCGTTTATCTGTGCAATCGTTTGCAAAGCAGATCTACAAGTCAAAAGATTCTGGTCACTTCCCGTGACATTGCAAAAGCCCCTCTCCTGCACCCAGTGGTTGGGAGATGGGTGTACCCCAGTGGTTGGGAGATGGGTGAGATTGCCAATTATCCCTGGTTTGAAACTCGGCAGCGACAGTGTGGGAAACTCTTGCTTTGCAAGGCTTCCGTGTGCGCACCAAGTCTATGGATCAGCCCATTGATCCTGGTGCTGGACTACCGTGATTTACCTCTCATACGATGGTTGGGGTATCGGCTAGTATGGACCGCTGAGGGCGAACGGTGATCGCAAAAGCCCCTCTCCTGCCTCACGCGTAAACGACTAAAGACGAGGCACTAACTGACAGATTACTTAACTGTTTAAAGACAATTAATTACTAAATGAACCTGTTCTAAGATTCCTTAAAACATTGAAATTAACCTTGGCAACTGGTAGTGTGCGAGAAAATATTGTGGTGGGGCCCTCGGTTTTGAAGAAAAGGAGTTCCAAAGTTCGTGGAACGCTGGGAAAATGAAGGAAATCGTGATCGAAGTTGCCACATGAGACTTTCCTGAATTCACCGTGTAATTCTAGTATATATAAACTTTTATATATATGAGTTGCCCATGTCCCTCTTGTATATATATATTTTTTCACGACATGTTTAATTGTAAATATATGTAAATACACACAATAACATGGCATAAAATATCAATTTTACATGTTACGACTAATCTAACAAAATCTCGTACGATAACATCATTGCTCATTCACCTGCTATGATGTATGGGTATTTTATAATTAGCATGACTGACAAGGCGATCTAATATTTACTTTTATTTATTTATAATTACAATAACTTTACGATACGATCAATAATAAATTCCTTTTTAGACTTCCAACAAAAACCATCATTTTGCTTTGATTTTTAAACAATCATAAGCATGGTTTTAAACCGTTAGCATAGCGTGTGAAGAGATTTTCTTTTTTTATTATATACCGTACGCACAGTAATAATCTTACCCACAATATACCGATAGTTAATTTTTCCTTTAATCGCATTAATTAGGAAAATAAATCTAGTGTTATCAAGTTCAAGTCAAATACGCACAATAACCAGGAGCTATAAATTACACCTTCTTCCTCGACAATTCCTACTGCATTCTCTCTCTACTGAAAAATTGGTAGTGGCGCGATGTCTGGTTCCGATGAAACGGCCGCCGTAGCACCTGCCGGAGAAGAAGAGCTGAGAGAAGAAGTAAGCAACCGCGACGACGGAAATCAAAATCAGTCATCACTGAACGGGAAGAAACTCTCGTGGTATAAGCTACTACGATTGGATTCTCTGGACATCGAATCTCGCTATCACAGTTCTCATTCTAAGGTAACGGGCCAACCTAGGGCTCTGATACCATATTAGAATCATGTGTTATATCATAAAACCAACTAGTACTACGTAGAGGTGGTCCATGATCTTATATACTGAGTTATATGATTGAGAGACCAATTCTAAAAGTTTTTCTTCATAGTGCTTTTTACCTGTTTTGTTTATAATCTAAACAATTTTAACAGTTTCAATAATAACTAAAATACACTTTAAGTAGAAATCATTTTTAGTTTAAATAAAATATATAAATCAACTTTATTTATACCCATAACTATGCCAAACACACCCATATAAGCTTCTTTTCTTATAAACTAACTAGCTTTCAATCTTTGGTACATTTTTAAAGGAAAAATAGAAGTTAATATTCCACTAATTTTAAAAGAGTGCGTCTCTTGAAAGACGGTCTTTCCATAAGTCATGGAAAGACCAAGGTTTAAAGTGTAAATTAGAAGAAATTAAGATAAAATTTTCGGGTTGAATGAACCGGGTTATAAATTTTATAACTACTACATGTTGCATACTAAATTTTTAATGTTGCAACTAAGACCTTTTACCTTTTATTATTAGAATTAAACCCCGTCTTTCCATAAGCGTATGGAAAGACCGTCTTTCCCAAGACTTTGCCATTTTAAAATAAGTTTGGCTTTAATTATAATTACAGTTCGGAAAACTCTTAGGAAAGACCGTCTTTCCATAAGCTTATGGAATACGGAGTTTAATTAGAATAATAAAAGGTAAAAGGTCTTACTTGCAATATTAAAAATTTAGTATGCAACATGTAGTAGTTATAAAATTTATAACCTGATTCATGCAACCCAAAAATTTTATCTTCATGTCTTTCAAGGGACGGACTCTTACAATTCTACCCAACAACTCCGTAATCAAAGTTAATTAGTAGTATTTTAAATACCTGCCTTATTCAGGTTGGTATTTCCATTCGATAATCATCTTTAGATGCTAATTTATTCACAAATTTTCCGTTTTGTTTTGAAGAATGGAAATTGGTGGGCAGTTTTGTGTCTGGCATTTCAGAGCATCGGAATAGTTTACGGAGATATCGGAACGTCGCCGCTTTACGTGTATTCCAGCGTTTTCACCGCCGGAATAAAGCATAACGATGATATTCTCGGAGTCCTGTCTTTGATTTTGTATACAATCACTCTCATCCCTCTCCTTAAATATGTCTTCATCGTTCTCCGGGCAAATGACAATGGAAATGGTATGTATAATTAATCCTCACCTCTTAGCAATTTCACAGTGAAAATGGCCTAAACTGTTGTAATCGTTCACCTTTGGTTTTCCATTTTATCTTTGATCACTCTTGCCCATGAACTAATAGAAGTGTGAGTCGTGCTACTTCCGTTTGGTCAGACCGTTTAGTTCACCTTTCGTTGACACTTTGAGGAGCAGAATGCCTTTTTCCTCTTCAATTAATCCAAGAATTCTTTGCAGCTTAGGAAAATGTCTTCTCGAACCGTGCAAGATGTTGTCGAGATCCGGTTGAGATTTATCACGCGTACACGGCTTGAGAAGACATTCTTCTTAATTGCAAATAATTCTAGGGTCAAATAGAAAATGACATTTTTGCCCCTTAAAATGTCAACAAATGTTAAAATTTAACGGTTTTGATAGCCATACCAGTGATTTGGAGGAAATTTCTCGAAAAGTATGTAGTGCCCATTTCAACCAACTCTCCATCATTTTTCTTTGGCTGAGCGGCATGTATTTCCACGGTGCTCGTTTTTCCAAATATGAAGCATGACTAAGTGATCTAACTCACATTGGTCCTAGTGCACAGGTGGTTTGGTAGGTCGTGGGCCAAGAAATATTGAATGTTGATGTGGGTGGAGGTTTTCAAAGAATACAAATAACGTCTGATTTTTTTTCAACTGTGTAGAGTATCTGGAATATCTAGTGAATCACAACTCAATTGCACGTTAACACTTCTGTAAATTGAGTGTTCAAAATAAAATAGAGAACTAAACGTAAACAATAACAATAGTTTGAGAGACACAAACTTTGTTTGCCCCAATAAAAATGTATACCTCTTTTCTTTTTGTCTTTGGCATTTTATATGAAAAACAAAAATGAATGTACGGAAATTTGCATTTTAAGGCCACAAGACGGAAAAGTTTGAACTTTGAAAAAGCACACATTTTGGTCTTTTCTACCCATTTCTTCCTCATAGAACATACACAGTAACTCAATGTTTTAACTCTGTATTTTTGCAGGTGGAACGTTTGCTCTGTATTCTTTGATATGTCGTTATGCAAAGGTGGGATTGATCCCTAGCGAAGAACCATCGGACCAAGATGTTTCCACATTTCAGCTAGAGCTCCCCAATGCTAAAATGCGAATGGCTTCAAAGCTCAAATCCAAGCTCGAGAACAGTCGATTCGCCAAGTTTTTCTTGCTCTTTGCCACCATGCTCGGCACATCCATGGTTATTGGCGATGGCGTCCTCACGCCCTGCATGTCAGGTACAAAAAATACGAGAGTTATAAAATTTGCACGTAAACTGCACTGATTGAATGAAATTGGATTGATGCAGTTTTATGCTGCATGTCGATTCTATTTAGAAAACTTACAAAATTTACACGTAAAATGCACTGGTTAAATGCAATCTGATTGATGTAGTTTTATACCATATGTCGATTCTATCCAACAAACTTACAAAATTCGCATGTAAAATTATAAAATTGCACGTAAAGTTATAAAATTTGCACGTAAACAACACTGAATAAGGTTGAATGAAATTGGATTGATGCAGTTTTTTGCTGCATGTCGGTTCTATTCAGAAAACTTACAAAATTTGCACGTAAACTGCACTGGTTAAATGCAATATGATTGATGAAGTTTTATACCATATGTCGATTCTATCCAGTAAACTTACGAAATTTGCACGTAAAATTATAAGATTGCATGCACGTAAAGTTATAAAATTTGCACGTAAACTGCACTGAATAAGGTTGAATGAAATTTGATTGATGCAGTTTTATCGGCTGTTGGAGGGATCAAGGAAGCCACTGATGCCATGACAGAAGGTGCGGAAACTGTTGTATTTGAAGTATAAATCTTGTTTCTATACATACATAGTAGTCGAATTTGCACATACTGTATGATTTTTTTGTTGCAGGGAGGATTGTATGGATTTCAGTAGCTATTTTGGTGTGTCTATTCTCCTTTCAGAGATTGGGGACAGACAAAGTTGGCTACACTTTTGCTCCCATACTGCTAATTTGGTTCGCTTTCATTGCCGCGATAGGCCTTTTTAACTTCTTCAAGTACGATCCATCTGTTTTGAAAGCTATAAATCCTGCCTACATTGTAACCTACTTTAAGAGGAACAAAAAAGATGCATGGATTTCGCTTGGAGGCGTAGTTTTGGCAATAACAGGTAGTGCCTGTTCTTTTCGACTGATCTGATCTAACCTGAACTGAATTGAACGTGTGCTGAATCCTATATCTCGTATGTTTGTAGGAACCGAAGCATTGTTTGCAGATGTTGGCCATTTCAGCGTTCGATCCATACAAATAAGCATGTGTACCGTGACTTATCCCGCGCTGATATTAGCCTACATGGGACAAGCTTCATTTCTGCGAAAGCACAACCTCGACGTCTCAGACACTTTCTACAAGTCCATTCCTGGTACAAATGTCTGAAATCTGTCGTTTGTAGTGCATTGTAAGCCTATTCTAGTACATTGGAGCTAATTGGGCACGGATTCTGATTTCAGGACCAATGTATTGGCCTATGTTTGTGGTTGCTGTAATGGCTGCAATCATTGCTAGCCAGGCTATGATATCAGGGACTTTCTCCATCATCCAACAATCGCTTTCGCTTGGATGCTTTCCTCGGGTGAAGATCGCGCATACTTCCGCGAAGTATGAAGGTCAAGTTTATATACCTGAAATCAACTACCTTTTGATGTTAGCTTGCATTGCTGTAACCCTGGGGTTCAGAACTACGCAAAAAATCGGAAATGCATATGGTATCGCGGTAGTTTTCGTGATGACGCTAACCTCGGCCTTTCTCGTGCTGATCATGGTCATGATTTGGAAAACCAACGTTGTTCTTGTGGTTTGTTATGTCCTGATCATTGGTTCAGTGGAGATTCTTTACCTAAGCTCGGTTCTCTACAAGTTTGATCAAGGCGGTTACTTGCCATTAGCCTTTGCCATGGTTTTGATGTCCGTTATGTTTGTTTGGAACCATGTTTACCGGAAGAAGTACTACTTCGAGCTTGACAACAAGGTTTCACCCGAGAAATTCAAGGAAATCGTCGTGCATACAAACCCTAACACAATGCCTGGCCTCGCGATCTTCTACTCCGAGCTTGTTCATGGCATCCCCCCAATTTTCAGCCACTATGTGATGAACGTGCCCGCGTTACACTCTGTGCTGGTGTTTGTCTCCATCAAATCGCTCCCGATCACCAAGGTCCCGGCTGAGGAGCGGTTCCTCTTCAGACGGGTCCAGCCTGATGACCTCAACGTGTATCGCTGCGTGGTGAGATACGGGTACACGGATGTTCGCGCAGAGGAGGAGCCATTCGAGAACTTGTTGGTGGAGAAGTTGAAAGATTTTGTGAGGAGGGATTTCATGTTTTGTGAAAATGGTGAGGATTTGATGAAGAAAGTGGAGTTGGAGGAGGCAATGGTGAGAGATGTTGGGATGATTGATAGGGCTTGGAAAGATGGAGTTGTGCATTTGGTTGGAGAACATGAAGTGGTTGCATTCAAAGGGGCTAGCATTTGGAAGAAAATAGTGATAGATTATGCCTATAACTTCATGAAAAGGAACTTGAGGCAAAGCAATAAGGTGTTTGATATTCCTCATAAGAGAATGGTCAAGGTAGGAATGACCTATGAGTTGTAAACATGTAAGATGTGTGGTGTAGGGTGTGTTTAATATGTGCAAATAATCAAAATGATGTCATTATGTAATAAGTAGAATGACGTTTTGTAGAAAATGACACTGTTATGTCTCATGGATGTAGCACTTAAGCACCGTTCTCCTGAATTTATCTGTATTTAATTTAATACAGAAAGAATTTAATTTAAAAATGTATAGGTTAATTTAGTCATTTAATATATATTTCTTAGTTTAGTTTAGTTGAGTTATGTTCAACTTGGGAGAAAAAATCCTTATTGGAGATCACTTTTTCCTAATTACCTTAGCTGTGCAATATAGTAATTACGAGAAGTTTTTAAAAATATAAAATTATATTTAAAATCTCATGGCCGTGAAGAGGATCTGGGCCATGAACTACAATTTAATCTAAATGGCCCATATTACTCCCCATTTATATTCCTGGCTTAAGGCATGTAAAATATGCATTTAGTACATTTGAAACATAAAATTAGTCTTAACAAGCAAAAATAAAATAAAATGTCATAAAAAAAAGAAGAAGTGTGGGGTAGAATTGGTTTAGGTTAGAGGCAGGATTACTTTGGAGCTAAAGTAAAGGGGAACAATTGATAGACAAGCCATGGGTTTAGGGGATTTTAATTCCCCTTTAAACTTTGAAGACAGAAATGGAGGTAATGAGGTGGAAGCAAAAGAAACAGAAGAATTAATACTCCTCCTCTATGTCCCTTTTTTCTAACATTTTTTCAAGGCATGTATGACCATCGATAACTTTTGTTACACACGATAATAAATTATAAAATTTTACTTTTAAAAAAGTGCACGTTACGGAGAATCCAAAGACATCTCACATAATGTTCATTACTGTGTACAACAGAAGTTATCGATGGTCAAACATGCCATGAAAAAATGGCGGGTCAAAGGGGGCATAAATAGAGAACCAGAGGGTGTGTGGAATGGATGGAGAAACTGCATGATTCTTATTGTGAGATTATAAAACAGACATAATGTAAGATAATTTCCCTTTGCAGATGAAAATACAGGGTAAAAAGGAGAAGGCAGTGAAAGTATTTAAATTCTTTAACATGTGGGCTTTGTCTCCAATGTTCAAGGATGTGGTAAAGCTGTATGGAGGGAGAACAAAGTTGTTAATTTGCAGGATATGTTCCCAGTTCTTAAGAGAATGCAGAAATCCTTATCATAAAATATATAAGTCTTTATTATGGTGCAATGAAATCACATCAATGACACATCTCATCAATGATGAACATTACAATATATAGGGCTACAAACTAAAGTCTAACTGGAATAGGAATCCAAGTCTATAAGGAAATTACCATCTATAACTAATTCTATAAGGTAACAACCATTTATAACCTGTTCTGCAAGGAAAGAGTTTCTATTTCCTTAACCCCTTAAGTATGCTGAATAAGAGGGAATTCTCAGAAGTAGGGAAGGGAGCCCAAGTGGCAGTTGAAAAATGGAAAATGGCACAGGAAAAACTTAATGAAGATTCAGGAAGTGCAAAAAAGATGAGGATTGAAATGAAAACCAGAAAAGAAGCAGACAGACTACTGGAAGCTGAGTATACTGTCTTCAGCAGAAATAAAAAATACTATGGATAAGGGAGGGAGACACACCAATAAGTAGATTCTATAATGGAGAAATTGTGAAGAATCAGAAGCTGATAGAAGATCATTTGGTGAAGTATTACCTAATCTGATTTGCCCAAATCTGAGTGCCTTTGTAAAAGGTAGACATTTGGCCCATAATTTGTTGCTAACACATGAACTTTTGCAGAAATATCCAATGAAGGGAATGAAGAAGAGCTGTGTAATGCAGGTTGATGGGATTAACTTGGGTTTTTTAGAAGATTGGTTGACAGAGCTGAAATTTCCAAATCTGATGGTCACCTGGATTAAGAAATGTACAATGTCCTCAACATTTTGTTTAGCTTTTAATGGCAAACAAACATAATCGTTTGAAGGAAGAAGAGGAGTCGTAGAAAATAAGAGTAATAACGTGTGATTGTATTTATGATCTCATGGTACATTATATAGTGGTACATAATACCTATACAAGCTATGTAATAGAATATAATTACAATTACAAGTAATATTTACATTCCTTAATACTCCTTCTCAAGTTAGAGCATGGGGATCAGAAATAACTTGCCAAGTAATGAATGAAACTGGTTACATCCGAGAGCTTTGGTAAACAAGTCCGCAGGTTGATCAGTTGTGCGGATATGATAGAATAACAATAGTGCTAGATTGCACAAGATCCCGACCAAAATGACAATCAACTTCAATATGTTTCGTACGTTTATGGAACACTGGATTTTCCGCAGTATGAAGAGCAGATTGACTGTCACAAAACAAACGCATAGGAGGAGTGTGTGCAACCCCCAAGTCTTTAAGCAAAGACTTAAGCTATAACAACTCACAACCGGTAACAGACATAGCACGATACTCCGCTTCAGCAGAAGATCGAGAAACTGTAGGTTGCTTCTTAGTCTTCCAGGAAACCGGAGAATCGCCAATCATAAAAAAGTATCCGGAAAGAGAACGCCGGGTAATAAGGCAAGTAGCCCAGTTGGAATCACAGTAAGCAGTCAACTGTAACGCACTACGGGAAGAGAGAAATAAACCTTGACCAGGATGACTCTTCAAGATAAAATGTCCATGGCATATGACTCTTCAAGAAATAAACCTTGACCAGGATTACTCTCCGGTGTTCTAGCAATCTCTATACCCAAGAAATAATTAAGCGAACTAAGATCTTTCATGTGAAAACAAGAGCTCAAGTATTTCTTGAATTCAGAGATGAGTGACGAAGAACTACTAGCAATAACCAAATCATCCACATAAACTGGTACATGCAAAGATAGTGAACCACGGGAAAATGCAAATCGAGAGTAATCTGCTTTACTCTGAACAAAGCCTGAGCTAGTTTTGCAAACCAATTGTGAGGAGTCTGACGAAGACCATAAAGAGATTTCTAAAGGCGACATACCTATCCAAGTGGTGCAGGATAGCCTGGTAGAGGTCGCATGGAAACCTCTTCATGCAGATCACCATGCAGGAAAGCATTATGCACATCCATCTAATGCAGTTCCCAACCACGAATAACTGCAACAGACAAGAATAGACGAACTAAACTCATCTTCCCAACTGGAGTAAATGTCTCAGTATAGTCAATCCTTTCAACTTGGCGATTCCTGAGAACTAGGCGTGCTTTATGATTCCTGAGAACAGGCTTCCAGGTATGAAGAAGGTTGGCGATTGCGGATACTCTGTCGGAGAGGAGGCAACTCGGCGGCTGGAGGCAATGCCAAATTAACTGGAAAAGCAACTGGCGGAGCGGGCAAAGGCAGGTGGCGGATGAAACTATCCTGTGCCGGAGATGCCACATCAGGCGGCAGAGTAGAAGGTGAGGCCAACGCTGGCGGCGCGTGGACTATGGGTGCCAGCGGAGCGTGATGCGTGTGCGACAGTGGCTTCCCGGGCTGTACATCGTCTGGCTGGACTGGCAAAGTGGTCCAGGGATCTGGGCTAGTCAGCATATTCAAGTGCAAAGTCGAAGCAGCGGCTGGCGGTAGAGGCGCAGCGGTGGGAACAACTTTGACGGCGGCGGAGGTGGTGCCAGCGGCGAGGTAGTGCCGCCGCCAGGATCCACTGATGAGGCTGATGTCGGAGCTTCCACATACAGGAATTGATCTTAAAAAAATTGGCATCCCGACTATTGAAGAAAGTACGGGATTCCAGGTCATAAAGGCGATAGTTTTTTTTTTCGGCAGGATAACCAAGAAATAAACATCGCCGACTTCTTTGTGCAAGCTTGTCACGGTATCTAGGAATGTATGCAACAAAACACAAGCATCCAAAAATATTCAAAGGTGTGTAATTTGGAGCTCATCCATAGAGCATCTCAAAGGGAGTACGACCATTGAGATGCTTTGTCGGTGTCCGATTAATCAGGTAAGCAGCAATAAGAGCACATTCTCCCCAAAAATCAACTGACAGATTAGCTTGAAAACACAAGGCACGTGCCACATTTAGGAGGGGGCGATGCTTACGTTCAACACGACCGTTCTGCTCTATCCTCCTTGCTCTTTGTTTTGTGTATGGAGTATTTCACAAGATTGATGGCATGGAGCTATAAGGAAAAAAATAATTGAGTACCATCAAAGATGTAAGAAAGTGGGGATTCACTCTTTAGTTTTTGCAGATGATGTACTAGTTTTTTGTGCAACAAACAAGGATTCTATTTCTGGGGTGCAGAAATGTTTAAGTGATTTTATGGAGGTATCCGGCTTAGCTATCAGAGCAAGAAAGTCTTAGGCTATTCCACTACTGCTCATACCAAGGCCATGAAGAGGAACAATGTCTTAGGCTACTCAGAGATATCATGAATGGATGACAGTTGTCAGTATGTTCCAACACGAGCAATATTCAAAGAGCCAGACTAGTCAGAAAAGTATGGATTCCTAAACAAAATACTGTATGTCTTGTAGCTCACACGTCTCTCATTGCACACTCTAGAGACTCTTGGTACTTTGATAGTGGCTATTCTAGACATATAAAAGGAACTCCAGAATACTTGAACAACATCAAACCATACGATGGTGGATTTGTTACTTTTGGTGATGAAAAGAAGAGTCGTACGGTTGGAAAAGGAGAACTCTAGATAGTGGGATTTCCCAGGTTTGAAAATGTTCTACTGGTCGAAGATATAAATGCAAACTTCCTGAGTATCAGTCAATTGTGCAATGAAGATATGACTGTTGAGTTCCAAATGGATAGGTGTATTGTGAAGCATGGAGAAAACAAGGTACTGTCAGGAGCACGATCGTCAGACACCTGCTATTTCCTGGAACAAGAAGTGAAGTGTTTAAGTTCTAATGAGAATGAAGGTACTTTGTGGCATCGAAAGCTTGGACACATAAATTACAAGATCTTGGTAAAAATTGCTAATGCCAAAGCAGTACGAGGTATGCCTATTCTTACACATCAAAAAGGTATTGTGTGTGGACCATGCCAACAAGGTAAACATATTCGATCTCCTCACTCTTCTGTTCAATATATTACTACCTCACAAAATCTTGAATTAATTGGTCTAGAACACTCCTAGTATTACTGGGAAAAAGTATATTTTTGTCTGTGTTGATGATTTTTCTAGATATACATGGGTAGCCTTTCTCAAGAAAAATTAGATGCAGTGGATGTCTTCAAGAGTTTGGTGATTAAGATACAAACCAAGAAAGGGAGTCACGTTGGAAAGATTGAGAGAATCCGTAGTGATCATGGGAGAGAATTTGAAAACTCTCAGTTCAGTGATTTCTGTGATGAACTTGGCATACAACATGAGTTCTATGCTCCCATCACTCCTCAGAAAAATGGGATTGTAGAAAGGAAGAACAAAACCTTACAGGAGATGACTCGAGTCATGTTGGCAGAAAAGGGTATTCACAAGAAATGGTGGGCAGAAGCCATCAACACAACATGTTATACCATCAATAGGGTATATCGAAAATCATTTACAAGCAAGACATCGTATGAAATTTGGAAAGAGAGAAAGCCAAATGTGGCATACTTTCATGTGTTTGGGAGCAAGTGCTATGTACTCAGTGACAGAGATCAGCTAGGAAAATTTGACAATCGCAGTGATGAAGGAGTATTTTTGGGGTATTTAGCAAATAGTTGTGCATATAAAGTTTTTAATTTCCACACTAACACCCTCATGGAGTCAATCAATGTGATTTTTGACGATTCTGATAATAAGCAAGGGTAAGGAAAAGGGGAGGATGAAGTTGTTTCATCAACATTAGAAATTCCGACCAGTTAGCATGTCGATATTAGAACATTCCAACTTTCAAATAGTCCAGATGCATCTGTTGAAAGTGATGTTGGAACATCAGCTCCAGATGCCCCATCTCATGTTCCAACACAGGCTGAACCTGAACAAAGTGCAAAACGAACTCGAACTCTACCACGAGTTAATTACATGGAGCTTGCTGGATTATAATGCTTCATCTCACTGATTGAGCCGAAGAACTATAAGGAAGCTCTGCTTGATGAGTACTGGATTACAGCAATGTAGGAAGAACTTGAACAACTTGCAAGAAATGATGTATGATACCTCACTCCTCGACCAAAAGGGGTAAACATCATTGGTACTAAGTGTATCTTAAAAATCAAGTCTGATGTTGATGGTCAAATCACTCATAATAAGGCTAGATTAGTGGCACAGGGATACACTCAAGTAGAAGGTGTTGATTTTGATGAAACATTTGCACCGTTTGCCAGGTTAGAATCCATTCTCATCTTGCTTGCTATTTCATGCTCTATGAATTTCACATTGTACTAGATGGACGTGAAAAATGCCTTTCTAAATGGAATAGTAAATAAAGAGGTCTATATTGAACAGCCTAAAAGATTTGAGGATCTGTATCATCTCAATCACGTGTATAGACTCAAAAAGGCTCTGTGTGGGTTGAAACATGCACAAAGGGCATGGTATGAATAACTGACTACCTTTCTTATTCAGAAAGGTTCTCGTCGAGGGGGAGTAGATCACACCCTATTTGTGCTTACCAGGTCATCAAAGTTTTTCATTGCTCAAATTTATGTAGATGACATTGTTTTTGGCTCTACCTCATTATATATGGTATAGGATTTTGTAAGTCTCATGCAGGATGAGTTCTAAATAAGCATGGTCGGTGAACTTACCTACTTCCTAGGATTCCAGGTCAAGCAACAAAAGAGTGGGATGTTCATAAATTAAAGCAAATACGCCATGAATTTAGTGAAATGCTTTGGATTGGGCAATTCTCGATCAGTGAGAACTCCTATGGGTGCTACAGACAAATTAGTGAAGGATGAGAAAAATGTCTCATTTGTTCAGAAATTGTATAGAAATATGATCGGGAGTCTTCTATATCTCACAGCTAGTCGACCAGATATATGTTTCAGTGTTGGAGTGTGTGCAAGATTTCAGGCAAATCCAAAGGAATCCCATTTGACTGCAGTAAAGAGGATTTTTCGATATATTAGTGGAACTTCTGAGTATGGTTTTTGGTATTCTAAAACTCAAGATTAAGATCTTTTTGGCTACGGTGATTCAGATTGGGGTGAAAATGTAGATGATCGAAAAACACAACTGGTGGATGTTTCTCTATTGGCACAAATTTGGTCTCTTGGTACAGTAAGAAACAGAATTCTATATCCTTGTCATCCGCTGAAGATGAATATTTAGCTACCGAAAGTTGTTGTGCGCAATTGTTATGGATGAAGCAAATGATGAAAGACTACGTGATTCATCAAGAAACTCTAAAGATTTTATGCGATAACAAGAGTGCTATAGATATATCCTAGAATCCAGTCTAGCACTCTCAAAAAAAGTACATTGATATAAGACATTACTTTATTCGAGATCTTGTAGAAAGAAGGGAAGTCACTGTGGTTTATGTTCCAACATCAGAAAAATTTGCAGATATTTTCACAAAACCCCAGGATTCAGCCACATTTGAACTTCTCAGACAACACTTAGATGTTTGTCATATTTGAGGTATTTTTGCCTAATGCTTTTCTAGATATAAATATTACTGTTTATTTTTTTCTGCGTACAGAGAAATTTTTAAACAATGGAAAAGAAGTAATTTGGAAAGAATTGATGCACGTTGGAATATGGTAAGTGGAATATGAAGATAGAGAAAAGGGGACAAAGTGGCGGCTGGTAATTATGACATTGGAAAGGGAAAAAAAAGGTTGAGAGTTTGAGGAAGGAAAGTAAATATTTTAAAATTTTCACCTTCCCTTCTCTGTTTCATATTCCCTCTTTTACCAAACTTCCTCCTGAAATTTTTGCCGCTTCTGAGAGTGTGACTCAAGGTAAAACTCTCCAGCCTACAACTTAAACTCAACATGGATTCTCCACTCACAAGTTAAAAATTTCTAGACTCTCTATGTTGAATAAGTGCCAGACCTTCAAGATGGAGAAAAACAAGAAATTCCAAATGTTTTTTGGTGAACTGGAGATGATGGTTGAAATACCAGAGAGCTATTTGATTGAAGAATGGAATGGTATGGAAGAATCTGAGATTGAAGTGGTTCGGTCACTAGCAGTGAAGCCCGTCACGACCAAATCTGAGAAAGTGAAAATCAAGGTATTTTGGGAGAAAAAACTTTACTTTCAATGGTCAAAATTTTAAATCTCTAGAGGATTGTATGACTCGTTACCTAGAGAAAGAAGAGGGTATATTTAAGAGGATACAAGTCAATGTTTGGGTATGTGAATGGGGTGAATCTGTTTCAGATATAGAAAACAGATGTTGGGGGTATTACGAAAATCGAAACTGGAACCCCAAGTTGAAAGAGTTGGCATGCGTAAAGTATGAGGGTAAGAAGGTTATGTGTGTCTATACTACTGCATCGTTGCTAAAATAAGTGAAGTTGAGGGAAGTAAAGAACTAGCCTAAAAGGTGAAGAACTCTGAGCTCTGTGAGTTACAAAGCTGTACAGGTGTATGATCCTATGGTTAGCCAGAATCTTGAAAAACTTAGGGGTTTGGCTTTGGATAGTGAGAAGGAAACAAATGTTGAAGAAAGGAGTGATGATGATGTTCCAACACAGGATGCAAGAGATACACAGGAAGCTGAAGTTGAGGAAGACATGGATGTTAATTTTGGAGGAGAATATGTCATTCAGTCCCTAGAGAAGGAAGTAGGCGCAGAGGAAGAAAGGGCTAAGACTGGATGTGCTCAGGAAGATGCATTGGACGAGCCAGATTTGAATCCCGAGATGGAGATAAGGGAGAAAGAAATAAAAACACTACTGGAGATGATGTTCCAACATTGAAACAGTCTGCTGCAGCAACTGAAGAACCATGCCTTGATGATGTTCCATCATCAGGCCAGGAGAAAGATGATGTTCCAACACAGGAAGTAAGTGTTGAAGATTTAACCTTTTTCCAGTGATGAAGTACTTGATGAGTTTGTGTAGACTCAGTCAAGAAGACCAAAGACAAGAGCCCTGCAAAAGGAGAATGAACAACCAAAGCAGAAGAAGAAACAAACTATTACGTGTCAAAGCTTTAAACCCGGTATTTCTGTTGAGGAAACTCTGAGTTCAAATTTTTTTTATGAAGGATGTCTGAAGAGTGGTAAGGATATCTGCAAAAAGAGACTGATAGATGAACGTACTATTGATCTGGTGGCTTATAATGAGTGTGGGTTCAGTGAATTTCTGATATATTTAGGGTTTACAAAGGCAGGTTCGGCATACAAGCCATACAACTAAACTTTGGTACAGGATTTCTACTCAAATTTAATGGTAGGAAATTTGGATCCTGAATCACCCTGGTACAATAGAGTATATGTTAAAGGGAACGTAGTTAAATTTTCTGAAGAAAAGATCAATAAGTTGTTGGGACTACCAGCACCTGGATTTGGATCAATATTTCCAGAAGATTTTAATGTATCCCTTGATCAGATATCGACTGAGATTACAGGAGGATATCAGACTGAGTGGCCTTGTCAAGGTAATGCTGCAACATCAAGTCTGAGTACCATGTACTTCTGTCTTTTCCAGGTTGCTATTAACTTGTGGCTACCATTCTCTAACACCATTGCTATAACCTGAGATATGCCAATGGTAATGTATTGTATTGGCACAAAATCTCCTATGAATCTTGGCCTCCTTGTCCAAGCTAACATATTGGAGAATGCTAGTTATGCAAGGGCTAAAAACTCTTTGCCATATCCTTGTATTATCTCTGATGTGCTAAAAGGAGAAAAGGTGAAGGCACAAGAGGATGATGTCATTGTTGTAGTGGTACCTCTGAAGCCTAACAATAAGACTTTCAATTTGAGAAGTGTGAAAGATTTTTTGTGGAAGCCATCACAGGGTGGATGCTCAGATCAGAAAGGAAAAGAGGCCAAGAAGACTACTGTGAAAGCTAAGATTACAGCCTTACAGGTTCAAATTGTTTCACTGGAAGAGGAATTAAAGGGGTTGGATTCAAAGGATGATGTCCATGATTCCAACACTGAAGAAGTTGAGGACTGATAGGCCTATATTAGTGATTTGTTTTTTTGGATATTTGGCATGTTTTATGGCCCCAAGGGAGAGTATTTTGGGTTTTTTGGGTTTTCTAGCTTTCTGGCTTTCTTAAACTGGATTTCTTTTGTTTTGTGTTAATCCCAGCTAGAAGCTAAGGGTTTTTGTGTTTCTCGGATTTCTAGTACTTGCATGTTTTTTTGGTGGTTGAATATAATAACTAAGTACTGATGTGATTTGATGTTCCAAAATGGATGTTGAGGGTCTATATTTTTTATGCTAATGGATTCAGGGGGAGCCAAAACATTTTTTCTCAGCTTATGTTCCAACATCCACATGTGGATTGCTTGAGGTCTTTATTGCAAAATCGGTGTTGAAAGTCCAAAAGATTGATGAGTCCACAAAATACCAAAGGGGGAGATTGTAAAGTCCAAAATGGGTTATATGGAATTTGTGACGATGTTTTGTAACATCAATGAAAGTTTCATGATGGAAGAAGGATTTCATGAAAGGAAGAATCCGAGAAAGTCTAATCTCATTCAATCCTTATTGATTTGCTGAATATTTCATCCCCCATATTTGTGGGATTTGATTAAGATCTATAGAGTTGGAAGAAGGAAGGAGTTAAGTTATAGAAAAGAAATGGAACGAGATATTCTGAATCCCTTACTTCAAGGGATTAGATTTTCTAAATCCTATCTTCATCAAGATTTTATTAATACGAAAATATTGTGAAGATAGTGTTGTATTCACACAGATAACTGAGATGTGCAGAAGGGCTATATATGGCGAACATTACTGGCTAAGCTAGTTACGTAATTATAGAGAAAAATCTGCAATCAAAGTTTTTGCTTTCATCAAAGTAGCGCAGAGCCGTATATTGGTGTTTCAACATGATCAGCGTTGTTTGATCTCAAAGTTCAAAATGAAAGCCTTAATTCCTCAGGAGGAGGAGATCCAGCGTCGACGTAGCTCGAGGTCAGAGGGAGTTTGATCAAGGCGGATCGGTAACTAGGAGAGCTAGTAGAATTCATGAGTTGAATTAGAAAAGATAAGTATTGTGTATAATGCATCTTGTACTACCTTTCTAATTAATGGATTCATTCTGTACTGGGCCAGGCCCCACAGATGTAGGTGGTGTTTCACGAACTGCGTAACCAATTTTGTGTGTTCTTAAAGTTTTAATTTACTTACAAACTTGGTTAATTAAGTGATGTTGGAACACGGTAATCACAATTGAAGTAATTAGGTAAAACCAAATTTCAAGAATAAGTCAGATTACTGATTAGATTATGATTAGTATAATTAGAGTTCTTTCCTTATTTTACCCTTATTGTACTCTCTCTATATTCAGTCATCAATAATAAAATTACTTACGACAAACCATTCTCTCATGGTATCAGAGCCTTTTCTTCTGATCCAAAAACTAAAACCCTTGCCTCCCTTCTATTTTTTTCCTCTCGGCCGTCGCCGCCTCTTTCAAATCCAGTGGTCTCTTGTGGCCGCGTCCTCCTCTCCAGGTGCGTCCTCCTCTTCCAGATCTAGCGTCCTCCTCTTCTAGATCCAGCGTCCTGCTCTCCCTCATAGCTCAAGAAAAACTCTCCTACAACACTCCGCTCCAGATAATGCAGATCAAACTCACTCCATCAAATTATCTTCTCTAGAAGCGTCAAGCAGGTTATGTCCTTTGTTTTCAAGGTCTTTATGGATTTATCGACGACACCAACGCCCGTCAGACCCTTCCTCCACTACCGTCACCAGCCACCTATGCTTTCACACTTCAATCTCATATAGCCGGTAGCCAGGTTGATCCCAAGGCTGCGTATTTGAAAGCAAAGGAGGAGTATGATCAATGGGTCGATGAAGATCAACGTCTCTCTAGTCTCCTGTACACTTCTCTCTCCGCTGAAGTTTTGGTGAAACTCTCAGATTGTGCCACTTCCAAAGATATCTGGGATAATCTTGCTCTCATCTATGAGAACAGCAGTGCCTCCATCGTTCTTCGTCTTCGCGCAGATGCGCATGGTATCCATAAGTCTGGTACTGTTCATGAACTTCATCTCAAATTTAAGAAGATTTTTGAACAACTGTCTATCATGGGTAATCCGGTTTCGAATGTTGATCAAATTGTCTGGTTTTTTTACTGCTCTTGGTTATGAGTATAATGATTTTTTTTGCTTCTTTGATTATTTTTTTTCCAACTCCGTTATATGCGGATGTTCTTTCTCCTGCCCAAAACTACAAGGATTTTTTCCTGAATTTACGGGGACATTCAGGACTAGCCGCATGACAGGTTGCGTTCTAGACCAGTGACGCATCTCAAGCCAACCGCGCGTGGCCTTCACATGGTGGCCACGGTGGCCGATTCGGTGGTAGGCATGGCGGTTGACAATCCATCTCTAGTTCTCAGGTGGCTTATCGCAGTTGCCCTCACTATTCCTGGTGCGGACGGCTCGGTCATTATGCTTCGACACCATATGCAGGCATGGATTGGTCTTCTAACAAGTACTCATTTGGCAGAAACTCATCCCTCTTCTCAGCAGTCCGATACTTCTTCTTGACTGTCAGATTGGTACCATGATTCTGGCGCAACCAGTCATATGGTATCCTCTGCCTCAGGCCTAGACAGTGTCACTCCTTATACTAGTAAATCTCATATTCTTGTTGGTAATGGTGCTCCTGTTATGATATCTCACATTGGTGATTCCAAAGTTTCTGAGAACTTACATTTTTCTAATGTTCTGGTTGTGCCTGATATTACTAAGAATTTATTGTGTATTAGTCAGTTTACCTGAGATATTGGTGTACTAATTACATTTGATGATCTGAACTTTGTTATTTAGAACAAAGTAACCAGGGCCATCGTTGGCCGAGGGCATAGTGAGGACGGACTGTATGTTTTAGACCAGGCAGATGCAATATTTGTTTAATTTTTAAAGTAGAATAAGAGTCGAACTTTATATGAGTAGTGGCATGCACGCCTTGGTTATGTTCCTAGTGCAGTGATTACTAGTTTACATGAGTCTGGTTTACTTTTAGTTTCTTCTTTGTTGCCTAAACCGCATACCTACGGCCCTTGTGTTATGGTGAAAGGTCAACAGTTGGCTTTTGTTGAGAGCCCTAAACGTGCTGAACATGTTCTTGATTTAATACATTGTGATTTATGGGGTCCCTTCCCAATTTTATTTGGCAATGGTTTTTGCGTACTATGCATTATTTATGGATGATTTTTCAAGATTTACTTAGATGTACCCCCTTCGTCGCAAATCAGATTTTGTTGACACTTATTTGCAGTTTGAGGCACTTGTTGAAAATCAATTTTCAGCAAATATTAAAGTTTTTCAGAGTGATGGTGGCACTAAATTTTTGAATATTAGACTCCGATCTCATTTTGCAATGAAAGGTATCCATCATCAGGTTTCCTGTCCATCTACTTCGAAGCAAAATGGGCACGCAGAACGCAAGCATCGCCATGTTGTTGAGATGGGTCTCACGATGCTCTTTCACTCACACCTTCCAATTTCCCGTTGGTATGATGCGTTCACCACTGCTGTCTACATTATCAACCAGTTGCCTACTCCGGTGCTGCAGGGATCGACACCTTATGGTCTGCTCTATCGCCGAGATTCCATATATGGTAACTTTCATCCTTTTGGTTGCCGGGTTTTCCCTTTGTTTGTCCATTTGCTGATCATAATTTGTCTCCTCTAAGTATTCCATGTATATTTATTGGTCACAGCTCGCAGTACAAGAGTTTTGGTGCCTCGACACTTCTACTGGAAAGGTTTATGTTACTCGCCATGCTCGGTTTGAAGAGACTTATTTTCCTCTTTCTCTCGCTTCAGGAACTGGGCCTCTCTCTTCAGGTTTGGATGTCTCAGCTTTTATTGCTCCAAATCTTGTGACAGCATCGTCGCCAGCCTCGACTCCACTGCCTCGGTTCCATTTTCCTGATGATGAGTCATCTCGGCCATTTACGAGCTTAACCGCACTCAGTACCCAATTATGTGATCAGCCATAATGATGCATTGGCATCGCCCGTATCTAGCCGTCGTGATCATGCATCGACCTTGCTCGTGCCCAACTATGATCGCTCTATGGCCTCGCCCACGTCCAGCTTCTCCTCGGCCTTGCCCCATGCCAATATCACGGGCACACCCCACGCTCTAGCCTGCACAACCCCGATCTCCTCCTATGAAAATGCCACGACCACAGGCTATGATGGCACCACGATCACGACTCCAGGATCTCCTCGTGATGGCGCCCCAGCCACAACTCTGGTCCTCTTCCGTGTTAGATCCATGACCACGGGCTGTGAGGATGCCACAGTTACGTCCCCGGGCTCTTCTCGTGATAGTGCCCCAATAATAGCCCGGTCACCCGTGATAGCACCACAGTCACTGACCCTCCTCGTGTCTTTGTCTCGGCCATGCCCCAGGTCTCGGGTACTCCGCGTCTAGGGGCTTCTTGCATGGTTACTCGTTATTCCATTGGGGTTATTCAGCAACGAGATTACTCAGATATTCATGCTTATGGTTTTCTTGTGGCTCTTCTTGCATAGAAAGAGCCAACTAATTATCGTTTTACACTTTAGGATCCTTCTTGGGATTCTGCCATGGATGAGGAGATGGCAGCTCTTCGTTGTCAGCATACTTGGGATCTTGTTCCATGCCCTCCGGACGTCAACGTTGTTGGATCCAAATGGGTTTATCGATTGAAGTACAAACCATATGGTTCGGTTGATCGCTATAAGGCGTGCTTGGTAGCTTAGAGTTTCTCTCAGATTCCCGATTTAGACTTTGACCACACTTTCAGTCCTGTGGTTAAGGCTTCTATAGTTCAGACAGTTCTTGTTATTGTGACATGCGTGTCTGGTTTCTTCATCAGTTGGACGTAAAGAATGCCTTCCTCAACGGTGTTCTTGATTCTCCGATCTTTATGGTGCAACCTGTTGGCTATAAGGATCATGCTCATCCAGACTATGTTTGTCATCTCCGCAAGGCCATTTATGGTCTGAAGTAGGCGCCTCGAGCATGGTTTCAATGTTTTAGTGCCTACCTCCTGAAGCTTGATTCTGTTGCAGTTCTTCTGATACTTCTTTATTTGTGCTATCTCGTGGCTCGTCATTGTTTTATCTGTTGGTCTATATTGATGATATCATTTTGGTTGGGAATGATTCCACACTCATTTGGCAGTTCATTGATTGCACCCATCAGGAGTTTGCTATTAAGGATTCGGGTGCCTTACACTACTTTCTTAGCTTGGAGGTCCCGCCCACTGCCTCATACTTCTTCTAGGTCAAGAGAAGTATACTCGGGATATTCTTTCTCGGGCTGGTATGTCAGACGCGATTCCAGTCTCTATGACATTCCTGCCAAATTCTCAGCTTCACAGCAATACGAATCCCCAATTCAGGAATCTGACGTTGTATTGCTCTCTGGTTGGTGCTTTCCAGTATTTGACCATCACTTGTCCGGACTTAGCATTTGCACTTAATTCTGTTAGCTAGTATCTTCAGAACCCTTGGGAGGATAATTTTTCGGCTGTCACTCGGATTCTCCACTATGTTTGAGGGACTCTACATTTTGGCCTCAGTTTTCGTGCAACCTCTGCTCTGGAGGTGCTCGGTTGTTTTGATGCAGATTGGGCCAGGTGTTTGGAGACTCGTTGTTCTACTTATGGCCATGCTGTCTTCTTAGGCGGCAACTTGGTTTCTTGGAGTGCGAAGAAACAACCCACTGTATCCTGTTCCAGCACTGAGTCGGAGTATCGTGCTTTGGCCAACACTGCCTCCGAGGTCATCTGGATGATTCATTTGCTTCATGATCTTCATGTTCCTCTTTCTGGTGCGCCTCTCCTGCTTTGCGACAACAACAATGCGATCTTCTTGGCTCAGAATCTGGTGGTGCACAAGCGGGTTAAGCACATCGACATTGATTATCATTTTGTTCGCAAGTTGGTTTCTTCGGGCAAAGCTTCATGTTGCTCATGTTCCTACGTCTCAACAGATTGTGGACATCTTCACTAAGGGTCTCTCTCGTTCCTTGTTTGAGTTCAGGTCCAAGCTTTGCGTCTATGAGAATCCGACGTTTCGCTTGAGGGGGTGTGTATTAGTATAAATCAGAATAGTGATTAGATTATGATTAGTATGATTAGATTTCTTTCCTTATTTTACCTCTATTGTACTCTCTATATATTCAGTCATCAATAATACAATTATTTACGACAAATCATTCTCTCAATTACGTTCACAATGATTGATTTTGCATAGAATATTCAATATAGAAGTATGGTCTGAGTGGATGTCTGGCGTAAGTTGCATTAACGCATATGGGTGGAGGTGGACTATAGGAAACACATCTGCAATTTCCATAAATCTATACAATTTGTTCCATATAAAATATATATAGGTGTTGAATAGATCGGAAAATATTTCATCAAATCTGTACTTAATAACTCTCAGTTTTTGTTTAAATCCTGAGGTATGAAGAGCCCAATAAAATCACTCACATCCATCATCAGTGGATGTTTAACTTTAAAGAGAAAGAACTGAATTGAAAATAAGTCTATTAAAAATAGATATAATACAACTAAATTAAGCTAAATTTCATCGAGTCATATAAAATACAATAGTTTAGTTGTCAATCAAACAATGAGAAGCAGAAGATATGTGGTTATTAATTTAGTTGACAAAAACATTGACTATGAAATTTACTAAGAAGCATCAATATTCTACAAAATGAAGAAATCTAGTTTACCTAGATCCTTTAATAAGAGGAAATTTTATTGTCCTCATATCAACCAGTCAACCTTTCAATTTCACAATAAAAAAGTCAAATTTCCTAGACAATCAACTTCTCAGGTTCAACCAAACAACCTGTAAAATAAAACCAACAATCTAGGAGCTAGCAGCTTCTCAATTCAGAAGTAATTAAATCATCACCCAATAATTCAGCAAACTGAAGTTCATAACCATATATTAGTATTTAAACAGGAAAAAAAATTATTTAAACCCCTAATTAATACATTTTCAAAAAAAAAACCTAATTAATACACACATCTCCCCTAAATTGTGATCACCAATCCATGACTCCATGAATTCAAATCTTTCTGATCCCATTTCCAAGAGAAAAAGAAAGAGCCAACCAAAAAGAAAAAGGACCAAAATGGAAAGAAGAAAAAAAAACTTACATGAACGACCACTCAAGGAGATCATAAACAGCCTTTAATCAATTAAAACCCCTGGAATCATAAGAATCTCTATTCTCATCCCAGAAATTCAACGATTTTCTCGAATTGAACCCCCTTGATTCATCATCTTCATCAAGATTATTACCACCAGAACTCATAACATTGTTACTCATGTAATTACCAGTCTTGTTCTGATTAGCCGCCGCCTTTTCCCCCTCCAAATCCCTAAACTTGTTCAAGTACCTCTTCAATGGCTCGGCCCCAGAGCCCAGCAAATGTCGTCTCCATTTACCGTCTTCCTCTTCTCCCTGTGACACTTATCCGAGGCCTCTCCAGTGACGAAGCTGATGAATTCCGACGCGCATTCTTGCATGGTTTCCTTGCCCTCTTTTGAGATCTTGGCGTTCGTGGGGAGGATCTGTTTCATGATCCGCCCCACGTTCGCGATCGGGAGCAGCCGGTCCTGCTCCTTGTAGGGCCCGGACCGGCTGCCCCCGTCGTCGCTGCCGTTGGTGGGGTAGCAGAAGAGGGCTTCTTCGGAAGCTGATCTGTGATCTGTGGAGTTGTCTGCCATTGTTATAAGTATTGGGTGTGTCTATAAAGAGGAAGGGTTGAAAACAAAATTAAGGGCTCAAACCTCTAAAACAAAGACACGTTGCTCTCTTCTGTCTTAACTTGCCTCTTTTATAGATTTATCCATGCTTTCCCATGTGCCTTTAATTAAAAATGGCTAGGGCAAAGCCTAATTAATTAGTAGTTTATTAGGATATTTAAATTAGGTACTATATTCTTTTTAGCCGGTCCTAATGAATTTAAATAAATATAAATATACTTAACTGAATGGAACTGAACTACAAATGAGTTCGGTAGAATAAAGCTTGATCAGTTCTGTAATTAGAGTTGTGATTTGAATAATAGAGTCTAGAAAATATTCACCAATTTTTATACATTTTTGGACTTCTTATGTGTGCATTATTTTATGAATATAGGACATATTGAACATTTTGAGAAAATCGGCTGCAATAAAAATTATCAAACCTACGTGGGTATTTGTTGTGATTTTTATCAGGGCTAAAATTAGTATAATTAACATCAGTTAAGCATGATCCATACTTATACTGATGCGTGAAATTTAGTTTTACCGAATTATCTTAATTATTACTGCTATATTCCAATATAACTTATCTATTCAAGTACATAATAAAGTAAAGCATAAATACACGAGACTTGGTTACGCATTTCGGTGAAATCCACATACATCTGCGGGGTCTGGCCCAGTTCAGAATGAATCCACTAATCAGAAAGATACAGTACAAAGTACACCATACAAATATACTTATCTATCTAATTATGTCGTGTGGATTCTGCAAGCTCCCCTTGCTACTAATCCGCCTTGATCAGACTCCCTCTGACCTCGAAACCCATTGACGTTGGATCTCCTCCCCCAAGGAATTAAGGTATACAATTCTGAACTTTGAACGGCATGTCACATATGTTGAAACATATAAATACTGGCTCTGCAAGACTCTCAGAAAGATAGAAAATCCGTGTGCAGATTTTCGCAATTAAGTTCATAAGAGTAATGCAGCTGTGATGTCCCCTTTTAAAGTCCATGAGCAAATCAGAACTCCCCATGATTATCTCTATAATATTCCTATTTCTTATCTGCTTCTGAAGAATATCCAAATCCCATAAATAAATGAATTTTCCTTATCTCAAATATCCCACAATATTCCATAAATCAATTTCCATATTTGTAGGAATTTTCCATAAACTTGTGCTTCTATCACCGCCTAGAATAACAATCGCAGAATATACAAGCTTCCATATCCTAAGACAATCACAATATTATGTTCTATAGCAAAATCCTCTAGGTTGTGGTTGTTGTCCGTATGTTCCAACATGAAGCGTTTTTCGTTTCCAAATTAGTTCACAAACTGCCAATTAAATAATCAATGAAAATCACTTGACTTTACAATGTGTGATAAGATCCTCCCTGTCAAGTGGTTTTTATTTTTACCGCAAGCAAGTTAATATCCCTAAGGGTGATGTTACAGTTTTATTGGATCTCTAATTTGTACGTAATAGTACAGAAGACAGTTTCGTTAACATATAATTTAGATATTCTTAGTATATGTTAACTATTGCTAAAGTTTAGTTAAGTTGAATGCCAATTTCACCCATTGTAATCGTTGTTGGGTGTTTAGACCAACATCTTTGAATGACTGATTTTTATTTTTTTTAAAAGAGAAAACATCAGTTAAGAATTTTTATTCTTGTATTGTTAGAGTAATTAAGGTTGCCAATAGTTATTAATAGGAGAACGCGCGCAATATAAATTCTTTAACAAACATGAAGTTTTAAATATATTTAGAGTTATGTGCTCATATAACCCCATGTTTTGAGGGTTTGTGCTAATATAACCCTGTGAAGTTGGAAAGTGCTATTGTAACCCTGTGTTTTGCTAGAATGTGCTAATATAACCATGGAGGACTGAATTTGGTCGGAAATACATGAAATGACTATTATACCCTATTTTTAAAAAATAAAATAAAATAATGTAAAAGGACAATTATGCCCTCATTGTCTATTAACCACAACAAAAATCCTCTTTCTTCTCCTTCCTCGATTCCATTTTCTTCTCTCTTTTTCTTCGTCCTCGATTCCTTTCTGGTGGGGATTGGTCCTGGCTCGGATCTTTTTGCGATGGGGTTTGGGTTGGGCTGGCCGCCGGTGCTCATTGCCCGGTGGCGGGATGGGCTCATTTGCCATTACGGTGGGGCTAGGGTTTAATTTGTGGTTGGGGAAGAGCTGTGGGGACAAGGTTTATCTTTGATTGGTGGTGGTGCTCAAGGGGGATGAGGAGGGCGAGAGCGACGATGGGTACGGTGGCGGCGACGGTGGAGTCTTTGTTTTTCAATTCGTGTTTCTAAGTTTTTCAATTTCTGTGTTTGTTTGAGTTTTGATTTGTGATTCTTTGTTGATCAGTGAGGCGATGTTGATTGGTGATTTGTGATTTTCTGTGTTTCTGGCGGCGGTAATGGCAGCGCAGTGGTGATGGCAGCAACGATGGTGGCAGCGCTATGGAACGGTGGTGGTGGTGGTGGAGCAGCGGTGAAGCGGCACTGATGGTGGTGGTGGTGGAGCGGCGGCGGTGGTGGTTAAGCGGTGGCATGGTGGTGGCGGCAGCGCAGTGGTGATGGCGGCAGCGATGGTGGTGGTGGTGGTGCTTCTGGAGATGAATGCTAGGGTATTTTAGTCTAAAGATTTGCAATTTGAATGCTAGGGTATTTTAGTCTAAAGATTTGTAATTTGAATGCTAGTGGTAGTTTAGTCTTTTTAATTTTGGTCAACGCCAGAAATTACTAAGTCAACTCCAAAATAGTGTCAAAAGGTTATATCGGCACTTCTGATGCAAAACACAGGGCTACAATAGCACTTTTCAACTTCATAGGGTCATATTAGCAAAAACCTTCAAAACATATGGTCATTTCAGTATTTTGCCCTTATATTTTAAGACCAACTTAGGTCGTGTCCTCTTCAACTTATTATTTTTAGTTCAATTTAGGATTGTTCCGTTCATTTCGGCTAAAATAAGCTAGTGACAACCTGGCCTAAGACTCTATTCTTTTCAATTTTAATTGTAATTCATTTTAGTTCAATTCATTCAATTTAATTTAATTTAACCTAATTTAATTCAATTTAGTTAATTTAAGGAACTAGTCCTCACATCAACAGTGATAGCTGCTTAATGAAAATGCTCCTTATTAAATGAATTTCACTTAAAATTTATCACTGTGAATATTCTCAAGTAAGAAACTACTCCTTAGTAAGAACAATTAGCTGTTTAATAAGAAGACTCTAAGAAAAATATACTCCATCGTCCCAGTAAAAATTGCGTATTTACTTTTTCACGGTTTTCAATGATCATGATATTTGACCATCAATATCTCTAGCTACATATAACAATTTTGCATAAAAAATTAATATTTAAAAAATAGATATCAAGACGAATCTAACAATATCGCACGTGACATTTTTATTATATGTATATTGATTAATATTTATGGTCAAAGTTTACCTACTTTAATTTGAAAAACGTAAATGTGTCATTTTTTCTGTGACAAAGAGTATTTAAAAGATTAACAATTATTGTGTGAAGAGTACCCATCATGTATAGTTGACTATTTACAACTTTTTGGGGGATTTCAGGGATGCATACCAATTAGTTAATTACTAAAATTCTACTGGTCATATTTTTTAGTCTTAAATCATGTACTTCTGGTAATTAATTAGTAGAGAGTTATGATCATTTTCTTAAAATTTGCTTAAATTTGTCTCTTGAAAGATAGTCTTTTCATAAGTTATGGAAATACCAAGGTTTAAAGTGTAAATTAGAAGAAATGAAGACAAAAATTTTGAGTTGCATAAATCGAGTTATAAACTTTATAATTACTACATGTTGCATAATAAATTATTAATATTGCAACTAAGACCTTATACTTTTATTATTATAATTAAACCTTCCCTAAACCTATGGAGAGACAGACTTTTCCCCAGACTTTCCCAACTTGCTTAATATGACTTCCTAAATAATTATAAATCGGTTAATATGTTATGTGGCTGAATAAAAGATTCTTGCACATTTACATGTAGTCAATCAAAATTGGCAGGCAAAATTCCAGTCATTTGAACGCATGTTACGAGTTAGGTCACTTTTCCTAAGCATTTTGAACAAGATTTTTATCTTGGTTTTCCCACATTATTTAACTTATTTGTTCCAAGCCCCCAAAACCCTAAAAAAAATGAAAAAGTCTATATCTACCTATCTTCTTCTTAGTTCTTCCTCAAATTTCCAGATCTCTAATACAATATAAATGGTCCCCCCCCTTCTTTACGCACCCCATTAACTAAGTCATCAGTCTCTCTCTAATGATCTTAATAAGTATGGTTAAAACTCATTAAATAATCTAGCAAGTTTTAAAATTTGTGGTTGATAAGCGTACACGAATGCGTGTTTGACTGTCCGTGATACAGCGAATTGTACCCAACTAAACCTAAAAAGTATCATTGGTTGGGGATGATGATCAAGTTCAAGATGCATAATAGGATGACATGATTGAGTACTAATCTTATTTAGTTTGTGTTTAGATGTTTCATCACTATAATTCTTCATTTCATAATAAATAATTCCAAAAAAGTTTTTAAGAACTATGCCATGCTAACCTTTTTCAAGCTAGCTAGTTTATCACTATGAATCAGACAATATTAATATGTATGTATATCAGTAAATAATTATTTTGAAAAAAAAGTGAACCCTAATTATCTAATTAGACACACACATTAACAGAAGTATATGACAACATTAATATGCCTAATTGCCTAGTCATGGTGGGGTTAATTTAGAGACAGCTCTCTTCCCTGAACTCCGGACTAGCTATTGTATTATATACTACTTAATTTCTTTTTTTAAAAATCATTCATTCTAATCTCAGATGTTGGAAAAAATGACCAACAACAATTACAATATGTGGAATTGATATCCAACTTAACTAGCCTCTAGCAATAATCAATCTATTGCAAGGATATTCAAATTACATCTCAACCAGACTGATCGTCTATACCATTACAGATCAGATATCCAAATAAAAAACTATGATATCGCCCTCGGGGATATTAACTCGCTTTCCACAAAAATTATGACCACTTGGCGAAGAGGAGCATATCATCATCAATACACTACGCCAATCAGAGATCTACAACAGCTGTAACACCACTTGATCTTGATCCAAAACTTGATCTATATTGTCCAAATTGTAAACACCTTGAATAATACAGATTGAGAACATGACTTTTGATAGAGAAACGTAAACAAAATTACGAATACACTATCTGTAAAACCATATCGTACAAAACACATGTCGAATCGACATGAATAATTAAATTGAATAATCATCATAAACGCATCAATCTAATCTATCAGATCGAAAAACAATATTAATATATAAAAATAAATCCACACATATTCGATAATAAAAACATCAAAAGAAAATCAATTAAAATAACAATTATATCATGGAAAGATGAGAAAAAGAAGATAGAGAACTTCGACTTAGGGTTGGCGAGAGCTTGCCAATTGAGATGTGTGGTGCACAATCATTGCATTAAACAATATGAAATAAATAGGATATGTAAACTATTTAAATTAGACAAGAAAAAAAATAGCTGATAGTGATTAATTATAACTTAATTAGTCCAGAATGATTATGTATTGTGATATGATATATATCCATGAAAGCATCCAGTAGCTAGTGACCATTGGTCCTAATTAATTAATGGCAAAGTATTGGAAAAGATGGTGTTTTCATACGGTTATGGAAAAATGTTCTATAATTAGAATAATAAAAGGTAAAATATCTAAATTATAATATTAAAATTTTATTATGCAACATGTAGTAGTAATAAAGTTTATAATCCGATCGATCATGCAACTCGATTTCATGACTTATGGAAAGACCGTCTTTCAAGAGACTGACTCTTAATTAATTAATTAATCAACTAATTAAATGATTAATAATCATTTGTCCCAATTTAAGCTGCACTTTTACCATTTGCAGTCAACACTATCAAACTTTGACTACATATTTAAATAAATATATAAATAATAGTATTATCATACTATTGTTGGATTCGTCGTATTAAATAGTTTGTAAATATCATTTTTTATTTAACATTATTATACATAGTTAAACATATGAACAATCAAACATGTTTGTTAAATATGGTGAAAAAGATTCTGTACAATTTAACATGATGAACGGAGCATATGTCATCATCCGAGAGTGCTTATTGACGAAGAGTTGCGACACTCACAGTAAGAAAGTGACCTGTTAAGGTTAAGTTCAGTTGCTCTGGCAGCATATACTAGACAACACTCGAATGAAAATTTAATATATAATATATAATTTAATTTATAATTTAATTTATAATTTAAATAAATAAATAATTATTATATTTTAATGTGATCATTTCGTTGAATGATATGCTTGCATACATGAGAACTATACGATGCATTATTTAAAATAAATTAATATATTTATTAGGAAAAGTCTCAGGAAATGCGGCATTTTCATAAGCTTATCAATAGTTCCTTGGACATAAACCTTAAATGTTGTAATTTTTTTATAAAATTCAAATATTGTATTTTATAAGTTAAAACAAGTAATAATGTATATTTAAAGGTGAAAATATAAAAAATATGATATAAAAAATATTTTCAAAAATTTTAAATTTTGTATGTAATTTAAAAAATGCAGTATATAAGGTAAGAAATAAGTGGTCTGTCCATAAGCTTATGGACAGGTCGCTTGTCAGGAGACCTACTCTATTTATTAATACTACAAAAATTTCTAAAAAAGAATAACATAAAATGAAAATAAAAATACAACATAATTTACACTCATGCAATGCACAATTTAAAATAAGTAACTATAATTATTAACATTTTATCATATTTATAAATTATAAGTAAAATTTAAATTAATTTACTATTTATTTATAATTAGTTAAATATTTTTATATTTACATGAAAATAAACTATATTTTTTTGTAGAGATGGAAGATAAATTTTATATAGAAATACTGTAAAAAAATAAATAATATATCAATTATTTATATGGAATAGGCAAAGGCAGAGAGACCGAGGGGAGGAAGATGGAAGGTAGGTTAAAGAAGAAGAGGAGGAGACATTTTCAATTTAGTAGAATAATATAGACAAATTCAACTTTTAAAGTAGTGAATCAATTAAATGAGGCTAGCTGATGTGTCAAATTTTGAAAGTGTCACTTGTTAAAGAGTGGGTCCCCTGACAGGCGGCATGTTCATAAGGTTATGGACATGCCATTTGTTTCTTACATTATACACTGTATTTCTTAAATTACATACAAAATTTAAAATTTTTGAAAATATTTTTTTATATCATATATTTTCATATTTTCACCTTCAAATACATATTATTACTTGTTTTAACTTATAAAAGGCAATATTTAAATTTATAAAAAATTACAATATTTAAGTCAAATGCCCCTGAGGACTGTCCATAAGCTTATGTAAAGGCAGTCTTTCCTGAGACTTTCCCCTTGTTAAAATTGTATGAAAGTTGATCTGGTTAAATGTGGATGTGACAATTAATCAAAAAGTTACTATTTTATTATAGAGTCTGTCTCTTGAAAGACGGTCTTTCCATAAGTTATGGAAAGACCAAGGTTTAAAGTGTAAATTAGAAGAAATGAAGATAAAATTTTTGGGTTGCTTGAACCGGGTTATAAATTTTATAACTACTATATGTTGCATGCTAAAATTTTAATATTGCAACTAAGACCATTTACCTTTTATTATTCTAATTAAACTCCGTCTTTCCATAAGTCTATGGAAAGACCGTCTTTCCCAAGACTTTGCCTTTATTATATAGTATAGATTATGGTTTTCTAATGCAGTTTAATTAACACCAAAAAAAATTTTTGGGGTACGGGAGATAACGGAAATCGCATTCAGTGTCGAACAAAATCATTGCGAAAAATACTTAAATTTATCGTTAAAACTCTTTAGTGATGATAGATGCGTCATTAGTGAGTTTTAAC
Source organism: Rubia yunnanensis (assembly GCA_037428765.1). Taxonomy (NCBI): domain Eukaryota; kingdom Viridiplantae; phylum Streptophyta; class Magnoliopsida; order Gentianales; family Rubiaceae; genus Rubia; species Rubia yunnanensis. The sequence goes on from CM075062.1 coordinate 630,825, forward strand.
CGTCTAAATCTTAATTAGTGACAACGTACGTTTTGTGAGGAAAACTTGTTGCCAGTAGTAAATTTAATTAACTAATTTAAAAAATAATTGAAACTTATCGAAATTCACAAATAAGATCACTTCTGTAATAGTTTATTACATTTGATAAAACCAAAACAATAATGCACTTTCTTTACAATAAAAGGATAGTACTACATTCGTCCCAGCTATTTTTACAGAGAGAAAGAGAAAGTATTTTTTAGGATCTATTATTTTATTTATCTTTGCCTATGTATTGTGAGGTACCTTGACTTATTTTTTTCATTTAATTTTAACATAAATAATAAATAAAAGCTGACCAAAAAAAGAAACAAAATAAAAAATACAAAAATAGCCGAAACGTCCCAAAGAAGAAAAAGTGCAAAAATACCAGGGACGGATGTCCATACTATATTTCACAGAATCTTTTTTACGATCTTCAAGAAATATTTTTGACCGTTAATGTATTTAACTACGTATAATAATAGCAAATTTTAAAAAGTTAATAGTTAGAAACTACTTGTTACGACGAATTCAACAATATCACATACGGTAATATTATTATTTATATATTTATTTAAAAATATGTTCAATGTTTGATAGTGTTAGTTTGGAACAGATAGAGTAAATGGAATAAGAGTAATGAGCTCAGCTCACATGTTAAAATGAGTTATCGGTGAAGGCATTCTATAATGAGTCATGGAAATATATTTGTATTGTAGTGATAGGATAGTAAAAAGATAGTCTTTAAATTACCAAAAATGAAAGCAATTTTTTTATGAGTTTTGGAAAAACATCCTTTTCATTAATAAATATATTGAAGAGCATCATCCACGCCAATCAACTTTTAAAAAATTTCAATCAAAAGTTGTACAAAATATTTTTTTACAAAAATGTCTTAAACAAAGAACAATATTTGATTATGACCACTTGGCCAGAATTTACTTTACTTTTACCTAACCCAGAATTTCTATTGGAGCAAAAACCCTAATTAATCACGTAACATGGATAATGGGTGTGGTCCTGGAGCATTGGACAGACTGATTAAACCAACTTTGATTCTCCAAATTCTTTATTATTTATTGAAAGAAAGCACCACTAACGAGTGGTGATCGAATAATTACAAAGAGGAAGAATAATTATTGTACGGTAAAAATGATTTTTTTACTCCTCTACCCGTTTAAAATTAACATTTCAACTTTAAGCACGAAAAATAGGCAAATTTTTGGGAAACATCATATTTTTTCATAGATTTATAAAAAGATGGATTTAATTAGAATAATAATAGTTAAAATATTTTAGTTACAATATTAAAAGTTTATTATGCAAGCTAGTTATAAAGTTTATAACCCGAATAATTCAACTCAAAAATTTTATCTTCATTTCTTATAATTTGCAGTTTAAAGATTGGTCTTCCATAAGCCATGAAAAGACCGTCTTTCAAGAGACGGACTCCAAAAATTAATATGAAATTGAATGAATAAAGAAAATTAAATAGAATGAATAAAAAGAAAAATAAGCTAGTGAATAAAAGTAAAATATATTTGCTATAAACAAAAATGTAAAACTTGACAAATTTTTTTTTGTACATTGGACAAACTTAATCAAATAAATAAAGTACAATTAGTTAAATTTAAACCCTCTTTTTTCCTCGAACTAGTTTTTAACTTGAATATATTAAGACGTTGACAGGAGGAATGTAGGTAAGAATTCAGTCTACATGGAGATAGAACTCAAACTACAAGCGCACCTACAAGTGCATGCACTTACATATAAAAAAAAATCAAACTAATAATCTCCTCCTCATCAGTTTAAGATGACAAAGTACTGGGAATACGGTCATTCCATAGGGTTATGGAAAGACATGGTTTAATTAAAATAATAAAAGGTAAAAGATCTAAGTTGTAATATTAAAAATTTATTATGCAACGTTATCTTCATTTCTTCTAATTTACACTTTAAACATTGATTTTTCCATGATTTATGAAAATACCGTCATTCAAGAGACGGACTCTTAGATAATTCCATTAATGAAAGTATTTTTAAAACTAATGATCTCCTTCTCATCAATTGAACATACTAATTACATTAATGTGGCAGCTTTAGGTTGTGATCCTAACCCATAACTATTGGGTAATATGCAGATATAACTTTATATGTTGAGGAAAGTGCAGATATAACCCTATATGTTGAGGAAAGTGCAGATATAACCCTATATGTTGAGGAAAGTACAAATATAACCCTGCGTTATTTTTTAGTGCAAATATAACCCTATCTATTACACACAAGTGCAAATATAACCCTAAAGACACTATTCCGGCATTGACTGGCCATTTCCGACCATTGACTGACCATAAATGACCAAAATGCTTTTCTAACCTAATACAAAATTTTAAAAGACAAAAATACCCCCACCACTAATCCACCACCAATCCACCTGTACCCCGCCACCACCTAAGCCCATCCCCGCCACCACCTGAGCCTCGCCCGCCACCACCTGAGCCCATCCCCGCCACCACTTGATCCCCGCCCGCCACCACCTGAGCCCATCCCCACCATCACTTGAGCCCCACCCGCTACCACCAGAGCCCATTCCCGCCACCACCAGAGCCCCGCCCGCCACCACCTGAGCCCATCTCCGCCACCACCTGAACCCGCCACCCATACTCACCACTTCTCCCTCACCCATGCCTCCGCTTAGATCTCTGTCTCGCCCCTACCTCAGCCCCGCACCTCTAACCACCACCTCCGACCGGTCACCTAACTCCGTCGTCACTCGACGCCACCCGCCACACCTAGCGCCACCACCTGCCCCGAACCCTAGCGCCACCTTGCGCCACCCCACCATAGTGCCACCTCCTCGACACATCCCCAAACTTCTCGCCACCAACCCCAAACTCCTCGCCATCGCCACATCCTCCTCTGCCCTAGCCCCGCTTCCACCATCGCCAAACCCCGAATCCACAACACCACAATTGCCATGCCCTAGCCCCGAATCCACAACACCACCGGTGAAGCCCTAGCCGCGAGCTCTCTACCACCACCATCTACAGATGGGAATCAAGAGGAAGAATTAGAAGTGGAAGAACATTGTGGAGGGAAGAAGAAACAGCGGCATGAAAGAGAAAAGGAAAGAGCGGAAGGAAAGAGAAAAGGAGAAAAGGAGAATGGAGTGGAAGGAAAGAGAAAAGGGGGTATTAATGCAAATGGGGGTAATATTGTCATTTGAGAAATGGAGGTTTTTCCAGTTTTTTAAAAAAAACCATTAGGGGCAAATCGGTCATTTCACAGTATTTCGGCCTCAAACTGGCTAAAAAGATTATATTTGCACATAACCTGAATAGATATGGTTATATTTGCACTTTCGAATAGCGCAGAGTTAAATCTGCACTTTCTTCAATTATATAGGGTTATATCTGCACTTTTTTCATAACTATAACTAATCAATATAGTCTTTCTATAGCTCACATCATTTAGCTCACACATTGTAGGGTGTGCTCCCACAAATAAATTAATTTTCAAATTGAAGTCCACATGCCATATTGATAGTCTGTTACTAGACTCGCGCCTCCTTCGTACGTATTCATTGGGTTGCATCCAGGGGCTGGACTAGGAATTTTATATAGGGGGCCAAAATTATATTAATTTTTTTTGAATCAACCATTAAAATAAAAAAGCATAGTAAAAAATTTTTAAGGACAAAAAAATCAAAGGCTAAGGACAAAACTAGTGCTAAAGAAAATACAAAATTGATACAAATTTTAAAGTTAGAGGATATAAACACTCTAAATTACATAAATTATTAATGAAAAATAAATACCTTTCGTTGATTTTTTTTGGCCTCAATTCTTGATACCTTATTTGAAGATTTATGTTTTTTTAAATCATATCACATGTATTTATACTAGTATCTTGGTATTAAGATTAAAACCAAATCTTAATTTGAATCATATTGAATAAAACTTGCGTATACCTTTAAAAACTCAGGTTTTACCTTTATGAAAATTATTTTCAATAACAGAAATAATCGGAATCAAAATAATACAAATATATGGGTATTAATTGGAATCCAGATAATTTTTACCTTTAGTATTAACATGTAGAGAAAGTCTCATGAAAGGCGGCCTTTTCATAAGTTTATTGACAGTCCTCAGGGGCATTTGTCTTAAATATTGTAAGTTGTTATAAAATTTAAATATTGCATTTTATAAGTTAAAACAAATAATAATATGTATTTGAAGGTGAAAATATAAAAATATATAATATAAAAAAATATTTTCAAATATTTTCAAAAATTTTAAATATTGTATGTAATTTAAGAAATGCAGTGTATAAGGTAAGAAATAAGTGATCTGTCCATAAGCTTATGGACAGGCCGCATGTCAGGAGACCCACTCTAACATGTATAACTTGGACAGTACAAAAACTTCCGTATAATGGGATAAAACCAAATATTAATTGTAGATATTCAAAGATAAAAAATATTTTAAAATATTTTTCAAGCATAATTTTGATAAATATTAAAGTTAAAATAAGATAAGAAGGAATACTATTTCTTGTTGAACTCTAAAATTAAAACAAAGAAGTACAAGGCACAACTTTTTTTACCAAATAGGCAAAGTCTTGGGAAAGACAGTATTTTCATACGCTTAGGGAAAGACGGGGTTTAATTAGAATAATAAAAGGTAAAAGGTTTTAGTTGCAATATTAAAAATTTATTATGTAACGTGTAGTAGTTATAAAGTTTATGACCCAATTGATGCAACCCAAAATTTTTATCTCCATCTCTTCTAATTTACAGTTTAAACATTCAAGAGACAGACTCAACAAATAAAAACACAAGAAAAATACAAAATACTAATGGTAGAAAAAAAAAGTTGGCTGGGACCAGGCACCCCCTGGTTCCCCCTATGTTCCGCCACTAGTTGCATCAACTCTATGGTTTTGGAGAGACAATAGCGGGTTAATCCCAACGTGTTGCCACAACTCCGTAGTTCTAGTATTGAGTACCTTTTTGTAGGTTGACGCGTGATTTCTCCAATCAATGACGGGGAAGAACCTAAATCTCGCCGGAGTCGCAAACCAACAATACACTTGGAAAATAAAAACATAAAAAAAAAACTACATACAAGATTAACCTAAGCCTTGCTTTCATCCAGGGAAGTCATGCTACAACGCAAATCTTCTATAGCCCAAAAGTAGGTATCACCTAGGGAACAATGCCCTCCAAACCCACCGCAGATGTGGTACCACAGGCCTGTGAGAGCTCCGTTGTATGCCCGAACCTCTATTCGACAAATACAAACTACCGAAGAAACACCCATTTTCCTATTTTTCAAGGGGTTAGACCATGTACCTACCATAAGATTACCTATTTTGACTGTTGCCCACAACACAACACCAATATTGACAAAGTCCTCCACCTATTCACAATCACATCATCTCTCCTCTGTGGCCGCCATGAGGCTGTTGTGGCAACAACCGACCACGAAGGATATTTTTTGTACGACGAGACTACGCGTGGAGTGGGGATAGATTTTAGGAATGGGCTAAAAGAAAAAAATACGTTGGATGTGCTTTGGACCTAGATTCCCGTAGGGCCGAGGTAAGGAAGGTGCAGTGTTGTCAATGATAACCGCAGTTGACCGGTCAAAACCCTTTTGACCGGCCAGACACAATGAACCGTGCACCCCTTTTCTTTTAAACTCGTTGGCCGACCATTTTCTCCACCGAGCACTTTTCTCTCTCGGCTAGCACGTCCATCTCTAGCACTAAGATCTCTTTTGTTGGTCGGCACAAAAGTCCTCCATTGTTCTTCTCCGGTGAAGCACACCTGCGCGTGACATGTTCATGTCGCGCGATTCTCCAATCGGCTAAGTGGCTCATCGCGTTGGGGTCCACTTGGAGGGAACTTGAGAAACCAGATTCGAGCGTCGCATCAAAAAAATAGATAAATACTAAATTAAAATGGATAAACATCAAATCAAATACAATTAAAAGATATAGTTAAACGTTAAATAAAAATATATAAGCGCCAAACAAAAATACCAAAATGTGGCACTGATATCGGAAATATTCAATATCAAAATTTTAGTACTCCCTTTGTCCCAACTCTATTTGCGCTTATACCTTTTTGACAATGTTCTCTATAGAAGTTTGATCGCATATTTGAATAGGTGTATGAACAACAATATTATCGTATGTGATATTGTTCAATTCGTTGTAACAAGTAGTTTCTAACACTACTGGAAAATAGGTACTATGGGACCGGTCGGAAACCTGCAGGCATCAAGAACCGGTGCGGAAACCCATTTATGGCACCGGTATTGTGACATAATTCTAAAATACCGATGCTGACATCTATTACCAGCACCGCTTTATTGAAACTGGTGCCATACATAATAGATAGCATTGGTATCTGAATTAGTTATAGCACAAAATAATTAATTTCACGCAAAAAATGGAGGGAAACTAATAACACCGGTGCTTATAATAGTAACGTTAGCGGTACTGTAGAAGGTTGAAAATAGAGTATGTGTTATGTTCTCTTTTAGCAACGGTTTTAACAAATGCAGCACCAGTCCTCACACCGGTGCTATGTACTTAGACAAAATATGTGGGATTATTTTTCTGGTTGAGAAGAAGATTTTTAAAAAAAAATCAATGAAAGCATCATTATGCAACTGCTTTGTTTATTTTTGTCACCGGTTTTTTGAATTATCAAAATCGGTGTCTCTGCCGGTGCTCCCCCCTTAGAATTTTTTTGGAAAGTTTTTTCTCGGGTTAGGAGAAAATGCCGAGAAAATAATTCATAGCAGCCTAAAGCAGCTACTGAAAATATGAACGTGTGTTTTCATTGATGGTACAAGGGTACAATATATAGACAGCATTTATAGAGTCAAGTAAGGAAAATGATTCTATCTAAGGTAGAATTATATCTAAGGAATTCTATCTAAGGTATATAATAATATTACAAAAAATATTCACAAAATATCTCCTACACTCCTCCTCAAGTTGGAGCATGTGGATCTCGAATGCCCAACTTGCCAAGCAAAGTCTGAAATTTCTGTCATCCAATTGTCTTCGTAAACAAATCTGTTGGTTGGCTAGCAATCCAAATATGATAAGTAACCACAACACCATACTGTATCAAATCACGAACAAAATGATAATCAATCTCAATATGCTTTGTCCTCTCATGAAAAACTGGATTGGCGGCAATATGAAGAGCAGCCTGACTATCGCAGTATAAGTGCATCGGAGTAGGATGCACCACTCCCAACGAACGAAGAACGGACTTGAGCCATAACAATTCACAACATGTGACTGCCATAGCCCGGTATTTTGCTTCAGCCAAAGACCAAGAAACAGTGGGTTGTTTCTTTGTCTTCCAAGAAACCAAAGATTCACCAATCATCACAAAATATCCAGTCAAAGATCTCCTAGTGATTGGAAAAGTGGCCCAATCGGAATAAAAAATGTTGTAAGCTGAAGAGAACTCTTAGTAGATAGAAACAAACCTTGACCAGGATGACTCTTCAAGTAATGCAGAACACGCAAAGCTGCATGCCAATGTGCCAAACGCAGTTTCCCCATGAACTGTGCCAAGGTATGGACTGAATAGCTAAGCTCCGGACGAGTGATGGTAAGGTAAATAAGCTTCCCAACAAGTTTGCGATACTGCGCAGAATCATCAAACAAATGACCATCATATTGCGCCAAATTGTGTTGTTCCATGGGAAAATCTGTGGGCTTAGCTTCCAACAAACCAGTATCAGAAAAAATATCTAAGGCATATTTCCACTGAGATAGAAACATCCCATAAGGCTGACGAGCTATCTCAATGCCTAATACTTCAGGGCACCAAGATCCTTCAAATGAAAACAAGAGCACAAATACGTTTTGAACTTGGTCATCATCTCAGGAGAGGAACCAGCAATGATAATATCATCACATAAACCAATACATGAAGAGAAACACCATCTATCAAGTAAGAAAACAAAGAGTAATCTGCCTTACTCTGAACAAACCCAAAGAGAAGGAGAGCCACTGCAAGTTTAGCAAACCAATTCCATGGAGCATGGCGTAAATCATAAAGAGGTTTGCGAAGCTTGCAAACCAACCCAGGTTCCGAAAGTGTATACTTGGGAGGTGGACACATGTACACCTCCTCCTCAAGATCACCATGCAAAAATGCATTGTGGACGTCCATCTGATGAAGATCCCAACCACGAATAGCAGCAACAGCCTATAAAAGATGAACATAACTCATCTTGGCAACAAGAGCAAATGTCTCAGTAAAGTCAGTTCCTTAAATCTAACGATTACCAAGAACAACCAAATGAGCCTTGTAACGCTCAATAGAACCATCAAACTTAAACTTAGTCCAATTAACCCACTTACAACCAATAGCCTTCTTACCAGGAGGAAGAGGAGCAAGAACCCTTGTATTATTATGCTCTAGGGAATCAATATCATTGGACATAGCCGCACACCAATGAGCATGGCGATAAGCATCAGGAAAAGTAACCAAATTAGCAACATCTGTCACTACAACCAAAAATCTAGAATGCGAAACCAAAATATTACTACAAGAAACATAACGTGTATCTGAGGACAGTGAATCCGAGGATGCAGGATCAGTAGAGGGGGGTTTTATGGAGTGAGTAGCAGTGTCGATGTAGTCTTTAAATTTAGCTGGAGACTGACAAAGACGAGTGATGGGATGACGTACAACAGATAGAGCAGGTGGAGGTGAAACAGGCACGGCAGGAACAGCCACGGACGGCTGCGGATGGAGCTTGAGAAGAGCTGGCCATGGTTCTGGGTGAAAGTGGCCTCAGTCAGCCCTGGGACAGCAGTTTCGATTGGCCCTAGTTTATGGCCAGTGGCCTCGGTCGGCCCCAGGTGAGCGTCCTCGGTCGGCCCTGGTCGATCGGTCACGGTCGGGCTTAGCTTTGCTAGTTACATTGCATCAGGACTAGGTGACTCCTCCTGGTTGAACTGCTTAGGCTCAGAGTCATAAAATTTGGCCGACAACAAGAGACCAACTGATGACGAATTGGCAGAAGCAGGCGCAAACAGGAAACAATTTACATAAAAAATTACATCTCAGCTATCAAACACAGTTTGTGACTCCAAGTCGTAAACATGCCAAGCTTTCATATCAATGGGGTAGCCAAGAAAGATGCACTTCCGATTTCTAGATGCAAATTTATCACGCAGTCGTGGAAGCTGAGAGGCAAAGCACAATGAACCAAACACACGAAGATAGCTGTAATCTGGTGCGCGACCGTACATGAAGTGATGAGATGTTCGGCCATCTAACACAGGTGTTAGTGTGCGATTGATGAGCTAAGCCTCTGTAAGAATGCATTCTCCCCAAAAATCGATAGGCAAATGAGGTTGAAAATTAAAAGCACGAGCAACATTAAGGATATGTTTGTGCTTTCGTTTCACACACCCATTTTGCTGAGGTGTGTAGACTGTGGAGGTCTCAAAACGAACACCTTTCTCCAGAAAAAAATTATCTGAGAGGCAGGAATTCAGTTCCGTTGTCTGCCCGAAGTCGTTGAATAGGTCGGCGGAACTGTGTCTGAACAAACACAAAGAACTCCTTCATCTTCAATGGTACTTGAGACTTAGAAACTAATAAATAAACCCAAACATCTCGGGAATAGTCATCAACTATGGTCAGAAATAAAAATGCTCCACTATAAGAGGATAAACCATAAGGCCCCCAAACATCACAATGAATAAGTTCAAACAAATGACTAGCCTTAGCAAAACTAACAAGGAAACTATTTCTAGACTGTTTTGTACGATGACATACTGAGCAGGGAACAAATTTATTAAAATCACTATCATGTAAAGAAATGAATGGGATAGAAGACAACACCTATGAGGACGAATGCCCAAAATGCTGATGCCATAAAGCAGACGAAGACACTGAAGCATCAACGAACAAGGGCGGCTGTGTAGACCCGGAAACTCCCAATCTGCACAACCAATAAACCCCTCTTTGTTGTTCACCCGCACCAATGACTGTCCTCGTGCTGATATCCTGTAGTACACATAATTTTTCGGTAAGAAAAACTAGACATTTTAAAGCAGCGGTTAACTTGGCAAACGATAGAAAATTGCATTGTAATGTAGGAATAAAAAGAACTCAATTCACGACAATATTTTCGAAACAAATCTTTCCAAGTTCAACAACAATTGAAGTAGAACCATCATGGAGGATAACATCAACATTTGCAGCATGCTCAATATCATGAAGAAGATCCCTGTCACCGGTCATATAATATGATGCATCGGTATCAAGAATCTAAGGTAAAGTAGTCTTACCTGACAGATTGTCAAAAGAATTTAACTTAGAAAACATGTTCAAAATTGTACTCTATTGCTCCTTGGACAGTGCCAAGCCAAAAAGGATCGATCGAATTCCGAGACTACGGCAATGGCAGCGCCCGTAGGAGGATGAGTGGTGGCGACTAGATTAATCGAATCCATTCGAACACGGGCGGAGACGATGCGTGGAGGCACGGAGCGGCACCATGCAGTGGAATGGAGCGTCCATGTGCGGTGGAATAGAGCGGTGGTTCGAGGAGGGCCGAACGGTCTGAAAACACAAAATCTTGGAGCGGTCCAGAGCGGATGAAGCGTGGAGTGAGAGCGCGATGGAGTGGGGCAGCGGTCCGGAGCGGATAGCGGCGCGGGATGAAGTGCGGAGCGGCGGTTTGGAACCACTGAGATCGCTGAGTGGTGGGATGGAGACAGAACGTGGCGGCGGCACTGGCTTCTCAGAGGTGGTGGCGGTAACTAGCAATGCAGTGGCAGATGGAGAAGAGAGGGTGGCGGCGGCGATGGTCTTTTATGAGTTAGTAAAATTTAGGGTCTCAGGATTTAGGCTCTGATACCATGAAAATATGAACGTTTTTTTCATTGATGATACAAGGGTACAATATATAGACAACATTAATAGAGTCAAATAAGGAAAATGATTCTATCTAAGGTAGAATTCTATCTAACATATAATAATATTGCAGAAGATATTCACAAAATATCTCCTACAGCTACTTTTTCTTGTTTTAGCACCGGTTTATATGCCTCATACCGGTGCTAGTAAATTTAAGTTCAGAATTTTCAACAGTTCCACGCGCAGTTAATCTTCATTTTCTAAACTCTGTAGAGGAAAATTAACCCATCTTCCCTATCGGCTGAGACTCCCAAACTCTGTGAAGGATTTAGGTGAGTTGTCTTTCAAACATTGCTTTTATATTGTACTAGATTATTGATCATGAACTCATAGCGACATTGGGACAGAGCGATGTTCTGACCAGCTCCGAATAGACATAAATGTTGGATGACGAGTCGTTTGCTAGATATTATTCATGAATTTGGATCCTCATTGTTCTTATATTGAACAATCATTTTTCTAACGATTATATTTTGGATTATGGATTGAAACAATTCTATGTTATTTTGCAGACGAAATATCGTTATTTTCCACTACTTTGAGGATTGTTATGATTTTACATTATCGTATGGTATTAAAGAGATATAATTTTCCGTTTATATTTATAAACTTTTTTGCACATTTTAGTCTAGGACCTGTATTACTGCTTTCAAGTTTATACATTAAAAAAATCAATTATTTATAATTCATATATTTAGGAAGTAAAAACAAGAATCACGTTCTTTGAATCAATGATGAAGTTGAAACTTAGTTTTGGGGAACACTGCAAATTATGTAAATGTAGCACTTGTTATCTATGATCAGCTTTGAGGATGTTCCATTCACCCAATCAAGTTTTACTCGCGTAGTTATGATCCTACAATACTCAATTGCCGTATTGAATCGCCAATTTCGTGTTTCGACAATTCCAAGATTCTTGGAGGGACATAAGTGCAAAAGGTAAAAACTTCACTTGGACATCCAAATTCAATTTCGCTTGGATGCAATCCTACATTCCTGGAAGCATATGTGAATTCGTAGAATGAATAAAAAAAATCAATTTTTGGTGTAAATAAATAACGAAGAAAACATCTCGTTCGAACTTCCTAACTTCTAAGTCATCTACAGTCAGATACTCTAACACATGTACTAGCGCTTTACCAAATTCTAATCAAGCATGACATTTTTTATAACATATATTAACCCAAGAAAACACAATGTGGTGTTATTTGGCCACTAATAAGGAGTTGTATTTAAGTTTTGGGCTACAATGTGATTTTCACAAAGTTCTGGTCGAAGGGTTTGCGGGTATCCATTGGACACAATTTCGGAACACGAGCTCTATTCAGTATTGAATTGAATATTTGTTAGCCCAGTTATGCATAAAAAATAATGGACAAAACTTCCCCCCCAGATAGGATATTTAAATGAATATTTAGAAATATTTATCTCAAATGTTAGCACCAATCAGGACTGTTAATTTACCGGTGCTCAGAAAGGTTGGATGAACTAGATGAAATAAATTGGTCTGTATTTGGGCAGGAAATTCAAATTTTAACAAAGTTAATTTCAGCACCGGTATGACTATGCACACAACACCGGTTACAAAATACCTTGCTTGGATTCTATGGCACGTCGGGAATAAGTAGCCTCAAGCAGTTGTTTTAAGCATGTTTTAGCACTGGTATGCCATTATAGCACCGGTCGGACACTCGGTGCTCCAGAGTTAGAAAAATATTTCTAAGTCTGCTCTCGGGTAGTAACAAAAACCTCTAAACAAATTTTAGCACCGGTTTTAGTAATTCATAGCACTGATTCTCGTAATTAGTGCTGCACACATCTAGATAAAATCTGAACCCTTGATTTCCTCTATGTTGATTTAATCTCAACCCTAAAAATTTGTCTATATAAACCAAATATGAAACCCTAAAGCTACTCACTCCCTCATTTGCCTCTCATCCTCTCATTCTCCTACTCCACATCTCTTCATTTCCATTGCCGCCTCCCCCTAAAGTACAAACCACATCTGCCTTCTTCCTCTTCATTACCGCTGCCACCTCCTAATCATCCGTCACCGCCCCCACCTCGCCCCTCCTCCCTACATAACCGCTATCTTCATTCTTTTTTCTAGGTTATTTTTATATATCGGTCAATGTTTTATTTTCTCTGTTTTGATTTTAGAGCATCAAATTTTCTGCATTTTTTTATTTAAACTTTTAGTTTCATATGATGAACAAAGTTATCGTTGACTATATTCTGAGATTTTAAACTCTTGTTCAAAATTCCAAGATTATCGGTATTGATTATCTTGTTCTGGAATTCATTGGATTGTATTAATTTATCTAGTCTAGTCATCTAGGTTAATTGATATTGTTCATATTTCAGTATTTATGTGTTTTACACACTAATATGTTGAAGTAACTAGAAATTCATAACTCCATGAGTGTATATTTATGATGTTTGTGTACTGTGTGACATTTTTCGCATTATGTATAACTGTTCTATAAATTGTAGGTTTTTTTGTAACTAATGTGATATATTTTATTGTGGGATGTTGATGTGTTTTTGTTTCAAATTTAAATGTTGTTGAACAACTACAATGTTTTGAATGAATGACGAGTTAGATTAAGGTTTAAAGCTCCTTTTCAGTGTTTTGATAATTTGTACTTGATGTTTAAACTGTTGAGATATTGTAGTCTACCAGGGTCATGGAAACTTAGAGTGTTTCACATTTTTTGTTTATACACTCTTTGCTTCTGTGGCCCTACAAAAGTGCTTCATTTTGACATTTTAAATGTCAAAATATGCATTAGTTAAATGGCACTGCATAGGTTGCCTTTGATTCATGTATTGCCCTTTAACTATGTAATGCTTCTTCCATTGCAAAAGGTGTAGTAACATTTGTACAACTCTGTAATTTAAATTATGGATAATTTGCAGGTGTTTTGATGATTTCTAGGTGATGTTTACACTCTAGAGATATTGCAGTCTACTCGGAGTGTTTGACATGGTTTATTTAAACACTCCTTACTTCGGTGACCCCGAGAAACTTCCTCATTTCGATATTTTGAAATCACAAGCATTAGTTAAAGGGCACTGTATAGGTTGCCTTCGATTCATGTATTTCCCTCTAACTATGTAATGCTTCTTCCATTATGAAATGTGACATAACATTTTTCCAACTCTGAAATTTAAATTGTGGAGAATTTGTAGTGTATGAGCACCGAGGATTTTGGTGTGTTTATCTGTTTGCACAATATGTATACACACCAAAAACCTTAGTACTTAAATGCTACAACATTTCGACATTTTAAATGATTTTCTATGTTAATTGTTCTTGTGAACAAGCTTAACGGAAGAAGAGTTAGTCAAAATTTAATGGAAATTGCCGTAACATTTGCTTAACTCTAAAATTTAAATTGTGGAGATTTTGCAGCATATGAGTGTCGAGGAAACATGGTGTGTTTAACATTAACACATAGTTAGTGTTAAATACATAGTCAAAACACAGTTATACACACCGTGTTTCCTCGATGCTTAAACGCTGCATAATTTCAATATTTTAAATAGTGTATTTTGCCAAATCACATGTGCACAAAGGTGCCGTAACATTTGCATAAGTCTAAAATTTAAATTGCGGAGATTTTTCAGTATATGAGCACCGTTGAAACATGGAGTGTTTAACATTAACACATAGTTAACGTTAAATGCATAGTTAAAACATAGTTATACACACCATGTTTCCACGGTGTTTGAACGCTACATAATTTTGACATTTTAAATAGTTTTCTTCAACAAATCATATTGTGTAGATGTTGCAGCCTATCAGCGCCAACTAAACATGACGTGTTTCAAAAAGTTTGTTTATACATGTCATGTTCGTTGGTGCTGTAAAACTGCTTCATTTCAACATTTTAAATGGTTTTCTATGCTAGTTGTTATTGTGAACAAGGTCAACAGAGGAAGAATTAGTTAAAGGGCACTGCATTGATTACTTTCTATTCATGTGGTGCCTTCTAACTAAGTAATGCTTCTTCCATTAAGAAAAATGCTATAACCTTTGTAGAACTTCAATATTTCAAATGTGGAGATTTTGTAGTGTATGAACACCAAGTGGATATGGTGTGTTCATCGTTAACTGTTTAACACTATGTGTTTAACATTAAACTGTGTTGATGTTAAATACATTGTTAAAACATATTTATACACACCATCTTTCCTCAGTGCTTTAATGATGCATCATTTCGACATTTAAAATTATTTTCTTCGATAACAATTAATTTGTGCAGGATAGATATTACCCCCGACAAGAGGAGCGTGTGCAGCTTGACCTTTTGTCTTCCTAACAAACCAACACTTCAGTGGATCTAGTGTATTTTCAACATGTATAATATTGGGACAAAGTTTGACCTTTTGTGTTAAGTTATATCTTGTTAATGGATTGCTTTTTTCCCACTGTAGATTCTTACATTTTGAGTATGTTCGTGATTACAATCAATTTAATTTTTCCTGGATTTTAATTCCGAGAGGGCCGAGTATAAATTTAACAAGGATACGGCCGGTGCTTAGACATCCACCCCCACAGCAACAACACCGGTAAATAAAAAACAAATCGGTGCTATTGTTTTTATCTGTCAGATTAACGGCACTAATTTATGTTAGTAACCGGTGCTGTGAAATAACCATTGAACATTAACGAGTACTCAGCATTCAGCACCGAGATATCAAAATTGGTGCTATAATATCAAATTTCTAGCACCGATTTTAATGACCGGTGCCATAGTAACTACAGCACCACCCTACTTAGGCACCGGTCGGAGGGAGGCATGAATGATCGGTGTCATAGCCCCCAGTGACCGGTGCCATAGGGCGGTGCTCCTAATAGTGTAAATATAAAATTTTTATTTCTCATTATTATATGTTAGTAAACATATCAACGACCAAACGTGTTTCTTGAAAAGCGCACCAATTCACCGTCGCTGCTCCGCCGCCTTCCGTGACCTGAACCTACAAGACAAAGCCCCTGGGGGTGTTCGGGGAGAAGAGGCTTCGACGGCCAAGTAAGCAAACAGAATTACAAGGGTGTAATTAGGAATTTATAGTTGAGTGTTTAGGGTTACATTTAGCCTTTATATAGGTAGGCAAGTAGGGCAACTGTTTTGTTTACTTGTGGATCAAAAACTTCTCCCCTAGGCTGAGCCAAAGGTCATTACCCAAAGGGTAATGTTATGGACCTAGGCCTATCGTACTTAGGCAGTTGGGCTCGGTACAGATTTACACATTATCACAGTGCAAATAGAGTTGTGACGGAGGGAGTAACAAATTAACAATATTAAAACATCAAGGCATACATTAACTAAAAATCTAATGTTTAAAAAGAAAATCCATAGTATCAGTTTTTATAGCAACACACTGAAAAACTAATACATCAATAAAAATGAAAATTATAGGTTAAATATTGAAGATTAAGATAGTATAATATCACTAAATGGTGTGAGAATTTATAAATTGTCAAAAATTTTAAAATGCAAAGACAAGATCTTACATTACAATTTAACTTTAAACAAATAATTCTAGTGAAGAAAATAATTCTGAAAAACACCACAAGATTTGGTTGGAATATTAATTACTTGAAATTAAACATTTGTTAGTAAAAGTGAGTGCATTGTGTGAATATGGGGATCCGACCCAGATTCTTGACCCTCAAAATTTTTATGACTCGAATTATTAATTCCCCAAATTGTTTGTGTCTGGCACCCCAAAAATGATATTTGCATCCACTTTTCTACTTATTCCCATATACTTTTTATAAATTATATTTGAATTTCCATCCATCAATAACACTTTATAAAAACTCCATATTAACATTGGTCGCACCAGACAGTCTCAATTCTCCATTTTCCTTACTAAATCAATGTAGATAAATGTTCATGCAAAAATGTGACAAGAATCATATGAAGTGACGGAGAAAATATATCTATTTTTCATCTTTTCATTATGATTCATTTTATCAGTTCGAACTAGGGGCGGAACCACACTGGGGATGGAGTGGGCTCCAGCCCACGCCAAGAAGAAAAGTACACTAGTTTTTATCAGCCCCTTTAATACGAAACAAAACAAAATTTCCGACCATCTCCTCATAAACATTTCCATCTTCACCCCGATTCGAACCAATTCATTAACGACCAATCTCCTCACCACTCTGTCTATGAGACTATAACTACTGAGAGGGCCGGCCTCACGATGGAGGCATATGAAGTGCTTGCCTCATGGCCCCAACTTCGCAATTATATACATTAAAACTTTTTTTTAATGTATATAGAGAGGGAAAGAGTAAATATTACATGCTTTAATTAGTTGTCTCTGGAATTTTTTCCCTCATCCCATGTGAGACCCTATTTTATAAATTTTAGATGTTAAATACTCCCTCCGTCCCATAATTATTGACTTAATTACTTTTTCACGGTCGTCAATGGTCATGTTTAACCGTCAATATTTCTAGCCACATATAACATTTTTGCATAAAAGATTGATATTTAAAAAATAGATGTTAAGAAAAATCTAACAATTTATCAAATAATATTTTTATTATCAAAATTTTCAAAATTTGACTTTAAAAAATTAAATAAGTTAATAATCTTGGGAGTGGGGAAATGTCATATTATACAGAGGGGCTTTATTTTTTTTATTTGCAAAATATTATGGCCGGCCTAGCTACTGATGGTTTGGTTTGACATCTTCTTTGGAATCAAAGAGATATTTGTCAAAAAAATAAAAATCTGTCTGAGGAATCTGAGAATTTCTAGAAAGATTCTGATTTTGGCATTGAAAATCTCTTCCGGACCTCACTGTTTACCACAACCCAAACAGTACCATGTCTTGCTTTGCTTTTGTGAGCATCTCATTTAGGCATCGGAGTTTGGGCCAATGTCTGCAAAGTCTAATGAAGCCACAACCATATCTTTAACCTTTACAGATACTCCCACTTTATCCTTCTCATTTTAATAATTTATACGCACAAACCTTTCTACTTTTAGAAAGCTTTCTAATCCTCTTTCTTTCCAATTAATTATAAAACCAAAGTACCATGGGTGGAACGGAATCAGTGCGGCCACATCGGTAAACTCTGGCGAATTTATCCAGTACTATTCTTCATATTTTTATCGGCTCCAACTCATTAAAATTGAAAAGGGTTCTATTCAAGAAGAGAATCTGCCTGCCCTGAAAGTACCTGTGTAGTTCAGCCTCCCTCCTGAATTTTGCCTTGGCTCGGCCAAGTGCTCCATTTTGCTAAATATATATAGAGAGAGTAAAGTGCATATATAATCCTACATAATTGACGAAATTACAAATATAACCTTATGATAATTGAAAGTGCAAATATAACTCTAAATATTTAGGTTATGTGCAAATATAACATTTTCCGGCAGTTTAAGGCCGAAAGTGAAAAGACTCTGTAAAAAATATTTAAAGTATAAAAAACATTGAAATTACATTTCTACCCCTAAAGCCCTCTTAATCGTTTCTTTCTCTTCTTCTCGTCTTTTCCCAGTTTCTTTTCTCTCCGTCGATTCTTTCTCTTCTTCTCATCTTACCCTCTTCGTCTTGTCATTCCCAGTATGTTTCTCATCTTCTTCGGTGGTGGCTTCGCCGGTGAGTCTTGGCGCAAGCTCTCACCGGTGGATTCATGCTGGTGGGTCTCGTCAGTGTGGTGGAGAGGGAGAATCGATGCCCTCATTGCCAGAGGGAATCGCCGGGGGAATCGAAGCCTCTTCGCCGAAGGGAATTTATGGCCTCATCGCCGGTGTGCTGGGGTTGTGGATTAATCGATTTTTTTGGTGCTTAGGTAAGCGGCACCGGAGATGGTGGCAGATGGTGGTGGTGGTTGTGTGGGTGGCGAGCGGGGAGAGGGGTTTGTAGTGGTGGTGGTGGCCGGCGCTAAGGTTTTGATAGAGGGCTGGGATGAGCCTGTGTTGGGATTGTCGGTGCCAACGGAGTTGGGGATTTGGGGTGGTGGCAAAGTGGTGTTGGGATGAATTGTCCGGCGGTGGTGGAGTTCGTGGTGGTCGTGGTGGAGGCGGGGCTAAGGCAGATGGGGAGGCGACGGTGGCAAGGAGTTTGGTGTTGGTGGCGAGGAGTTTGGGGTGGCCGGCGTTACCGATATGGCGGTGGTGGCGAGGAATTTGGGATCGCCAGCATTACTGATATGGCAGCGGTGGCGAGGAGTTTGGGGTCGGAGCGGATCACCGTGGCCTGGCTGGAGAGGGAAACGTAGCAGAGCGGGGGTTGGTGATAGCGCTGCAGGAGCTTCTGATGAACTGGGTGTGTGCGGAGGCGGCGGTGAGAGGCCAGGGCATAGGAGGCAATGCTGGTGGTGGTCGGGTGGAGACTGTGCGCTGGTGGTGGCCTGACGGTGGAGGTAGAGTGGTGGTGGAGCAACGGTGGGGCAAAGGCTATTTTCATCTTTTAGATTTTTTGTTTTGGCCCCAAGGGCATTTTAGTCATTTCTGGTTAGTCAATGACTAAAAATGGTTAGTCAATGCCGGAATATAACCTTTAGGGTTATATTTGCACTTATGTTAAGTAGTTTGGATCATATTTACACTAAAAATTATCTCATAGTTACATTTACCTTTTCTCAATTATATAGGGTTATATTTGCAGACTCCCTGTAAGACCCCAAAGGTAGAAGGAGGAATGGCCCATATAACGTTGAAAACTGGGCAAGTCATTGGGGGTTTGATGTAGTCCAGATTGTCGATTGTTTCTTTTCTATTGGGTGGGCTAAAACTGATTAATTCTACTTGATGTGCTTCCTATCCGTGTTTAAAGTTATCCCAATTCAGTTTTCCCCTCTTTGCCTATAAACTCGTGACTGGAATTAAACATAAAAAGTCATCATTCATTAAGATAAATTTGTTGCTAAACATGTTCTCTATTTTATTTCTTAAAAATGGGAGATTTAGATACGAAACAAGTTACTCCCTCTGTCCCTATAGGAGCTGCACAAAGAAAAAATGCAACTCAAAATTTCAAATAGTATTTTTTCAAGAAAATGACACACATTCATTTATGGTTTTAAAAATTGATTCAACATATTATCTCTAATGGCCGGTGTTCTTCACCTTTGCTATTAACAAAGGTTTCACCATTATAGAATATTGGAGAACTGTCGTTTATCGAGAAGGCGTCAGATTTGGGAATGACGGGTTACGATTGTTTGAAATATATGGAACTCAACTATGGGAAGGGTTCTCCAATGGGCCTAAGAATGCTAAGCTTCATTATCAGCATTCCCACCCTGCTACATTCAAGCTAAAGATCAATTGTGTTGACTGTGGTGTGAGCTTCTCCTGTACTGCAAAAAGGGCCAATCACAATTGCCTCGTGGCTAGAGTGGAGTCCCGTGATGTGATAGCCCACACTATTACCATGTAATAATGTAGGAGTTATTCCTATTTGCATATTTTAAAATGTTTGACTATGTTTGGATATTCTTGTGCCATATGCTTTGGATTTTTGGGTGTTTAAAAAAACGTCTCACCAGATGAAAAGAACTCAGAGAATCAAGAGATTAAACTTTCATATTTAACCATAACCAGCAAACACATTGAACTCATCCATATATCCTAATTTGTTACAGAATAGAAGGAGCCTGGGCACATGAAATCGTCGCAAAAAAATTAAAATCCAGCACCAAAACATTGAGAAAAAACCTAGAAAACTAAAAGTTCAAAATTCAAATCCCCTGCTATATTTATACAACTAGCCTAAATCAGCGATCAACCAACACACAACTAAATGAATGGAGTACATGGTTACCCAATTGGAAGAGAGGGAAGTAAACCATTAATGAAGTTGTCCCAATCATAAGTGCGCGTTTAGTCATTTGTTGTTGATTTTGGTGGTCGAAACTCAATGAACTTGTCGCCGCTATTTCATCATGTGGAGGTTGAAGTTAAAAATTATAATTTTGAATTCGTCACCTTATATAATATTTGTTGCAAATTGAATTTATTGATTGTGTCGTGTATGAGTTTTTAATTTTGTAATTTGTAGCTATTATGGCGAGGTGAGGACGGGTGGCGTTGTTCATTTTGAGTGGACATGGTAATTGGATTTCGCAAGGATACCATATGGACTTTTCGGTCCAAAATGAAGCCCCAAATAATCTACAATTAAATTCCAATGAGAGGTAGATGGGTTGGAGAAGAAAATGGGAAAATATGAGAATTGAAATAAAGTGAATGGAACAAAAAATCTATGCAAATGTGAGTTTGACGGAGGTTATATAATGAAAATTATAACAAAAAGAGTCTGTCTTTTGAAAGACGGTATTTCCATAAGTCATGGAAAGACCAAGATTTAAAGTGTAAATTAGAAGAAATGAAGATAAAAATTTTGGGTTGCATAAATCGGTTATAAACTTTATTACTACTACACGTTGCATGATAAATTTTTAATATTGCAACTTATACCTTTTACTTTTTATTATTCTAATTAAATCACGTCTTTCCATAAGCTTATGGAAAGACCATCTTTCCTAAGACTTCGCCTTATTAATACTGCTATGGTTTGGGAAGTCATAGAATGTTCGCTCTTTGCTCACAAGTCATCCGGTTACTATATAAAAGAAATGCTCCAAAATCGCACGCTTGTGTCAACCGTCGTCAGGGGCATATTGGTCATTTCACAGGCCTGTCAAACGTGTGCCCCTACAAGTGCTCCCAAGTGGCCGCCCAATATGACGCCGTTATGGGCACCATTTTTGTCGTTTTGTGCATCCCCTTTTTCAAACATTGCGGTGACGCCATGTGCGTTTACAGGTGCTCCCAGGTGGCTGCCCAAAACGACGTCATTTTGGCCATTGGAAGCTTCGAGGGGTGAGGGTTCCAGTGGATGGGTTCGAGGGGTACCCATTCGAGAGGTGAAGTTTAAGGTGGAGGGGTTCCATTGGATCCATTCGAGAGGTACCAATTCAAGAGGTTAAGTTTCAGGTGGAGGGGTTTTATTGGATGGGTTCTACAGGTACCAATTCAAGAGGTACCGATTCGATAGGGGTTCCATTGGATCCATTCGAGAGATACCGATTCGAGAGATACCGATTCGAGAGGTCCCATTCGAGAGGTGTAGTTTAAGGTGGAGGGGTTCCATTGGATCCATTCGAGATGTATCCATTCGAGAGGTGAAGTTTAAGGTGGAGGGGTTCCATTGGATGTGTTCGAGAGGTACCCATTCGAGAGGTTAAGTTTAAGGTGAACGGGTTCCATTGGATCCATTCGAGGGGTACCTATTCGAGAGGTACTGATTCGAGATGTCCCATTTGAGAGGTGTAGTTTCAGGTGGAGGGGTTCCATTGGATGGGTTGGAGAGGTACTCATTCAAGATGTGAAGTTTCAGGTGGAAATGTTCCATTGGATCCATTCGAAAGGTACCTATTCGAGAGGATAAGTTCCAGGTGGTAAGTTCTATCGGATGGGTTCGAGAGGTACTGTTTGGAGAGGTCTCATTCGAGAGGTGAAGTTTAAGGTGGAGGGGTTCCATTGGATCCATTCGAAAGGTAACCATTCGAGAAGTACCGATTCGAGAGGTCCCATTCGAGAGGTGAAGTTTCAGGTAGAGGGGTTCCATTGGATCCACTCGAGAGGTACTCATTCGAGAGGTGAAGTTTAAGGTGGAGGAGTTCCATTGGATCCATTCGAGAGGTACCGATTCGAGAGGTCACATTCGAGAGGTGTAGTTTCAGGTGGAGGGGTTCCATTGGATCCATTCGAGATGTACCCCTTCGAGAGGTGAAGTTTCAGGTGGAGGGGTTCCATTGGATCTATTCGAGATGTACCCATTCAAGAGGTGAAGTTTCAGGTGGAGGGGTTCCATTGGATCCATTCGAGAGGTACCCATTCGAGATGTGTAGTTTCAGGTAGAGGGGTTCCATTGGATCCATTCGAGAGGTACCCATTCGAGAGGTACCCATTCGAGATGTGTAGTTTCAGGTAGAGGGGTTCCATTGGATCCATTCGAGATGTACCCATTCGAGATGTGAATGTTCGGGTGGAGGGGTTCCATTGAATGGATTCGAGAGGTACCCATTCAAGAGGTACCCATTCGAGAAGTACCCTTCAGTTGTAGAGGTTTCAAGTGGAGGGGTTCCATTGGAGGGGTTCCACTGGAACCTCTCGAATTGGTACCTCTCGAACCCCTCCAATGGAACCCCTCCAATGGAACCCCTAACCTTCACCTCTCGAATTGCCCAATGGAACCTTCACACTCGAATCCATACCTCTCGAACCCTCCGCTCTAACCCGTTACCTCTCGAACTTCCACTGGAAGCTTCACATCTCGAATCCGTACCTCTCGAACCCCTCCACTTGAACCCTCTCCACCTGAACATTCACCTCTCGTCATCTCCATGCTTCAATTACATGTATAATTGGTACATTTATAGCTTAAATTACAGTTCTTTCAACATTTTTATAGAATTTCTATAATTTGTTATCAAGCTCGCCGCGCAAACGCTAAACGCGCGGTGTAACCAAACTAGTAAAATTCAAAAGCACTACATAATTTCAACGTTCATTCATTACCTAGTTGTGCAAACACTAAGGTCATGTTTTTTTTTGGTTAACTGAACTTGAATTAAATTGACATCAATTAAAGTAAATCAAAATAAGTCCATTGAAAAATAATAATATTATAAATTAATTAAACTATATTTCACCAAATAGTTTCAAATGTTAGAATGATTTGTTTTTAATTTTAGAGACCAACCAAAAATATAATTTCCTTTTATTTATTTTAAAATTTAATAATTAGTAAGTTATACTTGGAAATGGATTTAACAAAAAATAATTTTTATCCTTGAATATACTCCCTCCGTTTCACTAAGAGTTGCTTTATATTCACCTATCATACATAGGCTTTATTTAAACGAAACAGTTTGATTACAATTAAGATTTTAGATTTTTCTTAATACCAAGATAGTAGATGAAACACCTTTCAAGAATCAAAAATATGATTTAGAATAATATAAATATTCAAATAAGATATCAAGAAGTAAGGCAAAAAAAATAAATCAATGAAAGGTTTTTAGTTTTCATATTTTTCATCAATTATTTCTTTAATTTAGAGTGTTTAAATTCTCTAATTTTAAACTTGACTTGTACCTTATTTATGTCTATTCTCAAAATATGTCAAAGGGAAAACAAATAACTTCTTACTTCATAATTAATACTCGGTTAGGTCTATTTTCAAAACATGTCAAAGGGAAAACAAATAACTTCTTACTTCATAATTGTTACTCATTTAGGTCTATTCTCAAGTTATAATTTTGTACTATTTTCTTCAGAACTAGTTTGTTTTTAGTATTTATTTTTTCATCCTTTAAATGAAATAATCTACTACAATTTATTATTTTAAAGTTCGATTCAAAAAAAAAAATTTTGATCCCCTATACCAAATTCCTGGTTCCGCCCCGATAATGGACATTCATTTATTTCACCTTGAGAAAAAACCATGAAGGGGTGGCCGTCCAGCTAGTTGGTTGGTTTTATGATTGCACCAAAAAATATGCTTTGATTTGCGTCCATTAGTGAATGGAGAAAATGACCAAATTTTTGAAAGCCTTGTCCCATTCTCTGTTATTTGGGCTTTAACATTTTGTGACCGAAAGAATTTGGATTTGCATTCTCATACTGTTTTTATTCGTCTGGCATTACATTAATCTCACTATTGTCGCTTCGAACCCATCGAAATGCGTCGATAATAACCAAGAATAATATTTTTATATATTTTTGAAATAGTTACCAGTTATTTAATTTTGTTATATTGTGTTTCAACCAATGAATTGATGATATGAAACGGTATAATAGAAACACTGGATTTAGCAATTGGTTTGACCTGAAAATTAGAAGGTAGCTTATGTTTCTACATTCTTAATCCTGTCTTTTTGTTGTTTTCTATCATGGAAATCCAGCCGGATTTCTAGCACTGTACTCTCTCCGTCCCAGTTATTTCTGTAAATTTTGACTTCTTCAGATTGATCAGAACTCATTTTGACCATTGATATCTTTAATTGTGCATGTTTAAAAATGTTAACAGGGTTCTAATGATATCACATATGATGATATATTATTTTATAAATTACTTGAAATCTACTCTTCTAAGAAATAAAGTTTGACTAAATGAATAGTGACAAATGCAAAAATAATTGGGAGGGAGGGAGTAGTAATTAATATTGTTCTATGGATTTTGTTATGATGTCTATTAACTAATGAACTAATTTATAACTGTACCTTGAAATTTTAACCACCAATATATTTAGTTTCATGTAAGAAATACTTACGAATCATTAAACTATGCTTCTTTCCTACGTCTATAGCTCAAGTTTATCTCCACTAGTGTACATTCTCTTAAAATGCACTACACACACTAATATATTTAAAGGATTTTTTTATATAAAAAAAAATTTATACATCCACACGATCGGTCAAGTGGTTAGACTTCTAGTTTCAATCTTGCTACCGCGGGTTCGACTTTTGCTAGCTGCAGCGTGGGAATTTCTCCAGTGGAGGGGTCCCTTGTGGGCAACGAGTACAGTCATGGATCAGGAATTTGACTCTGGTGTCTGTTGTGATTTACCTCCCCAGTGATGGCTGTGGTGTCGACGCAACTGGGGCCCTGGGGGCGAGGGTATCGCCTTTTAAAGGATGTTTCATAGTAAAACTCTCAATCTGCTTTTTTTGTTATTTAGCCCGATTCATACAACCCAAAAATTTTATCTTCATTTCTTCTAATTTACACTTTAAACCTTCTCTTTAAATTATCAATTAGATTCTATAATAAATGAAAAAATAAAAAAATATTGTTTTTATTGGTTTCGTCAAGAATTAATGGACAAAATAATAATGATATTAGAAATTTTAACATTTTAGTAATTTACAGTGTGAACTTTTACAACATTTGACGATCAAAATTCAACTTACTCTTTATTATATTAACTTTAAAAAATAAAAGAAAGAGGGGAAATTAACTGGTATTTGCGTGGTTGGTAACCTAGGCGTAGTGCTTGTTTTCACACAGGCGAAAAAAAATCATCGAAGAGTCAACGTCAATGTTAACTGCGTGAAGCTCACTTTTGTCTTTTTGGATAAAACGGAAAATATGGTATGATTAATATTCATAAAATTGGGTTTTTTTAGTTGAAACTAAGGGTGTTCAAATTGCCCGACTCTATCTTGTCTGATTCATTTTAATCCAGTTCATTTGAGTTAGGTTGGATCAATGTTTCATTTAGGTCAAGTGAGTCGGGTCAAAATGGATCGGGTCGGATTTTGACCCAAATCGATCCATTTTGACCTATTTACAATTGTGTCCTTTTTAAAAAAAACATAAAAAACTAATTTAATACAACATATCCATCATTCATTTACTTCATAAACAAGTTTAACATTATTGAAAATATATATAGCTAAATTACTAGTAAATTATAAAAAAATTACTATATTTTCATATGATTTGGTCGATTTGGGTTGACTCATGACCCAATTCAACCCGAAACTATAAAAAATTGGCTCGATCCGACCCAACCCATTTAACCCTAAATTTTGGATCAATTTATGATGGGACAACTGACCCGCCCCAACCCACGGATCAACATAACCAACCCTATTTGCAACAATTACATGAAGAAAATGATAAATGATGCAAGTATTATAGCTAGCACACTTTGGAGGGTTTGGTAATAATAATCATCAACAATTTATGTACTAATAGTTAAAAAATAAAGTATTCAATGTAATATCCGCAGGGTATTTTCCCAAAATATATGAATGAATGATGGATTTTTCAAAACAAACGTTAAAAGATAAAGTATTATAATTAGCGTCAACAATATTTTTTTCTTCTCTTAGTCATATGTATTAGACACTCAAGATTTAAACCACACTAGTGCAAAAATTTGTCATTAACGGATCTGTTACACTGCACTTATGGACAGGGGCGGAACCAGAAATTTTTTTTCAGGGGAGGCTGAAAATTTTCGCCCCTGGAAAAATTTTTCTGGTTCCGCCCATGGAAAACAATAACAATAACAAAAAAATGAGATAACAATAACAAATTGATTTATTTTTAAAAAATCTAAAAGAGTTATGAAACAATAACAAATTGAGATAACAAAAAGTTTATAAAATCATATTCATCTAAATTCAATTTAACAAATATCCCTAATTGATAATTCCATAAACCGATTATGACAAATTGACAATTTCATTGTCACATACAATTATACAAAATAAATCAAACAATTATAATTTCAACTAAATTCCAACTAAATTCCAACTAAATATGCAATTCAACTAAATCAATTTATGCAATTCAACTAAACTTCAACAATCATATATAATACAACCATATAAATTCAATTCAACATCCAATCTAAAAATCATGTTCACATTATACATATATTTAAGTTTTGAAGAAATAAATTAAAAAGACAATAAATTATAAACCCTAAAATTAATAAATATTAGCATAAAGAGAAGACTTACCGAGTTACCGTGGTTTGGAGAGGTGGCGGGACGAGGCAGGCAGGCAGCAGCCGGTGGCGGACGGCGGTGGCGGCGGCGGGCGGCGGACGGATAGACGGCGACTTCTGAGAGCGAGGCTGTGAGCTGAGGCAGAGGAAGGAGTGCTGAGTTGCTGTCTTTCTCGCCTCCAAGCTTATAGAATGGATTAATGTTTCGCTATTGGATTTGGCTCAGTTTTTGGCCCAATCCATTTCTGATTTCATTTTTTTCATATTACTTAGTGAAACGACGTCGTTTTACTACTTAGGTATTAAAAAATAAGGCCAAACAAAACGACGTCGTTTCACTAACGTGAAACAGCGTCGTTTTAGTACGTATGAATTTAAAAAAAAGAAGGCCGCACGCGGCCTTCTTCTCCGGCGAGCAGGGCTTGGCCCTTGCTGCCGCCGCGCCGGAGACGCGCTCCCGCCTCCTCCTAGCTCCGGCCGCCGATCTAGGTAGGGCTCCAGCCCTACCTAGCGTACCATTGGTTCCGCCAATGCTTATGGATTTCTTTTATTTGGAATCAATGTCTATCCTATCTTCCAAATTCGGAACACATGTTTCGGTAGTCAGGTTGATGACAGACGGCTCTAAAAATTTGTTAGGCGACAGTTAATATATATTTTTAATTTGAAATCACTGTGTATCTATGTTTCGAATTCAAAACATGTGTTTTGGTAGTCAGATTTGTAAAGTCAAGTGATTTCATTAATTGTTTAATTGGCAATTTGTGGACTAATATTGGAAATGAAAAACATTCCATGTTGAAACATATGGACAACAATCGTAACCGCCTACAAGGTTTTACGGAAAGACAGAATGTTGTGATTATGTTTATTTATGGAAATATGAATATCTTGCAATATATTACGCGGTATTAGAAACATTTTAGGTTTATGGAAAATTCCTATAAATATGGAATTGGATTTATGGAATATATGGTTATAAGTTGTTCAAAGTTGTTCAAAGTTCATAATCGTATGCCTTAATTCCTCGGGAGTAGGAGATCCAACGTCGACGAGTTTCGAGGTCAGAGGGAGTCTAATCACGGTGGATCGGTAGCAAGAGGATCTTGTAGAATTCACATGTTATAATCAGTTAAGATAAGTATATTGTATGGTGTACTTTGTACTATATCTTTCTGATTAGTAGATTCATTCTGAACTGAGCATGGCCTAGCAGATGTAGGTGAATTTCACCGAACTGCGTAATCAAGTCTCGTATGTTCATATTTTACTTTATTGCATACTTGGTTAGATAGACCATGTTGGAACATGGTAGTAATTATTGAATTAATTAGGTAAAACCAAATATCAATTGGTATCAAAGCTAAGTCACTTGTTTTACCTTGGTTTGACAAGGAATGTGTGATCCAGTTTTACCAATGGCAACCAGAGAAGGAGCTTCTGTGTCTTAGTCACCACTGCTAGAAGGAATGAATTACAACTACTAGAAGGCTCACATGCGGGTATTCACAAATTCACTGGATGAATCAGCTTGACACTATGTTGAAACAGAATGGAAACCCCCTGTTGTTGGAAGTTCTGAAGGAGGAGAATCTAGTTCTAAAGAGCAAGTTGTTAAGATTAAAGAGTCGTGGACACCAGTTGAAAAAATGGGTGACTTGGCGAACTCCAGAGCATTAAATGATATCTTTACTGCAGTAGATGAAGATCAATTCAAACTTATCTCTACGTGCCAACAAGCAAAGAAATCATGGGATATCCTACAAACTGTACATGATGGGACAAGTTGTGTACGTGAATCAAAGCTACAAATGTTGGCCACAAAATTTGAAGAGCTGAAATGGAAGAAGATGAGACTATTGCAGTATTCAATGAAAGACTCGGAGACATCACAAATATGGCACATCAATTGGGAAAATTACAAAGAGTCTACGTTGGTGAAGAAGACGTTGAGATCACTTCCCCAAAGATTTTCCATGAAAGTAACAACAATATAAGAAGCAAGGGACGTGGCCACAATAACTTTGGATGAGTTGATGAGATCACTACAAACCTATGAATGATGTTGGAACATCCAACGAAGGGGGATAGCGATAATGAAAATGAAGAACTTACTTTTATCACAAAAAATTTCTCAAAGATGCTGAAGAAAGTGGTAAATAATAATTCTCTGGAAAGGTTTAATGGGAACAGATCACAGTTTCAAGACTTTGGCAACAATCATGGATCAAGGATGGAGCAAACCACTTAGAAATCCTTAAGAAATCAAAATGGCAAATTGAGGCAGCCAAGAAGGATACAAAGCAGAGAATGTGAAAGGTATGGACGTATCCAGGATGAATGTGCCAACACTCGGAAGAAGCATGGAAGATCATATGCACCCTTATGGAGTGAATATGAAGAAGAGAAGAATCATGAACAGGAATTGACCGACAATTATATGGCTTTTGGAGCAAAACTTCAAGGAGACTCAGAACTTGGTACTGAATGTTCCAACATCGGACAAGAAGAAGTGGATCGATGTTCCAACATGGTTCAGGTTGCTGAAGTCCGATGTTCCAACACAGAGAAGGTATGTGAAGAATACTCCTCAAGTGATGACGAAGACAAGATTGTGAGTGATGTGGATGTATATGCTTCTTATGAAAAGATGTATGAAATGTGGCTGAAAGTTGATGATGCTAACATACTCTTAAAAAGGGAGAAAACCCTTTTAGATGAAGAAGGAAGAGAGATGACATCCCTAGTGGAAGGACTCCAAAAGGAAATAAAGGTGTTGGAATTAAATCTAAGTTCGATGACAAATAGGACTCAAGTTACTGAGATAGCTATTAAAATATTGAATACTGGACAGCAAAATTGGATGACATTTTCACCATGGGTCAGAGTTATGGAAATCGACAAGGGATAGGCTATGGAAAACCATCTACCAACACTGAAGTATTCAAACCAAAGGTTCAATTTATAAATGGAAAAGATGTCAAAATACGCCCACAAAAAGCCTTAATGTGTGGTTACTGTAGTTATCAAGGTCATACAGAGGATCATTTTTTTAAAATTTTCAGAGATATTATGAATGGACGTCATCCCACAACATGTTCCAACACGGATCAAGTGCAACAGCCAAGGATGGTTAGAATTGTATGGATCCCTAAAACCCCTAAATTGTGTTTTGTTGTTCACACTTCCTTTATTGCACACCCATAGGGATTCGTGGTACCTTAATAGTGGATGTTCTCAACATATGACTGGATCTCAAGAGTATCTAAAGAACATCAAACCCTATGATGGTGGATTCGTTATATTTGGCGATGGAAAGAAAAATAGGGTAGTTGGAAAATGTGAGCTTTCGATAAGAGGATTGCAAACCTTTACTAGTGTTATATTGGTGGAAGATCTAAAGGCTAATCTCCTAAGTATCAGCCAGTTGTGTGATGATATTATGACCGTGGAATTCTATAAGGAGAAGTGCATGGAAACAACAAAGTGCTTACTGGTATTCGGTCATCAGACAAATGTTGTTGGAACAAGAAGTGAACTGCTTGAGTGTTGAATATGGTAAGGTATATCTTACAGGTGACCATGTTCCAATATCGGATGATTTCTTAGATCAGGGACATAATGATGTTGGAACATCAGATGAGGTAGATCTTACAGATGAAGCTGATGACTCTTATAACTTCCACGATGTTGGAACATCAGATGAGGTAGATCTTACAGATGACGCTGATGACTCTCATAACTTCAGCGATGTTGGAACATCGTCCTCTCCAAAACTCTCCCACGTTCCAACATCAGTGCAGGATGAATCTAGCAGAAGAAGGACTCGATCGATCCCTCGGGTTAACTATAAGGAACTTTCCGATCTACAATATTTTCTCTCCCTCATTGAACTCAAGAATTACAAAGAGGCTCTACTTGATAAGTATTGGATTGCGGCAATGCAAGAAGAACTTGGGCAATTCAAACGTAATGATAATAAAGAAATGTTAGTTTCTCGAACTGCACTCAGGTTGAAGGAGTTGATATTGACGAGACATTTGCACCAGCTACCTGGTTAGAATCTATTCGCATTCTCCTTGCTTGCACTATGAATTTTACATTGTACCATATAGTTGTTAAGAGTGCTCTCCTAAATGGTGTGGTTAATGAGAAAGTATATCATCGACTCAAGAAGGCTTTGTGGATTAAAATAATCACCAACGGCGTGGTATGAGCGACTCACTACCTTTCCTATTCAAAAGGTTATCGTCGAGGAGTAGTAGATCACACCTTGCTCATTTTTTAGAATCATCAAATATACTGATTGCTCAAATCTATGTTGATGATATGATCTCTGGGTCTACTTCGCCATCCTTGGTACAAGATTTCAAGCCGATCATAAGGAATCTCACTTGAATGCAGTCAAAAGGATAATTCGGGTTGGTTATAGTGTATCTGATTGGAGCGGTAATGCAGATGATCGTAAAAGCACTACAGGTGGATGTTTCTTTATTGGTGGAAATTTTTGTGCGCAATTATTATTGATGAAGCAAATTTTGAGTGATTATGGAATTAAAGAAGGGCTTCTAACAATGTTATGTGACAGCAAAAATGCTATTGACATCTCAAAGAATCCATTAAAGCATTCTCATAAAAAGTTCAGTGACACAAAGCATTCGTTTATTCAAGATCAGGTTGAGAGGAAAGAAGTGGTGGTTAACGATGTTCCAACATCGGGACTTTTTGCGAATATTGTCACAGAGCTTTTGGACTCTGCAACTTTTAAGCTCCTCAGACAACACTTAGGTGTTTGTCGAATTTGAGGTATTTATTATTTTCTCAAGTTTTGTGTATTTTTTTGTACAAACATTAGAAAAATACAAAAAAAGGGAGGCGTAGTTGGACATGTTGGAAGTTGGTGTTGAAGACATTAGGGTGACTAATGAGATGCATAGATAAGAGAGATGGCTCATTCTGCTTTCTGGTTTAGTATGATGTGGGGTTGGAAGGCAGTGATGCTGGCCATGTTTTAACACAGAGTATGGAGACAGATAGAGAAGATGTGGACATGGAAATAGATGAGCCTGTCGTGGTTAGAGATTCTGGTGTTCAAACATCAGTAAATGTGGCTAGAGAAGACCAGGAATTGAATGGTGAACAAGCTTATGTTTCAACACTAGACATGGAGATAGGGGGAGAAAGTACTGATGGAGTGAAGGAAGTTGAGCATGGTGATGTTCCAACATTGATACAGACTGGAGTTGTTGATTCTGAAGTAATGAAAGGATCATATGTTCCAACATCAGAGAAAGCGGGTGAAGCTCCAACATCAGGGACTGGTGTTCCAACACAAGTTGAGCAGATTCTTGAAGGCACTACTAATGAGACTGCCATGAGAGATATGATGTTGTGTGTCAGAGGAGGATTTTAGCTGAGAGGATAACTGATTTGGGTGTATATGGTGAATGTGGATTTATAGCCTACACGGACTATTTGGGTTTCAAGAATGCTGCCTCAATCTACAAGGAGTACAACTGGGATATTGTAGAAGAATTTTATGCAAGCTTGATGGGAGGCAACATTGATCCATATTCTGAGTGGTACAACAAAGTTTACATCAAAGGCAAGATAATTAGATTATGTCAGAAATTGCTGGAGGATTTAAGTCTCAGTGAGGAAGAGGTTGAATAGGCTGAGTGACACATGAGCCAAACCTGAACTACTCCAGTGATGAGGTGTTGGATGAATTCTTTCAGACTACGAGGGCCAAGAGAAAGATGTCTGCTGCTGAGGATTCTTCACCAGCCAAGAAAAAGAAAATCCAAGATGCTTAAAAAAAGAAGAAGAATTTGTTGCCACCTCCTCTTGTAAGTGATGCTTTGTCTGATACTTACTTTGATATTAATTGTGAGGAGATGGGAGAAATTTTTGCAGAGAGGAAGATAATTTCAGAAAGGCCAGTGGACTTAGAGGCTTATAGACCTAGTGTCTTTACGGATTTTTTTGGAGTTGATTGGGATGAAAAGAGCTGTCGTTTGTGCTACTTCAGTATAATAAGCAGGTTGTTACTGAGGTGTACTCAAATTTGATGGTTGGAAACCTGGAAGATGACTCCCCGTGGTGTGATAGAGTTTATATTAAGGGAAATGTGATAGATTTCTCTGCTGTCATGATGAATAAGATCTTAAGGCTGGAAACTTAAGATTTTGAAGGTGTCTTTTCGGATGATTTGGATGTGACTGATGACAGAATCTGGAAGTGATTTCTTGTAGATACAATACTGAGTGGAAAGACACGGGGTATTCACATGCATCATGCCTATCTTCTAGATTTTTTGGACTGTGTCAGGTGACTGTGAATTGCTAGATGCCGTCTTCCAACACTACAACTCTGACAAGAGAGATGGCAAAGCTGTTGTACTGCGTTGGAACACGATTACCAATCAATCTGAGGTTGTTCATTTAGCAGAATCTGGTTAGACAAGCTATTGCTCCAAAGGCTATGCATGCCCTGATCTATCCTTGTTTGATTTCTACATTGGCTAGGAGTGCAAAGGTGATGGGCAAGGTAAATGATGTAATTATTGATACTGAGTTCTTTCGGCCAAATAAGAAGACCTTTGGGATGAGGCAAGTGCATGATCTTCCTTGGAATCCAGAGGCTTCCACTTCTACAGATGCTGAGATCAAGGCCAAGTTGGTGGTTCGGAATGCAAGGTTGTGGGCTATAGCCATCCAAATAGCGGCCCTTAAAGCAGAAAATGCAAAAATTGAGGAGGAGAAGACTCTTTTGGAAGCACAAGATGCAGCTCCTGAACATGATTGATAGTCCTGCAATGTCTATGTTCCAACATAGATCCCATGATGGGTTCAGGGGAGCAAACTTGATTGTCTCTTTTGATTTTTTTTTTCTGGACTATATTTCCTTTGGTATATTCATGGCCCTAGGGGGAGAGTATTTTGGATATTATTTTTGATTGGATAACTGTAATCTGAATTATTTCTTTGTTCTGGAATTCTGGCTTCCTGATTGTATTCTTATATAATCAGATTCAGTATTTAGCATATGTTCCAACATAGGTGGAATTCTGGAAGACTTATGTGTATGATTAGAAGTTTTTCGTTGAGTTCTTATTTCCAAAATGGTTGGGTCCACAAAATACCAAAGGGGAAGATTGTAAAGTTAAGTGGTTTTCATTAATTGTTTGATTGGCAATTTGTGAACTAATATTGGAAACGTGAAACATTCCATGTTGGAACATACGGACAACAGTCACAACCGCCTACAAGGTTTTACGGAAAGACAGAATGTTGTGATTATGTTGATTATGGAAATCTGAATATTCTGCAATATATTAGGCGGTGGTAGAAGCATATTAGGTTTATGGAAAATCCCTATAAATATGGAATTGGATTTATGGAATATATGGTGATAAGAAACATACCTTTATTTATAGGATTTGACATGCTTCAGAAGCAGATAAGGAATAGGAATATTATGGAGATAATCATTGAGAGTTCTGATATGCTTGTGGCTTTAAGAAAGAACATCACAGCTACATTATACTCACGAACTTAATTGCAAAAATCTGCACACAAATTTTCTATTT
This sequence comes from Rubia yunnanensis, assembly GCA_037428765.1. NCBI lineage: Eukaryota > Viridiplantae > Streptophyta > Magnoliopsida > Gentianales > Rubiaceae > Rubia > Rubia yunnanensis. Next base: position 665,922 of record CM075062.1, read on the forward strand.
TTTCAAGAGTCTTGCAAGAAACAGATCTATATGTTCCAACATACGTGACATGCCGTTCAAAATTCTGAATCGTATGCCTTAATTCCTCGAGAGGAGGAGATCCAACGTCGATGAGTTTCGAGGTTAGAGGGTGTTGTGCGGAATGGAGAAAGAACAGAAAATATGAACGAAAATAACAAGACACAAGATTTACGTGGTTCACCAATTTTGGCTACATCCACGGGAGACGGATTCACTATAGTAGGTAGCAAGTTACAGACGCCAAGAAATTGGCCAGATTTCTACCTATCTAAGTGCAGAACAGAATTAGTGTTTACAGAGAGGAGAGAGACACTTTATATGTTGTCTCCACTAAACCCTAACAAACTGGGCCAAAATGCAATTCGGCCCAAATCAACAGCAGTCCAATGAAGAGACAGCGAGACCCCCGTTTAGCCGGGGGCGTCTGCCGCCCCCCGGACCCCCAGGCCAGGGTCGCAGAAGTGGCTATTACAGTATTCAAGGCATACCAATAGAGGGAGTTTGATCAAGGTGGATCGGTAGCAAGGGGAGCTTGCAGAATTCACATGTTATAATTAGTTAAGATAAGTATATTGTATGATGTACTTTGTACTATATCTTTCTGATTAGTGGATTCATTCTGAACTAGGCATGGCCCCGCAGATGTATGTGAATTTCACCAACTTCGTAACCAAGTCTCGTGTGTTCATGCTTTACTTTATTGCATGGTTGGTTAGATAGGCTATGTTGGAACATGGTAGTAATTATTGAATTAATTAGGTAAAACCAAATTTCATGATTGATGACAGACGACTCCAAAAATGTGTCAACCGCCATCGTATGTAGTGTGACTAACAACGGTTAGGCTTGAACGTGTCATACGATGACTCCATTGTCTACTTTTGTGCACTTTGAAGCCGAAACATATGTCTGGAGTGCAATGAATTACATAACAAAAGCTACTATTTCAAGACTCGTCCAAGACATTTCGAATGAGGAACCAACTTAGGAAGGCATGTCGGAAGACATTTCCGACACTTCCTAAGTCGGAAATAGTGTACGGAGTGCACTAAAGTAAAAAACCCTAAAAAATACTTGACGTTTATTATACCCCTCCTACCCAATAAAAGACGATTTTCTTTTCCTTTATTTTTTTCCCTATCTTCTTCTTTTTTCTTCCTTCCTTTCATTCTTTCCCCCCTCCTTCCCCAAATTTAATAATTTCTCCTTTTCCTTTTAAATTCGACTTCATGGAAACAACTTCAAATTTGAAATTTGTGTGGTGATAAACTTCATATTATCATAGTATGTGATCTTCTTCATTATGAATTTGTTATTGATAAACCCACCTACAAATTCAAATATATATTATTAATTGTTCAAGGTGGATATTGATGATTGCTATTTGAATGTTTATTATTCTGAGTTTGATTTTACGTGAGCATGATATAAGTGTAAGAGATGAAAATGACAATAATTGTGTTGTGTTGAAAAAAAAATGTCAAACTATTTTCACACGAAGAATCAGATGATGCAGTCAATATGGGTTTTCTAATTTCTACAGAACCAGAAAGTCCAATATTCTAAGATTAATTTTCGAGGAAAGTTGTGAAATCGAAAGTAAATTCAAGAATATTAAATTGACATTGCCTCGCGATTGCACGACGGTGTCAGAGACAGTATTTCAGAACTACATCCTAACCCCATTTTAGCCTCGCGAAATATTACTTCTTTGTCTTTTTAAAATTAATTTTCAGAGAATTCATCTAGGAAATTTATACTGCGAAGATTGGGGATAATCATGATTTTTATGTAATTATTTACTTACTTGAAATTGCTTTCAGTATTAGTCATCATTTTTGGCAGCACCTAAGAGATACATATAATATAGATTGTTAGTTTCTATCAATATGGTTTATTTATTGCTAATGCAGCTTCAACTAGCTAGCGACTTTTGTCATTTGTTAAAGTTTATATTTGGATGCTAATTCCAATTTAATCAGTTTGGAGTGTTCAATATATAGAATAACTTAAGACGACACTTAGAAATTCAGCCTGATCGATCCAACTAGATACGAGCTAGCTACATAGATTTTGTTCAAAAGTTAAAAATTAAGTGGAGTTTGATTTATTCTACATTTTAAAAAAAAATCTATGCGGTTCCGTTTCTTAATTGATCAGACAAATACATTCCTTAAAAATAAATATTAATTAGCCACACTTTTAGTGACGCACACAAATGTAAAAAGAGAGACCGTGGTCATTAAGGATCGATGGAACACCGGCCCTTTACGGTCTTCACTTACACGACATGTTTTCTTGTTTCCATAATATTCTATGTTATTGGACTTCTTTTTGGCTTCATTATTGCATCACGAATACTCTGCAAAGCAAGTCTAATGTAACACTTGAAAGTGTTGCTTCAGATGTAAATAATATTAAGTTGAATATGTTGTACACTTGTACTCTCTCCGTCCCAGGGGAATTTAAAGAGAAAGAAAATCTCTCTGCAAATTTTCCTTTGGTGAAAAGGCTAAAAAGCCACTGTCTTCTTCAATTATTTTCTTCTTCCTCTAACTGCTCTCGACGTTGCTCCTCCGCCTCAATCTATTTCTCCCTCACCGGTGCATCCATTACTCCCTCCAGCAGACAAACTGACCAACAACAATCCACTTAGTGATATTCAAAATTCAAGAAAATTGTCACTTACACCAAATAAAGCAATCCCATAACCAAAAAACCTCTCTTTAACCCAACAATTGCAAAAATCAGCCAGAAACACCAACAAAAACATTAACCTAGCAAAAGACCATGTGTTACTTACAGGAAAAGGGGCTTTCCAGAAGTCAAGATCAGTCTTAGGGGCCTCACTGATCCTCAAAAGCAGCATCCATCGCTTCTCCCTCACCGGCACCACTGACTCAAGGGTTGTGAGGCAAGGGGATTGGGAGTGGGCTGGCGTCAATGGTGGAGCCGGAGGGGAAGGTGGATGGAGGGGTAGTGGCGGGGGAGGGGTAGTGGCAGGGAAGGGGAAGGGGAGGAGGAGCGGTGGCTTGAGAGGCGGAGATATAATCGTTGACGACAGAGGCACTGGATCTTGAAGAAGGGGAAGCAGAGGAGGCAGATCTGGAGCCGGAGCCGGAGGTGCAGGGAGGGGCAGTGCCGGAGAGGAGGCGGAGGAGGGGATGAAGGGATAAGGCGGAGGGAGGGTCGGTGGAGGAGAGGAGGCGGAAAGAGGGAAGAGGCGGAAAGAGGAGAGACGTCTGGATCTGAAATTCAGGGTGCAAGAGTAAGGGTTTGGGGTTAATGGGTATTGTTATGTAAAATTTTAAATTTGTAAGGGTAATATTGTCTTTTAGAAAGCTGAATTTTACTTAAAGGGGAAAGTGTGTAGATTTGCCTGGAACACCCAAAAAAAAGTGTACAGATTCCCCTAGGACGGAGAGAGTAACATTTTTACAAATATTATCTTAGATAATGTTGCATAAGATCTAACGTAACATTTCTTAAGATTTAGGTAACACTTTTCATAAATTTAAGTTACACTTTATCAACTATTATAACATTTTATTAAGTGTTGTATAAAAAGTGTTATGGTTACTGGTGACGATTCTCTATTTTCTCAATCAATTTTGACTACGTTTGAAAATTTGTTGCTGGAAAAAAAATTCATCTTGGTTCACCAAATAATTTTTGAATATTTCCACAAATAAGAAACATGATCCAATGACTCACACAGATTACATAAAAATTTATGGTACATGAATCATGCTTGGACCATTTTATTATTATTTATTCATTTGAATAATGGGATAAATTCATAAAATTCTGAAACTTCACTTTTATATGGAAGAAAATAATAACAGAAACCCGACGCATTATAAGCTTCACTCGAATAAATTCTCCACATATAAATAAATTTGTCACTCCCACGGTCAGTGGTTAAAGTATGATATGTAAAAGAAGGGTATTCTTTGCAAATATTTAACTTTTAAAATTAATTTATATGAATTAAATTATAATATAATATAATTATTTTTATTAAAATAAATTAGTTAAAATTAAAAACAGTAACTGAACTAAATTAGATTGAATTAAAATAAATTAATTTGAATATAAAATAATAGAACCTAAGGAAATAAATAGTGATATTGTAAACAGACATGTTACATTATCATGGAATCCTATAGTGCATGCTGATTCTTGATCTGGAAACCAATTATAGTTTAACATGAATATAGCACAAAGATAAATTAATATTTAGATTTCTAATTTTGTGTATGATTTATATTAGTCAGGAGAATTATATAATTCATGAGATAACGACCTATATTGTTTCTAGTATTATTTGGGACGTCGACATCCTGCTGGCCCGTAAGTACACATCAAACTTTGATATTTTATTCATTAATATTAGACAGCAGGAATTAATCAAAATGGTAGCATCTTGTAATTTTCTATTTCAAACTTTTTCTTTTCTTTGTTTTTGTTTGTGGGGTAATATTCTGAACTCAATTTATTCTTTTGTTGCATGCTTGAAGTGAAAAAAATACAACAGAAGGGGAAAATTGATTAATTTTCTTTTCTGACAATTGAGGCTGATGATCAAATTGGTGAAGTGTAATTATAAGTTTTTTTTTTTTCATTAGGGAAGAGCAGGTTATGTTTTTCATAAAAAAATATCTTATTCTTTTAAAATAATGAAATTTTGATAATTTATCAATCATTTAAATCTATTAGCTTATGAGTAGAGTGACTTATTCTTTTCGGCTAATTTGATTGGAATCAGTGGCGAAACCAGAATTTTTTTCAGGTGGGGCTGACACAGAGCAGGGTTGGAGGCTGGAGCAGTGGAGGTGCGCCACTTGTATTCTGAAGCAGCGTCAATTTCCTGATTGTGGATTGGCCATTCTCGCCCAATCCAAACAAACCTAATACTTAAAATTTGATTTTTCATTTTTTTTTTCGTTCAGTACTAACCAAAACGACGTTGTTTTGGTAAAGTTTGGGCAAAAAAAAAGGCCGTGAGCGGCTTTCTTCTCCGACACTAATCGCCAAAAAACAGAGCACTCATCGCTGGAAAAGCGCAAACTGCCGGAAAGCACTACTCACCACTACTACCATGGCACCGGAATCTCAGGTAGGGCTGGAGCCCTACTTCACGCCATGGCAGTTCCCCCCATAAATATCGTGCATTGATTTTGTTACACGGTGGTGGATTTCAGTAATGTAATCGTATAATTTTTTCCCATTTCGATTAAGGTTTCAATGTCGGAACAAGTTGGAATAGTCCGATTAGAGGTTTTGGTCCGATTATTCAACTTAATTTCTCATAAACTCTGCCACCGTTGCGCTTAATGACAGACCGCTCGATCAACTGCAGTCCCTCACTAATAAAACATTAATATTGTTCGCATAATATGTAGTCCCATATATGATTAATTGCTCCCATCATACAATTAGCCAAGGGTCATTAATCAATACTATTCGTCCCTATCATTAATTAATTCACAAATCACAAGGCCTTTTGAATCAATATCCATGTCTATTTTAAAGGGGTTGTGGGGGCTATTCAAGACTCCAAAATCCATAAAATAATATTGACCAAACTCAATTACTCCATCTTAGCAGCACTATATATATTATATAGAAGCCAAACTCATTGTATCAAAATAGATCTTCATCATCACATAGAGAGAAAGAACTGCCTGGTTTTTGTCGCCCTTCATTCCCAACAAATTCCCCGAAAAAACAAGCCAAAAAACCCTTTGATCACACCATAGCCAGTTGACAAAGAAAAGAAAAGACACAAAAACAACCTTAAGTTACTCGATTAGGGCATTTTGTTAGCTATATATATAGAATGTCAAACCTTTCAGCTGGTGAAGATGGTAGCTTTTCTTCAGGTGATGAGGTTCTTCTTGATAAGCAGCCTCTGCTAATTCCCTCGGCTGGGCCGACGATTAATAGCATCAGCAATGGCCAATCCGGGGGCTCTCAAGCGCAGCAAGGGAAGAAGAAACGGAACCTACCCGGTACTCCAGGTGAATTGGCCGTAAATCTAAATTGAATATATCTTGTAAATATTTTCATCTATTCGCTCGATTATAATTCTAGATCTGCTACTGATACTGACGCTCAAAATTTGGTGGGGTTCGTTCAATTGAGAGTTTGTTCCAAAATGTGTTCTTAAGAGGGAAAAAAAAGCATGCCATGAGGTTAATTTAATTTTACAGCCTTGATCATAGTCTCTTTTGAAGAAAAACTTTAACCCGATAATCTTTGAAATTATAATCACACAATAGACTATTGAGATTATCAATCAAACGAAAGGTAAATGAATAGCTCAAAGGTCCCTAGCTAGACCTTCAAATCAAATAATTGTTTGAAGAAAATGGCAATAATTGAACACAATGACTTGATTGCATGCGTCCTTTATTTCCTCCACCTTTTGCTAGTCAACTAATACTTTATTTAATTTCCATATATAACTTCGCAAAGATAAAGGGATTTATAATTGCTCAATCACGCATGCATGCGCTTCTTAATTTGTTCTTGATGATCAATTATAATCCAAAAATCAAGAGATCAAATCATGATCCTTATGTTCCATTGTTCAATTCGTGATGTTGCAGATCCAACGGCTGAGGTTGTCGCTCTCTCCCCAACAACCCTAATGGCGACGAACAGATTCGTGTGCGAAATATGCAACAAGGGCTTTCAGAGGGACCAGAACCTCCAGCTCCACCGGAGGGGTCACAACCTTCCGTGGAAGCTCAGACAGAGAACCACCACGGAAGTGCGTAAGCGCGTGTACATATGCCCCGAGCCGAGCTGTGTGCACCACAACCCGGCCCGGGCACTCGGGGACCTTACCGGGATCAAGAAGCACTATAGCCGGAAACATGGGGAGAAGAAGTGGAAATGTGACAAGTGCTCCAAGAAATATGCTGTGCAATCGGATTGGAAGGCTCATCAGAAGACTTGTGGAACTAGGGAATACAAGTGCGATTGTGGAACCATTTTCTCAAGGTACGTATCTAAATTTACCTGTAGGTTTTCTTTTATCTTATTAGGCAAAGTGTTGGGAAAGACGGTCTTTCCATAGGCTAATGAAAAGACGGAATTTAATTAGAATAATAAAAGGTAAAAGACCTAAATTACAATATTAAAAATTTATCATGCAACATGTAGTAGTAATAAAGTTTATAACCCGATTCATGCAGCCCAAAAATTTTATCTTTATTTTTTCGAATTTACACTTTAAACATTGATCTTTCCATAACTTATGGAAATACCGTCAAGAGACGGAGTCATTTTAATATAGTTCATGAATAATTACTTCATAGAAATTGAACGTTGCATTAGATTTTTAGATTCTGATTACTATGGTAGATCCTAGCAACCATGCATTGTACACAACTGTAGAATTTGGGTCAAACTTCAAAATACTAGAACTCTAGAACTGGTGTAAAATGGTATATTTTAATTTTTGAACAGTAATAATAGTCAAGAACAGTGATGACATTAGTAAAAGTTAAGGCTAATGTAACACTCACTAATAATAGTCAAGAACGATGATGACATTAGTACACACTACTACAAATTAGAGCTATTATAATACTTTCTCTGCACATTTATTTAAAATGTTACCATAGTTTATAAAGTGTTACTTAAACTTTTGAAAAGTGTTACAAAAGTGTTACCTAAAATTTTAAAAGCGCTACATTAGATCTAATGCAACATCGCCTAGGGTAATACATGTAAAAGTGTTACTTTAGGTTCAAAGTGTTACAATAGCACCTAAATTAACACTTTTACAAGTATTACCTTAGGCGATATTGCATTAGATTCTAACGTAACACTTTTTAAATTTTAGGTAACACTTTTCAAAAGTTAAAGTAACACTTTATAAACTATTGTAACATTTTGAATAAGTGTTGCCACGAAAGTGTTACATTAGACTTAGTTTGTAGGGGTGACAAATTAATTAAGGCTAATGCATGCAACACTTTGAAAGTGTTGCTTTAGGTGCTAATAATACTAATTTGAACTTATTGCAACATTTTTATAAGTATTACTCTAGGTGATGTTGCATTAGATCTAATGCAACATTTTTCAAAATTTATGTAACACTTTTCAAAGGTTTAAGTAACACTTTTGAAGTTATTGTAACATTTTAGTAGATGTTGAGATAAAAGTGTTACGATAGCTCTAATTTGAAGTAGTGTGACAATATATATCTGATAGTAGTTTTTTTCACTTCATGTTAATTCACTAAAGAATGTGAAATACAACTCAAATCCTCACCAATTACTGGGAAATATAGCCTGAAACCTTTATAATGACACTAAAATCATTTTTCATAATATCACAGGTGTCACTAGAATCATTTGTGACATTTTGCAAAGTGCGTCTAATATGTGTCACAACAATTCTTGGGGCACTCTGCAAAGTGCGTCTAATATATGTCACTAAAATTATTTGTGACACTTTGCAAAGTGCTTATGTCACGTAATTGTGACATATTGAAGTATAGTTATTTTCTATGGAATTAGTATATGTCCATAAAATTTTGCTGACATGAACTGATGTGGTAACATAAATTACTGACATATGAAATGCATTAAAATATTGGCAAAGTTTTGGGAAAAATCGTCTTTCCATAAGCTTATGGAAAGATGAGGTTTAATTAGAATAATAAAAGGTAAAAGGTTTTAATTGCAATTTTAAAATTTTACTATGCAACATGTAGTAATTATAAAGTTTATAATCCGATTCATACAACCCAAAAATTTTATCTTCATTTCTTATAATTTGTAATTTAAACCTGGGTCTTTCCATGACTTATAGAAAGACCGTCTTTCAAGAGATGAACTCTAAAATATTATACATTCTCAGCTATTACAAGATATTTAGTGCAATATATATATATATATATATATATATATATATATACACTAAGTGGGAAAAAATGTTAGACCTTCTCCAGTGGCGGAACATAGGGGGGACCAGGGGATGCCTGATCCCTGCCTATTTTTTTTTACTATTAGTATTTTATATTTTTCTTATGTTTTCTTTGTTTTTGTATGATAAAAGAAATCGTGGTTCCCCAAAATAATACTTAGCGCAAAATGTGTGTAGAACATTGAAGAAATATGATACTCAAATTGAGATTATTTATTTTTAATTGTAGAGTTCAACAAGAAATGGACTTCCTTTTTATCTAATTTTATCTTTAATATTTATCCAAGTTATACTTGAAAAAATTTTAACAGAAATAAATTTTATCTTTAAATATCTATCCAATTAAGATTTGTATCCAAGAATACGTGTGTTTTTGTCATGTCAATGTTATACGTATAAATATTAAAGGTAAGAAAAACTTGTATAATTTTAATTCCAACTACTTTTTATTAATCGGACATAATACTAATCTTTATTGGATAAAAGTTTAAAGAAATAATCGCTGAAAGGCAAAACCTGAGTTAAAAAAAGGTATATGCAAGTTTCACTAAATAGAGATTATGATTCAAATTAGGATTTGTAGACTATTCTGCCTTGTCTTGACTCTTCGGACATTTACTGTTACATCAAAACGAGCTTTTTTTTCAACCATGAAAATTGTGAAAATATTTGGGAGATGATTTTTTGCGAGATTATTTATTGCTTTTTATCAAAAAGGATATTGCAGAGACATTTAACATTGATTCGATCATCGATACTTTTTATATGCATCAAAGAGAGAAGATCACAACCTAAATAAAAAACAAGAAGGTCGCCCATTTCAAAATTGAGAGTATCTTGTCCTTCAAATGAAATACACCACTATGATTTACTATTTTAATGGTCGATTCAATTTTTTTTATAAACTTCTGGTCCCCCTATATGAAATTTCTGGTTCCACCCCTGACCTTCTCAGATGTCACAAAAATTGTGTCACAACTCACATGATTTGTTGTTCTGTGTTTTACAACGCCAAACATTCAAACACCACAAAGATTGGAAAACGTGAGCAGAATTTGAGAAAGTAAAACTATCAAATTGAAGAAGCAAGTGAAAATTCATCAAGATGTGAAAACTAAATCTAAAAAGGATATAAAATTTATAAGAGTAATATTCCATGGTTTTTGCATGCATGCAGGAGAGACAGCTTCATCACTCACAGAGCCTTCTGCGACGCCCTAGCTGAAGAGAACAACAAGGTCAACCAAGCCGGCGGCCTGATGGCCGGCGGCGGCGGCGGGATGCCGGAATTCATGTCCAACAACAACAACATGGGACTCTCCGAATTCAACACCAACAACTTCGACCCAAAAAACCTCGTCTCAGTGCCGTTCAAGCCCATGAACATGGTCGGCGGCATGTTCTCCAGCACCTCCTCCGGAACCCTATTCGGCAGCCCGAAGGGCGGTGGCATCTCCTCCTCCACCTCCTCCGCCGGCCTCCAGCTCAGCCCCTCCGCGTACCCCGGAGCCTCCGCCGGAAGCCTCTCCAATGGTGGCGCCGCCCACATGTCTGCCACCGCACTGCTGCAGAAGGCGGCGCAGCTTGGTGCCACCGCCACCAACAGCATCAGCACTCCGATGATGCAGAAGAGCTTCGTCAGCAGCATGGCCGGATCCGACAACTTTCCGGCTCCCATGCCGGAATCCTACCACCGCCACCAGTTCTTTGACTCGCCGCCGCCCACCACCACCTCGCAAGTGAATGATATGGCTATGTATGGCGGCATACTGATGGGCGGCGATCAAAACCATCCTGGAGGAGGGTTTATGCGAAACCTCCCAGATGATAATCCGGGAGGGCTCATGCAAGTTGGCGGTGGTGGCGGCGGAGGAGGAGCGGTGGGGCCGGGTGGAATGAGAGGGAATGACGTCATGACGGTGGATTTCTTGGGGATTGGAGGATCAAGACCACCAAATCATCATCACCATCATTATGGGATGCAAGTAATGGATCCCTTTCATCATCAAAGAATTTCTTCCCAAGGCGAACATGAGAAACCCTTGTGGGATGTTTAGTTGAGAGAGAAATAGGCACACACAATAATTGAACCAACCATTAGTAGTTAATTTGAATTTCATTGAGTTTAATTTTCACATTTTATAATTTAATCAAAGTGTTTGCATGGGTTAATTTACAAATTTGTCATGCAAACGAACTTAACTCACTCATATGCTCAAATCTGGAGTACTGTACCTTTGGAATTCGAATGTTAATTTTGAAACCGGGAATTGTTAATATTTGAGCAAGTGTAATGGTGAAAATATGACTTTGTGATATGCTATCGTACCTTGATTGACATGAAAAGTACGAATAAATAGGGAGAATGTTGACATGCAGTTTGATCACTCTAATTCATTTTAAGTTATCTACTCTAATAAAAAAATTTACAATATCGTCACTTGAAAGTTCAGTCATGCATTAAAACCCTTAGATTAAAAAATTATCTAACTTTGAACTAGATCCAACTATTATAGTGTATGACCAAACCTTCAGACGGTGAAACCATAGAACTTCTATGTACTACTAGGGAGTAAGGAGTTCTTGGTTGATTTTTTGTGGAATTTTAATCGTAATTTTAGAGAGTTACTAAATCACACTCTTTATTTTATTAACCTATACCCTAATACGTAAAATACATGTATACTCTCAATTTTGATTTTTTCAAAGAAAAAAAAACTAAATTTTTTTTTATTCCCCTATAAAGTATCTTATATCATCTTTTGGTCCTCATTTGCAAAACAGCCCTTAGACGGTACCCAACAAATTCAAAACATTTTGTTTGGTCCCCAAAGGTGGTTTTCAGAGAAAATCAATGGTAAAATTAGTCAAAATATGTAAAAAGACCATTATACTCCTGAGTTTTAAAAAATAAAAAAATAAAAACTCTTCGTCTTCTTCGCATCTTCTTCATCGCTGCCACCGTTGTTTGAATCTAGAACTCGCCGGAGCTCGCCATTGTCGGAATCTGGAACGATTTCTTCTTCCTCATCCTCCTCGTCGAAGCTTGCCAGTGACGAATCAGTACCCTGGCCGCTGGGTACTGATTTCTTCTTCGAACGATTTCTTCTTCCTCCTCCTCCTTCGTCTTCTTCGCGTCTTCTTCGCCTCTGCCACCGTTGTTTGAATCTGGAACTCGCCGGAGCTCACCGTTGTTGGAATCTAGAACGATTTCTTCTTCCGCCTCCTCGTAGGAGCTCGTCGGCAACGAATCGGCACCCTGGCCGCCGAGTACTGATTTCTTCTTCAAACGATTTCTTCTTCCTCCTCCTCCTTCGTCTTCTTCGCGTCTCCTTCCGCCGCCAGTTTCCTCGTGCTCGAGAGCTCAGGATGAAGTTGTCGAAAATCCCCACATTCAGGCTCGAGGTTCGAGGGCTCGAGGCAGAAGGTTCGAGGGATCGAGGCAGGAGGCTCGAGGGCTCAGGATGAAGTCGAAAATCTGAAAATTTTAAAATTAAGATTTTTTTAATTGAAAATATTTTTTAATTAGTAAAATTATCATTATACCCCTGACTATACCGGAAAATCATTTAGTCTTACCTGAAAACCACCTTTGGAGACCAAACAAAATGTTTTAAATTTGTTGGGCACCGTCTAAGGGTTGTTTTGTAAATGAGGACAAAAAGATGGTATAAGATACTTTGTGGAGAACCAAAAAAACATTTTAGTCTAAAAAAAAAACACCACGCCACTAACACCTATCGACTGGCCGAAAACCACCTCAACTAGTGCCGAACCACCACCCTCATATCCCTTACCCAAGCCCTCCGCCACCAACATATATTGACCTCAGCGACGAATCCCTCTCTGGAGACAAAGCTCTCCTCGATAAAATTAACGGTCATCCGTTCGCGAACCCTAGTTGGTCGGCCTCTCTTGCGACGAACCCCATTAGGCGCCTCTCGCAATGAAACCACATCTCGGCCACTCGTGAGAGAACTCTTGGCCGAGCTCTCGCGACGCAACCACCCTTGCTTGTGACGAACCCCATTGGCCACCGCTTGTAATGAAACCACACCCCCAACTTGTCAGAGAATTATCAACCGATCTCTCGCGATGAGCCCCAAAGTCCAAACCAGTCCAAACCAATCCAAAACAGACCATGAGAGTAAGGCCCACAACAAATGCTTGAAGTGCTTAGACCAAAGGCCCATTGAGAGGGGGAGGCGGCCCAATATCATATCCCCTAAACCCTAGATGCAGCGTCCATCTATAAATACCATCCTGACAAACTCGTCTTCACAACCCGAGCATTTCAACACTGTTATTGCCGCCTGCCACATGTAACTCGACATTAAATCTTATTCTTTCTTTTTTCTTCGGTGTTTTTCTTATTATTAAATCTAGTTTTAGAGGCGATGATGCAAACAAATGCCTATTTTAAGAGGGTGAAGTGAATAATTTCATCCCTTAATGAGGACAATACTCACCAATTGATCCTAATGAGTCTCTCAATATCTTATTTTCCGCGTTTCTGATTTCTGTTTCGTTGGATTTGATCGTTTGGTTTCTGAATTGATGTGAAGTAATACATATTTCGGTTCCCATATTATACGATCAGTGAAATTTCCTTGAGTTTTTATTTCAGATTTGATTTTGTAAATTTGATCTCTGTAGAGTATTTGTTCTTTTTGCCGGTTCGTAGTCGGTAAGGTTCAGGTAATGTCGATTTCGGGACTCGAAGTTCAGATTATGGCGCGATGGTGTCGGGTTGTTTGCTGAACTGGGCCTGAATCGAACTAACTGCCTAATCTAGATACTGCTTCAAATCTGCTGCTGATTGAAGGAGGAATCCTGAAGAGCTGACCCATGAATAAGAACCGTTAAACATTTAATAAACACTCTTAAAGTTCTAACAGAAGCCTAAGGCAAAGTTGTGACGGATCTCCTGGAGCAATAATGAATTGGGTGTTTAGATCGATTTGGGAAAACAGAAATTTGGGTTGTTGCTATATTATTTTGATTACTTACGCCCTAATAAACACATACATTTAGGAGTATTTAATATGAAAATTGACAAAATTAAAAAAAAATTAAGTTCTTCTTCCTCTTCCTTAACTAATCGAGCATGTTCTTCATTGTCGTACAATGAGTTGCACTGGATAAAAATGGGTATTGTTATATCACGCTAGTTTACGCTCTAATACGTATATACACGTATAATACTAATATTAAAATTTTAAAATAAAACAAAAACAAAAAAACCACCGCTGTCTCTGCCACCGTCGTGAACCAGCGCCACCGCCGGTCTTCGCTGTCCCTTCTTCTCTTTTTCTTCGTCTTCTTCGGCGGTCTCGCAACTGCCACCACTGTGCCTCCTCCGCCGTCCCTTGTCCGCAACAAACCCCAGCCGAGCTCCTCTTCCACCGTCTCCGTCGAGCGAACCCTAGCCCAGCAGAGCTCCTCCTCCGCCGTCCCCGTCGAGCGAAACCCTAGCCGAGCTCCTCTCCTCCACTGTCTCGTTGAGTGAAACCCTAGCCCAGTCGAGCTCCTCCTCCGCCGTCCCCGTCGAGCGAAACCCCAGCCGGGCTCCTTCTCCTTCTTCCCCGTCGAGCGAAACCCTAGCTCGAGAGGAGAACGGTGGAGAAGCGGCGGCGGAGAAGCTGGAAGTGGCGGAGCACGGAGGAGAAGCGGCGGCGGAGAAGCTGGAAGTGGCGGAGCGCGGAGGAGAAACGGGCGGAGGGGAGTAGAACGGGAGAAGGAGAGTGGGAGAATGGGAGAAGGGGAAGGAGAGGAGAACAGGAGAAGGGGAAGGAGAGGAGAACAGGAGAAAGGGAAAGAGAGGAGAACGGGAGAAGGAGAGTGGGAGAGAACGGGAGGAGAAGGAGAAGGAGAAGGAAAAGGAGAGCGGGAGAGGAGAAGGACTCGCCGGAGAAGAAGAAGAAGAGAAGGGGAAGAAGAAGGTGGTGCACGGAGGAGGCGGCGGCAGCGGAGCGGCGGAGTATTAATTAAATAATTAATTAATTTAATAATAATTTAAATTAAATTAAATTATTTAATTTAAATTAAAAATACATATTATATATTAAATAGTATAAATACAGGGCGTAATCAAGTAAAATACAGGGCGTAATCAAGTAAAATACAGGACGTGAAATAGCAATTCACATAAAAATTGAGCGGTGGCTCGGCAGAAAACAAAATTGAGCTACGTCCTCGTTTTTAGACATGGAAGCCCTCTCAAGCGGGGGTTCGGCGGGAACAGAGCGATAAGAACGATATCGGTCGACGAGAGATGAGAACGAGGCCAGGTCGGAGTATTGAGAGCTGGATGACGACAACGGAGCGGCGATTTCGGGGCGGAGAAACGAGAACGGGGCTGTGTTGTGGAAACGAGAACCGAGGAGGAGGGAAAGGGGGAACCGGAGGAGAAGAGAAAGGGAGAACCATAGAAGGAGAGCCGACCGGAGCTGGGAGAAGGAGAACGACGGAGATGGTGAGAACCAAGGTGGGTAGGGCGCTTGAACACGGTTGAGATGCGCTCGAACCATGGCGAATCTGGCGAGCTCGAACTAGGGTTAAGATCCGGTTACGCCAATGGAGAAGATCCGGTGACGTGACAGCCACATCCCTCCAGATCCACTGCCTTCGAAACGACCAATTAACCTTGATTTTGGCCGGAAAAACTTGTTAGGGATGCCAAAAAATTCGTTATCAGAAATGCCGGGAAGCTTCACGTTGGCCGGAAAAACCAGCCATTGGGAAATGTTGCTGGTAAAAGCCAAATTACGGCAGACCACCACCGGTCATTTGGCCTGAAACCGGCCGGAAAGTGACTTGAGAACCACCGGAAATTAACGTCAACTTGGTCAAAAAAATTTTGGATAATTTATTATAATTAAATTAAATTCCAAATATAAATAGTAGAGTCCGTCTCTTGAAAGACGGTCTTTCCATAAGTCATGGAAAGACCAAGGTTTAAAGTGAAAATAAGAAGAAATGAAAATAAAATTTTCGAGTTGCATGAATCGGGTTATAAAATTTATAACTACTACATGTTGCATAATAAAATTTTAATATTACAACTAAGACCTCACACCTTTCATTATTCTAATTAAACCACGTCTTTCCATAAGGTTATGGAAAGACCGTCTTTCCCAAGACTTTGCCTAAATAGTATTCTAAACGACGGGGATATGATTATTTTCATTTCATATCAATACTAAAAGACGGGGTTTATATCTACACTTGAGAAAGAAATTGATGGCTGTATATAATCTCATATTTTTAAAAACAACTCAAACAATAATTAAAATGAGCTAACTTGTGTAACGATTGATGTACCACACAACACAAAATATTTAAAATATAATTAGAATGCCTAATAATCGAGCCACTCCACAATTAAAGCTATTACATTCATCAACCGTTTAAATATTGAACAAGGTAGGAATTTCTCCCCAAAACACCTCATGATTGAGCTCAAGTTCTTGGTTTTATATCACCAGCTCCATCGAAGAACAAAAGTAGAGCTGTCCTAAAAGCTTCCTCAATTATCAGCCTGAGTTATTGTGCCCCTAATCAACTACAGAAATTATCATTTACCAACACCAACATATATATTTTTTGGATCCTTTCTACACCTGTCTTTGCAGAAGGGCGAAGTTAGCTAAATACATGAGATCCAAATCTTGCATTTTACCTTAGTTGCCACCTTTAGGGCTTTCTTCCCTTTCTTGATGCAAAGGTGGAGTTGTCTGTCCTAGCTGTAACTGCATCGAGATGCTGACATTGTTTGGTACCACCTCCAGTATGTGTTCTTTTGCCTCTTCTGCAACTTTTATCGCATCCCTGAGCAGCGAAATATCCCGAAAGATCAGTCAGATTTCGATAGAGACTATAAACAGGTCATTCCTTTCTTTACCTGATCAGTATATCGGTTTGCATCGAAACCTTGATCTGAAGTAAAACATGCCCTTGCAACAGGTGGCGTGTTATTCGCCGAACAGCCAATTTCTGGAAACACATTACTGAGTTTAAGCTACTGCAGATGAGATCATGAGGGTATTACCAGAAAATGATGAATCACAATGATGTTCAAATCTCTTATCAGCATACCTCTGAAAACTTTGATGACAAATGTTTGCGGACCATTTCCTCGTCTATGCAATCCAAACAAGAATGGAGATTGTCTTTCCTCTCATTGCCACCTTGATCTTCCCCACAAGGGATAGTTGGGATATCAGACATTGCGTGCGGCTCTGTATTAAATATTGAAAGGATGTGTGAATGATTAAACCTCAATCACCAAGCATGGAATGAACAGTGATTTATTACTTGCTGCATAAAGAGACATTCGCGATTTACCTATATGTATGAAGACTTCAGCAATTTCAGGATAGAGCTGATGGATGTTACGGCGGACATTTTCACCGATATCATGTGCAGCAGTAACACTAGAAAAGGGACCGACCTGTTGGTGGGAAATTGTAATTTGTAAATAAATCATTCCAGTGGACAACGATGAGAGCAGTGTAAGACGACTTATCCTTTGCATACCTCTACATTTACATCAAGATACATAAACGAACCAGCCCTTCGTCCTCTCAAGTGATTGCAGCCCTACAAATTTAAGCAAAAGAACCGAAAAGGTGTAAGTGTTTATAATAAGACAACCAGGATTAACTTCTCTATGATTCCAAAATCTACAATGGTAACAGAGATAAACTGGTTAGCTGGTCTAAATACAATCAAATTAGGCTTTCTATGGTAAGGCTCATTGGCCCTGTACCTTAACTCCCTCAACCTGTAGAATAGCACGTTTATAGGGCTCCATAAGTTGTGATGGAACAGCAGCATCCACTAATTCCAGGACACTGAAAGACAACAGAGAATAATATTTGAAGTTGTTGAAATATATTTAGTCGAAGACTTATTATAATCTCAGAATTATTTAGCTCATTTGCCTCCAAAAGCCTATATATATATATATATATATATATATATATATATATATATATATATATATATATATATATAGCCTATATATGCAAAATTCGAAAGTATAATAAAATAAACAGATTACCTCTGATAACCAGTTTGAAGGCCGGCTTTCAGGATCATTCCAGAGACAACTAATCCTGCCAGAGGATCAAGGAAGCTCACTCCAAGAAGAGATCCTCCTGAACACAAAAGGTACCCATAGCCAACCAAAGATAAGCAGAAATACTATAAGGATGGTGAATCAATGAGTATAGTGCCTATACACAACTAAGCCTTATTCTCATTATGTGTAATAAGTTATGCAGATCATATATCATCATCTGGTTTTGTCAAAGCACAGTCCAAGTCAGTCGTCATCTCGGAGCGGACTGGAATAAGCATTGGGTTCCTCCCATATTTTGTCAACCAGGGCTATTTCAAACTTTTCTAATATAGTTATCCAAATATATATATATATATATGTATATATATATATATATATAATATTTTTGTATAAAATGACACCTACATCCCATAATGATCCACATTTTAAATATAAATAATAATCCTTGACTTTGATTCTATAAGTTTCCAAAGAAAATGTATGTTAAAAGGTTTGAATAAAATATGAAATGCAAGGGAACTATGTCATTACCAACCCCTATTAAAGCAACAACAGAAGATACAGCATCAGCACGGTGATGCCAAGCATTCGCTTTCATCAGCCCGCTGTTTGCCCTTTCGCCAGCTTTCTTTGTTATCCAGTACAATCTGCATTCCATTAAATTTAGAGAATATAAGATCAGAGCACTAAAAGAAGCGTACACAGGAGCATGTTTGCTAGTATGTGAAAAGAAACTTTATAATAGCATCTGAATGAAAAATAAATAGTACTCCATTAGTGAAAGTTTGATCTTTCCATCTCTCTTTTCAATTTCACAATCACATTATTAGAATGATTCCAGAGATATTCACATTTGAATATGTGAAGATAATTGTGCCAAGTAACAGTCTAAAAAACTCAAATAAGGATCAGTAAGTAGATAAACATGATGCCAAGATTTGCAAGGAACAGGGGGATCACTTTATCCAAGGAAACAAACATAGCTAAACTACTGCAATTTCTTGACATTTACGGCTCTGATGATCTCCATACCCTTCTTTAACAGCTATAGACACTGTAGTCACACTTATAGCAAGTACAGGATGAGCCATGTCAATTCCATGGTGATGGTGTCCATGAGTAAATAAGTCAGGAGAAGCAGACCACAACCCCTACACACCACACAAGATATATTAAACACAAAATTAGCTTGCATATTTGCAATAGGAAAATAAAGCTGATGTCCTGGCAAAAATCTAACCAAGTTCTCATAATTCACTGCAGTTTCGGTTTTGCAAAATACTAAACACTAAAAGAGAAATTTCTGAATTTATTAAGAACAAGATGGTACCTGTAAAACATCCACAGCATGCCATGCGATGCCACCTGCCGTAACCAAGAGCATACTGGAGATTCCAAGGGCTCCAAGTGACTCAAACTTACCATGACCTAAAAATGATTGAATAATCAACTCAATCCAAAATGTACATTCCTGTTTGTGCAACAAAAACAAGCTACTGAACTCTCGAAGTTCCTTACAGCAACCAAGACCAGTCATCCCAGGTTTAAACACATCAAACAACTACAGGTAAGGTTCAATCTTACAAACTCATTCCATATACTTACATGGAAATCAACATTACGTACACAAACTAACTTTCTAGAAATGAATCATCTCCCTCAACGCCACTTGTAAAATCCTAGCAGGCCCCAACTTCTTACATTAAGTCCCTCCCTTTCCGTCCCTGTGAAATTCAAACTCACACCACTACCACTGTATTAATGTCACCATATTTCAACCGATGAGACAGCATTCGATCCCACGACCATATTAGTCCAAATTAACATCGAAATGGATGGTGGAGATGTGTAAATTTCACCAACCAAATAAATTGTGTGGATGAGCTTAGAAAACATGCATAACATAAAAGAATTCAACCACAAATGAACAAATGGAGTTGCCAAAAAGTGTGTAGGTACAGATTAAGAGTGACCATATGGGTGCTCTTTGTCCTTGGGAATCCTCGCTGCTTTAAATGAGAACAACGCCACACCACTGAGAACCTTAAAAATCAATCCCACAACATAAATGCAAAAAACAAGTACCCCAAGACAAAAAGGAAAGAACTAAAACGAAATAAACTTTACCACGTCCGTGATCGAATGTGCAGCATCAGCAATAACGGCAGTGCTTCCGGAAACGTAACCGGCGAAGGCTTTACCGGCAGCTAAGCCAACATCCGCCGCCAGCCCCAGTCGGAAAATCCTCTCGCCGTCGTCGCCGGAGCTGCCCTCCGGGTGATGGTGGTGGGAGTGGCCAATGTGCCAGCGCTTGGAATTCTGAGAGGTAGGGTTCTCCAACAGCGCCGCCGTCACCGGCGAAAGGTAGTAGCCGTTGCCGTTGCCAGCGATGATTCTGGAAATCAAATCTCTGCGAATTGGCACGAAACTCTTCACGAATCTAAACCCCATTTTGCGTCTGTGAATCCAGATCGAAATGATGGTGATTCTAGCTTAAGAAATTAAGATATAATCCATCCGGTTCGATCGATCGGTTAGTGTGATTTGATTAGGCAGCTCTTAGCTCAGCTTTTTAGTACTGACGGAACTGTAAACTCCATTGGTTTGCAAGTCGAAATTCCAAATGACTCCGAAGAGGTCGCGTAGGAAGCAAGTCAAACAACGACTTTAGTGAAATCTCAAATATTCCAGTTGTTGCTGATTAAAAAATTTAATACTTTATTACACTTTTGACTTTTGGCAATTAACTCCAAAGACGACACGTGGTTTGAAATAGTATTGAAAAATACCGTCTTTCCATAAATCTATATAAGATGAAGTTTAATTAGAATAATAAAAGGTAAAAATTCTAAGTTTCAATATTAAAATTTTATTATGTAATGTGTAATAATTATAAATTTTATAACATGATTCATACCACCTGAATACTTTATCTTTATTTATTCTTCTAATTTACAGTTTAAACTTTGATATTTCCATGCTTATGAATAGACGGTCTTTCGAAAGATGGACTCACGTGTTTTAATCCAATTCAGTTAAATGAAATTTGCTGAATAGAGGAACGAAACACACTTTTTCTCACTTGTTCACCAATTGCAGGAGTAGTATGTTTCGTGTAAATTACAATTTTCCCTAATAAACTTCCGCAACTACTAAAATGCTACCGATAAAGTTTACTTCAGTCACCTCATTTATTCTTTAGTGACGGGGGAATTCAGCATCGAAAGTCCTCCCCAGTTCAAAAGATCAATAATAGACCAACATAAGATAACCAACATCAGTACATTCCAAACCTTGGTTCTACCAAACAACCAAAGCTCAATATAGTTCCAATCACCTATACCTACACAGCTAAACTGAAAAGCAAATCAACCCTATTTCCATCCGAAAAGACCCGCCTAGCGCCTATCACGCCACCTCTTGGGATCATTCATACCGGGATCTTGGTACCCAGAACTGGATTGATACCCAGATTGCCGAGGTAATGATCTTTCGGGTAAGTGCCCACGGCCCTGGTTCATCCTAGGTTCCTGGACACTCCATCCGGGCACATTGTACGTATGGGATCTCCTCGGACTGTTATCCGGGCTCCATGACTCGAAACTAGGATCACCCATCAACTGTGCCTGCACAGTAGCCCTATATGAGTTGTATTCACTTGGATTAACATCGCTCTGATAGTGACGAGTCGGGTTCCCACCCTGCCTCGGCCACCAAGAAGTAGTTGCGGGATCTGGTGTACTCCTATGAGATGGCAGCAGCTGGGGCTGTGGACGACGGCCAGTGGTTGTAGGATATGAAGCATCGTATAATGCAGGGTTCACTGCAGTATGCGTTGTGTGATGATGGTACGAGGATGTTCCATATGCTTGAGGCAGTATCTGTTGGGTCATCTGAGGCTGCACGAGGCTGTTAGCTCGAAGCCTTTCTTCTGGCATGAAAGCAGAAGCAACAGGATGTTGCTCCATTTGTCGAAACACTGAGGACTGTTCGGCAACCACAGATCTGGCAGGGGAGTTGTGAGATTGCACCATGCTACTACTAGCCAGAAAATTTTCCGGCAGAGCTCTGAGCATACCGCGAACTTCTTGGCTAAGTGATTTCTGTTGGGAAAATGGGTTCTTGACGTAGTCTGGCTTCCATGAGCTCTGCAAAACACAAATTAAAGGGAAAGGATCATCGAACTAAGTTACGCAAAACATGGAATGATGAAAGCTCAGGGTCATTGGACCATTGTAAATGTTACTGATTTGCTTGTCCTTTTTTTATGTTCGTACAACTATTGGTCAGGATTATACTTTCTGCTAATTTGTCCCATGAACTCAGAAATGGAGAGAATGGACCATATAGTTTTCAATGAGGTGGATAAAATCAGCAATAATGAATTCATAACTTTTCCACGAAAGTGATACAAAATGCCTTACATCACGCACCGTTACAGCATCCGTGGAGGGAGTAGGAGATGGTAGAGAAACTTCAACCGCCTCTTTCCCAGCTGAAGAACTAGCAAATGTTTTCGTCTCATTGAGCTTTATCATGTCAAGCAACTTCACAGTAGCTTCATTCGACATATTACCAGCTTGCCCAGAAGTCAGCGCAAAAACTAGTTGCGGGTTTTTGAGGAGTGCAGCGAGCAGTTCAAGGTCTGGTTCCGGCATCCCAGCAGCACTTTCAGATGATGCACCACCAGATTTGCCAGAAATTTGATCACTTTCACGAGGTGAAACCTCGACTTCAGGCGGTTGGTCGACTGGGATTTCAGGAGTTAGACTGTCATCATAGTCCATTTCACTGTCCCAAGGTTCTTTGGGATCTGACGGGATCTCCTGCAATGTCCTGTAAAAGGTTTCCCGCTCACGATGAATTCTATTCTTCTGAACATCTACTTCTTTGCTGTTTTCTCCGGTACCCACTCCCCAGGAAGCATCAACACGAAATTCTGGCAAAATGGGGAAAACGCAGTGAGCACTCTATCCATCCAGAGGAAAGCCAGAATGATACAAGCCGAGTCTAAAGGGTAAATTAAACTATTAAAGCACACAGAACCACCAAATATTGATACAAATTCAAGAGTCAACGATTTCTCAGCAACATCGAACTTCTCTTTACTCTGTTCAGTAAGGATCTAAGCAGTCCACATCACAACAATAGTTCTTTAAATGGGATCTATGTGAACCATGAATGTTCAAATTGCATAGGAGAGAATTACACCATTGGCCACATAACTAGCCTATCGTTCACAGGCCTTGGTATTTACTTTATGACCAGTTGTAGGTCGCAGTTGCCTTATTATTGCGAAGGCAATAAATTTAGAGCAGAATGGACGGTATAATCCTAATTTGAAGTGTTCTTCCAGATAGCTGTATATCACTGTTTCAGACTTGCTCCAACATTGGATGCCCCGTTGGTCCTCTCACAGAAAATAAAAGGGCAGCTCTAAAAAATATCTTACATAAGACGGCATTGTGTACCACCGTCTCTGAAATAAGGACGCACAGAATCATTCTTAAAAAAATAAAATAAAGAAGTCTTGCTCCGAAAATTGTAACATATTGCTCCAGTAAAATCATCCTTGCAAGCCTTGTTCAAGCCTTTTAAAATATTAGGGGAAAAAAGTCCGAAGTTCTATGATTTGAGCAGCAACACTCTTAAAGGTCTGTTGAGTCGCTGCACAAAAGTCTTCATAGGTTTAAGATTGAACTTCTGCTCACTGAAGATTTGCTGATACTTTCCTCAATTAGCAGTTATTGAGGTATGCCCCCCACAAATGTTAAACTTAAGTACTTAGTATATATATTTATCCTAATACTGATTCTCCAGTGCCATCGAAATTGGAAAGAAGTCAACAAGAATGAACAAGTAAGTCACTAACAGGGGTGCTCAACGAGTGATTTTTTAAAACTATATTTATCAAAATAACTTCAAAATGGCGAAATCGCTGGATGCGAAGGCAAATTACCTGGCGGTACCCGCCATGGGATTTGGATTCTCTTGCACTTTTTCCATGGAGGCTCATCTGAATGGGGGGTGATTTTGTTTTTAACAGAAGCCCTCAGTAGATCAGCTACTATCTTTTCCAAGGAAGAACTCTGTGGATCAGAGGCTTTGTTTTCCTCAGAAGCACTCTGCAGATCAGGTGATTTGTTTTGTATAGAATCACTCTGCAGATCAGGTGATTTGTTTTGTATAGAATCACTCTGCAGATCAGGTGATTTGTTTTGTATAGAATCACTCTGCAGATCAACTGCTTTGTTTTCCATATAAGCAATCTGTGGATCCGTGGCTTCTGACAGAAGATCATCGCACTTCTTGGGCCCTTCAAACGCATTGTGTTCGTGTGTTTTTGATGTTGACAGCAAAGCACTGGTGAGAGAGGAGGCGGTCTTATTTGCATGCTCAGCCTGCACCTGAGGGATAGTATCTGAAGTCGTTTTAGCTCTACCATACTTACTCTGTATAAATTGGGCTCGCATCTTTGCTTTCTGTATATCATCAGCAGAAAGTGGGCGGCCTCGAGTTGTAGTAGATCTTGTATTCTGCAAAGTCCTTCCAGTAGACTTCTGTCCAGGTTGCTCCACCATCAATACTTTCCGTTTCTCTCTGGTTTCTGTGGTAAGCTAAGGAAATGTATCTGGCCATATAGTGCTAACAGAATATAGTACACTTCTTATTAGCTATGTAGCTGGTGTAGTAAAACACATGAAGAAATACTGCAGAGAGAGCTAGAATTACTACAAATATCATATGTATTCCTCAAGTATTAACTAAACGTATTATAACCAAGATATTCTTTGGCAATAGCAAATAACTTCATGATAAGGATACGAGATGACAATGAAACACGACCAAGTTTCTTGTTTGGGTCATCTGCAGACACTGTGAGCAATTTTACAGGTTGAGACTCCAACCTCCTGGGGAAAAAAACTTAGCTTAGAACCTACATCATTTATCAAATTACAACATGGAAGAGAACAAAGAAAACTAAGTACTTGGAAATTCCAGGACTCTCATCCATAGGAGCAGAACCATCTTCCTGTAGAGTAAAAAAGAAGCTCGTGAGAAAAGGCAATACGATTCAAATATTTGTATCATAGGAGCTATCTGAGACACTTACAAGGTTACCAATATTGGCATGCCATGACTCAGTATCCATAACTTCGTTGATGCTGCAAGGGATATCCATGAGAAAGAGTCTCTCAAAAGAAAAACCACACATAAATAAAGAAACCATTAGAATCCAGGGTTTACCTTTGTTTCAATAGAATCTCATCCTCTCCATCAACTGAAGATTTCACTCCATTACCCTTCCTCAAAGCTTGGCTCCTAGCAAATGTTTTGCTCCATTTCTTTAAGAGAAATCTTGCCCTGTTCGAGACATCTGATCTTCATATCAGATGAAAGAAAACTAAAATATCAACCAAACATATATATTCATCCATAAGCCAATCAGAGCATGTGCTGCATAATTTTTAGCAAGTAGAAGTTTTAGCAAATTTCATTTTAACAATGATTTATCAACAAACAGATGACTGAAGACATGTAATAGTAACTTGGCTATAACATCACACCTGATATCCTATAAAATCGCAGACTATTTACACTCTGCAGCACAGCTGACATATGTACAGGGAGAGCTTTTTGCAATGGAAGATGGCAGAAGACCTGAAAACTAGCAACCATAATCAGAAATGAAATTTAAGAGCATAGAAGACACAAACTTCAAAGAAATGTGAACACTGTGTACCTTCAGAATAACACGAAGAACACTTGTTTGTTCCTCCAATAAAGCTTGAGTCAACCAAGTCGCTAATATCATCACACCACCATTGGTTAAAAACCTACAGATGCATCAGTAGAATGATTAGGAATGATAGAAATAGCAAAATTGCTTCTGTACCAAGGAAATGAGAGAAGTCGTCGGGTGAAGTAGAAAGTACCAGTACAGAACTGAAGCATTTTGCATTTGCATTATCCACTCCATCAACCTGACCTGGCCAGAGAATGATTCCTCTTTTCGCATCAAACTAAATATTTTCTCAATAAAATGTTTATCGGATTGATCCTCAGCATCTTGATTCAAACCACTAGATCCTTGCTCCACGCTGGTTGGAACTACACTATTAAGAGGAACTGGGTTCATAGGATCATTACAAACGCTGTTCAGTGGAATTACATCATGCATTTCTTCACAGGAACTGGATCTATTTGCTTTCTCTTGTGACAACCTGACAAATTTCTTCACCCTTGTTCGTTGAGTAGCGAAAAATTCCCTCACCTGACACACGAGATGAAAGACATGCAACTGAATACTACATCACAATCACAATTCTATAGGTATAAACCAGTACAGATGCTATTTTATATGACATGTCAAGCAAAGAATATATGATATAAGAGGAGAAAATAATAATCTGCAGAATGCTATAATTGTTATGGATTGACACACATGAAAGTGATTCAATTCATCCGCCGCAGGATTGATACCATCAGTCAAACTTAGAACATATCCTGAAAGTAGATATTAAAGAAGTCGCATAATAATATATAATTATAGTAATTAGTTAATACTAACAAGAAGAAAAACACTCTTCCTCAACCTTCCTGCTTCCCCCAACCCGTCACCCTCGAAAAGAGAGGTTTAGAAAAGAAATGCATGCAATAGACTTGCAAAACATGTGTAAAAATATAAGGAATATGCACCTGCATGGCCGTGACACCAAAGAGGGCACTGATTTCTCGAATTTCCTTCTTGGATATTGCATCTTTGACAGAGAAAACTAATTGCATATATTTTATGGCCTTGGGATTCAACAAATCTCTAGGCCTTTTACCTGTTCAAGATGAGGTCAAAACTAAGTACGAAAAACAAGAGATTGCACTTAATATATGATACAAACAGGGGAAGGTAAGGGGATATTGATCATACACAAGACAAGATTTATGGATGTTTAGAAGTTAACAAAGTGAAACCCTCCTGTTTGATGATGTTAGTGACTTGCAATATCACACTAGAGATAATGTACCGAAATATAGCTTGAACTGGGATAGCTATGGATTCTAACTAACAGAACCGGGATAAGAAAGGAGGACCGGGCAAGAATGTAAAGGAGTTCGAACCAACTTTCTTACGAATTACAATCATAGATATGCTAAGTGATCATATTTAAGTAATCAAAATCTTCAACTATGCACAAACAACCTTGCTATAACACTTGCCAGATTAACTACTCTATGCAAGCTGTTTTCAGGATATATGATTAACCTCAATAAAATTCTGATCCACAAAAAATACTGTAAAGACACATACATGATAAAATTCCACCAAAAGCTTCCAGAAAACATAACAACACTCACCAATTTGAATGGACAAAGCTCCAGCAGCCTGCACGCAAATAATAACACTCGGATAAGCACCAAATCATTTAGACGCAATTGGAAACACGTAATAATATTGAGATCAATAAATGCAACATCTGCCTATTAAATTCCAAAGTCACTAAAAGCCCGTGCATCAAGCAAAAATCGCTAAGCTAGAAATAGTCTCCAATCCTATCTAATGTAATTGAACAAACGTACAACCATACGTAAAAAATTGCAGAAAAACCTAACCATTTCCTGTGATAGGGGATTGACGCCGGTGAGGTTGCATTGGTTGAGAACGATGTTCTCGAGCTCCTCGATCTGGCTACGGAGCAGGTTCTCCTGAGATTCCAACAAGTCCTGAAACGTCGAGCCGGAATTTGAAACCCCCAGCTCCAATTCATTCTCATTGACGAGCTGAACCTCCATGAATCAATCCGCTGACCGGTTCTTCAGCAAATCGAGCAAAAACGGGAAAACATCCGCGGAATTTGAAATTCGCGCGCTACAGCTTCCGAAAACTAGGGCAAATTGGAGCCAAACTTTGAGATTTGGGATTCGTGAAATTTACATTCAACGGTTTCTGTTAGAGCAAGGGCTTTTGGTCATGGGGAATATCCAGCTGAGGAAGGCTGGTACAGTAAACAGCTGGAATCGACGAAGTAGATGACCTCCTTTTTTTCCTATCGGAGTACTTCTTTTTTTTTTTTTTTTGTTAGTACCTGGAAATTTTCAAGTTACGCGTTTAAGCCTGTCTTTTTTCACGCCAAGGCCCAAGGGTCTACATTTACTTTTATTTTCCACTCAACACCCCCATAAATTGCAATGTTTAGTTTTTGTTGGTTAGGGTAGTTATTCAACTATTTTTTGAAAAGAAAAAAAACTACTACTGTATCCTTTTTTCATATTGAGTATCAAGGTTAAATTTCTTTGTTTTTTATGAAAATTTCAAGTTAATGATCTTCTCTTAGTGTCTCATAATTTTGTGAAGCACTCTAGAATACATGTAAATATAGATGAAAACAAGAATAACATAAAATTAATCGCATGACATATTTGGTACCCAGTTTTAGGTAAAATTACAGGTTTCGTTCCTCTTTTGCAAATTATTCGTAAAACATTCCCACGAAATGTTCTCAATTGATTCACACACTATTAGCCGATTTAAATGAGACAACATCAAATCGACCTCTATAGTTGTGACACTGTCACAAAAGTTAGTAAATTATAATTTTTAAAATATTGGTAATTGTTAATGGGTCCGTTAAATTAATTTAAACTGTTATGTTCGATAAAGGAATCAATTGAAAACATTTCGTAATAATTTGAAAACCTTTAGGAACATGGCATAAAACAACAACGAAACTTGTAATTTCGTCTCAAATGAGCATACATCTTGAACTACCCATAAGAAATCACTTATAATGACCACGAAATCGTTTTCAATGGGGATGAAACTAGATTATGAGAATGGCATAGGGTAAGTAGAACCATGCAATCGCATTTCTACAAGCTTGAACCCCACTGCAACACCCAAACTAGTGAGAGAAGTTGTGTAATATTTTTTAAAAAAACTAGTGAGAGAAGTTATGTAATATTTTTAAAAAAAACTAGTGAGAGAAGTTCAAGTCAACATTCATAAATCCTTATCAAGGTAAATTTGTAGTATTACTGTCCACTTTGTCTTACTTTAAACTTCCTAATTATTTTTTCACAATTATTAATGAATATGTTTGACCAATTATTAATGAACATGTTTGACCGTAAATATCTCTAGAACATGTATGACCGTAAATATCTCTAGTTACATATAATAATTACGCATATAAAATTGATATTTAGAAAATATATGTTAAGACAAATCTAATAAGTTCCACATGAAATTTTTATTGTGCATATATTAATTTTTATTTAAGACCAAAGTTTACAAAGTTTGACTTTCAAAGAGTAATTAGGATGTTTAAAGTAAGACAATGGAGCAGTTGATTTATGTTGGGTTTGTATCAAGACAAATGTTTTTAACAATAGTTACCAAAAAGCAACAGAAGAAACTCGATTGATAATTTCACTTTGGAATAAGTGCTAATATAACCATATCTACTTGAGTAAGTGCCAATATAACTCTATGATAATTTTTAGTACAAATATGATAACTAGTTAATGAAAGTGTCAATATAACCCTCAGACCTCATTTCCAACCTTGACCTCAATTTTTCAGCGTTGACTCTTTGTAAATTGACTAAAATACCCTTTGACCTAACTCTGAAATGAGGTGGACAATTTTACCCTCATAGTTCGCCGGACCGCCATAGTTCGCTGAAATTAGGTAGGGTTGTATCAGCATATTATGCAATCTTATTGGGTTATATCAGCACATTCCTAATGTTTGTAGGATTATATCAGCACATTTCTAATGTTTATAGAATTATATCATTACATCCTTAAAACTTGTAGGGCTATATTGACACTTTCACTAACTATATATGGTTATATTGACACTTTCTAATATTGAAATGTTATATTGACACTTGTGTGAACCAGGTAGGGTTATAAAAGCTTTTTTTTTCTCACTTTTAACCTTTGAATGCGCACAAAGTTTCCGCCACTGTACAGAGGACCAATGATTTACAGGTAAAACAGCCACAAAACTGGGTGCAAGAAATAAATGAAAACAAAGAATCTGACCACGCATACAAAGAATGCGTGACCAAATGAAGCTAGTTCATTATTCACGCTAAGTAATTGCAGAGGAAAATCTGCTTCTCTTCTATCTATGAGTTAAAAGTTAAAACCCCTCGTAGCTGCGAAGTTTTGAGCCATATCAGTTGTCACGAGAACGGAGATCAGCCACCTGACGAGCCATTTAAGGCACCGGAGGAGGAGGAAAGTTGCGAAAGAGTGGAGAGAAATCTCACCCGTCGATTGCTGTGTTAGAGAAGAGTGACGATGTCAAGTGGAAAACTGAGCTTGTCCAGTACATATTTACAACACATTAGCAGCAACCAGGATCTCGCAAACAGCTTCTATAATAAAGAATCTACTCAAAAATCTCTGAACCTTGTGTGCTTTTGTACCTTCTAAGAGACAATTCTCGAATCTGCTCATTCATCTGAGAAGGATGCATTGAATCCCAACATCTTCATTCGCCTGTGCACATTTATATGCTTGGAGCCTTCACCTAGGTAATACTAATAGTCTAAATAATCACAAATGGAATACCCAGAAAAAACAAGGAATCAATTACCTGATAAGCTCTGAATACAAATAGTTAAAAGGAATGTGCAGAGAGCAATCGTACCTGAGCCTGCAACCATTATCGCCACTTCATTCTATTGGAGCTTGGACAGGGCACATGTACAGGTTTGAATTTAACAAAAATGAGTCCAACCATCTGAGATGAAAATACTCTTAGGTCTTCCACCAGTCTCCCGAAGATGAGATACATAACAATTGACAGAAAAGGTTGCTTCCCTCCGGTACATGATAAAGATGCAACTGCGAAGAAATAGTACCCCAACTAGTGAAAGATTGAAGCCGGAGTCTCCTTTCTTCCATCCCTCGATAATCATGATGGGACTTACCATACAAATTCTTGTCCAATATTGAGGCCTTAAATTTCACTTCATATGTACTCCAAGAAAATCCAATAGCAGACACAAATCCAACTGGCATTTAGTACAGACGTACGAGATCACTGAGCAGATATGGAACTTGTTGAATAAATGCAGAGCATCTCCCGACAAACCAAAGAGTTACTTTGGTTTCATTCCTCTTTGAACTGAAATGGAGTAAAAATAATGCATAGCTTCGTACTACTTTGACTTCAAATGAAACTCAACAGCCTCTATTGCCACCCGTACAAGGCGTAGTAAACCCTCAACATCTTGGAAATTAAAATCAAGAGCCTTCTTAACGGAAGAGATTCCCTCTTTATGCTTGGCAGTATCAACTCTTGCATTGGCAGCCGCAAAAGCATTTCGCGATTTGCGAGAGGCTTCCATTGCATTATTCATGTCCTGTGCCTAAAAATATATAGACATACTTAACTAATTTATATCAAGACAACAATGTCAACCTAACCTGTATAAAAACTACTGTGAAATAGTTGTAGTAAATGAAACCAAAAAGATAGACTGAGCTGATGACTGATGACATAAACAACGGAACATTTCATGGATGATTGGTAACCAACCGTATCTGGCATCATTGCTCAATCAGGACACGTATTCTAATCAAGACAAAAATATCAGTTTTTCTCTAATAATATCTTTTCAGCTCTTCTATTTGCCCTTTTAATTTGAGGCAATAATTTTCGATATTCAGCATACCAGTCTGGAGCTTTCTAAGCCAACCACATAACGATGGTTGGTAAGAGAAAAGTTAATAATAAGAAGCTGATATAAGCAGTATGAGTAGTTCATACCCAAAGACCAGAACAATACTTGAACCAGGGAGCCAGTTAGCAAAACAGCAACTAGTTTTCATTTGCCATCCTACTTTTTACTGTAACTGTTTATATGAGTTATTTATCGTTCCCAATATGCAAGCATTGATTGTAAAACCCAGTCAAAAACCAAACCCCTAGGCCGTATATTCTATTCACGCAAAATCTACCCAAAAAATCCTTGTAAAATTTCAAAAGATGCTTACAGAGTTTATTAGTCGCATGCAACTTGATCGGCTTCTAGCAGTTAAAACATGATTCCCAGCAATGTGAGGAGAACCAACACTTCTGACTTGCACACCCCTGTCCACTGCCACTTGGTTGTTCAAATTGTCAATATCTGAGGCAGAAGATGAAGGAGATTCACCTATTTAAGGTCACAAAAAATGTCAGTAGAGGTCAATCAATGTCAGCTCCAAAGGAGACATCTCAAAGAAG
This sequence comes from Rubia yunnanensis, assembly GCA_037428765.1. Taxonomy (NCBI): domain Eukaryota; kingdom Viridiplantae; phylum Streptophyta; class Magnoliopsida; order Gentianales; family Rubiaceae; genus Rubia; species Rubia yunnanensis. Next base: position 698,216 of record CM075062.1, read on the forward strand.
ATAAAATGCAGGGTCTCTTCAAGCAGAACTTAGACCTCAATACAGCTAAGTTGAATGCTTACAAAATGTGTGTGTTGCAGTGTTTATTATAGCTACAACTCTTCAGTAAGAATAGTCCTATGTCCACTACCTCCGTCTCAGGGGCCACGGCTGATTCTCATCATATTAAGAAACAATGGTTAAGGAGTAAAACTAAGCTTGAGTGGAAGATGATATCATTAAGACTCTTTATGTTGGACTTTTATGACCAAAAACATTACCAAAAATGGAAAGTAGGATTAAGATAGTGGGACGCCATTTTTAGTAAGACATATATAGTGAGACGGGGGAGTATGGAATAGAAGAACGATGAAAACATTTGAAATTTTACACATCCTAACAATTACAGAACTCTTGGATTATTTTTCAACTAAATAAAAGCATTAAGTGATACATTCCCAAACATTCTCACTTGATCTTAGCAAGAACTGTAAACAACTTCTTTTATAAGATAACAAACTGATAAGTCAACAGTCATGCCATTGGAACACAAAATTGAATTGACACTGATCGTCTGCCCATTAGTTTGAGTTGCTATCAGAGCAGCCAGCAAATTCACAGATATATTCATGTACCTGTTGGAGTTATTTGTAATGCTGCCAGCAACTCATTTCGATCTCTGCTGGCATTGCTGTGTGAGGCATAAACTACTCGCAAGTATGCAACCTCCGCGCACTTGTAGGCCAGAGCAGCAGCAGCCAGATCTTTGGACTTCTCATATTCATGGGCACAAAACCTATCCAGAGGAAAAGAGAGATGCCATAAAAAGTAGAATCTAAATTAGTGAGATGATGTTCATAATATAGAGTCAGTTTCTCCTGCAAGAAACAATTTCTAGATAGCACACTTAAAAACCAGAGTATGCAGAGGAAACAAGTGAGACTATTTATCAATTCTTTCATGTTACATCGCATGCTTGATTCTTAATTACACTGCAAAGATCGTTATGTAAAGATTAAGAAACTTGGATCACAGGGTTCAACTAAAATAAATGGATTTTACCTATCATCTTTCATATTCAAGATCCAGTAAGAGTAATCAAGCAATTATGCAAGTCACTAGAGAGGAATGCAAAATAGAAATAAAAACACCAAGTTCCCTTAGCACCTCTACTAAACAAATTAACTAGCACTTGAGTAACTCTAATCACTTAAAATGAGCACTACCAAAACCACACCAAGGTCAAACTCTTTAAGAGACAAACCTTTTAACAATAAACTACATTAAAAAATTACCCATCTTAAATAAACAAGCATATTTTCACACTAATGAGTGAAGTTCTTGCCAAAGGATAAAAAGGGACTGAAAGCTCTAGATTCAACATACTCGCAGAGTTTTGCAGTGCTGCTGTATATTTGCATGGACTGAATTGTCTCATTGTGTTTAGCGTTATCCCCATTGCCAGATTCTAACAAAGAGGCTCCATGGAGAAATTTCAGAGCAGCTTGAAAATAATATCCCGTGCTGTCAGGTGATCCAGAATTCTGCAGCAATAAAGTAATGTTGATCGAATCAGATATTGTCTGGTAAAAACCATGAATCAGATATTGTCTGGTAAAAACCATGAATCAAATAAAAATAGAAAAGTAAAAAACCTTAAGACGATCAGCTAGATGTTTGAGATCCTTTGCTTCTTTAAGTGCATGACTAACAACTTGGCTTGACGAATCTTTGCGAGCAGGACTAGGGGCTTCAATGTCCCGTCCCTTCTGCGAGGGCGGAGTGGGATGTCTCAAACTGCTATGTTGATTCCCATTCTGCTTTTCAGCTTTTTTGGATTGTTTGAATGCCCTTAATTTAGCATCATGTTCTCTATGCTCTCCGTATTCTTTCTGAGATTCAGCAATTGGCATGAGACGTGTCGCTGTATCTGTTTGACCTCTCGCTGTAGGAGGTAATGAGTGAGACTTCCCTCTTCCAGGAATCTCAGTTCCAGTCTTATCAGAAACCAATTTCCTTGAAGATCTTTCATTATCAGAATCCTGAAAAGCATTCTGCTTCTCATGGCTGGTAATAACATCAGGTACAGTGATTATACTGTCACGGCCACTAACTTGTGATTGATCCTCGACTAGCTTTCCAGCAGGGTCCTTCTTATGTATAAAATGTTTTTCAGTTCTATCAGAACTAGAGCTAGACCTTTCCGGATATTTGACCCGTCCAGCCTTCATAGATTCCTCGCGTGCAGTCTCATTACCATTCTCAAATCCAGCTATTGAATTACACTTATTAGCCTTTGAAGTGGACCCCTTTCCTAGATTCTGGTTCTGCTCTGAAGTCTCTGTCTGATGACTGCCTTGACTTAGTGAATTAGTTTTGCTGTTAGGAGCACTCTGAGTTACGAGGTCTGTCAAACCATCTACATTTCCCGTGGCACTTCTATAATCTGAATCCCTTCCCCGGAAATCAAGTACAGTGGATTCCAGTGACCCCCGATGCGAGACATTGAAAGAACTATCCTTCTTTTTTACTGATTGATCACCCACCCCAATATCCTCCCTCTCCAAAAATCTTCTTGGACTGGCAGAGGGAAAACATCCAACATCTTGAGAGTCATCTTTTGCAATAATGTTCTTTCTTACTTGTACCAATTTATCTGTACCAGAAACCCTAGGAGATGAAGACACTGATTCGACGGGTGAGTCTTTCACTTCCTGCAGGCTGGTCTTACTTTTGCGTGAACTAGAGACCTTTGAAGAACTCGAAGTAGCAGCCAGAGGAGGCTGCCCAGGACCTACACCATCCATGCTCCGCCGAGATGGAGTGCCATCTAAATCTTGCCTAATTTTGTGGTCTGTTGGGCCTCTACCCTTTTTACCAGATACACTACCATTTTTGCTCCCACTGGAATCTTTACCCTCCGACTTTGATACTCTTGCTTTCTTATCTCTCCGGCCCTCACTCCCCTGGGCATCTTCCAAGTAAGCCCTGCTAGCATGAGAATGATGTTCAGAACTCGGAAAAGGCACGCTGTCAGGGTCACCATCTTCTTGTTGGCTCTGTTTCCTCTTCTTCATAGAACCATCATGACCAAATTTGTCATTTTTTAGTCGAACATTATCTGTAGAAATTTGGATGTCAGATTTATCTGATGAGACTGACAGCTTCTTTAGATCACCTTTTGAAATATTGGTACATTTGCGAAAATCCTTCCCCGATACACTATTAGAGCTTCGACCTGCCTTTGAGGAAGCACCACCAAGATCGGAAGTGCAATTTCCATCTCTATTTTGCTGGTCTTCTGTCTTAATCTTCCTAGAAGCTCTTTGAAGATCTGTATCATACCCTTTTTGTTCTCTTATTTTGGATTTTGTAACACCGCCTGTATTTACATACATTATCGTCAGTCTTTCAAAACTAAATGATGAAGCAAAAGACAGAAGCAACAACTCAATACCTTCTTCACAATTACTATCAATCAAGATTCTCTTTTCCTTTTCTGTACCAGATTTATCGCCAAATGATCTACTTGGCTGGTCCACATATTGAGATCCAAACTCCTCAAGTGATGAGTGATCTTTTGTTCCGCTTTTCTTCTTCCCAGCAGAAGATGTAGCTTGTATAGCTTGTGATCCAGAGCTATGACGATCTTCATTGGATCTCCTACCATCACCCACAGCTACTCCAAATGGAGTCTGACAAGGATGTGCATGCTGATCAAGTTGACTACCAGAAGCAGCAGCAAGAGGCACTAGAGAAGGCTGGGGTTGATAAAGGGCTCTCAGAGCTTTCGTAGTCTCCTCCTCACTGATACTACAACGATTCATTGCCGGCCTAGAGACAAGTTGAACAACTTAATGCAAAATTATTATGGTAAAGCATCTGCGTAATTATGAAAAAGGAACAGAAACAGGAAAAAGTCGAATCATCCATCACTTTATTATGTTGAGTACATTTTACAATTCGATTCACAAGGAGTCTTGCTTGTTACAAGATTCAGTCGAAGTTAATTGGTTTAACAATTTAGAAAATTTGTCATAGCCTGACCAGTGAGATATTCAACTTTCCCCTCCCCCAAGAGAAAAGATTTAAAAATCTTAAATGCAAATCAGCAACAAGATACAAGCCGCGATGATTATTTCGCAAACTTCTAGCCACAGGTACTTCCAACAAATATGATAACAGAGCAAGAAATGGGAGATGGAGAGTGGCAGAACTTACAGCCAGTCAAGCATACTACACAGCCACTTCTCAGGAAGACTGTCCGGATTTGTACCAAGTGGAAGAAGCCGCCAAGTCTGACACTTGTCACAAGCGACCCAATCTTCTTGAACAAGAGGAGCCACCATTGGAGTATTTGCGTCATGGACAGGCCGTGGCCGTGATGGGAGAAGCTTTGGATGGCTCCCTGTGCCATTAACCCTATCATTAACAATATTATGTCCTGACAGGCCATTCTTTTCAACTAACTCGGAGACTTTGAGCCTTGGTCCTGAAGTCATTTCTTGGGAAGCAATTTCTTCATCATTCTGTTCAATATCTAGGTCCCCGAAAAATTCTTTGTACTTATCTGCAGCTTTTCCAGGTCCTTTCTTTAAACCATCTGAATCAGAAGTTTTTTTACCTTTAGCCACCACAGAAGAATTATAGCCATTTTCTGGAAACTCGCTGCTTAGGACAGTTGGACCGAGACTTCCTTTTGACTTCTTTTTGCCCCCAGAGAGTGACTGCAACTCTCTGGGAGCTGACTTTGAACCATCCAAATCATGAGAAGCAACTTTCTGATCAACCTTGAATGTCAAAATATCCTCGTTATGAGATGGGACTTTCTGACTAGCCTTCTGCTTCAGAATATCATCGACCTTGACAGATTTTCTTTCTTCATATATATCAGACTCTTTTTTATCTAGAGATTCAGCTTTGATTTGGAAAGCTGAATGTTCATCAACATGATTTGGTTTTCTTGCCTTCTTATATGTCTTCTCACCCCTACTACTCAGAGCCACGGATTCCAGATCCTCTTCCACCTTAACCGAACTTCTGATGCCATTCTTTGAAGGTTTGGAAGTAGACTTTACCCTGTCCTTTGCTGAATGTGGAACATCATACAGAGAATTGGACAAGAGTGGTAGTTTGAGGGCACTGGAAACAAGTTTTTCACAAGCTGAAGTATCAACACTGTCCTTCTTTAGTACAGTACATGAGCTGTTCTGATGATCCTTATTTATGTTACTTGGTGGTTCTGAGGCAGCATGTTCCGCAAGTAACTTTGGTTTTCTTTCTCCTTTAGTCGTAAGATCAAATCCACTTACCGGTAATCTAGAACTGCCCGAGTTAAGCTTACAACCTGGTTTAGCTTGACCTTTCCCCAAAGGCCCTCCCCTTTCAGACAATTGAATAAAAGTATCAGAAAGTGGGGACACCATCATCCCACCAAACGGTCTGATTGATGACATGACCTGCAGACAAGCAAGATTTAACCAATGAATTTGACTATTGTAGGTCAATAACTATATCAGAATGTCAAGGTATTAAAGCAAGATGAAACTAACCTGCAGAATACTTGTGATAGACTCATCAGGGATCTCCTGGGAGACGTGATACAACATTTCACTATCAGACGGACTGTTATCCAAAGATGATGATGGAGAAACATCAAGTCCAAGCCCACTATAGATTTCAGCATTTTTGCCAGTCAACGAATTGTCTACACCAACTTTAATGCGAAACTTCAGAGCTTTCTGATCAGAAACATTGGTCACTTTATCAGGTTCAACTTTAGAAGATAAATCGTCAGCTTTGTTTGACAGCACTCCAACTCCCGTATTCACTTGATCATTTCCAGATGGAGCTTTTAACCCATGCCCAGTAGAAGACGTCAATCTAGGCCCAGCTGATTGGATATTACTTGATGCAGAAACTGAATTTCGCCGAGCACCCTGTAAATAACCCATCTTAAACTGCTCAAGTTAACTAGTGTTTTTAGCTATAGAAGACACCCAAGTAGTGATGTCAAAAGGTCTACCTCAAGGTGCATTGTGTTTGGTGATCTTCCTCTGTTTTGGCTAACTTCTGGGGAACTCTTGGGACGAGACCAGGAAGGAGACCGCTGATAGGTAGGCAAGAAGGTACCATACCCACCAAACTTAGAACCTGTCATTGCATAAAACTTCGTCATTACATCAAAATTTTAATTCACATAGCTAAAGTCTTTCAAATGAGCTATTTTATATAACTAACCCAAATTTTCTGCTGATACCCCGCCTTCAAAATCTTTTTGAAAATGTCCCAAGACATGTTGCAGCTTTTCGTCCTGGAAAGCATAAAAACTTTCCTCAGACGCATTACATGTCACGTGGACAAAAAAACTAAAACGGCACAAGTGATCGTTAAAATACCAATGTAATCAGAATATAAGCCCTTGGCTCCTCGCTATCATTTAAGGGCCTTTGAGAAATATTTCAAATGTATGCAAATTGAAACCGAAACCCAATGATTGAATATCCAAGTCAGTACAATTAAATTTTGCACACCGAGCACGGCACCATCCCATTATTGGTCACAACGTTACACAACGAGGAATTCTATGATTTTCATACCTAATTGAGTAAATCATTAGGCAGAGTAAATAATGATTTCCAATAAAAAGTCAGATTGCCGAGTGGCGATACATATCCACAAGCCTAAGATCAAAATGAGTTGCTATGTCCTTGTATAATCCAGATGCTAAACATATTAAACTCTCCTTTGGCAACACAACGTGTATGCCGAAGCCTCACAATCCTAAAATAATACCTCTGAGCAACTCAGAACCACAACACATTTTTCAAGGATTAACTTGTATAGTCCAGATATTTAACATGCTAAACTCTCCTTTGGCAGCAACACATACATGCCGAAACCTCACAATCATAAATCAATACCTCTGATCAACTCAGAACCACAACACATAGTTCAACGATTAAATTGATAGGTCAAACGCAAATTATCATAGCTGACAACAGCATAGCAGATAAGAACACACACAAACACGCACACTGATACAGAGGTTCAAATCTGGTTACAGCTAATGGGGAAGTAATAAATCATGGTGATAAATAAGCAGAAAAGACAAGAACAGCTTACAAGATAGGATAGAGCAATATCCGGGTCAATTGACGTATCAAACGAAGCTTCTCCTTCCTCGAGCTCAGGTTCTTCACCCATATCTCCATTCTGAAACCCTAGCTCCATCCCCTTCCTCCCATTCTTAACTCTACCACCACCGCCTCGAACAGAAATCATCAGAACACCAACAATTATAATATTATATTATTATTTTTATCATAATACAAAATTACAATCGTATAGCTTCTTCACAGTGTCTCCACCAAGTCGGGAACCTCGAGAACACCATGGCCCGAAGCTTCGAGACTCCGGCGAGCTAATCACCGGCGCAAACACCGAATTCCCAACCGTTTGACTCGATCGGAACCTCGATGCAACCGGAAGAAAAAAACAAGAAACTACAGTATGATTCTCGAAAAACAATCGGAGAATTCAATTTTTCGGGAGTGAAGAGCAAGATCCTAGGTCAATTCGCAGCTCGGATCGCTCTGGTTGAAGCTGGGAATCGATGAGCTGATACGTACGCGCGAGAGGAGAGAGAGACGGAAGAAATGGAGAGAGAAAGAGGGTGGTTTGGTTAGGAGTATTGCAGCCGCGTTTTCCTTTCTTTCTTCTTTTTTTTTTCTTTTTCTTTTACGCTTTTCTATTTTTGGCATTGTATTTCGAAAATTACAAAAAGAAAAAGAGAATGTCACTTGTTAGACCAATTTTGATCAATTGTGAAAAAATATTGTCTCAAATATTTTTATGGTCAAATTATAATTATTTCTATATTATAATAGATTTTAAAAGTTTTTCAAGGTAATGAGAACATCATTGCGATAAATAAAAATAAACACCAATCAATCTTATAAATTACATCAATATCGAATAGGCTTATGGAATACATAAATTACCTCAATTTTTAATAATCTTATTTCGTTTATTAAATTAAATTTCATCCATTCATTACATTCAGACAAAGTCTTGGGAAAAACCATTTTTCCAATAGACTTATGGAAAGACGGGGTTTAATTAGAATAATAAAAGGTAAAATGTCTTAGTTGCAATATTAAAAATTTATTATGCAACGTGTAGTAGTTATAAAAGTTTATAACCCGATTCATGCAATCCAAAAATTTTATCTTTATTTCTTCTAATTTGCACTTTAAACCTTGATTTTTCCATGACTTGTGATAAAACCATCTTTCAATTAACGGACTCTTGAAGTTTTTCGTATAGAAATATTTTTTTATATAGATATTAACTATGGTCGTCAGTTTAATATACCGAGGAGTGTGTCTCTTGAAAAACGGTATTTTCATAAATCATGGAAAATTAAGGTTTAAAGTGCAAATTAGAAGAAATAAAGATAAAATTTACGGGTTGCATGAATCGGGTTATAAACATTATAACTACTACACGTTGCATAATGAATTTTTAATGTTACAACTAACACCTTTTACCTTTTATTATTTTAATAATTAAACATCGTCATTCCACAGCCGTATGGAAAACGTCTTTCCCAAGACTTTGCCAAACTTGAATTGGAAATATTAATGATATTTTGAAAAAGAAAACGATTTTCTATTAAGAAGGAAATAAATAAAATATAGCATTTATTATCGGATGTTTAAATAAAGATTTTTGAGAATTATAAATGGAATGAATGAGGTAAATTGAAGAGGGAATGGATGGAATGAGAATAATTCCGTTTTTACTTTAAGGAGCTGGTTTAATAAGGCGGTCTATTTCCGTGATCCAGCCCTTTTAACTGCAGTAGATTTCCTGTCAAACCAGGCAACTACTTTGTCATTTTTGATACCACATTGGGTATTCCCCAACAAACTATTTGCTTATACCACCCGCACACGGACGCGCGTGACACTCACGCGGTGGAAAAAACAATATCCGCTGGTATAATTCCTTTCCCAATTTCAATAAATAACCCACTTAATGGAAAGTTGGTTAGCTAGCTGCTCCCTTCCATCAATAATCTTTGGCACACTTCTATTTTGAAATTCTCATTTTACTTTTTCTCCACAATTACTTGAATGGAGAAAGTACTTATTTACAAATGAACACTCAAATCCATACTTTTTGGGGTTCCAAGATATAGAGAGTGGGCAAATGGGATTGATTTTGGATTGTTGCTCTCTAAATGCTTGTTGAAAGGTTTGTAAAAAGATTGAACTGAATGGTATAGCTCTATGTAAACATTGGATTTATTTATACTCCCTCTGTCACACCTTAACCTTTACATGTACGAAATCTTTTTTCACGATTTTTAAGAAATATGTTTGACCATTAATATATTTAACTACGTATAATAATGGTAAATAAAAATTTGATATTTGAAAACTACTTATTACGAAGAATCCAACAATATCACATATGATAATATTATTGTTTAAATATCTATTCAAATATGTGAGTCCGTCTCTTGAAAGACGGTCTTTCCATAAGTTATGGAAAGACCAAGGTTTATAGTATAAATTAGAAGAAATTAAGATAAAATTTTCGTGTTGCATGAACCGAGTTATAAATTTTATAACTACTACATGTTTCATACTAAAACTTTAATATTGCAACTAAGACCTTTTACCTTTTGTTATTCCAATCAAACCTCATCTTTCCATAAGCCTATGAAAATACCGTCTTTCCCAAGACTTTGCCCAAATATGTGGTTAAAGTTTGGCAGTGTTAACCGTCAAATAGTAAGTGTGCAGATTAAGATGAGACATAGGGAGTATATGAAATAATGAAAAGATACTCGATGTCTTTAGTGTCTATTTGAAATAATGACGAGAAGATGTTCGATGTTTTTCGTGTCTATCTGATATAATAACGAGAAGGTATTCGACGTCTGTCATGTCAACATGTGGCAGATATATCTTATGATTACCGGCATTTGTAAATGAATACTTACCATATCGTCACACATATATTGTTATGATTTGTTCAAAACAACGGTATGTAAATTGATGCTTGTAGTTGACACCTATCAAAACCATTGACACGCATATATATACATATATATGTATATATTACGACAATATATACTTGATAATTATGAGCTTGCTGTAATGCCTTTATCTGAAATGGCGAAGTCAATAGATATTTAATGTTTATTCACTTGGCATGTAATGAACATGTGTCTGAATCATTGACGGGAATACAACATTATAAATTTGTTAAGTGCACATATCATAGCCTCTTTAATATTTATCCATAACAACTTTGAATTAACATATATTTAATAATTGATATGTTAACGTGTAGTAGACATCTGTCGTAACCGTTGACGTGAGTGTTTACGGCATTTGTATATCTAATAATCATGCGCTTGTCAAAACATATTCATCCGAAATAACGGAGTAAGGAGATAATTAATGTCCATTTCACCTAGCATGAAGCGGACATGTGTTATAATCACTAACGTGAATATTTACCACGTTATATATTTGTTAGTTGCATGTCTATGATAGCCTCTCTAATATATCTACAACAACGTTGAGTTTAGGTCAATTATATGTCTATATTGTTAACACGTAGCTAAAACATCAAAACCGTTGTCATGAATATTTACAATACTCGATAATCATGCGCGTGTCATGATGCCTTTAGTTGAAACAACGGAGTTAAGATATATTTAATGCTTATTCACTTAGCGTGTAATGGGCATCTGTCAGAATCATGACGTGAATACTTGCGACACCATGTCCGTGTTATGTTTATCGTAGGCGCTTTTATATATATCCATAACAACATTGAATTAAGATATATTCGATGCATGTTTTGTTAACATGTAGCCGACACATGTTAGAACCGATAACATGAATGTTCACGTTACTACATATTCGACGTTATGCATTCATCGTAACATCTTTGAATAAAACAACCTTGGGTTAAGAGGTAATAGATGTCTATTTTATTGACGTATGGTAGATATGCATCATAATTCTTACGTGAATATTTACGACACTACTTACATGTTGATCACGTGCCTCTTAATTGAAAAAAAAAAGAGAAGATGGGGATGTTTGATACCTATCCCATTGACATGTATGATATCTCTATATTAAAATCATTGAAGTTTATTATTATAATAAAGTTTATAGTGATTACATTAAGGTTTAGCTATTTACTTATATGTTCTCGTAATCTATATCTAGTCATTAATATAAACCCCAAGGGGAATTCACTTCTACATGGTATTCAGACCAGTGATCATATCCTTCATCCCTCTCCCCAAAAATACTGGATTTTTTTTAAAAAAAACGTATTCCTTTTAATAGCTAGTTAGCTCCCACTGCATCACCGATGATGTCAAGCTGGTGAATTATGCCATCGCCTTCGTCAATTTGGTCGTTATCTCTCCCGCCACCACATTGTCCCTGATGTCCCTGATGTCCCTGATTTTCTAATCAACAGCAAAACCGTCAGATATTGCTTCTGATTGTTTAACTTTGTTATTCTCCCAGCGACACCGCTCTATTCCCGATGTGCTCCTTCTTCCCTACTTAGATGTGGCCACCGCCGATTACCGTGTGATTGTGTTGGTGTCAATGTCTTGTCGTGTGCCCAGGTTCCGCCAGCATTGCACCGCTTTAATGGGAGTTCATTTTGGCTGGTGAGATTAACACGTACGTGCTGTTGAAGAAGACTCTACTACATTCTTGCGTGCAATACATTAGAGTTTATTCGGGCACGTGAAGCTCATGCGCTTAATTTTTTTTCCACTGGCCACGCCTTGCGCACAAATTTTACTACTTCACTCTCACATTAGGCCGCGCATTGCTCATCTTGCTTCAACATTATTACACATTTTTTTTGCCTTTTTTTACCCTTGTAATCCTTTTTAGCTTGATTTCCTGCAATAGGCTCCCATCCTGTTCACGCACAGTCAGCCTATGCATTTCTAATCAGTGGATTATTGACTCTGACACAACTACTCACATGACTGCTAGTTCTCAACATCTTCAGGAGGTACATCCTATTTGTGGTTCTCATTCTATTTATGTGGGTAACGATGGTTTCTAATATTGGTCAGTGTAATTTTATGGCTTGTCTCTTTATGATGTTCTTATGGTTCCTCAAATACTAGGTTTCTAATTCCTTGAAACAGGTGATTCCACCTTCTTGGGTGAATTACGCTATGGGAAACTTTGAACTTCTTTTGAGTAGTGACATTCTCGCATTGGTTATTTGTCTTATTTCACTCTTCAGTTCTTGAGTAAAGGTAGTCATATCTCCATCACTTCTATTTTCCACGCACATGTTAGTTCTCTTCTTGTCAAATAGCCAAGAGACAAATGTATGTCATTTTCTACCAACGATAAGCAAGCCCCTGTTTTTTAAAAAAATATAGTATTGTGTTGAAATCCAAATAGAGTTACGGAGTTTGGAGGTGAACTCCACGAGGAGAAATCCGATGGATTTGTCTTAGGTATTGATCCAATTGATGGGCAATTCTATTTTCTGCCCAAGAATCCAACATATTCGTAGATTATCGAAATTCATGATTAATGATCGAACATATTCTATGAGCATACCCAAATTTGTTTTATAAGCCACTGCTTTGTTAGCTAAGGTGCATTGTAATCAAGGTCGGCCCTAATATTTTTGGGGTCTGAAGCAAGTTAGAAAAAAAGGCCCCTCATATGATATTTAATATCCAATAGGATGGGATTTTTTTTATTGAGCCAACTAATTAAAACATGTAATACTTACTATTTTTCTGTCTATATATTTTTCTAAAAAATTTTAAAATGAGGTCTCTATTTAATTGCTAATTTAGGGGCCTGAGGCGAGCACCTCATATGCCTCAAGTACGAGGCTGGGTTTGATTGTAATTTATGGAGGGCCGACCCCAGTTTTATCACTAGAGGGTTATTCTTATTTGTTGTTTTCATAATTGATTTTTCCACGATTCACTCGGTTTCTCCCTGTTATGCTGTAAGTCTTATATTTTGACATCTTTTTCCAATTCCATAAATCTGTTGATGCTCAGTAATCTACCATTGTTAAAATATTACAGACGAATGGTAGCACAATCAAATTTCATTGATAACTGTTTGAGACTCACTTTGTGCCTTATGGCAATCCTCTCCCTACACGTGCTTAAAATGGACAGACTAAGCGAAAGCATCGTTACACCACAGATACTAGCCATGCCGTGTTATTTCATTCTTCTGTGATGACCTCTTATTGGGTGGATGCTTTCTCTTCCGTGATTTATATTGGGTGGATGATTTCCTACCTGGTTCCATTCCCAGTGGCAAGTCTCTCTTCAAAGTTTTATGGATATACTTCATATTATTTTCTTTTTCACTCATGTGATTTTTATGTGTACCCTTGCTCACATGCTATTGCGGCTCATACGTTTGTACCTCGCTCCATTATGTGTGTATTTATTGGCTACACCATCATTATAAAGGGTTCAAGTGTCTCGATTCAGCTACTAGGCGTCTCTATGTCTCATGTCATGTCCAGTTTGATAAGACCATATTCCCTCGTGCAGGCTTTTCATGGGATACCTGCTCCAACTCTCATTTGGAGTTTTCTTCATTTACAGAGCCCTCAGTTGTGTAGTCATTTCCACCTAACTCCCGTGTTGGATCGCCCTCTATTGGGTCATCTTGCTGGTTCGCTTTAATCTCAACGCTTCAATATTACCTTCGAATTCTCGGGCCTTGGGGCCCATGACTCTGGCCACTGCGCCTTCACCCTAGGCTCACATCACTCTTATTTCAAATTAATCTATTGTTATCACTGATGTCTCTCTCTAGCCAACTCTCGCTGGCACACATCAGTTGACCAATATAACTATGGATGGTTCTCAACGTCCTCAGTCTTTCTCCAAATGCGAGGTCATCTATTTTCTTACTTCCCTAGTTGTTCATATTGAGATACACGACTACCGTGTATCTCTTTGCGATCCTCACTGGATTTCGTCCATGGACAAAAATAAATGTGCTTTGCCATTAGCGTACTTGGGATTTGGTGCCTCGCCTCCAAAATGTGAACTTGGCCGGCTACGAATTTTGTCTTAAATATCATAATGATGACAATATTGATCGCTACAAGGCTCTTCTGATTGCTCAGGGCTTTTCCCAAATTCCAGGATTCTACTTGGATCATACATTCATCTCCATCCCCGTGGTGAAGGCATCCACTATTAGCACTGTCCTTGTTATTACCACCATACGTTGATGGCCCATTCACCAGCTAGATGTCAATAATACTTTTCTTAACGAGGCTCTTGACGCTCCAGTCTATATGGCTTAACCCATGAGTTACAAGGATGATGCTTCACTCTATCATGTTTGTCGCCTGTGAAAAGCTATTTATGATTTTAAGCAAGATTAATAGTTTAAATACCAGCCCATATGGGTAAAGCCACAAGTTTTAACCCATATATTGCCCCATATGAGTAAACCCGTGGATTTCAACCCATATGGGTAAACCCACGGTTAACCCGTAAACCTAATCCGCCCAACCCATATGTTTCAGTTACCCATTTGACCCATTTTCCATTTAACACATTTCTCATTTTACCCATACACATCCAAATTTAAAGATACGAGTGAAGTGCATATATAACCCTACATAATTAACATAAGCGCAAATATATCCTTTTGATAATTGAAAATGCAAATATAACCCTAGATAGTTAGTGTATGTGCACATATAAACTTTTCTGACAGTTTGAGGCCGAAATTTGGTGAAAAGACCATTTTACCCTTAGGAAAAAAGAAAAATATAAAAGTGAATTGACTATTATAACCCTAAACCCCAACCTAATCCTCTTCCCTATTCTTTTTTCCTTGCTCACCGGTGTCAGCCTTCCCCCCTTCCTTTCTTGTAATTTTCTCAATCCTCACTCCCGATCTAGTCCACCTCATTCATCTCATTCCCGAGTGAAAATTGTGCAAATGCGTGATGATTAATGCAACTTTGCCTCATTCCCAATATCTGCAAATTTGCGCCGATCGGTGGCGGGGCTCAAGCGGAAATGCGCTTGTGGTGGCACTGTCGCTAGTGTTTTGTTGGGCGGGTGGAAGGATGACGACACTAGGGTTGTGTAGGGCGGAAGGCTGACGACGTTAGGGTGACGTTAGCAGCGAGGAGTGGCATCGGGAATCGATCGATGGGACGGGACGGGAAGAGGGGTGGAGGGGTTGAAGGGGGTGGTAGAAGGGCATTTCCGATCCTAGGGCATTTCCAGGAGGGGGTGGTAGCAGGTCATTTTCGGGAGGGGTGGCGGGTTGGAGGGGGTGGAATGTGGAGGTGGCTAACGATGGATTGGGTGGCAACGATGGGCTGGCGGTGGTGGGGGTGACATTGGTGGCAGAACAGTAGCATGCAAAGGGCATTTTTGTCCTTCAAATTTTAGTATTAGGCTGAAAGGGCATTTTGGTCATTTCCGATTGGTCAATGGCCGAGAATGGCCCGTCAATGCCGAAATATAGTGTTTAGGGTTATATTTTTACTTATGTAAAGTAGTTATGGTTGTTTTTGCACTAAAAATTATCTCAGGGTTATATTTGCACTAACTGAAGTATATAGGGTTATACCACTAAAGATAAATAACCTGCTTAACCCGTGGGTTGAGGGTCTATTTTGCCACCCCTACCTAGAATATAAATAATATTCTATTATAACTCTATCATTATACTTTCAATTTCAATTTCAATTTCATATTGTTTAATTAATCATTTAATACATATTTTATCATCACTAACTTTGGTTAACATATACAATTTTGGTTAATATAATCAATGCTACGATGATTCTAACTACTCACTTTATATTTTAAATTTATGATCATATATATGTGTTATACAAAATCTCACTAGCCACACATGGCCTGACATTCAAATTCAGAAATATTTGATTATTGAAAACATTATCACTAATACTCACAATGAAGCTATTCTCTGTAACTAAACAATCACAAAATTTACAATAAAATGGCCACTTTTGTAATTTCCCAATTTTAGATGAAAAAACAAGGAACACACAGGAAATGAATCCAGTGGGTGAATTAATGGAGTATGTGCCAATCCGGGGCCGCATGCTTTGCACTCGAGGCGGCGGGGTTCGGTATTGGAGGGTGGGGATAAAGATAAAGGATGGCGAAGCTTAAAGAGACAGGAAGGCGCGTGAGGAATGTGAACAGCTCATGTTTATCTTGTCTGACCACACGCGTGTTATGTTAGAATTCGTCAATTTTGCTGGCCGCTCGTTTATTAATCCGTGTAGGCTAGATGACAGGTTCAGTCGAATTTGGTAAATTTTGATCTCTATTATAAAAATAGTATGTGAGATATTATTAGATTTATCTTAATATCTATTTTTTAAATATTAATTTTTTATATTTAAATGTTATACTATGCATCTAGAGATATTGATGGTCAAACATGATCATTGAAAATTATAAAAAAATAAATATGTCAATAGTTATGGGAAAAGGGGAGTACTTTTTATCAAGGCTATGTTTGGTAGAGTTTATAATTAATATTTTTAGTAAAATATTAAAAAATAACTTAATATTTTAAAATCAGAAGTTACTTTTGGGGGAAAATTGAATACTGCTACTTTCAACATAAATTAACTTTGTTTATAATAAACTATATTTGTTCATAAGCACAATTTTACCAAACACACCATAGTAAGTAGGTCAAATTTTTACCATGTAATTAAATAAATGTATAAATAAGGATAGTAATCTATGAAATATTATTAAATTTATTATAAATTATAAGTTATTAATTTTATGTAATTACTGTATGGTTAAAGATACCATCATCAAAAATGTAATTTGAAAATCGTAAAAACATTCTTATAATATAGGATGAGATAGTAATTATCTTCCATGATATACGTCTTATACTAGTGATTGATGTGATTTTAAGCTAATTTTATTGTTTCATCAGTTGAAATCCGATAACATTGTGGATCTGGAAAGAATTTTCAAAAAATATATAGTTGAATTATTAAATTTTTAAAAACAAAACCAAAGAAGTTTAAAATGTATTATGTTAGAACGACTCACTGTTAGACCAAATATAAAAAGTTTCATTTTTATAACTTTTAGGGTTGAACTATGATAATAATAACTATTAAGAGTATACACATTGCGATACATTTTATAAAAATTTTAAAGCTATAGAAATTTCATTGAAATAAATAAAAATAAATATCATACAAATTAATTAATTGCATCAATTATAAAATGACCGTCTAATTATTAGTCGATCTAAAACAAAAACTAGGTGAAAAAGTTTATTTTGTAATGATATTCTTCACGATGCAAAGAATCCTACGGAGTATACAGATTTCAGATTTCTCTAATGCGCAGTATATTCCCCACGGAGTACTCCCTCCGGTTTTGTTATTAACTCATATTTTTTGGCACTCATTTTAGTAGAGAGTGAAATATGTGGTGAGGACTTGAATATATAAAAGTAAATTGGATGGAATAATTAGTATAAGATTTGTTAAATATAGAAATGAGCCAATATAAAAAGCATTTCCTAAAAAGAAAGGGATCCAATATTAGAGGAACAGAGGAAGTGCACATATTTCAGATTTTTCCTTGATGGAACGTTAACCTTTTAGTTCACTAGCTACTAGGTTTGTGGTTTCGAATAATAGAAGAGTGGAAAATTAAATTAACTCTGGATTAGTTCTTTCTACATGCTCGTTGAAAGATTTATAAAAGATAAACTTAGGGATAGACTTTATATAACATACTATTTATTTTTTATTTATATCTGAAATAGCAAGAAGATATTCAAAGACTGTCATGTAGCAAATAAATGCTAAAACTATCAATATTTTGTAAAATGAATACATGTGACATTGTTTAGCTTTAAATTACACATTGTTGAGATTGATAATTAATAGGGTATAATGAATGAACAAAATTGAATTAATGATGTCAAAGAAAAAAAATTACAATATCTCATTTTGAAAAACTGCTTGAATTGAGAAAAATGACACTCTTACAAAAATAGAAAGCGCATAAGTTGGCTTGTACTGTGATTCATTACACAATTTACAATTTGTAGATCTAAACTTTATTAGCACATTAGGAAGGTGAAGTAACCGTGTATTTTGTTAGGGAAGGAGGTTTTGTTTTGGTTAGTATTTGAATTTCGTCTTTTGAAATGGTTTTTTCAATAAATTATGGAAAGATCAAGGTTTAAACTGCAAATTAAAATAAATGAGCACAAGATTTTAGGTTGCATTAATCATAGTTATTGCACATGCTATAATAAATATATAATGTTGCAACTAAAATATTTTACATTTTATTATTCTAATTAAATCTCATTTTTTCATAATCCATTTAGATAGACGATTTTTTCCAAAATTTTACCAAATATTTGTGCCAAGAGTGTGTCTCTTGAAAGACGGTCTTTCCATAAGTCATGGAAAGACCAAGGTTTAAAGTGTAAATTAGAAGAAATTAAGATAAAATTTTTTGGTTGCATGAACCGGGTTATAAATTTTATAACTACTACATGTTGCATACTAAATTTTTAATGTTGCAACTAAAACCTTTTACCTTTTATTATTCGAATTAAACCCCATTTTTTTATAAGCTTATGAAAAAACCGTCTTTCCCAAGACTTTGCCTTGTGCGAAATAGCGGCACACTTTTATTATATACTCCGTACGGCACTTTTACTTTTAAATAGATTGAACTTTGGAAAAAGATTGAGAGAATACTTGTAAAATTTTATTTATTTTTAATTATCTTGTCACCATGGAAGCGTTATTGCTTCAAAAGTGGAAATTTATGCATAATTTAAAACACGTGACATGTTGGGAAGTAAATGAACATTAATAAAGTCTACTCCCTCCTCCAATAATTAATGACATAATTACTTTTTAAAGTTAAATTTAAATTTTTTTATCCTAAATAAAAATTAATACAGTATATATAATAAAAATACTATGTGGAATCTTGTTAGATTAATCTTAATGTCTATTTTAAAAAATAATAATTTTATATACAAAATTATTATATGTATTTAGAGATATTAATGGTCAAACTTGATCATTCAAAACCTTAAAAAAATTGTGTCATTAATTATAGGACAAAGAGAGTATGCATTTACAAAAATGAGTGAATATAAACAGTTATAATTTCATTGATGCAATAAAATGCACATAAATAGTTAAATATCATGAGTTGAAATTGACAAATTTTTACACATCAAAGTAGTTAATTATACACTAGAAAATTTTAATTAATGGTAGATACGATTTGATTACAGTATCATGAGTTTCTTGAAAGAGTCAAAATAATTTTAAGTTGTTCCGAACTTGTAGTTAACATTACCACATTAGTCAAGGTTAAAATGATCAAAAGTTCTCGATTTTAATATGGTAAATTAATTTCATGTAATCCTCACTTCTTTCATATAAGATTGTATAGTCCCTAACTTTTTAAAAGTGTCAAAATTCTTTAAAGTAGGTCCAAGCTCGCAGTTAACATCTATTATAGTCGTCCGTATTAAAATGATCTAAATACTCTTGAATTTCATCGTTTAAAATAGGGCAATCAATTTACCTATCGAATCATGTACCGTTTACATCAAATATATTATTGGTAACCAATGATGATATGGTATGGTAGATACCGTACCACACATTTGTGATTGTAATGATATTGAAAAAATATCACTATGGTATTACCAACCGTACCACATATTTATATATTAAAAATATAACTAATATTATGTGAAGTCTTTTATTTAGTTAAGATTCATCATTCTTTAATATTAAACCCAATGGCAATAATTTGAAATATGTAGTTTATGTTTTAATTCCAAAACTATTTTAAACTTTTACCATATATATTTGGTAAAAGTTTAAAATAATTTTTAAAATTAGATTTTTTGACAACGAACATAACTAATTTATAGGGTGATTTGATGTTCGCTTTATTTAATAAAACGAGTTTCCTATAACTTTGAAAAAAAATTAAATGTGTCGCAATATATTTATCTCCATCCATTTTTCTATTTATAACATCATAGGTTTATGTGATTGGATTTAGGTAAAGAAAAATGAGTGGATGGAATTGAATGGAGAAAGTAAAAAATAGAATGACTTACCAAAAATGGAAAGAGTGTCAAGTAAAATAAAACATCCATCTATAGTAAGTGTGCCATAAATAACAAACAGAGGCGTACTTATATTTTGACCCAAAAAATTATTGAAATGAAGGTTTTCATTATTCGTCTAACCATTAGCCGGTCTAAAATAAAACTTTGTGATATTATTATGATTAGAGAATATTTAATTTTCTAAAATTAAGACTATACAATGAAAAATTTTAACTTGTAATTTGTTTTATGAGCAAAAAAAAAAAATTCATTACAATATTTGGTAGTATTCTACCATACCATACTGATATCAACCAACTTTTACATATACCAATGTGTTGTATGTCCAAGATTTGGTACGACATTGGTTTTTAAAAATAACATACTGATATTGTTGGTATGATACATGGTATTAGTAAAAAGTGATGACAACCATACTGAAGCCACCCCTAGTTTAAAATATACAAAAAATGGGTCATCATTTATCTTTTGAATAATTCCGCCATAACACTTATACTGTTGAGCTAAAATTGTCCATTAATTATTATTTTTTTATATAAAATGGAGAGAGAGAGCCTTACAGGAAAGAAAGAGAGGGAGACAGAGAAGGGATCCTAATGCATTCCCATAGTCATGAAATATGAATTTAGAAGAGGACTTGGCTCAAGCTCAATTGGTAGAACACAAACAATCACATTAATTATGAGGCATCGGAGTCTTCGTCACCCATGACATCTTCCATCAAAGATTTAATGTTAACGTTGCACCATCGGCTGTTGTCTTTGGAAGATCTATCTGGTGGGAAAAATTTTAGAGTTGAAAGAATCGATGACTAATTTGACCTAACTTGCCAATTGTTAGGGCTTTCTAAATTAGAGGACTTCTCAATTCCTCTCGCGACATGAAAAGCGTGAAGTGTATCACCTCCAAGGTAATGATGGTAGCTGAAATAAATTGGCACAAATACACAAGAATTGTGATCTAGGACGATTTTAGTGTGGGGGAGGGAAGACGAAGTAAATGAAAACCCCTAATGGTAATGCATGATTGTGTGCATATGGTTTGGGGGTGCTTGAAATCATCGACGGATATACGGAAGGGAAGAGGACTAACATGAATTAGAGGAAATGGGGAGAGTGATTTAGCAGTACAAAAATTATTAGTGATGGTAGTGCAATGAAGTGTCACAAAAGTGTTGTAGACCTGGGTTGCATTGGTTGATGAAGATGGGCGACATGGTGTTATGGCAATAATGGTGATTACTGAAATCAAATAAGTTAGGATTGTCAAACGAAGAAGACTATTCTAGTGCATGGGGGATACGAAGTAAACAAAAACTTTGAATCATGGTGCACGGTGGTGGGCCTGTGGTTTGGGGGTGCTTGAAATCATCAACCGATACACGGAAGGGAAGAGGATCAACGGAGACAATGAAGACAAAGGGGAATACGTGGAAATGGGGTGGGTGTTGTGGTGGTGCAGTAATTATTGGTGATGGTAGTGCAATGAGGCATTACAAAGGTACTATAGAATTGGGTGGCGTTGGTTGATGAAGATGAGCGACGTGGTGTTCTGGCAATGTTGGTGGTGCCTAAGTTCAATAAGTTAAGATTGCCAAACAAAGAAGACTACTTTTGTCATGTGATTTTTTCTACTGAAAAGGGTGAGAGAGAGGCTAGGTTATAAACGGTTGCATCGGTCAATGGTTATACAAACATTTTTCAAAAACTTGCTCCATCCGTCCCAGCATAAAGATCTTTTTTCTTTTAGCATTGACATTTATGCATGTCGACGGGAAGGTGAAATGAGGGATTAAAATGAGTTGACCAAATTTCAACCACAAATTTCAGCTCAAATAAAGAAATATAATATTTGATTGGGACAATCGAATATGGAAAATAAGAGCCTTACGTATGAACAAAAAGTGTAGTATATGTTTGTCAAAGTTTATATGAACATTTAAAAAGATAAATGTTTTATTTTTCGTCAAGAAAAAAATGTAGTGTGAAAGGATATTCATGTCATTTACATTGTCTATTAAAAAATTTCAAGTCAAAGCCGATGAAGATCAAAGGAGTTATGTTATTCAAGTCAATGTTGGACAAGAATTATACAGATAATTTAATTTTTTTTCCCTTTGGTTCACTAACATTGACTCACTTACTTTTGACACTAGGATTTAGAAAAGGTAAAACTAGTGGCGGAGAATGCATTGAAAAGGTAAAAAGTAAATTGAGTGGATAGAAATAATATGAAATTTGTCAAAAAAAAAAAGGAAGAAGTCAATATTAAAAAACCATCCAAAAAGGGAAGTGAGTCAATATTAGTGAACCGGAGGGAATAATTTTTTTTCTAAAATTATATGAACACGCAAACAAGAATCGAAGTTCACTTATACATTTAATTATAATTATAATTTGATAAAATTTAACTATTAGTACTATATTTTATTTTTTTGAGAAGTTTTAATTGAATTAAATTTACTTGAAATCGGGAAAAAAATGTAAAGCTTGGCAATTGCTGACAAGAGTGACACCATAGCAGCTAAGCTAGCAAAATCGCTTCATAGGGAAACAAGTCCAGCTAATCGTACTTGCAAGTCTCAAGCCATCAAATCAGCAGTCTTGTAGGATTCTTAAATTTATCAGAGGAATCTTTTCACAAATTTATAAAAAGAAACGAAAATTTGTCTGAGGTATCAGGATTTCGATAATAATCCTTCCGAATCTTTATTTGTGATACTATGCATTTAGATTCTTGAATTTAAGTGAAAAAATAATTGGCAAAGTCTTGGGAAAGACGGTCTTTCCATAAATTTATGGAAAGACGGGGTTTGATTAGAATAATAAAAGGTAAAATATTTTAGTTGCAATATTAAAGTTTTAGTATGAAACATGTAGTAGTTATAAAATTTATAACCCGGTTCATGCAACCCAAAAATTTTATCTTAATTTTTTTTAATTTACACTTTAAACCTTGGTCTTTCCATAACTTATGCAAAGACCGTCTTTCAAGAGACGGACTCAAAATAATTAGATAAAATTGAATGTAGAAAGTAAATATCAGTGGATAATTGGATGAAATTGATTTTTTTTAAAATTAAAAAATAAGTCAATATAAAAGAAGAGACCGTCTCTTGAAAGACCGTCTTTCCATAAGTTATAGAAAGACCAAGGTTTAAAGTGTAAATTAGAAGAAATTAAGATAAAATTTTTGGGTTGCATGAACCGGGTTATAAATTTTATAACTACTACATGTTTCATACTAAAACTTTAATATTGCAATTAAGACCTTTTACCTTTTATTATTCTAATCAAACCCCATCTTTCCATAAGCCTATGGAAAGACCGTCTTTCCCAAGGTTTTACAAAGCAACCAAAAAAAGAAAAGTGTGACACAAATAGAAAAACAAAGTGATTACTGGCTAACTTTGATTTTACAGCTAATTTTAACCCTCCCAACAAAATCCGATTTTAAGAATATGCATAATTTTAATAGTAACCCAATGCGTCATCTTTTCCACTATTTCGATTTACTCGTAAGCTTTTTTAAAATTGCCACAAAGTTTAAAAAAAAAATTAATTACTTTTATTTCTATATAAACTTTGACAAAGTCTTGGGAAGGACGGTCTTTCCATATACTTATGGAAAGACGAGTATAATTAGAATAATAAAAGGTAAAAGGTCTTAGTTGCAATATTAAAATTTTAGTATGCAACATGTAGTAGTTATAAAATTTATAACCCGGTTCATGCAACCCAAAACTTTTATCTTCATTTCTTCTAATTTACACTTTAAACCTTGATCTTTCCATAACTTATGAAAAAACCGTCTTTCAAGAGACGGACTCATAAACTTTTCATAAGATGTCATTAAAATATAAGATGTCATCAAAATAACAAATAAAATATATTCAATAAATCATTATTATGCACACCTAGTTAAGAAGGAATATTTTAATTTTTACAAAACAAAAGGTCTGGGAAGTAGGAGTAAAAAATTACTCCCTCTTTTTCACCCCGTGTATTATTCTAATATTGTCAGTTTTCCTTTTATAGCAAGGGTGAATTATTATCAAATACTCAATTAACTTTTTACTCTTTTCACATATTAATTTAGGAGTCTCATTTTTTTTATAACGAGATTAATGACCGAGTCCATATTTTAAAAGACTTTCTATAAGCAATGAAAAGACCAAGATTTAAACTGTAAATTAGAAGAAATGGACATAAAATTTTTGGATTGCATGAATGGTTATAAACTTTATAACTATTACACGTTGCATAATAAAATTTTAATATTGCAACTAAAACCTTTTACCTTTTATTATTCTAATTAAACTCCGTCTTTTTATAAGTTTATGGAAGTACGATCTTTCCAAGACTTTGCCTTAATGACCACATTACAATAACTTTATTTAATCTCAGTAAGTACTTATATAAAAATGTTCATTCTCGTTCCCTTAATATTGACATACTTACTTTTATATTTAGATTTACGGTAAATGAAATTGAGTTTGTAAAAGAAAAAAATAGAATATTACCTGAATAAAATCAGTCAAATTCTACCATAAATAAAAGTGTTACGATAACTAAAAAAAATAAAACGAAAGTGATCACGTACTAAAGGATCGAGGGAGTACTCCCTGATTTTCTAAGAGTGTTACTTTTTAAAAATGATACTTGAATTTAGGTGGACTGAATAAACAGATGAAATTGAATTCAGTTTTTTTCCTTAAAGAATGGATAGATGATTGTTAGAAAGAAAAAAAATGCATCGCTCTTAAAAACAAATCAAACTAGGAAAGAATGACACTTTTAGAAATTTTCTAGAAGAAGTAAAAATTTTCCATAAATCCGAAGGGAAATAAATGTAGCAAACTTGGCCATCCATTGGTAGACCGGAAAAATAAGGGTGAATGTGCGAATCCAAGTGGAAGAAGAAAGTGTACTAAGAAATATGTTCCCAGCTCACGATCCTGCCGCCCGCTGCCGTGCCAAAACGCCAATCGTCCTCATTATCTTTATGAGGGCGTAAGCTGCGGTAACAAGAAAACCTACCCTGCTCCTTGCCCTTTTTATGCTTTTCCAGCACAAGAGGACAAACCATTAAAATAATGGCAAGGTGGTTACTTGGACATACTTGTTTGGCCAAGTTTAGGACACGTTTATCTCGTTGGAAAGAGCCAAACACTGGGACTTGTAAACAATTTGCTCATGCTTGTCTTCACAATGTTCTTGCAGCTCCCATATTCTATGTTCATAGAAAGTTGGAAAGTGACAAGCATAGATATTCACTAGTACAGTATTTAACATCTTCCCAACGGTTGAAACAATCAGTAATGGAATCAAAATATTTTATAGAGAGAAGAAAATGATACTATCAATACTGTTTGTGTGTTATTGACACTTAGCTTTATGTTACAAGGATAATGAAAATTAAAGAAAATTGAATTGAGAGAATGAAGAGCTGAGTGAATGAAAACTATCTGAATCTTACAATAATTAGAAGGTGTCAAAAAAATCAAAAATGTCACTGGTGCCGATAATCAGAGGGAATAAGAGACTACGTACAAGAACATAGGGCAAAATCCTAGGTCCATAACAAACTTAACACTGAAATGAGCGGAACAATAGACTTTTGGGTAGATGGAAGCAAAAAACATGGGCTCACCACCTCTATTTGGAAATTTATTTGATTATGTAGAGCAGTGCTGCTCAGCAAGCTGCAAAGACAGAGTCATCTCAACGGATGGACGACCTGCTGTAATACTTGGAAATATGTATACAGGTCCAAAAACACCACTGTTGGAGTCCGGAGATAGACTAGAGTGGGTTTCAGCCCACCCATCTCGAGGGCTGAGATAGGCTCCAACGGAGATCTTATCCCTTCTTTGGGGAAACTTGTACAATTCTACTTGTACTCGTGGTATTGGTGTTTTCATCTTTTCGGTGCTCCTTCAAATTGGTCTCGCAGCAATTCATATTTCTTAAGTTCAGCCATTGAGAGGGAAGGTGATAGTTCCCTCAAAACCTTAGAAGATGGTTAATGCATCAGACAAAAAATATGCCCATGGAGAGAGCTTCTACCACTTTAACACAATATATTGCTTCTGCGTCCTTAAGGCTTTCATTATCAAGAGTTCTTCTTAGGCGTGGTAAATGTGCAGATGGCTAGAATACAAGTGATGTAATATGGGTTTTAAAAATATGGCTATGACCTATTGCAATCCATTTTATAATGAGTTCTAAACGGGCCGTGTCAAATGAATCGCCCATGGGTCGAAAACCACTCAACCTTCAAGTTTCAACTGATATGGGTTTGTGTGTTAACCCTCATAGGTTGAGACATATATAGAAATTGCTTTATTTTTAAAACCTTAAATCCAAAGATTATTTGTATTTTTCTAAACTTTATTTCAAAAAAAGATTGGGTTGAGGGAGAAAAACAAGGGTAAATCTGCGGGTTTGACCGGTGAGTCTAACCATTTTATAGAACCCGCAGTCAACCAATTATCCAACCCATACTTTTAAATACTCATTTAACCCGCAACCCGTTCTACTCCTTAAAAATCTTCATGCACCTATTTATATAGGGTGGTATGCTGTATTCTCTTTTAAGAAAATGCAAATGATGGTCTTAAATGCCTTATCATATTCCACAAGAAATAGGCGCGTACCTCAACAAAGTCATCGTATCCAACGACGACTGTGTCAATCTGATCATTTGAGCTGTTTTCAGAATTAGAAGCTAACGCCTATGAGGATTGCAAACCACACAAAATTAGATACAACAAGCCAAAGTGACAAGGTCACCTTCCCGACCTTCTTTGAGGAAGATGACAAATATTTCCAATCAGATACTACTACCACATATAAATGATTATGACAGACTCATACATCAACGAACAGATAAACACCAAGATTCAATGTACTCACCTTCCGTTTTGCCGCATGAAACCAAGCATCGGCACACAGTGCATACATATCAGCCCCAGTGAAGTTGGGGGGACATCTTTCGGCTATAGAGTGTAAAGATACGTCTTCATTTAGCTTAAATTTCCTAGTGAGGGCTTTCAGAACCCTGCGGCAATTCAAATGAAAACAAAAACTCATTAGCTGATACACATTGCAATGACATACCATTTCAAAATAACTGGAGATTACCTCTCTCTGTAAGATGTTTCAGAATTTACACCAACATAAAGAAGCTTATCAAATCGTCCAGGCCTCAAAAGAGCTTGGTCTATGAGATCTGGTCTATTGCTTGCTCCTATTATGAACAGGTCCTAGTTTCCAGAACAATTGAGAGAGAGATTACATGTGATATAACTTAAAAGAAAAGGAAATATTACTCTCAATTGTTATACCAAACCTGAGAAGAGTCATTCAGGCCATCAATCTCTGCAAGCATCTGGAGGAAGAAAATTTTGCAATATTCAGCAACCAAATAAAATGAAGCAGAGCAATTGCAAAATGCAAAGAGCAAAGTTTTTACCTGAGAGACAACCCGGTCCATAACACCTCCAGAATCCCCAGAAGCACCTCTAGCTGGAGCAAGAGAATCCAGTTCATCAAAGAAAATAACACATGGTCGAGCTGACCTTGCCTACAAATGAAAACTCAAAATTAGAACTGGCTACCAAAATCGATACATTCCCTTCACCTGGGATTGAAAGACATGGAAAAATAATACCCTACCTTTTCAAAAATATCCCTCACATTCTTTTCTGACTCTCCTATGTACATATTAATCAATTCAGGCCCTTTCACACTAAGAAAATTCAGGGAGCATTCAGTAGCAACAGCTTTTGCCAGTAAAGTCTGAAATTTAAAAATAAACAAAAGACAAGGTTATGGAACTGTTTTCATTAATTGTCAGGATGTAAAGATGGGACACACTTTTCCTGTCCCAGGAGGGCCATAAAGAAGCACCCCTGAACGCTTGCGCAATCCTGAGGAAAACAAATCCTTGTGCAGGAGAGGCAGCTGCAAGAAGGTTAAGAAGAATTAATAATGTACAGTATACCCCATCCAAGATAATGACGAACATTCCTCTACGAAAGATGTCAAAAAAGTATTCTTCATGTTGAAAATCACTACCATCTCATATGCCAAACTTGAGATATCATGGTATTCATACTCTGAATTTTCACCAATAAATCCGAATGGGCTTTAAAATTTTATTCATCACACAGAAGATATAGAAACAATCTAAGAGCCCACCTGCACTGTGTCCAGAATTGATTTCTTAACATCTTCAAGCCCACCAACATCCTCCCATTTGACATCAGGCACCTGCAATTCACAATTCATAGATAATGTTTCTTCTATAGGAGGAATTCAGAGTCATCTCACAGCAAATTTCACCCTCCAAACAAGAACATGACAACAACCAAGGTACAAAATACTCTGAAGTAAAAACTGTTTGTTAATTTAGTACAAACCGATGCGCTGAAGAATGTATATGAGCAGGTAGAATAACAAGATAACATCAGATATAAAATGGAATCATGAGAATTTTTGGTAACTCTTACCTTCGGAGTACCTAGTGCTGAAGCATTTCTTTTCTTAGATTGTTCCAGTGCTTTTAGTAGGTCTTCTTTCGCTAAACCCCTCTGGGCTTCACCGGTTGACTGGGAGTCCTCCGATGGCTTAGACTCAACTGAGTTATTAAGCATTTTCTCAGACTGAGACGCAGAAACTAAGTTTGCACCTGCATCAGCAACCAAAGCTAGCAAATCCCGGGGCATAAAACCTGATGTCTGCGCGACAATGTCCTTCCCAAAATCCTCATCAGAAATCTGCAGAAAGAATCAACTGATCCATCAAAGTCAACAGTCACGACAACGTCAACAGCAAGCTTATTTTCTCTACGAGGGTTTCCATAGAATTTACACCACATGGCCCATGCAAAAAAAAAGGAAACGGATGCATTTCATATCCCCTCCTAAAGTTATCTATCAAATGTTTTTCATTTGGCTCTCGGTCTTCCACGGCTCTCAAAATTTTAAAATACTCACCAACTAAAAAAAACAGCAAACAACCCAAGAGCGAAAATTCCACCTACATTTTGCATCAGTTCAGGAACCTGTCGAAACAAAAGGGAAATCATTTGCTTCCTTTGCTCTTCACTTAAAGGTTTCATATTGATCTCATGGGTAAAGCAGCGTCTAATAGTTGGTGGTAACCCTTCAGAAGTGTCAGCTGTAGCTACCAATAACAGTGGGTGCCTGTAACTCCTTTCCGAGTCCTTCTGCATGATAGATAAAAACCAGAAAGTATGCAAAGTCAAAACACTTTTGTTAAAGAATAAAGACCCGACAAAGGAAGAAGAACTAGGTTCAAGAAAGAGTGAAGACCAGAGCCCAACGAAGTAGAGAAACTCCTGAAGTGTGTTTCTTACTCTCCTATTCATTTTCCATGTTTTATAATTATATCCTAGCTTTTGCATCGTATTTCCTGGAGTAATTATATTTCCTTAAAACATGGATAATAAGTTATTCCTAAAATTATAGGTAGTGGATTACAGTTATTTTCAACTACGCATATTAGCATGAATTACTGGGGATAGTGTTTTTACTGTACACCATATACTAATTGTTATACTCATCAATTCAGATTCAAGAAGAAGTGAATCCATCTCCTTCAATTACCAATTTCTCCTCTTCATGGTGGCTAAACATAGCAAAATGGAATTTTCAAGCAAACATGGTTCAACTGGTAATCGATGAATTCAATGCACATGAAGTATCAAATATATTCAAAGCGTCCAGCTTCAGACTTGAAAAAGGAATAGCGTAAGCGATGAAAGGACTCAAAATAAAAAAGAATACATCTAACATTCAAGCAGTCCAATCTTACTTCCGAGTTTTCATCTTCATTCTCAGAAATTGGTTCTGTAAATTCTTTAATTACAGCTGCAACTTCTGAGTTAATTCCAAGTTGTTCATGGGGTGATCCGTCATGAGCTAGATCGCGGAAAACATCAAAATGGCGCAGAAGAAGAATTGTGGGAGAGTATCTGTGCAGTATAGATAAAGAAGTAGAAAGCAAAATTGGTCAATGTTAAAAGAAGAGACAAATACCACTGTGTAACCAGACGTAATGCTTAAAAGTAACACTTCTGAAATAATCCCAACATCAATATTTCCTCATCTGTATTTTTAAGTCCAAGGTTCTCTGAACATCTAAACTGACTCTCGAAAGTAATTTGCTTTGATGACATACAAAAAAATAAAACCAGAAAACATTGATTTCCTAACAATACTTTACACAGTTTTACCACTGATTAAATTTTGTGTTATGTCACCCCATTTCACAATTTTTTACATTACTTCTCTATTTATATTCTTACTTTTATATTCCCAAGCAACCCTTTTACACTCCCAATGCAGCTTAAGTAATTTTAGATATAAGCCAAAACACTTTCCTTAACAGATAAGTGTTTCCGCACACATCATGTAGTGCCCCCGAAATGCATTAAAGATTAAGTTATATTGCATACCATTGAAAATAAGAAAGGGCACACATCATTTGGAAGAATATACTTCAAATTTATTTTTAATTTAATAATCTCCTGGAAGGAAGTGAACAAAGGGATACAAATTCAAACATCTAGCTGGGGCTTCTAGCAAAAAACACTACATTACACTCTACGAGAGATACCTGTGAGCAGTATTGAAGGCTTGAGCAAGAGCGGAAGATGTTTTACGCTCGGAAGAGGCCACGAGATTATGGCAACTATACTCTACAACATGCAGGCCCAATTGACTAGCAACATAGTTAACAACAGTTTTTTTTCCACAACCTGCAGTAAGCTGAGTACGTATGTTAAATGTGCAATTGAATTTCTAGAGACCAGTGATACTAATTAAATTTGCACAGGATTTCGAGAAAGAAGAAGAAGAAATAACTAACCACATGAGCCATGCAGCAGGATGGAAACTCTAAACTTCGATGAAAGTGCTGAAGGACACAAAGGTGGCATTAGTATGGAAGCCAACAACTTCACAACATTTTCCTGCACTGGGACAGACACTTTTGATTCATGAATCAAGAATGCTGGGGGAACCGCAGAAGCAACATTCCCTCCAAGCACAAAGGCAGTTTGAGTACAGTTCACTCTAAGCACAGGTTCTTCTGAAGGTTCCATAGCCACCACCTGAATAGTAGGATAACCATCAGATACATGCAGGTTCTTTTGATATTCTTAATATGTAAAAAAAAAAACAAAATAAAGATCTAACAATATTAACCTTGAAATATATAATGTCGCTACTTCCATTCTGCATTTTTTTGTTGCAGCAAATGCAGAGAGGTGATTTGCAATTCCAATTAATAGAGACACTAAAGAGGTCTCCCCTGGAAAGATATCTATCAACACTGAAGTAGTTGCTCAGCTCTAGATCAATCAATTCTTGGCGATCCGTATCATCCAGATACGGACTTCTTTTAAGAGAATCAAGTGAAGTGCATTCTGGAATCCTCACAAAAGAAGCTCTAAGGTGTGATGCATACTTTGGTAGATGAGTTGAAGGTTCAAGAGTGAGGCTAATAGCAGAAGCATCATTTGCTTTGCCATGTTCCCCTCCCTCCATATCGAACCCTAAGAAGGACGATATTGAATCTTTTCCCAGATGAAGAACAGACTTTAAGCACGACACATGAGCACGGAGGTTAAACAAAAGACCGGGTGATAAATACGCAATTTGAGGATCCAATTGTACTAGTCTATCTTGCAGATAGTTATGAGTTGGAAACATGCTCGTACTTTCAGCGCAATGAGATGGTACAACTTCATTCACGGGTAAGTAATCATCAGGATAAGGGGCATCAAGTGCGAAAACCTGACCAACCCTAGAGACATTGCTGTCACCATTCTTCACAAAAACCTACACATCAAATGACACAACGATGCAGAAGTTTGTCATTCCTCCAACCAAAGAATATTCACCTAAACTAAAGTCACTAAACGTAAAGACTAGTACCAAAATACAACAACAAAGCACTTGTCTCCATTGACTGCATGAATCATATCTCGGTATCGTGGCCACTGATTACAAGATTCCTTAAAATAAACATGTCATAAGGTTTGAATCGTTTGATAAATGATTTTACGCTGACTGTCAACCTAACACAATCTCCTCCTCATCTATAGATAGTTAGCTTATCTCGATTACACGATTTCATATATAATCCATATCACAAAGTTTGACGAATGTTCAGTTAAGCTGTCTACCTATCTTACCCGACATCCTATACCTAGCTCGGGGAATTTTCGATAGCCAGCGCAGACTGTTAATACTTTCAGTTTGAAGAAACAAAACGACATCCACAATTTAACAAAATTTAACCTAGAATTATTATTATTGTGTAAATAGAAAAGAAGAAGAAGAAGCTATACCAATGAGCCAGAGGTAATGGACAGTGTTTTGAGCGCGGAAATTGAAAGCCCGATCAAGGCGGAGCTGTCGAGCGAGGCTATCTTACTTCTCGTATCGGCGCGTGAGTCTACGCTTCCGCCGTCCGGCAGCCTAAGAATTCCGACCTGAAACTGCAAGGCGGAGTCGGAGCTCCGGGGAGAGAGAACCGAGTCAACTCCGATTCCGTCATCTCCGAGTTGCACTCCGGGGGGACTCAGCAGAGAGTGGACGAGAGCTTTGGTGGAAGAGAGCACCAGAGGCTTCCTCCTCGTTCTCTCCGCCACCATCGGAACGGCGTAACGATTGACCGCCGGGACCTCGGGATTGACGATGACGTCAGGAGTAATCGGGTGAAATGGATGTGTTCACTGAAAGTGGAAGCGACGTGGCAGGGAATGAATTGAGTGACCCGAGAAATGGTTTTGAAGGTCTCCCGCAATTTATATACCGTGCTAACGAACCTTGGCGGCTGTTTTTCTCTTCCATTTCCCCTTCTTTTGAAATGATTATTTTTCCTAACATGCTCTTTTGATTACATTATGCACTTACTTTTATCGGTTAAGATTGATATTGTTGAATTGTTACCTATAAAGTTATTGTATAAAATTAAAGAATTTGTAGATTTTAAATATGATCGGTCATTACACGTGATCCTGAAAACTGTAATAATTATTTTGTGCAATTTAATCCCTACAGTGAGTATTTAGTTTGAGTCTATTTTTTGAAAGAAGATCTTTCATGGAAAGACCAATGTTTAAAATATAAATTAAAATAAATGAAAATAAAAATTTTGGGTCGCATGAATCGAGTTATAAGCTTTACTACTATTACATGCTGCATGATAATTTTTTAATATTAAAACTAAGATATTTTATCTTTTATTATTATAATTAAACCATATCTTTTTTAAGCGCATGGAAAAATAATCTTTCCCAAGATTGTATCGTTTAGTTTTAACAAGTAAATTTTAAATGTGCTCAATTATTACACGTGATTAAAAATATTAATGGAAAATATAGAAAATATTAGAAAATATTTTGTTCAATTCCGAACATATAAAATTTGAGATATGGAAATGATAGCACTTTCTACGTAGCAAGTATGTTCAAATTTCAATTCCATTTCCATTTGCTGTATTTTGTGCAAAGAAATTGAGGATGAATAATGCCTGTAGTGATTTGTGAGCAATAGGTGAATCTCGAGCTTTCAAAGGAAAACCATTACTACAAATGATCAAGAGAGTAAGTGCTATACGACAAACCCATCCATGTCCCATTACATGAATTTTAGCTCATATGTCATCTTCGGCAAGAGGACTTGCCAGAGGTCACTCACCCTAGTAATACTCGTTTGAGCACACTTAATTTCGTTTAGTTTCAGAGTTCCGATCGGATCCAATGTGTTATGTGTTATCCTAACGAACAAAATGACTTAACAGAAGTTAACATCAAAATCTTTTTAAACCATATCATTTCTGCCCTGTGTGACTGTATCTGTCTGCGACTATTGCTATACAACAAACAATTCAGCCAAACCTAACAATCATGCAAGAAGAGCAAATCTCTTCACAGCATCAATTTGGTATATCATCATCAAACTGCAAAATTCCTATGATATACTACTACAAAGCATACAGACAAATGATATGATCTCATGGTTTCGTATCCGGACCCGTATCCAGATCCGTTTCACCAAGGTAAACACTCATCAATCGAGGCAAAACATCAGACCAGTTCAGCACGTACCTACCCAAGAACAGGGGCTCAGAAACACTGATAAAAGTCCCAAAGCTCAGATTCTCATCAACCAAACCATGCTCGATCAGAACCCTAATCACCTTGCACCGGGGAATGATCCGTTTCTTCAGGTCGTACCGGAGTACGGTGGGCCACCGCACGACAGCGGCAGACTGCCACTTCATCTCATTCATCAAGAAATCCATGGTCTTCATGATCTTCATCTCCGAGCAGTCCATGCACAGAGGCTGGGTTCTGAAAATAGTCAATATCTCCTCATCGGAGAAATCCCATCTCCTGTAGATCTCCATTACCGGCTCGATATCCTGGTTAGGGAACCTGATAAGAAATTCGAGAAAAAGTAAAGAAAAAAAAGACACCCACTGAAGTGGTATAAACTTTTCTTTAATCTTTCCGGCCACAGATGTTAAAGCCAATTATATCACTCCATTAAACACTTATTGACTCACTATACTACCTCCATCATCAAACTGCATGGATCTTCGTTTCCAGTTAAAATTGATAAATTTTGAGCATAATTCATATAAAAAAACAATCCTATCACATTACTGAATTTCATCTTAACCTTGTATATATCAACTGTTTATAATGTTATACTCCCCCCTTTCCACTAAAACTGACACACTCTCTCTTTTTTGGACCAAATTGCTTCAATTTGATCAATTCAATTTTTTCCTTCCTAAACTCAATTTCATTCACTTACTACATTCACCATAAATCCAAGCGACAAAAAAAGTATGCCAATATTATTGGAACTGGTGGAGTGCAACTAATCAACACTAAAATTCAAAAGCGTCTCCAGTTAGATGGTCTACCGGTTAGATGAATCATGTCAATGTTCATTTCTGTATTTATTTATATCTCGAGATATATCATACAAAGTTTTCAAAATAATGGAAATCTCACTGCAACGAATAGAACGAAACATCAAACCAACTCATCAGTTATATTAATTATAAAATGACCGGTCCAACGGTTAGTCTGTGATAGTCGTCTAAAATAAGACTTTGCGTTGAAATTCTATGCTTTTTAATCTGAAACCGAGAGAGTAATGCAAAGAAAACCTGCAAAGTGCTTTGATCGCCTGCACGAACTGCCCCACGGAGGGTTTGAATCCCATATCTATGGCCTTGTCCACGCAGTTCTGGAAGTTCTCCAAGCTCAAATGCACCACACTCGTATAATGCACAAGCAGGAGAGCTATGGCTGATTCCGGCGCCCCGAGATCCCTCAATATTCGCACCTTCGGCCCAATGATCTTCTCCTCATCAGTCTGAAACAGCTTCCAGTAATTCTTCATCATCCTCACAATCTCCCTGTCCTTCAGATTCAGCGTCTTGAGGAAATTATAGCCCGGAATCAGCCTCCCCTTGAGGCTGCTTTCCAAAATCGTCGGATTTAGGGTTATGATGTCGGGGAGGTCGGCGGCGGAGACGCCGATGGAGCGGAGGAACTCGAACTTCGGTTGGATGATCTTGGTGGGGTCCAGCGTGAGGGCGCGGGGGCGAAGGGCGCGGAGCTTGGAGATGTGGGCGTCGTTGAAGCCGTAGTCGCGGAGGAGGGTTTCGGTGAGTTCGGCTTTCCGGAGGGTCTTTTCGGTCTTTTCCGGCGCGGTCTCCGGTTGGAATGCGAGGATGAAGAAGCGGCGCGTGGAGGTGGCGGAGTGGAGGCAGTGGGCGGAGGAGGAGGTGGGGAGGAGGGTGAGGAGGGACCGGTTGGTGGAGATGAAGGTGAACATTTTTGAGGTTGGTGTGGATATGGCTATGGCGGAATAATGGAGAGAGGGGATAAGGGCGGGAATGTGGGAAGTGCGAAGTGGGAAGTGGAAACGGTGTCGTATTGGTCTGAGAGGGCTGCGTGGAAACTGAAATGTGAAGATAAGGAGGGCTAGAAAGGAAGATCAATAAATAGAATGAGAGTAGAAAGTTTAACTCTACCCTCTTTTGTCAAGTATACACACTCCCCATGTTTTGTTATTTATTGCACAGTACGGTAGATGAATGTTTTCTTTCATTTGACACCTTTCTTACTTTTTGTAAAATTCCTCAATTTAATCTAATCATTCTACTTTGGGTAATATGCAAATATAATTATGTATATTGGAGAAACTGCAGATATAACTATGTGTTATTTTTTAGTGCAAATATAACCCTAAAGTCATTATTCCAGCATTGACTGGCTATTTTCGACCATAGACTAACAGAAAATGACCAAAATGCTCTTTCAATCCAAAAAACTGAAAGACAAAAATGACCTATTCAACCCTTGAATAGCCACCACCTCGTCACCCTTCTGCTGCCACCGAAGCTCAGCCCACCAATGCCATTTTCTTCTGCCTCATTTTCCCGGCGAGAAGAAATCCCCTCGATTTTCTAGTGATTTTCCACCACCCTTTAGCCAGCACATCCAGAAGCTCACCCCAGTAGCCATTTTCTTTTGCCTCGTTTTCCCGGCAAGAAGAAATCCCCTCAATTTTTTGGTGATTTTCCACTCCGTCACCACCACCTTCCACCGCCGCCACCACCCTCCAGCCAGCGCAGCCACAACCACCCTCGATTTCTCTGGTGATTTTCTGGAGTACTCTATTTTTTAGATTACCTTTTTATTACCTCAATTTATAATTTAATTAAGGCAAAGTCTTGGGCAAGACCGTCTTTCCATACAGTGGCGGAACCAGCGAGAATTTGGAGGGTAGGCTGAAACCAGTGGCGCAGCAGGCTTCTTCTCCAGACGCAGCAGGCTTCCGGGCTCTGACGAAGCTTTCTCACCACCGTGCCTACGCCGCCGTAGGCGGAAACCCCCCTTCCGTCGGCCGGGAACAGTGATTCCCGCCTGGCCGACGGATCTCAGGGCAGGCGCGCGCCTGCCCCCGCCTAAATGTGGTTCCGCCAATGTTTCCATAGGGGTTGAATTAGAATTATATAAAGGTGAAAAAATTTAGTTGCAATATTAAAAATTTATTATGCAACATGTAGTACTTGTAAGTTTTGATCCGATTGAACTTTGGTTTTACCAATTTTTCTAGTCCTTACTAGTATGTTCCAACATGACTAATTTAACCAAGTGCACAATAAAGTAAGGCATAAAGAACGCACAACTTGGTTACGCAGTTCGGTGTAATCCACCTACATCTGTGGGACCTGGCCCAGTTCAGAATGAATCCACTACTTAGAAAGATACAGTACAGAGTGCAGTTTACAAAATACTTATATTTACTAACTATAACACGTGAATTCTGCTAGCTTCCCTAGCTACCGATCCGCTTTGATCAGACTCCCTCTGACCTCAAAACTCGTCAACGCTGGATCTCCTCCTCCCGAAGAATTAAGGCATATGATTCTGAACTTTGTGCAGCAGGTCAGGTATGTTGGAACACAGTAATCTAACTCTTTGCAATTCTCGAAAGTCTAAAAAATCGGTATGCAGATTTTTGCTCTATTAAATCCGTGAGTATGCAGTCGCATTGGTCCCAATTTATATCACGAACAGATTGGAATACTCCTTGATTATCTCCACAATATTCCTATTCCAAATCTGCTTCTTGAAGCATATACAAATCCCATAAATAAAGGGATTTACCTTATATTATTCTATCACATATATTCGAATATATCACCTCCTTATAAGTAGGGATTTTCCATAAATCAACTATGCTTCACACGCCTGATATACTTAGCCGAATATACGAATTCCATAAGTTACAAAATACTACAATATTTTGACTTTGATTTCCATAATTCCTTGGCGTCAATATGCTGCATACAACATGTTCCAACATGGAAAGATTTTCGGTTCAAAATAAGTTCACACAAACTGCCAATTAAATATGCACTGAAAATCTCTTGACTTTACACCGATTAATGCAATCCAAAATCATTATCTTGTTTTCTTTTAATTTGCAGTTTGAACCTTGGTATTTCCATAACTTATGGAAAGATCGTCTTTCAAAAGTTTGACTCTTTAATTAATTTAATATAAAGTTGACTCAGTAATTTTTTAGAGTTAACTATTGCAATCATTTTACTTTATTCACTCAATTTTTCAACCATCTTAACATATAATTGTCAAAATAAAAGTATACGTATTAATAAAAGTATACGTATTAATAAAAGTATACTTATTTTGTTAAGAGTTCATCTTTTGAAAGACGGTCTTTCCACAAGTCATGGAAAGATCAAGGTATAAAGTGCAAATTAGAAGAAATGAAGATAAAATTTTTGGGTTGCATGAATCGGGTTATAAACTTTATAACTACTACACCTTACATAGTAAATTTTTAATATTGTAACTAAGACTTTTTAGTTTTTATTGTTCTAATTAAACTTCGTCTTTCCATAAGCCTATGAAAAGATAGTCTTGGAATTCATCAAATATTGAGAAGAGTTATGGACGCTTCTAAAGATACCCCTACGTGGCCGCCTCCCATTCGTCGTTGGCACGGTGTGCTCGAGGGCTCGAAAATCCCCATATTCGGGCTCGAGGGCTCAAAAATCCCCACATTCGGACTCGAGGGCTCGAAAATCCCCACATTCGGACTCGAGGGCTCGAAAATCCCCACATTCGGGCTCGAGGACTCGAGGCAAGAGGTTTCGAGGACTCTAGGGCTCGAGGTAGGAGGGTTCGAGGACTCGAGACATGAGGTTCAAGGGATCGAGGCAGGAGGTTCGAGGGCTCGAGGCAGGAGGTTCGAGAGCTCGATACAAGAGGTTCAAGGGCTTGAGGCAGGAGGTTCGAGAGCTCAAGCGGCATAAATTATCCCTCCGATGAGAAAGCATCGGACATAATAAATTCATCCAGGAAACGTACCTCCGGTGAGAAATTAATGTTGACTTGACTGGTTTTGTCCAAAACAAAGACACTGAAATCAACGGCGACGATAGCGGTTCTCAAGACGGAGAATGCGAGCTCACTAGATTGGACACCAAGAGACACTGAAATCAGCGGCGACAGTAGCAGTTCTCAAGACGGAGGCGGCATCTTTTCGAGCTCACCAGATTGGACACCATTTGGGAGAAACTGCAGCAGACCAAAAGGTTGGGAAAACATTTGAAAAGGTTTGGGAAATCGAGAAGTCACAAATTCCAAAACTCAAAAAAGTTACTTCGGGCGGCATACTCCACATGCTTAGTTAGCAAATAGGAGGGTGCCACGTCTCGGAGTCGACAACCTAAGGGATATCTTTAGAATTCTCCAAGAGCTATGCTCATTCTATTATATCAATATGTCAAATATCGAGTGTGCCCCATCACATGCACTCTATGTAACAAATTTGGAGACAAAATGGTCTTTTTAATCCGGCATAAAGTGCGATTATCAAACATTTTCAACTATTTCACTTTGATCGGTCAATTTTTTCACTGACCATCAAACTAGTTAATACTATAGGTCAGAAGTTATCACCTCTTTATCGCCTGAGACTCCATTGTATCCAACGACACCATCTCACAATCGTTTCAGCGTAGGAGACAATGAGGGAAGATGATTCTTTGTTATGATTTGCCAAGGACCTACTTCGTAGATTTACAGATTTGTTAGGGTTTATAAATTACATTTACACCCATCAAGTTTTGGATAAACTACTAATCAGTTCTCAATTCTTTCCACAATTGTGTCTACTTCCTTATTAGATCGGATTGCATCTGAATCTCAACTTCTGTTGAGATTCAACACAGAGGGAGAGCAATAAGATACAAGTTCATCCATTGCACAAACAAACGCCACTCACTCACATTGGTAATTTGGAACTTTTACATCCTATATTCCCAGCATCATAACTAGTTTCCTTTCTTCAAAGGTTGAACATGACCTTAATCGCCTGGCCACCGCGAGCGCTGGTTTCGAAAGCCTCAACAACCTCATCCTGAGAGAACCCGAATCTGTGGGTGATCATCGGCTTCACATCAATCTTACCACTGCTTATGAACTCGAGGCAAAGCGGCCAAGTGTTTTTGTAGCGAAACACTCCCACGACATCTACTTCCCTAGAAAACGACACGCGCGATCATGACTCGTAACTGGAAAAGATCAGATGTGAAACAAGAGTGGTTTAGATTATTATTTACCTCGCAGCAGCTGGAGTGAGAGGAACTGTCATGTGATTGTGTCCCATTCCTACAAGGCAAACTTTCCCACCCGAGCGCGTCGCGCTAAGGGCAGTAGACATGGTTTTCTCAAATCCAGCACAATCGAGACTCACATCAATATCAGCTCCCATAGCTTTCTTGATCTGTTCTATCTCAACCGCGGCATCCTGCATACAAATGCATTTCAAGAAGTATGAACAAACGTTATCCACGCGACAATCAGAAAGGAAGTGATGTTCAACGATTCAATCTCAACTGCAGCATCCTACATATAACTGCATTTCAAGAAGTATGAACAAACGTATCCACACGATAATCAGAAAGTAAGTGATGTTCTATCTCAACGTGGCATCCTACATACAAATGCAATTCAAGAAGTATGAACAAACATATCCACACGATAATCAGAAAAGAAGTGAGGTTAGTTGTTAAACCTCTTTGTTGATAGAGACTTTGACAGTTTCGTCGGCTCCAAGCTCTTTGGCAACTGACAAACGGTAATCATCCACGTCTACTATGACAATTCTAGGAGCGCCAAAAGCGCGAGCTGAAAGCATGGCCACAAGCCCTATAGGCCCTGCTCCCATCACCAAAACACGGGTCTCGGGACCAACTTCAGCACGACGGCAAGCATGGACACCGACACTCAAGGGCTCACACATTGCCCCTTCCTCCAAGCTCACGTTATCGGGTAACTTGAAACATAAATCTGCAGGATGCACAATCTGTTCCAAGAAAATATATGATCTTTTGTTACTAATCATCCATAAATTTCATATATCTTTACAAACCATAGGCCACAAATAATCCACAACTTCATTGAGTTTATCTAAAGTCACGAGACTAAAAAAGGACCTGATTGGCAAGGGATCCATGGACCGGGGGAGTAGCGAAGAACTTCATTTCCGGGCACAAGTTGTATCGGCCATTCTTGCAGTGATCGCATCGCCAACAGCTGATTCCAGGTTCCAACGCCACGCGATCACCAGGAACCAGTGTAGTCACTTCACTACCCACTTCAGCAATAACTCCGGCGCACTCGTGCCCTATCACCATTGGCTCTTTCACAACAAAATGTGCACACTGCAAAGTCTGATAATTTCACAAGTTTTAGACTCTGGATACTGTTCCATTGACACTAGCAGGAAGTTGATGAGTCGACGATTTAGGTGATGAGTCTTAGACCCTGTTCTTTTAGCTTGATTTATAAACTAAAAATCAGTGTAATGCGACTAATTTAAGCTAAATTTCATCAAACTAAAAATCACTGAACTGAACTGAATTGCAATTGAGTTAAACATGGCCTTATTCAATTAGATTATTTTCATTCAATTTGGCATACAGAAGAAAACAAATTCACCTTGAGATAATGAACATCACTTCCACAGATGCCAACAGCTTTCATAGTGACTCTAACATCATGGGGTCCTTATAAAAACAAACACATAATCAGAAACAGAGCAATACCAATAATCCCTTTTGAGCCAGCACACCAAATCAATCGATTTCGAAGCAGAAAAAAACCAAAATCATGAAGCAAAAGCATGAAAAATACCAAGAGGTGGAAGCTTGAAAGGCTGAATCTTGAGGTTGTTGATTCCCATAAGCCAAGCTGCCATATTCTCTTCAACATCTTGGTTATTACCGCCCTTTCCCATGTCGATTTTTCTCCTAAACTTGTGTCTACTGGTTTAGCGTGAGATGAAGCTTGAAGGTAAAATGGTGAGGATCAGAGGGTATATAAGGCAGCAGGATGCCTTTATATATTGACACATGAGTATACTGCGGTGTTTTAGAAATGGATAAAGATGATGGACCAACAAGAGGCAAATGTTAAGTGAAAGAAAAATGGATAACGTAACGATTCTTTTAGGTAGGTGATGATGACTCAATGATTTTGGATTTAGTGATGATCTTTTAATGAGCCAATTTCAAAAATTAAAAGAATCCAGAATTATCTCAACTGAACTAAAATTAAATAAATCATATAATACTATATAGTTTTATAATCTATATTTCATTTGAATCGAAAAGAACTAGTTTTTGTTTTACAAACAGGAACCAAAATACTGAGCACTGAGAAGATTATTTTAGTGTATTCTTTGATCACCAAATGATAATCTTGTGGGAAATCATGCGCCGACTTATATTCTTAAATATCTGTGCACATTTTGAAAAACTAGCGCACTTTATCTCTATCCATAAATATGTGTAACTTTAAAAATAGATATTATAGTTATCCATAAATTTCTGGTGTTTCAGTTACCATCATACACCTATCCAAAATATATAACAGAAAATAACTCAACTGTTACAAGACTTTTGTTGTTTTATTTTACATGGATGGAAAATTACGTAGATGGAATCAACAAAGAAAGAAAGGGCACTAAAAATGTTGTTCCTAAGCATTATTTATTAACCAGATATTTTTGTTCAGATCACCTGTGCACTCTGTCCAACCTGTCCAGGACGACAGAATGCACAGGGCCCTTTCTGGTACAGGAGATCTGAACTCGCAACAAACTACTTGGAGAGAAGAGACATGAGAGAGTTGGGGTCACGAACTGGAGGACTGCAAGTAAAATTCTGGCACACCAGAGCAACTGCCTTTTCTGGCGCAAAATTGTTCTTCGCCATTTGAGCAACATTTGGATTAGCCTCCTCCCAAAACTGAACCTCTTCTACATCTGTCGGATCAATGTGAATCACCTGCAAAATTGCGGAACATGATTGGATTCAGACACGAGCTAAAGCTCCGAGGTTCACGTGTAAGAACTCGGAAACTTACCGTCGTGTTGGGATTGTATGATGCATGAGCAACAGCTAACATTTTGTCCAATTCCACGGAAGGTTTTTGGCCAACTAAAACAACTTGCTTCTTCGAAGGAACAGAGAGCATGTCTGCTGCGCAGCACATTAATGGCACTGCAAATGGTGCATCTGTCAGTCTCTTCTCGAAAACAGCCTGAATTCATATCACAGACAAATGAATACACTGGGGAAAGCCATTTTGGCTTGAACTTGTATTTTCTAAGAATGTGAAATACATACCAGAAGATGTTCCGCCTTCCTTTCGTAGTCATCGGATCTGTTTTCAGAAACTAGTGAAGCTAGCCTGACTAGATTAACTGCAGAAGCAGAATTTCCTGAGGGTTCAGCTCCATCGTGATCTTCTTTCACTCGGAGAAGAACTGAAGGATCTTCTCCTGGAGTGTTGAAGTAGCCTCCTCCTTCTTTATCAAGAAAAACCTCGTCCTGTAAAGAGGCTCGACGCATGAAGGAAATGAGTGACAAAGAAAGTTAAAATTATGGTGGCTTTTAAGCTTCTACCTGAGTTTCTTGAAGTTCCATTGCCCACTCAAGCCAAAATATGGGGCCTCCAGCATCATACAGATCCAATAGACCTGATATTAGAAATGCATAATCATCTAGAAACCCTGGGGCTTTAGATGGACCCTTTCTGAAGCTATGCTGCAACCTGCGGTTTTGTGGGTCGTACAGATGTTTCCTGATGAAAGATGCTGCCTTCTCCGCAGCTTCCAAATATTGTTCAGGCTTCATCGAGAAAAAGGCAAAATTATAAAAAAAGTCTTTCAAATAAAATTTTTTTTTTCAAAGGATGATATATTAAGCAAGTAAGAGATCAAGATACACAACAGAAATTTCATCAAGCACATATGGGAGAACATAGTAAAGAATTTGACCTTAGTCCCCATGACTGGGAAGTGGAACTTTCCTCCCTCAGATTCGCACTTTAAAATCTGGGATGCTCTGGCAAAAGATGAGATTGCAAGGCCATTCCATGATACAATTACCTACCGAAATCCAGAAAAATTATATTCCATAGCAAATAGGGAACAAAATTCATGGCACTCTCTCAAAATTTCTTGCAAATATAGTAATACCTTGTCATCTAGATGTGGCCTGGGGCGTTTTGAGCGCACATGAAAAAGCGTTTCACGGCAGGTGCCTAGCATTTCAAGGTATTTCTCAACAGGTACACCATATTTAGAGGCCATGGCAGACGTGTTGTTTCTCTCAATTAGCACATTTTTACCCTTGAATTCATCATGGGGATCACTCATGCTTGATAGGTCACAATTTCCTGAAGTTTTTATGTAGTAATGATCCTTAAAAATATTCGCATACTCCCCAACGATTTGTTCAACCTGCAAATTCGTAAGCATTACATGAACACGTG
Source organism: Rubia yunnanensis (assembly GCA_037428765.1). Taxonomy (NCBI): domain Eukaryota; kingdom Viridiplantae; phylum Streptophyta; class Magnoliopsida; order Gentianales; family Rubiaceae; genus Rubia; species Rubia yunnanensis. Next base: position 742,873 of record CM075062.1, read on the forward strand.
AGCATTAGGAAGTCTTCAGGAAATTCATGCCTGATTTTTTAAAAAAAAAATTATAAGCTACAAAGTCTCCATTGTTGGTAACTTCTGCATCACAAAGAATTGAAAAGAATCTTCAATTGAAAGCTTATTTATCTAAGACATAAGGATGGTATAAAATCAAATAACAGATAACGCTCTCTATATAGTGTACCTCTTCTTTAGTCCAAACATAAAAGGCACCCTCCTTTTTCCTCGAGGCACCCTCAAATTCTGCACTGTCTGCATCCTCTGCTGAAAAGATCTCCCCTTCAGAGCCCGTCATATCTCTCCTCAAATAATCCAGAATATCCCTAGCCATGCTTGAATAGAAAGTATTTTTCGTTATGGAAAAAACATCCAAGAAAGCATTGGCAAGCTGCCCTTGGTCATATAACATTTTCTCAAAATGTGGAACTGCAAAGTACAAAGAATGTATCAGAATTTAGTACTTGACCCGTTATAATGTCCCCAAGACTGATATACTATGTCGCAAATGAAATCAACCAAGACTGACCGTGCCAGCACTCATCAACACTGTATCTGTGAAAACCTCCTCCAATATGGTCATGGATGCCCCCCTTTGCCATGCCCTCTAATGTGCCTACAACCATATCGAGAGCTTTCTTTGCTTCACTTTCGTTTAGCGTCTCCAACTTTTTGTAATAATAGAGCATTACCGCAACCTCAACGGGCCTAGGAAACTTTGGTGCAGAGCCAAATCCTCCGTACTTAGAATCGTAGCTTTCAGATAACTATTCAACAATAAAATATAAGACTCAATTGTCTCAATTACACAGCGAAGAGAACATACAAGTACCACCGGCATATTGAGGAGGCTCACATAAATTGTGGAAAATGAGAAATCTGATAACAGATACTCCACTATAAATTGTCACTCTGGGGATAAAGATTATAAATAGCTCTGTACTAACCAACCAGCGCCACAAAAGTCATAACATGGCCATAAATCACAGAACAGATAGAGTACCAACATTTAATAAAGTGCAAACCTGAAAAACTTCAATTGCCACCTTATACCCCCAACCCTGTCATCCCAAAAAGGAACAAAACAAAACAGACAAAGCAGAATGGGATTCCAACAAATACCCTTTCAGCACAGAGTTGTAAGGCTGTCTGTGAAAGTGCATCTGGCAGTTTCTCTGACCTTGCAGTGGCAGTCAAAGCATCCGCTAATTGCTCCATTGCAAGAGTCCCACTACTTACAAGCATATCCTTCTTCTCATCCCAAGCTTCTTTAACCTTTCTGAACCAAAAAATTATCAAGTAAAAAGGAAACCCCGGTAAACAATCCCTTTATCCTTCTTATTTTGTGAAAGAAAGGTTCCACAATTCAATGACATAGCCTTTTTCCACTAAGAGAGCTCAGCTATTTGCCATCATGCTCGGTCAAGACAAATTGTATCATTTATAATTAAATCTAGCAAGGCTTCAGGATCTAACCTCAGCAAGGTTTTGAATCCTGGCCTTCCATATTTATCCTCTGGAGGGAAGTAAGTTCCACCCAAGAATGGCTTAAGATCAGGAGAAAGAAAGACCGACAATGGCCAACCGCCACCACGATGCAAAGCTTGCACATATGTCATGTACACCTGTAAAGGTACAAGGTTGAAAGTCCTCAAAAACTAGACACTAACAAGAAAAGCGAAGGGAATGCAATTTCTAGACGAGACATTTGTCAGTTACCTTGTCAACATCTGGCCGTTCTTCTCGATCAACCTGTTGAAAACTACTCCATCACTAACATATAGTGAAGATTTAGGAAAATCATGAGATATTGCTAAATTTACCTTAATACTCACAAACCAATCATTGAGCAATTTGGCAACTCCATCGCTTTCGAAGGATTCGACCTCCATAACATGACACCTAATCACACACACATCATCTAAGAATTCGAAATGCATTCAGATGAACAAATGAAGATATTCGTGCGAGTTGAAGGCCGACAAACTTACCAATGACAAGTGCTGTAGCCAACTTCAAACACAAGAGCACCACCATTCATTCAATCAATTCAAGACACCAAAACTAAATTAGGATCGTTACAATCATAGAAACTTAATCTCTCTATCACACACACAATCAAACGCACCAAAAAAAAAAAGGAACACGCAGCATAGTAAGGATTTTAACTTGATAAGAAGATTGGTACGTCTCTCCTCCTTGCTTCAGCAAATGCTTCCTCGCCCCAGGGATACCAATCAACCTTACACAAGCCATGGAAACAACAATCAAATCCAAAAACAAGCCGCCGAGAAACCTAATTACTCTGTAAATAATCCAAAACAGGTTGAAAAAACACAGTCAATTTCAATAACGCATTATTTTTACCGGATTATGCGCGTGTTGAAGAAGGTACGGACTGTGTTCCGCCGCCAGACGATTCGTATGTGTCTGTGATTGCTCCGCCATAGCCGAAGCCCTACCGAAATGAATTAGGCGAGTGAGACGATTTTTGGTGGTGATGCTGAAAGGCTTTGAAACCTTGGAGCTGGAGTATCTTCTAGAAGGTGATGAAGAAGAAGCGAGGAGCAGTCTTCTGAGCATACAAATTGGTGCGGAAGAAGAAGATGGTGAATGCGTGAGCTTGATGAGTTTACTGTGAGACTGTGCGCTACAGAGAGGGGATTGGAGAAAAGCTGCCATCTCACGGCGGTGCCCCACACATGGCGGGGCGGGAGTTTACAGCGCGCTGACTCGATGGATCTCTTGGTGACACGTGGATAACTAACAACTTACCATTATAGTTAAATGATAAATTGCATTCACCTCCCTCAAAATTTAGATGAATTATGATTCACCACTCTACTTTTTCTTCTTCTCCATGAGGAACAACAGCAGAACCATTTCATTTCCGTTCAACCAAACATTAAGTTACAGCACCAGCTTCATCACTCTATTTAATTTTCTTGAAAAATTAAAATATCAATTGATGATACTTGTAGCTATCTCAAAATTAAGAGTTATGTGCCAATATAGAGGTGATGTAGCCTTTGGGGCTCAATTCCAATGGCACGAATCAGATCAATCATCATATTTTTCTCATTATATATCTGACATCTTATTTACCAATAAACAATAACATTATGTTTTTAGTTACAAGTTTCTTTAATATTGCAAAATAAAAATTATATAATATCTCTATTTCGTTGAATGTGCCAAACACCCAAGGCTAATGTGTCACGTCACATCCAACGAAACGGAAGTAGTATAATTTTATTGTGACCTAACAATAACCCTAAATTTATCAATCAATTTGCCCTTACATCAACTGATTCAACTCACGATCAGTCTTGTCTAGCAACCAATGTATCCAATATTTTATCTATAAAAACCAAAGGTTTTTGCAGTATTAAGCCTCCTTTACTCAGCATCAATCTTACAATGTACTAGTACTATGTATCACACCTGAATAAATGAAATAAAACATACAGTATCAAATGTACATCAGATGTCACAACTGTATACCATGCCACGATCAATTAGCTAGTGCACCGACAGATAAGGCTAGTTCTTCCAGCAATTCCTTCTGCTCCATGGCCGTGCAAGACTGAACAAAGCAACAAGGACGGAAAAATTAAAGCCAGACTTCCAGCTTTACAGCTCTGTTCTCTCCAGCTTATATGCACTTAAATTCAGTTCAATTCAATTCAGTAAAATTTTGAATTGATACTAGTTAGCTTAGTTATGGTCTATAATTCTTATTTTTCACTATGCTCAGTTCAGTTAATTCAGTAAGAAATCGGTTGGGAGACTAGTGCCTAAATATAGCGAAAAGGTGACGACTGGTTTGCTGGACAATAGAACAGAACAAAGCAGTTGATGTTTACCTGCACCGCAGACTCCATGTCACCATTAAGAAATGATGTGAGCTCAAAGTTCATTTTCAACCGGTGATCAGTTACCCTATTGTCCTGAACACGAGAAGTGAAAATATTTTTAGGGACTCCATTCTGCAGTATCATTGTATTAAACTATAAAAAGCTAACACGGCAACCTTATAATTGTATGTGCGAATCTTTTCAGCACGTGAACCAGTTCCAACCTGCATTTGTCATATACATAAGTAGTTAAAAACAGCACCAACTATACATAGTTTTAAAGGCCCCGGTGGTTATTGTATTGCTTTAAATTTAGAATGGTTCTTTAAGACATGAAGTGAGGAACATAGAAACCTGTGATTTCCTCTGATTCCTAATAGACTCTTGTTGCTCGTTCAATTTAATCTCGTACCTGGAAGAATGAAACAGATCATCATCCTCTCGGTTAATGCATGAAGAAAGAACTCAGATAGCAGCCATCTTGGTTCTTTTACAAAGATCTAAAAATGTTAAATCCATCCAAACATAAATTCCCTCACAGTTTTGCTCGCAGTAACTGAAGAGCTCTACTCTTGTTTCGAAGCTGAGTCCTCTCCTCAGTGCAAAAAATCCTAATTCCCGTGGGTTTATGGAAAAGATCAACTGCTGTCTCCACCTTATTGACATTCTGGCCTGCAATACAAATACAACTCAGTGTATAACATTGTGGCAAGATATGGCTTGACTTATAGGTCCTTCATGACAAGATCTTAATCTGATTGATACCTCCAGCACCCCCAGAACGAGCAGTTGTAAGCTCAATATCCTTTGGATCAATTTCCACATCCACTTCATCAGCCTGGACCAAGTAACACAAAACAGATAGTTAGTACAGACAAATAAAGCAAAAATTGTAAGATATGAAATAAAACTATGTGTTTGATTCAATACGATGATAAGATAAGATCCAAATACAAAGCTTTGTTCTCCTTGTAGTTGACTTGTTGAAAGTTACAGGGTAAAGAATTCTATTAAGCAAATACATCAATACATTTAAAGGTGAGATTCAAGTCTATATACATTACCCATCACAGCAACTTTATATCTGTACTAAACAGGATCTGACAACAATCTACCACAAACTTACTTCTGGCATAATTGCAACAGTTGCAGTAGATGTGTGAACACGGCCTTGTGCCTCTGTTTGAGGAACACGTTGAACTCTATGGACACCAGACTCATACTTCAATTTACTATATACGTTGCTGCCTTTGATTTCCATGACATAAGTTTTATATCCACCTTTCTTCTCTGTCTGGAAACATAACGAAATAAGCCACTTGCAGAACGAAAAGGCCTTAATCACGTTTAGGTAGTTGTTTACCTCAGAGCACGAAAGTGGTGTAACTTTCCACGAGTTTAATTCGCTGTAGCGATAATACATGTTTACCTAGATGGGCATGGAAGCCAGTAGCATCAATTGAAACAAGTTACATTGAACAAAAGGGAAATGCTATAATGCCCAAGTCAACAATAGTAGTAAATCTCTGTCCCTTTAAGTAAATTCAGCTAGCACAAATAAACATGAAATGAATGACAAAGTGAAAAGTCATAGCTCCAGCCATGAACAATACAGTACAATTTTCAACAGACAAAAAGTCTGAGCAAAATGTAGACTACTCTTAATAAAGGTGCAAAGATCGAGGACATTCTTAATCTAAAACCCTTCGTCTGGAAGAAATTATAAGAGTCATTCACATGCCAAAATATAAATACCCAACACTATCCGATTTGGGTAGCAGCTGATTTGCAGTCTAACATGCATAAAATTATCCATACACAATCAATAGTCATGGCATGTTGCAAAGCCAACCAGAAAAAAGGATAAAGAAGCATGTACCTACAAGATCAGCAGCCCAAATTCCAGCCTCATCACCACCAGTACCAGCTCGAACTGCAATTGCAATCTATGTAAAAATGCTCTGTCTCTAAGACTCTACCAATTAATAGTACTATTAGAACAAATCGACTGCTGGCAACCAAAGGCAAAGAATATATTACCTTCAAGCATTATGTTTCTTGCATCGAGGGGGTCACTGGGAAGTAGTAGCAGCTACCATCATATGAAAAGACAGGGACAGAGACAATCAGATATCAATCCATTATACAAAAGTTACAAGATAGATAAATTCATTTGCACCACACAACCTTGAGCTTCTTCTCGATATCTTTGATTTCACTGGTTAATTCTTCAACCTCAGAAGCGACCATCTCGGCCATTTCTTCGTCAACGCCTTCTTCTTTACCCATAGCTGAAAGTAATAACAGAGAATGTATCATGATTGATACGATATTCACATGAACAGACAGACAAACTCAAATCTAACAATCCAGCAGGTATATGGACAGTGCAGATTGCAGAAGAACCTTTCGCTTCTTCTAACTGCTTCTCACAAGCCTTAAATCTCCTATACGTCTGAACAACCTAAGATTCCAAAAAAGTTCAAAAAAGACTGTCAGGAAGTTACAAATTCGCATCCCCTATCCCTCAAATATTGTTCAATAAAACATTAAATGAAGCACCTCATCAAGTTCAGACACAGATTGTGCCAATTTTCTATACTCGCTTTGGTTCGACACTACATCAGGATCTGCCAACTTAACCTGCAGCATAAATTCATCCGATAATCATTTTCCCCAATATCATCAACTTATAACAGGAATGAAGCAGCAGGATGAAAAAAAATCATCATTAGACCTAGGCTATTCCATCAAATTTTAAGTTCAGAACAAGTCAACAATCAACCAAAACCAGCAGTCCATAACCTAAATAACGGTTCATATTATCCCTAAGCCTTCTTCTCTTTTGTATTTAACTCCCGTTCAGTTCGGCTATTATTATTAATAAATCATAAACAAACTAATGAACAAATTTCTAACAAACAGTACGGAAATCAAAATGCACGTATACCGATAACTCTTGCCAAGTCTTCTCAGCGGACTCCAATTTCGTTATCAGATAAGGTTCCTGCAATTTACGCCACGTGTTAGCCTCGCGAGCCACCAGTTTTTTTGCGCGGGAGGAACAAATGAGATTCTAAAAGATTAAAAGCCCTAAGTTAACACGTACCGCCATGCAAACGAATCGTCTCAGCTTTGTGCGGTTGGGAAGGAGTTTAAAGAAAGGCGCCTTCGTAGACGATGGTGATGATGACGGGCAAGTGTAGAGGCTTCGAGCTTGTGCTGGAATATGCTTTGACATTTGTGCGGTGAAGCTCGTCATCAAGCTGTTCATTTCTCCTGCTCCGAATTCCGGTGGCTGCGTCGGCTGTGACGGCGGTTGTGGTGGTGGTGGAATGACGAGTTTTGGATAATGCTGTCTTAGCTTTACATTTTTTGGAGCTGTCAGTTTTAGGCTTTTAGCTGATTGCTGGCGGGAAGAAATTAAAGGCCCAATGAATTGGTCCCAAGAGTTCCAAATTTCTGGGTCAAAATGAATGTTATGGGCCTTATTAGATGTTAAGGTTGATTAACTGGGCTCAGTGGTGTAGGCCATAACTTTTCCATTTCTATATTTTTATAAGGTCATTTTTTTCTTAGACTTTTCTAAAGTTCATTTTGTATTTTACTACTTTACACCCTAATTTCTAAATATTGTCTTGTATTTCCTACTTTACACCCTAATACGTATATATGTTTATATTATAATATTCAAATTTTCTCTAAAATATTTTTAGGTTTTCAGGGTGTATGGACCTCCAGCCCCATCCAATTTTCCTCCTAATAAAACATTTTTAGATTTTAAGGGTGCAAGGTTTTTTCCCGCCAAAAGAAAATTGATTCATTTTAGTACTGTCAGAGATGGTGGTTGGTAATACACCATTTCTGGAATCCTGGCGTATGGTGATCCAACGTTCTAAATGAATGAACATGCAGCGATAATGATCAGCAATCGATTGGGAAAATTTATAAAATAATTATTTTTTGACAGTTTAAACATGTAAAGTGCTTGAATGATTAACACAGTTAAAATAAGTATACTGAATAATTTCTTACTCTACACAAACTAGGTTCTCTTGAAGCATGGATCTAATTAGTGTCCTTTTCTCCTTTTCGTTTTGGACAACATCTGTATGGCGATTGAATCACGTTAGAGAGACATTTCCAGGTGTGATAAAAACATGGAGATCCCCAGAAAATGATCACAGGGCGATGGGATGATTTGTTTCCTACACGGATGATAATTGATCACAGTGACTTTCATTAAAGCCACCTAATTAGGGGAATCAATGGAAACATCATTACTCACACGGACCTGGTTAACGTAGATTGACTTGCAACCATGATTAATCCCACCGTTAATCCACCCAACAAAAAGTACACTAATCATAGTTAAATATTTTAGACATGCATAGATATTACTTAAAAGTGGGGTGCCAAGTTTTGTTATACTGATAGGTTGGGATTAAAGTTGTCGTGATATGATGTGTATAATTTATGAAACTAAATAAGGGGGCGTTTGGTTAGGGTAAATTGGGAAAGCGGAATGGAATTAGACAGTTTGAATCACTTAGTTAGGGCTCAGGATGTTCTGTTACAATTTTGTGTATCACTGTGTGTTACACCAATAAGGTTCTGCCACGTGTCTATCCTAAATTAGCTAAAAATAGTTTAATAACTTTTATCTAAGTATAATTTATTTAGGAGGAACACATGGCAGAATCTAATTGGTGTAACACACAGTGATACACAATAGTGTAACAGAAGATCTTGAGCCGTTACTTTATAACTATTACATGTTGCATATAAATTTTTAATATTGCAACTAATACATTTTACCTTTTATTATTCTATAAACTCTTTTTTGCATAGTCTTATAAAAATACGGTATTTCCCAAAAGTTTGCCTTTTAGTTTTTACTTCGGTTCAACTTAATTTAATTATTAAAAGAATAACATTAATACTATTTAATTATTTTCGATCTATTGTTTCTATTTTCACTATATTTAGTTTGAGTCCATCTCTTGAAATGCTATAAGCCATGAAAAGACCAAGATTTAAAGTGCAAATTAAAAGAAATGAAGATAAAATTTTCAGGTTGCATGAATCGGTTTATAAACTTTATAACTATTACATGTTGCATAATAAATTTTTAATATTTTAACTAATACATTTTCCCTTTTATTATTTGTAAAGTCCTCCGGAGTTGGACTTATGTATGGCATATTGTGAATACTGGTATTCTGGTGTTTGAACACCACCGAGTGATTTCTGGTGATATGGTGTTTTAACACCACTGCTGTCCAGATGTTTTACAGCAGCTAATTGTTGATGTCCACGATTTATGGAGTATATTATGGGATATAATTGTGCGATCTGATCAGAATATTGTGAAGATAATTGATTGATTTCGTGGTCATCTAATTCTGGTAAAAGAATATTCCTGTAATAGTTAGGAATTGATTAAGTAGTTAATTATGGAACAAGTCCTATTGTTAACAGGATTGTTCATTTAAATACCAGATTAGAATCAGAGTTTTCCTTAGTCTAGAAGTCTATTTATGGTAGAGTTAGACAAGGAAGGAAGTTGATTCAAGGCAGGATTGCGATGGAATAAATAGAAGATCAATACAACGCAATCGTTTGAGCGTCCAGTGCTATTCTCTACGTTGAGAACTTTGGAGCGATCTGCCGTGTCTGTTTTGGAGGTTCGTAAATCAACCGACCAAGTTCTTAAAGATCAGAAACAAGGAAGTCTTAATTCCTCGGGAGGAGGAGATCCAGGGAGACGTGTTGATCGTGAGGGTTCAACGGCGTAGGATCGACAGTGAGGGGAGCTCACAACATTCACTCTATAGGTTAGCAATGGATTAGTATTTAAGTTAAGCTTCTTGTACTAAAGACTGCTTTCTAGTGAATGGTTTCTGATCTGGGCAAGGCCCCGCAGACGTAGGTGTATTTGCACCGAACTGCGTAAACAAGTTGTGTGTGCACTGCGTGTTTAGTTTTGCGTTTAACACCAAACTAATCTTGGTGTTCCAACACCAAACTGTTAAACAACTTGGCATAAAGGTTCAGAATTTAGGTGAAACTGAAATTCATTATTTATATTACCTTCTTTCTATAATCTTACGAACGGACGATATTTTCCAAAATGTTGCCATTTAATTTAGCTGAATATAGTTCAGATCAGTAGAAAATCATTTTTCACGAAATTCATTACGCAATTCTATCTACTCATTATTCGGATAAGTAAAGTGATTAAAGGGTGGAACTATCCCCCTTTAATATTTTAAAAATATAAGAGTGTATAAATTGTTTGGCAAAGTGTTGAGAAAAATTATCTTTTCAAAAACTTATGAAAAGATGGAATTTAATTAGAATAATAAAAGATAAAAGTTCTTAGTTGCAGTAGTAATAATTTATTATGTAACATGTTATAGTTATAAAATTCATAACCCGATTCATGCAGCCCAAAAATTTTATCTTCATTTCTTCTAATTTGCACTTTAAACCTTGGTCTTTCCATGACTTATGGAAATATCGTATTTCAAGAGATGGACTCAAATTGTTTTACAACGTTGATATTGTTTAAATTTTAAATTTAGTATAATAAATTTCTCTCATTTATAAAATAATAATAATGAATAGTTTCTTAATTTGAATAGTATTTGGAGTTGGTCTCTAAAAAGATGGTATTTCTATAAGTCATGGAAATGTCAAGGTTTAAACTGCAACTAGAAGAAATGAAGATAAAAATTTTGGGTTGCATTAGTCGGGTCATAAATTTTATTACTGCACTTTGCATTAATAAATTTTAACATTGCAACCAAAATATTTTACCTTTTTATTTTTATAATTAAATCACGTCTTTTCATAAACTTATGGAAAAGTGTTACTTCCCAAAAATTTGCCAAATATAAGAGTATATAAATTATTTTATAAAATTGATAGTGTTGAAATTTTAAAGTTAGTATAACAATTTTCTATCATTTACAAAAAAAAACAAAAAAATAAAGTATTGGGAAAGACCGTCTTTCTATAGGTTTATTGAAGTACGTGGTCTAATTAGAATTATAAAAAGTAAGAAGTTTAAGTTGCAATATTAAAAATTTACAATGCAACGTAGTTATAAAGTTTATAACCCGATTCATGCAAGCCGATAACTTTATCTTCATTTATTCTAAATTGCCATTTAAACCTTGGTATTTCCATGACTTATTGTTAGAGTAAATCAGGTTTCTAATTAGTTGATTGATTTGATTGATTCTGGATAAGCCTTGTTGACTAAGCCAGAGTCCTAGTAGTACTCTCTTTCCTTATTGTACTCTATTTAATCATGTCACCAATACATTATTTCCTTACGGCAAATACATCTTATCATGGTATTAAAGTTCAAGGTTGGCCTGTTACCCCCTTCTGTCCACGTTTACGCGATGATTCATACCGCTGCACTTGAGGGGGCGTGTTAGAGTTAGTCACGGATTGGTGGTTGACAGGCATTTAACTCAGTATATAAGATCATTGGTCACCTCTACATAGTACCAATTGATTTTATGATAGAAGCACATGATTCTAATATGGTATTAGAGCAGTGTTCTGATTCACCTTCCAACGCCTAAAAAAAAATTGGCCGCCCTCTCCCTTCCCTCCTGCGGCGGATCATCCTCTCTTCCCTCTCTTTTTCGACGAACATTTCTCCGAGGTCGCTCTCATCATGGCCAGTAAAAATGTATCGTTTAATAACCTCCTCCAAATGATGCAAATCAAGCTCAATAAGTCCAACTTCTTATACGGAAACGTCAGATTTAATACGTCCTCAGGCCTTAGAAGATTTTTGGTTATCTTGATGGATCGACTCCATGCCCACCTCTCCCTACTCCACCGCCGGTCGGCTCCTCATCTCCCTCATTTGCCGCCGCCCTCAGCACTCCTCCCGCCGGCACCAAGACTGATCGTACGGCGGCTCAGGCAACCTACAAGTTGGCCAAGGAAAGTCTATGACCTCTGGGTTGATGAAGACCAAAGGGTTTGCAGTCTGTTGTTCTCTTCTCTCTCTCTCTCTCTCTCTCTCTCTCCTGAGGCCCTTTCCAAACTCCTGCCTCATGTGTGACTGCCAAAGACATCTGGGATAACATTTGCGCCACTTTTCAAACAGTAGCACATCTGCAATCCCGGGCCTTCGTGCCGATGCCCACGGTATACGTAAGAGTGATACTGTTTATGAACTCCATTTACAATTTAAAGATATCTTTGAGCAGTTATCTCTTGTGGGTTCTCCAGTTTCTAATGATGATCAGTGATGTGTGTTATATTGCGTTCATATTTTGTGGGATTATTATGATTTTATTGAGATATAATTTGCACTTTAAGGTGTTTTTGGTGCAGGAATTCATTGATTGTGAAGAATTGAGAGGGAGCTATACATTGTACTCTTTTTCCCTTAACCAACGGTTTTTTCCCACTGGGTTTTCCAGGTTAAGGTTTTTAATGAGGCGATGTGCTCCAATGGAAAATGTTCTTATTTTATAAGACATTTTTCCAGGGATGAAGGAAGAGAGGCAAAAGCAGAATTGCTGAAGTTATGGGGTGAAAAGTGAATTATTGAAGAGATGTGGATTTGAAGGAAATAAATATATTCACTTCCCATATTGATAAGGATTGTATTATCTCCTTCCATTTAAAATTCCTTAATTGTAGGAAATAGTTATTTAGAATTAGAATAGATATTATTTTATTTCCTTATTTCTTCCATAAGAAGAAAAGTAATTAGAAGTTGATTTGGATTTGGTTTTGGTTTGGTGTATATAAAATATACACGGCCGGGGATAGATTTTGTAATAGGAAGGAGGAGACGGAAGAACATACATATTAATATGAGATGCGCAGACTTGCAGATTACTTTGTGTTGCATGAAACCAATTCCTGGTTTGTTTTATAATTTTCGTTAGTTAGTTAGTTTATTATTTTAATTATGTTTGATTATTATATTATATGTTTGTTTAGTTTAATTATTATGAGTAGCTAATTTATATATCGGCATGGAATAACAAGCATTAGTTTATGAATCGTGAGGCCTAATTGTTTTATAATTGATTCTTATGTGTTCTTGATTGTTCTTGGTTTATTTTATTCTTGATATATTTAAGCATGATCAACTTGAATATTATTGGGATAATGCTATCTAATTCTACCAATACGTAATCGTTGGAAAGGGTTAGTAAGTAGCGAATTCTTGTGAAAAACAGCTAACTAGCTAAGACTGTAATAGCAAGATGGGGAACAATTAAGTGTGCATTACTACTTGCGAATACTTGGGTAACTGCTATGTCAGGTTCTTTTAATTCTTAATGCTATCGAGGTGTGTATCTGGTTCAGCAAATACTTTCCGGGGACCATCTTGGTAAGAGAAACAATTAATTAATTATAATTGGTTAATTGTCGATAAAGTACGAAAGAATTGGGGAGGTTAAGCGTACCTACTTTCCTATAACTGATAGATGCATATGAATTGATTTATCTTTGCGCCTATGATCGATGTTTAACTAATGTGAGTTATTCCGAGCCGATTACTTTATTCATATATTTTATAGACAATTATATATTTTAGTTTGCATTGTTATTTCATATTTTATAGTTGCATTATTAGTTGTTAAATAAATCTAAAAATTAAGGCGTGGTTGCTAAACCAAACCCTGTTGGTAGTTTGAATTTGATAGAAATTATACCGTTCTCTGTGGATACGACCTGCTTCAACTATACTAATTTGTGTGCTAGTTTGCAGTTTATTTGGCGAGTAAAACGACACTCACCAAATTGGCGCCGTTGCCGGGGAGCGGTAGTTAATTTCTATTTATTTTGCTACTAATTTTTGTTGTTTAGTTATTGGTATATGACCAGGTCCCAGGAGCAGGAATTGATATTTGATTCTGAAGTTGAAAAGACAGCCAGGAAGAATTACAAACTCGCCAGGGAGAGGAAGCTGAAAGCTGCCGCAGACCCTCTGTTTGGCCAAACAGAGGCTGTTTCAGAGACAAAATCTAAATCTGAGCCCAAATCTGTTTCCGACACTGAGATGGGGGACAGAGGAGAGGCGGATCCCAATGCTGACAATCCGTACATGTGGGAATTAACGGGGCATAGTGAAGAAGACCCTCCCACACCAATTTCTTTGCCAGCAACTGCGACTCCTGTGGAGATTAAGTTGGCATTGCTGAACGTGCTTCCGAAGTTCTATGGGAAGAGTAATGAAGACCCTTACAATTTCTTGAACGAGTTCATCAAGATTTGTAAGGTTCAGAAAAGACCAGCTGGTGTCACAGAAGATCAGTTCAAGTTGGTGGCTTTTCCGTTCAGCATGTCAGGAGCAGCGAACCAGTGGTTTTCCAGCTTGGCTCCTAACTCCGTCACTTCCTGGAATGCGCTCAAGAAGCTGTTTTTGGACTATTTCTTTCCAGCCACTAAGACGGATGCTCTAAGGAAAGAAATTTCGAGCATCAAGCAGGAGTATGATGAGCCGCTGAGTACATTTTGGCTGAGGTTCAGACGATTGGTGGATCGTTGCCCTAACCATCGATACACCGAGGGGCAACTGCTACAGTATTTCTACCAAGGATCCACATCTGCGAACAAGGATTTGCTGAATACCGCAAGCAATGGTGGATTTTCAGAAATCAGAGTCAATGAAGCAAAGGAGATAGTGAAAAAGTTGATCAATTCCAAGAAGGAGTATGACACTGATGAGATCCGAATCCTGAAAAAGGTGGCACAAACAGAGCCCTCGAGCCAAGATGATTTTAGGGAGAGGATGGACAGGATGGAAAGGGTGCTATCTAAGGTGGTGGATAAGGTTACAGTCGCTAGCACCACAGCCGGTCCTCAAGAGAAACTTTGTGACATTTGTGGCACCTTCGGCCACGTCACCCTGCAGTGTAATTTCGCGATGGATGAGCAAACTGTCAAGGCCAATGCAATGGGGAATTGGAATGAAAGGCAGCCAAAGAGGGACCCGTACTCAGCTACCTATAATCGTGGATGGAGAGATCATCCCAACTTTCGATGGCGAGATCCGGGAAATCCAGTACAACAACCATATGTTCCACCCCATCGAGCTCCTCCCCCACCTTTTTCTCAGAATCCACCACCTCCTCAAGGGAAGTCTATGGATGACAAGCTGGACATAATGATGGACATGATGCAAAAGCAACACCAAAGGTTTGAGAAGATTGAAACAACTTTAGAGGAGCATACGCGACAAATCACCCATTTATCGAATTCCATGAATGAGCTCCGAATGAAGCAACCTGGATTACCATCTCGAGTGCAACTCAACCCCAGAGAGACGGCCAATCAGATCACGTTAAGAAGTGGAAAGGAGCTTGAGCCACTACCTCTGAAGACCGCAGCAAAAGGAGCTAAGGAGCAGTCGGAGCAGTCTGCAGGAGGCCTCGATTTGGCCAAACAGAGGCCCCCGACAGAAACAGAAAGTGAGGTACAAGGGCATTTTGATCCAACCAAGGAGTCAAATCCAAGGTTGGGTCAGAATGATCCTCCAATTAAAATTCTTCCTCCTTTTCCTCGTAGTTTAGCTAGAAAGAAAGAAGATTCTGTTGATTTCCTATCTATCTTTGGAAAAATGGAGATTAACCTACCTTTCTTGCAGGCTATAAGGCTTCCACCTGTGAGCAAGTTTTTGAAAGATTTTATTGCAGGGAAACCTAAAGACTCAAGCAAGATCATAATGGGCGAGTCGGTTTCAGCTGTAATCCAAAAGAAAATGCCTCAAAAGTGCAAGGACCCATGTATGTTTTCCTTACCTTGTTATATAGGAGATAAGAAGATCAATGCTGCCATGTGTGATTTAGGAGCTTCAATTAATGTCATGCCATTATCTGTATATCAATCTTTGAAAGGGGCAGAAATGGTACATACTAGAGTAATAATTCAATTGGCAGATAAATCTTGTGTATGTCCTGAAGGGTTGTTGGAAAATGTGCTTGTGCGAGTCAATAACTTTGTGTACCTAGCAGATTTTTATGTGGTAAAAATGAATCATACTAATGATAAGGGAACACAAAGGGTATTGTTGGGTCGTCCATTCTTGAAAACTGTAAACACCATTATTAATGTTGGGAATGGAACTATTTCTCTTGATTATTTTGGTGATAAGTACACACTCAATATTGATAAACCCATGCAGACGACTGTAGATGCTGAGAATGTAAATGCAATTTATCATATTGACCCATTTGTCCAAGATTCTCTTGAGACTAAAGTTTTGCAGGACAAGTTGGGAATTCAAATGCCTACAAGTCTAGAAGAGGAAAATGTTCAAGTTTCAAGTGATTATCAAGAAGATGTTGAGACTCTTCCAGTGAGTATGGAGTCGCTCAAGTGTGAGGAAGAAACAAAGTTCCAACTCCAAGAATTGAAAGATCTAAGATTGAATGGGTTTGATCCAGCTATGCGGTACAAGGAGCGCAATAAGTTGTGGCATGACAGAGATTTGAAGCCTAAGAAATTTGTGGTTGGGCAGATAGTTCTTTTATCTGAGTCAAACTTTCGACATATGTCATGGAAATTCAAGTCTAAATGGACTAGACCATTCGAAGTGGCTTATGTTTGGCCAGATGGGATGGTAGAGATTATAAGCATGGACGCAAAAAGGGCTTTCATCATCGATAGTCATCGCCTTATGCCGTACTATGATACTTCTCAGGTGGCATTAATGGAAGAAATTCCATTGTGCCCAACGAATATTAATTAAAGGCATCCAAAAGTCTAGCCAAAGACTATAAACAAAAGCGCTAGTTGGGAGGCAACCCAATTTCTTAGTTTTTTTTTAATTAATTTTTATTTATTTATTTTTAGGAATTTCAATTTTTCATCTGATCTCAATTCTTGATATGCAGATTTGAAGTACTTGAATTCGCACCATGGATAATTCACACATTTGGAAAGCTGGACTCGCAGGGCTCCATTTGGCCAAACGGAGGCCTGCGGCAGAACCTGATTATGATCAACCGCTTTCCTCTTGATTGAGAATTTCTCTCAAACCCACCACTATAAGTTCCCTCTTTCCATTTTATTTTTTTATGATGTTGTCTCTATGTTAAACCTTTTCTCATAAGAGCTTTTGCATTATTTGCTTGAGGGCAAGCAAAGTTTAAGTGTGAGGAGGTTTCTTGTGTGTTTTGTTTTGTATTTTTTTTAAAAAATAAAAATATATTTTTATTTATTTCATTTTATTTTTACAGTGAAACATGTGTTTTTTTTTGTGTTGTTTGAGTCGATAATTTGATATGAGAAAATTCTAGTGGCTCTTGATAAAAGTACCCTGCCAGTTGTAAACTTCATTGTAACAAACTTGGTAAATCTAATATGCCTTGAAGTTATTGAATGAGATTTTCTATGATTTGTGAAATTTGATTGATGTGATTTTTGGGATGACGAAAAAGGACAAGTTTAATTGAATATTTTAGCCTACTAAAGTGAGGTTTGAGCTAGAGTAGAGCACTCTCTACATCAATCTTTGTTCTGAGAGATCACATTGTTATAATTGGAGTTGTTATGTGTGAAAGTGATGGAAGGCACTAGGATGAACCACACAGCTTAAATTGCCTACCAATTACATTAACCACTAGTGAAACACTTTGAAGTTTTGACTATGTTCTTTGATATGAGTTACTATATATTTAGCCAAAGCCTTGTTTTATCCTTTCTCTTGGCCCTATTATGCATGTTCTTGGAGTTGATGTTGATGAATTCATCCATTGTGTTCTCTTGAGTTGATGACATTACTGAGTATGTGTCCAGTTTGCCCAGACTGAACGGTTTCAGAAAAATGAAGGCTGAATTTTATGATGAACAGTGACACTGGGGTTCCGTTTGGCCAAACTGAGGGGCGTAACAGTGAAAAAAAGAGAGAGAAAATCATATTTTTATGTTGCGATTTTTCTCTAAAAAAAGAGTACCAGTTTTGGACTGTATTGAAGAAGAATGGTGCTGGAAAAAAAAGAAAAAGAAAAGAAAAAAAAGAAAAAAGAAAAAAGAAAAGAAAAAAAGGAAAAAAAATAGCACCTACTTTGATGTGATGTTGGCTTTCTCTTAATAGCCATGAGATGAAGATTGTTGGTGAATGTCTACTATAAATGGATGATGGTTGAAGAAGAAAACATGCATAATATTTTGATCGATATTGTTTGAGTTTAGAACCCTTAGGATCTCACCAATCTGAATGGTCCCTAGCCCCGTTACAACCCTTGAGAAAGACCTTCCTGATTTGCATATTAACTTCTCTATGTTATAACTTGTGAATTATTTGAGTGATTGTCCTTCATATATTGAGAGTAATTGAGTGAAACCGTGAGAAATATTCATTGCTTGTCCGATTTTGACTGAATTGATGATTAGATTTTCTGATCTTGAACATTTTCATTTAAATTACTTTAAGGGTTGATGATTTTCAGGTGCGTTAACGTGATCCTTTACTCCTTGGCAGGGGAAAATTTATCGTTATAAGAGTAGAAACTAGAGTTTTTAAATGTTGAATTTTTATTTGTTTAGTTGTGTGATTGGTGTTTCTATCTTACCTTTTCTTTTTATTAGGTCATTTTAGATAGAGTCATATGAGGGAATGAGAAATTTATGAACACTGTGGATTGTTGATTACTCTTATATTCTTCACTTCATACTTGAGGGCAAGCATGATTCAAGTGTGAGGATATTTGATGTGTGTTATATTGCGTTCATATTTTGTGGGATTATTATGATTTTATTGAGATATAATTTGCACTTTAAGGTGTTTTTGGTGCAGGAATTCATTGATTGTGAAGAATTGAGAGGGAGCTATACATTGTACTCTTTTTCCCTTAACCAACGGTTTTTTCCCACTGGGTTTTCCAGGTTAAGGTTTTTAATGAGGCGATGTGCTCCAATGGAAAATGTTCTTATTTTATAAGACATTTTTCCAGGGATGAAGGAAGAGAGGCAAAAGCAGAATTGCTGAAGTTATGGGGTGAAAAGTGAATTATTGAAGAGATGTGGATTTGAAGGAAATAAATATATTCACTTCCCATATTGATAAGGATTGTATTATCTCCTTCCATTTAAAATTCCTTAATTGTAGGAAATAGTTATTTAGAATTAGAATAGATATTATTTTATTTCCTTATTTCTTCCATAAGAAGAAAAGTAATTAGAAGTTGATTTGGATTTGGTTTTGGTTTGGTGTATATAAAATATACACGGCCGGGGATAGATTTTGTAATAGGAAGGAGGAGACGGAAGAACATACATATTAATATGAGATGCGCAGACTTGCAGATTACTTTGTGTTGCATGAAACCAATTCCTGGTTTGTTTTATAATTTTCGTTAGTTAGTTAGTTTATTATTTTAATTATGTTTGATTATTATATTATATGTTTGTTTAGTTTAATTATTATGAGTAGCTAATTTATATATCGGCATGGAATAACAAGCATTAGTTTATGAATCGTGAGGCCTAATTGTTTTATAATTGATTCTTATGTGTTCTTGATTGTTCTTGGTTTATTTTATTCTTGATATATTTAAGCATGATCAACTTGAATATTATTGGGATAATGCTATCTAATTCTACCAATACGTAATCGTTGGAAAGGGTTAGTAAGTAGCGAATTCTTGTGAAAAACAGCTAACTAGCTAAGACTGTAATAGCAAGATGGGGAACAATTAAGTGTGCATTACTACTTGCGAATACTTGGGTAACTGCTATGTCAGGTTCTTTTAATTCTTAATGCTATCGAGGTGTGTATCTGGTTCAGCAAATACTTTCCGGGGACCATCTTGGTAAGAGAAACAATTAATTAATTATAATTGGTTAATTGTCGATAAAGTACGAAAGAATTGGGGAGGTTAAGCGTACCTACTTTCCTATAACTGATAGATGCATATGAATTGATTTATCTTTGCGCCTATGATCGATGTTTAACTAATGTGAGTTATTCCGAGCCGATTACTTTATTCATATATTTTATAGACAATTATATATTTTAGTTTGCATTGTTATTTCATATTTTATAGTTGCATTATTAGTTGTTAAATAAATCTAAAAATTAAGGCGTGGTTGCTAAACCAAACCCTGTTGGTAGTTTGAATTTGATAGAAATTATACCGTTCTCTGTGGATACGACCTGCTTCAACTATACTAATTTGTGTGCTAGTTTGCAGTTTATTTGGCGAGTAAAACGACACTCACCAAATTGGCGCCGTTGCCGGGGATACTGTTTATGAACTCCATTTACAATTTAAAGATATCTTTGAGCAGTTATCTCTTGTGGGTTCTCCAGTTTCTAATGATGATCAGATAATTTGGTTTTTAACTACTCTTGGGTCTGAGTTCAAAGATATTTCTGCCCCGTTGATTAATTCTTCCCCTACGCCTTTATATGCTGATTTGTTATCTCGTGCCAAGAACCACGCGGAATATTTAAAAAATTTACAGGGGATTTCAATTCCGACATCAGGGCTAGTTGCATTTGTTGTGGGAGAAAACCCCTCAGCCGGTCGGGCGTGCGATCACGCGCCATTGAAGGGCGGCGGTGCATTTGGTGCATGCACCGCCAAAGGCGATCGCTTCGATGGGTGCCGCAGTGGCCGGCCCCCATGGTTATGCTCAACCGGCCACCTCAAGCTCAGGTTCTGGTTGTGGTTGGTCGCACTACACCTAGTGTGGTCGGCTCGGTCATTTTGCTGCTACTTGTTATAAGATGTTGCTCAGACTCATCGTTCAGACACGACCCATCTGGCTAAAAACTTCCAAGCATCCATGCAGCTGAACCCATCTGCGAGCACATCAAACTATTATCTTGATTTTGGCGCAACCAGTCACATGGTGTCTTCAGCCTTTGGCCTGGACAACGTTTCTCCCTATTCAGGTAGTTCTCAGGTTTTTGTTGGTAATGGTGCTTCTATTTATATTTCACATATTGGTGATTCTCATATTTCCGATCATTTGAAACGGTATGATGTTCTGGTTGTTTATGAGATTACTAAGAATTTACTATCTATTAGTAAATGACCAGAGATTTGAATGTGTCGGTTACCTTTGATGATCGGAACTTTGTTATTCAGAACAAAGTATCTAGGGCAGTTGTGGGCAGGGGTCACAGTGATGGAGGCTTGTATGTGTTAGACAAAGGTGACGCAACACTAGTTTCATTATTGCAACAAAATAAAGGACGGGCCTCCTTTGAACTTTGGCACACTTGCCTAGGATATGTGCCGACTGCAGTCATTTTTGGTTTGCAGAAGTCCGGTTTACTTTCTATTTCCTCTTTATTACCTAAGCCACATGCTTGTACTCCTTGTGTTATGGAAAAGGAGCAGCGGTTATCTTTTGTTGAAAACACTAAAAGTGCTATGCGCGTACTGGATTTGGTACACTGTGGTTTGTGGGGTACCTCCCCAGTTTTATCTGAGACTGGCTTTACTTATTATGCCTTATTTGTGGATGATTATTCTCATTTTACTTGATTTTTTTCGCTTCATCGAAAATCCGAGTTTTTTTAAACATACTTACAGTTTGAGGCTTGGGTAGAAAATCAATTTACATATACCATTAAGCATTTTCATAGTGATGGAGGCATTGAGTTTTTGAACACGCGTTCGCGGTCTCATTTTGCCTCAAAAGGCATTCACCACCAAGTTTTATGTTCATATATGCCGGAGCAAAATGGACTAGCAGGGCGAAAATATCGGCATATTTCGGAAATGAGTCTTACGATGCTATTCCATTCGCATCTTCCGCTTTCTAGATGGGTTGACACTTTTGCCACCGCAGTTTATACTATTAATCGGTTACCTACTCTGGTTTTACAGAGTGCCTCCCCTTATGTCTTCCCTATCGTGGGATCCTATTTACTCAAACTCCCATCCCTTTGGTTGTCAAGTATTTCCTTATGTCCGTCCTATGGCCGATCACAAGTTATCTCCCCGAAGCATTCCTTGTGTTTTCATTGGATACAGTTGCCATTACAAGGGTTCCGTTGTCTTGACACTGCTACAGGCAAAATATAAGTCACCCGTCATGCTTGGTTTGATGAGAGTTTTTTTAAATTTGCCTCATCCACTTTGGCGTCTGGATCTTCTCTCTCGATTTTGGATGTCTCTGCTTTTTTGGATGCCGACGGTGGTTCAGGCCCTTTATTGTCCCCATTTGATGAATCAGATTCTACGCTCAGCCTGGTTTACTCGTCTAATTCCGTGAGCCGACACCTGCGCGCCAACCGGCCACCGCCGACCAGTCCAACCTCCTCGATCGTGTCTTTTCCTGCCACCGCCGCTACTCCATCCCCAGTTTCTTCCAACGGTCCATCGCCCCCACCTTCCCGGCCTCAACCGAATCCCTAGAGGATGGACACTCGGACAACCACTGGTGTTATTCAGCAACGAGTAGGGGTGTTTATCGGTCCAAGACCGGACATGATCGAAATCTTAATCACTAAAAACCTTGGACCGAAGACCGGACTGGTTAGTGGGTATTTTAGACCGGGATCAGACCGGAATAACTCTGATCTTTTACCGGTCCGGACCGGTTGGACCGGATTCTAGTATACTTTTTTTTACTTTACATTTTGCTATAAAATGCCAAATCAATATTTTTTCCTCTTTAAAACATAGTAAAATAGAAGTTATTAGAAAAATTCACCTTAAATTAATAGAAGAATACTAGTTGTCACGAATAAATATAAACTAGTATGTTAAACTAATTCATTATCATTTTAAAAATATATATAGAAGTAAAATACCGGTCCATCCGATCCGGACTGGAAAAAAATCCAATTTTGGACTGGACCGGAACCTGAAATCTAAAAAAAGCATGGACCGGGGACCGGACCATAATTTCATTTATACAATTCCGGTCCTTACATTTTCGGTCCGGTCTGGTCCATTTTACCGGTCTGGACCGGATCATGAACACCCCTAGCAATGATATTACTCGAATATTGGTGCACATGATCTTCTTGCTGCACTTCTTACTCAGTCTGAGCCCTCTGATTACTGTTCGGCCCTCAAGGATCCTTCTTGGATAGATGCTATGGATGAAGAGATTGTTGCCCTTAAAGATCATCACACTTGGGATTTGGTTCCTCGCCCATCGGATGTCAACGTTGTTGGATCAAAATAGGTATATCGGCTGAAGTATCGACCAGATGGTACAGTTGATCGTCATAACGCCCGACTGGTTGCTCAGGGGTTTTCACATATTATGGGTTTTGACTTTGACCAAACTTTCAGTCCTGTGGTTAAATTTTCCACCGTACGCATCATTCTTTCCATTGCTACGATATACTCCTGGCCACTTCATTAGCTGGACGTCAAGAATGCCTTTCTGAACGATGTTCTCGATACTCCAGTCTACATGGCACAACCTGTTGGCCATAAGGACCCACTACGTCTATATTACGTCTGCCGCCTGAAAAAGACCATTTATGGTCTTAAGCAGACCCCTCGGGCCTGTTTTCAGAGGCTCAGTACTTATCTATTGCAGCTCAGCTTTTAGTGCAGTTCGGTAAACACTTTCTTATTTGTTCTTTCTAGAGGGACGTCTTTGCTTGATCTCCTAGTTTATGTTGATGACATCATCCTCACTAGCAACGATCATCTGCTTCTCCGCCAGTTCATTGATCGGACACATCAAGAGTTCGCTATCAAGGATCTCGGAGCTCTGCACAACTTTCTTGGCTTGGAGATTTCACCCACTTCGTCAGGCTTACTTCTTGGACAAGCTAAGTATGTTCGGGATATTCTTATTTGTGCCGGTATGTCTGATGCTATTACGGTCACTGCTCATTTTGTTCCTGGTTTGTAGTTACAAAACTCCACCAGTCCTCCTTTTTGAAACCCGACTGTGTACATATCCTTGGTTGGTGCTCTCTAGTACTTGACTATCACTCATCCAGACTCGGCTTTTTTGGTTAACATCATCAGTCAATTTCTTCAGGATCCTCGTGATGATCATTTTGCAGCGGTCACTCAGATTCTTTGTATTTTAGAGCTTTTATATTCCAATTGCTTTCTTTGTTTGCTCTGCCAGCACTACTGAGGTCTTGAGTTATTCTGATGTTGATTGGACTCGTTGTTTGGAGACTCAACGTTCCACTTATGGCTATGCAGTCTTCCTTGGTGGTAATTTGTTCTCCTGGAGCGCGAAGAAGCAGCCCACTGTCTTTTCGCTCAAGTCTGAGTCAGAGTATCGGGCTCCTGTCAACACTGCTTCAGAGGCAGTTTGACTGTTTCATTTGCTTCGCTATCTTCGTGTTTCATTTTTGGTTTGTCACTGTTGTTATATGACAACAACAGTGCCATCTTCCTGGCTCAAAATCCGGTTGCTCACAAGCGGGCGAAGCACATCGACATCAATTACCATTTTGTTCGTGAGTTGGTCTCCTCTGGCAAGCTCCGATTTGCCCATGTTTCCACCAGTTTTCAGATTACTGACATCTTCACCAAGGGACTTTCCCGTCCCTTGTTCGAATTCTTCAGGTCCAAGTTTTGTGTCGTTGAGCATCCGACATTTCGCTTGGGGGGTGTTAGAGTAAATCAGGTTTCTGATTAGTTGATTGATTTGATTGATTCTGGATAAGTCTCATTGACTAAGCCAAAGTCTTGGTAGCACTCTCTTTCCTTATTGTACTCTATTTAATCATGTCAGCAATACATTATTTCCTTACGGCAAATACATCTTATCACTTATGGAAATACCGTCTTTCAAGAGACGGACTAAAAAAATAATGACTATTTTCTTTGCATAGCCTTTGTATGAATCAAAATTTAAAAGAATACTATATAGACGATAGAGTCCATCTCTTGAAAGAAGGTCTTTCCATAAGTTATGGAAAGACGAAGGTTTAAAGAGCAGTTTAGAATACATCAAGATAAAATTTTTGGGTTGCATTAATCGGATCATAAATTCATAAATTCATAACTACTGCATGTTATATAATAAAATTTCAACATTATAATTAAAATCATTTATCTTTGTGTAATTTTAATTCATTTCCATTTTTTTAATGGTGTATGAAAAGGCGGTATTTTCCATTTTGCAAGAGTTTGCCGGCAAAAAAAATGAGCCATTCAATGTTGAGTCGCCATGATTATCTATCATTCGATGAACTGTACATATTTGTTACAAAGTCCATAGAGAAATAATGCGCATGTTCCCGCTTAAAATTAAGCGTGCGTGTGTGAATATGGCCCATTTTCCACCTACTTGCTACAGTTTTACAGCTTCAGCCTTTTTTTTTCTAACTTAAAATTTCCCCCACAATGTCTCAAATTACATCCTTTCCATTTTTTTAACACTATCACAAATTATTTTTTTATTGTAGTGCTCCCTCCGTTTTACTAAAAGTGATACATTAAATTTAATTTTTTAGATTAATGTGAAGAAAATGAGAGGTTAAAATTGAGTATAGAAAGTAAAAAATTAGAATGAGTGGATAAGATTGTAGAATCTTGTCAAAAATGAAAAGCGTGTCATTTAAAAAAAAATCACAGTAAGGTATGTGTGTCATTCTTAGTGAAATGGAGGGAGTATACAAAGTTGTCATACTTTATTTTTATATATTAAAAATTTATTTCTGTCCACTCAATTATCATTTCACTCATAATCCAATTCTCTTTATACTCCCTCCGGTTCTCTATTTATGGCCCCATTTGACCATCTATTTTTTCATGGCATGTTTGACTATCGATAACTTTTATTGTATATAGTAATGGATATTATGTGAGATGTCTTTGGATTCTCCGTAACATGTAGTTTTTGAAAAGTAAAATTTTATAATTTATTATCGTACGTAACAGAAGTTATCGATGGTCAAATATACCATAAAAAATTATCAAAAAAAGGAGGGACATAAATAGAGGACCAGAAGGAGTATATTTTTTCATTTTAATTTGATTCGTTATTAATGGGAATGTTAGGGGATCCAGTCATTTTAATTATGTTGATTAGATTTGTCAAAGGCTAACAGTTTAAGCGAGTAATATATGAAATAACCTCATTTACACACATGCCCCATGTATAGAACTTTGAATGCGGGCCTATATCACACCCAAGGTGTGCCTCAGCGGTTGGTTGAGAGTTGGGTTCCTCATCGAGAGATCTTTGGTTTGAAGCTCGGCAGCTATCGTATGGGAGTGACCAATTCAAAGCAAGGCTCTTGGGCTTTGTGGCGGAGGGGCCTCCTAGTGAACTCCGAGTGTGGATGACCCAATGGTCCTGATGTTGGGTTACCGTGACTTACCCTCTGACTGGACCTGTAATGTCGGGTGATTGGGACGGCCCAGGACTAACAGTAATGACCTTTTGAATGCGGGCCTATATCATCACTTTGTCCAACACTCTTGACCTGAATTGATCAGGCTAATTTTACACCAACTCGAGATAATATCCTGATTCAAACCAACTACAAGAGTACATACTCCCTCCGTTTTTTTTTCATTGGCAGCTCTCTTTAAACCGTTTAAATGTATATTTAATTATCAATAATAAATTATAAAACTTTACTCTTTAATGTTCTTTAGTGTATATGACAAAAGCTTCTCCCTCCATTTTTTTTTCATTGGCACCTCTCTTTTGGTGTTAGAATTGAGGAGATGCTAAATGAGTGGATGAAATTAAATTGGAAGAAGAGAAAGTAAAATGAGTGGATGTAAAAACCTTAAACTTGCCCAAAATAGCAAGTGCCAATTAAAAAAAACACCACTTTTAATAAGTGTGCCAATGAAAAAAAATGGAGGGAGTATCAGATTTGACATCCTCTAACATTGTCTTACTTTCTATTTTTGGATAATTTTTTATTTATATCTCCTTCCCCTTTTGATAAATTCTAGAATGTTTTCATTCACTCATTTTAATTTTTACACTTTCAATACAATTTCTACTATTCATTTATCTTTTTAAAAAATTTATGCCCAAAAGTTGGAGCCATAATAAAAAAACTAGAGGGAGTAATTTTCATAAGCAAATTGCCGACACGCTAGATACATCAACTATACAAAATTGAATCCAACTTTCCTATAACACCAAGACAACCTAGAAGTGGAGAAAAAAATTTTTTCTCGACTAAGAAATTGGTTTATCTCTGTTAAATTAAATGTCAAAGTAAGAGATCTAACCCAGTATTTAGTCATTTTGGTCAACAAAAATACTTTTCTATATAAATATAGTGATGTAGGATATTTGACAGCGAGAATTGAGATTGAAATTGATCGTTGCAAAGGTGTAGCAGGTTCGGTATTGAAAATTGGGTGCACGACATTCAAATGACTATTGTAATACCTTTTTGGAATCACAACGAGATAATAAAAGAGTTTGAAATTGATTTGGGCCTCAAAACGATGTTTCGATAGCATATTTCATTTTTTAATTTTATTTTCAATTTTCGTTTTTTATTATTCGACGCTTTATTTTAGTATTTAAGAAACTTTTGTATAAATGGAATACTTAATCTTTCACTCTATAATATTTCGAGATTATTATCTTCTAGTAAATTCCATACCTTAAACCCCAGAATTTGTACTCCCCCGTTTCTCTATTAGTGGCACACCTTTCTTTTTGGTTGTTTATTTTATATAGGCACACTTTCTATTTTTTGGCAAGATTCCTTCACTTTCATCCGCTTATTCTACTTTATGCTTTCTACCTTCAATTTCATCCACTCATTTTTTTCACCTAAATCCAAACACTTAAACCTATGGTGCCACTATTAGTGAAACGGAGGGAGTACTTGCCATTATTCTCACCATTTATATTTTTGGATCTTTCCATTTTTCATTGCGTCACACAGAAATCATCTTTAGTGTGTACGAACTACGAAGTGGACCTGTATTGTAATTTGCTTGCCAATCTGAAATGGCAATCGGAATCCTTAATTTGGTAGGCCGAAATTCACCAACAAAAAACACAAAAACCCCATCATACTGACGCTGTAACGGTGTAACCCAGTGAGAACGAGGATAAATGTTTTTCAAAATTTCACCCCAAGTTAAAGGTCAGCCTACAAAAGGAATTGGAGGTGGGATTAGAGGGTGCTTGATGAAATGCCAATGAGAAAGAAGGTTTCTCATTATGTTACTACAAACTCCACTTTTGATAAAGCTTGATTTAGGCATATTTTAAGGTAATCTTTATGCGTTGTCTTTCACTTGCCATGATTACACACCCCAAAAGCAGTGCATCCCTTGGAGCAATCCAGAAAACCAAACATTTTTCTGTGTAAAAAGTCGTTCATTTCACCGAAAAGTTGACACCACTTCATTGCGTAATGTATTCTTGACTTTTGGGAGATGATCAACGGATGAAATTGAACATATATTCTTCCCGTCGTATATCAAACTGCACTCTTACTTTTTGTAGAACCTGATTGAACTGAACTTGATTGAACTGAAAGTAAATACAGTATAAATAGAAAATGGACCAAAACTAAGCTGAATAACATCAAGTTAAGTTTTACTGAACTAAACTAGGAAGCAAATAAGTCAGAAAGAACGGAGATTTTAGTAAACTTTGACTGTAAATTTGAATCGATACAAGTATAAGTGGTAAGACTATCACGAGGTATATTGTTACAATTCCATGTAACATCTATTTTTTAAATATCAATTTTTTATGCACAGCTATTATACGTGGACAGAGACATTAACCGTCGGACATAATTTTTAAAGACGGTGAATAATCAGCTGTGTAATTAATATATGTATATATATACACTCATTGAAAGCGCCACACATTTGAGACACTTTAGATCCCGTGCATGAGAGGAAAGGTTTTCTTGATTACTGTGTGTTTTTTTTAGGCATGCTGCCAGGCAAAGATATCTAGGAAATCATTGCTTTTACTGCATCAAGAATTCAGATGGGAGTAGTTACTGTGGCTGAGCTGAAGCCAAGCATTTCAGCAAAGAGGGCATTTCGTCCCAGTTCTAGTGCCAGACATGTTGCAGAATGGTATGTTGTTTTCTGTGCTTATTAGAACTCATTTCCAATGCTTGGAAAAGGGCATTTTTCTGGGAATTTTGATTGATGTTTGCTGTGGTTATGGTTGTTTAGTCATCTGAAGGTGGCAATCCGAGCTAACGAGTCCATAAAGCTTAGACTGTTTGCGTAAATTAAGTTGTCGGGTCAGAAATTGTCGTTGTTTGGCCTTAAATTACCAGAACCGTCCATCAGATCACCTTAAAGTTCTGTTCTGACCTGTCCCTGATCCAACCAACAGATGCAAGAAACCAACATCCCATCACAGTTTTAATAATGTACTACATGAGAGTTTGACACTTTGGACATTAATTTCTCAACAACCTCAATGACTCTTATGATCTCCTAGTTGCTAGATGAAAAGGTATTGGGATGATGACAAAGAACTCAATGTAATCTTGCATATCACCCATGAACATGTATGAATAGTAGCGACGGTCATTGGGCCGTTTTGTTGTTGGCTGTTGGCTGTTTTATGTGACTGGTTTGGCCGGGCATCTATTTTACCTGATTATCCCAGTTGTTTGACTATTTGTTCATTTTCGAAAAGTCTAATATGAACAAAGAACTCAATGTCATCTTGCATATCACCTCCTGAACATGTATGAATTAGTAGACGGGCATTAGGCGGTTTTGCTGTTACTCGTTGGCTGTTTCATCGTGACTGATTTTACTACTCGTCCTTCATGTTAGAAAAGTGACTTCTTTTGTACACATTTTTTCATTGTCTTCCTTTTCCTTTTAGGCCTATCTCTGATGTTTCCAGTGATCTGACAATTGAGGTAGCTGGAAAATGTTTCTCACTTCACAAGGTAAGATCAGATCAACCCCATTCGCTAATTTCGAAATGATAAATACTCGTCTGATACCATGATAGAACTTTCACTATCCTCTTCCAGTTCCCCCTAGTTTCGCGAAGCGCGAAAATTCGCAGACTGCTGCTAGAAGCGAAGGATTCGAAGGTTTCAAGGCTGAATTTCCATGGAATGCCCGGGGGATCCGAGGCGTTCGAGCTAGCTGCAAAGTTCTGCTATGGAGTCAACACTGAGATCACACAAGCAAATGTGGCAATGCTGAGATGTGTGGCACATTTCCTGGAAATGACAGAAGAAATCTCAGAGAAAAACTTGGAATCAAGAACTGAAGCATATCTGAAGGACACAGTTTTCCACTCCATTTCCGGTTCCATAGCCGTTCTTCGACGCTGCGAATCCCTCCTTCCAACATCTGAAGAACTCAGCCTCGTTTCGCGCCTGATCAACGCGATCGCGAACAATGCGTGTAAAGAGCAGCTCACTTCTGGTCTGTCTAAGCTGGAGTATAACTATTCTTTGAAGCCGTCGCCGAAAATGGAGCCTGAAACTCCTGTGAATTGGTGGGGGAAATCTATGGCGGAACTGAGTCTTGATTTCTTCCATAGAGTTCTTTCTGCTGTGAAAACCAAGGGACTGAAACAGGACATAATTAGCAAGATTCTGATCAACTATGCTCAGATCAGGGATACTCAAATCACCAAAGGTATGTACATAGTTAAATCCTTAGTGATTTTTGTGTAACTATCTGGTCTATACTCCCTCTATTTCTCTATTAGTGGCACGCCATTTTGGGTGGTAAAATTTAGGAGATGCTAAATGAGTGAATGAAATTGAATTGAAAGAAATAAAAGTAAAATAGATGGATATAATAACTTTAAACTTGCCATAATTAGATAATGTCAATATAAAAGAAACCGTCCAAATTAGAAAGTGTGCCACTATTAATGAAACGGAAGGAGTACATGGAAATCAGAGTTTATATGCTTTGAAATAAATTAGAAAGTCCAGATTATGGAGGGTAATTAACGAGTTGAGCAGCTTTAGATTGCCTCGTTTAGAAGACATGAGATAACACTTATATACTTAATTATATTAAAATTATAAAATTACATTAGATTATTTTTATTAAAACAATCAAATTTCATGTCTTAAACAATAAATATATTAAAATTATATTTTACATATAACAAAAAAAAATAAAAAATTTAAATGGTTTTAATCAAATTTAAGACTTTTAGTTGAGTTTACTGTTAGCGAGCCGTTCAAACAAAAATAATTGAGCATGAGTCGAAAGTCTCACGGTCGACTTGCTCAATAAGCATCCATCAGAATAGAGGTTATGAATATGTTCATTTTATAACTTTCAACTTATATTTATATTTATTTTAATCCAATTCCATTAAAGTAAATTTTGAATTCAAGTTATACAAAATTTTGAGAAATACCGTATTTTCATAAACTTATGGGAAAATGAGGTTTAATTAGAATATTAAAAGGTAAAAAATGATAGTTGCAATATTAAAAATATATTATGTAACATGCAGTAGTTATAAAGTTTATAAATCAATTCATGTAATCCGAAAATTTTATCTTAATTTCTTCTAATTTACACTTTAAACCTTGATTTTTGAATGACTTCCGCAAAAAACGGTTTTTAAGAGACGGACTCTTCGTGTTATTTAGTTTAGTTTCGAGCTATTATTCTTATATCTTTTACCATACCAATAATAAAGAAATTAGTTCCGAAGAAACCTTATAAAACCATTCATTCTGCAGGAACTTTCCTTGATTCAGATTTGCAGAAGAAGCAAAGAGTAACCGTCGAAACAATAGTAAGCCTCCTCCCAACCCAATCAAGAAAAAGCGTGGTACCAATGGCATTCCTCTCCAGCCTCCTCAAAACCGCCATAGCCGCCAACTCCTCCACCTCCTGCAAATCCGACCTGGAGCGCCGCATCGGGCTCCAGCTCGACCAGGCCATCCTGGAGGACATCCTGATCCCCGGAACCGCGGCGAACGGGCTCTACGACACGGACTGTGTCGCGAGGATCTTCTCGTTCTTTCTGAACCTCGACGAGGACGACGATGAGGAAGAAGATAAGGATTTTGGTCGGGACGAGAGCGAGATGGTTTACGATTTTGATAGCCCCGGTTCGCCGAAACAGAGCGCGATTTTGAAAGTGTCGAAGCTGTTGGATTGTTATCTAGCAGAGGTGGCGGTGGATGTGAATTTGACGCCTTTGAAGTTCATTGGGTTGGCTGAGCTGCTGCCTGATCATGCTCGGGTGGTGTATGATGGGTTGTACCGAGCGGCTGATATATATCTCAAGGTAAGCATTGTCAATACTACTGGCTATGAAATAATGTTTGTTGAATTGAATTTATCTGAACTAAATTTAATCAAATTGAACCGAAATAAGTTAGAGATTTTTACACTTTTAATCGTAACTTTAAGTTTAAGGGGTTGATATAATCATGTAAAACGATAAAGTGTCAAAATAACCCTAATTTTATAACAAAATGTGCAATTATAACCTTTTTTTAATTTGGGTGCTAATCGGATCTGAAATGACAAAAATACGCTTGCCCCCAATAAGCTGAATTCCCATTACCCCTTTTAGTTCAGGGGTAAAACTGTCATTTCTTTAAATCCTGGTCAAATTTCCCATTAACAATTGAAGTCCACATCGTCCAGGGTTCTATTAATACATACATCATAAAGTTAGCGTTGTTTTGGCACTTTCTTGTTTTGCAAGGTTATATTGGCACTTTGAGTCTAAAGTTTGGGTCATTTTGACACTTAACTGGATAAAATAAGTGTAGGTACGTTGAAAAACGTGTTACCCCGACACCTAAGACTTGGTGGAGAATCGCGTGTCGATTTGACACAACACGCATCAAAATTTTGCCGAGTTGCGTGTCGGCCCACAAATCTAAAACCAGATGTGGGCATCAGAAGAAGGAGAAACAAATGATTTTTAGAGTTGTCGAAACTTATCTGTTTATTTTTTTAATTAATTAATTTTTAAATATATTTTCTAGATAATTAAATCAAACTAATGAATCTAGACACAATATACGTACAAATTCATTAGTTTGACTTAACTATTTAAAATTTAAAAATAAATCAATGTATTGAAAGAAAAGATAAACTTCCAGTCTTTCACTGTCGTCTAAAATCGATAAGCTTATTTGGCTTCCACACCCACATCAATATGCACAAAGCCATAAAATAATAAAACATGAGTGTGTCGGAATATATATTATGATACTTTATATAGTAGACATGTCGAAAAAAATGGTCAAAACACTCAATTGACCGAGTCGGCATATCGATTTAAATATCAAATTCGAGTGTCGCCGTATCCTATCCCTTTTCGGACACGACACTTAATCCGAGTCTAGGTAACATAGGTTGAAAGGTATAATCTAACTTAATGAGATTAGTCTTATTTATATTTAAATTGTGTCACTCTAGCCAGACAAGTTTAAAATAGATTGTGAGTAGTTCACTTTGTAGTGTTGTGTTTAGTTGTGCGATATTCTTAGTAAAACTCAATTAGTACTCGTTCTACTAAGGGTAAAGTACAGATATGACTTCATGTTTTGGTCGAAAATGCTAATATGACATTGTGAAGTCATAAAATGCGATTATAACCCTATGTTTTACATCAGAAGTGTCGATATAACATTTTAGTACTATTCCGACATTGACTTTGTAATTTTCGGTGTTGACCAAACTTGAAAAGACTAAAATATCCCTAGTCTTAAACCTAAAAATCTAATGACAAAATTACCCCTAGATTCTTCTTCATCCTCTTCACAGATGCTCCACCACCACCGCCGGTCCTTTACCACCGCCACCGCCGCCTCCGCTCTGCTATAGTCATCTCACCATTTTCTTCTAATCCAACAAGGTGAAAGAAAACCAAATCGCTCAGTTTCTCCAAACCATCAAACACAATTAAGACACCAAAACCAAAACAAATCCATGAGAAAGAAGATTAGAACACCACAACATCAACCATAACATCCAAATCCAAACTAACCTGCCAATCAACTACGCTAAAAAGGGATGGAGGCTACCCTGTATCCAATTACTCAAAAAATCAAAATAAAAACCATTAAATTCTCATATACTGTAGCTAGGGAAGACCCAATCAATTATTCTTTACCAGAGTGCCGCTGCCCTACCCGTTAAACCCTACCAGAGAGCCATTGCGAAACCTAGCTCCATCGCCGCTACGCCAGCAGCGAACGAAAACGAAGATGAAGACTCCCCCGCCATCGCCATTGGCGTCCTGCCATACCCCACCATCGCGTCCCACAACGTCTTCGTCATCGTGTCTCCATACCTAGAATTTGCCAAGAAACTCACCACCAGAAACTTCAAAATCCACCCCTGCTGAACTCCGGCGAATCTCAGCTCTGCCCGGTCAAAGATCATCAGAAAGCTCTCCCACTCCATTAAGCTGGTGAAGCTACACCTCCGCGCGACCGCGATCAACCTCCCACAACACTTCCACACCACCAATGGATCCACCGCATTCCGCCGCATCCTCAAAAGCGTGAAGCCGGATCTCGTCATCTACGACCTGCTTCAGCTGTGGCTCCGGTGGTTGCGTCGGAGTTCATCACGTGCAGCGCCACCAGCGGGAGACAGATCGGGATAGAATCATGGTTCAAAAAAGGGGGACGAATTGGAAAAATATAGAGGCAAGAGTCTGGAAACGAGGGTTTAGAAAAGAGGGGAGACAATAAAAGAAAATGGGGAAGAAGAAGATGATAGAAGGGCAAAAAGGACCATTTCTATTTATTTTTTAATCAGGGGTATAATGGTCATTTAACTGAATTTCGACCAATTTCAGGTTATTAGGGTTATATTGGCACTTTCGACCAAACATAGGATTATAATCGCGCTTTTAAACTTTACAGAGTCATATTGACACCTTCGATCAAAACATAAGCCTGTATGGTCACTTAACTCTTCTACTAATATTGACACACGTATAATTTTCCATTTGAATTAGCGAGTGGATTAAATCAATGAAGTTGAGTTTATAAAGAAAGAAAAATTAAAAATAAGTAAATGAAATTGAAAGAATTTATAAAAACAAGAAAGTGCGTCGAAATTAGAAAAATATGCCAATTTCTTTGAAACAGATAATTTTCTCATGCATAAAAAACATGCATTTATTGAGTTTAACAATCTCTTATGAGGCAAGCAGAATTGTGCTAACATTATTTCTTTTGGTAATGATCATATTCACAGGTTCATCCCACCATAAAGGACTCAGAGCGCTACAGACTCTGCAAAGCCATCGACTGCCAGAAAATGTCCCAAGAAGCGTGCAGCCACGCGGCCCAGAACGAGCGTCTCCCGGTCCAAATGGCCGTCCAAGTCCTCTACTTCGAGCAGATCCGCCTCCGCAACGCCATGAACGGCGGCGCCGCCCACAACCACATCTTCTTCGGCGGCGGCGGCGGCAGCCTGCACCAGTTCCCGCACCGCTCCGGCTCCGGCGCCGGCAGCGGCTGCATCTCGCCGCGCGACAACTACGCGTCGGTGCGGCGCGAGAACCGCGAGCTGAAGCTGGAGGTTGCGCGGATGCGGATGCGGCTCACGGACCTGGAGAAGGACCACGTGTCGATGAAGCAGGAGCTGGTGAGGACGCATCCGGCGAACAAGATGTTTAAGTCGTTCGCGAAGAAGCTGAGTAAGCTGAATACGCTGTTTCGGATCATTGATATCCGGCCGATCGGCGGGAAAACGCAGTCGGAGAATCGGTTTCCGTTTCCGAAGAGGAGGAGGCACTCTGTTTCGTGATCAAATGAGTGGGGTTTGTTGGGACTGGAACTCTGTGTATAGTTTTACGTTTTTTTTTCTTCCTCTTGTAATTTGTGTGTAATGCTGAGGTTAATCCATGTTTATGTGAGTGGAATTCTTTCTCTTGGCTAATTCTTTCCTACATTCAATTTTTGTTAGAGCAAAGTTTTGAGATAGACCGTGTTTACATGTGTTTATGGAAAGATGGAGTTTAATTATAATAATAAAAGGTAAAAGATCTTAGTTGCAAAATTAAAAATTTATTATGCAACGTGATAATTATAAGTTTATAACCCGATTCCTACAATCCAAAAATTTATCTTCATTTATTCTAATTTACACTTTAAATCTTCGTCTTTCTATGACTTATGGATAGACCGTCTTTCAAGAGACTGTCTGTTTTAGTTTACTTCACTCTAGTATGAAAATGAATATTTTTATGTAGTATCTTTTTAGATTTTTCATAACATACATTTTCAACTTTTCTTAAATTTAAGTAACCCTTAATGAAATATATCAAGAATCCAACATTTTTCAAATTAACTATTGAAAATCAAAATGTATATAGGAATTAACATTGTTTTAAACTTCAAAATATCAAAATAAGGAGATTAAAAAGGGCGTATGTGTATGTGGTCCCTGTGGATCATGTAATTCACCAAATATTCCTTCAAATTACAAATATTACCCCCATATATTTGGATTAATGCAGTTTTAGCCCTAGACCATGACAGTGTACTGGTCTTCGGCCCAAACTAAGTAAGTGGACCAAGAAAGCCCATACAGCGCCCATAACCGACTTCACTTGGATTTGGCGGGTGACACGTGGCAAATCCACATCCAGTACTTTGACTTTTCTCTCGAATCAGATCGGCCGCCGCCGCCACTAGCAGAACAGCATATCCGCCGGAATTCGACCCGCCCTTAAACGCCGTCGTATTTGGAGAATCAGTCATCTATCAGCGGTAGCATGGGATTCTCACTAGGAAGGCTTGCGAACTCTTTGCCCTTCTCCCGCCTTTTCAGGTACCTCAGATCACATTGAATCTATATTTGAATTCTTGTGGAATCATAGAATTACTGCAAACACAAATCGTGAACCGCATATTTAAGAATAGTTGAATAATTAAAATTCACAACTAGAATCGTAGTTGTTATTTTGCAAATTGAAATATGTGGAGATAATTGACGGAGTAAAGTAGAAATTTGAAGAATGGTAGAGAATGATTCATTTTCTTACATAATTAATTTCTTACATAATTAAGTAAAGATTAGAATCTTAGGAAAAAACATACGAAAATGGAAATTGTTCCAGTTTACTAGAAGAGGAGGAGTATTTGAATTTGATTGGGGTTTTGTGATTGCAGGCAATTGGAAAATGAGGTGGAAACCGTGGCTAGGGTTCTGCAGCCAGGGCCTGTAGGAATAATGGAGCACAAGTTCTCTGCGGAGGAGATACAGAAGGCGAATGCGGTGGTTAAGATGGCTGTGGAGAATTGGCGCAGGAGTGCCCGGTTAGAGCAGGAAAATCCCTTCCTAAAAGATTTTATTGACACATGATAAGCCTTAGTTCTGTCACTGTGATCTTCATGTTGAAAACAAAAATTGAAGTTCATTTTCATTTTGGTGCAAGAGCTTATTTTGTTGTGTTGATACAATGTTGGTTGACTTATATAGATTGTCTATTATATATGATTACGGGCAACTCTACTCAACACAAATTGGTTCTGAGATGGAGCGCTTATGATTCTTAACACGATGAATCCTTATTTACTCTCCTGCATGTTCAACATGATGGATTTTGGTCTTTTTGCCTTTAACTTATTAGTTTAGTGATCTTCTTGTTGGTTGATACAGCGAGGTTTCATCTGCCTGTTTGTATTCAATGACCATGAATAAAAAAGAACTGCATTTTTTGGTATACTAAAGTATATGATTCATTAGTATATGACTAGGTTTTTGTTGTCTAGTATTCTTTGAAGAATACAACATATATGATACAACAAACTGAGACAAATATTGCAAAAAAATCAAAGACTAGAGCTGTTTGTGCTTGAGGGCTCAGGTCCACCTTTTTATCTCCTAGGCGATCTATCAGGTCTGGAACAGGCTCATAATTTGCTATTTCTTGCATATATGGATCTTCTAGCTTCTTTTGTAACTTGATAGCCTCGCGGCTCGCTGCTTCCTGGGCTAGTGTCCAGTCATAAAAGTTGCGTTTTTCACCATCGCTCAAGGTTTCATAGATGTCCTTGAGTCTCATGAATTTTTCGGATGCTGCTTTGATGGGAAGTGTCGTTGTGTCTGGATGATATTCCTTGGATAGTCTACGGTAAGCAGCTTTGATCTCTTCCACATCAGCATCTGCAGATACACCTAAGAATCTGTTTTCAAACAGAGGTAGTATGTCATTGTTCATCGATTCTGTTCTGATTCGCATTCATCCTTGAATATTTTATAGCAAGTGCATGCTGAATGGTACTGTTTTTGGTAGTACAAAAACGACTTTTCAGATGGAATGGATTTAGATTTAAGGGTTTTTACGATGGATTGATGAATCTGTTCGTTTAGTATTTCATTCAATGGGAGATGTTCATGGCTGAAAGCGACACTAGATGATGAATGTTAGCCACTGAATGCAGATAGGCTTTTTCCAACCAGTGAGAAAACCAAAAACCACTTACTGGTAGTGAGAATCAGATGAACTATTGAGCAAGTCTGAAAACTTTCTACCCAGAAAGTTCTGTTCTTCTTTGAGCTGTTCCTCAGGTGTTTTCGCGTTACTATCACCTCCTATCCATCCCTCGTCATCATTTTCCCAGTGAATTCTCGTGTCAACTCCAGGTGGTGCCCTTTGCCCTGGTTGTGGACCTTGTGCAGCCGTTGCAGCGATATAACTTAGCCGTTGGACACGAGGGTTCGATCCTAACCATGTCCGGGTTAGATGACGATGATGGCTGTGGCTCTGGTTCTTCAGTAACGGAGAAAATGGAAGCGGTGAACCTGTATGTGAAGCCATGGACTCTGAAACTTGCAGCTTCCTACTTCCTGGCTTCACCACCTTATAGTTTTGGTATATGTGGTTGAGGATTGTTTTGAGTATTTTCTCTAATATAAGACAATTTTGGCTGTCCATGTCATTTCTATTGAGGTGAGAACATAAAAAGGCACTAGAGTCACTAGCAGATCTTCTCTCTCTCTGCTTTGTTCTAATTAAAACATATTTAAACCCATAAGATAGCATGTTTCCATTTGAACCATGCAAATCATAAAAGTACATTGAAGATCTCATGGGACATGCCTCAAATTATTCCTTCACGTGGAGGCATAAAACCTTGTTGGCATCTGGCCTCAAATAGGGGTGCTCGACGAGTTGAGCAGCTAACACCAACCGGTGCTAAGATGCTGACAATGTCGTAACGCTCGATGA
Source organism: Rubia yunnanensis (assembly GCA_037428765.1). Classification (NCBI taxonomy): domain Eukaryota; kingdom Viridiplantae; phylum Streptophyta; class Magnoliopsida; order Gentianales; family Rubiaceae; genus Rubia; species Rubia yunnanensis. Next base: position 781,806 of record CM075062.1, read on the forward strand.
ATCATGAGCGTCTATATCGTATAATTGAGTCATAACCATAGAATACGTCCTAACCAAAATGCAGACATTTGTGTCACTAGAGAAAGAGGAGACCCTCGTGTAGAGAAGGCAACCTCTCGCGGCTAACTTCCGTTCACGTCTAGCGCTTTAAACAAGGAAGTAGACAAGCTCTACTGACGCACGAAGAAGGTGGTTCCATACTACAGTAGAGATAAAGAAGATAATGAGTAGCATGAGATCCTCAACGGTAGTGTTTTTGGATATGATTGCAAAATTTTCAAGTGCAATTTTAGATAGAGAAGTGGTAGCATAAGCTCAAAAGACTTGATAATCATAATAAACTGTCAAAAGACTTATTTTATTAGCATATAGTAGTATTATATGACACATAAAACAAGAGTATTGGACATTATTGATAGCTCTAGAAAAAGGCTTTCAAGAATGACCACTTGTAAAGCGCCTACATAGCATAAGGTTTTAATTGCTCCCTTATATTATCTCTTCTGGAGTACTTGAGAAACCAAGATTTTGCTACACCCAAATGGCTCTAGCCTGCTTGAGCAATGGCACCAGCTTTCCCTGAACATGAAGGCTCATCACCTCATTCGCGCCACCGACCAGTTCCTGGTCAATGTACACCACCGGGATGCCGGTCGAACGTGCATCCGATGCCATCAGCGCCCTCTCAAGCTGGTGCCCGTTGGGCAGCTCGTTGAGCTCATAGACCGTCGGGTTGGCCCCGAAGCTGCTGATCAGTGTCTTGATGGTGTGGCTCATGCAGCAATTTGACTTGCTGAAGATCACAACCGCCTTGTCGGCTGTCAATCTGGTGATCATTGAGTCCATTGCTGTCTGTATGAAAATGATGGAGATCGAGTTAACGTTGCTGTTGTTGTTGACGTTGTTGTTGTTGTTGGTTGTGAAGAACAGACATTGTGAGGTTGCTATTTATAGATGCACTTGAGGGTACGGAATGTGGCCCTCGTTGGAAGAAATCATGAAATGGAAAGATATCTGGGTTAGATTCTGAGTTGGATTTGGCAGCACTTTTTCTTGAAGAATTCTTCTGTACAAAAGAGGATTGAGGATTCCCTTACAAGCAAGTTGATGCCCTCAAAAAAGTGTTGTAGCTCGTGGTAATTATCGTGTACATTTTCTTGTAGGAAATCAAATCATGAGCCAAATCAATGATCTGATCAAATTGAGAAGGATACGTGATTGGATAATTGCAACTCTTTGTTGTCCCAAGAGTTTCTAGCTCTTGTGGTTCTACCCTTACTAGTAGGACTTATGAGCTTAAGGAAATTTAGGGTTGGAACTAAATTGTAGTAATGATAAAGCTGAATTAAATTAGATTTATCAAACTAAAATAAAGTGAATTGAATTGAAATATGATTAAATTGAAAATAGCAAGGCGTTGAAGTGGAATGTCTTAACCATATTTTATACATTTAAAATCTTATCTAAGTGTAATATATGCTACCAAGTAGATTTTTGTTTAGTTTGATTAAGATTCAAACAGTAACTGAAGTGAAGAGGTGAGGAGAGATATTGTTGAAAATTTCACCAAAAAAAAGCTGGTGTTAGTTTCTAGCAAATGCACCCATATAAGAGTTTAAGTGATTAAGTGTATGACTAGCTACTCCGATCTCAAGATACTACAGGCTTGACACTTATCATCCATAATGTGAAAAATTCTCATACAGGAGAATTCACTGTTGGCACTAAGTATGAGTCACCCGATAACTGACTATTCAGAGGATGTAATTTACCTCTCCCCATCTTGTGATGTCAAGATGAAGGTGACCTTAAAGTTATTGGTCATTGTAGTACCATATATACCTCTCTAACATGCCGCGGTGTTAAGGTGATGCGACTCTTAAAGCGAGACTTTCATTATTTTGCTCCAAAGAACATTTTGGTGTGACATGAACAATATTACAATAGATATGTTGATGTTACTTTTGTCTGATTTGAACTGAACTGAACTAATTATAATAACTCACTCCACATCTCCTTAAATGGAGCTGGACTCGAGTTAACTAAACTAAACTAAATTACAATAGTATAATTAAGTTTATAAGACCAATATTTTGCCCTAATTTTTAATGAGTTTCTCAAAAGTTATGATTATTATAAAGCATTATATTAGTGGATTAAGTAGAAGTAGATGCTAAATCAATGCACTAATTAAGCATAGAGTACTTAATTAATGGTAGCTTTAGCAATATTCTCCATTACCATTCCCATTCCCATTTCAGGTCACTTTGCTGCATTTGGCAGTCTTACGTGATCAAACTATTAAGGGTAACAAGGCATCAAATGTCGGTCACTATACTTAAAGGATAGGCACTAAGCGCCCAACATTGAGGTCGGTGATTGTAGTATGATAATATCGTTTCACCACTCCCACAAATAGTATTAGTCCCCAACTATTTGATAATATTGAGAATTGGATCCTTAACCCATAACTTTTAGAGGATTATCCTAAGTTAGAAATGGGTCTTGGACTCTTTAAAAAAGGAATATTGGCCCTATCTAATAAGAGGAATCATGCCAGCAGTTATTAACAAGTGTTCAGTAAAGTCCCTAATGTCATTTCCATATTAATCTGCACACATACTATATGTAAAGACCTTAATGCATTCATGTTGATTTGTCTTCATTGTGTGTTGCGAGTTTGTACTGACACATAAATTTATAGGAGAGAGTTGCATTATTATGGTTTCAAGTCTCCTAATATGAATGGTGACTGAGGGGGTATCTTTTATGTTACTCCCTCTGATTTTGTCCTCATTGTGTGTTGTGTGTTTATACCACCTCATAAATTTATAGGAGAGAAAAATTGACTATACTATAGCTGGATTGCCCAATTCATGTTACTACTATTCCCTTTGTTCAACTACTAAGTGCCGTGTTTGAATTTAGGTGAAGAAAATGAATACTAGATGAAATTGAATGTAAGTAACAAGTAAAATGAGTGGATGAAATTGAATTAATCTAGCTAAAAGTGATAAGTGTGCCAGTTGAAAAAAATTCTCATTAAGGCAAGTGTGTCATTAATAGAGGAACGAATATAGTACTTATTGCATACAAAAGTAAATTGTACAGAATATATTTTAATGAAAAAGAAATTGAATTTAAATAACAAAATATATAAACAATAATATATGATATTATTGGATTCATTTTTAATATTATACATAGCTAAAATATCACTTTTAATATTATACATAGTTTTAAAAAAATCAACGTGTATTTTATTTTTTTTCTTTTTAAAACCATTTTCCTTTGAAATTTTCTTTTAATTTTACTAATTCACCACCGTCGCCGCCGACCACTGCCGCCGAACAGACGACCTTGTCTTCGAGCTCTAACAGAGGGCAATCCATAACTTCGAACAGAGGGCAATCGAACAGAGAGCAATCGCTAACTTCGAACAGAGGAACTTGAACAAGAGGGCCGCCGACTCCGACGAGCTTGAGATGACCGGTGAGTTAGGGATTGGCGCAGAGTCGAACTGGAAGATGACCGGCGATTGAGGATGAGGAAGATGACTGGAGATTAAAGATGAGGAAGAGTCCGACTAAACCCTCAGTTGCAGGTTTCACCGCCCCGCCAAAACCCTAGTTTGCAGGCTGCTCCGACGAGCCATGATGAAGAAGACGATTGCCATTTTCTAATTTTTTTGTTTCTTCATTAAATAAAACGACGTCCTTTTTGTATAAGTGAAATGACGTTGTTTTGTTTAATGAAGAAACAAAAAACAAATTAGAAAATGGGCCAAAAATATTTTGGCCCAAGTACTCATCTTCTTCCTCCCATAAACCCTATCATATTCATCCTCTCGCGCCGTCATTTGCCATCGGTGCACCACCGTTCGCCGCCTGCCCTCGATGTGTTGTTGTACGCCATCTGCCCTCACTGAGTCGTACGACATGCCCTCGTTGCGTCGCCGAACACGAATTCACTAATTTTGAGCAATGGTTTTGTTACGGAACTCACGAAATATGATCAATGGTTTGTTGATGTCGAGTTTTACTCTGATTCATCCAGTTTGTTGATGTCAATTTTACTCTGTTGTAGAAATCACGTTCGATTAGTCCATTTTGCTCTATCTAGAGGCGGGTAACCAACATCGGCGGTGGTGGCGGGAGCATTCTTCACCCAGACACTGCCGGTGGAAATAGGGAAGAAGAAAGAGAGAAAGGGTATTTTAATTAGTGAATTTTTAAGATCAGGGGTATAATGGTTATTTCACATATTTTGGTCAATTTTACCATTGACTTTACCTAAATACCACATTTGGGGACCAAACAAATCTTTTGTATTTGTTAGTTGCTAAACAAACGCTGTATTGGCCATTGGGACGAAACAAATTATAAGATGCTATGTTGGGGACAAAAAAACAATTTAGTCTATTTTTTATTTAAAAAAAGTCATACATACACAAATTACAAGTACACACGAGGTACTGACGGATGCAACATATAAGTTTACAGATGCAACTCATTATTCAAAACGTACAACTAACAACAAATGAAAACAAAAGTCATTCACATTACGACTACAAGTACACACTAAATACTAACAAATGCAACACATAAGTGAACAAATGTTGTTTCTAATTCAAAATGAACAATCAACAACATATGGAAAAAAAAGTCATACACTGTACAATAAACTAGTACACACTGAATTTTAACAAATGCAATATATAACTAAACAAATGCAGTTTTAAATTTAAAATGAACAATCAACTGTAGATGAAAAAGAAAAATGCATACTCATTACAACTAATTTGTACACATTGAATGCTAAATAATGCAACATATAACTAAACAATTGCAGTTCCTAATTCAAAACAAACAACAAACAATAAATGAAAAGAAAATGTCTTACACAATAAACTAACTATTACACACTAAATATTAACAATTGTAACATATAACCAAACACATGTATACTATAACGTCTCAACACTGTACGTTGGCATTTCAATTTCTCGTCTATCAATCCTTTCCTAGCGCATTTGATAGGATCTTTTAACATTTTTTCAGTGTGCGAAACATGATCCTTCTTTTCATCACATGGAAACAGACATGAAAGCTTCTGAAGGTGTTTTAGTATTCAACTTTTTCTTACAGAAATGACATGTAAATAGTGAGATGCTCAGTTTGAATAACCATCATAGCAAAATCAATGAATTAAAGGTGTCTTTTAGCTACTCAGTAAAACATGCTCTTCTCGACTAATCTCACAAGTATATAACAGTCACTTGCCTTCTGCACAATTTAAAAAAGGAACAATTACCACCAATTCAAAAAGAAGTCAGAAGGCATCAATTTTCACAAATTATGCCTTCTGCTTTTAAGGTTTTGAAAAAATCACCGGAGAAATCGTTGGAGAAATTACCTACTACTGCTCACATCTTTAAATTGCAGTTATCACCGAAAAAATTGCCAGAGAGATAAGATGATGGAACAGAGGAGGAGGAGGTGGCACCGGGAGAAGGAGGAGGTGGTGGCGTTGATGAAGAGAGGGAGTTGGCATCGAGGAGGAGGAAGGAGGTGGCGCCGAGAGGAGGAGGAGAAGACGCAACGAGGAAAAAAGACAGTGGCGCTCAATGCGTTAAGTGAGAATGGTTAATCTGGTAAAAAAAGACAGGTTTTGGATCTGAATTAGATGGGCTTGGCTCGTAAAAATTAATTGAATTTTATTAATTTCAATCAGGTCACTGACCTGTCCATAAACTTATGGACAAGCTGCCTTTCATGAGACTTACTTTTAAAAAATTAAAGGTATTTGAAGATTATTTTCACTTTATAATTTTGTTATATATGTACATCACAATCGGTTGACAAAAATAAATTTCATCATTATAGTGCTACTTTGCAAAATAATTTTAATGTCGCCAGCAAAAGTAATCTTCATCCATAAAAATAGTTTGATGCCCCAAGTGGAAAAGTTTAAGTGATTTTTTTAAAATAGTTTTTTGAAAAAAAGAACTGAATTCAAAATGGCCGTGGAAAGAAAGTGCGGCTGGATAAAAGCTTACTTTTAGGGCAAAATACTGATATGACCTTATGTTTTGAAAGTTTGTGCTAATATAATCATGTAAAGTTGAAAAGTGCTACTGTGGCCCTATGTTTTACATCAGAAGTGCCGATATAACCTCATGGCACTATTCCATCATTGACTTCATTATTTCCAGCATTGACCAAATGCAAAAATACTAAAATACCCCTAATCTTCAAATTACAAATATATTGACTAAAATACCCTAGGTTCTTTTACTTCTCCATAACCATAACCACTGCCACCTCCGCCACCTCTACCGCCGCCGCCAGCCAGAATCTGGAAACGATAATCCAAACCAGTTCCAGCCACAATCTGGAAAAAAAACGTCCAGCACACATAATCGACGTCAAGAAAACAACAAGAAAAATCAAAACATCAATCACATCACCCCATTAAGCAACATCAGTACCACCAAGCAAACAACACACATAAAAACAGTAAGAAAAATCAAAACCCGTGGATCTTTACCACAATAAATTATTAGGTTCGAGTATGGAATAAATGGTACAATCTGCTCAGAAGAAGAATTATACCCTAGTTGACGAAAATCTTGGGGAAGATTTACGTAATCGTCGAAAATCTCTACTTTAAGATCTTTACCCTAACCGTTCCCACCGCTGATGAAGACAAAGCCGTGAACCCTAGCCGCTCCCGCCGCTGATGAAGACAAAATTGTGAACCCCCGTCGCTCTCGCCGCTCCCACCGTTCCCACCGTTCCCACCGTTCCCACCGCTGACGAAGACAAAGCTCACCGCCTCCTCCAGATCCCTCCCAAACCTCTGCCACCCGCTAGATCGAGGCAATCCACTGACGGCGCCGCCGCCGCAACTGAGGCAATCCACTGCCGCTGTAACTGCCACCCCGCATCTCCGGCGTCTCCGGCGCCTCCATCGCTCCAGCGCCTTCCGCTCAACACCACTATGTTGGAGTAGATCTAGAGAGCTCGAGCAAGGCAGTGAAATTCAGAAAACAAACCTTGATCTAGCAAACCTAAAAAATTCAAACAAGGCGGAAATAAACAAACCTCAGAATTTCGCAACGGCAGCGGAGGAGAATAAGGCGGAGAAGGAAGTTAGGCGGAGAAGAATAAGGAAAGAAGAAGGAGGAGGAGAATAAGGAAAGAAGAAGGAAAGAAATGTCTGAGGAAATAAGGAAAGAAGAAGGAAACAAATGAGATTAATAAGGAAATAAATAAATAAGGGCATAATTGTCCTTTCACATGTTCTGAATTTTTATTTTTTAAACAGGGGTATAATAGTCATTTCGTGTATTTCCAGCCAAATTCAGGCCTCCAGGGTCATATTAGCACATTTACGCAAAACATAGGGTTACAATAGCACTTTTCAACTTCAAAGGGTCATATTAGCACAAACCACCAAAACATAGGGTTATATGAGCACTTAACTCTTACTTTTACTATGTGGGGTGTTTTATTTTTAGCAGTGCATATTAACGTGTATCCGGCTAGGTGCAAACCGGGTTCAATCCCCCATGGGCCCACCAAATTGCAGTTATTATGATTTCAAGTCTCCTAATATGAAGTGTGACGGATGTGATATCTTTTATGTTCCTATCTCTGATTTGTCTTCATTGTGTGTTGCATGTTTATACTGCCACATAAATTTATAGGAGAGAGTTGCATTATTATGGTTTCAAGTCTCCTAATATGAAGTAGGATAGAGGGGGTATCTTTTATGTTACTACCTCTGATTTTGTCTTCATTATGTGTTGCGTATTTATACCACCGCATAAATTTATAGGAGAGAAAAATTGACCATACTATAGCTAGATTGCCCAATTCATGTTACTACTATTCCTTTCGTTCAACCAGTAGTGATACATGTATGAGTGTTTGAATTTAGGTTAAAAAAATGAATACAAGATGAAATTGAATGTAAGAAAAAAATAAAATGAGTGGATGGAATTGAAATAATCAGCCAAAAATGATAAGTGTATCATTTTCAAAAAATCTCATTAAGGCAGTGTATCACTAATAGAGGAACGAATATAGTATACTTATTGCATACAAAATCAAATTGTACATAGCATATTTTAATGAAAAAGAAATTGAATTTTAATAACAGAATATGTAAACAATATAATATATGATATTGTTGGATTCATTTTTAATATTATACATAGTTTTAAAAATGAACATTCGATCCACTCTGAATATTTACTACAACTGATTTCGGCAGAAACCCTGGATCCAATCAATTCCAATGTGGTCGGAATTTCTTTGCCACTTCGCCCAGCGCCATCCTCGTCTCACCAAACTCTTCACTGAAATGAGACAACCCCATATACTGAACCTAGTGTTCTCTGCTGCTGGCCTGATTAGCCTTATATCCTTGCACAAGATAGCCATGAAACAAGAGTCACTACAAGAGACAACATGATAAAATATGACCTTTATTATGGTGCACTGATATTAATCAATGACACATCTCATCAATGATGAGTATTATAATATATAGGCTTACAACAAACCAAAGTCTAACAGGAATATAATTCTAAGTCTATAAGGAAACTATCATCTATAACTAATTCTATAAGGTAACTACTATCTATAACTAATTCTATAAGGTAATTACCATCTATAACCTTTCCTACAAGGAAAGGGTTTCTATTTCCTTAACACTCTCCCTCAAGTTGGAGCACGATGACAAGAATGTCCAACTTGCGAAGAGGATTATGAAATTGCTAATAAAAAAATTTCTCAGTAGGGGTAGAAGTAGCAGGAACAACCGTAACAGTAACAGCTGGTAGAGCAGTATTTGTAGGAGACCATTCAAGGTAATTCTCTTGACCCTTCGGGGTGGTGGGTGCAATAACCAAACCAAACCCGTTAGAAGTGCCAATGAAGTAGGGCTTAGTCGACAAACGACCAACATGTATAGGTATTTTAGGGCCACATTGTAACTGCAACAACTGTTTAAGTAAAATCGCAATTACCTCATAGCCATTATTGTTCTGAAGCGCAGTAGCCTCAAAACCAACATCAGTATGGGCGGTACAAGTTGTAAACCTGGACCATTGCCAGGACCAATGAAGTAAGGATCAGTCGACACACGACCAATCGGTAAAGTAGTACGAGCCCCAGATTGTGATTGCAGCTGTTTGAGTAAAGCTGTAATTACGTCACTAGCACTCAGATCCTGAAGTTTCGTACCCTCAGGAATCTCAAAACGAGGTTGTTCATCAGAACCCGACATATTGTAAAATCAGGGACGGATAAGAACACCGGTGGACAGTTGCTGACGGCGCGTGAAGGATGCGGCGGCGCGTGGCGTCGGTCGGCAGCGAACAGCAGCGGATCAAAAACTCGAGCAGCAAACATCGTTGATGGGTCATCGTTGGAAACCTGGCGGACAACGGCGACAATGGTGCAGCGGCGGTGGCGCGTGGGCTTCGGCGGCGGTGCGTGGGGCGTCGGACAGCGGCGACTCGGGAAAGATCAGGGCAGCGGAAAATTTTCTATTTTAGGTTTCAGAATTTTAGGCTCTGATACCATGATAAAATATAGAGAACTTTATTATGGTGCACTGATATTAATCAATGACACGTCTCATCAATGATGAGTATTACAATATATAGGCTTACAACAAACCAAAGTCTAACAGGAATATAATTCTAAGTCTATAAGGAAACTATCATCTATAACTAATTCTATAAGGTAACTATCATCTATAACTAATTCAATAAGGTAACTACCATCTATAACCTTTCCTACAAGGAAAGGGTTTCTATTTCCTTAACACAACACCTATTACCTCGGTTATTCAGGGGTTTTTACCTCGATTTTTTGTCCAAAATAAATGAGGTAAATGTGGGCGAAGTAAAAAGGTAGTTTTTTTTACCTTGGTTTGAAACCAAGGTAATTTTTACCTCAGTTATTCAGAAAATAAGCGAGGTAAAAAAGTGTGATGGATCGAAAGTATTGCGACCGCGTTCATAGTAAGACCGCAATAAAAAGTTAAACGAGCCTACCACACATCATTTTTCCAGAAATTTTAAAAAAATTAGCGAACGGAGAATCAATGTCGATTTTCCTTTCGGTAGTTCACGGTCAAGCAGATTTTTTTCGGCCAAATCCCACAGCAATCAATTCACAGGCTAATTTAGAAAATAACAGCAGAAAATAAATTATAATCACTCGAATGTAGTCTGTACAGTTGATTAAATTCAAATCAACTAAACACAAATCTAATACATAAAGCTATAAGAAGAGGAACAAAAACAAGGTTTAAAAAATTAAACAAATACATTTCAAGCTTTGTTGTGGGTAGAACAGATTCGACGGAGCGCGGCGGAGAGAGGTGACACTGAACGGCTGAGCAGAAGTGGCAGAACAGAGTCTAAGGATGCAGCACAGTCAAACGGTGTACCAGAGTCGAACTGCGGAGCAGCGTCCAAAGGTGAACGAACATCTGAGCGACGTCTAAAGGTGGAGCAAACGGCGAAGAGGTGGATTCAAACGGTGGAGTGGCGTCAAATGGCGGAGTGGCATTGAATGGTGAAGGCAATTTGAAAGTTGTGGCGTCAAAGGGCGTCAGGGATGAGAATATTTCAAATCAACAGCGTCGAACATCAGTGGAGACGGTGGTCTATAAGGAGAAGGTGGCTCCGAGGAAGGAAAGGGGAAATGAAATGGGATTAGGGTTTGTGCATATTGATAAAGTAATTTCCCATAATGATTCTGATTAATGATGAAGAATATATATAGAGTACAAAGAAAACTAGTCTAAATATAACTCTAGTACTAGTCATTAACATGGAATAAAATATCATCTAATCATCGACTTTCTTTATTCTAACACCCCCCTCAAGCGAAGCGTAGGATGCTCGTCGACGCAAAGCTTGGATCTGAAGAATTCAAACAACGGACGAGGAAGACCCTTGGTGAAGATGTCAGCAGTCTGAAGAGAAGTTGGAACATGAGCAATGCACAGCTTGCCAGAAGTCACCAGCTCATGAACAAAATGATAATCAATGTCAATATGCTTGGCCCGCTTGTGCGCCACCGGATTCTGAGCCAAGAAGATAGCACTACTGTTGTCACATAACAACAATGGCGAGCCAGAAAGCAGAACTCAAAGATCACGAAGCAAATGAGTGAGCTAGACAACCTCAGAAGTAGTGTTGGCAGGAGTACGATACTCAGACTCCGTACTGGAACGAGAAAAAGTGGGTTATTTCTTGGCACTCCAAGAAACAAGATTCCCACCTAGGTAAACTGCATATCCATAAGTGGAACGTCGAGTCTCTAGACAGCATGCCCAATCAGCATCAAAATAGCCTAACACATCTGGAGTGCTAGCAGAACTGAAAACCAAACCATAATGAAGAGTACCACGAACATAACACAAAATCCGTGTAACTGCAGCAAAATGATCATCTCTAGGATCTTGAAGGTACAGACTCACAGTGTTGACCGAGAAGGCCAAATCCAGACGAGTAATTGTGAGATGCGGAAGGGCCCCAATGAGAGAGCGATAAAGAGTAGGATCCCGAAATGTTGGACTAGTGGAACTGTGCAGCTGAGAGCCAGCAAGAAACGGCGTGGAAACAGGCGCGCAAGCAGACATATCAGCCCTAGTCAGGATATCCCGAGCATACTTCACTTGGCCGAGAAGCAACCCTGAGGAAGTAGGAGAAACTTCAAGACCAAGAAAGTAATTAAGAAATGAACTGACGAAGAAGAGTCGAATCATTCCCTGTAAGAATAATGTAGTCGACATACACAAGGAGGTCCAACAACGAGGACCCCTTTGCCATAACAAATAAAAAAGTATCAGCAGAGCTGCACCGAAAACCAAGCTGGGTAAGATAGCTGCTAAATCGCTGAAACCAAGCTCTAGGGGCCTACTTAAGGCCATAAATAGCCTTGCGCAAACGACAAACATAGTCTGGATGAGAAGAATCTCGATAACCAACTGGTTGCTTCATGTAGACCGAACTATCCAGAACACCATTAAGAAAAGCATTCTTGACATCCAGTTGATGAAGTGGCCAAGAAAGCATGGTGGCAATTGCAAGAACAGTTCGAACAGTGGAGGCCTTGACCACAAGACTGAAAGTATGGTCAAAATCAAAACCTGGAATCTGTGAAAAGCCTTGTGCCACAAGTCTGGCTTTGTGACGGTCAATGGTACCATCCGGACGATACTTGAGACGATAGACCCATTTGGAGCCAACGATGTTGGCATCCGAAGGTCGAGGCACCAAATCCCAAGTATGCTGACTACGAAGAGCAGCCATCTCATCGTACATAGCTGAAACCCAGGCTGGATCCTGAAGAGCCGAGCGATAATCCGTTGTTTTTGTCTGAGAAAGAAGAGCAGCAGTAAGGCCATGTGCAATAATATCTGAATAATCCCGTCGCTGAATGGCTCCAGTAGATGATCGAGTGGACATTCAATGTGTACGAGGCAAAGCCGGTGAGGCGGAAGAAGTGGAGCTGGAGAATGACGCCGGAGAAGACTCTGAAGAGACAATCGAGTCGCGGCCGACGGACGTAGCCGGAGAAGAGGTGGCCGTAGCTGGAGGAGGCACTGTGACCAGTGGTAAGGATGGCGGAACTTTCGATGGAAAAGCTGGTTCTGGTTCCATCGTGCAAATGATGCAAGGCGGCAAAGGAGATGAAGCTGAAACCGGCGCATAGGTATCAATATCACCATCAGGATAAATAAAAGCCGAGACATCAAGAACAGATGCTGGAGAGCCCAAAGTCGAAGAAGTGGCAAAAGGAAAATATGTCTCATCAAATCGAGCATGACGAGTGATGTAGACTCTGCCTGTGGAAGAATCTAGACAATGAAAACCTTTGTACTGGGAACTGTAGCCAAGGAAGACACATGGAATGCTGCGAGGAGATAATTTATGATCCGCTGGTCAAACAAATGGAAAACCCGGCAACTAAAAGGATGAATATTCGAGTAGCGAGGATCCCGACCATATAGAAGCCCATAAGGAGAAAAACCATGCAGTACAGGAGTAGGCAATCAATTGATCGTGTATGTAGCTGCAGCAAAAGCATCATCCCAGTAAGAGATAGGCATATGCGAATGAAATAGCATAGTAAGACCCATCTCGGCAAGATGCCTATGTTTGTGCTCTGCCCTACCATTCTGTTCCGTAGTGTAAGGACACGATATCTGATGGTGAATGCCCTTAGTAGCAAAATGACTCCGTAGACGAGTGTTCAGAAACTCAGTACCACCATCACTCTGAAACACTTTAATTTTGGATGAAAAATGATTCTCCACAAATGCCTCAAATTGTAAATAAGCATCAAAGAAATCCGACTTACGACGAAGTGGATAAAGCCATGTGAAACGAGAATAATCATCCAAAAATAAAAGCATAGTAGGAAAAACCATTTGATGAGAAAACATGGGAAGGTCCCCATAAGTCACAATGAATCAAATCAAGTACATGCATAGCACGTTTATGGTTCTCAACAAATGCCAACAGTTGACCTTTCGCCATAGCACAGGGGGCGCAGGCAACATGTTTGGGAAAAAAAAAGATAAAGAAACTAGACCAGACTTCTGCAAACTAGAAATAACTGTCGACGATGCATGACCCAAGTGAGCATGCCAAAGCTCATAAGATGCCCGTCCTTTATTCTGCTGTAAATGCGAGAAAAATGTTGAATCACCTCTATCCAAAACATAGAGACCACCATCACTGTGGCCCCTGCCCACGACTGCCTTGGAAACTTTGTTCTGAATGACAAAGTTCCGATCATCAAAAGTGACAAGAGCATTTAAATCTCTGGTCCGTTTACTAATAGACAACAGATTCTTGGTAATATCAGGAACAACCAGAACATCATAAAGGCATAAATCATCCAAAAGTTCAGTGTCACCAATATGAGAGATTCGAATAGAAGCACCATTGCCAACAGAAACAGTAGAATTACCAGAATATGGAGCGACAGACTCTACACCAGAGGCAGAGGATGCCATATGACTGGTAGCACTAGAGTCAATGAACCAATCAGAAGATCGGGCAGTAAGCTCTAACTGCAAGGATGACTAAAAACGTTCCGCCAGATGAGTGGAGTCTGTACGACGAGTCAGACCTTGAGAACCAGTCTAAGCAAGCATCTTGTAGCAAGTTGCAGCATAGTGACCGGGACGACCACACCAAGTGCATTGCGGCCGACCACGACCAGCCCCAGCCGAGGACTAAAAACTGGCTCTGCCGCTGCGTCGATCACCGAAATGGCTGCCCCTGGCGGCGCGTGATCCGTACACGCTGCCTCCCCTTACCGGCGCGTGATCCCACGCGCAGTCGGCTGAGGGAAATTCTGCTGATGTGAATGCGGCAGGCCCAGTGACCGGGGCTAAATGGTCCTGTAAGTTTTTCAGAAAAGCCTCGTGGTTTTTGTCACGAGATAAGACATCGGCATACAACAGAGTAGGAGATGAATTCATTAATGGTGAAAAAATTCCTTAGACTCGGTTCCAAGAGCAGTCAAAAACCAAATAAGTTGATCATCATTGGATACAGGAGAACCCATCATAGACAACTGCTCAAAAATATCTTTAAATTGGAGATGGAGTTCATGAACTGTACTAGTCTTACGTATACCATGGGCGGCAGCACGAAGACGAAGGATGGATGAAGCACTGCTGTCGTGATAAATCGACTGAAGATTGTCCCAAATTTCCTTTGAAGTGGCACAGTCAAGCAAAACCGCCAAAGCCACCGGGGTGAGGGAAGAAAAGAGAAGACTGCAAACACGTTGATCTTCATCAACCCAATTTTCATAATCAGACCGATCCTTCAAGTAAGCCTCCATGGGTAGGGTTTGAGTATTTATGGGCTGAAATAAGACCCCTAACATTTTATTTACAAAGTCTTTAAAAATTAAAGTTTTCATTTACATTTTATTTAAAAATTAAAAATTTTGAACTATTATGTCAATAAAATAAATTGTGTTTAAAAATTTAATGCTTATTTTTATATAAAATATTTAATTAGTTTTTATACGTGGAAAGTCAAGTATAAGTCAATCGCTCGTTAGTTAAGGTTATACATTTTGTTTTGTGTTTATATACGAAAATTTAAGTAAGGGTTTATCGATGATTAGTTAACTTTTAACCATTTTCATTAGTATTTATGTATGGAGTGTTAAATAAGGAGTTGACCGTTCATTAGTTAAGGTCAAATCTTAGTTATTAGTGTTTATTTATGTAAAGTCAAATAAGGGTTGATTGTTGATTAATTAAGGTTAAACCTTAGTTATTAGTGTTTATTTATGTAAAGTCAAATAAGTGTTGACCTGTGATTAGTTGACTCAGACATTTCATTAGTGTTTATGTATAAAAAGTCAAATAAGGGTTGACTGTTATTGAAAAATTACACTATGACCCAAAATTGTGTTACACTATAATCCATTGCTTCGAAATACATAATTTTTGTTATTCTTGCCTAAATATAGTATATAAAATATATTATTTTTTGGGTGAAATGTTGGAAAGCGTTAGTACATGTTCTAGAGTAAATTCATGTTAGTTACATAGAAGTAAGAAAGGTAAATCGGAAAAAGATTATAAATATATTCTTGTGCGTGTTTATTGGTAAATACTATGCTATGGACTTGAAAAATACAACTTGGGTGTATAGGGTACCATCACGTTCAAGCAAATTTCATTTGGAGTTGCGAGTGAAGTTTTTACTTTTTGCACTTAGGTTCCTCCAAGAGAGTTGAAATAGTCAAATCATGAAATTGGCAACATCAAAATTCAATTCAATAATATACAGTTGCAATTTTGCAATTTGGGCATGTATGGGTGAACGGGGCTTCGAAAGTCAACATTGACTGCTTCTACACAATCTTGAAAAATTACACTATGGTCCAAAATTATGTTACCCTATAATCCATTGCTCCAAAATACACGATTTTTGTTATTATTGCCTAAATATAGATATATAAATAAATTTTTTTGGTGAAATGTTGGAAAACGCTAGTACATGTTCTAAAGTAACTAAGAGTTGGTTACTTAGAGGTAAGTAAGGTAAATCGAAAAAGATTACAAATATATTCTTGTGCATGTTTATTGGTAAATACTATGTTATGGACTTGGAAAATACAACTTGGGTGTATAGGTACCATCACGTTCGAGTGGATTTCAATTTGGAGTTACGAGTGAAGTTTTTATTTTTGCACTTAGGTCCCTCCAAGAAAGTTGGAATTGTCGAATCACGAAATTTGCAACATCAAAATTCAATTCAATAAGATACAATTGCGATTTTGCAATTTAGGCATGTATGGGTGAACGGAAAGGCCTCGAAAGTCAACATTCATTACTTCTACACAATCTTGAAAAATTACATTGTGGCCCAAAATTGTGTTACCCTATAATTCATTGCTCCAAAATACATGATTTTTGTATTCTTGCCTAAATATAGATATATAAAATATATATATTTTTGGTGAAATTTTGGAAAGCCTTAGTACATGTTCTAAAATAACTTAGAGTTGGTTACTTATAAGTAAGAAATGGATTAGCCACGTGTCAAATGGAAAATACTAAAAGAGTAACTGTTAGCCACATCACCTTTGACATATATCACCCTTGGAATTAGCCCTGTATCAAATAAATAAAATCGTATATACAACTTATTCATAATTATATAAAATATACTACTTATTTTATATACAAGTTATATTATATAATTATGAATATGTAGTACATAAAATTTTATTCGGTGAGAAAATAAAGTTTATTTATTCATATTCGACTACAATCATGTATTACTCGAACTCTACGTTCAATTCATTCAATTTGAAAATATAAACATAAATTCATAGTTAAAAGCATAGATATAAAATCTTTTAAAATATAAAAGAAATGAAGTTGTATAAAAAAATTAAAATTTACATTTTAGTTTTGTTTAAAAATAAATTACATTATTAATATACATATAATTATTTTAAATCGTGCATCGCAAATGTGTTATATGTTATTCATACACTTATATTGTAAGCACCATGCATGTCTGTGAGAGTGATGTGCCACGTTGGTCACAAAAACAACGGATGTAGGTAAGCCAGACATTCGTGTGACGTTGGTCATTTGTGTCTGGGATAGGTATGTGCGGTCAACATCGGTAAGCCAGACATGCTTGCGACGACGTCGGTAATTTATTGTCTTGTTTGGAATAAGTGCGTGCGAACTCGGTCACCACGTCCGTAAGCCAGACATGCATACGACGTCGGTCATGCATACTTTTTACCTCGATTTAAAAAACATTGTGGTAAAAAAATTTACTTTGAAAAATAACACTGCCGAGATAAAAGAAATTTGTACCTCGGTTTTTTGGGGTTAAGGAAAAAATCGAGGTAAAAAGAGCAAAGTAATATGTGTTGTTTCTTGTAGTGAGCACTCCTCAAATATTGAGTACCTGCATAATTTTGCTCACAGGAAGGCGCTGTCAAATCGAGCAGTGAGGTCGTAGGAGAGGTTGAATGCCGCACAAATGCAAGTGGGGCGGATTCACACTAAACAAATTTTGAAGTGTGTTGGAGAAGCATCCATTCAGATGGAGTACACCTTCTTATGTATGTCAGGGGTTGAAGACTCCACCCTCATTTGAGGAGCGGAGGAAGAAGAGAGAGAGTATTTAGCTGTTGTTGGTGTTTTGTCTTGGTTCTTGTTTTAGTTAGTTCTTGGTGTTTTGTTTTGGTTCTTGTTTTAGTTAGTTCTTGGTGTTGGTAGGTGGCAGCGGGTGATAATGTTTTTTGAGGTTCATTTATGGATTTTCACAAAAAAAGAGTGTATTTGGAGATTATTTTCACTTTATAATTTTGTTACATATGTACATCACAATCAATTGACAAAAATAAACTTCATAATTGTAGCGCAACTTTGAAGAATAATTTTATTGTTTCCAGATTGAAATTCGGTCATATACCCGGCCAGGTGCAACTCTGTTTCTATGCACTCTTGTTTTAGTTAGTTCTTGGTGTTGGTAGGTGGTAGGTGGTAATAATTTTTTTGAGGTTCATTTCTAGATTTTCAAAAAAAGAGAGTGTATTTGGAGATTAATTTCGCTTTATAATTTTGTTACATATGTAAGCCACAATCAATTGACAAAAATAAATTTCATAATTGTAGTGCAACTTTGCGGAATAGTTTTATTGTTGTCAAATTGAAACTCTGTCATGTACCCAGCTAGGGTCATGTACCCCGCCAGGTGCAACTTAGTTTCTATCCCCCCTCCCTCTCCCCCTCCCCCACCCCCAAAGTTTCAATCCCCCCTTCCCTCAGGTGCAACTCAGTTTCAATCCCCCCATGCTCCCGGCTAGATTGCAACTCGGTTTCAATCTCCCCTTCCTCCCTAGGTTGTGGAATAGTTTCAATCCCCCCAGCTCCCGGCCAGATTGCAACTCGGTTTTAATCTCCCCTTCCCCCAAGGTTGCGGAATAGTTTCAATCCCCCCTTCCCCCTTCCCCCTTCCCCTTACCCCTTAGATTACAACTTTGCGGAATTCAAAATGATGTCGTTAAGAAAGTACAGCTGGATAAAAGCTTAATTTCACTATGTGAAGTGTTTTTATTTAGCAGTGCATATTAAAATGATTTTTTTTGGCCAGGGTCATGTACCTGGCCAGGTGCAACTCATTTTCAATCCCCTCTTCCACTCTCAGTATTTACTACAACAGCTTTCGGCGAAAACCCTAGATCCAACCAATTCGAATGTGGTCGGAATTTCTTTGCCACTTCGCCCACTGCCATCCTCGTCTCACCAAATTCTTCACTGAAATGAGACAACTCCAAATACTGAACCTGGTGTCCTCAGTTGCTGGCATGATTAGCCTTATATCCATGCACAAAATAGTCATGCAACAAGAGCGCTCATCGAATGTTGAGTACCTGCATAATTTTGCTCATAGAGAGGCACTGTCAAATCGAGTTGTGAGGTTGCAGGAGAGGTTGCAAGCCTCACAAATCCAAATGGAGTGGATTCACACACAACAAATTCTGAAGTGTGTTGAAGAAGCATCCATTCAGATGGAGTACACCTTCTTCTGTCTGGGGTTGAAGACTCTCATTTGAAGAGTGGAGGAAGAAGAGAGAGAGTACTTAGCGGTTGTTGGTGCTTTGTCTTGGTTTTTGTTTTAGTTAATTATTGGTGTTGGTAGGTGGCAGTGGGTAATAATGTTTTTTGAGGTTCAATTCTGGATTAAAAAAAAGAGTATTTAAAGATTATTTTCTCTTTATAATTTTGTTACATGTGTACATAACAATCAATTGAAAAAAATAAATTTCATAATTGTAGTGCAACTTTGTGGAATAATTTTATTGTTGCCAGATTGAAACTCGATCATGTACCCGGCTAGGTTCACGTACCCAGCTAAGGTCATTTACCTCGCTTGGTGCAACTCGGTTTCTATCCCCCCCCCTTCCTCTAGGTGCAACTCGATTTCAATCCACCCATCCCCTGGCCAGATTGCAACTCAGTTTCAATCTTCCCTCCCCCCAGGTTGAAGAATAGTTTCAATCCCCCTTCCCCCAAGATTGGAACTTTACGGAATTCAAAATGATGTCGTTAAGAAAGTGCAGCTAGATAAAAGCTTACTTTAACTGTGTAAAGTGTTTTATTTTTAGAAGTGCATATTAAAATGATAAAAACCATTTGGCCAGGGTTATGTACCCGGGCAAGTGCAACTCATTTTCAATCCCCTCTTCCACTCTCAGTATTTACTACAACAACTTTCGACAAAACCCTAGATCCAACCAATCCCAAAGTGGTCAGAAGTTCTTCGCCACTTTGCCCACCGCCTTCCTCGTCTCACCAAATTCCTCATTGAAATGAAACAACCCTAAATACTGAACCTGGTGTCCTCAGCTGCTGGCCTTATTAGCCTCATATACATGCACAAGATAGTCATGAAACAAGAGCGCTCCTCAAATATTGAGTACCCGTATAATTTTGCTCACAAGGAGACGCTTTCAAAATGAGCAGCGAGGTTGCAGGAGAGGTTGCATGCCGCACAAATCCAAGTGGAGCGGATTCACACACAACAAATTTTGAAGTGTGTTGAAGAAGCATCCATTCGGATAGAGTACACCTTCTTCTGTCAGGGGTTGAAGACTCCACCCCCATTTGAAGAGTGGAGGAAGAAAAGAGAGAGTATTTAGCTTTTGTTGGTGTTTTGTCTTGGTTCTTGTTTTAGTTTGTTCTTGGTGTTGGTAGGTGGCAACGGGTAATAATGTTTTTTGAAGTTCATTTTTGGATTTTCAAAAAAAGAAAGTGTCTTTGAAGATTATTTTCACTTTATAATTTTGTTGTGTATGTACATCGCAACTAATTGACAAAAATAAATTTCATAATTGTAGTGCACCTTTGCGGAATAATTTTATTGTTGCCAAATTGAAACTTGATCATGTACCCAGCCAGGTGCAACTCGGTTTCAATCCCCACTCCCCAAGTTTCAAACCCCCCTTTCCCCGGCCTTCCCCGAGGTGCAACTCGTTTCAATCCTAAAACTACAATAGTTGAATTAAAAAACACCGTCAACATTTCATAACTTCAATAAAGACATTGTTAAGGAGACATAGTTTTTAGAGTGGGTCTCCCGACAGGCGGCTTGTCCATAAGCTTATGGACATGTCACTTATTTTTTACCTTATACACTGCATTTGTTAAATTACATATTATATTTAGAAATTTTAAAAATATTTTTTATATGGTATATTTTTATATTTTCACATTTAAATGTACATCATTACTTGTTATCTTTTAAAATGCAATATTTAAATTTTATGAAAACTTACAACATTCAACGTAAAAACCACCGTGGACTGTCCATCAAATTAAGGAAATGCTGCCTTTACTTTCTCTTCTTTTTAAACAACTTATTTTGTGCTTATTTTGTTTTTCACATTTGCCTACGCAGCTGACATTAATTTGTATCTGGCCTGGATTCGATGTACATTCCTATGAATGTCTTCGCTTTTCACATGTCACTAGATAATTGATCTCAATAACACCCTTACGCACTAAAATTAATTTCACAAAAATTAAAGAAGTTGCGAAAAAGGGGAGAATATTACGTTCCAGGCGCTTCTATCGCCACGTACTTAATATCCGTTTTATCCAGGAAGAACAAAAAAAAGATAGCGCCAATAATCTTTAATTTGCACTATTTGGCTTTTTGGCGGTGCAATAGTTTGCATAATAAACATCTCCGACCCAAGAAAATGACCAAGAGCCAAACAAGATCGAAACAACTAGGAGAGGAATTAAGCATCGCTTATGATTCTCCGCTGCAATCACGTCAGTACTAGGATCAATGTTTGCATTTCTTATACGGTACATTCAGTGGCGGAATCTGAATTTTTTTCCGGTGGGGCTAAAGGAGGGACGAACTGGACGCTAGTGGGGTGACGTCCGGAGTCTTCGGCCGGTGGCGGGATGGTGGTGGCGGTGCCCGGAGCTGGAGGCTGGACCACTGGAGCAGTGCTGAGGCGGAGAGGAGACGCGTTTTTGAATTTTGACAAAATTTGGGCTTGAGTTTTTGGCCCAAAATACCCAAATTTTGAATTTTATTTTTTTCTCCTATACTAATCAAAACGATGTCGTTTGACTTGAGCCAAAACGACATTTTTTGATGAATTATGGGCAAAAAAAAGAAGAAGGCCTTTAGCGGTCTTCTTCTCCGATTGCTTGTGGTCGGAAAAATGAAAATTGCCGGAAAAGCGGAGCTTCCGCCGGGAAGCGCAATTGACCACTACTACCATGGCACTGGAATCTCAGGTAGGGTTGGAGATCTGTCACGCGCCATGGTAGTTCCGCCCCTGGGTACATTGGAGATACATTCTTAACCATATTGCAAGGAGATGAAACAAGGCGATAATATTAAATGTATAATAATCAATTCAATTCTTATTATATAGGGGAAGATAACTACTAATCATTTTTAGATACTTAATGTATTTGGGATACCGTCATTTACCGTACCCCAGATGCACGATATAATTTACCATGTAATAGTTGTGCGATTTATCATGTCGTATAAGTGTTACTCAACAGTTTCTAGTTGTGGGAGCATTACGATATATTTGTCTTTCAAATAAATCGTGTTGCATGTGTTCATTTGCGAAAAAATTGAGTTACATATGACATTTTATCCTATTATGATCCCAAGTGTGATCACTAAACTATTTCAAAGTTTGTAATTGTTAGATAATTTTAAGATTTAGAATTATTAAATAAATATTATATATAAACTGCATTTCCTTTACATACATTGTAAGCTCTAAAAATTTGTTGCTTAAGAAACTTCAAATGCATGTGCCTAAGATTTCGAGACTGCCAAAGAAAATTTAATATTTAGAAATAAAATGTTACTATAAATCTATCTATACCATATACAATAATATTCTTCCTCCGTTTTATTTATTTATGGCATCATAGACTTAGGTGCTTGGATTTAGGTAAAGAAAATGAGTGGATGAAATTGAAGGAATCTTGCCAAAAATAGAAAGAGTGTCAAATAAAAGAAAACATTCATTTATATTAAGTGTGTCATGAATAACAAAACAGACGAAACAGATATTTATAAATTTATTAAAAATTATTAATACCTTCATTTCGTTGAATTTGACATCATAGCCTTAGCTAATATGTGAACTATTACATTATCATATCAGATCCCACCTAACACTGTTTTTAAAAAATCAATAAATTTCATTTAACTCTTTTAAAAAACGATCCAAGGTGATACGTCCAAACCTAACTGGTCAAAGATGTGGACTACCTAATTAAAGATGTCAAGATCGTTGACAAGTTCCTCTTGTTCTGCATAAACCTAGATCTTTAACTATTTTCATTTTCATGGAGTATTTTTCAGAGGGCAAATCGAATTCAAGTATTACTCTGTCCCAGCCGAATGTTCACACTTTTTAGTCAAGTTTGTCAGGTCATGTTTGACCAACGATAACTTTAGTTACGTATATTAACGGTATGTTAAAATTTGATATTTAGAAAATACATCATGCAGGGTATCCATCAATATCTCACATGATGATATTGGTGTCTATATACTAGTTGAAAATTATGGTTAAACATACCTTGAGAGAGTTGACCAAAAAGTGTGCAGATTCGGCTGGAACAGAGGTAGTACATGATGACAACATGACAACCTCACCGAAATTTAAGGGCAGTTTCCAATCATAAGAGGACACCCAGGAGGCCACGTAGGGTAGGGTAAGAAGGAATATGGCCCTAAGGATATACACGTCGTTCTGACGTGCAAATGTGCCTAAACAATTCTTCGAATTTAACCTTTTCTCCAAGCCCAGATTCTATAACATCATCATATTAAGAGCATATGTGCCGACATTGTCTTAAGGATGTTAACTACGCGATAAGAGCCTCAAATTTAACTCAATTATATGTCACCTTTTTTCTGCAAGAAGGATATTTTTGAGTGATCACCCACTTGATCCTTAGCGGATTTCAACTTTCATTACCACTGTCGTGTTATTTTAGTCGACCAACATTCTTTGTGGTGTTCATCCGGCATCGACAGTTATGCTTATAAAAAATGGCTCCCTTGGAACTCTTGATTTTTGCAGAACGGGTTAATTAAACAGTCGTATCTTTTTACCAGTTTAAAGTTTGAGAATAGCTCGTAGGAACAACGATCGTGTCGACACCTATCTTATTAAGCACCAATAATATATGAACACAAAATCTGTTCATTCTTAGAATTTCTTTTGTTACGCACTATTGTATGTACATATATATAAATGGGTGCGTATTATATTGACGTAAAGTTATTCTTGATTAATCTACGCGTTACTATATATGAATATCGTGACTTAAACATCTTAGGATCGTCCAAACAAATACAATTCTAATTATTATTTTTTCATGTGTTTTTGAAGCTTAATTAAAATGACTTTACTTGATTGATTTATTGATTCTCTAATTCTCCCCTTGCCTTAAATTTTAGGCCATGACTATGAAAGGTCGATAGAAACGGATAAACTCACATCCTTTTCCACCTCACTGAAGATGCTATCCCATAACCTTGAAATCTCATTTCACCATTTTAAAAACATTATAAGGGTTGACTTTGTATATTTCTTTTTATTATGCATAACTTAATAATATTCCCTAAATTTCTCAATTTTATTGTAATCGAAGAATCTATGCATGCAATGCATTTGAAAGCTAACCATTTCTGTACGGACAATCGATGTGGGATTAATAATATCAACAAGCATACTAGGTATGCATATGTGTCAACTTGTAAGAGTCAGAATCAAGCAAATCATAAGGGCCAATTTTCTTATCCAACCAAATATCTTATGCAAAATGGAACTTTAATTTAATTCCCCCCTTTTGATTAATCCTTTTATAATTTTCCTCCCACTTCTGAGTATGGATAGACTACGTAATCATCAACTGTCAACTGCCACTATAAATAGGAGGGATCGTTTCATCACAAATTCATCAAATCCACAGATCACAATCCAGTAATCTCAACTCTCAAAACCCTTGAGACTTCTTGCTTACTTAACCTAGCCGTTTCCCGGTTTTTTCGCGAAAAAAAAAATTACCATGGACAAGGTGGTAGACTTGGCATCCAAGAAGGCCGCGGTGATCTTCACGAAGAGCTCGTGTTGCATGTGCCACAGCATCAAGGCATTGTTCTATGAGCTCGGGGCAAGCCCCGCGGTTCATGAACTAGACCATGATGTCAATGGGAGAGAAATGGAGAAGGCTTTGAGAGCCCTAGGCTCAAACCCTAGCGTTCCGGCTGTTTTCGTCGGGGGCCAGTACATTGGCTCGGCTAAGGATGTTTTCTCCCTCCATGTGGATGGAACCCTAAAGCAAATGCTCATCAATGCTAGAGCCATTTGGTTCTGACCTCGATCTCTCCAAACCGCATTTTGTGTTGTTTTCTGACTGTTAAGATGTACTTATAAGGTACTATGTTAAGGTGCTTAGTTTCCCTCCTTTTGTCCATGTGCCAAACTTTTAAAGAATTGGCTCATTTGGATTTCGGAAACAAGAAAAATTGTCTCCCTTGTCTTTCTTTCCTTTTGACCTAATGAAAGTCGTACATTTAAGCTATATCTCGGAGTATCCATCTACTCGGAACTGATCTGCTTCTTCTTTTCCAATTGTTTGATGGTTCGCGCTTCGTATCATCAAGATTTCTACCTAAGATTTTCCGGGACACAAAATTTCATCTCCTTTTTTCTCTATATCGCGAATCTTTTAGATAAACCACTTAAGGAATTAGAAAAACCGACTCTTATGCTCTTGTTATGAAAAAAAATTGAAGCATAGGGTCTTTCCTATGCAAAAATTGCACTCAAATTAATGATACTTTCGGAAGAACCATTATTCGTAAAATACAACCTCAAACGCCTCTCTTTATGTGTTCTTATATAGGGTTTCTCGGTATTAGTTTCACGATAAACTTGCGCGAGAAGATCAAGCATGCAATTGAGAACTCTTAATTTGACAAACAGGATAAAAAAATTTATAATCTGAATTATCTTCCAACTTCCAAGTAGTTTGGATGCATAGGTTCAACAATATTGAGGACGCATAAACAACGTTTGAATGGTTATATAGTAGCAAGGAAGTTATGAGCTAGCTATGGATCAATGGGGAATAAATCAATCATATATGCTTTGATATTTCTAGATTTGACCAAAAGATCTGCAAAAAAATGAACGGTTAATCAACAAAGTTCTTTCAATCTCTACTTTTATCTTTCAAATCTGCATTTACAGGCGATGAGATAAAAATGGAATAAAATTATGCGATTTCACTGGTATTTCCTGAGGACAGATCTACTAGGGAAGAAAAAAACGCCATGAAAAATCTGTTGTAATATTTAGAAAATATGCTAATTCTTAGTGCGGAAAGAATCCTAGCGATAGCCACTGAAAGTTATGGCCCGTGTGATATTTTCTTGAAGGGAATATAATATCTTGAAGATGAAGATTGGGAGGGAGAATCTCCACAGCTTATGGTTTTAGTTCATAACTATGGGCAATGATACTTGTTTGGTTTTAGTCCATGTATTTTGCATTTTTCTAGTTTATGTCCACTAAATTTTGCATCAATAAACACAAGTGGTATAATGATATGCTTAGCTAATTAGTATGTGTTTGATGGGGGATTATAAGATATTTTACTAATGGGAAAGTCTCAGGAAATGCGGCATTTTCATGAGTTTATGGACAGTCTACATGGGCATTTACCTTAAATGTTGTAATTTTTTATAAAATTTAAACATTGCATTTTATAATTTTTTTTTAACAAATACAGTATATAAGTTAAGAAATAAGTGGTCTGTCCATAAGCTTATGAACAGGCAGCCTGTAAGGAGACCTACTCTTTTACTAATTAACTATTGTGTCTTAGTTAAATCTGCACAGAATATTTTCCAGTTAAAACTTTTGATCACGTATTTGAATAGATACATGAACAATAATATTGTTGTGTGAAATATTGTTGGATTAGTCGTAACATGTAGTTTGTAAATGATAATTGGCAACCACCAATGTGGGACAAACTCTAACATGCCCCCTCACGTGCAGGGGCATGAATCAGTGCGCAAACGTGATAAAATGGGGTAACAGACCGACCTGGGGCTCTGATACCATATTAAAATCATGAGCTTCTATCATAAAACCAACCAATTGGTACTATGTAGAGGTGACCCGTGATCTTATATACTGAGTTATATGACTGGCAACCACCAATGTGGGACTAACTCTAACAGTAAACGATTCCACTAAACTCAACCCAGCTAATAGTATAAAAACAGTCTAAAACCAAACCCAAATGTACAAAAAGTGAACAACATGAAATTGTAGCAAAGGCTAGAACAATCTACATTTGCAGATGAACCGTATTGCTCAAAAAAAAAATCTAAATTAATTGAACCCGAACCATGGACATGCAGTAGTAGAAAGCACCTACTAATAGAGGTGTTCAATTCTCCCAAAACCCAAAATTTCTCGTGATCGGGTAATTAAGTGGCTAAATCTCTATTTAGGTACTCCAATTATCATCAGTTCGAATCTTGACAACAATAGTGAGGGAATTTTCTCCAGCAAAAGAATTCCTTGGAGGCTTCAGAACTTGACCGGAGGGGTTTAACCTTGGATATCTTAGCTTTACTCCTCATTAACCCTTGGCAATCAGAGTGTTCAAGTTGTCCGACAAGACCCGAGCGGTTTTGATTCGATCCATTTGGGTCGGGTCGGGTCGGATTAATGTCTCATTTGGGTTAAGTGGGTCAATTCAAATTGGATTAAATCGGGTGTGGGTTGGGTTGAATTTTGATCTAAATCGACCCATTTTAACTGTTTACATTTTCGTCTCATTTTATTGAGAAAAAATTATTCTTTAAAAAAATCATAATGAAGAATTAGTTTGACTTAATATATTCACTATTAATTTACTTAAAAATAAGTTTACTATTGAAAATATATATTTGTAAAAATAAAAATAATTTTGTAAAATTACTATTATTTATAAATAATATATTGATTAAAATATGAAATATATATTCATAATTATATAAATAAATGTTAGTAATATTATATTCTTTTAATCAAAATATTAAAATTATTCTAACTAAATAGAATGAAAATAATTGTATTTTTCTTTATTAAGTGACTGATTTAAAATTAAATATAATATAATGTTATTAATTTAAATTATAAGAAAATAAATTATAATATTATTCATTATTTAAAGACAGTGTCTTGGGAAATAATGTCTTTCCATGGGTTTATTAAAAAATGAGATTTAATTAGAATAATAAAAGGATAAAAGGTCTCAGTTGTGATATTAAATGTTATTATGTAACGTGTAGTAGTCACAAAGTTTATTACCCGATTAATACAACCTAAAAATTTTATCTCTATTTATTTTAATTTGCAGTTCTTGGTCTTTGCATAGCTCATGGAAAGACCGTCTTTCAAGAGACGAACTCTTATTTAAATATTAATATATTTAAGAATTATTCATTTTATTTGACTAGATAACAAATACTATTTTCTTATATGATTTGTGTCATTTTATGACCCGACCCATTCCGACCCGATCCAAAAAGGTTGCTTATAAATATTTATAGGTACAGGATTTGAGCATTAGGTGGTTGATTCTATGACGAGAAATTTCATGTTTTGCTCCAAAATACTGATAAAGGAGGACTTATTAATAGAAAGGAGCGTGTACGAGATATCTTCGATTTAGTTTTATGAATTGCGTGGGGAAAAACATTAGGGCATCTTGAACACCCGCGTACATCTGCCGCAATACACAGCTAGAGGTTACTACCTTTCCGGCTTTGATCTACTCGTGATTAAGGAATAACCACATTTATGCCCTAAGATCACAATTAACTTTAATTATCTCGAGCTGCTCCATGACACCATATAGTGCCTCCACCAACATAGCTAAACTCCCGCCGAGGTAATGATGTTCTTATTTGAACTGATTTTGATTTTGATTTTGATCTGATTTGAATTGAACTGATTTAAACTGAACTGAATTAAAGTAAATGTGTTGAAAATAAGTAATGTATAGCTAATAAAGTTAAATTTTACCAAATTAAATGTACCACATGAACTGAATTGAACTAAATTGAACAGAATTTAACTGAATGTAGATACACCCAGGAGAACATAGCCTAAGGCGGTGGATAAAAGTTCAAACAACCTTATTATATAGACCATATCCAGCATATTTAGTCGCAAAAATTACCTCTAATAACCAAGTTATTTTAATAAAACGGTCTATTATTGAATAGATTTGATCGAGTGTGTTTGACAAGGTTTATAAGTTGCTTTACTTACGATCCAAACTTTTTTATGGTATGTTTGACAGAGCTTATGACTTATTTTGCTTATAAACTAAGAGCTTTTAACTATGTGGTATATTGTGTTAGAATACAAGCTATTTTAAAAGCATAAGTTTTTTTTGCGATAAAATGAAACCTCAGCCTTCCTCTACTTTAAAATAAGTCAGTTTTACTTATGAGCAAAGATCCATCATACACATTCTTAATTGTTCGTTAAAATTCTTAAAAACATAGAAACCGGTACTCCTTCTGTCCTAGCTGAATTTGCATTCTTACTTCTTTGACCACATATTTAAATAGTCATATGAACATTAATATTATCGTCTATGATATTGTTTAATTCACCGTAACAAGTAGTTTCTTAATATCAACTTGTTATTTGTCGTTATTATACGTGGGTAAACATATTAACAGTCAAACATATTTTTTGAATAGCGTGGTAATGATGGGGGGTGCAAATTCAGCTGGGACAGAGGTAGTACTACCTCCGTTTCATTGGATGTGACACATTAGCCCTAGGTGCTTGGATTTAGGTGAGTGAAATGAATGGATGAAATTAAATTTAGAAAAAAAAATAGAATGAGTGGAAGAAAATGAAGGGATCTTACCAACAAGGGAAAGTGTGCCAAATTAAAAAAAAATGAAAGTGTGACATATCCAATGAAACAGAGGGGGGATTCTCTTACTTTCAAAATAAGTTGTTTTACTCATAATCACAGTTTAGCCCAACACACTTTGGAGAGTGATAAAATTGCAAAATGTACGAAGTACATGGACCAAATTTGAACCGGTGCCATAATACATGGACCGGAACTGGAAATTTCTCCAAGAATTTGGTGAAAATTGACCACACCCCAGATCATGTAAGAATCCTAGATCTGCTTTTGCTACAAGCCTCCAACAACACTAATCTTTCCGCTAATCACAGGTATTAACATTCACGCGTTTGTTCAAGAATGTGTTTTTAGCTGAAAATGAAGTTTTAACCGACAACTTAACCAAAACAAACCAAGATCAAACATAAAGATTCTATATTTCATCAAATCGCCCCACAAAAGTAGCCTGGTCCGGTCTAATCTAGTCTTCCCTAGATATTGGATCTGCAAAAGGTGATAGGAAACATCACAATTCACTTTTTACGGGCAAAAGATCCCTCAACTTGGCCTAAGGTTCATCTTTTGAAAATTTGCATTCTAGTCCCTCGACTTTGCAGAACCTTATTGAATCACCTTGCATATTTTTTGCTATATCCCACAACAACAGACAAAAGAACATGAAGAAAGATAAGAAAGTGCAGGAATAGCAATGAAATAAATACGCAAGAAGCACTTATTATTGTTGAATGCATTTGCATTTCATTGAATCAAATGAATTCTTTTAGGTTCTCGATTTGTGGTGAAAAGATGGTCACACAAGTAAACAATAACATAACTTGCAGGATTTAAAGTAATTATACGAACTAAAAATCGGTTAGGTAAAAAACAACATTTCATTCATTAATTGCACCTTGCGCGAAGAAGGAGGTGAAGAAAAGAAAGAACGGTTGTTGCTCTTAAATCCAATAAAGGACCATCAAAAACCAATTTGAAAAGTTGAGGTGTTAAAATGGAACTTTTTCAACATAAAGGGCTTTCCAAATATTCCAAAAAGTTGAGTACCACTAATCAATTGATCACAAAATCAACATATGCCGTTGAACCAACTTGTATGGTATCTAGCCATCGTTGAAACCAACTTTATCATGATCATCGGTTGATTGGCATCTTGGTAAAGACCACCATCTTTTTTACTTCAATGTGCCCTTCTCACATTTCACATATAAATAAGAGTAGCATCCCTACCAAGTCCTCCAAGCTCCAAGGCAACCCTCCAACTCAATCACTTGTAGGACACTAGTCCTACAAAACAAAAACCCTATCACCACCGTCACCACCAGAACCAGAACCCAACATGGACAAGGTTCAGAGGCTGATCGCTGATAAGGAACTCATAATCTTTAGCAAGAGCACTTGTTGCCTTTGCTACTCGGTCCACATTCTCTTCAAGGAGCTAGGGGTGGTGCCCTACGTTCATGAGCTCGACCGTGACCCCGAAGGGAAGGACATGGAAAAAGCCCTAATGAGAATGGGGTGCAATCCCCCTATTCCGGCCGTTTTCATCAATGGCAAGCTCGTGGGGTCCACCAATGAGGTCATGAGCCTTCACCTCAGTGGGTCCCTCCTCCCCCTCCTCAAGCCATTTCAGCATGCTTTCAATTGAAATCCCTAAACCCTAATTGATAATAATAATCATAATATTTGTTTGTTTTCTAGAATGTTAAGGTTATGGTTCTAGCTAGCACTAGGCTACTAGGTAGCTATAGCTAGAAGAAGATGATGAAGATCATGAAGAAGAAGAAGAATAAGGTTTATTTGATGTGGTTTTATGGTAATCTTGTTTGTGGTTTGATTGTTCCATTAGCATATGATGAGCATGTAGCTAATTAGATAGCCATGCAAATTAATGCTCTTGTAATTTGGTATTTTCTAGTCATGAATTATTAAGATATTAATTTATCATGAATTAAGTATTATTATTATCGTTGTCAGCTTTGCTCAAACCCTAATGAAGCAAGTTTATATTATTTATTAGCTCTCCTATTCTTTCATTCTATTTTCTATTTCCTTGGCTTCAATGTTTTTAAGCGCATACACTGATAAAATACATCGTTATATAGTTAGTATATTTCACCGGTTTTGATAAAACCCGTGAAATAATGAACATGTAGCATGAAAATATTTGGTATACGAATCGGCTCCTATATATACATCTAAAAAACTAATAAACACAGCCAATCCGGCATTCAATTCTTTAAATATGGTTTATTAAACATCAAAATATATACCTATTTTAAGTATACGGATGCATTAATACAAGTTAATCATCATCAAATGTTTATTTATAGGTTTTTTAACGTACAGTGCGTTTGATATTTACAGTTCGATCGATATGTAAATATATTCGGATGCTCTTTGTCAGCATTTCTGCGGCTGTGGCATAAAATTCCAAAAGCGAAAAATTCCCAGTATCTTTTTCCACTTGTTCGTTCATTTGCCCAGTGTTTATCACGAAATAAGGGTAGCTTTATTCTTGAATCTTTGCAGATTTTGGTAGATAATCATCAGCTATGGTTATATATGTATCAACCATAGATTTTATAAAGCATATATGCCACTTTTGTTACTCTTTTAAAAAGTTCAATTAATATTTTTCGCGATCTCTGATATACATTTTCATTCATGTATATTTTTAAGAGAAACTCTTTGGAAAGACGGTCTTTCCATAGGTTTATGGACATCACATGTTGTAAATTTTTTTATAAAATTTAAATATTGTATTTTAAAGGTTAAAACAAGTTATAATGGCTCCATTTGACAGGGCTTATAAGTATTTTGCTTATATGCAAAACATTTGTTTTGTGTTTGATAAACAGCTGAAAAAGTGCTTATTAAGAAGCAAAAGCTATTTTTTGGGGAAAAACAGAAGCTGGTCTCCCCCTGCTTTCAAAATAAGTCATATTTGCTTATAAGCACAATTCTACCAAACACACCAATATGTATTTGAATGTGAAAATATATAAATATATAAATATTTTTTAAATTTCTAAATTTAATATGTAATTTAACAAATGCAGTGTATAACTTAAAAAATAAGAAACATGTCCATAAGCCTATGGACAGACCGCCTATCAAGAGTAAAGTTGTACGCAACGATGCATACTTCCTTCGTCATAGATGTTTTGAGAAAGCAATGAGTTCATGAGAGTTGTTAAGGTTAAAGATGACAATGTGAGAATTTAATTGCATATTATGTCATTTTGAATAGTTTTTAAATCATTTTTTTTGGGAGGTAGGAAAAAGAAAATTGTGTCATTTTTGCTAGAACGAGTGAGAATTATATTTAGCATGTGTAGGACGAAACCGTGCTTATAAACAAAATTAACTTATTTTAAAAGTAATAGCCGACCAACTTTTATTTTTCCACCAAACAAATACTCTTTGCTTTTAAAAAACCTTCTGAATTTTTAGCGAGTTGTTAAATATTTAAATTTACTCAACTTATAAATAATGTAGAACACATTGTATAAATAATGTAGAGAAAGTCTTGGCAAATGCGACATCTCCATAAGCTTATGGACATTCCACAGGTTTTTACCTTAAATGTAGTAATTTTTTATAAAATTTAAATATTGTATTTTATAAGTTAAAAGAAGTAATAACATGTATTTGAAGGTGAAAAAAAAAATATGATATAAATATATGTTTTTAAAAATTCCAAATTTGATATGTAATTTAACAAATGTAATATATAATATAAAAAATAAGTGGTCTGTCAATAAATTTATGTACAAACCACCTGTCAGGAGACTCGCTCTATAATGTATAAGTAAAACGTCTGATAATACGTTGCGCTATGATTTTAATAATTATTCCAATTAAATCTAGTGATTTTAAAATTTAATTTTAATTTAAATAAAGATTCTGTGAAACCTTTATAGGTTCGAGGGAGTACGTTCTTTTGTGCTGATTCCTGATTTGGTTTGATTTTATGCGGTTTGATGTCTGTTCTTAGGTGGTGAACTCCCTAGACGTGGAGAAGCCACGTACTCTGAAGTGACCGGCCGGCCTTGTTTAAATTATAGCATTCAATATTTATGTTTAAATTGTGAGAATAATATAAATTTATCGATATTTTATAACATTTATTAATAAGAAAGTCTCATGTTTGACCAATTAGCGGTTAAACCAATCATGCAAAATCTCATTTTATATTTTTATTGTTAAATTATAATTATTTATACATTATAATACATTGTAAAAAATAAATTAGAGGGACCTCGTTGTAACAGATAAAAATAAAAACCGCTTGATATGGTCGATCTTTCCAGCAATATGCTCACCGAAATGCTGCCGTCGGCGTTGGGCCAATGGTCGGATTGAAGATGCTCAAACCGAGCTTCAACAAGCTCATCGGAGCGTCCGAACCTCATTCAGCCTGCGGCGAAAGGGAATTTGTTGACCCTTGGAAGTGGTGGAGATGGCGGGAGGGGTGGTTGGGGACCCAAATGGCGCTAGGAGAAGGAGTTCGGCCGAAGGGGGGGGGGGGTGGCTAGGGGAACCCAGATGACGTTGCAGAAGGAGTTCGATCGAAAGGAGGGTGGCTGGGGGAACCCATATGGCGTCGGGAATTCGTTATACATGTCACTTTCGAAACCCACATTTAACAGGTTGACCTAGATGAAAGTGGTGGAGATCGGATGGAGGGGTGGCTGGGGAACCCAGAGGGCGCCATATAAGGAGTTTGATTAGAGGAAGGGATGGCTGGGGGTGGCACCCTAGCGACGGGAATGGTGGCGGGGGAAGCCCTAGCGACGAGAGGGGTGGCGGGGGAGGTGGCGGCAGCGGCAGCGGCACGAAGAAGGTGATGGAGGCACGACGGAAGCACAATGGCGAGGTGGCAAAATGTTGCAACAAAAGAGCATTTTTGTCCTTCGAGTTTTTATATTATGCTAAAAAGGTATTTTAGTCATTTATGATCGGTGAATGGCCAAAAATAATCAATCAATAGCGGAATACAATACATTATTTTAGGGTTATATTTGCACTTGTATAAAGTAGTTAGAGTTGTTTTGCACTAAAAATCACCCAGTGTTATATGTTCACTCAGTGAAGTATATATGGTTATATTTTATATTTAAAAATAAACTAAAATAATATGTTCAAATAATTTCATAGAATCATATCATAAAATCAATTGATACTTACAGGTGACCTATGATCTTATATAATGAGTCGTTACTCTGTTAACCATGGATGTGAGACATTAACACGCCCCCTCACGTACAATAATATTAATCATCGTGTAAACAAAATATAAAGAGGTCAAGGATCCATAAACTCTAATACCATATTATTATTATAAAATTAATTAATACTATGTAAAGGTGACCTCTGTGGAGGACACTAACACTTTGAAATTACATTTCATCAATGAAGCACACACATGTGAGAATGCAAATAGAAAGCGAATTTCGACACGCACAATTGATTATAAATGGTTTCCCTCTCCCGGTTTTTCGGGTTGAAAGGTAAGGAATGGTTTGGCTATTTCTATACGTTTTTTTATGTAGTGGTATAATTTTTTAAATCTTCTAACTGCGACTTTTGCATAGCTTGAATGAGCTGTCAATTTCTACGTGTTATTAATCAACCTCCGTCATCATTATCAAAAAGGAAAAATCAACCTCCGTCGCTTCTCAGCCGAAAAGACAGAAGGCGCAAAAAATTCTACCGCCAAATTTTCACGCCTCGATGGTTCCCTCGCTTCTGAAAACGGATAATACAGAATCACACCTACACATTAAGTTATTAATTAAAAACATATCAATCCGCGTTTTCAACAAGTTTTGCCCGATGATTCCGTCCATTTCCAATACTCAATCATATTAAACCTGTAAACCCTAGCCCCACATCTTCCCTCAACTCACTACATTGCCATTAGCCATGAGCTCTGAAGGCCAGAATACCATCCCGCTCGCCGACCCGAACCTTGACGGCGGCGGCGCGGCGGCGGAAGGAGACGAACCGCGGAGAGAGGATTTCGGAAAGTTGCTCTACGGGTAATTATTAAGGAATTAATGCGCCGTTGTTTTTGGAGGATATTTAGGTTTTGCAATTGTGTGTGCTGATATTTTTTTTTGCAGATGTGAGCATTACCGGAGGCGGTGCAAACTCCGAACGCCTTGCTGCGATGAGATTTTCCCCTGCCGTCACTGTCACAACGAAGCCGCGGTAATTATATATTTACCGCGCTTTTTGACTGAGTATATGTAGTTTTATTAGGTTTAATTGCTTTTACCCTTCTGGTGTATTTCGCGAGAACACAGGGCGCTCTTAGCGATCCGAAGGCGATCCATGATCTTGTTCGTCAGGACGTCAAGCAAGTAGAGTACCTTCCTTTTCCCACATTTTGCTCATATTTGACTCTCTTTTTTTTTTTTTGTAATTATATGTTCTGATTGTAATTTCATTTGCAGGTTATCTGTGCAGTTTGCGACACAGAGCAAGAGGTTTCGAATCTTATCATTTCTGGCTTAATTAGTACCTTTAGAAATTAATTCAACTGCTCAGTGCTCACAAGTACTAGTTGTTTTTGTAATTCAACTGCTTAGATTATGTATATATTTTGCATTATTTTCTTTACCGTTTTGTAGGTTTCTGAACTTTGTTCAAACTGTGGTGTTAAATTTGGGGAGTATTTCTGTGGGATTTGCAAATTTTACGACGATGATGTGAGTCTACATTTACTTTTACTCATCTGATTTGGTTTCATTGGTTTTGGAATTGACCAAGTGATTGTTTCTGTTGATCTTCAGATCTCCAAAAAGCAGTTCCACTGTGATGATTGTGGGATCTGTAGGTAAGGCTGCTGTTGCTTTTGAACTCTTTAGATATATCTCTTTTGTTTCTGAAATACTTATTGTTTATGCTAATTGTGCTCTGCAGAGTGGGTGGCCGTGATAACTTTTTTCACTGCATCAAGTGTGGTACAGTTCCATTCATTTTCAAAATATCTGTACTAAATTAGGTTTTCAGTTTCCGTTATGATTAATCTTTTTTTTATAAAAAATCTAGGTCATGGCCTTCTTGGTATTCCAAGGGTATATACTGTGATCCTGTTAAAAGACCTTTGATTGGTTAATATAAATTGTAACTGAGGCTTATCGGAACTAAACTTGAAAAAGAAAATGATTGGAATGAAATAACACTTAATTGACCAATATACACAGTGTGACTTTGAATAACGGAATGCTCTAGTAATTTTTTTTTCTTCTATCAATTTAAAAGAAATTTCTGATTATTTTGGGCAGGGTTGCATTAATGTATACCCTGTGTGCCGACAGTTTTGAAAACTTGATCAATGCTTTTGCTGATAAAATGGAAAAGTATTTAGCCTCCCTATTTACTGTTTTTTGTTTAAAGTACAGGCTCTTGCTATGCAGTAGAGTTGCAAAATAATCACTCTTGTGTGGAGAACTCTATGAAGCATCACTGTCCAATCTGTTATGAGGTTTGAATCTAAACTGTTTACCCTTGATCTAAACTTGCAATGTTGTAATTTTTTCATAACAAATTCGGTTCACTCTTTTCCCAGTTCCTGTTTGATTCAGTGAAAGGCGCACATATTATGAAATGTGGACATACAATGCACCTGGACTGCTTTCAGGAGATGAGGAAACAAAACCAGTAAACTCCCACTGCTCTTCTGATTTCTCATATTATTCTGTTTTGCTTAACTCACATATTATGTTTTATATACAGTAAGTTTTAGTATCGTGTTTCTTCTCTTTGCTTCCCCTCTCATTCAATATGTTAACACATGTACTTCTGCATGAATTTGTGATATAGATATCGATGCCCAATTTGCTCAAAGTCAGCTTTCGACATGGCCAGATCCTGGGAGAGTTTAGATCTGGAGGTATGATAATTATTTTCTTGTAATTGTAATATTTGTGTCCTTTTTATGGTGCTTGTTCTGGAAAACACGGTTTTTGGACTTCAATACCGGTTAGGTTTTGTTGCGAAGTTTTAATTCTGGTGGGTAAGTAATGTAATTTTAACGACTTGACGTGAATTAAAAGCATAACAATTACTAGAGTATATATTTTCTAACAAATGCACAGGATTATATCAAGTTGTCTCATTTTGTGGGTATGCTTTGCTCTCTTACGCTCTGAGTCTTCATGTGGACGTAACTATATTTTTTTCTTGAAATTACTTTCCATCAGATGTTAAGATAATCTCTCCCTGAGTGTAACTATATATAATGAGTTTTTCCTTGAGCAGATTGAAGCCTCGCCAATGCCTGGGGAATACCATTATGAGGTTAGTGAAACTTGTCCAGTGCTTCTTTCTTCCTTAAATTGACTGCTCTATATTTTGTTCTTTTATCAGTAGTTGTTATTCCTTTGATCAACATATTTATCCAAAGCTGTTTGCATACTTTACAATCAGTTGGTTGCTATGTACTACAATTTTTGTGTTTGTGTCAAGTGTAACTGCATGAGTTTGCTTCTGTTTGATATCAACTCAAGCATCAGCTGCTCTTTTGTTGGTAAAGCTTTACTTCCTGTCCCTCTTACCTTCTTTGACTAAAGTTTGAGTTCTTCATGATTAATTATAGGTCCCAATCCTCTGTAACGACTGCAACAATACCTGTAAAGTACCTTTCCACATATTTGGCCACAAGTGCAGGCAGTGCAATTCATATAATACCCGCAGATCAAGAGGGGGAAACAATCAATGATCTGCTTCAATTTGTTCTAGAAAATGGGCTTGAGGTACTAGATTCACAGTGGGCATTCTTTTGTGACTTAATTGCTTTGATTTCGTTTATGCTGATCCATGTAGTCGACTACACAGTGTGATAGGGGATTAGTTGCCATTGTAATATAATCATCGATGTGTTCATTAATATCATGTATATACTGAGGTCAGGGGGGATGATTCAAACTTCTGATTGCCGGGATGGGAGTCTAGGGTACAATTGGTCCTCACCGTTAGTTTCAGTGGAGAAAAAAATCGCATGTTATTCTTGTTTGCAAATATCATTTGTTTTGTTGCAAGTTGCTCCTAGTGACAGCTACGTAATAGATTTTCCATCTAAATCTAACACTAATTGAAAATTTCAGAGTTTTATTATGCTTTTGTCCTTTGTGTTCATGTGTCCTAGGGGTATGGTCATCAGGATGGTCATTGAAAACGATAGAGGATGGATGAAAGTGTAGAAGTGTTTTGAATGTATTCATAGAGGATGGATGAAAGTGTAGAAGTGTTTTGAATGTATTCTTTCTTTGATGCAATTAATAAGACTTGAAAATTTGAGTTGTAGCTATCAACGAATGTTGGGTTTATAGTCTAGTAGTTTTCAGGACCAAAGTTCATTAGTCCAGTAATAATAAGAACCTATCACTGTTTCAAACTGTTGATGTCTAACATACGAATGTAAATTCAGGCCAATGTGTAGGTAGTAGAGAATAGGGTAATACAGGATATCCGACACTTATTGCCCTTGATGCAACTCCAAAAACAAACAAACAAACAAACAAACAAACCGCACTTGGATAAAGCTCCACCGTTGCCGTCACTTCATACAGGAACTCCAATACATATTCTTTTTACTTTCGTATCTATCATCATTATCCTCCTTTTATTTTCAATTATACTCGCATGCCTAAACAAGCACAAAGAGATCCATTCCATTTGTTTCTTCTACACAGCTTTACAAAACTCACTTGTTCAAAAAAGGCATCCACATTATTGGGACCAAATAATTGCACTAATTATGAGTTGATACCTGGCACGCTAACTATTGCACTATTTACGAGTTAATATTTTTGTTAGTGGCACATTTTTGTTTTTGGAGTATTTATTTTATATTGGCACAATTTCTATTTTTATAAGATTATTTCAATTTCATCCACTCATTCTACCTTTTACTTTCTACATTCAATTTCATTCACTCATTTCTTTCACATAAATCCAAACAGCTAAACATATGGTGTCACTAGTGGAACAGAGGGAGTGTATAACTGAGGAAATGGGTGAGAAATTCCTGTAATAATTTTTGAATGGATCTCCTAGCGGGTGGACTGTCTATGAGCTTATTATGTATTTGTTTACTTATATGTTGTTTTGTTAAATTACATAAACTAAATTTAAAAATTTAAAAATATATTTTTATATTTCACATTCAAATACATATTATTATTTGATCAAACGTTTAAAATAAAATATTTAACTTTTATGAAAATTTATAACATTTAAGGTAAAAAGTACCGTGAATTATTCATAAGTTTATGACCAGACCGCCTTTAGCGAGACTTTCTCATAATTTTTTTAAAAGTTTCTGATCAGGAAGTTAACCATTTCAATCACCCTTATACAATGGAACACACAATTGTGAAAAGCATTATCCGTTCAAGCTATTGAATCAAATCGTGTTTAAATTATGAAATAATCAATCATAATACTTCCTCTTTTCTCTAATAGTGACACATCATTTTTTGTGTTAGATTCTAGGAGATGCTAAATGAGTGGATGAAATTGAATTGAAAGAAGAAAAAGTAAAATGAGTGGATATAATAATCTTAAACTTGCCGTAGATAGAAAGTGCCAATATAAAAGAAACATCTCAAATTAGAAAGTGTGCCACTATTAACGAAACGGAGGCAGTTAGACACAATAACTGGGACGTATAATCTCAAAGTAACACTTGCTTCATTTCTTTGGAGCCATTCCGGTATCAATAGTTTCTGTCCCTTCTCTGAACTTCTTGTAGATATCACCTCTGTAGAACTCCCTGGTCCTGGCAACCAGGATCAGTGAAACAATGGCACCAAAGAATGTAATGCTGGCCAATATAATGAAGGGCACCCTATAACAATGAACCCCAATGCAAGTCAATTCCTTTACCGATGATCTTGGCATTCCCTTCCTAGCAAGATCCCTCCAGGCCTCCTTGTCATACAGAGGTCCAGTGACCCTCACATTTAGGACATATGACCCTATAGGGCTTGCCAACTGCCCACAGTTGAACAATGTGGAGTAGTGCTTCAGTCCAAACAGCTCTGAGATGATGGTGAAGATTAAGGGCAGCTGTGCCCCAAAGGAGAACCCTATGATCACCGATGCCACGTAAATTGAACCCGGAAATGGGAGCGCGATGAGGAGGAGGCCGATGGAGGACAGGACGAGGACCAATGTCATCATCAGAGTCCTGGGGAACTTGTACCTGACCAGCAGAGTTTCAGACACAAATCCCGAGAAGATCCTCCCAAAGAAGTTCCATATGCTCAGAAGTGAGACAAATGTCTTGATGGTATTTTTAGGGTACCCTAAGGACTCCCCAATCTGCCCCAAGTTGTCCACAGCAGTTAGGCTTGATCCAAGCCCGCAGAATGTTGCAAGGAACAGCACAATCATATCGGTGCTCAAAAGGGCTTGCAAGATTGTGTAATCCTCACCTCTTTCAGGCCTGTTGAAGATATTATGGTACCACAATGTCCCATCCCCATCCCCTCCACTCACAGCTATCGAGCCTGGAGACTGTAATTCAACCGGTTTCGCAACTGCCACAGAGCT
This sequence comes from Rubia yunnanensis, assembly GCA_037428765.1. NCBI lineage: Eukaryota > Viridiplantae > Streptophyta > Magnoliopsida > Gentianales > Rubiaceae > Rubia > Rubia yunnanensis. The sequence goes on from CM075062.1 coordinate 822,939, forward strand.
GGGAATATGGTGCTTGACCCTCCAAATTCTAAGCTCTTCTCTCACTGAAATCAGGAGAGGAACAAAGAGAACAGCACAGGCCACCGCTGCACTAGCAGCATAAGCTGCTTCTGAGAAAGACACAACCTTTTCAAGAATGGTCATAGCCATAAGAAAAAATGCAAGAAGAATGGACACATACAAGAAATGGTAAAACACACTCAGCTGATTTGGTTGCCTAACAACCTTGATGTCCCTAATGGTGTACACAAACACCACAGACAGAGCAGCTGGGAGCCAGGCAATGAGAAGAACCAAAGATTTGGAATCATTCCCATAAACAGCCAAGTAAATCTGTGTCATTATAGCCCCACTGAGCCCAGTAAAGCCCTTGAGAAGGCCAATCAAGGCTCCCCTGCTCTCAGGAAAGTTCTTGACTGACGTCACAAGAGCGCCAGTATTGGCAAAGTTCTGGGAGTTGGCTCCAATACACATGTAGATGCACATCTGCCATACTTTAGGCTTAGGGATCCTACTAGTAACTGCCAGCCATATCATGAAATACCCACCAAAATTCATGGCTGCACCAATGAGCAGCACCATCCATGTTGGGGCAATCTCACCAATGAGGCCTGAGAGAACTCCAACGTTTGCACCCAAGTCCTTGGAGAAACCTAGGAGATTGAGGGTGGTTTGGTCATACCCTAAAGCTGCTTTTATGTCCTTGGAGTAGACCCCAAAGAGATAAGTTGCCCCTGCCCCTGCCATGATAAGGAAGGAGGCAAAAAGGGAGAACCATCTTCCTCTAACAACATGAACTGCAAATGGGATTGCCCCATTTTTTTCACTGTTGCCTTCAGAACTAGCCATTTGTTCTGCAGAATGGGAAAATTATTGGCACTGAAATCTGAATGAGCAATTGAGGAGGAGGAGGAGGAGGAGGAGGAAGAAAGGCTGGTGGGCTCTCAGTTTTATGCAAAGTTTTTGTCGGCGGGGTGGGTACTTGGTAGACACACGGCTACTCCTCTTGAAATCTTAAAACATAAATTGAGGTCAACTATTTATTTAAAAAGTCACAAAGGTATCAAAATCCAACAATACATCAAGGCCAGTCATTCTACCACAACCACTATTTAAAATTCACTATAAATATAACACAAATTTTAGATCAACTAATTGTTGTACGGGTTTATTTTACAATTCGTATAATTAATAGGTCAATTTATTTATTTTTTTTAGGAAATAAGGGTAATAATCTGTAGATTTATTCATGAGTTCAGAATACATTATATAGTTATACATGATACCTATCCCAGCTGGGAGAAGGTAACAGAATACAAGTACAACTATGGTAGGAATACAAATCCAATTCCAATACTAATTATCACTAATTCCTAATTCCGTAACATTTTTACTTAGAGTCCGTCTTTTAAAAGACGATATTTCCATAAGATATGGAAAGATCAAGGTTTAAATTCCAAAATAAAATAAATGTAAAAAATTTTTTTGGGTTGCATGTCTTTCCATAAACTTATGGAAAGACGATGTTTAATTTTAATAATGAAAGGTAAAAGGTCTAATTACAATATTAAAATTTTATTTTACAACGTGTAGTAGTTATAAAGTGCAAATTAAAAGAAATGAAGATACAATTTTTGAATGGTATAAACCGGATTATAAATTTTAAAATTACTACACATTGTACAATTAATTTTTAATATTGCAACTAAGATATTTTACACTTTAGTATTCTATTTAAATCTCATTTTTCCATAGAATTATGGAAAGATCGTCTTTTCCAAGACTTTGCCTTTTTTAATTAGTGGGAGAGGGAATGTAAACTACTCCGTCTGGTCTTCTATTTATGTCCCTTTTTTCTAATATTTTTTCAATGCATGTTTGACCATCGATAACTTTTATTACGTACGATAATAGATTATAAAATTTTACTTTTCAAAAATTATATATTACGAGGGATTCAAAGACATCTCACGTAATGTTCATTAATGTATACAAGAAAAAAATTGGTTGGTCAAATATAAATAGAAAACCGGGGGAGTACATAATTTAATGTAACGGATGGGGTAATTGTTCTGCTTTAACTTCATCAGATTCTACTGTTGACTTAAAAAAATTTACGATCTTTAATAAGTACAGTATTTAATACTCCTTTATTATTGCGATTGAATTTTCCATTTTAGATGACCGTAAAGTTTTGGGAAATATTTTTTTTCCATTACCTTATGGAAAGAAGAGGTTTAATTAAAATAATAAAAGGTAGAACTTGTAATATTAAAATTTATTATGCAACGTATACTAGTTATAAAGTTTATAACTCGATTCATATAACTCAAAAATTTTATCTTTATTTCTTCTAATTTGCACTTTAAACCTTGAGTTTTTCATAACTAATTGAAAGACATTCTTTCAAGAAACGGACTCTTAGATAAACACTATTTTTATCCCAGGTCAACTTTATGAAGACATGTTTGGCACTGGAATTTCAACTAGTAGATAGACATCAATATCATCATATGAGATATTGTTGGATTCCCTGCATGATATATTTTCTAAATATCAAATTTTAATACACCATTAATAAATGTAACTAAAGTTATCGTTGGTCAAACATGACTTGAGGATGTCAATAAAAAAGTATGCACATTTAATTGGGACGGAGGGAGTAATATTATTTTGGATAAAATTGATTAGTCTTATCCATAAATTCAAATTATCATTACTATTTATCTTCATGCATTTTCTCTCTCTAATTTTCGTGATAAAAGATATGCAAAATCTTGCGAAACACCGTCTTTCCATAGGTTTATGGAAAAATGAGGTTTAATTAAAATAATAAATTTTAAAAAGTCATTATTGCAATATTAAAAATTTAGTATTCAATGTGTAGTAGTCGTAAAGTTTATAACCTAAATTCATTCAACCCAAAAATTTTATCTTCATGTTTTCTAGTTTGCACTTTAAACCTTGGTCTTTCCATGACTTGTGGAAAGACCGTCTTTCAAGAGACGGACACTGAAGGATATTAAGATAATAATTTTAAAAAACAAAAGAACTCATTCTGTCCCAGGGAAATCTGCAGACAGAGAAAATGAAAGTGTTATTTTTAATGTGTGAAAAGTTCAAAATACCTCTGCCGTCTGCTCTGGTCTTCTTCCTCCCAGATCTGCAACCTCACTTGTTCTCCTCCTTCGCCTCACCTCTACTCCTCCTCTCCCTTGCCTCACCTCTCCTTCACGTCGCGTCCCCCCGCTCTACCAATACATCAAGGCTAGTTATTGTACTACACAACCACTATTCAAAAATAAATTATATATAAATGTAACACAAAGTTTAGATCAACTAATTGTTAGACGGGTCATTTTACAATTTGTATGACTAACAGGGTAATTTATTTTTTTATTTATTGTAATAAGGTACATATAATATAAAAACCTTTTAAAAAGGAATCTTAACATATAAATAATTATAATTGGACACTAAAAATTATTAAAATGAGACTTTTAATGACTGGTCTAACTATTAATGGGTCTAACAGAAGGAAAGATTTATGTTACTCGTATCGCTCTCTCTCATCGCTCTCCCTTCTTTCTAACTATTGTTCATCATCCCTACCACCAAGCCGTTAACAGCTAAATCTTAGACAAAATCACCGGAAATACTATTCTTTAACCTACCCAACAAACTCTGACCGATCTACAAGGCATGACGGCTCCCGTCGTCAAACGTTTTGCCCAAGCACTCCAAACGTGAAACCCCCCAATCACCACAATCCTCCTGTCCAACCAAAACCTTACACTAACCCTACAATACAAGGGAGAATCAGTTGTACTCTTCTCACCGGAGCAAGTCTTGGAGCTATCAACACACTAAGCTAATGCACTCATTGGAAATTTTCCAAGAGGGAGACAAGCAATGAATAAGGTTGAAGTAGATTTCAAAACGGTGGGTTTGAACGGAAAATATTAGCTGTGAGCAATTGATTTCAAGAACATCTTAATTAGGTTTCAAGAGAAGGAGGATTTCCAACATTGTTGGATCAAGGGGGTGTGGTCGCTAAACGGTATCACAATGAGGGTACTCAGATGGATGTCGGACTTCAAGCCAAATGCAAAATCCTCCATCGTTACAACGTGGATCACCATCAGAAATGTGCCACTATATTACTACAATGTCCCGGCTATTGAGGAAATTAGCAATCAGGTAGGGAAGTTTATGAAGATAGGCCAGGCCACTGAAAAGTTAACAAGGCCATATGCCATCAAGATATGCATGGAAATCGATAATCAATCCCAGTTGTTGAATCACATAAGGTTAGGGACAACACTGAAAATGACAAATATGTTATAGAATATGAGAATTTTCCTCTATACTGTTATGTTTGCAAGGAAATTGGTCATCATATATCTAAATGTAGAATTGCAAACCCTGAACTGAGATCATTTGAACCTGCCAACATTCATGGTAATTCACCTAAGTCTGCTCCTGCTGAACATAGGAATGGAAATGATCTATTGTCAACAAAGGTTGTAGATATAGCAAAACCTGGTAATCCCCATAACACAAAACCAAACAATGGTAGCCACCCTGAAAAGCTAGCCATTTGGAAAACAGTGAATACCAATCTTTAGCTCCACATGTCAGGAATATCCGTTCGATAGAAACAAAAAGAGGCTGAGCACCAACTTGAGCAAACCACCCCTCAAAAATCCCCTCCTAAAATAGGTACAGATGCCCCTAACAAAGATAGTGATATCTCCCACTGTGATTTTCAAGCTAGTGAAATGATCACCAAGACAAAATGGAAGCTGAGAGAAACACGCATTATGAAGAATCACAACCCATACTGCTCATAATCCTTTCAAACCAGCTAAGACTGAACTGCAAAAGGACAATTTTCAGTTATTTGTTGACTTTACAAAAGAAAAAAATAGTCACAAGGAATATGCCAGAGATGATTTATCAGGTATCATGCCTAACTCCCCACAGTATGAACATGGCACTAATCCATATCACTCACCCTCTTGCAGGTCTAGTCCCCCAAGTTCAAACAGGTTCCTTCTACTAAGGGAGGAAAATGAGTCTGACACAGCTGATGACTGCAACTCATGTACTAAAGAGCTTCAGCTGGATACGTACTGCTAACACCATACCTAGAAAATTGACTGAAAAAAACTAGGAAAATGACACTTTTAAACAAATTAAATAAGATGAACCTTAGGTCCACCTCAAAAAGTAATTCTAGACAGTGATAATGACATACACACATTTGACAATTAAAGCTCTTGTCTGGAACCTAAGAGGTATTGAAACATCCCTGGAGAGGCTAAAAAGAATCATTAGGTCTCACAATATACAAATACTTTATATATTATAACCTAAGAATATCTATAGTCAATGTGACAGTTATAGGATGAAACTGATATTTGATTGTCACCATAGTTCAGATAGGAACGACACTTGGCTTATGTGGAATTCTTGTTGTAATGCAAGAATCTTAATTGAAACTGATCAGTCACTAAAACTGCTATCACAACTATGACATGTGTGCATATTTCATTCATGTCTCTAGTGTTAGGATAAACAGGAAAATTGTATAGCAGGAAATCAGTTCACACTTGGACAGTAATAAGCTACTAATAGGTGATTTTAATGCCATGAATTGAATCTCAGAGTATAAGGGACCTAATCAACGAAATCTAAAGAGCATAGGAGATTTCTCAGAATTTATAGCTAGCCAACAACTGCTACATCTTTATACTGTGTGAATACCTTTACATAGTCAAACATGAGAAGACCTCTTACAGTAGAAAGATTAGATAGAGCCTTAATTGATCATGACTGGAGTGAAAATTTTCCAAAAAACTCACTACACACTTAACAAACACACTTCTTATCACTGTCTATTACTACTAACCATAGGAAGCAAAATGCCCTCAACACCTAAACCATTTAGGTTTCTTGATGCTTGGATAAATAAGCCTAAACGTAGACAAATAATAGAAACTAACTGGTCACGGCACATGTCAGAATTTGGAATGTTAGGATTTTTTCTAAAATTAAAAAGACTTAAGTTGGATTTGAAAAAATGGAATAAGGAAATCTTTAGAGATAGGAATGCCAATGTTAAAAAGGCAGAAGAAGAACTCAAGATCCAGGAAATTGCATATGAAGCTTCAAACTCTGATTCTGATATCATAGAGCTGAAACACAAGAATGCACTTTTACTAAGAGCATTGACTGGGGAGAAGATGTCTTGGAAACAAAAAGCCAACATTAAGTGGCTTAAAGAAGGAGATGATACCTCAACCAAGATAACAATATATTGGCTGAAATCAACGCCTTGGAACAAGGAGTGGAGTTGTATCTGCAACAAGGTTTTTCTCCTTTACAAATAGAAAGCGACTCTCTGAATGCTCATCGAGTACTACCAAGTCCCAAAAAGAACTGATCGCTCTCAAGTTGCTGGATATTTCCTTCATTAGATGCACAATTCAAATTACATTCAATGGACACAACCATTCACATAGATGAGAAGTGTTTTTACATGTCAATCCAATATTTCGTTACCTATTTGGCTCCAAAGCTGATGTTTATATGTGCCATTAGTCGGCCATTGTATGGTATTAAATGGGAGCTTTTGTTCGATGAGAGGATAGGGTTGTTTCCGTTTGTTGAAAAGGTTCCAACAAAGAAGAAAATTTAAAACAGGCCAGCGGGAACAATCGAAACAAGGGCAATTGAGAAGATTAAGAGGGATGACGTCTTTGCAAAAATTATCCAAGGAATAATTCCAACTATACTCTTGGCATCTATATATAGACTGCCAATCTTCTTCACAGTATATTGGCTTCTATATATAGACTACCCTTCTTCTTCACAGTACTCTTGGCATCTTTAACACAGTACTCCCCTCGGTCGCTTCTTTCTCCTCACTCACAATGCCTCCTTCTTCACGCCTCTTTTCCTCTATCAGAGGGCTCTACAATAAGCCTATGCTGTTATCGTTTGCTCGTCGGGCCTTTCTTCTTCCCGCTTTTTCAGTACGATGATACTGTTCCACTCCACCATCACCATCCCATGAATGGCGAGGAGTTGCCCGAAAGGTCTTGGAAATTGTAGCAGCTCTTCACACTTTATGAGATTAAAAAAGAGCAGTTGAACACATCGATTTCCATCAATCAATGTTGTTAGAGGTCATGGGGCTCATCAAGTATCAAGCTGCGAGGATTCGCCATCTGGAGCGAGACCGGCGGCGGCATTTCTTGATTTGTAAAATGTTGCAGGTTTGAGATCGATTGATTTTGCTATCAACTTGTTCATGATATGCAACTTACAAACAGTCATTTTTGAACTGTTTGGAAACTTAGGTTGTTCAAAAGGAAATTCAAGGTTTGTGAGAATTAGTTAGTTAGAAGAAATCAAAGATATTGAACTGACATTTCTTGATTTGTAAACTATTGCAGGTTTGAGATCGATTGATTTTGCCAATTGTTTCTAATCTTGGCGCGCACATGATTGTGGAAATGGACCGCAAAGTTACCCATTCAACTGATGATACAGACAACACTGATTTCGGCAATTTTACCGGGGTTACTATAGCACGCCCTGTATTTTACTAGTTGCGCCCTAGTATGCATATACATGTATAATATTAATTTTAATTTTTCAAAATAAAACAAAAAATAAAAATAAAAACAATAATATTCCCGGTGCCGAAACCACTGCCACGGCTGCCACTGCTAGTGCCACCACCACCGCCGTCACTGTCCCTACCACCATTCCTTGCCACTGGCGTCCCCGTCCCCTCCACTGTTCCTGCCATCACCGTCCCAGCCATCCTTGCCACAACTGCCACCGCCGTCCCCGATGCCACCATTGTTCCCTAGTTCGTTGTCCCCGCCCCCAACCGTCCCTAGCAAAAACCTAGGGTCAGAGCGAAGCAGAGCCAGGGAAGGGCTCTTGAGCGGCTGACGAGAGCAGGCGGGGGAAGGGCGAAGCAGAGCAGGAGAAGGAGAGCCGTCCGGAGTTCGGAGAAGGAGAGCCGAAGATGGAGAGTGGGGAATGAAGTGCCGGAGAAGGAGAGGTGGGAATAGAGAGCCGGAGAAGGAGGGCCGGGAAAGGAGAGAGGCTCGGGATTTGACAAAAGAGATTCGGAGGAGGAGAGTAAAAAATGGAGAGCCGTGCACGACGGTGGTGCACGGCGGTGGTGCACGGCGCCCCGAAGGCAGTGCACGGCCGCTGGTGGCAGTGCACTGCGGCCGGTGGCGGTGCTCGACGACCGACGACAGTGGTGCACGGCGGACAGCGGTGGTGGCGATGCACGGAGGTCGACGACGATGGCAGTAATGTATTTTAAAATAAAATTTATTTAATATTAATTTAAATATATTTAAATTAAATTAAAATATACGTTGTATACTAAATAGTATAAATACTTGGCATGATCAAGTAAAATACATGGCGTAGCATTTATTTCGATTCTATACACAGTTCCATATAAGCCCACAAGTTAGGCCCAAATAATATGAGTATGTATTTTGAGGTTTTAAAGCGATGATTGTTTTTCTTTGTCTTTAAGTCTTTTTATTGATATTTTATTTTATTTTTATGTTGTTTTGTTCTTAATGAGTTTTAATTTATATTTACAGGGACAACACTTTCATATATTTTGAGGTTTATCACATGAAGTTGAAATTCTTCATGTAAATATCAAAGAAAATAACTCGTACTATTTAATGCTGAAATGAACTACTACAATGCGTCTTTTTTAACCTTTCATGTTAGAATTGTACTAATGCGTTGCATGAGCAATTTCATCTAGAATCGAAGGAGTATAAAACTATAACTTTCACGAGATAAAGCTATGGGGTCGTTTGGTTCATGTGGGAATTTAATTCTGTGGTAATTTGTATTTCATGGAAAGTTGTTTCCGTGATCAAATTTCTAGGATATACACAAATCGTGTTTGGTTGCACATGCGGATTCTATATTTCCTATGAATTAATTTTCTGCATGTTGTTTGGTTGACTTCATTTGGGTATGCGAGAAGACGATGAAGTAGAAGGAAATGAAAAATTGTCGCGTGAAGGAGGGAAACCATAACGTTTTACGCGCCATAGTTAGGATAAAAGTGTAATATCACACAAAAGCATCGCAGAATTGCATTCGACCGAGGAGGTACTCGGTAACATATTTCCCACGTTATGTGGGAAATTTAATTTCCTCCTAATTACAACTACCCATGTATTTACTACTTTCCGTCAACCAAACAGTTCTACCAATCCTAAAATACGCAGAATTTATAATCACCGTGTATGGTACGCATACCAAACGACCTCTATGTGTATTCCACAAAGACGGTTCTACCTTCTTCTTTTTTGTGGAACCGTCTTCCCTAGCAAGTTCCGAATGAGGAATTTACCGACGAGATTCTGTTACAGGTAGAAAGGTAAGGGAGGTTTACAGTAGTTTTCTGAAATTCTGGTATGGGTTGGGCTAATCTGAATGAGGGTGTAAAAAGTCCTTATACTTTTTTTTTGTTTATTTTAAAGGAGGGTATAATGATCATTTAACGTATTTCTGGTCAAATCATGGTCTCCAGGGTTAGATTAGCACTTTCGAGCAAATATTAGAGTTATAATTGCACTTTCTAATTTTACATAGTCATATTGACACTTTCGATCGAAACATAGGGTCATATGAACACTTAACTCTATAAAAAAAATGAGTTCATCTCTTAAAAGACGGTCTTTCCATAAGTCATAGAAAGACCAAGGTTTAAAGGACAAATTATAAGAAATAAAAATAAAATTTTTGAGTTGTATGAATCGAGTTATAAACTCTATGGTTACTACACATTGCATAATAAATTTTTAATATTACAACTCAGACCGTTTATCTTTTTATTATTTCAATTAGGTCCCATCTTTCTTAAGATTTTACCTTAAAAAATAAAAATAAAGTAACAGTACAATTCCACGGACATATTAACTTCCAATGAGGTTATGATAAAAGAAAAATAAAATTCCAATCATGTCCTCATGGGTGGACGATCCTTTTTCTTCTATAAAATAAAGACTCTTATCTCAAATGTCACTATTCCTCCAAAGAGAAAATGTATTCTCGCTGGTGGCGCATTGCTACCACAGTTATCCCGGTTGCCTCCGCGGTTGCTGTAGTTTGTATGGCCTATGACCTCAAAGCAACGGCCAAAGTGATAGCCAGAGATCGCGAAGCGGGAGAACTGAAGGATGAATCTAGGTTGAACTGGCTCCGTGAGATGAATGCACTCATGGTCGAACACAACCGTATCTCGAGGGAAACTCTTGATATAGAGAAGGAAATCTACGCGGGCAAGACGGGAGGAAAGGCAGCGGGCGAGGCGTAATTTTAATATTTCTTAGTCATTAGGGCTAGGTGTTTTGAGTTTTTGAATGCTGTATGGTGATTAGGGTTTCCCACAGCGGGAATTTGGTGTTTATGGTTTTCAGTTTGGGTACGGATTTAGTTTGTAAGTGATTTGTGATTTCAGCTATGGATTCTGAATTTCATTCGGTTCTCTAATTTATTGCTTTTGAATTAAATTTGTTGATTGATTCTGGATTGTGATTAGCAGGGGGTGAGTTTACCCGGATTCCCCTTCTAGGCTTATTGAATGATGCAAAACCAAGTTTCTCATGCTATTGTTTATGTTCTCGGAGGGTTGGGATTGTCATATTGGTTCAGTGGCTGTGTAATTGAAAATTTGATTGCCATTGTTTGTTGTTGTAGATGAAGACATTAGTGGCAGCAAAGGTTCAGCTACTGCTCCAATGGTAAGACGACGAATATACTGATCTAAATGTCTTCATTGTAGTCCCTCCTTGTTCTTACCATCATTGAGGTATTTTGTCCAAAGAAAGAAAAGCAAATAAATGATTTCCTCTGCTTCTTGTTCTTACTATCATTGTGGTGTCCATGACGATGAGTCTTATATTTTACCCCTGAATAAGAGATCTGTGCTTATTAATGTCTCATTGGAGTTCTGAAGATGCTATTTGTAGCTCTGATTTCAAGACATATGATCTCTGAAGAGTTTAATTTGACTGTATTGTCCTTCACACCGTATTCTTCTGCTCTGATGTAAGTTCTGTGTAGATTATGGAAAAATTTATCTGGAGAACTCGTACCACTTTTTGTTGCTTCCTACATGTTGCCAAGGAGAATAGGTTCTTTTAAATGCATTTGTATGGTGATTTGGTTATATATTAATGCCACCTGTTGAATACAGGCTGATATTTGGTGGATAGGATTATCTTATTTCACCTTGATGACTTAAAAACTAAAGACTCGTATGTAGTACTAAACCTGGACTGATGTGATGCTCAATTGAACTGATAGGTTTTCAGAATGGATTAACATGAATTTAGCTGCTGATGGTAGTACAAATATTTTACGTCCTTTGACTCGAGTCTTGATGCACTCTCTCCCCATTATTTTGAGTTTGTGATTGAATCATGCAACCTGCCACCCTCCGTGTCTTTCTGTCCGTGTGAATCCATTTTGATATGACTCAGTTTGTAAGTAAGAAGTGATACTGGATTATGCGTTTCACCAAAACAATAATCTCTAGTGTGTGTTTGTTTGTGCGGGTTTGTGATCCATTAGGATATGATTTAGTTTGTATGTGAGAAGTTGAGTTTTCTAATCTGTATTTAACTGAAAGTCAAATCTTTAGTGTGTGTGTTTGTTTCTTTCAGTCACTGCAGTTCCTCGTATTGAGAAGCTGTTTACAGCGAGAAGAGAATCTCTATTCAGGTAGATACCAAAAGTGTTTGCTATGTGTAGTAGTTATCAGATGTTTTCTAGTCTCATGTAGAATGTTGTCTGATTGTGATTTTCTTTTATTCTAGAATGGGGATGGGACTAAAGTAGATAACCGAGTTCATGCTATTGAAAGCTTGTTCATAGTTTTGGAAATAGCCTCCTTTCTGATCAGCCATCTCCTTAGATTTCTCTTCAAAATCATACATTAGTTCTGTAATTGTAATTATGAGTGTGGCTTAGTCTAGCTGTAAGAGACATGTATGTGTGTGTGCATGATGGGCAGTGATTGGGCCATTTATAGTTTTCCTGTTTTCTTTTTCTCCTGCTACAATTTACTTAAGTATTGGTGGTTAGTTGTTTGTTATTATAGAAGGAGAGAAGTAGAAATTCTTATGATTTGAATTGAATGGGTGTTGTTTCCTCGTTGAAATTGTAGGAATTCACATATTTTAAAAGTTCATCTTGTGGAACGTGCCGTTTTCATTATCATCGCATCTTACTAGTTCATTGTTACTCGGTGCAGTTTAATAATTCAGAATGTCTCTGTTTAATCTCAGTGCTCCACTGATACAACTGTATCTGCTGTTATTTTCAATTTGTCGTTCCGTTAATTTGCACACATTTTTCCCGTGTACTAGAGAACACTATTCTTCAGAATACAAGTGTGTTTTGGATGGAGTTTGAGTTTGTCCGCGGAGAACAAGTTCAGATTGAATGTAAAACGAGGTGCGATTGGAGTTAATTGTGTGCAGTTTTTGGAAATTTTGCGGTAGTATTTAGTACATTGAATAACTTTGAAGTTATGTTATTGGAAGGTGAGCAAATAGGTGGGGAAGGAGCAAAGCCTCCCCCACCTTTATTACATTGGGAGCAACAAAATTCAGAGATATAACACGTGTAAACCTTTGACCACCTGGGGCGTTAATTTTCCTACTAAAATATAAACCTTGGTATTTATGTAACCCAAAAAATATCCGATAATTATTATACGATCTTTTCATAAGCATATAAAAAGAGTCTGTCTCTTGAAAGACGATCTTTTCATAAGTTATGGAAAGATCAAGGTTTAAAGTGTAAATTAGAATAAATTAAAATAAAATTTTTGGTTTGCATGAACCGGGTTATAAATTTTATAACTACTACATGTTTCATACTAAAACTTTAATATTGCAATTAAAACCTTTTACCTTTTATTATTCTAATCAAATCTCGTCTTTCCATAAGCCTATGAAAAGATCGTCTTTCCCAAGGCTTTTCCATATAAAAATACATAGTTTAATTAGAATACTAAAAGGTAAAATATTTTAGTTGCAATATTAAAAATTCATTATGAAACGTGTAGTAGTTATAAACTTTATAACCCGATTTATGCAATCAGAAAGTTTTGTTTCATTTTTTTTTATTTGCACTATAAATCTTGGTTTTTCATTTTTCTATTATTTATGAAAATACCGTCTTTCAAGATAAGTACTCAAACTTTTTACCTTTTATTATTCGAATTAAATTCTATCTTTCCCTAAATTTATGAAAATATATGGTATTTTTCAAGATTTTACCCAAAAATAAATAAATCAGAGCGTAATTTCAACTAGGACATATTAGCTTCCAATCGGGTTATGGTAAAAGAAAAATAAAATTCCAGTCAGGTCCTCGTGGGTGGACGATCCTTTTTCTTCTATATATAGACTCTCAAATATCACTCTCTCCAGCGTATCTCAAATATAACTATTCATGTATTCTCTTTCAAAGCGAATGATTTCTTCCAGGCTCTTCCACCGCCTACCACCGTGCAGCCGCTTCTTCAGCACCACCGGTGCTCCTCCACCAGAACCAGAAGTTGTTCGCTGGTGGTGCATCGCTACCATAGCTATCCCGGTTGCTTATGTAGGTTTTATGGCCTATGACCTCAAAGCCAGATATCGCGAGGTGGCCTATGACCTCAAAGCAATGGCAGCCGACCTCAAAGCAATGGCAGACAGAGATCGCGAAGTGGCCTATGACCTCAAAGCAATGGCAGCCAGAGATCGCGAAGCGAGAGAACTGAAGGATGAATCTTGGATGAATTGGCTCGATAAGAGTAATGCACTCATGGTCGAACGCAACAATATCTCGAGGGAATCTCTTAATATATACAAAGAAATCTACGCGAGCAGAGGAAAGGCAAAGGGCGAGGCGTAATTTTAATATTTCTTAGTCATTAGGGCTAGGTGTTTTGAGTTTTTAAATGTTGAATGGTGATTAGGGTTTCCCACTCTTTAATGTTGATGAGCGGGAATTCGGTGTTTATGGTTTTCAATTTGGGTACGACCCATTTTGATATGATTTAGTTTGTAAGTGATTAGTGATTTCAGCTATGGATTCTGGATTTCATTTGGTTCTCTAATTTATTGCTTTTGAATTAAATTTGTTGATTGATTCTGGATTGTGAATTTACTCGAATTCCCCTTCTAGGCACATTGAATGATGCAAAACCGGGTTTCTCATGCTATTGTTTATGTTCTCGGAGGGTTGTGCAATTGAAAATTTGGTTGCCATTGTTTGTTGTTGTAGATGAAGACATTATTGGCAGCAAAGGTTCAGCTACTGCTCCAATGGTAAGACGACGAATATACTGATCTAAATGTCTTCATTGTAGTCCCTCCTTGTTCTTACCATCATCGTGGTATTTTGTCCAAAGAAAGAAAAGCAAATCAATGATTTCCTCTGCTTCTTGTTCTTACTATCATTGTGGTGTCCATTGACGAGGAGTCTTGTATTTTACCCCAAAATAAGAGATTTGTTCTGAAGATGCTATTTGTAGCTTTGATTTCAAGACATATGATCTCTGAAGAATTTAATTTGACTCTATTGTCCTTCACACCGTATTCTTCTGCTCTGATGTAAGTTCTGTGGAGGCTATGGAAAAATTTATCTGGAGAACTCGTACCACTTTTTGTTGCTTCCTACATGTTGCCAAGGAGAATAGCTTCTTTTAAATGCGTTTGTATGGTGATTTGGTTATTTATTAATGCCACCTGTTGAATACATGCTGATATTTGGTGGATAGGAATATCTTATTTCACCTTGATGATACTTAAAAACTAAATACTCGTATGTAGTACTAAACCTGGACTGATGTGATGCTCAATTGAACTGATAGAGAACGCCATTCTTCATAATGCAAGTGTGTTTTGGATGGAGTTTGAGTTTGTCCGCGGAGAACAAGTTCAGATTGAAGGTAAAACGATGCGCGATCGGAGTTAATTCCGTGCTGTTTTTGGAAATTTTGCGGTAGTATTTAGTACGTTGAATAATTTTTTGAAGTGATGTTATTGGACGGTAGAGCAATAGGTGGGGAAGGAGCAAAGCCTTCCCCACCTTTATTACGCTGTGAGTAACAAAATCCAGAGATTTTGTTTTAAAAATTGTACCTTAAGTGTTATTTTTAGCAAGGTGAAATTGTGAATTTAGTATGCACTGTGAGAATGATTTCATCTTTGAGATCTTCTTTGGTGCTTTAGTTTTTGTCTATGATAAAAGAACTGTACATTACTCTTTGGGTATATATCCAATGTCACTATGAAGAAATTTTTTCTATAACATTGGGTTTCTCGGTGATTCATCTCCTTTTTTGTGCATATTTCTTATTTCTTTTGATTCGCAAAAGTTGACATGCATCATCCAACACTTAACCAACACTTTGTCACACAACATGCAATAAAATAAATAGAGGGTTCTTTTTCGAAAAAAATAAACTCTCCAAAACTCTTCTCTTCTTAATGCCCAGCTCTTCCTCGTAATCCTCCATTGTCTACTGTCTGAACTTCATTCAGGATCAAGAGAGCAACTCTTAGACAAAAAGAAGACATGGAAGAGATGGGACAATGGGCGGGAGTGTCAACTAAACCGTTAGAATGCATCCAACGGGGGTCGGTAATTTGAACACCCCTTGTTTGAACAAAGTCTTTCTTTTACAACTGCACTTTCATCCATGATGTCTCACACAAGGGAAGTGAGACTTCCCTGTGTCACAAACAAATGTGAGGTAAGGAGGAATTCGAATGTGAGTTGGACATGCCCGGATACATTGTCCTGACCACTTGAACTTTTAATTAAAAAATCATTTATTCAATTTTCCTCCATTTATTTTGAACTGTTTTAATGTCAATAGTATTATATATAGTTTGTACTAAGATTTCAGTCATCTTTTTAATCCACTTAATATATTTTAAAAAAACATGTATATTGTTATAAATATGTTTCACACTTACATTTGATCTGGTATTAAAATAATTATATAATTTAAATAACAGTTCGTCTCTTGAAAAATGGTATTTCCATAAGTTATAGAAAAATCAAGGTTTAAACTGCAAATTTGAAGAAATTAAGATTAATTTTTGGGTTACATTAATCTGGTCATAGACTTATAACTATTGCACATTGCAAATAAAATTTTGACAAAGTCTTGTGTGAGACCGTCTCGCAGCGACAAAGATTAATGTGCAATAATATGAAGTTTAATTAGAGATGAGGTTTGAAATATAATTTATGAAAGTTTGGGAGAGGGAGGAGGGATCTGGGTGCAAATACCACCCTTTGGGGGGTGCTGGGCATAAATAATTGGGGAATTAATACTTTTGGGTCATAAGAATTTGCGGGTCAAGAATCCGGGTTAGAGAAATCTGCGGATCAATTTTTTTCTCATTTCCACGCAAATGCACAGACTTTTACTACCTGACTTGATGTGTCATTTTCAGCACTTGATGTTTCGACCAAACTTTGTGGTGTTTTTACATAAACCTTTTTTTTCACTAAAATCACGTTTTTAAAGTTAAATTTTGATCTTTTATTGTAAATATTATGTTTGCAAGTAATTATTTTCCATTTTATACATGACATTATTTAGTGATATTTTTTTATCTTAAATTTTAATTTAGAATTTATATGTACTTTCATTTTGATTGATGTGTTAGTTTTCTAGTACATCCTTTTAAAAATTGATGTTACTTTTTTTTTGAAACATTATAATTTAATTTTGTGTATCCGTTGATGTTTCAACAATGTGAATTAGTTTTTTTTAAAATATTTTAATACTAATTATTTTTATGTTTTTCGATATCAATGTCACATTTTAATGTGACACTTGGAGCTTTAAATTTTATTTGTATTTCAATTTTTTAATATTTTTTCAGTGTATTTGTTTGATGTTTATCTATTCTAATTTGAGGTGTATTTTTGTATTTTTAATTTAATGTATATTTTAGTGTTATTCGATGTTTCAACTATTTTATTTTGGTGTGATTTATTAATGCTATCATTTGATGTTTAATTATTATATTTTTATGCGAATTTTTATTGTTTTTATTTATGACATAAATATTTTAAATTTTATATATTTTTGTCTATTTACTTGATGTTTAACTATCTCTATTTGATGTGTATATTTAAAATTTATTTTTGATGTGTAATTATAATTTAGTATATTTATAGTGTTTATATTGATGTTTAACAATTTTAGTTTGATATCTATTTTAGTATAATTATTAAATTTTATAGTGAGTTTCTATTTGATGTTATTTGTTTTTAATATGATGTGTTATTGGTTAGAGGTGAATTATAGTATTAATAGTTAAGGTCAAACACATATCATGCCAACTGATAAAGTGTAAATATGCATGGGCATAAATGCTTGTATAGCCGACCAACTGGTCCATAGTTTTGCCCTTTGGGTAAAGCCTTTTGGGTTGGTCCAAGGTGAGAGTACTTACTCTACAAGCAAACAAAACAGTTGCCCTGCTTGCCTTCCTTATATAAAGGCTAATTACACTGAACTATTCATTCCTAATTACACTCTGAACTATTCATTCCTAATTACACACTGAACTATTCATTCCTAATTACACTCTTGTAATCTATTTGCTTACTTGGTCGTCAGAGCCCTTTCCCCCTTGGAAACCTCTGGGGGCTTTGTCTTTGCAGATTTCGATTACTCACGGCGGAGCTGCGACGATGGCAAAATGGGGTGCATCAAGTTGGCACACCAGGTGGGAGCGTCAGTCAGGTATGCATTCGAGATTGTTGTTTATGTCCACGTCTACGACAAGCACTTTTCGTAGGAGTGAACGACTAAAAGGCAAAGCTTAAGGCACCGGCGATGAAGTACAATCCCCGTACTGGAAAAATAGAGGCCGTAAGTCCAGTATGCAATCGGATCTCACTCCCTCCAGTGCCGGTAACAAGCCTCCGAAAATAGTCAAGGATCAAATCCTAGAGGTGAGGGGTCCAGAAGATTCTCGCGCAAAAGCTGACGCACCCCCCAAGAACCATGAAGATCAGCGTCAAGCCTTGGGTAGGAGGTGCTGAAGCCCCTACGTTGCAAAGCCAGGCACGTCGACCAAGGGAGAATGAGATGCAGTTCACGGAGGCTACGACAGATTTGCAAACAGAAGTTACGCAAGAAGCTGCTCAAGCAGCGAGGGGTACGAGCAAAATGGGCCCCCTATTGCACCAGGATCTAGCATTGTGGGCTCAGGTCCTCAGATCCGCTAGATACCAAGTAGAGCCCTCAATTCTCTACCAAAAGGATGGTCCAACAAGAGATGGGACCCCTGCATTCGATGCCCCTGATGGTGCAACCGAGATTCCAGTTGCCCACCCTTCTCGGAGTGTCATATCAAGCAAACATTGGAGCCCTCACAAGGTCCCAACCAACTCTCCCGAACATGTCCTAAACAATGGTATACACCACGCCCACGTTGATGCCTCCAGTTTGACCCACGACATCCCTTATTTGATGGTTGGGCCAATGGGATTCTTCCCGGGCTTTGAAAGCTATATGTATTTAGGACCTCGACCAAAGGTCCCCCTTACAATCATTACCGGCCATAGTTGTATTACAACCCAGTAGTAGGGGGGTCACTCTCGGGATACATGGCTTCGAAGTTGACTCCCAGTTTTGATACCTCATTTTGGCCAGGTACGTATGGAGATCTGAGGATGGGAAGGGGATCGAGCGATGCCTTGACAAGGGAACTAGATAGGTTGATTGGACCTTCAGGACAAGTTGCAACCTCCCCCTTTATCCCTGCAATATCGGCCACTCGATGGGCCAGCGATATAAAACCACTCGAGGGGCTCCCCACGTATAGTGGAGATTCGGACCCTTAGGAGTTCAAAGAAACGTTCCTCAGTTTGATGAATTCGATGGATTTCAACAAACAACTAACATGCAAGCTGATCGGAAGCTACCTTCGAGGGAAAATGCAGGAATAGTTTAACAAGCTAGGCAGGGGGTTGCTACATTCACAGAGAGACTTTGGAAGGGCCCTTTTGGGACAGTTCTTCCAAAAGAAAAGGTTTAGGAAAACCTTGATCGAGCTCTACCAGAGTAAGCACAGGCTAGGCGAGTCGACGGAGGCTTTCTACCACCAATATTTATATAAGAGCCTTAGCATGATTAATTTAACTAAGGATGGGGTGATCCTCAGATATATGAATGGGATGACCAGCCTCGAACGGTACAAAAAGTTGGTCTAAAAAAAACCGGAAACCCTGCAGCGGTTACAGGAAATCGTGGAACAATATTCAAAAATAGAAGAAGCCACGAAGAGGAAATGAGAGGGGGATAGATAGGCTAAAGGGGGGCCCAAGAAATCCGAGTCAGGGTAAAAAAGGCCCGACCGTCCGAAGAAAGGGTTCGAGTGCTACATTTCCTGGACCGAATCCCTAATGGAGATATACTATATCCACAAAGGGGTGTTTTAGAACCCCCCTCTCGGAAGGAATTACCATGGAAAAAAAAGAGACTCGCCCAAGTTTTGTAAACATCACAAGGAACGGGGACACGACACAAATGATGCACCCATCTAAGGCAAGAAGTTGAAAGATATGCGAGAGAGAGTTTACTCCCTGACTACGTCGAGGGTCCGAGAGGAGAATCCTCCTTGAAGGGATGGTCCAAACTTCGTTGGAAATGCAAAAAGAAAGCCAATCTAGGGGGTAGAGAACAGCAGGAGAAAAGCAGACCACGTCGGAAACCAAGCAGGGGTCCGACCCGAGGCTAAGGCTTAGCCGAACAGAAATTGAAGGGATGGGGAAAACTGAGTGATCAACTTCATTAATGGAGTTGTAAGTGACCATGCTTTGAACATGATTATCAAAGCCCAGTCCCGATACGTGTCTCTCGGTGAACCCTTTCTAAAGCATTTCCAACCCAAAGAAGCAATTACCTTCTCGAAGGATGACACGGTGCCAAGCTGAACCCCCCACACAGACCCAATGGTGATCCATGAAACCATCGGAGATTGTTTTGTCAAATGGGTGTTCATAGACGATGGCAGCAGGGTGGAAGTAATGTTCGCAAACTGTTTCGATTAATAAGAGCTCAGACTCAAAAGTTTAAGGAGAACAACCTCACCCTTGTCCGGCTTTACTGAGAAAATGATGCTACCCCTAGGGGTTGTGACCCTCCCGATCAGAGTGGCAGATGGAGTCAAGGAAGTCATAATCAATTGTAGCTTCGCAGTGATTGATGTTGTGTCCCCATACAATGTTATACTTGGGAGGCCTTGGATGTGCCAGGCACGTGTGGTATGGTCCCCCTATCATTTGACCATGATGTTCCCCACAAAAAAAGGGATATCAGTCATCAGGGGGAAAGACCATCTAATTTACTGTTTAAACATTGGTCTTTCCATGACTTATGGAAAGACCGTCTTTCAAGAGACGGACTCTTATATTTTTTTCAAGATAATAATTTGATTTAAAATAAGAAAATGTATAAATCAATTTATATGTATAGAATGTTTGTTATTTTTTTTAATTTTAGATCAAAGTGCATAAATAACCCTTTATAATTGATAAAAGTGTAGATATAACCCTGCAATAATTGAAAGTGCAAGTATAATCCTTGATATTTAGGTTATGTGCAAATATAACCTTTTTTGGCAATATGATGCCGGAATTTGATGAAGAGACAAATTTACCCTAGTCGGTATATATATATATTTTTAAATGAATAATCAAAATTCCAAAAAATTGAAAATTCCAGATTTAACCTTTGTATCACTCCTTCAAAATTGATGAAGACCAGCGATTAACTCTTCATGTCTCTCCACTCAGCATCAATCTACGACCACGAGGAGCCGAGTGGAGACAAAAATGTCGATGTCGGCGGTCCAAAATTGATGTCGGGGAGACGAAGACGTTAATGATGTCGATGTTGGTGGTCTAAAATCAATGTCGGGGCAATAGGGCCTTCAGATTGTGCCCCTGGTGTCGGAAAAGACAATAATTGATGCAATCTGATTTCCGAATCGCGTGGTAACAGAGATGGGTTTAGGTGGTAGAGTCGCCGACGGGGGGGGGGGGGGCTCGATTTGGCAATGCGAGTGGGCTCAATTTAGTAGTAAACCGGAGATGGTGGCGATGGTGGAAGTCGAGGTGACTGGTAATAAACTGGAGATGGTGGCGGACCTGGCGGTGGTGGGGATGAATATACATGTGGCGGTGGCGGAGATGAATATACATGTGGCAGAGTATAAGTAGGTGGTGGCGCTAGCTGAGTCGGTGATGGTAGTGGTGGTGGTGGATATGAGCTCATTAACGGTGAACCAAAAGTTGGCAGCGACGGGGGATGAGCTGAATGTGAGTCAGTCGGGTGGTGGTGGGTGGCCTGGCGAGTGGTGGTGGTGGCAGTTGTTGGGGAGAGGGCATAATTGTTCTTCTAGTTTTAGGCTTGGGTCATAAGGGTATTTTTGTCTTTGTAAGTGGGTCAATGGCTGAAATTTGTTAGTCAGCGTCGGAATCATGGTCACATGATTATATTTGTACTTTCATTCAATAGTCAAGGTTATATTTGCATAAAAATAATAATTGAGGGTTATATTAACTAGATAAGTATAATTATTACATCTACTGTAGTATGTGTTTAGAATGTGTGTTAACCGTTTTAAGGATTTAGTTCAATTTTCTTTTTTTCTACAAAATTTACAACTATTAAAAATATATTACTTCATGTGTCTAGATTTTGTTAATCTTTTTAAATACTTAGTTTGTACTTTTTTATTTATGACTAATAAAGATATATTAGTCCACGTATTTAGCATATTTGTTGATCGTTTTAATATTTAGTTTAAACTTTCATTTTCTAAAAGTCTGAAAGCTAGTATCGGTGTACTAATTAGTTCACGTGTCTTGATAATTTGTTAATCGTTTGAATGACTTAGTTCAAACTTTCATTTTTCTACAAAATTTATAAGTATAAAAGATATTTTAGTTCGTGTGTTTAGAATGTTTGTTAATATTTTTAAATATTTACCTTTTATTTACTACAAGACCTATAACTAGCATCGGTATACTAATTAGTTCACGTGTCTATATAGTTTGTTAATCATTTTAAGTACTTAGTTCAAACTTTCATTTTTTGGAAAAATGTATAACTATTAGAAATATATTAGTTCGTGTGTTTAGAATGTTTGTCAATATTTTTAAATATTTACCATAAACTTTTATTTTTCATAAGACTTATACCTAGGATCAGTATACTAATTGGTACATGTATCTAAAGAGTATGTTAATCGTTTTAAGGACTTAGTTCAAACTTTCCCCTTTATGCAAAACCTACAACCAATAAAAAAATACATTAGTTTGTGTGTTTAAAATGTTTGCTAAAAGTTTTAAATACTTTGTTTTGACTTTTTTTTTTCTCTAAGAGACTTATAACCAACGTTAGTATACTAATTAGTTTGTGTGTCTAGATAGTTTGTTAATCATTTTATGGATTTAGTTCTAACTTTCGCTTTTGTGCAAAATTTACAACTATGAAAGACATATTAGTTCGTTTGTTTATGTTTGTTAATAGTTTTAAAGATTCAGTGCCAACTTTCAATTTCCGCAAGACTTGTAGCAATTAAGAATCGGTAACTGTTTGCTAATCATTTTGAGGACTTAGTTTAAATTTTCATTTAAAAAAAAAACTTACAACAATTAAAGATATATTAATTCACGTGTCCAATGTGTTTGTTAATCGTTTTATGTACTTAGTTTAGACTTTCAAATTTTCACATGCTCAATGCTTGTTAATTTTATGGTGAGGGACACCATCCCTAATTCATACATTTCCTATTCTTGCAAGAAATTAAAATTTAAATAAAATCATTAAACAAACTAGCAAATATTTTATACACATGAACTATCAATATAAAGCTAATTTATACATTTTCTAACAGCAAGTCTATTATTAGTTTGAATGAAATAAAAGTTTGAACAATGTCAGTTAAGAATTTGAAAACATTCTAGATATATCTAAAGTATAAATGTATACTACATAAGTCAAATAAAAAATTTTACAAGTAAAAAATAACTAGATCAAATAAATAAATAAATAAATTTTATAATTATTTACTATAATAATTAAAATTACCCCCTTCAAACATTTAACTAACACATACAAAATTTGAACTAATAAATTAATAATAATTAGATCAAATTAAAATAATTTTATTTTATTTATAGACAAATATAAAATTTTAAAGGTTTGATAGTAATTATAGTGTATTCAATTAAAAACGTTGATTTGTTAAATATATTATGGCAAAGTCTTGGGAAAGACGGTCTTTTCATAGGCTTATGGAAAGACGGAGTTTAATTCGAATAACAAAAGGTAAAAGGTCTTAGTTGCAACATTAAAAATTTAGTATGCTTATAACCCGGTTCATGCAACCCGAAAACTTTATCTTAATTTCTTCTAATTTGCACTTTAAACTTTGATCTTTCCATGACTTATGGAAAGATCGTCTTTCAAGAGACGCACTCATATATTATTAATGTACATAAAAAAAATTAAAAAATATTCTACTGAATATGGGTACTATACATCTTTGTTTGCAGGAAGCAACAGAAGTGAGTTCATGGCTTAGTGGTTACATGATAAAATAGGTTGAATCAGCACAGATCGCGATTTCATATATCCAATCTTTAATTTTTAATGTCGGCCAGATTTTAAAAAAAAAAATGTTGCCCAGCACTTTAATATTTGATCCAAATTTTGCTCTTTTGACCCGGATCCGACCCGCAAAATTTTAATACTCCGTACCAGGCAAATCTACAAAGAGAGAGAAAATTATGCAGATTTTTTGTCTAGGCCCCCTAAATACACTTTCTCTCCACATGCCACTTAACCAAAAAAACAAGAAAAAGTCCAGAATTAGGAGGGATAAATTTTCCTTCCTTTTCAATAATGGTGGTCCTTCCCGCTTTAAAATGTTGCTGGGAATGTGCCAAAATTATACTGCACAGTACTGTTCATGTACTTTTACATACAAACAAAATTTACAAACGAAATTCTAAATCCCTACACCATAAATACATACATCCAAGGCACAAATAACACATGTTTGAAGACATCAAAAAAATTCTGAAAGTTCTTATGCTCTAACACTGTTTCGAATCTGAAAGTTCACAGCAAAAACCCCAACACCAAAAAAAATTAGTTTTGTTGGGGAGCAGGTATGGTTTTTACACTACATCGAGTTGTCCCGAGTCACCCGAGGGTGCTGGTTGCTCTCAGTTTTGTGCATCTTCCCGTTTCTCATCGGTTTTTTTAGGGTCGATGAGGAAGAATCTTACAAACGATGAGAGGCAGCATTTGGCCGAGTATATTTTGGAGAACCACAATGATGGGAAGCTTCTGCATTCAAAAAGATTGGAGGCAGCAGCCATGTTCGACTGTTCGATATGCACGGTGAGCACAATCTGGGATCTTACTCGAGCTCAAATGTCACAAGGAAGGCCATTTGATTTTGCGTCATCGGATGAGGCACCCTCCGCTGAATAAGAGAGATATCAACCTCGATGATTTGAGGGCATATCCTGCTATTAAGAAACGCACAATAAGGGGGAACAACAAAAGCACTTAACACTAGGAAGAGTAGTGTGCAACGGGCAATGGCAGCTAAGGTGATAAAAATCCATACAAACAGCATCAAACCAGCTCTCACAGAATATAACAAGGTATCACGTATGTGGTTTGTTTTAGAACAACTAGATCCAGATTTGATATTCATATCAATGGACCATGTGACACACATAGATGAGAAATGATTCCATTTAAGCAAAATATAGTAAGGTATCTGCTGGCCCCGGATGAACCAGAGTCATATCGCATATGTAAACACAAGTCGCATATCCCTAAGTTAATGTTTATATGTGCGGTCAGTAGGCCTGAATTTGGGGGGGAGATGGTGAATTACTATTTGATGGCAAACTAGGAATATTTCCTTTCATTCATGATCAGGTGGCAATTAATAGAAAGAAAAGGGCAGCAGGGACAGTGGAAAAAGTTCCAGTTCCGAAGATCGCAAGAGACGTCACAAGAGATAGGATAATCAAGGAAGTCATCCCAGCAATCAAAGAAAGATGGCCAACACACATTCTAGGCAAGTTCATACAAACTCAACAAGATAATGCAAGGCCACATATATTCAACCATGATCCAGAGTTCAGGGATGTTGCTGAAACTGAAGGTTTTACCATAAACCTAGTCAGCCAACCAGCAAACTCACCAGACTGCAACATCCTAGACTTGTGATTTTTCAACTCCATTCAAAACTTACAACAAGAAGATGCATTAGGTAACGTGGAGAAGTTAGTGGCGGCAGTGCAATCAACATATGACAGGGAGGATGCAACTACTTTGAACAAGGTGTTCGTCACACATCAGCAATCGATGATTGAAATACTGAAAGCACATGGGTTAAACAGGTAAAAGATGCCTCACATGAACAAGGACAGGCTCATAAGGGAAGGGATTCTACCAAGATTACTACAAGTTCCCAAGGATGTGGTAAGGGGCAGCTTAGAATATCTTATTGCCAAAGGGTCAGTAGATGAAACAGTCCTACCCCTAATGCATGCATTAGGTTATAAACTGCAAATGCTTGATGGTTGGTAAAATGGCATATTTTTCAAGCCAAGAACATCCCACTTTTGGTGTGAATGAGATGTTCCTAGACCAACCGCGGTTAAATGTTCATTTTGGCAATGACATTAACAATTTTTTTAAATCGTGTATGTTTTACGTATTTTGTTAATCTAACTCATTTGTGTGGGAAGATGAAATCATTAAGTACAATGATGAAGATTCAGCAAACACATCACAACAACCATAAACAATAGTACAAACCCATTTTCTTAAAATTGTACTATTCTAATTAGACTCTATATTTCTTAAAATTTTGCCTAAAAAAAAAAAAAGTAAGAGTGCAATTTCAGTCGAAACTTATTAACTTCCAATATGGTATGATAAAAGAAAAATAAAATTCCAATCAG
Organism: Rubia yunnanensis; assembly: GCA_037428765.1. NCBI lineage: Eukaryota > Viridiplantae > Streptophyta > Magnoliopsida > Gentianales > Rubiaceae > Rubia > Rubia yunnanensis. The sequence continues at coordinate 849,051 of CM075062.1, forward strand.
GTCCTCGTGGGTGGACGATCCTTCTTCTTCTATAAATATAGACTCTCAAATATAACTTTCTCCAGAATATCTCAAATATCACTATTCCAAAGAGAAAATGTATTCTCTCTCAAAGCGGATGATTTCATCCAGGCTCTTCCACCGCCTACCACCGTGCAGCCGCTTCTTCGGCACCGGTGCTCCTCCGCCAGAACCAGAAGTTACTCCCTGGTGGCGCATCGCTATCCCGGTTGCCTCCGCGGTTGTTGTAGTTTTTATGGCCTATGACCTCAGAGCAACGGCCAAAGTGATAGCCAGAGATCGCGAAGCGAGAGAACTGACGGATGAAGCTAGGTTAAATTGGCTCCGTGAGATGAATGCACTCATGGTCGAACACAACCGTATCTCGAGGGAAACTCTTAACATAGAGAAGGAGATCTACGCGGGCAAGACTGGAGGAAAGGCAGCGGGCGAGGCGTAATTTTAATATTTCTTAGTCATTAGGGCTAGGTGTTTGAGTTTTTGAATGCTGTATGTTGATTAGGTTTTCCCACTATTAACTATTTAATGTTGATGAGCCGGAATTTGGTGTTTATGGTTTTCAATTTGGGTACGACCCATTTTGATATGATTTAGTTTGTAAGTGATTAGTGATTTCAGCCCTGGATTGTGATTAGCAGGGGGTGAGTTTACTCGGATTCCCCTTCTAGGCTTATTGAATGATGCAAAACCGAGTTTCTCATGCTATTGTTTATGTTCTCGGAGGGTTGGGATTGTCATGTTGGTTCAGTGGCTGTGTAATTGAAAATTTGATTGCCATTGTTTGTTGATGTAGATGAAGACATTATTGGCAGCAAAGGTTCAGCTACTGCTCCTATGGTAAGACGACGAATGTACTGATCTAAATGTCTTCATTGTAGTCTCTCCTTGTTCTTACCCTCATTGTGATATTTTGTCCAAAGAAAGAAAAGCATAAAAATGATTTCCTCTGCTTCTTGTTCTTACTATCATTGTGGTGTCCATGACGATGAGTCTTATATTTTACCCCTGAACAAGAGATTTGTTCTGAAGATGCTATTTGTAGCTCTGATTTCAAGACATATGATCTCTGAAGAGTTTAATTTGACTGTGTTGTCCTTCACACCGTATTCTTCAGCTCTGATGTAAGTTCTGTGGAGACTGGAAAAATTTATCTGGAGAACTCGTACCACTTTTTGTTGCTTCCTACATGTTGCCAAGGAGAATAGGTTCTAAATGCGTTTGTAGATGCTCTTGTATGGTGATTTGGTTATTTATTAATGCCACCTGTTGAATACATGCTGATATTTGGTGGATAGGATCATCTGATTTCACCTTGATGATGCTTAAAACTAAATATGTAGTACTAAACCTGGACTGATGTGATGCTCAATTGAACTGAGAGGTTTTCAGAATGGATTAACATGAATTTAGCTGCTTATGGTAGCACAAATATTTTCTCTCCCCATTATTTTGAGTTTGTATTTGAATCATGCAACCTGCCACCCTCCCTTTAATCTCACTATTACTCAATCTAGAATCACTCATGTCCTATTCAGCCCAAAGGTTTTTAGGTGTTCTGTATCACTTCTAAGAAGAAAAGGAAGCTTTAGTTTTTACACCCGTCTCTTTGCATTTGATGTATTCAAATGTTCATACCTGTTTGAATTTTTCATCTTATGCAGTCACAATCCTGTTGCTCTTCGAACTCTGCCCTTAAAATCCTTTTGCCCTTTAGAGATGCTGTCTGACACTCACGGCTGCATGCCTACTGTTTCTGATAATCGTTTCCTATGGCTCTCAGTGATGGTTCTGCCTTTTGCTGAACCTAAATCAACCTTCAATTCTTTGATTAGTTGGGAAAATGCTCAAAATCACTGCTAAACTTCTGGTAATCATTTTGTATTTTTACTGTCTCACCTATGCTGATGGCTCTGCCTTTTGCTACTACATTCCTCATATCACTACAACTTCCTCATATCCTCCAATTTTGACTCGATAACAGTGCTATATAATGTCAAAGTTGTGATTATTCCCTCCAAAAGTTAATCTTTGGCTCCAAAATTTTTAGTTTTGGAGCTAATTTTATACTTTTTCATTCACTATTCAGAAATCCCTAACCCGTCTTCTTTCTGATCTTCATCAACGAGCAAAAGTAGGGTTGTAATGGTGGGGAGAAACCTCACTGGTAAACAAAGGCAGTAGATTGCCCATTTTCTCCTTCAACACATAAAAAATGGGCAACTTGAGATCAGCAGTATAGTGGTGATGCTTAGTTAGGACCATCAGCACAATCTGGGTGTGGGTTAGGATGCAAATTCAAAATGGAGAGGCTGTGTCCGCCCGTTCAAGAAGACACAGGCGTTGTGGAAGAAGCAAGAAGCCAAACGACCTGGATGTTTTAATGACATTGCCACTAAAGTTCAGGTGTACATGCCGAAGCGCAGCAGCTAAGCTCCATGTTAGGAAAAGTAGCATACATAGAGCAATAGCAAGCAAGGAGATAAGAAGTCACACAAATGCAGTTCTTCCATGCCTAACAACAGCCCAGAAATAATCAAGGTTGGAATGATTTTCAAGCAAACTGGATTGCAACATGCAGTTCAAGACCATGCACAACATTATACACATCGACGAAAAGTGGTCCTACATCACGGAGGCTACAACGAGGTGTATTCTTGGTCCCAATGGACCAGAACCACATAGAATCAACTAGAGCAAGCATTACATACCAAAAATCATGTTTCTGTGCTGTGTGTAGACCTATATTTGATATAAAGGGTAATGTAATGTTTGATGAGAAAATATGTGTGTTTCCTTATGTTTAGCATGTAGCAGCTAAGTACACAACCATTTGTTTGGTCCCCAAATATAGTTTTCAGGGAAAGTCAACGGTAAAACTTGTCAAAATATGTAAATTGACCATTATACCCCTTAGTTCAAAAAAATACTAAGAAATGGTCTTTGTCTTCTTCGCGTCTTTATCGCTCGTCATCACCGTCGCCGCCTTTCGAACCATCCAATCCCCCCGCTGACATTGCTTTGAGACGCCGGATGGAGGTCTCCATAGCCGAAGTTGCAGAAGAGTTTCCGACGTCGTGGTATCATTAGCGAGGAAGTGGAAGTCGACGAGCTTCCGTCACCGTGGTTGCATAGTCGCAAAATTGAAGGCGGCGGGGACGGAATGCGATGGTGGAAATTGAAGGGTCACCTGTGGAAATTGAAGGCAGCGGTGGAAATGGAAGGCGACAGCGGCGGTGGCGGTGAAAAACTAAAGAAAAAGACAATTTTAAAATTAACAATTTTTAATTGAAAATATTTTTTAATTAGTAAAAATTACCGTTTAATTGAAAAACCATTTAGTCTTATCTAAAAACCCCCTTTGAATTTATGGGTACTGTCTAAGGGTTTATTTGCAAATGGAGACTAAAATATATTATAAGATACTTTGTAAGGGACTAAAAAAATAATTTAATCTTTAAAAAAAACATATCAATATGTGAAAATGTTCAACATTGGGACCTCAACATCCACGAGTTGAACATTTATAAATCTAAATACAATTCCATGTAAATATAAAAACGTTCAGCATTTGGACCTTTGAACGTGAAGTTGAAATTCTAAATATTGGGACAACACTTTCATATGTTGAGATTTTATCACATGAAAGTTGAGATTCTAAATATTAAATATGTTCAAATCCTGACCGTCCGTTCCAATCCTGAGCCTGATGTACCGTTAATATAAATGGTGAAATCAATTACTTATAGGAGTACAGCTACAGGAATGCAACTACAGGGAAAATAAACTCAAAAATAAATGGTGAAATCAATTACTTATAGGAGTACAGCTACCTGACATGCAACTGCAGGGAAAATCACCTCAAAATAAATGGTGAAATCAATTACTTGTAGGAGTACAGCTACCAGGCATGCAACTACAGAGAAAATTACCTCAAAATATACTACTTCCGTTCCATTAAAAGTGGCAACATGTGTTTAGGTGTTTGAATTTAGGTGGAGAAAATGAGTGGATAAAATTGAATGTATAAAGTAAAAAGTACTCTCTCTGTCCCAGCCAAATCTGCACACTTACTATTTGGAGGTCAAAGTTGTTAAAATTTGACCACATATTTAAGTAGATATATGAAAAATAATATTATCGTATGATATATTGTTAGATTCGTCATAACATGTAGTTTCTAAATATCAATTTTATATGTGTTGTTATTGTCCGTAGTTACATATATTTACAGTCAAACATGTTTTTTGGAGACCGTGAAAAAGATTCTGTGCAAATTCCCCTGGGACGGAGGGAGTAAAATGTGTGGATGAAATTTAAAAAAATCTTGCCAAAAATAGAAAGTGTGCCAATATAAAAGAAACAACCCAGAAAAAAAATGTGTCAATATAAAAGAAATAAAAAAAGTATGCCAATATTAAAAAAACAGAGTGAGTACTAATGTTCGTTTTGTGGTGGTTGTAGATAACATGAAGATACTCCCTCCCTTTTATCCAAAACTGAACATTTCATTTTATGTTATTATTTAGTGTTCAACATTGACTATATATTTAAATAGATACATATGCGATAATATTATTATATGTTATATAATTGGATTCGTCATAAAAAAATAGTTTATCAAGAATAACTTTTTGTTTAGTGTAATTATACGTAGTTAAATATATTAATGGTTAAATACATTTTTTGATGAGCGTAAAAAAAATTCTATACAATTTAAGATCAAACAGAGGGTGTAGTAATATTTTTGGATCCTTTATGTGGATCGCTATATCACGCCCTGCATTTTACTTGATTACGCCCAGTATTTATACTATTTAATGTACAATATGTATTTTAATTTAATTTAAATTATTAAAATATGTTTAAATAAATAGTATAAATTAATAGCACCGCCGCCGCTCGTTTCTTCTTTCCTTCAGTGATCTCCTTCGGTCGTTCTCTTCTCCTCCTCCTCATTCTCCTCCGCTCTCCGATCTCCTTCTCCTCTCCCAGCTTTCCTCTCCCCTCTTCTACGGTCTCCTTCTCCGCCGTCTTCTCCGGCGAAACTTCGTCTTCTCCAGTCTCCTTCTCCGTCGTCCGTTCTCTTTTCCTGGCCTGGCCCGGTTATCCTCTCCCGATTATCCTTTCCCCGCTCTCCTTCTCCTCTCCCCGTTCTCCTTTCCCACTCTCCTTCTCCGATCCGGCTTATCCTTTCCCCAGTTCTCCTTACCCGGTTCTCCTTCGCCCAGTTCTCTTTTGCTCGGTTCTCCCTCGCCCGGATCTCCAACCGCGGTCTTTGCTCGGATCTTCCTGCCCTCGTTCTCGCCGGAGAAGACAGCGGAGAAGACTGGGGATGGATGTTAAGGGACGATGGAGAAGGAGAAGACGGACGGGACTGATAGTTGGGGACGGCGGTGGGAGAAGACGGAGATGAAGGCTGGCAGCGGAGAAGACTAACGACGGAGAAGAAGGCTGGCGGTGGAGATGACGGGCGGCGGAGAAGGCTGGGGACGGATAGCGGCAAATAAGGCAGTGTACAGTGGCGCCGGTGATCAAGTGTTTCGTTTTTGTTTTTTTATTTTTTGTTTTCATATTTGTTTGAATAGTTAAATTTTGTATATACACGTATGTACGTATTAGGACGTAACCTAGTAAAATAAAGGACTTGATATATCAATACCATTCTTTATTGGTCTATCTGGAGTGGAACTTTGTCACCCACCACCAATCTCCTAAGTGTAGATTATCCTGACTGTCCGTTTCAATCTTGGATCGGAATTTTTTAAATATTACAATTAAGACTTTTTATTATTTATTATTATAATTAAACCTCATATTTCTATAAACTCATGGAAAGATTGTCTTTCCTAAGACTGGCCATATAGTGTAATTAATTAATCATATTTCATGTTATAAAAAATTGCGACAAACTTAATACTTGCCTGAAATTAATTTGCAACATAATTAAAATTTAGGAAGCTAATAAAATTGAGGAGGAATCTTTTATTTAGAGGATCATTTAGAGTAAAATCATTGGAGTCAATCTACTCTAGTAACGGTAAAAATCTCCTGTAGCAATTGGAAAATGAAATAAACTATTGGAGATGCTCCAAGACTAGGCTCTTTTCTGTAGTACTATATCAAAGTTTTGGGAAAGTTCGTCTCTCCGTAGGCTTATAGAAAGATAAAGTTTAATTAGAATAAAAAGGGTAAAAGGTCTTAGTTGCAATATTAAAAATTTGGGAAAGTCTCAGGAAATGCGGTCTTTCCATAAGTTTATGGACAGTCCCCAGGGGCATTTACCTTAAATGTTTTAATTTTTTTAATAAAATTTAAATATTGTATTTTATAAATTAAAATAAGTAATAATATGTATTTAAAGGTGAAAATATAAAAATATATAATAAAAAAATATTTTTTAAATTTTAAATTTTGTATGTAATTTAACAAATGTATATAAGGTAAAAAAACAAGTGGCGTGTCCATAAGCTTATGGACAGGTCGCCAGTCAGGAGACATACCCTAAAAATTTACTATACAACGTGTAGTAGTTATAAAGTTTATAGCCCAGTTATGCAACCCAAAATTTTATCTTCATTTTTTAAAATTTACACGTGTAAGCTTCACCTTTTTCTACCTTGTGGAAAGAACGTTTATCCAGTACTATTACTCAAAATAAATTGGAGAAGAATAGGGGTTCATATAAATGCTAATATAACTGGAGAATATTTAGACAAGAGTTTAATACTATTACTTCGGACAAAGATAAGGTGGTCTTCATCCATGCATGTTCAAACTATTCTCCCAATCTCACATTATTATCTTAATGACGGAACAGTTTTCACAAACTCCAGGCATCAATGTGAATATGACCTTCTGGGATCTCCTTCTCCAACAAACCCAAAACAATGATGCCTCTTTATGTCAGAGGTAATAAATACGTAATCAGTTATGAGCAACAAGTCTTGTTCACTACTACAGCTGTTTTCTGCACTATTCTTTTACTCCACCAATACCATTGTTATTTCCGGACATTATTCATTTACTCCACCATTACCATTGATTACCATCGGAGTAACAAAAGAAAAGAAATGGCCTTTTCCAAAGAGTTTCTCAATTTCACATTAGATTTTGGAGTATTTATTTTTTCAAAGTCAAACTTCATAAACTCTGATCATAAATACTATAAAATAATAGAACGGTGAAAGTATTACTGAAGCGAAAATGTATTCCGCTTCCCCGTAGGCTGAGAGAAGGGGACGTTTAAATTGGCATTAAAATAAACGAGTAAAGTGCACATGTAACCCTATATAATTGACGAAAGTGCAGGCATAACCCTGCGATAATTGAAAGTGCAAATATAATCCTATCTATTCAGGTTATGTGCAAATATAACATTTTCCGGTGATTTGTGGTCATATTTAATTTACAAAGACTATTTTACCCTTCAAAAATTAAAAGAAAAAAATTAACTACTCCAATCTTCAACTATTTTTGACATTTTTGCCGTCTCTTCCTCCAATCTTCTTCTTCCGCCGTCTCCGTCTTCTTCTTCCTCATCCAATCTCCAATCTTCTTCTTCCGCTCCAATCCCCGTCTGCAATCCACGTCGCTGCCTTTCATGGACGTCGCCAGAAGATTGAGGGAGGCCAGATGCGGAGGCGGAAATTCCTTGAAGCTGAAGGTTAATCGAATTTTGAACTCGTCGGGTCACTCGGGTTGGGAGATCTAGAACCGAATGGGGATTTTGGGGATGATGTATGCTGGGTTGGAGAGCGGAATAGTGGTTGTAAGGGACACGGATGTCGTCATCGACAACGCTGGCTGTAGCTATCGACAGAGTGGTGTTGGGCCTCACAGTTACAAGGAAACAAGTGATGAAGCGAAATGTTCCCATTTGACCAATAAATTCCGCCCATTTACCCATTTAAAATTACTAAAATACCCTTCTGCCCTAAGGCTTAAATGAAAAAAAAACAATTCTACCCTCTGCCAGCCACCACCACTCCCAGCCGCCTGGCTCCACCTTCACTGCAAGGCACCACCACCATCCACCACCACCTGGCTCAGCCCCACCTGCCACCACCTGACTCAGCTCCACCCGCCACCACCTGACTCAGCCCCACTTGGCTCAACTCGCCCGCTTATCCAAACCGATGAAAACCCTATCCCTTGCTCAGCCTCACGCCTCCAGCCCTATCCCCGCCGCTCAACAAAAACCCTATCCGTCGCTCAACCCTATCCCCCCTCCTCACAGCCGATTGAACAATGGAAACCCTATCCGCCGATTGAACACCCACCGCCTTAGCTCCATGCCCACTCATACCCCAACGCTGATCAGCCAAGCGTCGGAGTTGAGAATGGACGTGAGATAGCCCACCGAATGGATCAGAGACACCAGAATATTTCATCATCATCATAAGAAGAGAATGGATCGGAGGTAGGGATCAGAGACACCAGAAGAAGAGAAGGGATCGAAGGCAGTATCAATGTTTGTTTATAAATTTTTTTTACAGAGGACAAAATAGTTATTTCAGCGGATTCCAGCCTCCAACTGACTGAAAAAGTTATATTTGCACATAACCTGAATAAATATGTTTATATTTACACTTTCAATTAGTGCATAATTATATTTGCATCTTATTCAATTATATAGGGTTATATACCCAATTTTTTCTAAATTTTATTGACCAATCCCTAAATATGGGAACATTGGACAGTGTGTACCTGCTAATTTTGATTTTGTTTTTATTTACTGTGTTTTTCGTGTTTATATTGCATATATTTATGAGAGCCAGAAATTTACTGTATTACAGCTGTGCTGCAACAACAAATGCGTGCTGCAACAATAAATGCGTGCTAAACTCCCTCTGAATTGCCCAATAAATGCGTGCTGAACTCCCTCTGATTTTGTCTTAAATGCGTCCTGCAACATAAATTTACAGGAGAGAAATTGAAATTGCCCAATTCATGTTACTCCTGTCTCTCGTCTGAATATATATTTAATAGCTATATGAACAACAATATCATTGTATATGATATTGTTCAATTTATCGTAGTAGTTTCTTAATATCAACTTTTATTTATCATTATTATACATAGATAAACACATTAACAATCAAACATGTTTCTTGAACAACGTAATAATAATGAGCATATAAATTCAGTTGGGACAGCGGGAGTACTATATTTTATGTTACTCCCTTTGTTCCACTAGTAGTTATACTATAGGTTTAGTAAAGGTAAAATAGGAAACGAGCAAACTAAATTCGAGGGCAAAAAACTAATAGAACTGGACTAAATTGCAAATTAGTCACAATTACACATTAAATCCCTGAACTTTTAAAACATGAATATGAAACCCAATCTTAAAATATTTGCAATTTAATCCCCAGTCTCACTGTGAGACGGTCTTATACAAGTATTTGTCTAGGTTTAGGTAATAATTGAATTTAGATGAAGAAAATGAATGTTAAATGAAATTGAATGCACTCAGTAAAGAGTAAAATAAGTGGGTGAAATTGAAATAATTTTGCCAAAAATAAAAGTGTGTCAATTAAAAAAGATTAAATTATTTTTTCAGTCCCCTACAATTTATCTTATACAATATGTTGGTCCCCATTTGCAAATCAACCCTCAGACAGTACCAAAAAAATCATAACGATATGTTTGGTCCCCAAATATGGTTTTCAGGGAAAGTCAACGGTAAAATATGTTAAAATATGTAAAATGACCATTATACCCTTTAGTTTTAAAAAATAAAAAGAATAGTCTTCGTCTTCTTCGCGTCTTTGTCGTTCGTCTTCTCCGTCGCCGCCGTTGAAACCATCCAATCCGCTGCTGGCAGAGCTTCGAGACGCCGGGTGGAGGTCCCCATCGCCGAAATTGCAGAAGGGTTTCTGTCGCCTTGGTATCATCAGCTGGGAAGTGGAAGTCGGCGAGCTTCCGTCACCGTGGTTGCATAGTTGCAAAATTGAAGGCGGTGGGGACGGAAGGAGGTGGTGGAAATTGAAGGCTCACCTGTGGAAATTGAAGGCAGCGGTTGGAAATGGAAGGCGGCAGCGACGGCGTCGATGAAAAACTGAAGAAAAGGAACATTTTAAAATTAGGAATTTTTAATTAAAAATATTTTTAATTAGTAAAATTACCATTATACCCCCTTTTAATACAGAAAAACTATTTAGTCTTACCTAAAAACATCCTTTGAATTTGTGGGTACTGTCTAAGGGTTGATTTACAAACGAAAACTATATATAATATAAGATACTTTGTAGGGGACTAAAAAACGATTTAATCTTTAAAAAAACATCTCAATATGTGAAAATGTTCAACATTGGGACCACAACATCCATTAGTTGAACATTTATAAATCTAAATACAATTCCATGTAAATATAGAAACGTTCAGCATTTGGACCTCTGAACATGAAGTTGAAATTCTAAATATTGGGACAACACTTTCATGTGTTGAGATTTTATCACATGAAGCCGAGATTCTAAATATTAAATATGTTCAAATCCTGACCGTTTCAATCCTGAGTCTGAGGTACCGTTAATATAAATGGTGAAATCAATTACTTATAGGAGAAAAGCTACCAGGCATGCAACTACGGGGAAAATCACCTCAAAATAAATGGTGAAATCAATTACGTTTTGCAGTACAGCTACCAGGCATGCAACTACACGGCAAATTACCTCAAAATATAGTCTCCGTTTCTCTAACAGTGGCACACTTGTCTTATTAGGATATTTTTTTAAATGGTACACTTTCTATTTTTGGCAAGATTCTTACAATCTCATCCACTCATTCTACTTTTTACTTTCTACACTCAATTTCAATCGCTTTTTTTTTCTTTAAATTAATCCAAGAACCTAAATCTAGAGTGTCACTCTTAGTGAAACAAGGGCAGTATTAATGTTTGTTTTGTGGTGGTGGTAGGTAACATGAAGATACTCCCATCCTTTCATCTCAAACTGAACATTTTATTTTATGTTATTATTTACTGTTTAACTTTGATTATGTATTTAAATAGATACATCAATGATAATATTATCATATATTATATAATTGGATTTATCATAATAAATAGTTTATCAAAATTAACTTTTTATTTATTACAATTATACGTAATTAAACATATTAACAGTTAGATAAATTTTTTATGAGAGTAAAAAAATTCTGTGTAATTTAAGATAGTACCGAGTTTAGTAGCATTTTTGGATTCTTTATTGGTGTATCCGGACTGAGTGGAGCTTTGTCACCCGCCAACAACCTCCTTAATGGAGATTATCCTGACCGTCCATTTCAATCTTGGATCGAAAAATCTTTCCTTTTCATGTAAGCTAGGGGAGAGATATGTGCCCATCTGATCCAGTGGTTAGTGGATGACCAGTTGCTAATTATAGAAAGATTGCAAGATCAGTTGTCCAGTTACTGATTATAGAAAGGTTGTTGGAAAATGTGTACTCCCTCTGTCCCTTTGTTTCTGTCTTACTATTAAAAATGTTATTTTTTAGTTATTAAAATATCCTTCAGTAATGACTCATTTTTCTTTTTTTATGGTTATTTTATGTTGGATCTTTCCCCGTTTAGTAAATTCTAAATTAGTTTTATCCACACATTTTACTTTTATACTTTCAATACAATCTCTACCATTTATTTATCTTTTTGACAAATTTATTGTCCAAAAGAGAGCCATAATAAAGGGGCCGGAGGGAGTAGCATAAAAATAGTTAGTGAACAAAAAAATATTTCACCTTTTTTTACCTTGAAAATTTGGCAAAGTCTTGGGAAATACGGTCTTTCCATAGGCTTATGGAAAGATGGGATTTGATTAAATAATAAAAGATAAAAGGTCTTAGTTGCAATATTAAAGTTTTAGTATAAAACATGTAGTAGTTATAAAATTTATAACCCGGTTCATGCAACCCGAAAATTTTATCATAATTTCTTCTAATTTACACTTTAAATCTTAATTTTTCCATAACTTATAGAAAGACCGTCTTACAAGAGACGGACTCTGAAAATTTTGCCAAAATGAAAATAAGACAACAATATAGGAACATTAAATAAAGCAGGTGAGACACAACGACGGAGGGAGTATATTGATTTGCACACTTTTGGTTCTGTCTTTGTTGCGTGTGGAGGAGAGAAAGATATTGACTACTCATACTACACAGCTGAATTGCATACACCACCAAATTCATGTTACTCCTAGTCAATTATTTGTTACTTCGTGCATCCAAAATTAAATCGTACAAAATATATTTTAACTAATATTTTACTTTTAATTATAGAATGTCTAAATAATAGTAAGTACTCCACATGATATTACTGAATTCATTCTCTATATTATATACTCATTCCGTCTCAATTAAATATGTTCTTACATTTTATTTTTATCTATCTCAACCAAAAGTTTATATTTTGATTATTTCTTTATTTGAGTTGAAATTTGGCCAGTTTCAATCCCCCGCCTCTGGTTAAAATTTGACCATATCAACACACATAAGTACCCAAGCGAAAATATAGTATGAACCTTTGATTGAGACAGAATTGGTATACAAGTAGTTGAAAATATTATCAGTTCAACATGCATTTGAAGATTGTTTTCAATTTATAGTGCAACTCATGGGAAATTTTGCTTTTGCGGGCGAATTTGAATGGAAAAAATCTAATGACAAATCGATTAATTTTTAGACTAATCAGGAAATTTTTTTGTTTTAATTAGCGGGGTCCCATCGCGCGTTGTGCGATATTTTTGATTAAAAAATTAGGACAAAAAGTTTTATATACTTTCAATGCCTTATATTTAAATTTATTCTAAAGTTTAGCCATCTAAAGACAACAATATGAATCATAAAAAAATTAAGAGAAAAGTACATGTATAACCATACATAATTAACATAAGTAAAAATTTAGACTTTTAATAATTGAAAATGTAAATATAACCCTAGATAATAAGTGTAAAGGCAAGTATACTCAATCTTAAAGATTTAGGCCGGAATTACATGTCGAATTAAGTACTCGCAAAAAGGAATTTTAGTATAGTTCAGCACCCCTTAAATCATGTCCTAATTGCGTGGACATTCTCAAGATGTCCAAACATTTAAATTTGAATAAATAAATATCATTGGGAAAATATTCTAGGATTACATATATGAAGAGAGATGCAACGTTGTAATTTGCCCAAATACAACTGTGTACCACTATACTATTTATTATTGGACCCCAAGTTTCAAAATTAAAGGTTTGAAAAAATTGCTTTTATAACCCTATCTAGTGACATAAGTGTCAATATAATTTTTTAATATTTGAAAGTGTCAATATAACTCCATCTAGACAGTGAAAGTGCTAATACAACCCATCTCGGACAACTTTCAGCCAAAATTTTATAAAATTACATGTTTGCCCTTATGAAAACAATTAAAATACTAAAAAAAATAGAAAATGATGTTATTAGCCTCCGCCGCCGGGTTATATCAGCACATTATGAAAATTGGTTGGGTTAAATCAACACATTCCAACAAATTATAGGATTATATTAGCACATAAGTAAAAAATGCAGGGTCATATCAGCACATACTATAGAATATAGGGGTTTTAATGATATTGTATTTATTTTGTTGTGTTTAGTCCGGATTGATGATTGGATAACCTTGGGTGTGGTGTTAATTGTTATATTGATGTGTTATTCGACTTAGAGTTTTTAATGTTGATAAATTTTGAAATGCGACTATGATAAATGATATGTGTTTAATATTAATGATAATGTCATGGTGTCAAATTTTATGATGTATACGATATTGTTATGATGTTATAATGGTGTATATGATGATGTGGTCGTCCGTTAAGGTCAACCGAGTACCACACACTTAATATTTATAATATGTGCCGATATAACCCTATAAGTTTTAAGAATTTGTGCTGATATAACCCTATAAGTTTTAAGAATTTGTGCTGATATAACCCTATAAGTTTTAAGAATGTGTGCTGATATAACCCTACAAACATTATGAATGTGCTGATATAACCATACAAACATTAGGAATGTGCTGATATAACCCGATAAGATTCATAATGTGATTATATACCTTACCTGTCCGGCGCGACGGTTCGGCGGTAAAATTGTCCACCTAATTTCAGAGTTATCCCAAAGGGTATTTTGGTTAATTTACATATAGTCGACGCCGGAAAATTGAGGTCAATCCCAGAAATGGAGTCTAAGGGTTATATTAGCACTTTCATTAACTAGTTAGAGTTATTTTTACACTAAAAATTATCACTAAAATTAAATTGATACTTACTCAAATAAAAATGATTATTTTGACACTTATCCCTAAACCTTTTATTGTACTCCACTGGCACTTTTGAAAGCTTTTATTCTGGATAGGATAAAATATCATTAGAAATGCATGGGATGAATTATGGACTTCATTTGGTTTTTCTTTTTGACATGTTCCTACGTATTTGATATTTCCCCCGTTCCATTAAAAGTGGCACACTTATTTTATTAAAATTTACTTTTTTAAATGGTACATTTTGATTTTTGGCAAGATTCCTACAATCCCATTCATTCATTCCCATTCATTTTTGGCAATCCCATTCCTACAATCCCATTCATTTTTGGCAAGATTCATTTTTCCATGGTATATCAGCAACATGGAAAACTAACATAGTAGTCGTTTAGCATAGTGAGGATCACTACTTTTTTTAGCTTTGCCTAGGTGGAGTCACCGCTTTTGGTAGCAAGCGCTATATTGCTTCAAGAGCTTATTTTGGCTCTTGGATCATCAATTGGATGATCTTCTTGTAAAGATCAAAGTCATTCAGAGTCTAACTTGACATATTTATTTTTGGCTTGGGGAGCCTAATAAAGTCCCCCATCTACGGATGGTTTTAATTAAAAAAAAATCATTTATTCTACTTTTTTTACTTTATACACTCAATTTTAACATCTCATTTTCTTCACATTAATCCAAGAGTCTAAACCCACAGTGTCACTCTTAATGAAACGAAGGAAGTACATTTTTCATTTCGGCAAAATTCTTCCAATATCATACGCTAATTTTACTTTTTCTTATCTAAACTCAATTTCATCGAATCATTTTATTTATTTAAATCCAAACAAGAAAGATTATGGTGCCAAATTAAAGGAAGTAAGGTACTCTCCTCTCCGTTTCTCTATTAATGACAATTTAGTTTAATGAGATTTTTTTTATATTGACACACTTTTCATTTTTAGTAATTTTTCAATTTCTTTCACTCATTTAGTGTTTACTTTTTACTTTTGAGTCCGCCTCTTGAAAGACGGTCTTTCCATAAGTCATGGAAAAACTAAGGTTTAAAGTGCAAATTAGAAGAAATCAAGATAAAATTTTTGGGTTACATGAACTGGGTTGTAAACTTTATAACTACTACACGTTGTATAATAATTTTTTAATATTGCAACTAAGACCTTTTACCTTTTATTATTTTAGTTATACTGCGTTTTTCCATAAGTTTATGGAAAGACAGTCTTTCCCAAGACTTTACCTTTACTTTTTACATTCAATTGCATCCATTCATTTTCTCTACGTAAATTCAAACACGTAAACTCATGATGTCAATACTATTGACACGGAGGGAGCAGCACGAGACTATTTTCCAACCACATTTGGCTTCCAGTTAACCTTTGACCAACGTGCCGCGTGCTTTCTAGGGTTGTGGGAGTCTCCTGTGAGACGGTCGGTTCATAAGTTTATGGATATTCTATTTTTTTATACACTGCATTTGTTAAAAATCATACTAAATTTTAAAAACTTATTTTATATACCTTTATATTTTACATTCAAATACATATTATTGTTTGTTTAAACTTTTAAAATGCAATCTTTAAATTTTATTTTAAAGAATTACAACATTTAAAATAAAAATATATAGTAAACTATTCATAATCTTATGGACATGCCATATTTCCCGAGACTTTCTCAATATGATGTTTGTGTTTTATCTGTGGATATCTTTAACTATTCATATTATGGAGAACAAATTAACTGGCTCCAAATTTTTGTAGAATTTGCACGTTGTATTTCTGACCGGATATAAATTATAATCAACATTTTGAATTTATTAAAATCTTACATTAATTTAAAAATATTTACTTAGCACTTTAATCCTAAACGTATGGATAGAAGTGTAAAAATCTCCTCGACAAATTGTTATATGAGACCGCCTCATAGCAAGACTTAAGACGATTATGGAATATGAGTAATGAAGTTTAATTAGGGATGGAGTTTCAAATAAAATTCATAGAAAATTGGGAAATAAGGAGGGATCTAAGTGTAATATGAGTTTTTGGAGTGTTAGACATAAATAATTGAAAATTAATAATTCTCAATCTTAAGAATCTCACGAAACTCGTAGAAAAAATCTTGGGGTTAATTTTTCTCCCATTTTTGCACAAGACAAAGACTTGGGTGAGACGGTAACACTCAATCTTATGGTGTGACGAAGGGTATAAGTACAATTATTTAAATATGAGAGATGACATGTGGTATCTTCTGTAATTTTTAAACTTTTATCTAATTTTTTATCTCTACATAAATTATGGTAAGACGATCTCACATAAATATTTCTCTTCGCACAATGCATGAACAGTTCTCCGAGTGGGGAACCCATTTGGAACTCCCCATTATGTCCTTTTCTATGCAGTTCTCCAAGTTATTGGTCCATTAATTTATTTACCAACTCTGTCCATATCATGCATATGGAATGCTGCTACTCTGATACACAATCTTCTTCATAAAATAAAATTTCCATTTCTATACAATCTTATCGATTTCAACTAAAGAGTACAACTATAACATCAAGGCCCACTGCTATGTGACCTATGCTTCTGCCGAGGAGGCCATACACGCAACGATAATTACGGAGTAAGCTTTTGGCATGTGAGCAGTTTCAACACAAAAAATTTGTTCACCTCTGGACCAAGTCCAACTGAAGCATTTACTCTTCACTGGCACTTTTATAAGCATTTTTATATTATTGCTTGTTTTAACTTTTAAAATCGAATCTTTAAATTTTATTTAAAAAATTATAATATTTAAGATAAAAAATACAGTGAATTATCCATAATCGTATAAACATGCCGCATTTCCAAATAATTTCTCAATATGATGTCTGTGTTTTAACTGTGAATAACTCTAACTACACATATTGTGGAGAGTAGATTAATTGGCTCCAATTTTTTTGTAGAATCTGCACGTTGTAATTTTGACCGGATGTAAATCAACATTTTGAATTTATTAAACTATTACATTAACTTAAAAATATTTACTTGGAACTTTCATTCTAAACTTGGAGTTAAAAGTGTAAAAATCTCTTTGATAAATTGTTATATGAGACCACCTAATAGCGAGACGAAAAATGATTATGTAATATGATTAATTAAGTTTGATCAGGGATGGAGTTTCAAATGAAATTCATATGAAATTTGGGAAATAAGGAGGGATCTAAGCATATATATAATTTTTTGGAGTGTTAGATAAAATAATTGAAAAATTAATAATTTTCAATCATAAGAATCTCACGAGACTGGTACCAGGATCAGAAAAATTCTTTGGGCCAATATTTCTCTCATTTTTGCACAAGATAAATACTTGAATGAGATGGTCACATTCAACCTTATGGTGAGACGGAGGGTTTACGTACAATTATTTAAATATGAGTGTTCAAAAAAATAAAAGTGCAAGTTCGGGTGAGACAGAGGGAGGTATTATTTGAATTATTTTTTTATGTAAATTAAAATACATTCATAAAAGGCAAAATCTTGGGAAAGACGGTCTTTCCATAACCTTATGGAAAGACGGAGCATAATTAAAATTATAAAAGGTAAAAGGTTTTACTTGTAATATTAGAATTTCAGTATGCAACATGTTGTAATTATAAAATTTATAATCCGGTTCATGCAACCCAAAATTTTATCTTTATTTCTTCTAATTTACACTTTAAACCTTGGTCTTTTCGTAACTTATGGAAAAATCGTCTTCCAAGAGACGGACTCTTGATAAAATTGATTATAAAGAGAGAGAAAAATATAACGATGGCATCATAAAACTTTACACATCTTTAAATCTTTTGTTTGCAATGGCAAGCTTGTCTCCTTATTCTAAACATAAAATATCCCACATGCTGAAAGTTGTATCCAACTGGACTTTCTCTCCACACTCATTTTGTTATTTGTATTTTTGAAAAGAGTAAAGTGCATGTATAATTTTATATAATTGATAAAAATACAAATATAAGTTTACAGTATAAATATAACACTAGATATTTAGGTTATTTGTAAATATAACACTTTTTTGAAGGTTTGAGGTCAGATTTAATTAAAAAGACTATCTTACCCTTCCAAAAATAAAAGGAAAAAGAAAAGAAATTTGATTATTATTTACCCTTCTTCCACTCCAATCTTCTTTGCTCCAAATTTTACCCTTCTTCTTCCGCTTCAATTTTCCCCGCTCCATTTCCCCTACTGGCAGTGAAGAGCCAGAAAAACAATTATAGCGCCATGTAGAACCCCTTCTTGTCGGATTTCCTAGTTCCACGAACGCCACAGAGATTGCAAACCAACTCATGGTTGTATATACACATTTTCCAACAAATGGGGTTATATTTGTATATTACCGTTCCAAAAATATACTCCCTCTGTCCCAGCCTATTCTGCACAAAAAAAATTTTGGTCAAAATTGTCAAACTTTGACCACATATTTGAATATGTATATGAACAATAATTTTATCGTATGAGATATGATTAGATTCGTTGTAATATGTAGTTTATAGATATCAAATTTTTGTGTATCATTATTTTTCATAACTACACATATTTATAATCAAACATTTTTGTTAGAAATCATGAAAATATTCTGTGTAGAATATGATATGACAGAGGGAGTAAGAAGAAAATCCTATAGTCAGTTTACATTTTGAATTAGTACACACTACCTTAATGAGATGTTTATTTTGTATTGGTATATTTTTTATTTTTTATAAAATTCTTTCAATTTCATCCATTAATTTTATTTTTTACCTTTACATTTATTTTTATTTACGAATTTTCTTTACTTGAATTCAAGTATTTAATCTTAGGGTGAAAATACTAGTGAAAGAGAGAGGGAATATAAAGGGACTACACTAAACTTCCAAGTAGTGGCCATTTTGTGATGAGTAAATTAAGTGGACGTCATGTCCTTTTCTATGCAGTCTTGGAAATGGAGTTTTGTCATTTATGTATTGAACAAGTTATTGGTCCATTACCACCAACTCCGTATCATGCATATGGAATGTGGTACTCTGATACATGGTCTTCCTCGGAAAATTACAATTACCCTTTCCATCTCTATAATACAATCTTTCACAATAAACCAAGCCTTTGCCATGTGAAATGCATGTTTCAACAAAGATATACTTGTGTCGTTCCAAATTAAACGGCATACTTTGATATTTTATATTATTTACTGTCAAAGTTTAATCATATATTTAAATACGTATATAAGCAATAATATTATGATATGTTATATTGTTGGATTCGTCTTAACAAATAGTTTTTAAAAGTAGTTTTTTATTTATTGATATTATACGTAATTAAACATATCAACGATCAAATATAATTCCTGATAACCGTGAAAAAGATTCAATACCATTTAATTATGACGGAGGATGTAAAGTTGTCGTAGTAAATACCAGCTGTAATTTCTGTACACAATATGTTGAAAACACAATTAGAGTTTAAAATTGACAAACTCACCAACCCTTTTCAAACATAGAAGATACAAACGGCTCTCTCCCCAGGGTAATAATGAGCTTGTTTACAGCTGTGATGATTTTACAGCCATAGCTAGACAAATAATATAAATCATACGAGATGCATGACATTTTTAATCTCTATCCGGACTCAAATTGTATAGAATACATTTATAATTTTTATTATTTGACTGTAAATATATGTAATTATGTGTAATAATGATATATAAAAAAGATATTTAAAAATTAAATGTTATAATGATTCTGATAACACAAAATATTGTTTTAGATTGACTAACTTATAGACAGTAGACTTCCAAGTAGTGGCCATTTTATGATGAGTAAATTAAGTGGACATTATGTCCTTTTCCATGCAGCCTTGGAAGAGTATTTTGTCATTTATGTATTGAGCAAGTTATTGGTCCATTAATTCATCTACCAACTCCGTGTCATGCATATGGAATGCTGCTACTCTCTTCCTCCGAAAATATCATTTCCATTTCTATCACTTTGCCATGTGAAACTGCAACAGAGACATAAAGCTGTCAAAGCATTTACTCTCCACTGACACTTTTATACGGAGTAAGCTTTTATTCTGGATGGGACAAAATGTCTTTAGAAATGGACTATGGACTACGGACTATAGTTGATTTTTCTTTTGGACAAGTTTCTATCCTAATGTGAACTTGGGGCAAAGAAATACAGTACTCCTGTTTTTGTTTTTTTTCCCACTCTAACCAGTACTTCTTTTCAATAATGGTGATCACGTGGGTTACCATGCTAAAAAAAGCTGAGCTGATATGGAGTACTTGGTGTTATGTCCTTTTCACATTTATTTTAGCACTAATATGGAGTATTTATTTAGTAACTAATGCTTTAGGCTGTAACATTTATTTGATTTTTACGTTTGTAATTTACTTTTTAGTTAGGCAAAATCTTTGGAGAGATGAGGTTTAATTATTAAACTAATAAAAGGTAAAAAATTTTAGTTGTAATACTATTAAAATTTATTATGCAACGTGTAGTAGTTATAATTATAACTCAATTCATGTAATCCAGAAATTTTATCTTCATTTCTTCTAATTTGCACTTTAAATCTTGGTCTTTTCATGGCTTATACAAATACCGAGATGGACTCTTTCAGTTATCACGTATTGCAGTAAATGTGATTAATGTAAAACTATTATGACTTCACAAAATTTAATTTTAAACCGACTAATCGTCAGACGATGTCATTTTGTCATTTTATAAGTAATGTAGTTAATAGTGCTTTTGTGTTTATTCTCATTTATTATAGCAAAATTATTATAATATTTAAAAATATTTAAAATATATGTCAAAGTATGAATAATATATAATATAATTTGATCTTATAAAATATAGAAATGAGATTTTTTTCATTATTGATTTAACCGTTATGCGGTCTAACAAGACACGCTCTCTCTTGTGACTTATGATGATTAAAGTTCTACAATTGATATACTATATATTTTTTAATTTAATAATAAATTTAAATTTATAAAAATCATATCGCTTCAATATTCACTATATCTTTGATTATATATAATATATAATTATACTATTTAGCAGGTTATACATACTCCCTCAGTGCCAAATTAAACTGCACACTTCATAAAACGTCACTATTCACTGTCCATTTTTGACCACATATTTAAATAGATATATAAACAATAATATTATCATATGTTATATGGTTGGATTCGTCGTAACACGTAGCTTCTGAAAAGTAACTTTTTGTATACCATAATTATACGTGATTAAATATATTAACGATTAGACAAGTTTCTTGATGAGCGTGAAATTCTTTCATACCACTTAATTTGGGACGGAGGGAGTAATAAAAAATCTAATAAAATATTACATGTTAAACCTACTCCCTCTGGTTCTTTTATTATGGCCCCAACTTTTGGGCATAAACTTTTTCAAAAAAACAAATGAATGGAAGAGATTGTATTGAAAGTATAAAAAGTAAAATGTGTGGATAAAAACAATCTAGAATTTACTAAAAGGAGAATGAACCAATATAAATAAATTATCCAAAAAATGAAAGTGAGTCATTATTAATGTATCGGAGGGAGTACGAGAATTTTAAAAAAGAGCCTAACGTGAACTTGGGGCAAAGAAATACAGTACGGAGTACTCGTTTTCAATAATGGTGATCACATGGGTCACTGTGCTAAAAAAGCTGAGCTGATATGGAGTACTTGGTGTTGAGTCCTTTTCAAATTTTATTTTAGCACTAATATGGAGTCCTTTTCAAATTTTTTTTAATAGTGGCAAACTTTTTTTTTATATTATTTATTTTATATTGGTTCACTTTTCATTTTTTGCAATATTCCTTCAATTTTATCCACTCATTCTACTTTTTACTTTTTAATTCAATTTCATTCACTCATTTCTTTCACTTAAATCCAATTATCTAAACATATGATGTCACTATTAGTGGAACAGAGGGAATATTTATTTACTAATAGTAACTAATGCTTTAGGCGGTAACATTTATTTGATTTTTACTTTTGTAATTACTTTTCAATTAGACAAAATCTCTGGAAATACGAGGTTTAACTAAACCAATAAAAAGTAAAAGATTTTAGTTGTAATATTAAAATTTATTATGCAACATGTAGTAATTATAAAGTTTATAACCCAATTCATGCAACTCAAAAATTTTATCTTCGTTTCTTCTAATTTGCACTTTAAACCTTGGTCTTTCCATGACTTATAGAAATACCGTCTTTCAAGAGATGAACTTTTTCAGTTATCACATATTGCAGTAAATGTGATTAATGTAAAACTATTATGACTTCACAAAGTTTAATTTTAAACCGACTAATAGTTAGACGATGTCATTTTATAATTAATGTAGTTAATAGTGCTTTGGTGTTTATTCTCATTTATTACAACAAAATTATTATAATTTTAAAAATATTTAAAATATATGTCATAGTATGAATAATATATAATTTGATCTTATAAAATATAAAAATGAGATTTTTTTCCCATTATTGGTTTAACAGTTAAGCAGTCTAACAAGACACACTTTCTTGTGACTTATAAGGGTTAAAGTTCTACAATTGATATACTATATATTTTAATTTAATAATAAATTTAAATTTATAAAAATCATATCGCTTCAATATTCATTATATCTTTAATTATATATAATATATAATTATACTATTTAGCAGGTTATATATAATAAAAAATCTAATAAAATATTACATGTTAGACCTACAAGAATTTGTCCATAAGCTTGAATAGAGTAGGTCTCATGACAGACGGGTTATGGACATGCCACATATTTCTTACCTTATATATTGCATTTGTTAAATTACCTGCAAATTTTGAAAATTATGAAAATAATTTTTTATATCACATATTTCTATATTTTCACCTTCAAATACAATCTATAACTTGTTTAACTTATAAAATGCAATATTTAAATTTTATAAAAAATTACAACATTTAAAGGTAAATGCCTCTGTAGATTGTCCATAAGCTTATGGAAAGACAGTCCTTCCTGAGACTTTCCCATTTGAATATCCTTGCAATATACTGTATTGGTTATTAAGATTAAGTTTTAATTAAAATTTAGTCATCTAAGAATAATTATATGAATTATGAAATGAAATAATTAATTTAGTTTGAAACATTTAAATATTGAATCTAATAAAATTGATTATTTTCATAATGTTTCATTCAAATTATTTAAAAATTAATTATTTATATGTTGATATTCATTTTAAAAGGTTATTATAATTATACGTATCTCAATGCAATAAATAAAAGTAAATATCAAATGACCTTATTAGTTTCATTAATTATAAAATGTTCTCATTTAAAAGTTAATCGATCTAAAACAAGACTTTTACCTTAGATGTGTACATATTTCTATCAAATGTACTCTATCATTGTTAAAAATCCAAACATTTTGTTATTTCAGATGAGAAATTCTCAAAAAAAAAGGGCATTTTCATAAACTTATGGACAGTCCGCATGAGATTTTACAATGTCGTAATTTTCTGTAAAATTTAAATATGTATTTTATACTCCCTCCGTCCCAACTCAAATTGCACATAATCTTTTTCACGGTCTCCAATAAACACCTTTAACTGTAAATATATGTAAATTAGTATAATAACGACACACAAAAATTTGGTATTTTAAAACTTTGTGTTACAGTAAATCTAACGGTATCTGATACGATAATATTATTGGTCGTTTACTT
Organism: Rubia yunnanensis; assembly: GCA_037428765.1. Taxonomy (NCBI): domain Eukaryota; kingdom Viridiplantae; phylum Streptophyta; class Magnoliopsida; order Gentianales; family Rubiaceae; genus Rubia; species Rubia yunnanensis. The sequence continues at coordinate 873,079 of CM075062.1, forward strand.
ACCCAAATATATAATTAAGTTTGACTGAAAAAATTTTCTTTGTAATTTGAGGTAGGCCAGAAGGAGTGAGTTAAAACAACTACAGTAATAATATGTATTTGAATGTGAAAATATAAAAATATATGATTAAAAAATATTTTAAATTTTTTCTAAATTTTTTACGGTTGTGAAATTCAGTTTTGTGCAGTCTTTTTCAGCTTTGTGCAGTTCTAGTACGAAGATAGTACTCTGGAACTCTTTGGAAAAGGCTATTTATTTCTTTTCTTTTGTTACTCAGGGTATAATCAATGGTGTTGGTGGAGTAAATGAATAATAATGCAGAAAACAACAATGGTACTGGTGTAGTGAATGAATAATACAAAAAATACCCAAAATTCCCTCCCTATATATACTCCCTCTTGTCTCCTTCTTCCCCCGAAATCCTTCTTCCCCAATCCACCAACTACTTCTAAACCCAAGTTATAATTATCCCCAATCAAATCAATCATGGACTAAGGGCAAAGGAAAAAGGTCCAAGCACTCCAACCACTCTCCCTCCGATCAGTCGCCCACTGCAACTCCAACAAGAACCCCATCTGCAATCTCATTTCATACTCAACAGCGGTAGCCAACAGAAGTCATTTTTTCATTTTTCTGAGAAGGTTGAGTATGGGGTGGGGTTCTAGTTGGGGTTGCCGAGGGCGATTGGTTGGAGTGAGAGGGGTTGAAGTGTTTGAAGCTTTTTCCCTTGCCATTCCCATGGTTGTTTTTGGTTGGAGGTTATTGTAGCTCGGGTTTAGAGGGAGTTGGTCGATTGGGGAAGAAGTATTCGGTGGGAGAAAAAGGAGACAAGTATATAGCGTGGGAATTTAGTGTAATTTTTGCCTTGTTCATTCACTCCGCCAATTGTTGTTTTCTGCACTATTCATTGATGAAGACCAATGAACAAGAGGAGATGAGGGCAGGTAGGCAAATGGAAGTGATGGTGAACAAAATGAAAGCTACAACATTGAGAGAGAGAAATGATATAGCTAAAGAGCAACTGGAAGCATATCAGCGGCAAGGAGAAATCGATTCAGATTAGTTTTTAGATATATTAGGTTAATGGTATTTATCTTAGTTAATGTTATTTTATTTTGGTTTGTGTGTTCTGTTTTGATGGCCACATAACTGATATGTCTTTCACGATTTTGTAATCTGTCTTAGTACTGTTTGTCTTGACTAGTATTTTGTAATTTGTCTTTTTAAGTTTTAACTATAGTTTATTTTTACAAATTACCACAGTACTAATACGTCTTTTGCGATTTTGTAATGTCTTTTATTTTTACACATTACCGGAAAAATTTCTGGATCTGTCTTTTAGTTTTAACTGTCTTTTATTCTTACAAATGGCGACAATAAAATTTTTTGGATCTGATTATCGGTGTGGAGTGGAACGAGACTGTCGTCTTCTCGCTGTTGTGAGAGTCGGGCTCTGCACATAGTAAACGTTCCGGTTCGGTGATGATGGCGTGCGGCTTTGCACATGCACCGGCAGGATTTGAGCACCATTTTGTTGGTCCTGAGAGTGGATGAAATTGAGCGTAAAAAATAAAAAATAAAATGAGTGGATGAAATTGAAGGTGGAAAATAAAACATAGAATGAGTGGATGAAATTGAAGGAATTTTGTCAAAAATAGAAAATGTGTCAATATGAAAGAAACAACTCAAAAAGAAAAGTATGTCAATATTAAAAAAATATATAAAGAGTATTAACGATCAATTTTTTTAATAATGTGATAATAATGAGGATGCAAATTCAATACGTAAGAGCCAGGACGAAGAGTACACTGTATTCCTATAATTCTGAATACTAGATCAAATAAAATTTTAAAATAGTAAGCTACAATTCATAGAGTACAAGTCTCTTGTGTCAGCAATAGTACAAGGCATGTACTAGCAACTTCGCAATGGTCTAGATTATTTGCAAGGACCGAGGCTATTCCTATCCCATCCTCTCAATCATTTTCTGCTAGTTTACCTCAAATAGCAATTTCTCCCACCCATGCAACTAAGAAGAACAAAGAAAGAAAAATGTAATCCTCCGGGCTTTTCCACCTAGCTTAGTAAAAATCAGTTTATACATTACTGATAAATTCTTAATCCACAAAAAGTATATTCAATGGAATCGTCAAATAAAAGCATCAACATAATGTGATTTAATCCACAAAATTTTTTTTAAGAAATTCATTCTTAAACTGTTACTAAGAGCACCGATCAGAACTTGAAGAGCTCCGGCCAGAGAACTGAGAAAATGGCGGAAGAAATGGATGCCACAGACGGCATTGATGATCGACAGGACGGTGATGGAAGACAGTAACGGCGGTAGAAGACACCGATCGAAAACCCTACATTCTTCCAGCTTGAAGACTTAGCCTTCCTAGCCTCCGACTTGAAGACGATGTATAATATAATAGTAATAATCTGTGTCTGTATTCATGAATTTATGATATATTATATAGTAGTACATGATACCTATACAAGCTAGGAAAAAGTAATAGAAGACAATTACATCTACAATTATGGTAAGAAAACAACTCTAATTCCTTAACACTCATCCTCAAGTTGGAGCATGAGGATCAGAAATGTCCAACTTGCCAAGTAAAGACCGGAACTGGTTACGTCCAAGAGCTTTAGTGAACAAATATACAGGCTAGTCCATCATACGGATATGTTGAGTAATGAGTACGCCAGATTGAACAAGATCCCAGACAAAATGACAATCAACTTCAATGTGTTTTGTGCGTTCATGAAAAACTGGATTGTCCGCTATGTGAAGAGTGGATCGACTGTCACGGAACAATTGCATATGAGAGGAGTACAAAACCCCCCAAGTCCTTCAGTAAAGAGTAAAGCCATAACAACTCACAGCAGGTAACTGCCATATCACGATACTCCGCTTCAGCAGAAGACCGAGAAACAGTAGGTTGCTCTCTAGTTTTCCAGAAAACTGGAGAATCACCAATCATAACAAAATAACCAGATAAAGAACGCCTAGTAATCGGGCATGCAGCCCAATCCGAATCACAATAAGCAGTCAATTGTAAAGTACTACGGCAAGAGAGAAATAAACCTTGACCAGGATGACTCTTTAGGTAGTGCAACACACGAACAACAGCTTGCCAGTGAGGTACACAAGGAGACTTCATGAATTGCGTAAGAGTATGAACTGAATAACTATGTTCAGGACGAGTAATAGTCAGACATATCATACGCTCAACCAAGCGTCGATAGTGCTCCGGGTCATGGAAGGCTGGAACTTCAACACGTGCCACATCATGTTGTTGCTCCATCAGAAAATCAATTGGTTTAGAAACAGATAAAACTGTATCAGATAAGATGTCCAAAGCATATTTCCTTTGCGAAAGAAACATCCCCTCCGGTCTTCTAACAATCTCTATGCCCAAAAAATACATAAGCAGACAAAGATCCTTCATGTGGAAACATGAACCTAAGTATTTCTTGAACTCAGAAATGAGCGAAGAAGAACTACCAGCAATAACCAAATCATCCACATAAACCAGAACATGTAAAGAAACGGATCCACGAGAAAAGACAAATAAAGAGTAATCGGCCTTACTCTGAACAAATCCAAATGCTCGTAAAGCCTGAGCCAGTTTAGCAAACCAATTTCTAGGAGCCTGATGAAGACCATAAAGAGATTTCTGAAGGCGAAAAACCTGACCAGGAGGTACAACGTAGCCAGGTGGAGGACGCATGAACACTTCCTCATGCAAATCATCATGCAGGAAGGCATTATAGACATCCATCCGATGCATTTCCCAACCACGGATAACTGCAACAGGCAGGAACAATCGAACAGAACTCATCTTCGCAACCGGAGCAAAAGTCTCAATGTAATCAATTCCTTCAACCTAGCAATTTCCAAGAACCACTAGGCATGCCTTATGACGTTCAATAGTACCATCTGAACGAAATTTCGTCCGGTATACCCATTTGCACCCAATTGCCTTCTTATGCACAAATAAAGGAGCCAAAGTCCATGTCTGATTTTGCTCCAGCGCAGTAATTTTCTCAGCCATAGCATCTCGCCAATGAGAATGACGGGAAGCCTCAGAGTAAGTGGGGGGATCTGCACTAGATGTTACATCACCCAAAAATCTAGAATGCATACTAGAAAAATTACCACAATTTACATATTCAGTAAGAGGATAGAGAACACCTGAGGTAAGTGATGAAGCATGAGGGAATGTAGTCGAAGGGGGGGGGTCTTCAGTAGTAAGAGCACAAGCATAATCATCAGAATCATAATCTGCCAAGTAAGATGGCGGACGACGAGATCAAACAATCTGTTTGGTAGGTGGAAACTCATCAGCGAAACTGTCCAGTACAAGAGAAGCCGATAAAGTAGATACCGAGGATGTAGCGGCGACTGGTGGAGAATAACCAACAGCGGATGGCGAAGGTTGGCCAGCAGCGACTGGCATGAAGGTACCGGTGTCGGGCGGTGGAGAATGGCCGGTGGATGCCAGTGGTAATTGGCCAGCAATGATCGAAGGTAACTGGCTGGCGACTGCCATCATTGACTAGCCAGCGGCGACCGGCGTTGATTGGCCGGCGGCGGCCGGCATTGACTGGTCGGCGGCGACCGGTGGAGAATGGCCAGCTTTGACCGTCACAGACTGGTCGGCGGTGACTGCCGGTGATGATTAGCGGTGACTGGCCGGCGGCGACTGGTTGACAGCAGACGGTAACAGCTGGCCACCGGCGGAAGGCCGACGACAACCGACGGCGTTGGATCGGCAGCAGAAGGTGTAATCAAAATTTTGTGCGTCTCCGGCAAGAATGAGGAGGAATTCGGCGGTCATGTGGTGGTGCCGTCGGGTTCATCGGATAAAGCAGATGTCAGAGTTGCAGAGTACGGGAACTTGTCTTCAAAGAAATCGGCATCCCGACTGTTAAATATCACACAGGATTCCAAGTCAAAAAGGCAATGGCCTTTCTTTCCGGCAGGATAACCAAGGAACATACACCGCCGACTACGAGGTGCAAACTTGTCACGATATCTGGGAACATGGGCAGCAAAACACAAGCATCCAAAAACTCTTAATGATAAATAATTTAGAGCTTGCCCATAAAGCAACTCAAAGGGAGTATTGAGATGCTGAGTCGGTGTTCGGTTGATGAGGTAGGCAGCAGTAAGTACACATTCTCCCCAAAATTCAATAGGAAGACCGGCTTGGAACCGTGAATCACGCGCCACATTGAGTAAATGACGATGCTTTCTTTCAACTCGACCAATCTGTTGTGGAGTATCAACCATGGATATCTCAAAAATGATCCCAGATGCAGTAAAGTGAGATTGCAGAAGCAAAAATTCAGTGTTGTTATCTAGCCGAACTAGTTGAATTGTTCGGCCCCACTGGTTTTTAACTAAGGCACTAAATTCTAAAAATCTAGAAGCTACTTCAGATTTAGCTACTGACAAATAAACCCTAACAGCTCGGGAATAATCATCTACTATAGTCAAAAATAAATGCACCACTAGAAGATGGTGTTCTATAAGGTTCCCAAACATCACAATGAATTAATTGAAACAATGCAGTAGCATTTGTAGAACTCAATTGAAAACTATGTCTAGTCTGTTTTTCCTTATAACATATAGAGCAGGGTACAAAATGTTTATTAATGCTAGAAGAAATAGAAGACAACTCCATGGAAGATGGGTGACCAAAACGTTGATGTCATAAGTCGGAAGAAGATAATGAAGCAGCTGTAGGAAGAGACTGCAGAATAGGACGGAAAACACGAGCATCCAGCAGACGAAGCCAAAACACCCCCCCTTCTATTCACCCAAGCCAATCACTCTCCCCGTACTGATTGTCTGTAAAAGGCAATAATTTTTAGTAAACAAAGCAAGACAGTTCAGGGTAGATAACAATCTAGAGCATGACAGTAAGTTGCATCGCAATGTAGGTAAATGTAAATCATGCGGTAAAGTAAAACCACCAAAGAAAATAAATCCTTATTGAGTAGTTGATGACACCGAGCCATCATGCAGAACAACATTCACAGAATCAATAGTAGTAGTAATATAAGTAAGAGAACCTTTGTCACCAGTCGTGTGATATGAGGCTCCTGAATCAAGTATCCATGGTAAAGTATGCTTACCGGACTCATCCCCAGTAAGAGAATTAAACTGATTAAACAAGTGCATGGTCGTACTTCATTGGTCATCGGACAGAGCAGGGCCAAAATTGGAACGTGCAAGGACACTGCCGGAAGAAGCTGCCACCACCAGACTAGGCGGCGACATGGCTGCTCCTGCAAATGGTAGCGGGAGAGGAAGTGCTGCGGCCTCACCTCCGGGACCAGCGGCGTTGGCTGATGTCCGAACACTAGCGCCGGTTTCTTGCTGATACCGGATTTCTCCTTCAACTCCTTGAACCAGCTTGATACACCATGTAACTGGAAACAGGTATCTTTATTATGACTCTTGTGACGACAATGGGTACAAATAAGATTCTTGCGATCGGCTGTAGAAAGAACAACTGGCGAAGAACTTGCAGGTGGTGAACGTCGGGTAGCATACGCCATGGAGTTAAAATAATGCTCACGAGCTCGAATGACAACTCTATGATTCTCCTCCTAAGCAACAAGTGCATACACTTTCATGACAGATGGCATTGGATCAATGCTCATGATGTGTGATCGCAAGGCGTGAAAACCTTCGTCGAGACCATAGATGAATTGGTAGATCAAATCCTTCTCTCTTTGTTGGATGACTTTCGCAGCAAGATTGCACTGGCATAATTCCTTGCAATCATCACAGGTACAAACCAAGGGAGGTCACATGCAGTGATAATATGCAAACAACTTCTTCAGTTTGGCAAAGTAGATGTCGATGGGCTGACCGTTTTGCCTGCAACTTCGAATGACTTCTTGCGTCTGCAAAACCTTCATACCATCGGCTAGTTTAAATCGTGCCTCCAGGTCATCTCACAGATCCTTAACTGTGGCAAACAAACTTGTAGAAAATCTCAACACCGGATCCAGGCCTTGCAAGATCTAGCAGACAAGAGTTGCATTAACCCCAGGCCAATCAGCAGCATCAGGATGACCATCCTGGGTCTTGGTAATGGATCCATCAATGAACCCAATCTTGTGCTTAGCAAGGAATGCGCGACAAATCGCATCTGACCATTCAATGTAATTTTCTTGACCTTTGAGCATGGTCAGTATGAGTTGTAAACCTGGACCATCACCGGAATCAATAAAGTAAGGATCAGTCGACATACGACCAATTGGTAAAGTAGTCTGAGGGCCAGATTGCAACTGCTGAAGTAAAACTGCAATTACATCATAACCACTAATATCATGAAGCTTCGAAGCCTCATGTGCATCAAAACTAGTCAGTTCTTCAGGGCTAGACATTGTGGTAAATCAGGTACAGATCAGGAGCAGGTACAAAACCAGCAACGAATCAAATCGTCAGGACGCACCTGCGCGTGGAACTAGCGGCAGCGTGTGAAGGAGAGCTCTGGTCGTGCGGTGTTCGAAAGTGGCGGCGTCGGCAGCGTCGAAGAGGAGGTGCGTGGCACGGAGCAGCGGTGGCGGCAGCGCGTGTCACAGGGGCGAGTGCGGTGATCGGCGGCGGGAGCTCGGAAGGCAACGTAATTTTCTATTTGAGGTTTCAGGATTTTAGGCTCTAATACCATGTAGAAAATAAGGGTAATAACATGTGTATGTATTCATGCATTCATGATACATTATATAGTAATACATGATACCTATACAAGTTAGAAAAATGTAATAGAATACAATTACATTTACAATTATGGTATGAATACAATTCTAATTCCTTAACAGACGAACACCACCTTCGACTTCTTCGTCACCGGCCGCATTGTGACATTTGCCCAGGATGGTGAATTTGGTTTGGAGGTAGACGCTGATGGAGGCAAACGGCGAGTTGGTGGTGGCGGCTGTAGGTGGCGATGAAGGGAGTGAGAGGAGGCGGAGGAAAACAAGGACATTTTAGTCATTTTACACAGTTAAAATTTAAAACAAGTTTTGTCCTTTGCAAAATGACAAAGGGAGTAACTCACTTCGATCATTAAATTATTATCATACATGTGTACATATAAATATAAAAAATCAGGTAAAATGTAGTATATTTGTTTAAAAAAGCATTCTTAAATTATAATATCTTATTAAATTCGTAACACATGCACTTTTTCCATCCCAATTTATTCCGTATAAAATCTTTTTACAATTTTCAATAAATGTGTTTGATTGTAAGTATATGCAGTTCATAAAATTTTGACATTTACAAACTACATGTTACGACGTATCTAACCATATCTTATACAATAAAAAATAGTGTTCATATACTTCATCAAATTTGTAGTCAAAGTTAGCAGCTTTGAAACAAAAAATATTTTGTGGAGACTAAATTAAGAGAGTATAAAATTACAATAATTTAACACATAATGAAATTGACACCAAAAGGTCGATACGTGTTACGACTCCTAAGATAATTTTCCATCCCAATCATACTAAAATGCAAGAATTTCATTAGTCAACTGAAGAAAACTACAGCCAACACTTAGTCAGTGTACATAGATAAATAGAGGTACCACATAGCATCGAAAATGTAATTCAAACGGCTATCACACCTAGCCTTAGGGTGCCCATGCCAGCCGACCACACAGCCATCACATGAGAGGTAAGTCACACTGACCCAGTACCATGGCCACAGTGCTGGTTCATACTCGTCCGTCACCAGGAGGGTCCCACCGCCACGTGCGCGTTGCCACTCACGCTTTGGGAAACACACTCCCACACGGCCGTAGCGAGCTTCGAACCGTGGGTATCCCCACACTGCCCACTACCACTTGGGCTACACATGCGGTGGTATCGAAAATGTAATTCAGCATCAATGTGTTGTTCTTTCTCAAAAAAACTTTCATCAAATTGTGTCATTTTCAGCTCAATTCTACCCTTGCAAAGCCTCTTTTTCTGTATTCTATTCATAATAAAGATCGTGGATTGCTATTTCACATCATGTATTTTACTTGATTATGCCATGTATTTTATACTATACAAATACTTACCTTTTCTTGACATTAATTTAAATGGCATTGATTATCAAATTTAATTATGACTGTTATTATTAGTAATTAATGCATAATTAGTGAGAATTAAATGTGCAATTAATGTAATTGATTGAGTTGGGATCTGGTAGCGGCGGTGGTGGTCAACGCCGGAGTAGTCGGAAGTCAACCACATTTTCCAACGAGACAATTGAATGGAGAAGACGAACTATGGTGGCGGTGGAGCAACTGTTTTTCCGACAATGGAGCACACGTGTTTCCGACCACGTTATTCCGACGGCGGCGCGGTCTTCTCTCGGGCGACGCCGCCAGAGCTTTCCCACCTCGGTTCTCTCCTCTACGGCGGCGATCTTCTCCTCCAGCTGAGATGACTCCGTTCTCTCCACTCCGATCTCCGCTGCACAAGCCCGTGATTTTCCAAGCGCCGTTCTCTCCGCTCCGTTCTCCTCAGCCAGTCCGGCTCCGGTTCTCCTCGCCAAGCTCGCTCCCGTTCTCCTCAGGCAGTGGAGAGCCGGAGTCGCTCCTGTTCTCCTCGCCTAAGCTCGGTTCCGTTCTCCTCGGCCAGTAGAGAGCCGGAGTCCCTTCCGTTCTCCTCGGCCAGTGGAGAGCCGAAGTCGCTCCCGTTCTCCTCGGCCAGTGGAGAGCCGGAGTCCCTCCCGTTCTCCTCGGCCAGTGGAGAGCCGGAGTCCCTCCCGTTCTCCTCGGCCAGTGGAGAGCCGAAGTCGCTCCCGTTCTCCTCGGCCAGTGGAGAGCCGGAGTCCCTCCCGTTCTCCTCGGCCAGTGGAGAGCCGAAGTCGCTCCCGTTCTCCTCGGCCAGTGAAGAGCTGGAGTCCCTCCCGTTCTCCTCGGCCAGTGGAGAGCCGGAGTCCCTCCCGTTCTCCTCGGCCAGTGGAGAGTCGGAGTCGCTCCCATTCTCCTCGCCTAAGCTCGGTCCCGTTCTCCTAGGCCAGTGGAGAGCCGGAGTCGCTCCCGTTCTCCTCGCCTAAGCTCGATCCCGTTCTCTTCGGCCAGTGGAGAACCGGGTCACCCTTGAATTTTTCTCCCGTTCTCCTCTCCCCAAACCCGGTTCTCCTTTGAATTTTTCAGCTTTCTCCCACAACTACCATCTACCCACATTTAATGTCATTTACTCCATTTTATCCGAAAAAGTCTAGTTTTTTTTTATAAATTATTCTGTGAATCTCCATTGGGTAAAAATCTCCAAATTTTTACTCCAAACAAGGGTGTTGAAAATTCCATGTCTATGCATGTAATTTTCCTAATTATTGTCAAGTCTATAAGTAATAATTAAACTTATTATTTATTAGTTTTTTAAGTAGAAATTTATGTTCATCTTAGTATTGTAATTTATTAATTGTAATCTAATAATTATTGGAATTTACTAAGTTGTTCATCTTACTGTATTTGAGTATAGTAGGGATTTATTTAAATTTCAATACTTTAATGTACTGTATGTATTTATTGTATTGTAGTGTATAAATTTATTTTATGTATGTATTTTCTGTAGGCAAAGTCTTGGGAAAGACGGTCTTTCCATAGGCTTATGGAAAGACGGGGTTTAATTCGAATAATAAAAGGTAAAAGGTCTTAGTTGCAACATTAAAAATTTAGTATGCAACATGTAGTAGTTATAAAATTTATAACTCGGTTCATGCAACCCGAAAATTTTATCTTAATTTCTTCTAATTTACACTTTAAACCTTGGTCTTTCCATGACTTATGGAAAGACCGTCTTTCAAGAGACACACTCTCTTCTGTATGTATTTATGTACTGTTTTTATTTAATCCCTTTTCGGATATAAAATTATTTCACGCCTCTTTTGACTGTATTTATCTACTCCTATTTAATGAATTTTTAGAGTTAAATTTTGCTTAATTGAACTACGCTAGCTTGTTACTTTAATTTATAGTAATGTAATTACTTTATTTTACTTTATATTATGTAAATGTAATTACTAAAAGTTCATCTGATATGATTTAATGCAATTTTATTTTCAAAAGTTAATTATGAAACGTTAAATTTGTGATGTTCATTTTATATTATTTTCTTTATGGCAAAGTCTTGGGAAAGACGGTCTTTCCATAGGCTTATGGAAAGACGGGGTTTGATTAGAATAATAAAAGGTAAAAGGTCTTAGTTGCAATATAAAAGTTTTAGTATGAAACATGTAGCAGTTATAAAATTTATAACCCGGTTTATGCAACCCGAAAATTTTATCTTAATTTCTTCTAATTTACACTTTAAACCTTGGTCTTTCCATAACTTATGGAAAGACCGTCTTTCAAGAGACGGACTCTTTCTTTATACCTTAATTTAAAATGGAAGAATGTAACGTTAATTTTAAATGAATTTATTTAAACCTTAATTTGAAATGGATGAATGTAATTTTAGTTTTGGGAGTTAATTTATATACGCAAATTTTATAAATGTAATTTTAGTTTTGGGAGTTAATTTATAGGCAAAGTCTTGGGAAAGACGGTCTTTCCATATGCTTATGGAAAGACGGGGTTTAATTCGAATAATAAAAGGTAAAAGGTCTTAGTTGAGTATGCAACATATAATAGTTATAAAATTTATAACCCGGTTCATGCAACCCGAAAATTTTATCTTAATTTCTTCTAATTTACACTTTAAACCTTGGTCTTTCCATGACTTATGGAAAGACCGTCTTTCAAGAGACACACTCTAATTTATATACGCAAATTTTATAAATGTAATTTTAGTTTTGAGAGTTAATTTATAGGCAAAGTCTTGGGAAAGACGGTCTTTCCATAGGCTTATGGAAAGACGGGTATGATTAGAATAATAAAAGGTAAAAGGTTTTAGTTGCAATATTAAAGTTTTAGTATGAAACATGTAGTAGTTATAAAATTTATAACCCGGTTCATGCAACCCAAAAATTTTATCTTAATTTCTTCTAATTTACACTTTAAACCTTGGTCTTTCCATAACTTATGGAAAGACCGTCTTTCAAGAGATCCCCTCTAATTTATATACGCAAATTTTATAATTGTAATTTTATTTCATCTAATTTAATTTTGGCAAAGTTTTGGGAATAACGGTCTTTCCATAGGATTATGAAAAGACGAGGTTTAAATATAATAATAAAAGATAAAAGGTGTTTTTTGTAATATTAAAATTTTAGTATGCAATATGTAGTAGTAATAAAATTTATAACCCGGTTCATGCAACCTAGAAATTTTATCTTCATTTCTCCTAATTTACACTTTAAACCTTGATCTTTCCATGACTTATGGAAAGACCATCTTTCAAGAGACGGACTCTTTAATTTTAACTTTATTATTAGTTTATATATTAAGTTTTGTTTTAACCGTTAATTTTTATATACGCCACCACCGGTCCATCCTGCTCCAACCCAAAACCACCTCCGATTCATCTCCTCCGGCCATTTCGCACCAGCAATCCGACGGGGAAGAACATTTCTAACATTTTCTAACAAACCTCAATTCTAACAATTCTAACAGGTTCAAATAAATTGTAACAGATGGGCAACATTCATGCAAGATTCTAACAAGATTCTACGAAATTGATTCAGGCAAGATTCATGCAAGCTTCTACGAAATTAAAAAAAAATTCTGAAAAACTTGCGTTTTCCAGCAAGATTCCAGCTTCGCACGGTGGCCGGTGTCGGGCGGTGGCCATTGACAGCTGCGGCGGGCAGTGGAATCCCGCGAGAGATGGTGGTTGCTGGTAGAAAGGAGGAGAAGCAATTTTGGGCTAATTATAAGTGGGGTGTTCTCACAAATGTGGTTCAACCACTTTTATGCCACCAACCATTTGCAAATAAAATTATTTATTCTAAAATATAAATACATGTATTTATACATATTAGAGCGTAGATAATAAAATACATGACGTGATATAGCAATACCCTAAAGATCTCATAATCAACTCAACAACTTTTTTGCCCAAATGAGTACACATTCAGACTCAAAGCCAAGAGCTGGACATAGCTGCATGCAACTAAGGCGCTAAGTAGAGGCCAAACCAACATTCTATTGGAACAAGAATCACAGACAGAGTACGAGTACGGGGATATCAACTTAACAACCAAATAAAAGGCAAGTAACTTGAACCGAGAAGAATGAAAGCATAGCACATGAAGAAAATGCAAATAGCATACACTTCCACAATCAAGGGTACCAAAGTCGATCCAACCAAAAGAAATTACAGACTTAACCAACACTTAATCACACAACATGCAATAAAATTAATAGAGAGGCTTCTTTTTCGGGAAAAAAAAACTCTATAAAACCCCTCTCTCTTCTTAATTAATGCCCATCTCTTCCCCATAATCCTCCATCATCTACTGTCTGAACTTCATTCAGGATCAAGAAAGCAACCCTTAGGCGAAAAAGAAGACACGGAAGAGATGGGACAACAAGAGGAAGTGTCAACTAAACCGTTCGAATGCAAAACAATCAAACACTAACGTTAACCTGCAAATAAAGAGAGCACCAATGTCAACTTGCAAAAAGGTCCAGGGTAAGAGAGCATTAACATTAACTTGGAAAAAAGTCAAGAGTACGAGAACATTGACATTAGCTTGCAAATAAGTCCATAGTACCAGAAGACTAACGTGAACTTGAAATTAGTCAAATAGTAGGATCTAAGGACAAGCGGTTGGGAAGATGGTGTCCACGAACCCTGGGCGAACAATACCGTTGGAGGCCCTTTTCCTTTCAGCTTGAAGCTCTTGTTTAAGCTTAGGTGTCATCTTAAGCCACTCAATGAACCCTATGCGAACATCCTTATCACTACCAGCAGATTTCCTTCGTTGGGCAAGGCGATATCGTATAACCCTGTCTCCTCTAGCAGATCTCCAATACGTAAAGGGTTCTGTACGATTGTTGTCATCCCTACCATTGCAACAATTTTAAATTTAAAAAATGATAAAAATCGCTCAGAATACCAAAATAGAGGAGTTTCTCACCATGTGCCGCGGTCGTAGGCCAAGTAGAAGGGCACGCAGGCGGCCATGGCGACAACGGGGAGAGCCATACCAGGATGGCCATAGCAACACGCCAGCATCACACTCTGCGCCACAATCACATCATGCAACAGCAGCGTCGCATCATGCGCCATTGATCCTTCTGAACGGAACAACAACAGCAGCAGCTAATCAGATTTTGCCAAACTTTGATGATTATTGATGACAGATCGATCCAATCGAAATTTAGCTGATTTTTGCGAAACATTGATGGTTATTGATGCAGATCGATCGATTTGAAATTTACCTGCCAAGTCGCGGAAACCCTAGCGCTTGCTTCTCGCCTAATATTCCTTCCCTTCCCCGATCCCAAACATATATATACACACTCCGGAACTTCGGAACTTCGGCCCAAATGGTAAAGGCCTTCGGAACTTCATCCCAAGTGTTCGGCCCAAATGGCAAAGGCCTCGGAACTTCAGCCCAAGTGCGAAAGCTTGATGGAGTACTACGTAACTTTAAGAAGCTGTAAAAAAAGTTTTTAAAATTTTTTTTCGGCCCAAGTGTGAAAGCTTGATGGAGTACTACGTAACTTTAAGAAGCTGTAAAAAGAGTTTTTAATTTTTTTTAAAAAAAAAATGCAATGTACCAATATAACTCTAAGAGTAGGTCTTATGACAAGCGATATGTCCATAGGTTTATTTTATACACTGCATTCGTAAAATCACACACAAATTTTGAAATTTTAAATATTTTTTTATCATATATTTTTATATTTTCACATGCAAATACATATTACTACTTGTTTTGACTTTTAAATACAATATTTAAATTTTATTAAAAAAATTTACAACATTTAAGTGTCACCAAAATTGAGTGTCACCACTGCGTGATTGCTTCGAGCTCGAATTGGTCGATTCCTCCCCTACCGATCCAGCCAGCATAACCGTCGAAAGTCATTGAACTCGGATTTGCCACCAAGGATTCCACGAAACGGCGTCCGTTCGAAGACGCTGCTCTAGATAGACCAGACCACATCCTCCATCGTCGTACTCTGCAACCACTGCAAGCTCGGCCTCGCCACCAAGCTCATGATCGCAGCCCAGCTCGCCATGGACCAAGTACACCCTACACTCATTCACCTTCCCAATTTGGACTCTAATACTGCAATTAGGGTTCTTCATATTTATGCTTAATGTATATGTTGCGTATGATTTTTTTCGAAGATTGCAGGTGGCGGAAAAATGATGGAAAAAAGTTGAAAGAAAACCCCTAGAAAGTTATTAGCATAGGTTCCTATAAAATAATTAGAGATAAGCCCATGTAAAATTGTTAGAGATAGGTCCCTGAAACTATAATATTGTTATAATGGTAAAAATACCGCTGCCTCACAGAAGACCAGCCCAAGTTGATATCGTTTGGATTGTAAAAATATATAATTACACAAATGTGAAATTTACCGTATGATATATTATTGGATCTGCCGTAATACATATTTTAAGAATATTTTTTATAATTTATTGAGGCAAAATATTGGAAAAAGCATCTTTCCACATGGTTATGAAAAGATGGAGTTTAATTAGAACAATAAAATGTGAAAGATCTTAGTTGCATTATTAAAAAAATGATGCAATGTGTATTAGTTAAGTTTATAACCCATTTTATGTAAACCAAAAAAATTTATCGTCATTTCTCCTAATTTATACTTTAAACCATTGATCTTTCCATAACTTATGAAAATACTATCTTTCAAGAGACGGACTCATTTATTGATCTATTAATTATGGATTTTAAAATTATAAAATCATCATTGAATATTGAAAAATAAGTGAAACAGTTATAGAGGGAGTACTCCATCCGTCACAGTCCATTCTTCACACGTTCTTTTTCATCTGTCTCAAACGAATCTGCACACTTTTTATTTTAAGTAAAATTTAACATATTAAAAGACACACATACCCTTACACAATTATAATTTTACACCAACCACCACCAAAAACCCTCAACGTTGCATTTTCACTCTCTAAATAAAGTCTCCTTTCTTCCAGTAATTCACAATCGAAAACCCTACATTCCTCCAGCTTGAAGACTTAGCCTTCCTAGCCTCCAACTTGTTGAACACCACCACCTTCAACTTCTTCGTCCCCGGTCGCAGCGTGACATTTACCCAGGATGGTGAATTTGGTCGTGTGGAAGACGTTGATGGAGGCAAACAGCGAGTTGGTGGTGGATTTTGGAGGCGGCTGTGAAGGGAGTGAGAGGAGGCAGAGGAACTCGTGGGGCTGGCGCAACGGATGAGGGCTTAAAGGAGAGGGAGAAATCGAAGGATTTTGGGAGGAGGGCTTGGAGAAATTGGAGGATTTGTGAAATAGAACACTTTTGGTGCTAATTTGTGCAGTGGTATGTAAACAGAGGTCTATTGTAGTGAAGAAGACGAAGCGAACAGAGGAGGATAAAAGGGGAAGAAGACAGGGACATTTTTAGTCATTTTACACTGGAAATTTAAAGCAAGTTTTTCTCCTTTGCAGAATCACAGAGGGAGTAACTAATTTCGATCATTAAATTATTATCCTACATGTGTACATATAAATTTAAAAAACCAGGTAAAATGTTGCATATTTGCTGAAAAAAACATTCTTAAGTTATAATATCTTATTAAATTCGTAACACGTACACTTCATTCGTCCCAGCTTATTCTACACAAAATCTTTTTACGGTCTCCATTAAACGTGTTCAATTAAAAATATGTGTAGCTATGGACAATTACACCACATAAAATTTTGATATTTAGAAACTACGTATTGCTACGAATCTAACCATATCTCATACGATAAAATTATTGTTCATATACTTATTCAAATATGTGGTCAAAGCTAGCATATTTGACCAAAATTTTTTTTTTTACATAATAGATTGGGATAGAGGACTTATAAAATTATAATAATTTATCACATAATGATATTGAATCCAAAAGGTCGATACGTGTTACGACTCCTAAGATAATATAGACACACTCCTAAGATAATATAGACACACTCCTAAGATAATATAGAGTATGTATTTCATTTGGTCCAGTCCACCTTTCCAACCCAATTATACTAAAATGCGTCAACTGAACAAAACTACAGACCAACGCTTATAGATAAGTAGAGGTACCACATAGCATCGAAAATGTAATTCAGCATCAATGTATTGTTCTTCTTTTTCAAATAAACTTTCTTCAAATTCTGTCCCTTTCAGCTCAATTCTACCCTTTAAAAGCCTCTTTTTTCTGCATTCTATTCATAGTGAATACTACCCCAGATTCAACTCAACCACTTTTTTGACAAAATGAGAACACATTCAGACTCAAAGCCAAGGGCTGAACATAACAGCATGCAGCTAAGTAGAGGCCAAACAAACATTATATTGGAACAAGAACCACAAGTACGGGTATATTAACTTAACTACCAAATAAAAAGCAAATAACTTAACCGAGAAGAATGCAAACATATCGCCTGAAAAAAACGCAAATAGCATACACTTCCAATCATCCGCATAGCACCGAAAATGTAATTCAGCATCAATGTGTTGTTCTCAAATAAACTCCCATCAAATTCTGTCCTTTTCAGCTCAATTCTACCCCTCAAAAGCCTCTTTTTTTCTGAATTCTATTCATAATAAAGACCCCAGAATCAACTCAACCACTTTTTTTGACAAAATGAGAACACATTCAGAGTCGAACCAAGAGCTGAACATAACTGCATGCAGCTAAGTAGGAGGCCAAACCAACATTCTATTGGAACAAAAACCACATTTCCAAGAACCACATACAGAGTATGGGGATATTAACTTAACTACCAAATAAAAGGCAAATAACTTAACCAAGAAGAATGCAAACACAACACGTGAAGAAAATGCAAATAGCATACACTTCCAATCAAGGGTACCGCATAGCTTCGAAAATGTAATTCAGCATCAATGTGTTGTTCTTTCTCAAATAAACTTTCATCAAATTCTGTTCTTTTCGGCTCAAATCTACCCTTCAAAAGCCTCTTTTTTCTGAATTATATTAATAATAAAGACCCCAGAATCAACTCAACAGCTTTTTTTGACCAAATGAGTACACATTCAGACTCAAAGCCAAGAACTGAACTTAACTGCATGCAACTAAGAAGAGGCCAAACCAACATTCTATTGGAACAAGAACCACAGACAGAGTACGGGGATATCAACTTAAATACCAAATAAAAGGCAAGTAACTTAACCAGAAGAATGCAAACATAACGCGTGAAGAAAATGCAAATAGCATACACTTCCAATCAAGGGCACCGCATAGCATCGAAGCCAATCTAACCAAAAGAAATTACAGACTTAACCAACACTTTGTCACACAGCATGCAATAAAATAAGCAGAGGGGGTTCTTTTCCGGAAAAAAAAACTCTAAACCTCTTCTCTTCTTAATTAATGCCCAGCTCTTCCCCATAATCCTCCCTTATCTACTGTCTGAAGTTCATTCAGGATCAATAAATTAACTCTTAGACGAAAAGAAGACACGGAAGAGATGGGACAACGGGAGGGAGTGTCAACTAAACCGTTAGAATGCAAAACAAACAAACAATAACGTTAACTTGCAAATAAGCCAAACACTAACGTTTACCTGCAAATAAAGAGAGCACCAATGTGAACTTGCAAAAAGATCCAAGGTAAGAGAGCATTAACATTAACATGGAAAAATGTCCAGAGTACTAGAACATTGACATTAACATGCAAATAAGTACCAGAAGACTAACGTGAACTTGAAATTAGTCCGGGGGAATAACTTAACTACCAACAGTAAGTGCGGGGATCTAAGAACAAGTGGTTGGGAAGATGGTGTCCACGAACCCTGGGCGAACAATACCATTGGAGGCCCTTTTCCTTTCAGCTTGAAGCTCTTGTTTAAGCTTAGGTGTCATCTTAAGCCACTCAATGAACCCTATGCGAACATCCTTATCACTACCAGCAGATTCCCTTCGTTGGGCAAGGCGATATCGTATAACCCTGTCTCCTTTAGCAGATCTCCAATACTCAAAGGGTACTCTACGGATGTTGTCATCCCTACCACTGCAACAATTTTAAATTTAAAAAATGATAAAAATCGCTCAGAATACCAAAATAGAGGAGTTTCTCACCATGTGCCGCGGTCGTAGGCCCAGTAGAAGGGCAAGCAGGCGGCCATGGCGGCAACGGAGAGAGCCACACCGGGATGGGTATGGCAACACGCCTCATACATCTTCATATTATGCGCCACCATCACATTATTCATCTGTATATTATGCATCAGCAACGCATTAAACGCCATTGATCCTTCTGAACGGAACAACAACAACAGCAGCTAATCAGATTTTGCCAAACTTTGATGATTATTGATGACAGATCGATCCAATCGAAATTTAGCTGATTTTTGCGAAACATTGATGGTTATTGATGACAGATCGATCGATTCGAAATTTACCTGCCAAGTCGCGGAAACCCTAGCGCTTGCTTCTCGCCTAATATTCCTTCCCTTCCCCGATCCCAAACATATATATACACACTCCGGAACTTCGGCCCAAATGGTAAAGGCCTTCGGAACTTCATCCCAAGTGTTCGGCCCAAATGGCAAAGGCCTCGGAACTTCGGCCCAAGTGTGAAAGCTTGATGGAGTACTACGTAACTTTAAGAAGCTGTAAAAAAAGTTTTTAAGAAAATGCAATGTACCAATATAAAACTCTAAGAGAATATCCGGAGTGGAGCTTTGTCACCCACCAACAACCTCCTTAATGGAGATTATCCTGACCGTCCGTTTTAATCTTGGATCGAAAAATCTTTCCTTTTCATGTAAGCTAGGGGAGAGACATGTGCCCATCTGATCCAGTGGTTAGTAGTTACCAGTTGCTAATTATAGAAAGATTACAAGATCAGTTGACCAGTTACTGTTGGAAAATGTGTACTTTCTCCGTCCCCTTGTTTCTGTCTTAATATTAAAAATGTCTGTTTTTTAGTTATTAAAATATCCTCTAATAATGACTCGTTTTCCTTTTTTTAATGGTTCTTTTATGTTGACTCATTTTCTTTTTTAGTAAGTCCTAAATTGTTTTTATTCATACATTTTACTTTTTACACTTTCAATACAATAATCTCTACCATTCATTTGCCTTGTTAACAAAATTTGTCCCAAAAAATTGAATCCATAATAAAAGGAGCCGGAGGGAGTAGCATAAAAATAGTTGGAGAACAAAAGTATTTCACCTTTTTTTTACATTCAAAATTTTGCCAAAATGAAAATAAGACAATAATATAGGAACATTAAATAAAGCAGGTGAGACACAGATAGAGAGACAGAGTGAGTGTTCCCTCTGATCCACTAATTATGACCCTCTTTTCATAAATAGATGATTTTTTTATTTTGTCTTTTTCCCTTTTTAACAAATTCTAGGTTATTTTCATTCACCCATTTTATTTTTTACACTTTCAATTAAATTTCCACCACTCTTTTCTCTTTTCAAAAAATTGAGTGTCCAAGACATAATTAGTGGACCAGATGGAGTACATTGATTTGCACACGTTTGGTTCTGTCTTTGTTGCGTGTGGAGGAGAGAAAGATATTGAGTGCGCATACTACACAGCTGAATCAAGTTGGAGCTGAATCAAGTTGGCATTAACAAGGTAAAAAGGTGATATCCAACATGCTCAGTTAGGAATGGGAATCTTATGCGTGAAATTAATGAAATAAACAGAACCTAACACAGCGTCATTTATGTCATATGGACTTGCAGCGTCATTTATGTTAGGACAGGGTAGATACTATAACCAAATACTCTCTGTTTCACTAAGAATAACACACTAGGTTTAGCGCCTTGGATTAATGTGAAGAAAATGAGAGGTTGAAATTGAGTGTAGAAAGTAAAAAATAGAATGAGTTCACTAAAAGTGGCACACTAGATTTAGGCTCTTGGATTAATGTGAAGAAAATGAGAGACTGAAATTGAGTGTAGAAAGTAAAAAGTAGAATGAGTGGATGGGATAAGAATCTTGCCAAAAACGGAAAGTGTACCATGTAAAAAAAATTTCAATATGACAAATGTGTCACTCTTAGTGAAAGGAGGGAGTGTTACAATATGATCAATATGACGCTGTAATATTAGGAATATTGACGCTGTACAACAGATGAATAAATATGGGTTAAGCCTTCCATATTCAGAATATCAAGTTATGAATCGGCTCATCTATTCCATCAACCGCGTCATATTAATTAAATAAACAGAACCTAACACCGCGTCATTTTGGTCATCTATTCTTAACATGCTCAATAGTATCATTTTGGTTATTTCATTCCAGTTTAGTTACCTATTCTGTATATCTCCAAATGGGATTTAAACACAGAACCATTTGTTTACTTTGTTTATTTGATCAAGAAGTTAAGATCCATTCTATTGAGGTTGTACAATAATACATCGTCAATAGTATAATTATAAAGTAAAATTAAAGACTAAAATAAACATAAAAGAGCAATCAAGTACTAAATAAACAAAGTAAATAAACAGATTAAATCTTACAATGTGTTGAATAGGATTTCTGAATATTGAATGAACTTAAAATGATGGCTTATGTATGATACAAAAGATAAGGTAATTACATGGAGTGTTTTACAGGATGGAAGGCTTGTACAGGGTTCTGGAGTTCAAGATTGAACGTTGAACTCATATGGAGGATGCTTATAAAAATAAGAATGTGTGATAATTCAAGCGTGCCTTCAAATGATTTAAGTCTCCTTATTTATAGAGGAGTGTGGAATCTGGTCTATTACACTTTTGAATTCCGGATTTCAAATCCGCAATGGTCTTCTTTATTGGTGCCTGTAATAATAAAGTGTGGGGTCTTCCATTACTGGTTGTCGGGCTGCTTTGTTGAAGTTCTTGGCTTTTCGTGGAGTCTGGGTCCCTCCAATATCCTGCTTTGTTGAATTTGTTGGCTGCTTTATTGGATATCTTGGCTGATCATGGAGTCTGGGTCCCCCCAATTTCCTGTTTTGTTGAATTTGTTGGCTATCTACTGAAATGTGTCCTTGGTGGTTATATTCAAAGATCAAACGGGTCTTGACCCATCAGACCTCCAAATGGATCTTCTTCTGGCTTAACTTCTTGACTCTTAACCTTTTTGTACATCTCTAATATCTTCTGGAATTCAGCATCGACTTCAATCTTTGGAATATGTTCTTCTTGGATTTGTTGAATTCGAGTAGGTTGTTGTAGAATCCTTGGCACTTGCGGCAGAGGAGTCCTTGCGGATGGTTGAAGTAAGGTAGAGGGATTGATGATCTTTAATTTGTTACTAGTGGTTAAATAGTAAGTAACTGCTTTTTTTGAACAAAACTCAGGGTTGTAATTAGCCCACCATTTTATCTTAAATTGTCTGATTAATGATAAGGGCAGGGTTGGAAGGTTTAATCTGAAAGCTCCAGGCAAAAATCCATGGAACTCTGAATATGGAATGGAACTGTAAAGAGTGCTGAAATGGTTCGGATTTGTTGCTAAGTTTGAATGTCTCAAACCCTGTTAATACAGAGTCTGGGAGAATATTTGGTGATGGCCCAAATTTTAGCCACCAATCATAGAACCAATGTGGAATGTCCTTGTTAAACTGTTGATGGAAGTTTATAAACCAAGAATGGTCAAAGGACCTGATTTAGAAAGTTCTATACAAATCATTCATATAATCTGCATAATTAAATCCTTTGGGGATGTAATTTACAGAAAAAGTGTGGTTGGAATGAACATTGTGGAAGTGACTAGGCTTGAGAATTTGTTTAATATATACTTTAGAATAATCAATTCTATCAGGATCCTGTTTATTCTGGATATGTTGAATTTCTATTGATTGAGTATCTACGAGGATGAGCTCATAATAATTTTGGGTTTTATGGATATCATCTTCCAACCATAAAGAAGTTGGCATGAAAATATTTGAAACAAAGGTTTTAAGATGTAATCAGTCGCGGAAGCTCATGATCTAGGTCATGACTATGTAATCTGTCATAACTTTCTTCAAAATCAATGATAAGTACTACTTCATCCAAAAAAAAGGTTTTAAGATGAGGAATATCTGGCTCAGTTCTGAATTCGGTGAGAAAGATATGTTCTGGATTTGGTTTGTCAAAATAGGAATGGCTGGAGGTTGAATTTGAAGGAATGGATTTTGAGGTTGGAGTAAAAGGTCTGTGTGGAGTTGGTGTTATGTAATTGGAAGATACGACAGGATTATGGGTTAACTTGGAATAAGGATTCTGGTCCACAATTGAATAAGTAAGTGGTGGAAAGTCTGGACTAAGGGTTGTTGGGACTAAAGGTTTTAGATTTTCATAGTACTTGGAGGATTTTGAATTGGAAGATCCCGAGGAACTTGAATTCTTACTCATAGTTTCCTGTAAGAAATTCTCGTGTCAGAAAATATGGGAGAAAATTATATTTTCCTTTTATAAATTGGATATCAAAATAAAAAAACTGATAAAATAGCTTGCCATCTGGCAAAAATCTGTTTTGAAACCAAGTTTTAACATCTTTTTGTAAAATTTCTTTTGCAGATTTGCAATCAATTTTTAACAAGAATTTTTTGTTATACAAATCATCTTGAAATTTTGAAATACATAAAACAATAGATAAAACTTCTTTTTTAACTGTGGAGTAGTTAATTTGTGCATGTGACCAATTACCTCAATAACATCTAACAATAGATTATTTTCCTAAATACAACTGCTTTAATACCCCCCATATCCTAACCCTGATGCATCTGTTTCTACAATCATAAATGCTGATGTATGTGGAATGACTAAACAAGGTAATGATTTAGCTTTTAATTTTACTTCTCTTACAATTTTAGTATGTTGGTTTGTCCATGGGGATGAACTAATTTTTAATCTATCATACAAAAGTTTACATGTTAGTTGTAATTTTGGAAAAAATCTGCTATATAACTTAGACATCCTAGGAATCATTGCAATCGAGTTTTATCTTTGATTTTATCTGAAAATTTGTCTGCAAAATCTATTGCTCGTTGGATTGGAGTAATTGTCCCTAAATGAATATGATAGCCTAAGAATTTTATATTTGTTTGAAATAATTTCATTTTTGTCTCTCATATTACCAACCCATTCTTTTTAATGATATGAAGTAATATTTTTAAATGTTTTATATGACTATCTATGGAATTAGAATATAACTAATATATCATCAATATATACTATAACAAATGTAGAATAAGGATTAAATAAAGCATTCATGATTTTCTGGAGTTCTGATGGCGCATTTTTTAATCCAAACGACATTGCATTCCATTCATATTGGCTGAATGGAACTACAAATTCCATTTTGTAGCGGCATGTTACTGTTATTAGATCAAATTTTATAAAGACTCGTTTGGTTACTGTTAGTTTTAATTTTAACTAATATTTTAATTTTTGATCTAATCTTATGAATTATATGAATGCTTGAGCAATCTTATCAGAATTTTGCCCCAAAGGACTTGCTCATAAACTTGGCAATTATAAAGAAGTTGCAGTGTGAATCTTATGAATAGATTGCTCCAAAATTAAATCGTACAAAATATATTTTAACTAATATTTTATTTTCAACTATAGAATGTCTAAATAATAGTAAGTATATGATATTACTGGATTCATTCTTTATATTATATACTCCTTCCGTCTCAATTAAATATATTCCTACCTTTTATTTTTGTCTCTCCCAATCAAAAGTTCATATTTTGATTATTTCTTTATTTTAGTTGAAATTTGGCCAGTTTCAATCCCCACCTTTGGTTAAAAATTGACCATATCAGCACGAATAAGTACCCAAGCGATAATGTAATATGAACATTTGATTGAGACAGAGTTAGTATACGAGTAGTTAAAAATATGAAAAAAATGCTTTTATAACCCTATCTAGTTGACATAAGTGTCAATATAACCTTTTAATATTCAAAAGTACCAATATAACCCTATATAGTAAGTGAAAGTGCCAATATAACCCTATAAGTTTTAAGGATGTGCTGATATAACCCAACAAACATTAGAAATGTGCTAATATAACCCTACAAACATTAGGAATGTGCTAATATAACCCAATAAGATTGCATAATGTGGTGATATAACACTACCTAATTTCAACGAACTATGGCGTTCCTGCTAACTATAAGGGTAAAATTGTCCATCCAATTTTAGAGTTAGCCCAAAGGGCATTTTGGTCCATTTACATAGAGTCAACGCTGAAAATTTGAGGTTAATGCCGGAAATGGGGTCTGAGGGTTATATTGGCACTTTCATTAATTAGTTAGGGTTATATTTGCACAAAAAATTATCATACGGTTATATTGGCACTTACTCAAGTAGATAGGGTTATATTGACACTTATTCCTAAAAATATTAATCGTTCAACATGTTTTTGAAGATTGTTTTCATTTTATAGTGCAACTCATGGGAAATTTTGCTTTTGCGGACGAATTTGAATGGAAAAAATGTCATGACAAACTGACTAATTGTTAGACTAATCATAAAAACTGTTTGTTTCAATAAATTTTAAAATTTAAATTATAATTAATTATACATTCTTAAAATTTGCAAAATTATAATAAATTCATTACAATAAAACATTTACATTTAATTATTCATTTAATTACATCAATTCTAAAACGATTCTTCTAACCGTTAGTCGATTTAAAACAAGACTTTCTTATTTTAATATCGTCCGCAAAAATAATCTTCACAAATAAAAGTAATTGATGCCAAGAGTTAAAAAGTAAATTGACTTTAAGATTTTCATGTTGAGCGACGCAGTGGTGAATTCCAGCGCCCAGCGAGTGGTGGTGCAACCAACGTCCTTTTCCCCCGAGATAGAAACAACGAGTGGTGAGTTGTACTCCAGCGAGCTACCATCGAGTGAGCGGCGATGATATCAGCGACCAGCGTCGCTACGATCTAGTTTCGGCGAGCGAGTTGTAGTCAGATCTAGGTCTGGAAATTTTTCGTTGTTTACAACGACGAACGAATCTGCCGAAGTGTTCGACGAAGACACAACACCACCCAGCTCGCACCAGTGTCTTCAAATCCACACTGGCGCATAACGGTTAACTCGGCCTAGATCGGAGGGTTTCCGAATTGGGTAGGAGGCGGGTCTCCTTCACTTTAAACCTAGTTTTTTCTGAGTATACCCAGATTTGAGCTGGCCAACTCAGATCCAGTAGCGGCTAACTTGGTTAAACTAAGAGCTCGGGTCAACTTAAATCGGGCTAAGTCGGAGGGGGTCAACTCAACCTAGACGGTCTCATTTTGGGTCAACTCGAATCCTAGTCTCTCCGGCGATAGTAAGGCTACGAGGGGTTATTCTCCATTTTTATTTTATTTTTCTATTCTTTTATTTCTCTTTTCTGGTGGGAGACTATTAATTTTGAGTATTTAGTTTCTTTTTCTTTTTCATCATTGTTGGGGCAGTGTATCAAACTAGATATTTTTTTGTCGGGATTTTTAGTGGTGTTAGCTTCTGATCTGGTCTATATGTTGGTAAGAGAGAAATCCGAGTCAAGGTAGTTACAACAAGTTATTACCTTTGATGATTTCATTCATATTTACAGTGAACTCAATCCATTAGGATGTTTAGGCCATTCACATTGTTAACTCGATTGAATTGGTCTTGAGATCGTTTATTTGGTATACTTTTAGGATGTTTAGGCCAATCACAATTAATTTGTCTCTAGATCGTCTATTCGATGTCCTTTTAGGATGTTCATGCCAATTATATTGTTAATTCGATTGAATTGGCCTTTAGATCCTTTATTCGGTACCCTTTTAAGATGTTGAGGCCAGTCATATCTGATTGAATTAGTCTTTAGATTGTTTATTCGGTGCTCTTTTGGGTTTGAATTAGAGATTAGTGCCCTTATGTATCATCTTATTGCCACTATGGCCTTAGATTGTATTGGAGTATATATTGTATTCTGGTAAATAGTTATTGTATTCCCTTAGGTAACCTGGTTTCACTTATTCCTTAAGCAAGCCTCTTGTATAAATACCTATTGATATAGTTGATGAAAGCATAGTAGTTTTACAGAATCCTTATACAGTTTTAAATGGTATCAGCCTAACTGATCCTCTCTCTCTACATTAAAAGGTTTTGCACAAACCCCAAACCCAAAATATGGAGTTTAATTAGAACAATAAAATGTGAAAGGTTTTAGTTGCATTATTAAAAAAATTATGTAATGAGTATTAGTTAAGTTTATAACCCGATACTTGTAACCCAAAAATTTTATCTTCATTTTTTCTAATTTGCACTTTAAACCTTGATTTTTCCATGACTTATGGAAATACGATCTTTCAAGAGATGACTCATTTATTGATATTATTAATTATAGATTTTAAAATTATAAAATCATCATTGAATAGTAAAAAAGAAGTGAGACATTTATAGAGGGAGTACTCCCTTCGTCCCGATTCTGCAAACATTCTTTTTTCGTCTGTCCCAGACAAATCTGCACACTTTCTATTTTAATTAAAATTTAACATATTAAAAGACACACATACCCTTACACAATTATATTTTTACACCAACCACCGCTAAAAACCCTCGACGTCGCATTTTCACTCTCTAAATAAAAAGTCTCCTTTCTTTCAGTAATTCGCAATCGAAAACCCTACATTCCTCCGACTTGAAGACGAACAACGCCACCTTCGATTTCTTTGTCCCTGGCCGCAGTGACATTCGCCTTGGATGGTGAATTTGGTCAGGAGGAAGACGCTGATGGAGGCAAACGGCGAGTTGGTTGTGGCTGCTGTAGGCGGCGGAGGTAAAAGGAGTGAGAGGAGGCGGAGGAACTCGAGGGGCAGGCACAATAGATGAGGGTTTGAAGGAGAAGGAGAAATCGAAGGATTTTGGGAGGAGGGTTTGAAGGAGAAATTGGAGGATTTTGTGGGGTTTTTCTTATTTTAGTTCTTCTCATTTTCTCCATTTATGTAATAGTTCGTTGTTGGTGCTAATTGGTGTAGTGGACTGTAAAAGTCTGTTGTCACAAAGACGATGAAGACAGATAAGGTCTGTTGTTGTGAAGAAGGCAAAGCGATGGAAAAGCAAACGGAGGAGGTTTGGAAAGGAAGAAGACAAGTTTGGAAAGGAAGAAGACATGGACATTTTAGTCATTTTACATTATTAAAATTTAAAAAAGTTTTTCCCCTCTACAGAATCCTTGGGACAAATGGAGTAACTAACTTCAATCATTAAATTACTATCATACTTGTGTACATATAATTTTTTAAAAAATCAGGTAAAATGTTGTATATTTGTTAGAAAAACATTCTTAAAGTATAACATCTTATTAGAGAAAAGTGCATATATAACCCCTATATAATTGATGAAAGTGCAGATATAACCCTACAATAATGAAAGTGCATATATAACCCTACAATAATTGAAATTGCAGGTATAACCCTATGATATTGACTCCAAAAGGTCAATACTCCCTCCGTATTTTTTTCATTGGCACACTTACTAAAAGTGGTATTTTTTTTTAATTGGCACTTGCTATTTTGGGCAAGTTTAAAGTTTTTACATCCACTCAATTTACTTTCTCTTTTTTCAATTCAATTTCATCCACTCATTTAGCATCTCCTCAATTCTAACACCAAAAGAGAGGTGCCAATGAAAAAAAACGGAGGGAGTACGTGTTACGACTCCTAAGATAATATAGAAACACACCTAAGATAATATAGTATGTATTTCATTCGGTCCAGTCCACCTTTCCAACCCAATCATACTAAAATGCGAGAATTTCATAAGTCAACTGAGCAAAACTACAGACCAACACTTAGTCAGTGAGGTACCACATAGCATCGAAAATGTAATTCAGCATCAATGTGTTGTTCTTTTTCAAATAAACTTTCTTCAAATTCTGTCCTTTTCAGCTCAATTCTACCCTTCAAAAGCCTCTTTTTTCTGTATTCTATTCATAGTGAATACCCCAGATTCAACTCAACCACTTTTTTGACAAAATGAGTACACATTCAGACTCAAAGCCAAGAGCTGAACATAACAGCATGCAGCTAAGTAGAGGCCAAACAAACATTATATTGGAACAAGAACCACTCGTACGGGTATATTAACTTAACTACCAAATAAAAGGCAAATAACTTAACCAAGAAGAATGCAAACACAACACGTGAAGAAAATGCAAATAGCATACACTTCCAATCAAGGGTACCGCATAGCTTCGAAAATGTAATTCAGCATCAATGTGTTGTTCTTTCTCAAATAAACTTTCATCAAATTCTGTTCTTTTCGGCTCAAATCTACCCTTCAAAAGCCTCTTTTTTCTGAATTCTATTCATAATAAAGACCCCAGAATCAACTCAACAGCTTTTTTTGACCAAATGAGAACACATTCAGACTCAAAGCCAAGAACTGAACATAACTGCATGCAGCTAAGAAGAGGCCAAACCAACATTCTATTGGAACAAGAACCACAGACAGAGTACGGGTATATCAACTTAAATACCAAATAAAAGGCAAGTAACTTAACCAGAAGAATGCAAACATAACTCGTGAAGAAAATGCAAATAGCATACACTTCCAATCAAGGGCACCGCATAGCATCGAAGCCAATCTAACCAAAAGAAATTACAGACTTAACCAACACTTTGTCACACAGCATGCAATAAAATAAACAGAGAGGGTTCTTTTCCGGAAAAACAAAACTCTCTAAACCTCTCCTCTTCTTAATTAATGCCCAGCTCTTCCCCATAATCCTCCCTTATCTACTGTCTGAAGTTCATTCAGGATCAAAAAATTAACTCTTAGACGAAAAGAAGACACGGAAGAGATGGGACAGCGGGAGGGAGTGTCAACTAAACCGTTAGAATGCAAAACAAACAAACAACAACGTTAACTTGCAAATAAGCCAAACACTAACGTTAACCTGCAAATAAAGAGAGCACCAATGTGAACTTGCAAAAAGATCCAGGGTAAGAGAGCATTAACATTAACTTGGAAAAATGTCCAGAGTACTAGAACATTGACATTAACATGCAAATAAGTCCACAGTACCAGAAGACTAACGTGAACTTGAAATTAGTCCGGGGGAATAACTTAACTACCAACAGTAAGTGCGGGGATCTAAGAACAAGTGGTTGGGAAGATGGTGTCCACGAACCCTGGGCGAACAATACCATTGGAGGCCCTTTTCCTTTCAGCTTGAAGCTCTTGTTTAAGCTTAGGTGTCATCTTAAGCCACTCCATGAACCCTATGCGAACATCCTTATCACTACCAGCAGATTCCCTTCGTTGGCCAAGGCGATATCGTATAACCCTGTCTCCTTTAACAGATCTCCAATAGTCAAAGGGTGCTTTACGATTGTTTTCATCCCTACCATTGCAACAATTTTAAATTTAAAAAATGATAAAAATCGCTCAGAATACCAAAATAGAGGAGTTTCTCACCATCTGCCGCGGTCGTAGGCCCAGTGGAAGGGCAAGCAGCAAATGACCATGGCGGCAACGGGGAGAACCACACCAGGATGGGAATAGCAACACGCCAGCATCACACTCTGCGCCACAATCACATTATGCATCAGCAGCATCGCATCATGCGCCATTGATCCTTCTGAACGGAACAACAACAGCAGCAGCTAATCAGATTTTGCCAAACTTTGATGATTATTGATGACAGATTGATCCATTCGAAATTTAGCTGATTTTTGCGAAACATTGATGGTCATTGATGACAGATCGATCGATTCGAAATTTACCTGCCAAGTCGCCTAATATTCCTTCCCTTCCCGATCCCAAACATATACACAATTCGGAACTTCGGAACTTCGGCCCAAATGGTAAAGGCCTTCGGAACTTCATCCCAAGTGTTCGGCCCAAATGGTAAAGGCCTCGGAACCTTGGCCCAAGTGTGAAAGCTTGATGGAGTACTACGTAACTTTAAGAAGCTGTAAAAAAAAGTATTTTAAAAAATGCAATGTACCAATATAACTCTAAGAGTAGGTCTTATGACAAGCGATATGTCCATAGGTTTATGTTTTACACTGCATTCGTAAAATCACACACAAATTTTGAAATATTGAATATTTTTTTATCATATATTTTTATATTTTCACATGCAAATACATATTATTACTTGTTTTGACTTTTAAAATACAATATTTAAATTTTATAAAAAATATTACAACATGTAAGGTTAAAGTTACTGTGGATTGTCCATAACTTTATGGAAACCCGCCTTTCTTGAGACTTTCTCTAACTCTAAATACTTGGGAAAGTGCCAATATAACACTCGAATAATCAAAAATATATTTTAAAAAACTACATAGTTGAAGAAAGTGTCAATATAACCGGACATTCTGGCGTTGATCGCAATTTTCGGGTTGTTGACTCCCCTAAAATGACAAAAAGGCCCTCTGATCAAAAGCTGAATTTAGGCGGACAATAATACCCGCCTTCGGTCCAAGTAGGACCAGGTAGGGTTATATCAGTACATTCCTAATAAAATACACATTACTTCATGTATTCGTACAATTATATTGTGTATTTAACATATTATTTCATACTTCCAACAAATTTAAAAAGTCAAAATATTTAAGTAAAATGTGCCTAGATTGCAACAAATTTATTACGGTATTTAAGTAAAATATCTTAATAAGATGACATAGTTAAAAGTGCTGTAAAAATGCAATTCAGATCCTCTGAGCCGTGATGGTAAATTTTTTCTGATACGAATTAGGTTTTCTTTATTTTTATTAATTAGGGTTTTTGGAAGATAACATTATGCTCTCAATTTCAATGGACTTTTTAGTGAGGTAGTGCGATCATTTATTTTATTTTAGAATAAAACCCATTAAATCAGCCATGTTGGCCTTGGAAGAATTAATGTTTCGGCCATGCTTTATTTTAGAGTTTAGAATATTTAGTTTGATTTGATTAGAATTAGATTTGGTAATATTAGATAAGACAATATCCATTCAAGATTTATCTTGATTAAATTCTTCCATATCTACATTTATTTTAGGTAGTTTAGTTAAACATGATTTTAGATCCTTAAAGCTGTCATAATTCTTTTCAGTTTCTTGTTTGTATTTTTGAAACCCATACCTATGTAATATAAATAGTGGGTGGTTTTCAACATTATTTTTGCATTACCCCATTTATCAATCAAATACACAATCTTTTGAATTCGACAATTTGCTTGTGAGCTATTCCATTGCTGCTTAACTCCGGTGGTTAGTTAAATATCAATAAATCTTGTAATTTGATTATAAGAGATAGTTAGAGAGCAAATCAAAATTAAGTATACCTCGAGGATTAGACCTTGAATTTCGTTTGAGATAGCGAGGACTAATGAGATAATATAGAAACACTCCTAAGATAATATAGTATGTATTTCATTCGGCCAGTCCACCTTTCCAACCCAATCATACTAAAATGCGAGAATTTCACAAGTCAACTGAACAAAACTACAGACCAACACTTAGTCAATGTCCATAGATAAATAGAGGTACCACATAGCTTCGAAAATGTAATTCAGCATCAATGTGTTGTTCTTTTTCAAATAAACTCACTAAATTCTGTCATTTTAAGCTCAATTCTACCCTTTAGAAGCCTCTTTTTAAAAAATATTTCTATTCATAATAAAGATCCCAGAATCAACTCAACCACTCTTTTGACAAAATGAGAACACATTCAGACTCAAAGTCAAGAGTTGAACATAATAGCATGCAGCTAAGTAGAGGCCAAACAAACATTATATTTGAACAAGAACCACAGACAGAGTACGGGGATATCAACTAAACTACCAAATAAAAGACAAATAACTTAACCGAGAAGAATGCAAACATAACACATGAAGAAAGTGCAAATCGCATATTTCTTTTCGCACAATGCATGAGTAGTTTCCCAAGTGGGGAACCCATTTGGAACCCCCCATTATGTCCTTTTCTATGCAATCTTGGAAAAGTATTTTGTCATTTATGTATTGAGCAAGTTATTGGTCCATTAATTCATTTACCAACAACGTATCATGCATATTGAATGCTGCTACAATGATACACAATCATCCTCGGAAAATAACATTTCTATTTCTATACAATCTATCAATTTCAACTAAGCTTTTGCCATGTGAGCAGTTTCAACACAGACATAAATTTGTTCACCTCTTGACCAAGTCCAACAGAGACATAAAGCTGTCAAAGCATTTACTCTCCACTGGCACTTTTGAAAGCTTTTATTCTTGATAGGACAAAATATCATTAGAAAAGCATGAGATGAATTACGGACTACAGTTGGTTTTTCTTTTGGACATGTTTCTATAGATTTGATTTTTTTCTAATAAGATTATTTTAATTTCATCCGCGATAGGGCATTTTAAATTGGTGGATGGAAAGTTTTCACAGTAAGCTATTATGAGTGACTTTACATCAAAATTTCTTATGTTAACTCACATTACTATTACTTAGAGCACTTTGCTCTATGGCAATTGATGATTGTGTTTCTCCCATTTTTGCACAAGACAAAGATTTGGGGTGAGACGGTCACACTCAATCTTATAGTGCAACGGAGGGTTTAAGTACAATTATTTGAATATTAGAGATGACATGCGATATCTTTTGTAATTTTCAAAAGCTTCATTTAATTCATTATCTCACCATAAATTATGGTGAGACGATCTCACGTAAATATTTCTTTTCGTACAATGCATGAGTAGTTCCCCAAGTGGGGAACCCATTCGGAACCCCCCATTATGTCCTTTTCTATGCAATCTTGGAAAAGTATTTTGTCATTTATGTATTGAGCAAGTTATTGGTCCATTAATTCATTTACCAACTCCATATTATGCATATTGAATGCTGCTACACTGATACACAATCTTCCTCGGAAAATAACATTTCTATTTCTATACAATCTATCAATTTCAACTAAGCTTTTGCCATGTGAGCAGTTTCAACACAGACATAAATTTGTTCACCTCTTGACCAAGTCCAACAGAGACATAAAGATGTCAAAGCATTTACTCTCCACTGGTACTTTTGAAAGCTTTTATTTTGGATAGGACAAAATATCATTGAAATGCATGAGATGGATTACGGACTACAGTTGGTTTTTCTTTTGGACATGTTTCTATAGATTTGATTTTTTTCTAATAAGATTATTTTAATTTCATCCGCGATAGGGCATTTTAAATTGGTGGGTGGAAAGTTTTCACAGTAAGCTATTATGAGTGACTTTACATCAAAATTTCTTATGTTAACTCACATTACTATTACTTAGAGCACTTTGCTCTATGGCAATTAGTGATTGTGTTTCTCCCATTTTTGCACAAGGCAAAGACTTGGGTGAGACGGTCACACTCAATCTTATGGTGCAACGGAGGATTTAAGTACAATTATTTGAATATTAGAGATGACATGCGATATCTTTTGTAATTTTCAAAAGCTTCATTTAATTCATTATCTCACCATAAATTATGGTGAGACGATCTCACGTAAATATTTCTTTTCGTACAATGCATGAGTAGTTCCCCAAGTGGGGAACCCATTCGGAACCCCCCATTATGTCCTTTTCTATGCAATCTTGAAAAAGTATTTTGTCATTTATGTATTGAGCAAGTTATTGGTCCATTAATTCATTTACCAACTCCATATCATTCATATTGAATGCTGCTACACTGATACACAATCTTCCTCGGAAAATAACATTTCTATTTCTACACAATCTATCAATTTCAACTAAGCTTTTGCCATGTGAGCAGTTTCAACACAGACATAAATTTGTTCACCTCTTGACCAAGTCCAACAGAGACATAAAGCTGTCAAAGCATTTACTCTCCACTGGCATTTTTGAAAGCTTTTATTCTGGATAGGACAAAATATCATTAGAAATGCATGAGATGGATTACGGACTACAGTTGGTTTTTCTTTTGGACATGTTTCTATAGATTTGATTTTTTTTCTAATATGATTATTTTAATTTCATCCGCGATAGGGCATTTTAAATTGGTGGATGGAAAGTTTTCACAGTAAGCTATTATGAGTGACTTTACATCAAAATTTCTTATGTTAACTCACATTACTATTACTTAGAGCACTTTGCTCTATGGCAATTGATGATTGTGTTTCTTCTTACTGACTTAGATGTTGGACAGATCTATTTTCTTAGCTCAATCTCAGCTCAAAGTGTACCAACTCAAGAGAAGGTGAAGATGAGCATTTTCGCAAGGTAAACATCACAAGATACGTCAGTTTCATCCCTATCTTGTAACTTGACATAAAGGTTTGTCCTCCTTTTCTGAACAGTTCTCTACAACAAAGAATAAGATGCTCTTATGGCATGGTTCTTGAGTCAGCCTTTCCATGTGGCTAAAGTTTTCACTGGTGCCCCAGACAAATATGTTGAATTGAAGGAAACCATTGCCAGTTTCCAGGTAAATGTCATGTTCATAGATGCATTCAAGACACTTTTATTTGTCCTTATTTACATACAATGTGTGGTATGGTGAGGCTCTGGATAGAGAATTGTTTCCTGGATGCGGTATTTGAATGATTTTGTTTCATTTATTTTGCATTGCTATGCGTGACCTGACTGCAAATCTGTCCTTATTTAAACTAATGAAGAAAATGACTACGTACATTATTCTCATCTACACTCTTGCTTCTGAAAAAATGTCCAGTTGAGGAACAAGAGGTTAAATTATTCTGTAGTGCAGTTCATTTTGCTGTGAATGTTAGTATATCAGGTTCTTTCTTTCAAGTACAACAGCTCATGTCCCATTTTCTCCTAACCAAACGATATATGTATTGATGATCATAATCCTGATTTGCAAAATAGAATGTCCTCACTCTTCACACAGTCTATATTATTATACGGGCCAATTATGATCCATGAAGAACAAAAAACTTTCTTTTCAGAGCAAATTTAGAGAGTATTTGCAGACACAACTCATCCACAATGGTATTCTGGATTTATCTTCTACTTCCATAATCCCTGTAATTGGCAATATTTTTGTGATGGATGCTTAAGTTGTTAGTGGCTGAATCATTCTGGTTGATACAACATAGAGTTCTGATGTATTGCCACAAACAAGTCTATTAAAAGGGCAAATTATTTGATCATCTTTTACATGATAAAGTTGGAGTGAGCTTTCAATTGTAGTTAGGATTTTGCTATTTTGTTCCAAAATTTGATAAGCTGGAAATGGAAATGCAATGTGCGTGAACCTGCTATAATCATGTTATCAAGACACTCCTTTAGCAAGAACAGTTATGCTGGCTTTCTTTTGGGGACACGAGATGAATTGTGCACTGCGTATGCAACCCAAAGAATAAAAGCTAAATGATCATCAGATCATGTTCTACAGCTGCATACTACTAGTGCTAGTAAGCCTCACAATCTTACTTCATAACAAGCAAAAAGAAAAAAAACTGTATCATCAGTACATCTTTGCACAAAAAATATAGTGAACCATCAGAACATCCGTACACATTGTAACAAAATTTAACTGATTCAATGTACTAGTATAGATAGTTTCTGATCTTCTGTTCTAATTTCATATTCTTAGTCACAGCTGAAATAAATTACTACACAATCATTTTTATTGTTCAAAAATAGAAGAAAACACTTGAATGTATCAGAATGGCCGCAGCTCTCCTCCTCCTCTTTGTTATTCCCTTCCCGTCATCACCACACGTGATCGAAGCATCTTGCCTGCTTCGTGTAGGCCAAACGGCAACCAGGAACACACTAAATGGCTTGCATCATAAGCAGTGGATTCCAGTCCAGAAAGTTGTGGGAGACAATGCATCTAAGAACATACCTCCTGGTATATTTAACCCCACTCAGAATAATTTGGTTAAACCACCAAGCTGGACTGCTATTTCTATTCTTTATTTCAATTATGATACAGAAGCTTAATTAATGCAGCACACAATTTTGTACTAGAACTTGTAATCAATCATATTGGGTATATGCTATGGTGTTTTCCTTACTTACTGCAAAAGCTTGTTTCATTAGTCTAGGTTCTTCCTCTTCAATGCTAAGAATCAAAATCAATACATCATTCAAGAAATCAAACTACACAATTACCACTGCAACTTGATGGTGTTAATTTTCAAATTAAATTGTGTCCATACTACAGGGCATACTAGGTTTAGCCTTGTGCTAATCATCTGCCAGGGACACCAAACACTTTAGCCTCTAACAGCTTAAGCATCCCTCAATATAATTAGTAGTTTATTCACATTCCACTGAAACTTGTTAACATTCAAATATTTGATGCAATGCTCAACTAACATTTGCCAAAACCTCATCCCTGATGCACAAAACCAGAATGCAAGATACCTACAGGCTATGCAACGTGTTTTCTATCAAGTGTACCTTACTGGCTATTCTATACGCGCAATAATCATTCATGATATGTCCCATTTGACCCCAGGCTTCATTTATGCAAAAACTTTAAAAAGACAATAAAAAACATAGATGAAACATATAACACACATTAAAAGACAAGGAAGCCTGCAGAGGTGTCACTTAATCCAACTTAAAGCAACCTATAAGAAAGGCATATAGATGTCACTTAATCCAACTTGCGAAGAGGTGTAATCAATCTCATATGTATTGCACCTCTTTTAAAAAAGAGAAACGCACACCATGTCTATTTCATAAACCAAATAACAAAGCTTGGTAATTTAAGAACATCATTTGATACAAACATCACTCTGTTCTTATTTTTCCTTGAAATTAGTAACTCATAGATCATGTTCCCTCTGTTTTCCTTGAATTATTTTCTTTCACTACTAAAAAACAAAATCAAAGCAAAGATTTTAGATGGAGTTAATAATAAAATTTTCTCCAATCTCTTCAAGAAAGGCACAGAGTCTTCCTTAAAACGCTCTCACACACAATCCAGCAGTATAGCCACCACACACTCTCGCAGCACCAACCACGGTGCCACACAATCAAAATTAATACACAATCATAAAAATTAACAAAAATCCATAGCCACATTTAACAGGTCTAAGCTTTCTTTAGCTCCTAAAAGCATTCGAGTAAATCCCCACAACAGTAAACCTCAACAACACGCACCAGTCACTATCGTAGTAAATAAAAACATCCGCAGCAGCAGGGTTAATACCAGCACATCGAGTATATCTCTGCATCATAAGAGAGTAAAGTTACAGGGATTCTAGTAGCATACTTGTGTTTCGATAATCATGCAATTGGAGACGATTCAGTCAGACTCTGAGTTCAACTGCAGACATTCAATCAAGCTCCAAATACGTAAGCGGAAAGAACTAAAAACTAATCTTCATCACTCTCTTCTCCTTTTCCTTTTCCCCTCCGCTTGTATTCCTCTAGATGATCTGCGGCTATGGAGTTTCGATCTGCGGCTATGGAGTTTCGATCTGCGGCAAGTTCGTTGCTCTTCCTTTGCTCGGCGAGCATTTCCGCTCGCCAAGTTTCCTCTTTCTCCGAAGCAGCTCAGTCATCGGAGCGAGTGTCCCTGTGCCTGTGCTCCCTGTGCATGTGGTACGCTGAGGCTATCCCGGCTACACCGATCACACCCGTAGCGACTTGGCCCCATTTCTTAGCTTTCCCCGGAATCTTTCGCAATGACTCCAGTATAGGGTGGGGTGGGGATGGGGAAGGGGATGGGGATTGGGACGGAGATGGGGATGCAGTCGGGGTTCTTGTCGGCGACTGCTGGTATTGGTATGAGTAAGAAGGGTTGGAGTCCTTGGATTTTTTGCCCTTGCCCATAGCGTTAGAAGATGGTGAAGGGGATGGGGATCGGGACGGAGATGGGGATGCAGTGTATAAATAAAAAGATACAAATGCAGTGCGTTAGAAGATGGGGATCGGGACGGAGATGTATAAATAAAAAGATACAATAGACTATCCATGATCCAACCACCTCACATGACCATAAACTTATGATCCAACCTCCTCCCATGACCATAAAAAATAGCCATAGGCACCAACTAAACATCAACATAGTTTGATATAACCAAATAAGCCTTTACGGTACTCTAGACTCTCTTGCTTCGCATGGGTTCTTCTACGCATACTCCTTGATCTCACTCCAACAACATTGCAGAATTGACCTGGGAGAACCGCAACTACGACAGGTGCTACTGAAATTCTAGATAGCAAAGAAGATTCTCACATGACTTGAAAAACCAGGACTAAAGTTTACTTGTACATTACAAATTTCAAGTACTTTGTCATGCACAACTACAAGATTGCCAAGAAATTTCATAATGATATGCATAACACACAGCTCCTTCAGAAGCTTACCTATCTTCAATGACATCACTCATAGCATGAGGTCAAAGTTTGGTGAAATTTTTATAATCCTTAAGATGAAAGGATTTGATAGAAAGAGCTACAAACAACTTAATGATCAACTTACTGTAAAAGGACAATTAAAGCTACATATTCATAGCTTAAGAGCCAAGTAAGCCACAACACAATCCAGAAAAACTTATATATACATCATAAAATGCAGAGGTCCACAAAGCAGTTACAACATCTCATAGCAA
Source organism: Rubia yunnanensis (assembly GCA_037428765.1). Classification (NCBI taxonomy): domain Eukaryota; kingdom Viridiplantae; phylum Streptophyta; class Magnoliopsida; order Gentianales; family Rubiaceae; genus Rubia; species Rubia yunnanensis. Next base: position 912,700 of record CM075062.1, read on the forward strand.
GAACCATCATGTTCTATCGTTTTTATGTGAGCCTAAGCGTGGACATCTTTATCAATTTAATCTAATTAAAAATGCTTGCTCAGCCAACAATTTGGTAGTAGTGAATGTTGCACTTCAGCCATGAAGCAAAGTGTACATGGCCAGATACGATTTGTAAGCGCTAGAATAAATTAGATTACTGATTAGATTATGATTACTATGATTACAGGTTTTCCCTTATTTTACCTCTATTGTACTTCTCTATGTATCTAGTCATCAATAATACAATTTCATATGGAAAATCAATTTACCATGGTATCAGAATCTCTTTTGTCCAAAACCTAAAACCCTAACTTCTCCAAAAAAAAATCGCCGTCTTTTCTCTTCTTCCTTCTCGGCGGCCGGGCGTGTCTCTCACTCTCACCGTCAATCCAATTTTTCTGGTGTTCCCCCTCCGTTATCACGGCTCAAGAAAAACTCCCCTACAACACTCTGCTCCAGATGATGCAGATTAAACTCACTCCATCAAACTATCTTCTCTGGAAGATCCAATCAGGTTATGTTCTTCGTCCTCAAGGTCTGTACGGTTTCATTGATGGCACTAAATCTTGTCCCACTCTCCTACCACCGCCGCCGACCCTGTCCTTTGCTGCAACAGTCTCAATTTCTCCAGGTGGTAACAATGTTGATCCCAAGGTTTCTTATCAGAAAGCAAAAGATGAGTATGATCAATGGGTTGATGAAGATCAACGTGTCTGCAGTCTCCTGTTCTCCTCTCTCTCTCTCTCCGCTGAAAACATCTAAATTATGCCACCTCCAAAGAAATCTGTGACAATCTTGCTCTCATCTATTATAATAGTAGTGCCTTCACCTTTCTCCGTCTTTGTGCATATGCACATGGTATTTGTAAGTATGGTACTGTTCATGAATTTCATCTCAAATATAATGAGATTTTTGAACAACTGTCTATCATGGGAAATCCAGTTTCAAATGTTGATAAAATAGTATTGTTTTTTACTGCTCCTGAGTATAAGGATTTTTCTGCTCCTTTGATTGATGTTGTCCCTACTTCGTTGTATTCGGATGTTCATTCCCGTGCCAAAAACCATGAGGCCTTTTTGATGAATTTACAGGGGCAATCAGGACCAGCCGCCAGACCAGTGGCATTTCAGACCAGCGACACCTCAAGCTGGTTGTGCATTGGATCACGTGCCGACTCGAGGCGGCCGCACGTGGCCTTCATTGCTCCTGGTGCGGATGACTCGGTCATTATACTGTGACGTGTTAACAGATGTAGGTACATATTGGTCGTCTAGCAAGTACTCATTTGGCAAAAAATCATTACTTTTCTCAGCAGTTCGATACTTCTCGACTATCAGATTGGTACCTTGATTCCGGAGCAACCAGCCATATGGCGTCTTCTATCTCAGGCCTAGACGGTGTCACTATTTATACTGGTAAATTTTATGTTTTTGTTGGTAATGGTGCTCCTGTTATGATATCTCATAAAATCTCAACATATGAAAGTGTTGTCCCAATATTTAGAATTTCAACTTCATGTTCAAGGTCCAAATGCTGAACGTTTTTATGTTTACATGGAATTGTATTTAGATTTATAAATGTTCAACTCATGGATGTTGAGGTCCCAATGTTGAACATTTTCACATATTGCGATGTTTTTTTAAAGATTAAATTATTCTTTTAGTCCCCTGCAAAGTATCTTGTACTATATTTTAGTCTCCGTTTGCAAATCAACCCTTAGACAGTACCCACAAATTCAAAGGGGGTTTTTAGGTAAGACTAAATGGATTTTCAGTATAAAAAGGGGTATAATAGTAATTTTACTAATTAAAAATTATTTTCAATTAAAAATTTCTAATTTTAAAAAATTCTTTTTCTTTAGTTTTTCACCGCCGCCATCGCTGCCGCCTTCCATATTGGGGATAGTGCTGAGCAGGGGATAGTGCTTTCATCGGTTGGGATAGGCGGGGGGGGGGGGGGGGGGGGGCTTAGTGGCGAGGCAGGCGAGTTGATCCAGGTGGGGCTGAGTCAGGTGGTGGCGGGTGGAGCTAAGTCAGGTGGTGGCGGGTGGGGTTGAGCCAAGTGGTGGTGGATGGTGGTGGTGGCCTTGCGGTGAAGGTGAAGCCAGGCGGCTGGGGGTGGTGGTGGCTGGCAGAGGGTAGAATTGTTTTTTTTTCATTTAAGCCTTAGGGCAAAAGGGTATTTTAGTCTTTTCAAGTGGGTCAATGGGCGGAATCTATTGGTCAAATGAGAACATTTTGCTTCATCACCTGTTTCCTTCTAACCGCGAGGCCCACCACCACTTCGCCGATAGCTACCGCCACCGTTGTTGATGACGACATATGTGTCCCTCACGACCACCATTCCTCTCTCCAACCCAGTATACATCATCCCCAAAATCCCCATTCGGTTCCAGATCTCCCAACCCGAGTGACCCAACGAGTTCAAAATCCGATTAACCTTCAGCTTCAAGGAATTCCTGCCTCCACATCTAGCCCTGCTCAATCTTCCGGCGACGTCCGTGAAAGGCAGCGACGTGGATTGCAGACGGGGATTGGAGCGGAAGAAGAAGATTGGAGACTGGATTTTCTGGAGATTGGAGCGGAAGAAGAAGGTTGGAGATTGGAGCGGAAGAAGAAGATTGGATGAGGAGACAGAAAAATGTCAAAATAATTGAAGGTTGGAGTAGTTAATTTTTTTCTTTTATTTTCTGAAGGGTAAAATTGTCTTTTAAAAATAAATCGGACCACAAATCACCAGAAAAAGTTATATTTGCACTTTCAATTATCGCAGGGTTATGTCTGCACTTTCGTCAATTATATAGGATTACATGTGCATTTTACTCGTTTATTTTAATGCCAACTAAAACATCCCCTTCCCTCAGCCTATGGGATGCGGAATACATTTTCGCTTCAGTAATACTTTCATCGTTCTATTAGTTTTAACCTGTTTATTTTTTCATGATAAAAAAATGATGGTTGACCGTCATATCTCTAACTGCATATATCAATTTCACATAAAAAATAATATTAAAAAAATAAGTAGATGTTAAGATGAATTTAAAAATATCTCACATAATATTTTTATTATAAATATATTAGTTTATAGTATTTATGATCAGAGTTTACGAAGTTTGACTTTTAAAAAACAAATACTCCAAATCTTATGTGAAATTGAGGAACTCTTTGGAAAAGGCCATTTCTTTTATTTTGTTACTCCGATGGTAATCAATGATAATGGTGGAGTAAATGAATAATGTCCGAAAACAGCAATGATATTGATGGAGTAAATGAATAATGCAGGAAACAGCTGTAGTTCTAGGACTTGTTGCTCAAAACTGATTATTGTTAGCAGTGACATAAAAGACATTATTGTTTTGGGTTTGTTGGAAAATGAGGAGCCCAGAAGGTCATTTTCACATTGATTCCCGGAGTTTGTGAAAACTGTTCTGTCATTAAGATGATAGTCGTTTGAACATGCATGGATGAAGACCACCTTATCTTTGTCCAAAGTAATAGTACTCCAATTATATTAGCATATATAAATGAACCCCTATTCTTCTCCAATTTATTTTGAGTAATAGTACTGGCTCTTTAAGGCAGAGAAATGTAAAGGTTACAACTGTAAATTTAAAAAAATGAAGATAAAATTTTTGGGTTGCATAATCGAGCTATAGACTTTATAGCTACTATGCGTTGCATAATAAATTTTTAATATTGCAATTAAGACATTTTACATTTTATTATTCTAATTAAACTATGTCTTTCCATAAGCCTACGGAAAGACGGTATTTCCCAAAACTTTGATATAGTACTGTTAAAAAGAGCCCAGTCTTAGAACATGTCCAATAATTTTACTTTATTTTCCAGTTGTTACCGTACATTTTTACAGTTACTACAGTAGATTGACTCCCGTCGTTTTAAATAAAATATTCCAATCGTTTTACTCTAAATGATCCTCTAAATAAAAGATTCCTCCTCAATTTTATTAGCTTCCTAATTTTTTTATAATGTTACAAATTAATTTCAGTCACGTATCAAGTTTGTCGCATTTTTTTATAGCATGAAATATGATTAATTAATTACATTATAATTTAAAGTCTTGGGAAATACGTCTTTTCATAGGCTTATTGAAATATGAGGTTTAATTAGAATAATAAAAGGTAAAAAGTGTAAGTTGTGATATAAAAAATTTATTATGCAATGTGTAGCAGTAATAAAGTTTATAACCCGATTCATGCAACCCGAAAATTGTATATTCATTTCTTCTAAGTTATGCTTTAAACCTTAGTCTTTTTATGACTTATGGAAAGACCGTCTTTCAAGAGACGGACTCTATAAATAATTATAATTAGATTCTAAAAGTAATTGAAATGAGATTTTTATTATTGATTTAATAGTTAGTCGGTCCAACATGAGACTTTCCTTTTTAACATTATTTTAGTACAACAAATAAACTTTTATACATTAGTCACACGTGATTAACTACCAAAAATTATTAAATCTAATAAAATAAATATGTAATGTAAAACATAAGAAGGAAAACGTGTACATTATCAAAACAAAGAAGGAAAACGAGTACAATATGTAAGAAAGAAAAATACAAGACAAAAGACAATCCAAATACCGTAGCTACAAGGTTCACAAAGATTCAGTTGGTTGGACTTGGTCTACGGTGTTGTCTTCTGTTTCTTCTATTGATTTTAGCACAAATAAAACTTATATTCCTTGCTCTGTGTGTTATAGAGCAAAACACACTAGACATAGTTTTTCTTTGAATTTTTCAAATGCTACTTCATTATTTGAATTAATACATTATGATGTTTGGGGTTCTTATAGAACAACATCTTCTAGTGGTGCATTTTATTTTTTAACTATAGTTGATGATTATTCCCGGAGCTGTTTGGGTTTATTTTTTAGTAGTTAAGCCAGATGTAGCTTCTAGATTTATGGAGTTTTATGCTTTAGTCAAGAACCAGTTCGGCCGACCTATTCTGCGCGTCCGGGCTGACCACGACACTGAATTTTTTTTCCTTTGAGATCCTACTTTGCTGAATCTGGGACAATTTTTTAGACATCTATGGTTGATGCACCATAGCAGAATGGTCGTGTTGAACGTAAGCATCGTCATTTGCTAAATGTGACGCGTGTCTTGCATTTTCAAGCTAATCTGCCAGTTGATTTTTGGGGAGAATGTGTTCTTACTGCTGCTTATCTGATTAACCGGACACCGACAAAACATCTCAATGGACATACTCCCTTTGAGATGCTCTATGGACGAGCTCCAAATTACACACCTTTGAAGGTATTTGGATGCTTCTGTTTTGCTACTTACATTCCCAATTACCGTGATACATTTGCAACAAGAAGCCGTCAATGTTTGTTTCTTGGTTATCCTGCCAGAAAGAAAGGCTATCGCTTTTATGACCGGGAATCCCGTACTTTCTTCAACAGTTGGAATGCCAAAAAAAATTTAAGACCAATTTTCATATGCAGAAACAACGACATTGGCCTTATCAGTTGATCCCGACGGCACCACCACCTCACCGTCGGTATCACCTCTGTCGCCGCTGGAGCCATTCCCACCGATCGCCACCGCACATTTACTGCCAGCCAACGCTCCACCCTTGCAACTAAATTCCCCAACCGGCCCTAATCACCAACCACCTTTGCCGGTGCAGCTAGACGACGGGCAGCCCAAGTCAGCGCCCGACGACAACGCACCTCACGCGCCGCCATCTCCGACCCCAACTTCTGCTCCGCCGCCTGACGCGTCATCTCCGGCTCTAAATAGTTTCATCTGATGCCTACTGCAGCTCGTTTCGCCTGCTGCTTTGCCGGTTACTCTGGCGTTGTCTCCTGCATATTTGTTGCATGTGATATCGTTGGATTCATCATAACAAGTAGTTTCTAGAAAGTAACTTTTTGTTTACCGATATTGTACGTAGTTAAATATATTAATAGTCAAACGTGTGTGCTGGAGACTGTGAAAAAAATTCTGTCCAATTTAATCTAGGACAAAGGCAATAGTTATATAAATACTCCCTCTGTCTCTGAATAAACATCACACTTTCTATTTTGGTTTGTCCATGATTAAGTTGCAAACAATCAGAATTTGCCATTTTTAGCAAAGTTGAATGCCTGTGAAATGACCAAAATACCCCTGGACAGTGTAAAATTTACAGCCATTAAGGCTAGTTAATTAGGGAATGGATAGAGTCTCTGGACACGCATCCAGAGACTGTTGGTTGGCGTGGGATTTAATTTTTAAACTCCCAACCACCATCTCATTTACACATGTGTCCCATTTACGCTCTCAATGCTCCATTATTGCTCTCCAAACACTCTCATTTGTCTTCTCAAATTCTCTCTCAAATGCTCCTTTATCTTCTTCATTTCTCACAGAATCTTCACAGTCCATCCAGTCCTCTCTCTCAAATCTAAAAACTCCAGCTGCTCAATCTCTTTTTTGGCTTCGTTCTTAGTTGAAAACCAATGTTTTTTTGTTGGTTTATCAGAGCTTGTTGTTTCAGATCTAGGGTTTTCTTGATTTGGTTTGGGGTTTTGAAAACGAAATTGATTTCTTCACTTTTTCGAACTGAAAATAGCTTTTAAGGCTCAGTTTATGTTTGGCTGGTTGATTTAGGGTTTATTGAACATAAACATATTGTTTATGTTTTCGAACTTGTGGGTCGTCTTCTCTATCTGACGGTCACACGTCCTGACATTCAATATGCCGTTAATACTCTAAGTCAATTCATGCAAAATCCATATTCTACCCATCTTGATGCGGCAAATCGTGTTCTCCGCTACCTTAAAGGGTCTGTTGGTAAGGGAATACTACTTTCATCAAATAGTTCTCTTTCTCTCGTTGGTTTTGCTGATTCTGATTGGGCTGGTTGCCCCACTACTCACCGCTCTACCACGGGATACATCACCATGCTTGGTTCTAGTCCTATTTCATGGAAAACAAGGAAGCAACCTACAGTTTCCCGCTCTTCCGCTGAAGCTGAATATCGCTCTCTTGCTACTCTCACTGCTGAAATACAATGGCTTTATTATCTTCTCTCTGACCTTGGATTTCCTTCTCGACAACCCATGCGAGTTTACTGTGACAACCAAGCTGCTCTTCACATTGCCAGTAACCCTGTTTTCCACGAACGTACGAAGCATATTGAACTTGATTGTCACTTCGTCCGCGAAAAGATGATATCCGGCCTCATCTCCACCAGCTACTTACGTTCGTCTGATCAACTTGCTGATATCTTTACCAAGCCTCTTGGTGCAGATATCTTTCGAAACATTATTTCCAAGTTGGGCGTGCTCGACATTTCTCCCCCGACTTCAACTTGAGGGGGGTGTAGAATAAATATTAGTTTTCAATTTTTAGTTTTGTATATTTAGTAAACTTAGTCAGCTATAAGACCTATTCTGTAGGATTAATTAACCTATTCAATAGGATTAGTTAGTCAGACGCAATCCATGATCACAAAGAGTTAGGATCAATTAGTTGAAGTACAACTTGTATAAATAGATACGTTTCTATCAATAGAATTCTACACACCTAATTCCAGATATTATAATTAGTTAATCATTTTTTACCAAATTCTATACAAACTCCTTCTTTGGGTGGATATGACCAGCCCGACGGGATTGGGAGCGCAGTATTGAGGGCCGACCACCACAACGGCGGCGGCTGTTTCTGGGTTCGACGAATCCATATCTTTACGCTGTATTGTACGATTATCTATGTCAAAGTGGCACTTGGATTTTAGATGATTTACTTATAGCGTTGATTTGCTGTTGAGTAGTAACTTGGAAGAATCATGGGTCAATGAAAGTCAAAGGATACATGTGATCTTAAAACAAGTATGCCACGTTTTTTGGATTTATTTACTGCTCGCTCTGGTCCCAAAATATTGGCACCCTTACCATGGGCACATTTTATTTTTGAAAAATAAAATTGGTGGAGGTGATTGTATTGAGAGGGTAAAAATTAAAATTAGCAGATGAAAATAATCTAGGATTTGCCAAGGTGAAGGAACCAATATAAAAAGACCATGCCAAAAAGGAAAGAGTGTCAATATAAAAAAATCGGAAAGAGTACCTTTGTTTCGTTCAATGTGGCGGTATACATTTAAGGGATGTTGGTTGGGGTGACTCGGGAAAGAAAAGGGGAATCTAGGATCGTGGTTCCCTTACATAGTATTTTGTTTGAATTTTTTTATCATTCTCTTTTCCTATTTTGGTTTTACCATTCTTCTATTTGGATGTATCGTAATTCCCTAGTCTTACTATGGTACTGGGAATTCCCAACTTCCTTCTTATAACCTTCACGAAAACTACATTTATACTCCACCTCTTTCTAGCCTTTCTTCTCTATAAATCTTGTCCAACGAATCTATTCTCTCGGATCAAAGATAATATTATACTTTATATTTGTTATCAAAATAAAATAAAAATATATTATTTCAATAAAAATATTACAATTTCATTTTTGGAGTTGTATATGGGTCAAATTTTAATTAAAACTATAATTTTCATATGAACTATAGTTTTAAGTAAAAAACCATGGATATTTGTTGTAAACCACACTTCATGGGCAAGTGGACAATAGAAAAATATGCGTTCCGCTGAAGTGCCCTTCGTTGTGCATGTAAGACAAAAATATTCCGCCGGGCATTTTCTCTGTAATAGATTTTTTGTTGTCGGAATATGATCCTTGCCCACTCTCCAAATAAAGTGGCATATCCTTGGTGGCACTGTTAACTTCCAATTTTTGCTCCAACGAGGGGAAGGTCCAAAACTGTTACTCGCCATGTGTCCTGCATTATCCAAATATATTGAATTAATAGAGAGTTTATAGCCCGATTTAACTGAGTAATTATCGTCCAGGGTAAGTTTCCAGCTCCATATATCCTCTTGGTGAATTTGAGGCCTAGGCATTGCAAGTGTAAGTTCCGCCTCTTCTTCATCAAAAGTATTTTTTTATTAAGGTAGAATTCCATGTAGTTCCATTAGCCTCCATTAATTTATCAACTGTGGTATCTCTTGGGTAATCTCGGGGAAGTGCAGATGGCTTTGCTACCCCTTGTCTTGATAGCCACAAGCCTGATTTGACTTTTGTAATATTTCCACGTCCTATTCTTTTCCGAAGCCTGTGAAGTAGGAGGTATTTTCCTTCAATGATGGATCTCTAGGCATAAGATGGTCTATAACCAGTATGTGCCTCAATAATGGAGGACTGTGAATAATATCTCGCCTGCATTATCAATGCTATTATAGACGATGGGATTGTGAACCACCTCTAGGCTTGCTTTCCAAGTATTGCTATATTAAAATGTTTGAGGTCTTTAAAACCCAAACCTCTCATTGCTTTGGCGGACACATAGAAGACCATTTTTCCCAATGAATTTTCCTTTTCTCATTGGTGCTACCCCACCAGTAACACACACATGATTAATGAATGGACTCTATCAGGGTATTTGGAAGCTTGAAACAAGACATAGTGTAGGTGGACATAGATTGTAACACTGCTTTGATAAGAACCTCTTTCTCTCCCTTTGACAGCCTAATAGGCAAAGCCTGATGGGCATAGTGTAGGTGGGCATAGCCTGATGCCCCTTCCCCAGATCGGGAAATTATTTGATTTCGTTTGTGTTATTCAAGTAGCTATGGAATTCCTTGAATTTTGTTTCTATTTTTGCTCCAGATTGGGTCTCTGGCGGCGGCATCTCTTCGCGATGGGGTTTGGGCTGGGCTCTGTCGCCGGGGCTGGTTGACCAGAAAGAACGATTGTTGTACCGCAGTGAGATGAACCAATTTTCCATTGTACCATTTGTGATAAGGTGTCCAAGTAAAGTTTGAATCGATGAATTTGTAACCGGCAAAGCGGTGGTGGAGGTGGCGAAGCAGTAGTGGCGGTGTTAGGGAGAAGAAGAAGAATGACGAGGGGTTTTTTTTGTCTTTACATTTTTAGTATTAAGACTGGGTTGTTTTAGTTTTTTTAGTTATGGTCGATCCTTAAAAATGTGCCTAAACAGTGCCAAAAGGTTATATTGGTACTTCTGATATAAAATTTAGGGTTATAATCGCATTTTCAAACATTACAGGGTTATACTGACACTTTTACCAAAACATAGAGTCATTTATGTATTTTACCTTTAGAAACTCTAATAATTAAGTATTGATATAAAAGTTCGTCTATTGAGAAACGATCTTTCCATAAGTTATGGGAAAATCAAGGTTTAACTGCAAATTAGAAGAAACACATTTAAATTTTTTGAGTTATATTAATTAGGCCATAAATTTATAACTATTGCAAATAAAATCCTTTACTTTTCTATAATTATTTATAGAAACTGCAAATAATTAATATATTTTTAAAACTGTAACTGAAACTTTTTACTTTTTTATTATTAAAAAAACTTGTTCTTTCCATAAGTTTATGGAAATACGATCTTTCCCAAGACTTTGCATTTTTAAAATATCAAAGTATCAAACTAAATTTGACACTAAAAAAAATTAAACACCAGTATTAAAATTGAAAGAATAATTTTCAAACTATTGAAACATCAAACATACATGAAAAAAATTATGATAATTCACTTTGATCTTAATTGTTGAAATTGGATAATTTTGATCACAAACTTTAGCTAAATACAGAATATAATGAAGTGAAACTATATTAGATTAATCGTAATCAACAAATTACTTTTTATATAAAATGTTTTAAATGTACACTAATGAATGCATGTAAAATTAACCAATTTAACATTGAAAACAAAAATATTATCCTCATTTGGTAAAGAGAATAGCCTACTGGCTACACTGGCCACTAGTAAACACCAAACCATGTTCTTCCCCCCTATCCCCTTTCCAAAAATGCGATTACCGCTCGCACTCAGCGGCCCACACCAGTTGACACCACAGTCAAGAGGTAAATTGTGGTAGTCCAGCACCAAAATCTGTGGGGCGATCCTTACACTCGGTGCTCACCACGAAGCCCAAACAACCTCTTGGCCCAAAGGCCAAGAGTCATTCAGGACATCCCACACGGCAGTTGCCGAGTTTCGAACATGGGTTGCATCCAATACCCCCACGTCCCAACCACTGAGGTACACCCGCGAGTCTCCTTTGCCCCATTGGGAAGAGTCCGTCTCCTACAAGATTTTGTTCATTGGGAAAGAGACGAGGGAAGCTTCATCCGTTGTTTTCAATTGTTGACTAGGCAGATCAGGCCGAGACTCTAAACTGTGATAAATTATTTTAATGGAAAATTTTATTTTAGATCGGTTATTTATCAGATAAAATTATTTATAAAGTGATGTATACTTTTTTATTTATTGTAGTAATCATATTTTATAACTTTCAAAATATATTACATGTGGAGTATATTAATTTAAAATTATTTTTTTCATTATTTTTTAAGAAAGGTAGATACTCCCTCTGTTCCACTAATAGTGGCACCATAGGTTTAGGTGCTTGGATTTAGGTGAAGGAAATGAGTAGATAAAATTGAATGTAAAAAGTAGAATGAGTTGATGAAATTGATGGAATCTTGCCAAAAATGGAAAGTGTGTCAATATAAAAGAAACACCCCAAAAATGAAAGTGTGTCACTAATAAAGAAACATATGGAGTAGTTTTATTTCCAAGTTATAAGTTTATGACCTGATTAATACAACTCAAAATTTTTATATTCATTTCTTTAAATTTGCAGTTTAAACGTCTTTCCTCTTTCAAGAGACGGATCTTTTGAACATTTGCATTTATTTTTATTAGATGTTAAAAAAATATATATTTTAGAGTCTGTCTCTTGAAAGACGGTCTTTCCATAAGTTATGGAAAGACCAAGGTTTAAAGTGTAAATTAGAAGAAATGAAGATAATTTTTTTAGATTGCATGAATCGGGTTATAAATTTTATAACTACTACATGTTACATACTAAAATTTTAATATTGCAACTAAGACCCTTTACCTTTAATTACTCTAAATAAAGACCGTCTTTCCATAAACCTATGGAAAAACCGTTTTTCCCAAGACTTTTTCTATTTTATATATATATATATATATATATATATATATATATATATAATTACCCACTAGTAGGCTGATTACTAGTCTAATTTATGATATAGATGAATTGCATGTTATTTTGTCAAATCCCCTTCTCCACGGTCTAGTGAGTTTAATGACCTTTGTTTCCTCCGCCTCACGTTTAGTACTATTCTCAATAGTAAACACTGGCACCTTTTATTTTTGATAAATTAATTCCAGTCGAAAACTATTTATTTTAATTTATTTAACTTTTCCACTTATTTTATATTTTAAAATTTTCATGTTGAATTTAAGTGTGAAGAAAAAATAAGGAGAAATGTAAATTCATGAGGGCAATATTAACTCGCTTCCCGCGAAAAACACAACCACTTGGCAGAGAGAAGCATATCATGTATCAACTGTTTTGCTAAACAGTGATTTCCAAGATTTGTAACACCACTTAATCCAAATCACGATCTATGTAGTTTATTTGAGCGGTAAATGTCTTGAAATACATTGATCTGAACTCATAAATGGAAACCCAATAACCAAAACTAAAACAAAATTCAATAACCAAAACTAAAACAAAATTTTAAAAACACGATTTGTATAAACATATCTAGAACAAAGCATCGACGTTATCAACTAAATCAAGTGCATGAACACATAATTTTAAAAACACGATTTGTATAAACATATCTAGAACAAAGCATCGACGTTATCAACTAAATCAAGTGCATGAACACACAATCTAATGTATCATGTCGAACAACAATACATTAAATAAATTTATACTTATTCAATATATAAGTGCTCGAATAATCTCAATTTAAAAATTACTGTTTTCCTTCTAAATCTTAAACACACAATTTGGAGTATTAAGAATTTGGGCCTCTCGTCCAAATTCCATTTTATTCGAGTATTACATACGTAAGACTAGTATGATGTAATATATTGTTGAATATGTTGTAACAATCATTTTCAAATTTATTCAGGATTTGTTACACGTATAAAGAAAGATATTAGTAGTTAAAAATTGATACAATTGACTCTTAAAATAAAATCATGTCAATAATTATGAGATATATGTAGTATGTTTTTTATGGAAACATAATGATATTATTTTGAGGTTGCCATTACCAATATATGATATTAACAATATACAGTTAAACCTCTATAAATGAATATTTTTGGGATCAGGAAAAAAAATATTCGTTTAGCGAGATTATTCATTTATCGATAAATAAATATATTATTCATTTATCGATAAATGAATTTTTATTCATTTAGATAGTATTGAAGAAATTATATTAGTAATACATGAACGGTATGTATGTGGATTAAGTACAAAAATGTACATACAAAAGATTAACATTCTCGATGCTATTAACTTTGCTACCTTGGCTTGGAGATTTGATGTAAAGGAAACAACAATTGCAAATTGTTTCCGACATTGCAAGATACGATCTGAAGAACTCAATGTTCCTGAAGCAGAAGCTGATAAATTAGAAGAAGATATCGAAGGATTAACGGATGTCATTTCTAAGTTACACTATAGAAATGTGATGGACGTCGAACATCTTTTGAACTATCCTAACGAGAATGATGTCGTTATGGAATTGCCTACCGACGATGAAATTATTGAGTCTGTACTGAATGATGAGAATGATCCAGAACCAGATGATAGTAGTGTCACACCAAATGTGTCATCAAAAGAAGCATATCAAGCAGTAATCACCTTACGGAACTACTTTCTACAACACGAGCAGAATACTCCTAAAGTTTTGTTTGCGCTAGGAAAAATCAAGGATGAGATGAATTTTGGTGGGGAAAAAAGCAAAAAACTATAGACTCCTTTTTTGTAAAATAATGACTTATTGTATGAACATTGTTGATTGGAAAAAAAAATCTTTTTGAATATATATATATATATATATATATATCTAATGAAATGTGATGATTATTCATTTATATTTACATAGGGTCTTTAAGGATTTCAAGAAAATTATTCATTAATGCATTTAGCGAGGTTATTCATTTAGCCCCTTAGCCCAAGTCGGGACCGGAAAAAATTATTCATTTGTCGAGGTTATTCATTTATCGAACATTCATTTATCGAGGTTTAACTGTACACTATGTTAGATTTCTTTAAAGTCAACTAGATTTAATGGGATTGTAACTCTAAATAGGAAATTGAATAATGTAATATGATTTGTCCAAATTTATTCATTAATTTCATTTAATATTATCGATTATAACAAAATATTTATCTTTGACCACTTTTACTGTACAGATTGCAACAATATGCTTTTATATTTTCTCAAGATTCAGCTATACTTGGTTCTTTAAACATAAGTTCTATGGAATCAAATGAAATTATATGGCGTGGATCAATGAACTCATATTTGTGTAGTCACATTAATTTTAACGGTTTTTAGAATCTGGAATCAAAGGAAATTATATTACCTGTATCAACTAACTAATGTTTTAACACACATTTATGCACTCACATTAATATTGACAGAATTAAAAATCTGAAATCAAATGAAATTATATGACCTGTATCAATTAACTCATATTTAATAATCACATTAATTTTGGCGGAATTCAAAGTTTGAATCAAACACAATTATATGGCATGTATCAATTAGCTCATACTAGATAAGATAAACAAATACTTAACGAATCAGTAAATATATATTATTAAAAATTATTTTACTGTGTAGAAAATTATTTAGAGTGCGTCTCTTGAAAGACGATCTTACCATAAGTCATGGAAATACCAAGGTTTTAGAAGAAATTAAGATAAAATTTTCGGGTTGCATGAATCGGGTTATAAATTTAATAACTACTACATGTTGCATACTAAATTTTTAATGTTGCAACTAAGACCTTTTACCTTTGACAAAGTCTTGTATAAGACCGTCTCACAGTGAGACCGAGGATTAAATTGCAAAGATTTTAAGATTGAGTTTCATATTCATATTTTAAAAGTTCAGGGATTTAATGTGTAATTGTGATAATTTGCAATTTAGTCCAGTTCTATTAGTTTTTTGCCCCCGAATTTAGTTTGTTCTTTTCCTATTTTGCCTTTAGTCCTTGATCTCACCATGAGACGGTCTCACAAGAGACGGACTCTTTACCTTTTATTATTTGAATTAAACCCCGTCTTTACATGTTGCAATTATTTTATGTAGAAAATTATTTTAGTTGCTTAAAATATGAGTCCGTCTCTTGAAAGACGGTCTTTCCATAAGTTATGGAAAGACCAAGTTTAAAGTGTAAATTGGAAGAAATGAAGATAAAATTTTTGGGTTGCATGAACCGGGTTATAAATTTTATAACTACTAGATGTTGCATACTAAAAGTTTAATATTGCAACTAAAACCTTTCACCTTTTATTATTCTAATTATACCCCGTCTTTCCATAAGCTTATGGAAAGACCGTCTTTCCCAAGACTTTGCCTTAAAATATTTGCCGATATAAAAATATAGTATCAACAATATTGTTATTTATAAATAATGATATAATTTTTTTAAAAATAAAGTAAAATAAATAATGATATAAGATTACATATAACATATAAAAATGATATAAGATTACATATAACATATAAAAAATGAATCAATTAAGAGTCCATCTCTTGAAAGACGGTCTTTCCATAAGTTATGGAAAGACCAAGGTTTAAAGTGTAAATTAGAAGAAATTAAGATAAAATTTTTGGGTTGCATGAACCGGGTTATAAATTATATAACTACTACATGTTTCTTACTAAAACTTTAATATTGCAACTAAGACCTTTTACCTTTTATTATTCTAATCAAACCTTGTCTTTCCATAAGCCTATGGAAAGACCGTCTTTCCCAAGACTTTGCCATCAATGAGTCCGTCTCTTGAAAGACGGTCTTTCCATAAGTTATGGAAAGACCAAGGTTTAAAGTGTAAATTAGAAGAAATTAAGATAAAATTTTCGGATTGCATGAACCGGATTATAAATTTTATAACTACTACATGTTTCATACTAAAATTTTAATATTGCAACTAAGACCTTTTACCTTTTATTATTCTAATCAAACCCCGTCTTTCCATCAGCCTATGGAAAGACCGTCTTTTCCAAGACTTTGCCTTCATTGAGTCCGTCTCTTGAAAGACAGTCTTTCCATAAGTTATGGAAAGACCAAGGTTTAAAGTGTAAATTAGAAGAAATTAAGATAAAATTTTCGGGTTGCATGAACCGGGTTATAAATTTTATAACTACTATATGTTTCATACTAAAACTTTAATATTGCAACTAAGACCTTTTACCTTTCATTATTCTAATCAAACCCCGTCTTTCCATAAGCCTATGGAAAGACCGTCTTTCCCAAGACTTTGCCTTTTATTTAATATTATCGATTATAGCAAAATATTTATCTTTGACCACTTTTATTGTACAAATTACAACAATATGGTTTAAAATTTCTCAAGATTCAGCCTACTTGGTTTTTTAAACATGAAGTTTATAAATTGTTCAAGGACTCATTTATCCACCTATCCCCTGTCATCTTTTGGGTAATCTTTTTTCTTTTTCTTATCTCAAGAAATTCATACTTGTGACATAAAGACTTATCTATTTTAAGAGAATATCATTACTGGCTCTCAGTTCAATTCAATTTTATTCAGATTACTCTAATTCCGTTCAGTCTAGACGGTGGAGAAGCCCATAAGCGTTGACGTCTTAAGTTCATATGATTACCATTTAGCCAACAACCCCTGTTGTATTATCTGTCATCGTTTATGATGGAAGTGTATTTACATATTATTTATTTATTACAAATAGAACAAAATACTCCAGTCCAATTGTAAAGTATGAGATAGAGTAGGGTTTTTCTACAAGCCTTTACCAATTGTAAAACAAAAATTGGGCCATATTTAAATCCAATAACTTTCAAATCCAGTCCAGCCCAGTCCACAGTTAGAATGCAATCTTCTCGAAAACCGCTGTTCCCAGACTAACATTCATTCCAAGATGAGGGCCATTTCGTAAAAATATATGGGAAACACGTGAATGTGGTGGGGCCACACCACAATTTTTGGTTCTTACTCCATTTTCTCCTTTAGTCACGCCATTTCCTCCCCCACTTCTCTCTCCGTCCGCCTCTGCTGCCTCTCCTGCCCATACACTAAATGTGTTTTTCATCTTGCAAATGGGGATTTAGCCGATGGATCAGCTTCTGGCGAAAATTCCGGTGTTTGCCGCCGGTCAGGTTAGTTTTTTTCTCAGATATAGGTGGTTAACATTCCATTTGACTTCAGGTCCGGCCGGGTAGGGTCGATTTTATTACCAGATCTAGGTTGGTCGGGTCGATTTTATTACCAGATCTAGGTCGGTCGGGTCGATTTTATTATCAGACCTAGGTTTGAATCGAACGGCTATATTTAGGGGTGGTCAAAAAACCGAACCAAAAACTGAATTATCCGAATTTGAATAACTCGAACCGAATTTAAAATATAGTTTTTGGATAATCGAATTGAATAAACCGAATTTTGAATATGGTTTTTGGTTTGGTTTTGGATATTGAAAATCAAACTGAAAACCGACCCGAATACCAATTTTAAATAAATAAATATTATATATATATATATATATATATGAGTGCGTCTCTTGAAAGACGGTCTTTCCATAAGTCATGGAAAGACCAAGGTTTAAAGTGTAAATTAGAATAAATTAAGATAAAATTTTCGGGTTGCATGAACCGGGTTATAAATTTTATAACTACAACATGTTGCATACTAAATTTTTAAAGTTGCAACTTAGACCTTTTACCTTTTATTATTCGAATTTAATCTCGTCTTTCCATAAGCCTATGGAAAGACCGTCTTTCCCAAGACTTTGCCTATATATATATATTAATATAAGGCTAATAAATTAAATAAACTTGGGCCATTTAAATGAATGTGTTTGCCTAAGCCCAAATAAACTTGGACCAATAGGGTTCACAATCCTACCACCGTATAAAGTTATAAACTGAATCAACGCTCACAATTCTTGATTCTGATACATTTGCTCCGGAGCTAGGGTTCATGCCGCCGCCTCCTTCACGCCGCCGCCTCCTTCACGCCGCCGCACCTGCAACCAATGCCGCCCGATCTCCCATCATGGCAGAAACGGTGAGTATCCCGCCGTCATTGCAGTTGAAAGTATTGATTTTGCTATACACGCGTTTGTATTTTGGTAGATCATGCTGTTTGTTTACTGAGGTTTTTTATTTTCCACAGATTAGAACCTAGTTTAGGGGTTATTTAGCTCGGCGCTTTAGAGCCAGCTGAATCACGTCTCGAGAATGATAATCCTTCTACACCTGGTACGCTGCTGGATATCATGATAAATGTGCTGATTCTTTTAGCTAATGAAATCTCGTTCGCATTGTATGGAGGTTTATGTAGTATCAATGGTAAAGTGATAGGTTTTGACTTGTGTGTTTTTGGGGTAGTTTTCCAGAGATAGTTGCTTGATCTCAAGAAGTAACTTGGTAATCCTTTGCGTAACTGCTCATGCAAAGATGAAGTCTTGCACTTTTGTAACTGTTCTATCCTTTTCTACAGCTTTCAGCATTTATTGGGATTTTCTGTTTCTGCTTAATTCTGTGCGTTTTTTTCTTGAATTTTTCTGTTTTGTTTATGTGGGATGCTTTTGATCAGTTAGTTGGTTTTTTGGTCGGCTGTGTCTGAATTTGTAATGACTGGTTCATGGCTCGTGTGGGATTTTGTTGTTTTTGCATAATTCTCTGTTTTTTTGCTGATTCTGTACATAGGATTTTGTTGTTTTTGCATAATTCTCTGTTTTTTTGCTGGTTTTTTGTGTGGGATTTTGCTGTCTTGGCATACTTCTCTGTTTTTTTTTTGCTGATTGCTTATGTGGGATGTTTTGATCAGTTACCTTTTTGTGTGTGTTTTGTGTCTGAATTCGCAATTGTTGGTTGATTGGCCTATATGGGACGAGCCAAACTTTGAACTCTTGTTTTCTTCTGATCAACCACCTTTTTGTAGGTAGCTTGTAAAGTTTGTCCATCTTTTGTGTCGGGATTATTTTGATGGCTTTTGGGAAATTCATTGCTTTTTCTTTCTATTTGTGTTATCCTCTTTTGATACCAAAACTTGGAAAGAAGGCTCTAAAAAGAGGGAATCTCAAAGGGTTTCTTTGTGAATCAATGTTAAGAAAGGCATCATTTTTACTTTTTCTAGAAATGGAAAATGAAAATTTGAATTTTTTTTGGCCTGCATATGTTGTGCATATGCCTTTCCGTTTTTTTGTTCCTTTTTGTGTGGATTAATTCAGTTTCTACGGTTCTGATTATTTTTCGTTGTGCTGCTTTTTCAGGCCTCGGCTCTGTTAGATTCAAAATGTAGTCCTGTACCTAGTCTGCTTCCTTGTATCTGCTTCCATGATTTGTTGTTTCTACTTTGCTGGAAATGCATTCCTTGCTAGGGATTTCGCAGTGAGTATTTTGCTTTAGCTCTTCATATCGTTCGTTCTTAAAGCATAGCTTTTCAGGTTATTATACGCTCCTACGATGAGCCCAGTAGTAATCTTGCAGGTCATTTCTGCATTTGGAATCAATGGCTCACGACAGCCTGGTCAATGCAAGGTTTATTGCATTACAGGTTCAACATTTTTGTGTGATTCGCCCGCCTTGTTCTCACTATTAAAATCACATTTGTTTTTTTTTTGTGAAAAACAGGGCAAGTGTAGGTCACTTGGTAGTGAAGCATTGCCAGAAGGAATTGTCACTTGAACTTCCAACTTTGAAATGCGCCCTTTGTTTGGAAATATTGACAAAAAGGTATTTCATTGCGGACTTAACTTTTATTTTCTGAATTAACTTTTATATTGACAAAATGACTTTTACTAAACAGTCAAAGAAATTAACCAGAATACTGCTATGTTCTCATAATAGCACTCTTCAATCAGAATCTATCTCAGACTACTGTGATAGCTCTTATCGACCTCAACTAAGTCGATAAAATCTGAGAAATTTCTATGACTACAAAGAATTTTCAAAGAAAGAAAGTGTTAAAAGCTTTAATGAAGCCGTGAAAATGACTTTTACTAAACAGTCAAAGAAATTAACCAGAATACTGCTATGTTCTCGTAGTAGCACTATTCAATCGGAATCTATCCCAGACTACTGTGATAGCTCTTATCGACCTCAGCTAAGTCGATAAAATCTGAGAAATTTCTATGACTACAAAGAATTTTCAAAGAAAGAAAGTGTTAAAAGCTTTAATTAAGCCGTGAAAATGACTTTTACTAAACAGTCAAAGAAATTAACCAGAATACTGCTATGTTCTCATAGTGGCACTATTTAATCAGAATCTATCCCAGACTACTGTGATAGCTCCTATCGACCTCAGCTAAGTCGATAAAATCTGAGAAATTTCTATGACTACAAAGAATTTTCAAAGAAAGAAAGTGTTAAAAGCTTTAATGAAGCCGTAAAAATGACTTTTACTAAACAGTCAAAGAAATTAACCAGAATACTGCTATGTTCTCATAGTGGCACTATTCAATCAGAATCTATCCCAGACTACTGTGATAGCTCCTATCGACCTCAGCTAAGTCGATAAAGTCTGAGAAATTTCTATGACTACAAAGAATTTTCAAAGAAAGAAAGTGTTAAAAGCTTTAATGAAGCCGTAAAAATGACTTTTACTAAATAGTCAAAGAAATTAACCAGAATACTGCTATGTTCTCATAGTGGCACTATTCAATCAGAATCTATCCCAGACTACTGTGATAGCTCCTATCGACCTCAACTAAGTCGATAAAATCTGAGAAATTTCTATGACTACAAAGAATTTTCAAAGAAAGAAAGTGTTAAAAGCTTTAATGAAGCCGTAAAAATGACTTTTACTAAACAGTCAAAGAAATTAACCAGAATACTGCTATGTTCTCATAGTGGCACTATTCAATCAGAATCTATCCCAGACTACTGTGATAGCTCTTATAGACCTCAACTAAGTCATAAAATCTGAGAAATTTCTATGACTACAAAGAATTTTCAAACAAAGAAAGTGTTAAAAGCTTTAATGAAGCCGTAAAAATGACTTTTACTAAACAGTCAAAGAAATTAACCAGAATACTGCTATGTTCTCATAGTGGCACTATTCAATCAGAATCTATCCCAGACTACTGTGATAGCTCCTATCGACCTCAGCTAAGTCGATAAAGTCTGAGAAATTTCTATGACTACAAAGAATTTTCAAAGAAAGAAAGTGTTAAAAGCTTTAATGAAGCCGTAAAAATGACTTTTACTAAATAGTCAAAGAAATTAACCAGAATACTGCTTTGTTCTCATAGTGGCACTATTCAATCAGAATCTATCCCAGACTACTGTGATAGCTCCTATCGACCTCAACTAAGTCGATAAAATCTGAGAAATTTCTATGACTACAAAGAATTTTCAAAGAAAGAAAGTGTTAAAAGCTTTAATGAAGCCGTAAAAATGACTTTTACTAAACAGTCAAAGAAATTAACCAGAATACTGCTATGTTCTCATAGTGGCACTATTCAATCAGAATCTATCCCAGACTACTGTGATAGCTCTTATAGACCTCAACTAAGTCGATAAAATCTGAGAAATTTCTATGACTACAAAGAATTTTCAAACAAAGAAAGTGTTAAAAGCTTTAATGAAGCCGTAAAAATGACTTTTACTAAACAGTCAAAGAAATTAACCAGAATACTGCTATGTTCTCATAGTGGCACTATTCAATCAGAATCTATCCCAGACTACTGTGATAGCTCTTATCGACCTCAACTAAGTCGATAAAATCTGAGAAATTTCTATGACTACGAAGAAAATTTTCAAAGAAAGAAAGTGTTAAAAGCTTTAATGAAGCCGTAAAAATGACTTTTACTAAACAGTCAAAGAAATTTACCAGAATACTGCTATGTTCTCATAGTGGCACTATTCAATCAGAATCTATCCCAGACTACTGTGATAGTTCTTATCGACCTCAACTAAGTCGGTAAAATTTGAGAAATTTCTATGACTACGAAGAAAATTCTCAAAGAAAGAAAGTGTTAAAAGCTTTAATGAAGCCGTAAAAATGACTTTTACTAAACAGTCAAAGAAATTAACCAGAATACTGCTATGTTCTCATAGTGGCACTATTCAATCAGAATCTATCCCAGACTACTGTGATAGCTCCTATCGACCTCAGCTAAGTTGATAAAATCTGAGAAATTTCTATGACTACAAAAAATTTTCAAAGAAAGAAAGTGTTAAAAGCTTTAATGAAGCCGTAAAAATGACTTTTACTAAACAGTCAAAGAAATTAACAAGAATACTGCTATGTTCTCATAGTGGCACTATTCAATCAGAATCTATCCCAGACTACTGTGATAGCTCCTATCGACCTCAGCTAAGTAGATAAAATCTGAGAAATTTCTATGACTACAAAAAATTTTCAAAGAAAGAAAGTGTTAAAAGCTTTAATGAAGCCGTAAAAATGACTTTTAATAAACAGTCAAAGAAATTAACCAGAATACTGCTATGTTCTCATAGTGGCACTATTCAATCAGAATCTATCCCAGTCTACTGTGATAGCTCTTATCAACCTCACCTAAGTCGATAAAATCTGAGAAATTTCTATGACTATGAATTTTCAAAGAAAGAAAGTGTTAAAAGCTTTAATGAAGCCGTAAAAATGACTTTTAATAAACAGTTAAAGTAATTAACCAGAATACTGCTATGTTCTCATAGTGGCACTATTCAATCAGAATCTATCCCAGTCTACTGTGATAGCTCTTATCAACCTCACCTAAGTCGATAAAATCTGAGAAATTTCTATGACTATGAATTTTCAAAGAAAGAAAGTGTTAAAAGCTTTAATGAAGCCGTAAAAATGACTTTTAATAAACAGTCAAAGTAATTAACCAGAATACTGCTATGTTCTCATAGTAGCACTATTCAATCAGAATCTATCCCAGACTACTGTGATAGCTCTTATCGACCTCAACTAAGTCGATAAAATCTGAGAAATTTCTATGACTACGAAGAAAATTTTCAAAGAAAGAAAGTGTTAAAAGCTTTAATGAAGCCGTAAAAATGACTTTTACTAAACAGTCAAAGAAATTAACCAGAATACTGCTATGTTCTCATAGTGGCACTATTCAATCAGAATCTATCCCAGACTACTGTGATAGCTCTTATCGACCTCAACTAAGTCGATAAAATCTGAGAAATTTCTATGACTACGAAGAAAATTTTCAAAGAAAGAAAGTGTTAAAAGCTTTAATGAAGCCGTAAAAATGACTTTTACTAAACAGTCAAAGAAATTTACCAGAATACTGCTATGTTCTCATAGTGGCACTATTCAATCAGAATCTATCCCAGACTACTGTGATAGCTCTTATCGACCTCAACTAAGTCGGTAAAATCTGAGAAATTTCTATGACTACGAAGAAAATTCTCAAAGAAAGAAAGTGTTAAAAGCTTTAATGAAGCCGTAAAAATGACTTTTACTAAACAGTCAAAGAAATTAACCAGAATGCTGCTATGTTCTCATAGTGGCACTATTCAATCAGAATCTATCCCAGACTACTGTGATAGCTCCTATCGACCTCAGCTAAGTCGATAAAATCTGAGAAATTTCTATGACTACAAAGAATTTTCAAAGAAAGAAAGTGTTAAAAGCTTTAATGAAGCCGTAAAAATGACTTTTACTAAACAGTCAAAGAAATTAACCAGAATACTGCTATGTTCTCATAGTGGCACTATTCAATCAGAATCTATCCCAGACTACTGTGATAGCTCCTATCGACCTCAGCTAAGTCGATAAAATCTGAGAAATTTCTATGACTACAAAGAATTTTCAAAGAAAGAAAGTGTTAAAAGCTTTAATGAAGCCGTAAAAATGACTTTTACTAAATAGTCAAAGAAATTAACCAGAATACTGCTATGTTCTCATAGTGGCACTATTCAATCAGAATCTATCCCAGACTACTGTGATAGCTCCTATCGACCTCAACTAAGTCGATAAAATCTGAGAAATTTCTATGACTACAAAGAATTTTCAAAGAAAGAAAGTGTTAAAAGCTTTAATGAAGCCGTAAAAATGACTTTTACTAAACAGTCAAAGAAATTAACCAGAATACTGCTATGTTCTCATAGTGGCACTATTCAATCAGAATCTATCCCAGACTACTGTGATAGCTCTTATAGACCTCAACTAAGTCGATAAAATCTGAGAAATTTCTATGACTACAAAGAATTTTCAAACAAAGAAAGTGTTAAAAGCTTTAATGAAGCCGTAAAAATGACTTTTACTAAACAGTCAAAGAAATTAACCAGAATACTGCTATGTTCTCATAGTGGCACTATTCAATCAGAATCTATCCCAGACTACTGTGATAGCTCCTATCGACCTCAGCTAAGTCGATAAAATCTGAGAAATTTCTATGACTACAAAGAATTTTCAAAGAAAGAAAGTGTTAAAAGCTTTAATGTAGCCGTAAAAATGACTTTTACTAAATAGTCAAAGAAATTAACCAGAATACTGCTATGTTCTCATAGTGGCACTATTCAATCAGAATCTATCCCAGACTACTGTGATAGCTCCTATCGACCTCAACTAAGTCGATAAAATCTGAGAAATTTCTATGACTACAAAGAATTTTCAAAGAAAGAAAGTGTTAAAAGCTTTAATGAAGCCGTAAAAATGACTTTTACTAAACAGTCAAAGAAATTAACCAGAATACTGCTATGTTCTCATAGTGGCACTATTCAATCAGAATCTATCCCAGACTACTGTGATAGCTCTTATAGACCTCAACTAAGTCGATAAAATCTGAGAAATTTCTATGACTACAAATAATTTTCAAACAAAGAAAGTGTTAAAAGCTTTAATGAAGCCGTAAAAATGACTTTTACTAAACAGTCAAAGAAATTAACCAGAATACTGTTATGTTCTCATAGTGGCACTATTCAATCAGAATCTATCCCAGACTACTGTGATAGCTCTTATCGACCTCAACTAAGTCGATAAAATCTGAGAAATTTCTATGACTACGAAGAAAATTTTCAAAGAAAGAAAGTGTTAAAAGCTTTAATGAAGCCGTAAAAATGACTTTTACTAAACAGTTAAAGAAATTTACCAGAATACTGCTATGTTCTCATAGTGGCACTATTCAATCAGAATCTATCCCAGACTACTGTGATAGTTCTTATCGACCTCAACTAAGTCGGTAAAATTTGAGAAATTTCTATGACTACGAAGAAAATTCTCAAAGAAAGAAAGTGTTAAAAGCTTTAATGAAGCCGTAAAAATGACTTTTACTAAACAGTCAAAGAAATTAACCAGAATACTGCTATGTTCTCATAGTGGCACTATTCAATCAGAATCTATCCCAGACTACTGTGATAGCTCCTATCGACCTCAGCTAAGTTGATAAAATCTGAGAAATTTCTATGACTACAAAAAATTTTCAAAGAAAGAAAGTGTTAAAAGCTTTAATGAAGCCGTAAAAATGACTTTTACTAAACAGTCAAAGAAATTAACAAGAATACTGCTATGTTCTCATAGTGGCACTATTCAATCAGAATCTATCCCAGACTACTGTGATAGCTCCTATCGACCTCAGCTAAGTAGATAAAATCTGAGAAATTTCTATGACTACAAAAAATTTTCAAAGAAAGAAAGTGTTAAAAGCTTTAATGAAGCCGTAAAAATGACTTTTAATAAACAGTCAAAGAAATTAACCAGAATACTGCTATGTTCTCATAGTGGCACTATTCAATCAGAATCTATCCCAGTCTACTGTGATAGCTCTTATCAACCTCACCTAAGTCGATAAAATCTGAGAAATTTCTATGACTATGAATTTTCAAAGAAAGAAAGTGTTAAAAGCTTTAATGAAGCCGTAAAAATGACTTTTAATAAACAGTTAAAGTAATTAACCAGAATACTGCTATGTTCTCATAGTGGCACTATTCAATCAGAATCTATCCCAGTCTACTGTGATAGTCTTATCAACCTCACCTAAGTCGATAAAATCTGAGAAATTTCTATGACTATGAATTTTCAAAGAAAGAAAGTGTTAAAAGCTTTAATGAAGCCGTAAAAATGACTTTTAATAAACAGTCAAAGTAATTAACCAGAATACTGCTATGTTCTCATAGTAGCACTATTCAATCAGAATCTATCCCAGACTACTGTGATAGCTCTTATCGACCTCAACTAAGTCGATAAAATCTGAGAAATTTCTATGACTACGAAGAGAATTTTCAAAGAAAGAAAGTGTTAAAAGCTTTAATGAAGCCGTAAAAATGACTTTTACTAAACAGTCAAAGAAATTTACCAGAATACTGCTATGTTCTCATAGTGGCACTATTCAATCAGAATCTATCCCAGACTACTGTGATAGCTCTTATCGACCTCAACTAAGTCGGTAAAATCTGAGAAATTTCTATGACTACGAAGAAAATTCTCAAAGAAAGAAAGTGTTAAAAGCTTTAATGAAGCCGTAAAAATGACTTTTACTAAACAGTCAAAGAAATTAACCAGAATACTGCTATGTTCTCATAGTGGCACTATTCAATCAGAATCTATCCCAGACTACTGTGATAGCTCCTATCGACCTCAGCTAAGTCGATAAAATCTGAGAAATTTCTATGACTACAAAGAATTTTCAAAGAAAGAAAGTGTTAAAAGCTTTAATGAAGCCGTAAAAATGACTTTTACTAAACAGTCAAAGAAATTAACCAGAATACTGCTATGTTCTCATAGTGGCACTATTCAATCAGAATCTATCCCAGACTACTGTGATAGCTCCTATCGATCTCAGCTAAGTCGATAAAATCTGAGAAATTTCTATGACTACAAAGAATTTTCAAAGAAAGAAAGTGTTAAAAGCTTTAATGAAGCCGTAAAAATGACTTTTACTAAATAGTCAAAGAAATTAACCAGAATACTGCTATGTTCTCATAGTGGCACTATTCAATCAGAATCTATCCCAGACTACTGTGATAGCTCCTATCGACCTCAACTAAGTCGATAAAATCTGAGAAATTTCTATGACTACAAAGAATTTTCAAAGAAAGAAAGTGTTAAAAGCTTTAATGAAGCCGTAAAAATGACTTTTAATAAACAGTCAAAGAAATTAACCAGAATACTGCTATGTTCTCATAGTGGCACTATTCAATCAGAATCTATCCCAGACTACTGTGATAGCTCTTATAGACCTCAACTAAGTCGATAAAATCTGAGAAATTTCTATGACTACAAAGAATTTTCAAACAAAGAAAGTGTTAAAAGCTTTAATGAAGCCGTAAAAATGACTTTTACTAAACAGTCAAAGAAATTAACCAGAATACTGCTATGTTCTCATAGTGGCACTATTCAATCAGAATCTATCCCAGACTACTGTGATAGCTCCTATCGACCTCAGCTAAGTCGATAAAATCTGAGAAATTTCTATGACTACAAAGAATTTTCAAAGAAAGAAAGTGTTAAAAGCTTTAATGTAGCCGTAAAAATGACTTTTACTAAATAGTCAAAGAAATTAACCAGAATACTGCTATGTTCTCATAGTGGCACTATTCAATCAGAATCTATCCCAGACTACTGTGATAGCTCCTATCGACCTCAACTAAGTCGATAAAATCTGAGAAATTTCTATGACTACAAAGAATTTTCAAAGAAAGAAAGTGTTAAAAGCTTTAATGAAGCCGTAAAAATGACTTTTACTAAACAGTCAAAGAAATTAACCAGAATACTGCTATGTTCTCATAGTGGCACTATTCAATCAGAATCTATCCCAGACTACTGTGATAGCTCTTATAGACCTCAACTAAGTCGATAAAATCTGAGAAATTTCTATGACTACAAAGAATTTTCAAACAAAGAAAGTGTTAAAAGCTTTAATGAAGCCGTAAAAATGACTTTTACTAAACAGTCAAAGAAATTAACCAGAATACTGCTATGTTCTCATAGTGGCACTATTCAATCAGAATCTATCCCAGACTACTGTGATAGCTCTTATCGACCTCAACTAAGTCGATAAAATCTGAGAAATTTCTATGACTACGAAGAAAATTTTCAAAGAAAGAAAGTGTTAAAAGCTTTAATGAAGCCGTAAAAATGACTTTTACTAAACAGTCAAAGAAATTTACCAGAATACTGCTATGTTCTCATAGTGGCACTATTCAATCAGAATCTATCCCAGACTACTGTGATAGTTCTTATCGACCTCAACTAAGTCGGTAAAATTTGAGAAATTTCTATGACTACGAAGAAAATTCTCAAAGAAAGAAAGTGTTAAAAGCTTTAATGAAGCTGTAAAAATGACTTTTACTAAACAGTCAAAGAAATTAACCAGAATACTGCTATGTTCTCATAGTGGCACTATTCAATCAGAATCTATCCCAGACTACTGTGATAGCTCCTATCGACCTCAGCTAAGTTGATAAAATCTGAGAAATTTCTATGACTACAAAAAATTTTCAAAGAAAGAAAGTGTTAAAAGCTTTAATGAAGCCGTAAAAATGACTTTTACTAAACAGTCAAAGAAATTAACAAGAATACTGCTATGTTCTCATAGTGGCACTATTCAATCAGAATCTATCCCAGACTACTGTGATAGCTCCTATCGACCTCAGCTAAGTAGATAAAATCTGAGAAATTTCTATGACTACAAAAAATTTTCAAAGAAAGAAAGTGTTAAAAGCTTTAATGAAGCCGTAAAAATGACTTTTAATAAACAGTCAAAGAAATTAACCAGAATACTGCTATGTTCTCATAGTGGCACTATTCAATCAGAATCTATCCCAGTCTACTGTGATAGCTCTTATCAACCTCACCTAAGTCGATAAAATCTGAGAAATTTCTATGACTATGAATTTTCAAAGAAAGAAAGTGTTAAAAGCTTTAATGAAGCCGTAAAAATGACTTTTAATAAACAGTTAAAGTAATTAACCAGAATACTGCTATGTTCTTATAGTGGCACTATTCAATCAGAATCTATCCCAGTCTACTGTGATAGCTCTTATCAACCTCACCTAAGTCGATAAAATCTGAGAAATTTCTATGACTATGAATTTTCAAAGAAAGAAAGTGTTAAAAGCTTTAATGAAGCCGTAAAAATGACTTTTAATAAACAGTCAAAGTAATTAACCAGAATACTGCTATGTTCTCATAGTAGCACTATTCAATCAGAATCTATCCCAGACTACTGTGATAGCTCTTATCGACCTCAACTAAGTCGATAAAATCTGAGAAATTTCTATGACTACGAAGAGAATTTTCAAAGAAAGAAAGTGTTAAAAGCTTTAATGAAGCCGTAAAAATGACTTTTACTAAACAGTCAAAGAAATTTACCAGAATACTGCTATGTTCTCATAGTGGCACTATTCAATCAGAATCTATCCCAGACTACTGTGATAGCTCTTATCGACCTCAACTAAGTCGGTAAAATCTGAGAAATTTCTATGACTACGAAGAAAATTCTCAAAGAAAGAAAGTGTTAAAAGCTTTAATGAAGCCGTAAAAATGACTTTTACTAAACAGTCAAAGAAATTAACCAGAATACTGCTATGTTCTCATAGTGGCACTATTCAATCAGAATCTATCCCAGACTACTGTGATAGCTCCTATCGACCTCAGCTAAGTCGATAAAATTTGAGAAATTTCTATGACTACAAAGAATTTTCAAAAAAAGAAAGTGTTAAAAGCTTTAATGAAGCCGTAAAAATGACTTTTAATAAACAGTCAAAGAAATCAACCAGAATACTGCTATGTTCTCATAGTGGCACTATTCAATCAGAATCTATCCCAGACTACTGTAATAGCTCCTATCGATCTCAACTAAGTCGATAAAATTTGAGAAATTTCTATGACTACAAAAAATTTTCGAAGAAAGAAAGTGTTAAAAGCTTTAATGAAGCCGTAAAAATGACTTTTAATAAACAGTCAAAGAAATTAACCAGAATACTGCTATCTTCTCATAGTAGCACTATTCAATCGGAATCTATCCCAGACTACTGTGATAGCTTTTATCGACCTCAACTAAGTCGATAAAATCTGAGAAATTTCTATGACTACAAAGAATTTTCAAAGAAAGAAATTGTCAAAAGTTTTAATGAAGCCGTAAAAATGACTTTTACTAAACAGTCAAAGAAATTAACCGGAATACTGCTATGTTCTCATAGTAGCACTATTCAATCAGAATCTATCCCAGACTACTGTGATAGCTCTTATCGACCTCAACTAAGTCGATAAAATCTGAGAAATTTCTATGACTAAGAATTTTCAAAGAAAGAAAGTGTTAAAAGCTTTAATGAAGCCGTAAAAATGACTTTTAATAAACAGTCAAAGAAATTAACCAGAATACTGCTATGTTCTCATAGTAGCACTATTCAATCGGAATCTATCCCAGACTACTGTGATAGCTCCTATCGACCTCAGCTAAGTCGATAAGATCTGAGAAATTTCTATGACTACAAAGAATTTTCAAAGAAAGAAAGTGTTAAAAGCTTTAATGAAGCCGTAAAAATGACTTTTACTAAACAGTCAAAGAAATTAACCAGAATACTGCTACGTTCTCATAGTGGCACTATTCAATCAGAATCTATCCCAGACTACCGTGATAGCTCCTATCGACTTCGACTAAGTCGATAAAATCTGAGAAATTTCTATGACTACAAAGAATTTTCAAAGAAAGAAAGTGTTAAAAGCTTTAATGAAGCCGTAAAAATGACTTTTACTAAACAGTCAGAGAAATTAACCAGAATACTGCTATCTTCTCATAGTAGCACTATTCAATCGGAATCTATCCCAGACTACTGTGATAGCTTTTATCGACCTCAACTAAGTCGATAAAATCTGAGAAATTTCTATGACTACAAAGAATTTTCAAAGAAAGAAATTGTCAAAAGTTTTAATGAAGCCGTAAAAATGACTTTTACTAAACAGTCAAAGAAATTAACCGGAATACTGCTATGTTCTCATAGTAGCACTATTCAATCAGAATCTATCCCAGACTACTGTGATAGCTCTTATCGACCTCAACTAAGTCGATAAAATCTGAGAAATTTCTATGACTAAGAATTTTCAAAGAAAGAAAGTGTTAAAAGCTTTAATGAAGCCGTAAAAATGACTTTTAATAAACAGTCAAAGAAATTAACCAGAATACTGCTATGTTCTCATAGTAGCACTATTCAATCGGAATCTATCCCAGACTACTGTGATAGCTCCTATCGACCTCAGCTAAGTCGATAAGATCTGAGAAATTTCTATGACTACAAAGAATTTTCAAAGAAAGAAAGTGTTAAAAGCTTTAATGAAGCCGTAAAAATGACTTTTACTAAACAGTCAAAGAAATTAACCAGAATACTGCTATGTTCTCATAGTGGCACTATTCAATCAGAATCTATCCCAGACTACCGTGATAGCTCCTATCGACTTCGACTAAGTCGATAAAATCTGAGAAATTTCTATGACTACAAAGAATTTTCAAAGAAAGAAAGTGTTAAAAGCTTTAATGAAGCCGTAAAAATGACTTTTACTAAACAGTCAGAGAAATTAACCAGAATACTGCTATCTTCTCATAGTAGCACTATTCAATCGGAATCTATCCCAGACTACTGTGATAGCTTTTATCGACCTCAACTAAGTCGATAAAATCTGAGAAATTTCTATGACTACAAAGAATTTTCAAAGAAAGAAATTGTCAAAAGTTTTAATGAAGCCGTAAAAATGACTTTTACTAAACAGTCAAAGAAATTAACCGGAATACTGCTATGTTCTCATAGTAGCACTATTCAATCAGAATCTATCCCAGACTACTGTGATAGCTCTTATCGACCTCAACTAAGTCGATAAAATCTGAGAAATTTCTATGACTAAGAATTTTCAAAGAAAGAAAGTGTTAAAAGCTTTAATGAAGCCGTAAAAATGACTTTTAATAAACAGTCAAAGAAATTAACCAGAATACTGCTATGTTCTCATAGTGGCACTATTCAATCAGAATCTATCCCAGACTACTGTGATAGCTCCTATCGATCTCAACTAAGTCGATAAAATTTGAGAAATTTCTATGACTACAAAGAATTTTCAAAGAAAGAAAGTGTTAAAAGCTTTAATGAAGCCGTAAAAATGACTTTTACTAAACAGTCAAAGAAATTAACCAGAATACTGCTATGTTCTCGTGGTGGCACTATTCAATCAGAATCTATCCCAGACTACTGTGATAGCTCCTATCGATCTCAACTAAGTCGATAAAATTTGAGAAATTTCTATGACTACAAAGAATTTTCAAAGAAAGAAAGTGTTAAAAGCTTTAATGAAGCCGTAAAAATGACTTTTAATAAACAGTCAAAGAAATTAACCTGAATACTGCTAAGTTCTCGTAGTGGCACTATTCAATCAGAATCTATCCCAGACTACTGTGATAGCTCCTATCGATCTCAACTAAGTCGATAAAATTTGAGAAATTTCTATGACTACAAAGAATTTTCAAAGAAAGAAATTGTTAAAAGCTTTAATGAAGCCGTAAAAATTACTTTTAATAAACAGTCAAAGAAATTAACCAGAATACTGCTATGTTCTCATAGTGGCACTATTTAATCAGAATCTATCCCAGTCTACTGTGATAGCCTTATCAACCTCAACTAAGTCGATAAAATCTGAGAAATTTCTATGACTAAGAATTTTCAAAGAAAGAGTTTTAAAAGCTTTAATGAAGTCGTAAAGATGACTTTTAATAAACAGTCAAAGAAATTAACCAGAATACTGCTATGTTCTCATAGTAGCACTATTCAATCAGAATCTATCCCAGACTATCGCGGATGTATAAAAGGAAGCAGGGAAAGTACAAGGGGATAAGGACACTGACTGCCAGAATAAGATAGTGTTTGAGAAGAACCTGAACAGAGAGTTAAACTTACATCCCAAAAAATTGTTTTGCCATCATACCCAGCACTCACAGCAATTCTTGGGTTGAAAGGATGAACATCCAAAACATAAGTCTGAAAAACAAATAAGAGTAATAGCACAGAAATTAGAATAAACCTATCGGCCAGTCCACAACTTCTACATAAAATTGTCTTCAACATATTTGTCACTCTGGTGTGGTTGGCACTACTGCAAAACATATTCTCGTATGAATGTACACACCAGCCAAAAGACAAAATTTACATGAAAGACTACGAAGAGCATTTTAGACAACAGTTATTTACTCCAACAATTCCGTGGAATCCATTAAATTCATCTTAACAGCAGTTCAGTATTTAATATCCCAAGCTACCTAAAACAGCTAATCCATTCAATCCATCTTAACAGCAGTTCTACATTCTAATATCCCAAGCTAAATAAAACAGCTAATCCATTAAATCCATCTTAACAGCAGTTCTACATTCTAATATCCCAAGCTAAATAAAGCAGCTAATCCATTAAATCCATCTTAACAACAGTTCTGCATTCTAATATCCCAAGCTAAATGAAGCAGCTAATCTTACTAGGAAGGTAAGTTTCGAAATATATTTTTCCTAGTAGCTCCAATATAAGTTCAGAAACCACTTACAGATGCTCTGGAATGTACCAAGCTACCACCACTAGCCTTCCAAACACATATCCTGCAATCTGCATATAAAGTTGGGTTAAAAATCTATGAGTTCCCTTGAGTAAATAAAAATAAGACACAGAGTAAACCATTACAGAGTCACTGGTGCACTGACGCAACTTGCTAACAAGTAAGATAAGATGTTACATGCTGGGGAGCTTAATGATGCATGTGCATAAGTATAAACAAACACTTGTAACTAACCTATTAACAGCAGTAAAAAGTACAAGCACATGGAGAAACATATCTGTATGCAAGTGGTACCCATTATAGCAGCAAGCACAAAGCAGTTATCCAGGCTCCACACAATCATATTAACACCACGAGGAGTTGGAAGAAATCTCTGGCATGGACCCCCTCGAGGAGGTTGAGGGGGCATTGGAGGAGGAACATTAAGATGGTATGCCCGGACCCAACGTCCCATTTTACCTTACTAACAATAAGAACATTTTAGTTTGAAAGCCAACAGTCAAAGGAGAAAGAATTGAAAGAGCAAAACATCAATGAAGCCAGAAGTCACCTGAGTTCTGTGCAACTTAGGAGCCCAGATGATAGTGAACAAGTGGCTATATTGTCATGACTAAACCTGGAGTGTCCAAGCAAATGAAGAAAGCAGATAAGAAATTACTCACATCATACGAGAAATATCAAGTTGATAAAAATTGTTTTCATATTCAGGTGCAAGTGAATTGATAATGTATAATATGAGCATACAATGGTCCAACCCGTAAGTGAATTGCTATTATGTTAGCAGAAGTTAAGGTAGGAAGACCATAAAGCATTCTTGGATCAGAATAGTGCAGGATAATCCTCCTAGTGTGACTAAAAAAATATCATGGTTGGCTGGTTTCTGATTCAGTTTATTCTAATTCTTTCCAAGCACATCTATTCTTAATATTATCTAAACCTCCTAGGCCTAGAGAACACTAAGTAGATGCCTTATTAACATTGTACACAAATTTGCAGTTCTTTCCAAGAAACTTATTACCAAAAGCTCTAGAGTTTGACAAGAGACAAGGGTCGAAAACAAAACTAGCCATCCCTCTATATAATCCAACTTGAGACAGAGAGTAAACAGCTCTACAGAGTGCATATGATGACCATAAGGAATGCAACCAAGCAATAAAAACAAATGTTTCCTAACCAGAGATGGTCTCCACAGATCTGGATGTTGAAAGCAGCAAAGGAGATGAACGTCACAAGATGAGCCAGAGCAGCAACCCTGAAGTAGGATGTTTACAGTTCTTATTCGCAAAACATAAATCTAACAGGCATCATAGAATAAACAATCTAATACAGGGGACGGGGGATATTATTTAGCCCTAAGAAGGTAAGTAATATACCACCAAATACTAAGTATAACAAACGATCGCAGCTGTGTTAGCTGGATCTACTACTGCGGAATCTAGTCACGTACTCATCTCCATACATGATTGTAATCATCAAAGATCACTCGTACCCATTCAGAAAATCAGCAATGCCATACACTTAAAGTTAGATCCACGGAAAGAACCAAAACATGAAAATGCCAAAGAGCATTTAAGTTGAAGCTCAAATTCTGAAATAAAGCACGTTTTGCCAGTTTTGTGACAATATTAACACCAAAATACTCGCAACATTCCAAAACTAAATCATCTAACAGCCCTAATGACTAGTCCTGCTAATAATAAGTCTCGCCGCAGCCGGTCCCCTTCAAAAGCTTAATTTCTCGCTCCAGCTGGCGAATCTTCTTCGCTTGAACCTTCACGACCTCAATTATAGCCCCCATTTGCTTCGCTTGATCGACCAACGCCGATGAGTAACGATCCTGTTGTTTCCGGAGCTGATGGATACTGTAGATCCCGGCGAAGGCTATGCTCGCTTCAAAGAGCCTGCCCAAAACAACAAACTGTTTATGAATTGACTTTACGTACTAGTAATCATATGGCTAAAAAACTATTCTTATCGGCGTTGGTTACTAGTACGTAAAGTCAATTCATAAACAGTTTGTTGTTTTGGGCAGGCTCTTTGAAGCGAGCATAGCCTTCGCCGGGATCTACAGTATCCATCAGCTCCGGAAACAACAGGATCGTTACTCATCGGCGTTGGTCGATCAAGCGAAGCAAATGGGGGCTATAATTGAGGTCGTGAAGGTTCAAGCGAAGAAGATTCGCCAGCTGGAGCGAGAAATTAAGCTTTTGAAGGGGACCGGCTGCGGCGAGACTTATTATTAGCAGGACTAGTCATTAGGGCTGTTAGATGATTTAGTTTTGGAATGTTGCGAGTATTTTGGTGTTAATATTGTCACAAAACTGGCAAAACGTGCTTTATTTCAGAATTTGAGCTTCAACTTAAATGCTCTTTGGCATTTTCATGTTTTGGTTCTTTCCGTGGATCTAACTTTAAGTGTATGGCATTGCTGATTTTCTGAATGGGTACGAGTGATCTTTGATGATTACAATCATGTATGGAGATGAGTACGTGACTAGATTCCGCAGTAGTAGATCCAGCTAACACAGCTGCGATCGTTTGTTATACTTAGTATTTGGTGGTATATTACTTACCTTCTTAGGGCTAAATAATATCCCCCGTCCCCTGTATTAGATTGTTTATTCTATGATGCCTGTTAGATTTATGTTTTGCGAATAAGAACTGTAAACATCCTACTTCAGGGTTGCTGCTCTGGCTCATCTTGTGACGTTGCGAGTATTTTGGTCTTAATGACTTAGATGTTGGACAGATCTATTTTCTTAACTCAATCTCAGCTCAAAGTGTACCAACTCAAGAGAAGGTGAAGATGAGCATTTTCGCAAGGTAAACATCACAAGATACGTCAGTTTCATCTCTATCTTGTAACTTGACATAAAGGTTTGTCCTCCTTTTCTGAACAGTTCTCTGCAACAAAGAATAAGATGCTCTTATGGCATGGTTCTTGAGTCAGCCTTTCCATGTGGCTAAAGTTTTCACTGGTGCCCCAGACAAATATGTTGAATTGAAGGAAACCATTGCCAGTTTCCAGGTAAATGTCATGTTCATAGATGCATTCAAGACACTTTTGTTTGTCCTTATTTACATACAATGTGTGGTATGGTGAGGCTCTGGATAGAGAATTGTTTCTTGGATGCGGTATTTGAATGATTTTGTTTCATTTATTTTGTATTGCTATGCGTGACCTGACTGCAAATCTGTCCGGTAGAAAGCGTTAAGACTAATGAAGGAAATGACTACGTACATTATTCTCATCTACACTATTGCTTCTGAAAAAATGTCCAATTGAGGAATAAGAGGTTAAATTATTCTGTAGTGCAGTTCATTTTGCTGTGAGTGTTAGTATATCAGGTTCTTTCTTTCAAGTACAATAGCTCATGTCCCATTTTCTCCTAACAAAACGATATATGTATTGATGATCATAATCTTGATTTGCAAAATAGAATGTCCTCACTCTTCACACAGTCTATATTATTATACGGGCCAATTATGATCCATGAATAACAAAAACTTTCTCACAATGGTATTCTGGATTTATCTTCTACTTCCATAATCCCTGTAATTGGCAATATTTTTGTGATGGATGCTTAAGTTGTTAGTGGCTGAATCATTCTGGTTGATACAACATAGAGTTCTGATGTATTGCCACAAACAAGTCTATTAAAAGGGCAAATTATTTGATCATCTTTTACATGATAAAGTTGGAGTGAGCTTTCAATTGTAGTTAGGATTTTGCTATTTTGTTCCAAAATTTGATAAGCTGGAAATGGAAATGCAATGTGCGTGAACCTGCTATAATCATGTTATCAAGACACTCCTTTAGCAAGAACAGTTCTGCTGGCTTTCTTTTGGGGACACGAGATGAATTGTGCACTGCGTATGCAACCCAAAGAATAAAAGCTAGATGATCATCAGATCATGTTCTACAGCTGCAACTCGAAGTACTACTAGTGCTAATAAGCCTCACAATCTTACTTCCTAACAAGCAAAAAGAAGAAAAAAAACTGTATCATCAGTACATCTTTGCACAAAAAATATAGTGAACCATCAGAACATCCGTACACATTGTAACAAAATTTGACTGATTCAATGTACTAGTATAGATAGTTTCCGATCTTCTGTTCTAATTTCATATTCTTAGTCACAACTGAAATAAATTACTACACAATCATTTTTATTGCTCAAAAATAGAAGAAAACACTTGAATGTATCAGAATGGCTGCAGCTCTCCTCCTCCTCTTTGTTATTCCATTCCCGTCATCACCACACGTGATCGAAGCAGCTTGCCTGCCTCGTGTAGGCCAAACGGCAACCAGGAACACACTAAATGGCTTGCATCAGAAGCAGCGGATTCCATTCCAGAAAGTCGTGGGAGACAATGCATCTAAGAACATACCTCCTGGTGTATTTAACCCCATTCAGAATAATTTGGTTAAACCACCAAGCTGGACTGCTATTTCTATTCTTTATTTCAATTATGATACAGAAGCTTAATTAATGCAGCACACAATTTTGTACTAGAACTTGCAATCAATTATATTGGGTATATGCTATGGTGTTTTCCTTACTTCACTGCAAAAGCTTGTTTCATTAGCATAGGTTCTTCCTCTTCAATGCTAAGAATCAAAATCAATACATCATTCAAGAAATCAAACTACACAATTACCACTGCAACTTGATGGTGTTAATTTTCAAATTAAATTGTGTCCATACTACAGGGCATACTAGGTTTAGCCTTGTGCTAATCATCTGCCAGGGACACCAAACACTTTAGCCTCTAACAGCTTAAGCATCCATCACTATAATTAGTAGGCATTCCACTGAAACTTGCTAACATTCAAATATTTGATGCAATGCTCAGCTAACATTTGCCAAAAACTCATCCCTGATGCACAAAACCAGAATGCAAGATACCTACAGGCTATGCAATGTGTTTTCTATCAAAGTGTACCTTACTAGCTAATCTATGCGCGCAATAATCATTCCTGATATGTCCCATTTGACCCCAGGCTTCATTTATGCAAAAACTTTAAAAGGACAATAAAAAACATAGATGAAACATATAACACACATTAAAAGACGAGGAAACCTGCAGAGGTGTCACTTAATCCAACTTAAAGCAACCTATAAGAAAGGCATATAGATGTCCCTTAATCCAACTTAAAGCAACCTATAAGAAAGGCATATAGATGTCACTTAATCCAACTTAAAGCAACCTATAAGAAAGGCATATAGATGTCACTTAATCCAACTTGCGAAGAGGTGTAAACAATCTCATATGCATTGCACCTCTTTTAAAAAAGAGAAACGCACACCATGTCTATTTCATAAGCCAAATAACAAAGCGAGAGCATGATTTTTGTGTGGTCAAAAATCTCATGCTGGGCGTAAATGGGGCACAATTTGGTTTTGGAAGTAAAGGGTTGAGGACGCATTTCCATAACGCATCCTCTTGGGGGCCCTTTTTTTTCCAGATTTCTCCCCTTTTTTGTTTTTGGAACTGGTCCCTTGTTTTTCGTTTTTGAATGCAATTAGGCCGGGCAATTTTTTCTTCCGGAAATGGTTATCAATTTTTTTACTGTTTCTAAAATCAATTAGAGGACTCATTTTGGAAAAGATTTTATTTTTACCATCAATTAGAGGACTCGTTTATAAATTAAAATAATGCCTGATTTAGCATTATTTTATTTTTCCCGAAATAATTTTCGTAGCACTCGTTTTGGGGTCGACTCCTCAGATCCGGCGATTTTTTTTTTAAAGTATTTGGAGGAATCATTTTTTAAACGAGCCCTCAGACCTGGCAACAATTTGATTTTCGACGGAAGAATTTAGAGGAATCATTTTTTAAAACAGTCTACAAATCAGGCATTATCTAGCTCTTGGGGATATTATGCGGAGGACTCGTTTTTGGAATGAGTCCTTGGAAGCCGCCTAATTTTATTTCTTGGAAAATTAATCAGTGAAATGTTGGAAATTTGTGCAAATTTGCATGAATTTATTTCTCGGGAGCTCTTCGAACGAGTCCTGGAATGGGTATTCTTTCGTACAATTATTTTGAAAAAGTTGGAAAAGAGATTTGCAATTTACTACGGTGCTAATCTAATCTGTGAATGAAATAACGTTTATTATATTTTGTTATAATTGGTTAAATTTATCGTGTGGAGAATTTTATTTATTGGGGAGAAAGCTTATTATACTATTCCGCCCTGAATTCAACAAGAGTGTGGAGTTTCAAATGAGTCGTGAATTTAAGTAATAAATTATCGTGGGTTGCTGCAGTTTGTAACTTACTGTTTCTGGTCCACGCGTTTTCGGTCAAGATTGCGCATAAGCAGACTTTTGTTTGTTGGATGAAAATTTGGAAAATAGTCAAATGACGATTTAGGGTCGCGCTGTTCGAATTTTTTTGACTAGTCTTTAATGTCGGTGCAAGAACGGATTATTGCATAGTTAGAATGGATACTAGTTAGTATAAATGTACAGTGTAGAACAATACGAGTGAAATGTAATGCCAATTAATGTTGAATAGCATGCACGGTCCTAACGATGGTCTCTGCAAAGCTTTCCACCCGTTCCACACGGGGGAGGACGTATGGTCCTGGATGTCCGCCGTGGTACAACCGTCTGTGCAGGTATATGTTCTTCCTCGTGTGGAGCTCCCCCCGGTATGCCCTCCTCCATTTCGTATCCCGCTTCCTCGTTCGAATCACAGTAGGCATATGGAATAGTACCTGTATGTGATGGACCGATATGCGACATGTACCGATGACTGGATGTTGGAGTGACATATGCATTGTAATATGATGCATCCATGTTGTCATGTGAGGGTTCCCCGGCTGATGGTCCGTAAATCGGTGGACTCGCATGTGAGGACCCCGCTTGTGATGGACCAATGTGTTCTGCGTGCCCCCTAGCACGAGGCCTCCGACCTCCTTGCCGACCAGGTGGGGCCTGACGGTGGCTTCTGAGGTCAGTATATCTCACACCAGGGGGCGGTTCCTCACAGTGCACAAACGGTTGATAGTGTTGCGGCCAGGAGGGCTGATGCGCATGTTGTAGACTACGTGTGATAACATGATGCATCCCCCTTATGACGTCCGCACAATGTGGGGGCCAACCATCCAAATTAATGTCTGACATGCCATGCAACTGTGTCATTGCCTGCAACTACAGAATCGAGATGAATATGTCAGATATGTAATGTTGAGGAGCTCTGTTGTATTCTTTGTTGACAATATTTGAAATTTAGGACATACCAAGTACTCCGCGGTTGCACCGTCTCCGTGGAAACCCTCAGTAGCTGTTACAGGCCGCCCTGGTTGATCAATGAAGGACACCGTCTTGCGGAAGTACCACTCCAAATAATCACGGCTAGGTAGGTATGAATCCGCACTCCCCAGTGTAGGTACTTGTCGATTGGACCGATGTTCCCAAGTGTCGAGATATCTTCTGAGCTCGACACGCCAACCCATGCCAGACCTTCCTCGACGATCTCTAGTATGGAGTAAGTGTACTCATCCCTACTGACCAACTGGGTGGGTATTGGCTGGATGAGGCCGAACTGCCTGAGAACACGATGTGCATGATGGAACTCCACGGCATGCCAGCAGATGAGGTCGACGCAAAGCAGCCAATTGTTTCTACCATCTGTACAATACCGCGGGAGTTGCTCCAGGACGTCCTCCGTATATGGCTGCCAGATGAACTGAGACAACATGCATGTGTTACTCTCCAGCTCCTCCTTGTACTCCCTCCACCTGCTCTCTCGCCTGGCACTATCAAGCTGCCACACCAGAGTCTTCATGAGCGCATTCTTGAACTTCCCGCGATCATGTGATAAGAAGTTGGACTGAAAATGCCGCAAGCAAATTCGATGGTATCCGGCTGGCTCCATCCACTCCTCCATATTTGTCATCGCATTTACAAGTCCTGCATGCCTATCTGATATGACACAGATTGGTCTGCTATCACCACCAACAACGTGAAGACGCAGTCTCCCCATGAACCAGTTCCAGCTTTCATTCGATTCCTCGTCGACAATTGCGTAAGCGATAGGGAGGATGTAATC
The DNA here is from genome assembly GCA_037428765.1 of Rubia yunnanensis. Classification (NCBI taxonomy): domain Eukaryota; kingdom Viridiplantae; phylum Streptophyta; class Magnoliopsida; order Gentianales; family Rubiaceae; genus Rubia; species Rubia yunnanensis. Next base: position 954,374 of record CM075062.1, read on the forward strand.
ATTTGAATCGTGGGTCACGACGACCAGAATTGTGGACTTATATGCACCTATCAAATGAGTGCCGTCTACGCTGATCACTGGCCTGCAGTGGCGGAAGGCTGCAATTGCCTGACCGAATGCCCAGAACATAAATTTAAATTTCCTACACCCGGGTCCGTGTATTCTGTCGGGTACGTCGGCCCAATCAACAACGGTGGTCGGATTAGCCCTTACAAGCTCATCCATAAAAGTTGGGAGTTGTTCAAAAGAATCCTCCCACGTTCCAAAAACCATGTCAATTGCCTTCTACCGAGCATACCAGGCCTTCTTGTAGGAAATCGTGACATTGAACTCATCATTCACTTGAGCTCGCACATCTTTCACTGTGTACGAAGGGTTTACATCAATGTGGTGGCGGATTGAACGGGCGATCATCACCGACGTTAGATTCACGTTACCCGTAGATCGACCAGCCCCGACACACCCATGGCTAGTAGCCCATTTGGTGATCTCCCACATACCATGCGAAGCCTTTTTCGAAGCTCTGCAAACCCAAACACAATTCCCAGTCCCTTCGACGATGTCCTTGCATTTCGCATACCATGTGCGTGAACTGCTCTCCACAACCCTGTGTTCCCTGTTCATTATAGAACTCCACCGAGAAATAGCTTCGACCAACTGCGGCTTTGTCTGAAATCGCATACCCACGGCCACTTCACCAGTCTCTTGAACATAGGTAGACACGCCGGACCCAAAATGGGTAGGGTCATAGCTATCCTCATCGGGGCCCCCATAATCTCTATAGTAGGCCTGTGTATCCGGGTTTGCCAGAATATGAAACGACCTTGGTACATTGTTCGTGCCAACCAATTGCTCGTCCTCGTCCCCGGGATTTGAATTGGTTGATAAGGAACGATCATCCTCAGTTCCACCGTCAAGTTCAGCTTCCTCGCCATCATCTTCGCTACCATCATGCTGAGCATCGCGGTCGCTAATGTCACCCGCGTAATCATTGCGGAAGACATTCTGCTCGCCATGGTCTACCACATACATACCACCACTTGTGGACGGCTGGGAACAATCCACATGGGCATACCTTCCAGGTTGGCTGGACTCATCAAATTCAAGACCCCGGCTACGAACAGGTGGTGGTATACTGGGTACAGCGGCGGAGTTCTGCACGTTACTCAGCAATGACATGAACGTGCTTCCCCGTGCCCCATCATTAGCGATTGGTAACTGTTCCATAACAATGTAAAAATCCGCAGAAGACAATGACATTCGATCAACAATGTTGAAGAAGAACGTGGTTGACTCATCATCTTCCACAGGATAACATCGATAGTATACCACAGAACCAATCAGCTCGGGACATCGGTAATACATTTTCAACGAAAAACTCTCCCTCACAATGGCCAGTCTCGTTACAATTAAATCAACCAATTCCCAGTGGTTCAACCGCCTCTCGAGAGTCACAACTCGCTTCGGTATTGGAGGATCATAATACACACCCACATTCAAATCAAACTTAATCTGACCCCCTCTATACATATACACCGCCAAAAACATCGCAGAACTGCAACAAAAAAACACATAACTTCATATTCATACTCGTTGGACATTCCTATTCATCGTATCCTCAAGTACGTACATGTACTCCACCCGGCCACTTTAACAACACTATGGACACGGACATAACACAGTAGTCATTTCAACTGCTATACATAGACATCACTTTCATTTCCTCCTCATCCAACATTCTAGTTCACAAGATACTACCTTGTGATTACTTTTGCTACAAGCTCAACAGACCAGTCACTGAACAGTTCACATAATTACTTCATTCAGTCACACAGGATTATGAAACGCAACGGACCAAACTTAATCATTGAAAGTACACACACAATTACACACATAAAATTACATTAACTAAATTACCCAAGTGTTGGAACACGTTCGTATAATTATTTATGGCGCAATTAACTACAATAATACGGATAACAGAGTGGGTGGGAGTCTGGGACTTACTGAGAAGCTGGTCAAAGGTGAAACACAGCGGCGGTCAAAATGGTCAACATCGAGTCAACATGGTCAATGTCGGGTCAATGGGTCAACGTCAGGTCAACGGGTCAACGTCGGGTCAATGGGTCAACGTCGGTTCAACAGGTCAATGTCGGGTCAACGCAGTCAATGTCGGTTCGAGTCGGTCAACGTGGTTCAACGTAATCAACGGCGGTCAATGTCTGGGACAACGTCGGGTTAACGGGTCAACGTCGGGTCAACGCGGTCCGTGTCCGGATCTTTCAACTACAACCAAAACCCCAATAGAAATTCAGTGGTAGTAAACGAAAACCCAAACAAAAATTGAGCAAAAAAACAGGGAACCATACCGGATCTTTTGAAAAATATGAACTGCGATCGAAAATGGCGGAACGCCGGTAGCGCAATGCCGGAGATGAGCGGAGAGCAATCCTCGGTATGGCAAGACACCGGCGGAATGGAGCCTAACATAAGGGGAAAATTGAGAAATGGTGGAGGAGGAAGATGAGGAAGAAGAACAATGCTGGAAGAGGAGGAATTCGAGTACCCATTTATCATGTTTGGAGGACGCATTTCCATAATGCGTCCTCGCCACGTGGCGGCCAGCTATTCGGCCGCTAGATTTTTGTTTTATCCAGAATTTTAAAAAAAAAATTTGCTGAGGACGCATTACGAAAATGCATCCTCGCCACGTGGCGCAGCGCCATTCGACCGCAATTTTTGACTTTGACCGGTTTTAAAAAAAAATTCTGACGAGGACGCATTACGGAAATGCATCCTCGCCACGTGGCATATTCCTATTCGACCACCATTTTTCCATTTGACCAGATTTTTTTAAAAATTCCACGTGTCATCACCCCCCAACGCCACGTGGCATCATCTCCATCAACTCATTTTCACCAGATTTTTAACATGAATAATTTAATTGCCACATGGCATCACCATATTTTGCCACGTGGCATTAACTATTTTTGGCTGAAATTGTATAAAAAAAAATTTAGGGAGGACGCATTATGGTAATGCGTCCTCGCCACGTGTCGCCCTCCCGTGCGTCGCTTGACAATTTTGACCGAAATTTAAAAAAAAAACAAAAAAATGGGAGGACGCATTACGGAAATGCGTCCTCCACATTCAATTGCCGTTTGTGACAACTGTAGCCACAAACATAGCATTTTCTCCAAACAAAGCTTGGTAATTTAAGAACATCATTTGATACAAACATCACTCTGTTCTTATTTTTCCTTGAAATTAGTAACTCATAGATCATGTTCCCTCTGTTTTCCTTGAATTATTTTCTTTCACTACTGAAAAACAAAATCAAAGCAAAGATTTTAGATGGAGTTAATAATAAAATTTTCTCCAATCTCTTCAAGAAAGACACGGAGTTTTCCTTAAACGCTCTCACACACAACCCAGTAGTATAGCCACCACACAATCTCGCAGCACCAACCACGGTGCCACACACAATCAAAATTAATACACAATCATAAAAATTAACGAAAATCCATGGCCACACTTAACAGGTCTAAGCTCATGCCAAATCTAGCTCCAACTGATGTTCTTTAGCTCCTAAAAGCATTCAAGTAAATCCCCACAACAGTAAACCTCAACAATACGCGAGAAATTGCTATGTTTGTGGCTACAGTGTTGTTTCAGAAGCAAGAAACGGAAAACAAACTGAAGCTTAAGTTTGTTGAAAACGAAAACAAGAAGAATGGTTTTGGTGCAGTAATCATTTACTGCATTTTCTGATTCCATTTATAGCCAAAAACAGCCTACAAACATGAAGAACGTGGCCACTAAACTCCTATCTTTATGCCACTATCCCTAGCTATTTTCAAGCAACTAACCATGACTTGGTTTGACAAGTTAAACTCTTACTAAAAATAGAAAACATGTTGCAGTAATGCTGCAACAAAGAAAGGAAGAAGATTATCCAACAAATCACCCCCTTAAACTTCTTCTTCATTTTTGAACTTGAATGATTCCAAGCTTCTGTCGCATCTCAATGAACTTAACTCTGCCCAATGGTTTGGTCAGAATGTCTGCAATCTGTCCATTAGTTCCGACATGATCCACTTCCATTTTCCCGGTCTCAATGCATTCCCGAATGAAGTGATACTTGGTGTCTATGTGTTTGCTCCTTGCATGAAATACTGGATTTCTACAAAGTGCAATGGCAGACTTGTTATCCACCGTCAACATGAAGCTCAGCTCTTCATGACCCATCATCTCAGCTATTAAACGACTGAGCCACACTCCTTGACAAGCCGCGTTAGCTGCAGCCACATACTCAGCTTCACACAAAGACAATGCCACCACTTGTTGCTTCTGTGAGGTCCAAGTAATAATACTATTGCCAATCAGAAACACTATCCCAGCGGTGCTTTTCCGGTCATCAACATCTCCGGCAAAGTCACTGTCGCTATAGCCGATCAGCTCAACTTTGCTGCCACCTGACTTGTAGCAGCAACCATAGCTTAGAGTACCCTGAAGATACCTAAGTATCTGCTTAATTACAGCCCAATGTTGAGTACTTGGCGCCTCCATAAAACGGCTTGCGATTCCGACCGCATAACCAATATCTGGCCGTGTGTTCACAAGATAGCGAAGGCTACCAATAACACTCCTGTACTTGGTGGCATCCACTGCTGCATTCCCATCTTGTTTGCTCAATCGGAGCCGGTTCTCCATCGGCGTGTGGCACGGGTTACACCCGTTCATTCCAGCAAGCTCCAAGATTTTCTCAGCGTATGCCTTTTGGCACATGGTAATTTCACCATTGCCTTGACGCACCTCAATCCCAAGATAGTAGCTTAGAAGACCTAAGTCACTCATTTTGAAAACTTTCTGCATTTGTGCCTTGAACTCAACAATATCTTGAACTTTCGTTCCCGTAATAATTAAGTCATCCACATAGACACCAACAAGCAGAAAAGAACTAGTGTTACCTCTCCGATATACCGCATGTTCGAGCTGACACCTTGTGAATCCGAGAGAGACAAGAGATGCATCCAGTTTGGAGTTCCAAGCTCGTGGAGCTTGTCGGAGACCGTACAGTGCTTTTCTGAGCTTGAGCACTTTCCCATCGTTTTCACCATCAATGAAACCCGGTGGTTGCTGCACATAAACATCCTCAGCAAGGTCGCCATTCAGAAACGCCGACTTGACATCCATGTGATGCACCTCCCACCTCTCATGAGCAGCGAGTGCAAGCAGCAACCTAATTGTCTCCATTCTTGCCACCGGAGCGAACACTTCGTCGTAGTCCACCCCCTGTCGTTGAGCATAACCCTTTGCAACGAGTCTTGCCTTGTGCTTAACGATGGTTCCAGCCGAGTCTTTCTTGACTTTGAAAACCCATTTCAGTCCGATGGCGCGGTGATTCGCTGGAAGTGATGCAAACTCCCAAGTTTTGTTGTCAAGAATTGATTTCATCTCCTCATTCATTGCGTTTCTCCAAGCTACATCTGCCAAGGCTTCTTCAACGTTGGCTGGTTCCTCCGCTGCTAGAAGACAACCACCACTTTCTTCGACCTTTTCGTCCTTATCGGTATCATTGTACAAGTCTGTGATCAACCTGTAGCGTTCTGGGCCTGAGGTGTCCAGATTGTCATCATGCGTTGGAGGTGTTTCCCACCGCGTCTCTCTTCGGACAGGCTCTGGCGTCTGCGGTTCAGCTTCTGGCTCAGCAAACTTGGGTGCAGGAACTGTGCACTCCCTTGTAGAATAAACCACAGTGAATGAGTTGTCTGCCGAACTCATGTCACCGGAGTCTTTCCAATTCCATGCCCGTCGTTCTTCGAACACAACATCCCTTGTCACATGCATGCGCTGTCCAACTGGATCAAAGACTCGATATGCCTTTGCTCCTTCCTCATAGCCAGTGAGAACTCCAAGAACAGACCTATCAGCTAGCTTATTCAATCCCGGACCAAGCCTCTCACATGTGCAACACACCCAAATGTTCTCAGGTGGTGTACGCTAGGCTTCTTTCCGTGCCATGCCTCATAAGGCGTCATGCCTTCTAAGCTCCGTGTTGGTGCGCGGTTGAGCAGATACACGGCGGTTTTTACAGCCTCTCCCCAGAACGAGTTGGGCACAGCCATAAACTTCATAAGGCATCGAGCCATCTCTACCACCGTTTGGTTTCGCCTCTCAACTACACCGTTTTGTTGAGGCGAATACGGAGCACTGGTGTTGTGCTTAATCCCGTTCGCTTCACAGAACTCCTTGAATTCATCAGAGTTGAATTCTCCGCCACAATCTGAGCGAAACGCAGTCAACTTGCATTCCTTCATTGTCTCTGCTGCTGCCTTTATTTTCTTGAAAAATTTCAGCGCCTCATCCTTTGTCCTGAGCAATTCAACCCACATATATCTACTATAATCATCAATGACAAGTAGAAAATACCTTCTCCCTCCAGCCGTTGCAGGCGCTATCGGACCGCAAAGGTCAGTGTGGACCAACTCCAAATGACGGTTGGCTCGAAACGTCGTTGCTTGTGGAAAAGGCTTTCGGTGTTGCTTTCCGATCACACAACCATCACACAGCTCCTCTACGTGCTGAATGTTAGGCATTCCTCGGACCATTTCCTTGCTTGACAAGTTATGCAATGCCCTGAAGTGAAGATGACCGAACCGTGCATGCCAAAGCCATGAATCATCATCCTTTTGCATCAATTAACTCACTGGGGCCGTAAGATTTAGGCTTAAAGTGTACAACCTGTTTCGAGAACGCATGACTCGAGCTAACACCTTGCGTGCTCGGTTAAAAATACAAAGCACCCCATCCTCGATCACAACCTTACACCCATTTTCATCAAGTTGTCCAAGCGAAATGATATTGCTCCGCAAACTTGGAATGAAATATACATTAGTGAGTATACGGTGATCACCTGTGCGACATTGAAACATGATAGTGCCTCGCCCTCGAATATTCACCACCGAACCATCTCCGAACCGCACTTTTCTTTGCACCTTCTCGTCAAGAGTCCTGAACGCTGCTTTATCACCGGTCATATGACTGCTAGCTCCGGTATCAAGGTACCAAAGTCCCTTTTCGGCAACCATAGGCAACACCCTTTCTTCATTCAAGAACACTTCTTCAGAAGTGAATTGGGTCTCGGCTCCATCCTCTCCTCCTAGGATCATAAGCAGTGCCGGTTCCTCGTCGCCTTCAGCCTCCGCGCGCACAAGGTTTGCCTGACCTTGTGGTTCTCGATCACGCTTCGCTTTACGACATTCTTTTGCCCAATGTCCAGCTATGCCACAGTAGTTGCAATTACCCTTCTTGCGTTCACCTTTCTTCCCTTTGACAAAAGCTTGGGGCTTTGATTTTGCCAAAGTTTTGCCCTTTTTATCACCGCCGGCAGCGCCTTGGTTGCGCTGCCTTGTTTGCCATTCTTCTTCGGTGAGCAATAAACGACTTCTGTCAGGTGCCATCTCGTCGAGTTCTCCTCGCTCCTCAACGACCAACAACCTTCCAATGAGCTCCTCAATAGACAGCGTCTTCAAGTCTACAAGCGATTCAATGGCCATAGCCAGATTGTATTTCCTCGGTACACACCGCAGGAACTTGAGCACGGCCTTGTGCTCCGTCACCGGATCACCCAAGACCTCCAAATCATTGACAATGGCAGTGAGCCGTATGCCAAATGATTCTACACCTTCGCCATCTTTGAAGGCAAGATTTTCGAATTCAGACCAACGAGTTTGCGCCTTGGCTTCACGAACGCGCTCCACGCCGACCCGCATTGTTTTGAGCGTGTCCCAAGCCTCCTTGGCAGTCGCCTTGACTCCAAGAGTTCGAACCAACTCCGGTGGAACTGCTCGGAGAAGAGCAGACATGGCTCTCCGGTCATCCCGCACCTCTCCTGAACCACCTTCGATGACGTCCCACAAGTCTTGAGCTTGCAACTGAACTTTCATGAGTATAACCCAGTCCGAGTAGTTTGTCCGAGTGAGTACTGGAAAATGCGCCGCACCGTCGCTTTCCCTGATAACGCGCTCCACGATTCGCATCTCGTTGCTGCCTCCAGTTTCACTACCACTGCCAAGGCTACCAAGTTTTGGCCATACAACAGGTGGTGGTGTAGCGGCTCCTCCTTTGTTTTTGTCACCAGTCGCTCCTGCTCCTCGTCCTGCCATTGCGTCGAAACGGATCAAACACCGACCGACTTCAGAGATTGGATCGAACACCAAACGCTCTGATACCACTTGTTGTTTCAGAAGCAAGAAACGGAAAACAAACTGAAGCTTAAGTTTGTTGAAAACGAAAACAAGAAGAATGGTTTTGGTGCAGTAATCATTTACTGCATTTTCTGATTCCATTTATAGCCAAAAACAGCCTACAAACATGAAGAACGTGGCCACTAAACTCCTATCTTTATGCCACTATCCCTAGCTATTTTCAAGCAACTAACCATGACTTGGTTTGACAAGTTAAACTCTTACTAAAAATAGAAAACATGTTGCAGTAATGCTGCAACAAAGAAAGGAAGAAGATTATCCAACATACAGTTGCCACAAACAGCATTTTCATGTGGAGGACGCATTACGAAAATGCTTCATCCCATTTTTTTTTGTTAATTTTCGGTCAAAAATGTCAAACGACGAATGGGAGGATGACACGTGGCGAGGACGCATTTCCGTAATGCGTCCTCGGTGGAAATGTAATTTTTTTTATAATTTCAGGTAAAAATAAGGTGATGCCATGTGGCGAATGGTGGTGATGCCACGTGGAGAGGACGCATTTCCGTAATGCATCCTCCGTGGCAATTAAATTTTTTATGTAAAAAATTTGGTGAAAATGAGGTGATGGAGATGATGCCACGTGGCGAATGGGGGTGATGCCACGTGGAATTTTTTAAAGAAAAAATCTGGTCAAAATCAGAATGGCGGTCGAATAGGGATCCACCACGTGGCGAGGACGCATTTCCGTAATGCGTCCTCCCTGGATTTTTTTTAAAAAACCTGGTCAAAGTAAAAAATTGCGGTCGAATAGGGCTCCGCCACATGGCGAGGATGCATTTCCGTAATGCGTCCTCGTCAGAATTTTTTTTTAAAAAAAAGTCTGGTCAAAGTTAAAAATTGCGGTCGAATAGGGCTCCGCCACGTGGCGAGGACGCATTTCCGTAATGCGTCCTCGTCAGATTTTTTTTTTTTAAATCTGGTCAAAATAAAAAAAGAGCGGTCGAATAGGAAGGCGCCATGTGGCGAGGACGCATTTCCGTAATGCGTCCTCCAAATAGCTTAAATCTGGCTGAATTCTTCCTCTTCCAACATTGTTCATCTTCCTCCTCCACCATTTCTCAATTTTCTCCTTTTGTTAGCCTCCATTCCGCCAGTGTCTTGCCATCCCGAGAATTCCTCTCCACTCTTCTCCGGCATTGCGCTACCGGCGTTCCGCCATTTTCATTCGCAGTTCGAATTTGTTACAAGATCCGGTATGGTTCCCTACTTTTTTGCTCAATTTTTGTTTGGGTTTTTGTTTATTACTACTGAATTTGTAATGGGATTTTGGTTGTAGAGATCGGATTCGGATAGAAGTGTACGCCGTTGACCCGCTGTGGACCGCGTAGACCCGCCTTTGACCGAGTTTACCTGCCATTGACCGCGTTGACCTGACCTTGACCGCTTCGAACTGACATTGACTGTGTTGACCCGACGTTGACCGCCTTGACCCAACGTTGACCGCATTGACCGTCGCTGACTGTCACCTTTGACCAGATTCTCCGTAAGTCTCAGACTCCCACCCACTCTGTTATCCATTTTCTTGTAGTTAATTGCGCCCTAAATAATTATACGAACATGTTCCAAGATTATGTGTGTATTACCCGCGGACAGTCAGTTGTTGGCTTTTGGGTTGAATTATAATCCGTTGAGATCCCGGAGTAATTTAGTTAATTTAATTGTATGTGTATGATTGTGTTGTCTGATTGTGTGTACTTTTAATGATTAAGTTTGGTCCGTTGCGTTTAATAATCCTGTGTGACTGAATGAAGTAATTATGTGAATTGTTTAGTGATTGATCTATTGAGCTTGTAGCAAAAGTAATGACATTTGAGGATACTGTGAACAAGAATGTGGAATGAGAAGGAAATGAGAGTGATGCCTATGTATAGCGGTTGTACTGATTAATGTGTTATGTCCGTACCAATAGTGTTGTTAAAGTGGCCGGGTGGAGTATATGTACGTACTTGAGGATACAATGAATAGGAATGTCGAACGAGTATGAATATGAAGTTACGTATTTGTGTGTTGCAGTTGTGCGATGTTTTGATGGTGTATATGTATAGAGGGGGTCAGATTAAGTTTGATTTGAGTGTGGGTGTGTATTATGATCCTCCAATACCGGAGCGAGTTGTGGCTCTCGAGAGGAGGTTGAACCACCTAGAATTGGTTGATTTAATTGTCACGAGACTGGCCATTGTGAGAGAGAGTTGTTCCTTGAAAATGTATTACCGATGTCCCAAGCTGATTGGTTCCGCGGTATACTATCGATGTTATCATGTGGAAGATGATGAGTCAACCACGTTCTTCTTCAACATTGTTGATCGAATGTCATTGTCTTCAACCACTTACTCCCTATCGCTTATGCAATTGTCGACGAGGAATCGAATGAAAGTTGGAACTGGTTCATGGGGAGGCTGCGTCTTCACGTTGTTGGTGGTGATAGCAGACCAATCTGTGTCATATCAGATAGGCATGCCGGACTTGTAAATGCGATGACACATATGGAGGAGTGGATGGAGCCAGCCGGATACCATCGGATTTGCATGCGGCATTTTCAGTCCAACTTCTTATCACATGATCGCGGGAAGTTCAAGAATGCGCTCATGAAGATTCTGGTGTGGCAGCTTGGTAGTGCCAGGCGAGAGAGCAAGTGGAGGGAGTACAAGGAGGAGCTGGAGAGTATAGATCCATCTGCTTGGGCTTGCTGGAACGTTAAGATAGGAGTAGGTGGTGTCTCGCCTTCTATAACAAAATATAATAAACATTATTTCATTCACAGATTAAATTAGCACCATAGTTAATTACAAATCTCATTTCCAACATTTTCAAAAAAATTGTAGGAAACAATACCCATTCCAGGACTCGTTTGAGGAGCTCCCGAGAAATAAATTTATGCAAATTTGTACTAATTTCCAACATTTCGCTGATTAATTTCCCGAGAAATAAAATTAGGCAGCTTCTAAGGACTCATTTTAAAAATGAGTCCTCCGCATTATATCCCGAAGAGCTAAATAATGCCTGATTTGGAGACTGTTTTAAAAAATGAGTCCTCTAAATTCTTCCGAAAAAAATCAAATTATTGCCAGGTTTGAGGGCTCGTTTAAAAAACGAGTCCTTTAAATACTTTCAAAAAAACAATTCGCCAGATCTGAGGAGTCGTTTCCAAAATGAATGCTATGAAAATCATTTCCGGAAAAATAAAATAATGCCACATCAGAGGACTCGTTTCCAAAACGAGTCCTCTAATTGATTTTAGAAAAAATAAAATAAATCCTAACTATTTTCGGAAGAAAAAAAATGAGAGGACTCGTTTCCAAAACGAGTCCTCTAATTAATTTTAGAAAAAAAAATTACCCCACCTAAGAGGACTCGTTTCCAAAACGAGTCCTCTCAATTATTCTCGAAAAAAAAGGGCTGAGGACTCGTTTTGGAAACGAGTCCTCTAATTAAATTCTGAAAAAAATAAATTACCCCCTAGAGGACGCATTTCGATAATGCATCCTCACCCCTTAGCCTTCAAAAAAAAAATCCGCCACACTTGGGTCCATTTTCCTACTTTCTAGCACACAAAAATCATGAACTCACAATACGCACCAGTCACTATCGTAGTAAATAAAAACATCCGCAGCAGCAGGGTTTATACCAGCACATCGAATATATCTCTGCATAATAAACTGGGTTATAAATTTTTTTAATTACTATGTGTTGCATAATAAAGTTTTAATGTTGCAACTGAGACCTTTTACCTTTTATTATTCTAATTAAACTTCGTCTTGGGAAAGACGGTATTTTCCAAGACTTTGCCTCTAATAAAGTAGAAAATAATGGTTTAAAATATGCTCCACAGAAAATCCTAAATTCTCTATGTTAAAAACTTGAAAGGTTGAAACACCTAATTATTTAATATTCAAAGTAAGCTAGGATCTCCAAGTTTGTCAAATTTTTGTTGTGGTTAATTTGAATACATTGATAATACTCTTAATGATTTTGTACTATCCTCAAACATTGATGGCCACCAACTTTGGCTAATATTGTCGCAAATAAATCTTTTACTGAACTTTTGTCTGTTATATAATTGTGTCATTCTTCACACATCACGTACTAAGCTTCTTGGTCACACGACTTACTTATCTATAAGATAGCATTGTTTCATCAATTTAAGCTGCTTTCTTAAGTTTTTTTAAAAATATTTAGATGTGTGTTTTGCTACTCCGTGGGGGGTTATTTTTGCTAGAAGTAACAAAGCACACGAATACTTGATTGAAACTGACTTTCATAAATCATAACGATGTCAAATTCTCATTCATTTTCATTTTTTAAATCACTTCTACCTGAATTGATTACTTTTACTTTATAATTCTTATGATTACTATTACATGGAATAAATTTGTTATTTTATTTTATTTTTCATTTTAAATATGAAAAGTAAATACTATATTTTAGTTAAACTAATATTTTTAATAAAAAAATCGCACAACACGCAGTAGGACTCCATCTAGATGAGGTATTCAGGAAGTAGGTAAAACAGGGGATTCAAAAGAGATGAATTTCTCCTTGTTACTGTGAAGGAACTGGGATAAGAAATGACGTGAAAGCTCAAATTTTTTAACAAAGGGTGGGGTTAAACCGAGCTTCACCAGAGCGGATGAAAGGAGGAGAGGAAGGGATTAATTGGAGCAGTTGGAGAATAGGAGCTTCACCGGAGGGTTGGCGGTGGTGGAGTTAAACTCTGAGAAGAAAAGAAGAAACGTAGAAGAAGAAAAGAAAAGGAGGAAGAAGAATAAGAGAGAGGTTAAATTGGACTTTTGCTATTTATTTATTTTTCATTTTTTAATAGGGTATAATGGCCAGGCAATTAAATTCCGACCGATTTCAGGTTGTCAGGATTAGATTGACACGTTCGTCCAAAACTTAGGGTTAGATTGACACTTTCATATTTTATAAGGCTACACTTTCAACTAAAATAGAGGATTAAAAATACACTTTAAATAAAATGATACGCATGTATGTAAAGAATAGAAAATTGTAATTGGTATTTTGATACGCGAGTCCGTCTCTTGAAAGACGATCTTTCCATAAGTTATGGAAAGACCAAGGTTTAAATTGTAAATTAGAAGAAATTAAGATAAAATTTTTGGATTGCATGAATCAGGTTATAAATTTTATAACTATTACATGTTTCATACTAAAACTTTAATATTGCAACTAAGACCTTTTACCTTTTATTATTCCAATCAACCTATGGAAAGACCGTCTTTCCCAAGACTTTGCCTTGATACGCATGTATGTAAATAATAGAAAAATATAATTTGAGTACTTCGAATAAAATGACATGCATAAAAGAGTCTAATTTTATAATACAAAACACAAATGAGTCTGGCTCTTGAAAAACGGATTTTTCATTAGCTATGAAATGACCAAGATTTAAACTGCAAATTAGAAGAAATTAAGGCAAAAATTTTTAGGCTGCATTAATCGGATCATAAACTTATAACTACATCACATTGCATAATAAAATTTGAATATTGCAACTAAAACCTTTTATCTTTCTGTAAGTTTAATTCAATCCCATCTTTTCATATACCTATGGAAAGACGATCTTTCCCAAGAATTTGTCAACACGAAATACCAGTTCATCGCACTATATAATTACCAGTTCAAGACACTACTAAAAGTAAACAAGAATAATATTTGATCAAATAAAAAGATAATAACCAAAGATTGTTGATAGCAATCCGTATCTCTGAAAGCGAATTCAACCTTCAGGGAAAGCTAACACAAGAAAAACACACCAATAGGAATAACTAAATAGCCATAGGAACCACTGGGAGTAGCCCAGTGACCAGTGCTTTGGCACGCCCTAAAGACATCCCAGGTTCGATTCCGGTCTGGGGCAAGTTTCTGGGGTTCAGTCTCCAATTGCACCATGTTGGTGTAGGAGCCTCACTTTGTGTGAGAAATGTTGGAGTCTCACCCTACCTTTGTGTGAGACACAGGGAAGCATCACCTCCTTTGCATGGGGCAACACAGTTTAATGTGATAGAGTACGAATATATGTTCAAAAAAAAATAGTCATAGGCACCAACTAAATATCAGCATAGTTTGATATAACCAAATAAGCCTTTACAGTACTCTAGACTCTCTTGCTTCGCATGGGTTCTTCTCCGCATACTCCTCGATCTCACTCCAACAACATTGCAGAATTGACCTGGGAGAACCGCAACTACGACAGGTGCTACTGAAATTCTAGATAGCAAAGAAGATTCTCACATGACTTGAAAAACCAGGACTAAAGTTTACTCGTACATTACAAATTTCAAGTACTTTGTCATGCACAACTACAAGATTGCCAAGAAATTTCATAATATGCATAACACACAGCTCCTTTAGAAGCTTGCCTATCTTCAATGACATCACTCATAGCATGAGGTCAAAGTTTGGTGAAATTTTTATAATCCTTAAGATGAAAGGATGTGATAGAAAGAGCTACAAACAACTTAAAGATCAACTTACTGTAAAAGGACAGTTAAAGCTACATATTCATAGCTTAAGAGCCAAGTAAGCCACAACACAATCCCGTATACATCATAAAATGTAGAGGTCCACAAAGCATTTACAACATCTCATAGCAAGAACCATCATGTTCTATCATGTTTATGTGAGCCTAAGTGTGGACATCTTTATCAATTTAATCTAATTAAAAATGCTTGCTCAGCCAACAATTTGGTAGTAGTGAATGTTGCACTTCAGCCATGAAGCAAAGTGTACATGGCCAGATGCGTAAATGAACCGGGTACTATGATTTGTAAGCGCTAGAATAAATCAAATTACTAATTAGATTATGATTAGTATGATTAGAGGTTTTCCCTTATTTTACCTATATTGTACTTCTCTATGTATCTAGTCATCAATAATACAATTTCATATGGAAAATCAATTTACCATGGTATCAGAATCTCTTTTGATCCAAAACCTAAAACCCTAGCTTCTCCAAAAAAATCGCCGTCTTTTCTCTTCTTCCTTCTCGGTGACGCACGTGTCTCTCACTCTCACCGTCGATCCAATTTTTCTGGTGTTCCCCCTCCGTTATCAGGGCTCAAGAAAAACTCTCCTACAACAATCTGCTCTAGATGATGCAGATTAAACTCACTCCATCAAACTATCTTCTCTGGAAGATCCAATCAGGTAATGTCCTTCGTCCTCAAGGTCTGTACGATTTCATTGATGGCACTAAATCTTGTCCCACTCTCCTACCACCGCTGCCGACCCTGTCCTTTGCTGCAACAGTCTCAACTTCTCCAGGTGGTAACAATGTTGATCCCAAGGTTTCTTATCAGAAAGCAAAAGATGAGTATGACCAATGGGTTGATGAAGATCAACGTGTCTGCAGTCTCCTGTTCTCCTCTCTCTCTCTCCACTGAAGTTCTCGCAAAACATCCAAATTGTGCCACCTCCAAAGAAATCTGTGACAATCTTGCTCTCATCTATTATAATAGTAGTGCCTTCACCTTTCTCCGTCTTTGTGCAGATGCACATGGTATTTGTAAGTGTGGTACTGTTCATGAATTTCATCTCAAATATAAGGATATTTTTGAACAACAGTCTATCATGGGAAATCCAGTTTCGAATGTTGATAAAATAGTATTGTTTTTTTACTGCTCCTAAGAATAAGGATTTTTCCGCTCCTTTGACTGATGTTGTCCCTACTCCGTTATATGCGGATGTTCATTCCCGTGCCAAAAACCATGAGGCATTTTTGATGAATTTACAGGGACAATCAGGACCAGCCGCTGGACCAGTGCCATTTCAGACCAGCAACACACCTCAAGCTGGTTGTGCGTTGGATCACGTGCCGACTCGAGGCGGCCGCGCCTGGCCTTCATTGCTCCTGGTGCGGATGACTCGGTCATTATACTGCGACGTGTTAACAGATGTAGGCACATATTGGTCGTCTAGCAAGTACTCATTTAGCAAAAAATCATTACTTTTCTCAGCAGTTCGATACTTCTTGTCGACTATCAGATTGGTATCTTGATTCCGGAGCAACCAGCCATATGGCGTTCTCAGGCCTAGACGGTGTCACTATTTATACTGGTAAATTTTGTGTTTTTGTTGGTAATGATGCTCCTGTTATGATATCTCATAAAATCTCAACATGTGAAAGTGTTGTCCCAATATTTATAATTTCAACTTCATGTTCAAAGGTCCAAATGCTGAACGTTTTTATATTTACATGGAATTGTATTTAGATTTATAAATGTTCAACTCATGGATGTTGAGGTCCCAATGTTGAACATTTTCACATATTGAGATGTTTTTTTTAAAGATTAAATTATTTTTTTAGTCCCCCTACAAAGTATCTTGTACTATATTTTAGTCTCCGTTTGCAAATCAACCCTTAGACAGTACCCACAAATTCAAAGGGGGGTTTTAGGTAAGACTAAATGGTTTTTCAGTATAAAGGGGTATAATAGTAATTTTACTAATTAAAAAATATTTTCAATTAAAATTTTCTAATTTTAAAATTTTCTTTTTCTTTAGTTTTTCACCGCCGCCATCGCTGCCACCTTCCATATTGGGGATAGTGCTGAGCAGGGGATAGTGCTTTCATCGGTTGGGATAGGCGGTGGGGCTTAGTGGCGAGGCGGGCGAGTTGATCCAGGTGGGGCTGAGTCAGGTGGTGGCGGGTGGAGCTGAGTCAGGTGGTGGCAGGTGGGGTTGAGCCAAGTGGTGGTGGATGGTGGTGGTGGCCTTGCGGTGAAGGTGAAGCCAGGCAGCTGGGGGTGGTGGTGGCTGGCAGAGGGTAGAATTATTTTTTTTTCATTTAAGCCTTAGGGCAGAAAAGTATTTTAGTCTTTTCAAGTGGGTCAATGGGCGGAATTTATTGGTCAAATGAGAACATTTTGCTTCATCACATGTTTCCTTCTAACTACGAGGCCCACCACCACTTCGCCGATAGTTACCACCACCGTTGTTGATGACGACATATGGAAATACGATCTTTCAAGAGATGACTCATTTATTGATATTATTAATTATAGATTTTAAAATTATAAAATCATCATTGAATAGTAAAAAAGAAGTGAGACATTTATAGAGGGGGTACTCCCTTCGTCCCGATTCTGCACACATTCTTTTTTCGTCTGTCCCAGACAAATCTGCACACTTTCTATTTTAATTAAAATTTAACATATTAAAAGACACACATACCCTTACACAATTACATTTTTACACCAACCACCACTAAAAACCCTCGACGTCGCATTTTCAATCTCTAAATAAAAAGTCTCCTTTCTTCGTCCCTCGCCGCAGTGACATTCGCCCGGGATGGCGAATTTGGTCGGGAGGAAGACGCTGATGGAGGCAAACGGCGAGTTGGTTGTGGCTGCTGTAGGCGGCGACGGTGAAGGGAGTGAGAGGAGGCGGAGGAACTCGAGGGGTAGGCACAACAAATGAGGGTTTGAAGGAGGAGGAGAAATCGAAGGATTTTGGGAGGAGGGTTTGAAGGAGAAATTGGAGGATTTTGTGGGGTTTTCTTGTTTTAGTTGTTCTCATTTTCTCCATTTATGTAATAATTCATTGTTGGTGCTAATTGGTGTAGTGGACTGTAAAAGTCTGTTGTCGTGAAGACGATGAAGACAAATAAGGTCTATTGTTGTGAAGAAGGCAAAGCGATGGAAAAGCAAACGGAGGAGGTTTGGAAAGGAAGAAGACATGGACATTTTAGTCATTTTACATCGTTAAAATTAAAACAAAAAATCCCCTCTACAGAATCCTTGGGAAAAACGGAGTAACCAACTTCAATCATTAAATTATTATCATACTTGTGTACATATAAATTTTAAAAAATCAGGTAAAATGTTATATATTTGTTAGAAAAACATTCTTAAAGTATATCATATTAGAGAAAAGTGCATATATAACCCTATATAATTGATGAAAGTGCAGATATAACCCTGCAATAATGAAAGTGCAAATATAACCCTACGATAATTGAAAATGCAGACATAACCCTATGATATTGACTCCAAAAGGTCGATACATGTTACGACTCCTAAGATAATATAGAAACACTCCTAAGATAATATAGTATGTATTTCATTCGGTCCAGTCCACCTTTCCAACCCAATCATACTAAAATGCGAGAATTTCATAAGTCAACTGAGCAAAACTACAGACCAACACTTAGTCAGTGTCCATAGATAAATAGAGGTACCACATAGCATCGAAAATGTAATTCAGCATCAATGTGTTGTTCTTTTTCAAATAAACTTTCTTCAAATTCTGTTCTTTTCAGCTCAATTCTACCCTTTAAAAGCCTCTTTTTTCTGTATTCTATTCATAGTGAATAACCCAGATTCAACTCAACCACTTTTTTGACAAAATGCGTACACATTCAGACTCAAAGCCAAGAGCTGAACATAACAGCATGCAGCTAAGTAGAGGCCAAACAAACATTATATTGGAACAAGAACCACTCGTACGGGTATATTAACTTAACTACCAAATAAAAAGCAAATAACTTAACCGAGAAGAAGGCAAACATATCACCTGAAAAAAACGCAAATAGCATACACTTCCAATCATGGGTACCGCATAGCACCGAAAATGTAATTCAGCATCAATGTGTTGTTCTCAAATAAACTTCCATCAAATTCTGTCCTTTTCAGCTCAATTCTACCCTTCAAAAGCCTCTTTTTTTCTGAATTCTATTCATAATAAAGACACCAGAATCAACTCAACCACTTTTTTTGACAAAATGAGAACACATTCAGAGTCGAACCAAGAGCTGAACATAACTGCATGCAGCTAAGTAGAGGCCAAACCAACATTCTATTGGAACAAAAACCACATTTCCAAGAACCACATACAGAGTATGGGGATATTAACTTAACTACCAAATAAAAGGCAAATAACTTAACCAAGAAGAATGCAAACACAACACGTGAAGAAAATGCAAATAGCATACACTTCCAATCAAGGGTACCACATAGCTTCGAAAATGTAATTCAGCATCAATGTGTTGTTCTTTCTCAAATAAACTTTCATCAAATTCTGTTCTTTTCGGCTCAAATCTACCCTTCAAAAGCCTCTTTTTTCTGAATTCTATTCATAATAAAGACCCCAGAATCAACTCAACAACTTTTTTTGACCAAATGAGAACACATTCATACTCAAAGCCAAGAACTGAACATAACTGCATGCAGCTAAGAAGAGGCCAAACCAACATTCTATTGGAACAAGAACCACAGACAGAGTACGGGGATATCAACTTAAATACCAAATAAAAGGCAAGTAACTTAACCGGAAGAATGCAAACATAACGCGTGAAGAAAATGCAAATAGCATACACTTCCAATCAAGGGCACCGCATAGCATCGAAGCCAATCTAACCAAAAGAAATTACAGACTTAACCAACACTTTGTCACACAGCATGCAATAAAATAAACAGAGAGGGTTCTTTTCCCGAAAAAAAAACTCTCTAAACCTCTTCTCTTCTTAATTAATGCCCAGCTCTTCCCCACAATCCTCCCTTATCTACTGTCTGAGGTTCATTCAGGATCAAAAAATTAACTCTTAGACGAAAAGAAGACACGGAAGAGATGGGACAACGGGAGGGAGTGTCAACTAAACCGTTAGAATGCAAAAAAAACAAACAATAACGTTAACTTGCAAATAAGCCAAACACTAACGTTAACCTGCAAATAAAGAGAGCACCAATGTGAACTTGCAAAAAGATCCAGGGTAAGAGAGCATTAACATTAGCATGGAAAAATGTCCAGAGTACTAGAACATTGACATTAACATGCAAATAAGTCCATAGTACCAGAAGACTAACGTGAACTTGAAATTAGTCAGGGGGAATAACTTAACTACCAACAGTAAGTGCGGGGATCTAAGAACAAGTGGTTGGGAAGATGGTGTCCACGAACCCTGGGCGAACAATGCCATTGGAGGCCCTTTTCCTTTCATCTTGAAGCTCTTGTTTAAGCTTAGGTGTCATCTGAAGCCACTCAATGAACCCTATGCGAACATCCTTATCACTACCAGCAGATTTCCTTCGTCGGGCAAGGTCATATCGTATAACCCTGTCTCCTTCAGCAGTTCTCCAATAGCTAACGGGTGCTTTACGATTGTTGTCCCTACCATTGCAACAATTTTAAATTTAAAAAATGATAAAAATCGCTCAGAATACCAAAATAGAGGAGTTTCTCACCATCTGCCGCGGTCGTAGGCCAAGTAGAAGGGCACGCAGGCGGCCATGGCGGCAACGGGGAGAGCCATACCAGGATGGCCATAGCAACACACCAGCATCACACTCTGCGCCACATGATTCAGCAGCGTCGCATCATGCGCCATTGATCCTTCTGAACGGAACAACAACAGCAGCAGCTAATCAGATTTTGCCAAACTTTGATGATTATTGATGACAGATTGATCCATTCGAAATCTAGCTGATTTTTGCGAAACATTGATGGTTATTGATGACAGATCGATCGATTCGAAATTTACCTGCCAAGTCGCGGAAACCCTAGCGCTTGCTTCTCGCCTAATATTCCTTCCCTTCCCCGATCCCAAACATGTATATACACATTCCAGAACTTCGGCCCAAATGGTAAAGGCCTCGGAACTTCGGCCCAAGTGTGAAAGCTTGATGGAGTACTACGTAACTTTAAGAAGCTGTAAAAAAAGTTTTTAAGAAAATGCAATGTACCAATATAACGCTAAGAGTATGTCTTATGACAAGCGATATATCCATAGGTTTATTTTTTACACTGTATTCGTAAAATCACACACAAATTTTGAAATGTTGAATATTTTATTATCATATATTTTTATATTTTCACATGCAAATACATATTATTACTTGTTTTGACTTTTAAAATACAATATTTAAATTTTATTAAAAAAATTACAACATGTAAGGTTAAAGTTACTGTGGATTGTCCATAACTTTATGGAAACC
This sequence comes from Rubia yunnanensis, assembly GCA_037428765.1. Taxonomy (NCBI): domain Eukaryota; kingdom Viridiplantae; phylum Streptophyta; class Magnoliopsida; order Gentianales; family Rubiaceae; genus Rubia; species Rubia yunnanensis. Next base: position 975,597 of record CM075062.1, read on the forward strand.
CGCCTTTCTTGAGACTCTCTCTAACTCTAAATACTTGGGAAAGTGCCAATATAACACTCGAATAATCAAAAATATATTTTAAAAAACTACATAGTTGAAGAAAGTGTCAATATAACCGGACATTCTGGCGTTGATCGCAATTTTCGGGTTGTTGACTCCCCTAAAATGACAAAAAGGCCCTCTGATCAAAAGCTGAATTTAGGCGGACAATAATACCTGCCTTCGGTCCAAGTAGGACCAGGTAGGGTTATATCAGTACATTCCTAATAGAATACACATTACTTTATGTATTCGTACAATTATATTGTGTATTTAACATATTATTTCATACTTCCAACAAATTTAAAAAGTCAAAATATTTAAGTAAAATGTGCCTAGATTGCAACAAATTTATTACGGTATTTAAGTAAAATATCTTAATAAGATGACATAGTTAAAAGTGCTGTAAAAATGCAATTCAGATCCTCTGAGCCGTGATGGTACATTTTTTCTGATACGAATTAGGTTTTCTTTATTTTTATTAATTAGGGTTTTTGGAAGATAACATTATTAGTTAGTGCGATCATTTATTTTATTTTAGAATAAAATCCATTAAATCAGCCATGTTGGCCTTGGAAGAATTAATGTTTCGGCCATGCTTTATTTTAGAGTTTAGAATATTTAGTTTGATTTGATTAGAATTAGATTTGGTAATATTAGATAAGACAATATCCATTCAAGATTTATCTTGATTAAATTCTTCCATATCTACATTTATTTTAGGTAGTTTAGTTAAACATGATTTTAGATCCTTAAAGCTGTCATAATCCTTTTCAGTTTCTTGTTTGTATTTTTGAAACCCATACCTATGTAATATAAATAGTGGGTGGTTTTCAACATTATTTTTGCATTACCCCATTTATCAATCATATACACAATCTTTTGAATTCGACAATTTGCTTGCGAGCTATTCCATTGCTGCTTAACTCCGGTGGTTAGTTAAATATCAATAAATCTTGTAATCTGATCATAAGAGATAGTTAGAGAGCAAATCAAAATTAAGTGTACCTCGAGGATTAGACCTTGAATTTCGTTTGAGATAGTGAGGACTAATGAGATAATATAGAAATACTCCTAAGATAATATAGTATGTATTTCATTCGGCCAGTCCACCTTTCCAACCCAATCATACTAAAATGCGAGAATTTCACTAGTCAACTGAACAAAACTACAGACCAACACTTAGTCAATGTCCATAGATAAATAGAGGTACCACATAGCTTCGAAAATGTAATTCAGCATCAATGTGTTGTTCTTTTTCAAATAAACTCACTAAATTCTGTCATTTTAAGCTCAATTCTACCCTTTAGAAGCCTCTTTTTAAAAAATATTTCTATTCATAATAAAGATCCCAGAATCAACTCAACCACTTTTTTGACAAAATGAGAACACATTCAGACTCAAAGTCAAGAGTTGAACATAATAGCATGCAGCTAAGTAGAGGCCAAACAAACATTATATTTGAACAAGAACCACAGACAGAGTACGGGGATATCAACTAAACTACCAAATAAAAGACAAATAACTTAACCGAGAAGAATGCAAACATAACACATGAAGAAAGTGCAAATCGCATACACTTCCACAATCAAGGGTACCAAAGTCAATCCAATCAAAAGAAATTACAGACTTAACCAACACTTAATCGCACAACATGCAATAAAATTAATAGAGAGGCTTCTTTTTCGGGAAAAAAACTCTATAAAACCCCTCTCTTCTTAATTAATACCCATCTCTTCCCCATAATTCTCCATCATCTACTGTCTGAACTTCATCCAGGATCAAGAAAGCAACTCTAAGACGAAAAGAAGACACGGAAGAGATGGGACAACAAGAGGAAGTGTCAACTAAACCGTTAGAATGCAAAACAATCAAACACTAACGTTAACCTGCAAATAAAGAGAGCACCAATGTCAACTTGCAAAAAGGTCCAGGGTAAGAGAGCACTAACATTAACTTGGAAAAAAGTCCAGAGTACGAGAACATTGACATTAGCTTGCAAATAAGTCCATAGTACCAGAAGACTTACGTGAACTTGAAATTAGTCAAACAGTAGGATATAAGGACAAGCGGTTGGGAAGATGGTGTCCACGAACCCTGGGCGAACAATACCATTGGAGGCCCTTTTCCTTTCAGCTTGAAGCTCTTGTTTAAACTTAGGTGTCAGCTTAAGCCACTCAATGAACCCTATGCGAACATCCTTATCACTACCAGCAGATTTCCTTCGTTGGGCAAGGCGATATCGTATAACCCTGTCTCCTTTAGCAGATCTCCAATAGTCAAAGGGTGCTTTACGAATGTTGTCATCCCTACCATTGCAACAATTTTAAATTAAAAAAATGATAAAAAATCGCTCAGAATACCAAAATAGAGGAGTTTCTCACCATGTGCCCCGGTGGTAGGCCCAGTACAAGGGCAAGCAGGCGGCCATGGCGGCAACGGAGAGAGCCACACCAGGATGGGTATAGCAACACGCCTCATACAGCCTCATATTAAGTGCCAGCATCACATTATTCGCTAGCATCACATGATGCTCCATTGATCCTTCTGAACGGAACAACAACAATAGCAGCTAATCAGATTTTGCCAAACTTTGATGATTATTGACGACAGATCGATCCATTCGAAATTTACCTGGAAACCTAGCGCTTGCTTCTCGCCTAATATTCCTTCCCTTCTCCTATCCCAATTTACCTGGAGTATGGTGAATCATGGCTGGTAAAGGCCTTCAGAACTTCGGCCCAGCCCAAATGTGAAAATTTTACGTACCACTTATTTTTTACCTTATATTTCACATTTCTTAAATGGAAAAGTCTTGGGAAAGACGGTATTTCCATAGGCTTATGGAAAGACGGGTACAATTAGAATAATAAAAGGTCTTAATTGCAATATTAAAATTTTAGTATGCAACATGTAGTAGTTATAAAATTTATAACCCGGTTCATGCAACCCAAAAATTTTATCTTCAATTCTTCTAATTTACACTTTAAACCTTGGTCTTTCCATATCTTATGGAAAGCCCGTCTTCCAAGAGACGAACTCTTGTTAAATTACATACTGAATTTTAAAAGCTAAAGTGTTGGGAAAGACCGTCTTTCCAAAGGCTTATGGAAAGACGTGGTTTATTTAAAATAATAAAAGGTAACAGTTTTTAGTTGCAATATTAAAAATTTATTATTGAACATGTAGTAGTTATAAAATTTACAACTGGTTTATGCAACCCGGAAATTTTATCTTCATTTCCTCTAATTTACAATTTAAACATTGTCTTTCCATGACTTATGGAAAGACCGTCTTTCAAGAGACAGATTCTTTTTAAAATTTTAAATTTTGTATGTAATTTAAGAAATACAGTGTATAAGGTAAGAAATAAATGGCCTGTCCATAAGCTTATGGACAGGCCGCCTGTCAGGAGACTCACTCTTATTCTAATTAACCAAAAATCATCATCTAGGGAAGGAATACTAGGCGAGAAGCAAGAAATAGGGTTTCCGCGACTTGGCAGGTAAATTTCAATTCGATCGATCTGTCATCAATAATCATTAATGTTTCGCAAAAATCAACTAAAATTCGAATGTATCGATCTGTCTGTCATCAATAATCATCAAAGTTTTGCAAAATCTGATTAGATGTTGTTGTTCCGTGCAGAAGGATCAATGGCGCATAACTTGATGCTGTATGAGGCGTGTTTCAATACCCATCCTGGTGTGGCTCTCACCGTTACCGCCATGGCCGCCTGCTTGCCCTTCTACTGGGCCTATGACTGGGGTACATAGTGAAAAACTCCTCTATTTTGGTATTCTGAGCAATTTTTTATCATTTTTAAAATTTAAAATTGTTCACTTTGGCAGTGATGACAATATTCGCGAAGCAGTTAAGGACGGTTGGAGATCCTATCCTACAATAGACAGGCTTATACTGGATCGCCTTGCCCAACGGAGGAAATCTGCTGGTAATGATTAGGATGTTCGCATAGGGTTCATGGAGTGGTATGACCTGACTCCCAAGGCTAGACAAGAGCTTCGAGCTGAAAGGATAAGGGCCTCCAATGGTATTGTTTGCCCAGGGTTCGTGGACACCATCTTCCCAACCGCTTGTTCTTAGATCCCCGTTGCTATCTAACTACTGTTTGACTAATTTCAAGTTCACGTTAGTGTTCTGGTACTATGGACTTATTTGCAAGTTAAAAGTCAATGTTCTCGTACTCTGGACTTTTTTCCAAGAATGTTAATGCTCTCTTGCCCTGGACATTTTTGCAAGTTGACATTGGTGCTCTCTTTATTTGAAGGTTAACTTTAGTGTTGGGCTTATTTGCAACTTAACGTTAGTGTTTGATTGTTTTTCATTCTAACGGTTTAGTTGTCTAACACTATTATTATATAAAGTCTAACAGTTACCCGATCTAAAACATCTATTAGAATCATTGTAACATTTAGTTTTTAAATATATTTTTATATATCATTATTTTACGTATTTATATATATTTATCGTCAAATATATTTATTAGTTTTTATTAATGTACTCGTCATAAAATGACCACTACTTGGAAGTCTAGTGTAGTCAAATTAAATTATTAGCTAGTGTACTCATAATATATTTATTTGTTCAAATTAAATTATAAAACTAGGAAAAATCTTGACGACAGAGAGAAACACACATCTGTTGCATTTCCTCAAGAATGCAGTATAATACGAAGAGTCAAATCATTAGCTTCAATCAGTAATACTTTCAATGCCATCTACGGTAAAAATCTCTCTCGCCGCACCAATGCGGTATCCACCGGCGGTGCTAGTCAGATCCGTTCCAGACCTACAAATGAGGAGACCACGGGAAAAGATAAAGTCTGATTAATTGGGAAAGCAATGGGAAATCAACGTAGGAAGAAGGGGAAATTACCAGAGAAGGTACTGATAATGTTTTCATTCCAAAATCAAATCAGCACCGTAAAACACAAAAAATCAAACGAGGTGGGGGACGTGAGGAGGGCAAATGAAAGCAGAAGATTCATGTTGAGGCCACGTGTAGAGGAAATGAAACTTGGTGGAGTAGGAGAAGAACCTATAAACACCACTTATAAGGGGAATGGAGCTGAGTGGGAGGAAGAAAACTTAGTGTTGGACTTTCCCTGTGCATTAATTGGTCCAGTAGATCAGTCGCCGTCTTCTTCTTCTGCATAAACTTCCACTCCCTCCACCGAACACTCAATTCGCTTAGAACCAACAAAACGGTGCTCGAATCCCGCCGGTGCAATGTCGATGCATGGAAACACGAATTCGGAGGTGACGTGCCTCGCGCCCGTCGTTGCCGAACTGGAACGTGCACTATGTGCAGAGCCCGTCGCGTGACTCTCACAACGGCGAGAAGACGACCAACTAATTCCACTCTACGCCGATAATCAAATCCAGAAAATTTTCCCGTGCAATGGCGATTTGTAAAAATAAAAAACAGTTAAAACTGAAAGACATATCCAAAAAACTTTCCGGTACTGTGGCCAGATCAATTTGTAAAAATAAAAGACAGTTAAAACTAAAAGATAGATTACAAAATTGTAAAAGACAAATTACAAAATCGTAAAAGACAGATTAGTACTGTAATAGTTAAAACTAAAAGACAGATTAGTACTGTAATAGTTAAAACTAAAAGACAGATTAGTACTGTAATAGTTAAAACTAAAAGACAGATTACAAAATCGTTAAAGACAAATCAATACTGTGGCCATAACACCAAAACAAATACACCAAAACAAAATAACATTAACTCAGATAACATAAACTATTCTTAACCTAATATCATCTAACACTAATTTGAATCAGTTTCGGAAAGCTATTTTTTTTGTTTTTTTTGGGATGTGGAGTAATGATTCAACAACAGGATGATCTAGGGTTGCGGGTGGGGTTGCAATTGGCGCCTTGTGGGAGGGAGAGGGGTAGGAGTGCTTGGAGCCCTTTCCCTTTCCCTTTCCCATGGAGATTACTCTGGCTCGGGTTTGGAAGGAGTTGTTGATCGGAGAAGAAGGATTCGGTGGGAGTAGAATACCATTGTTGTTCACCAATACCATTGTAGAATACCACTGGATTATTCATTTACTCCACCAATACCATTGTTGTTTTCTGCATTATTCATTTACTCCACCAACACCATTGATTATCACTGGAGTAACAAAGGAAAAGAAATAGTCTTTTCCAGAGAGTTCCAGAGTACTATCTTCGTACTAAAACTGCACAAAGCTGGAAAAAAACTGCACAAAGCTGATTTACAAAAGAGTCCGTCTCCTGTGAGACCGTCTCATGGTGAGACCAGGGACTGGAAGCAAAATAGGAAAAAATCAAACTAAATTTGGGGGCAAAAAAACTAATTAAACTGGAAATGGGGTAAGTGGTATAAAGTGCTAACAACATGAAGGACCAAATATCAAATAACATAACACCTAACCCATTACCCATTCTCAGCCCAAAAACGTGAAAAACAAAACAGCCCCAAAACACGAAAAAAAAATGGGAGAAAGAAAAATAGATCAAATACAGATCTGAACCAAAAATTTCTCTCCTCTCTCACCAGGACTCCAGACGCTGTTCTTCATCAAAATTCAACCAGTCCAATTTCGAATGAAAAAATCAATCCACATCAGAATTTCACCCGGAAATCAAGGTACAACTAGATTATGTTTAAATTCAACATCAACTGCAACAAATCTGTTGCTAAACAGAATTTCGATATTTTGCAGATTCAAAATTGGATGAATATGGAAGAAGGTGATTTACAGATTGAAACACAATTAGAAATCATACAATCAATGCAAACACAGAATCCTACACAAGAAAGAGAAACAAATATCAATGATGAACAGATTGTACCTATTTCACAAGGTAAGAAGCTGAACTTTTTGTACTTAAGCATGATGTTCTGTTTTCTGATTTGGAGAGCAGCAGAATGAGTATGTGAACAATTCCATTACGTTTAGCTCCTATCAAATAAACAACAGAAAAAACTAATTAGTAGCAAAATTCTGATATGAATGAACGTATCATGTTCTTCTTTTCTAGAACAGAGTATATTAGTTCTGAATATGCTAAAATTTTCATTTAAAATGTCAGACCTTTCAAATTGTAGAGGTCACGTTATAAGAACTTATTTTTAATAGGATCTGTTCACATTTTGCAAATTGACAAATAACTGGACAATGTACTGATTTATTGCAGCATTGTTCACTAAATATGACGTGATGTTTTAAATATATGACATGATGTTACATATTAGTTGTACATAATCAGAATAACAATTTGCATAAACATAGTGTGATGTTACTCTTGTACTGCTTGATGTTTCAAAAATATGACACCCTCAGCAGCAACCTTGGATTTCTTGGATTTTTTCACAACCACAAACTTACGTAACATCCTCCTACAATATGGAATCTCAGGATAAGCAACCTTTTGAGCAGGTTCGGAACCTAATTCAGGTACCACATTCTGCAAATTGGAACCACCGGAATCTCCTGAAATTCCATCTTCATAATACAGATTAACATTCCTCTTCACTTTCTGCTTTTGTCTCCTCTTTGCAGGAAAGATTCCTGAAAACAGAACAACAACATCAATACAAATGTATGAAACATTAATATACACCTTCAGAACAGTAAATAAAAAAGTGAAAGACAAACTCTCGGGTTTATCGGCCTCATCAGCAACAACAAAATCCGGAGGCATAGCATCTTCATTAGCAACCAGTCCAGATTTGCCAGCCTTATCAGCTTTTTTAGCAACATCCGGACCAGAATTTTCAACCTTATCAGAACCATTCAAACTAGAAACAGATTCAGTCAGCACCATCTCCAAATTGCGTGCACCATCCAGTTCATCTTTATGAACTTCATCATCAGCCAGATTAAGATTTCTATTAGCTTTCTCTTTCAGTCTCCTCTTCATAGAGGACAGTCCTGAAACAGAAAAGCAACATATAATTTAAAATGCAAAACATTAATACACATCATTCACAAACAATAAACAGGAACAAACAGATCTGAAACCAAATCAACATTAGGATCACCCATCAGTCGATGTGATTGTCTCACATCACAGCTAACATTTGCATCTGAAACATTAAATTTAAATTATATAAACATCAGAAAATATAATGCAACAGTAAACCCAAACAAATTCAAGGGAAAAAAAATATACAAATCATCATTTAAAAACTCATCCCACATCACAATCTGCATCACACTCCTAAGTTGAAACATACAACTAAACAGATACAACATACACAAAATAACATACACTAAACTTAAAACATGATTCAATAAATTTAAAACATCATAGACTAAACTTGAAAAGGATATAAAAAACTGACATCATACATCATAATGTAAATTTAAAATATCTTTCAGTAACCTTAAACCATCATAGCATGAACTCGAAACAATATCAAACTAAAATGCATACATCATGAACTGAACTTGGAACATCATGCAATGAACTTAAAAATCAACATGTTAGCACAAACCGAAAATGACAAAACATCATTCAACAAACTTAGAAACATCATAGCCTGACTTGAAACCATATCAAACTAAAAAACATCGTAGCCTGAAATTGAAAAAAAAAATCAAGCAAGAAAATATACACCATAACCTTAATTTAAAACAACATTCATTAAGTAAACATAACACACCATAGACTGAACTTGATAGCATATCAAACAAAAAATTATACATCATGACTTGAACCTAGAACACCATACAATAAACTTAAAAAATCAACATATCAGCTCAAGCAAAAAATGACAAATCAAAAACTTGAAAACATAGATAACTAAAACTGAAGCACAACACATGAAAGACACAATGGATGAAAATTTACACTAGAAAGACACAAATAGACGACTGATGAACATAGAAAGAGCAAAAAGTAAAACATCAACATAAATATATGAAACATCATGTCATAGAAGTGCAACATCACAAAAGCAAAAGTGAAACATCATAAAAAATATGTGATACATCATGTCATAAATTTACAACATCACAAAAGGCAAAAATGAAACATCAGCAGAAAAATATTATACATCATGTCATAAAATTACAACATCACAAAGAGGAAAAGTGAAACATCAACATAAGTATATGGAACATCGTGTCATAAAATTGCAACATCACAAAAAGGGAAAGTGAAACATCAGCAGAATTATATGGCACATCATGTCATAAAATTACAACATCACAAGTTACTCAACAACTACAAAATACATTAAAAAATACACACAAAAAACAGAGAAAGAGAATACCTTCAGCAGATCCTCGTTTCCTTGGATTTTTTAAGACAGGAGGATGACTAACTTCCTCACAGTCTTTATAGTTCTTTGCAATATTAGCAAGAACATCTAAAGCAGAATCATCGGTAACTTTGTCCTTCAACATCTACAAATCAACAACAAAAACACAGATATTAACATACAAACTAACTAAAACTTAAAATGTCAAAGAAATTCAACACAGAAACCAAAAGAATGTAAAAACCCAAAAAAATAGTAATATAACATCACATGCAAGCAATAAAACACAGAAATAGTAAGATCTACACAAAAAACAGAGCAATCGCCAAAATAGAAATACACTAAACAACAGAAACCTTATAAACTTCAAATCGAACACATTAAAGCAACATTACACTACACAAACCAAAGAGAAACACAAAATAAGCGAAAGAAACACTCAAAAAACCTACACAAACCATAAAACATCACATGCATCCAAAAAATTGGGGAAAATTGGGAAAAACAACAAAATACGAACAAAAAAACCTAGCGACTACATTACTTTCGCATATTAAGCACAATCCTAACTCTTCAAGTCGTAGATCATTAAAAACCGAACGGAATTCAACAAAAAAAACCGAAGGAAACAGAAACGCGGCTTCAATCAGACCAATGCACACTTGAAATTGAAAAAAGAAGAAGCAATACCCGATTATATAGAAGATTTCTGAGCGGGTGAATATTGTGAGTGAACAAACTTGAATACTGAGAAAAATGATTTCGCTTCCTGAAAAACAAGATTGAAAAATGTGGCCAAACATGGAAAACAAGCCGTTCGACATAAATTATATAAAAGGACTAAATTGTAAATTATCAAAATTACACATTAAATCCCTAGACTTTTATAATCTCAATGTGGAACCTCATCTTAAAATATTTGCAATTTAATCTCTGGTCTCACCGTGAGACGGTCTCATACAAGACGTTGTCTTTACAAAAATGCACAAAATATTTTTTTATTATATATTTTCACCGAAAATACATATTATTACTCGTTCAACTTATTAAAAATAATATTTAAATTTTATAGAAAATTACGATATTTATAAAAAATATTCGTGTGAACTATCCATAAATTTATGGAAAAGCTGTCTTGCTTGAGACTTTCAGCTGCAAAACAAGTCCATTATTTTACCCACATATTGTGTACAGAAATTACAGCTGGACAATTCATGGTAGACAATTCATAACATAGGGAGTATTGAAAAACAATGTACTAGACAATTCATAATCCGAGAAAGTTATTCAAAAAGTAAACTGACTCGAGAATTTTCTTCATACTCCATTGTTTCAACTTATTCTGCATAGAATATTTTTATTATTTTTAATAAAAATATTTGACTATAAATATGTGTAGTTATGAAAAATAATGATACACAAAATTTTGATATTTAGAAACTACATGTTACGACGAATCTAATCATATCTCACTCAATAAAATTATTGTTCATGTGCCTATTCAAATATGTTGTCAAAGTTTGGCAACTGTAGAAAATAAGGGTAATAATGTGTGTTTGTATCCATGATTTCAGGGTACATTATATAGTAGTACATAATACCTATACAAACTAAGAAAATGTAATACAATATAATTACAATTCCAAGTAATATTCGAATTACTTAATACTCTTCCTCAAGTTGTAGGATGGGATCAGAAATGCCCAACTTGCCAAGCAGAGAATAAAATTTATTACGTATGATAGCCTTAGTAAACAAGTCCGCAGGTTGGTCTAACGTGCGGATATGCTGGTAACAATAGTGCTAGATTGAACAATATTCCGGATAAAATGACAATCAACTTCAATGTGATTTGTGCGTTCATGGAACAATTGATTTTCCGTAATATGAAGAGCAGACTGACTATCATAAAACAGTTACATAGACTTGAAACAATCGCATAGAATTGAAACAATCGCATAGAATTGAAACAATCGCATGTTAATTGCTGATTAAACATGGTATTAGACTTGAGGACAAAAAACCGTAGTGCAGAAGATGTAAGGGTAAAAAAACAATTTAGTAATTAATGATAAACCCAGTTGAAAGAATCAAAATTCAATCGGGCCACCAAAAAAGACTCATTTCTTGAGGGCAGGAGCTCAATGACTGCTTCAAGCCTTTAACAAATAATAACTGGTTCAAGACTCATTTCATGTTTAATCGAGATATTGTTAAATTATATCAACATCTATTTTTAATTATCAATTTTTAATATAATTTTTTTATATGTATCTAAATATAACAACTGCTTATCAACTCTTATGGTGCTTTTGTTGAATATATATATATTGATTATATCATACAAAAAATTAAATAACAAAAATTGAACAAGTAATTGACATATGGAAGAATAATAAACTTTTATTAATTATTCAAGCATACAATCGAAAAATCTTAAATTATAAATAATCAAAGAATAAATCACGTTTCAAGTAATCACAAAGTGATGGAGTCACGAGTAACACTCGCTGCCCTTGAAACGATTGGGTCTCATCAATTTTATATGTATCTAAATATAACAACTGCATATCAACTCTTATGGTGCTTTTGTTGGATATATATTGATTATATCATACAAAAAATTAAATAACAAAAATTGAACGAGTAATTAACATATGGAAGAATAATAAACTTTTATTAATTATTCAAGCATACAATCGAAAAATCTTAAATTATAAATAATCTAAGCATAAATCACGTTTCAAGTAATCACAAAGAGATGGATTCAGGAGTCACGAGTAACACTGGCTGCCCTTGAAACGATTGGGGCTGCCCTTGAAACGATTGGGGCTGCCCTTGAAACGATTGGGTCTGCCCTTGAAACGATTGGGTCTCGTCGTGGACCTCGTTCCCTAGGTTAAAATCATCGCAGGTAACAATCAACACATAAGAGTTATCTGGAATTCAGGCAAGGCCTGGAGGACTATCACCGACAGAGAAAGAAAAAGTGAGACTCAAGTTTAGAAGAAATGAGGAACTTGAGAATGGTGCGAGTTTTCTGACTGATTTAGAGGCTCTATTTGTACTTCTCTAAGAGAGCCTAATCATGGAAACGTGATATTCTGATATTGTGTAATTAGAGAAGAATATTCTCCAATAACCAACTCACCAAATCCGAGACATCCCATGAATACTCGAATCAAATCTGCTGGAAATGGAAGAAATATTTGCGCAAATATTCTTCATCGTATTAAACATGGTAAACCACATATTTATTTAAGACAAGTTATCTCACAAAATATGGAAGTATTTTGTTCTTACTATGCGGCTGGGCCTTCTAGAAACTTCCACATGATCCATACGCATTTTGGATAGTCAAGAGAAAAAATTATTCGGGGCCAATATTCGCCCATTTTTCCTCTTTCGAGAGTGTCATTTCAAATATCCATATCTCATTCACTTTTGATCCATTTTTAGAGTTTAAATAGTCGATTTTATAGCACTCGCGGAGGAGAACGAAAAAATGACCGACCCAAAATCCATTCCACTCCCACTCAAAATAAAGTTCAAAAAGTTGACGAATTTCAACATTTTAACCATAATTTTCCAACCGCTTTTTGTAGTGAACATTTCTTGACTGATTTCTTCTCTAGTGAACACTCCAATAAAATAATTATCTCACAAAATAGTTCCGGTTGACGTCGAACTAAAAAAAGAAAATGTAGTGAAAAGGAGGGAGGGAAAAACATTGCTCAACCCAAACATCAGATTGAAAAAATTAGTTTATACATCACTGATAAATTCTTAATCCACAAAATGTACATTCAATGGAATCGTCAAATAAAATCATCAACATAATGTATTTTTAATCCACAAAAATTTTGTTTGAAGAAATTCATTCTTCGACGGTGACTTTTCATCTAAAAGTTTGATATGGTTCAAATTATGTGTGGGCTCAATTAAAAGAGTGTGCATTATTAATGAATGAATTATGGTTATAAATTTTATAACTACTACGTAATGCATATTAAAATTTTAATATTGCAACTAAAACTTTTTACCTTTTATTATTTTAATTAAATCATGTCTTTCCATAAACTTATAGAAAGACCATCTTTCGCAAGATTTTACCATAGATTAAAAAGATTCACATGAGACCTTCTCACCCTGAGACTGAGGTTTTATGTGTAATATGTAAAAATTTAATTAAATTACGTGGGGGTGTATGTGCAATTTAATTAAATTTAATCCCAACCATTGAATTACACCCGTAGGTGTAACTCCGTCTGTATCATGCATATGGAATGCTGCTACTATGATACGCAATCTTCGTCGGAAAATAACATTTCCATTTCTATACCTTCTATCAATTTCATCTGAGCTTTTGCCATGTGAAACTGTCAAAGCTGTCAAAGACGTAAGAGCATGGGTAGTGGATTTCTTAAAATTTTAAAAAACAATCGCTCTAAAAAAAGGAAAATATCCACAGTGGTGATTTTTAGGTCGATTTCTTGTTAAGAAACCGGCCCATAATTGCAAATTAGGGAATCGGTTCTGTCAGCCGTGTCAGCATATGCACAGGGCCGCCTGATGCGGCCCAAGTTTTTTTGGCTGAGTGGGACACATGTCATCCATACATTGGGCCACGTGTCCCACTCAAATGCAGCATATTTTTTGGTAAATAGAGGGACACGTGGCACCCTATGGTTGGGCCACGTGTCCCTATCTTTGTTTTTTATTTTATTTTTTTTAAAAAAACCAATTTTTTTAAATTTAATTTTAAAATATTTTTAAATTAAAAATATTGAATGATTTTTTATTAAAATTTGGAATGATTTGAAATAAAAATTTGGAATAATTTTTGAGAAAATTATTGAAAAAATCTGGAATAATTATTGAAAAAAATGAAATTCAATTTTAAAAATCTTACTATTGTGGATAAGAAAATGTGTGATTTCTTAAGTGGTTTATTAAAATGAGGTGGAAGCGAGAGAATGAGAAAAATAATATATTTAATTGATAAGAAACCGATAGCGATTTCTACCATTGTATATGCTCTAACTTTCTATACACAGACGTAACTTTGACAACCTCTTGACCAAGTCCAACAGAGACATAAAGCTGTCAAAGCATTTACTCTCCACTGGTACTTTTATAAGCTTTTATTTTGGATAGGACAAAATATTATTAGAAATGCATGAGATGGATTACGGACTACCGTTGATTTTTCTTTTGGACATATTTCTACAGATTTGAATTTTGTTTTCTGATAAGATTATTTCAATTGTATCTATTAATTTTACTTTTTAATTTAAACTCAATTTTATCGATTAATTTTATTTACTTAAATCCAAACAAGTAATATTGTGGTGCAAAATTATAGGAAATAAAGGTACTCTCCATTTCTTTATTAATGACATACTTACTTTAATGAATCTCTTTTTATATTAGCACACTTTTTTTAAAAAGATTTCTTCAATTTCATCCACTCATTTTACTTTTTACTTTTTACATTCAATTTCATCTGCTCATTTTCTATTCTATACGTAAATTCACCTAAACCATGGTGTCAATATTATTGAAATGGAGGGAGTAGTACGAGTCTATCTTCCAACCACATTTGGCTTCCAATTAACCTTTGACCATCAAAACACGTAAAGTGTGCTTTCTAAGGTTGAGTGAGTCTTATGTGAGATGGTGGGTTCATAAGTTTATGGACATTCTATTGTATTTTTATTTATTTATACGTTGTTAAATACATACTAAAATTTTATAAAAATATTTTATAAATATTTTATATTTCACCAATTACATATTATTACTTATTTTAACTTTTAAAATATAATGTTTAAATTTTTAAAAAAAATTACAATATTTAATATAAAAAATGCAGTAAATTGTCCATAATCTTATGAACATGCAGCATCTCCTGAAACTTTCTCATAACTGTGAATAACTATATTGTGGAGAGCAGATTAATTGGCTCCAAATTTTTGTAGAATCGCACGTTGTATTTTTTACCAGATAAAAATCAACATTTTGAATTGAGTCTGTCTCTTGAAAGACGGTATTTCCATAAGTTATGGAAAGACCAAGGCTTAAAGTGTAAATTAGAAGAAATTAAGATAAAATTTTTGGGTTGCATGAACCGGGTTATAAATTTTATAACTACTACATGTTTCATACTAAAACTCTAATATTGCAACTAAGACCTTTTACCTTTTATTATTCTAATCAAGCCCCGTCTTTCCATAAACTTATGGAAAGACCGTCTTTCCTAAGACTTTGCCTTTTGAGTTTATAAAAATATTACATTAATTCAAAAATATTCACTTGGCACTTTCATCCTAAACTTAGGATTAGAAGTGTAAAAATCTCTTTGATAAATTGTTATATGAGGCCGCCTCATAGCGACACTAAAAACGATTATGTAATATGATTAATTAAGTTTAATTAGGGATGGAGTTTCAAATGAATTTCATGGAAAATTTGGAAAATAAGGAGGGATCTAAGTATATATATGAATTTTTGGAGTGTTAGACATAAACAATTAAAAATTAATAATTTTCAATCATAAGAATCTCACGAGACTGGTATCAGGATCAAAAAAATTCCCAGGATAGATCAATATTTCTCTCATTTTTGCACAAGACAAATACTTGGGTGAGATGGTCCCATTCAATCGTATGGTGGGACGGATGATTTAAGTATAATTATTTGAATATAAAAGATAACATTAAGTATCTTCTGTAATTTTAAAAATATCATTTAATTCTTTGTCTCACCATCAGTTTTGGTGAGACGATCTACTATGCATGCATGTTACTGTAAAAATCGAAGAAAATTCACCATCAGCCACATTATCTGAGTGGTAATGTTAGTCATGACATAGTACTAAGATCTGGACCTAAAGCTAAATACACTGGGTTCACCATAAAAACAAAATTGCCACACGTAATACTATAGCATATTCATAAATTGAACAACGAGTTCCGAATATGATGCTGAGTCGAATCTGAGTAGTAAGTCAAAGTGAATATTTCCGAAAACGTAACACAAATTATGTACGACAAATCATTGTATACCTATAATGCTATATTACCATGTTTCCTACTCGATCCATTCGTCTCAGTTAAGATTGTACTTTTGCTTTTTACACACGAATAAAATATGTATTTGACCATTAATATATTTAACTGTCTTGATTGATCGGCATTGACCATTGACCATTGACCGGCATTGACCAGTCGGAGTGGACCGACGTTGACCGGAGTTGACCGGCATTGACCGGCCAGAGTTGACCGGTCAGTAATGACTGACGGAAGGGCGGCCGGCTGTTGATCGGAAAAGTCGTATGGTTCCGGTGAGTAGGAGGAAGAAACCGGCGGTGCAGTGGTGACGCCGCCAGGTTCATCTGTATAAGTGGATTGCGGAGATGCAGAATACGGGAACTGGTCTTCAAAGAAATCAGCATCCCGACTGTTAAAGATAACTCGGGAGTCCAAGTCGAGAAGACGATAACCTCTCTTTCCGGCAGGATAACCAAGGAACAAACACCGACGGCTTCTTGGTGCAAACTTGTCACGGTATCTTGGAACACGAGCAGCAAAACACAAGCATCCAAATACTCGTAAAAAAGAGTAATTTGGCGCCTGTCCATAAAGTAACTCAAAGGGAGTACGACCGTTGAGAAGCTGTGTCGGTGTTCGGTTGATCAGGTAGGCAGCAGTAAGAACACATTCTCCCCAGAAGTCAATAGGAAGATTGGCTTGAAACCGTAAAGCTCGCGCCACATTGAGTAAGTGACGATGCTTTCTTTCAACTCCACCATTCTGCTGCGGAGTATCCACCATAGATGTCTCAAAAATAATCCCAGATGCAGCAAAGTGAGATTGGAGAGGCAAAAATTCAGTGCCGTTATCAGCCCGAACTCGTTGGATTGTTTTACCCCACTGGTTCCTGACTAAAGCACTAAATTCTAAAAATCTAAAAGCCACTTCAGATTTAGCTACTAACAAATAAACCCAAACGGCTCGGGAATAATCATCTACGATTGTCAAAAAATAAAATGCACCACTAGAGGATGGAGTACGATAAGGTCCCCAAACATCACAATGTACTAATTGAAATAATGCAGTGGCATGTGTAGAACTTAATGGAAAACTGTGTCTAGTCTGCTTTGCTCTATAACAGACAGAGCAAGGTATAGTAGTATTATTGGTGCTAAAATCAAGATTAGGAATAGAAGGCAACACCGTGGATGATGGATGACCAAAACGCTGATGCCAGAAATCAGATGAAGAAACCGAAGCAACTGTCGGAATAGATTGCAGGATATGAAGACGAAGGCGAGTATCCAACAGACGAAGCCAATAAACCCCCCCTTTCTGTTCACCCACGCCAATCACTATCCCCGTACTGATTTTCTGTAAAATGCAATATTTTTCAGTAAACAAGACTAGACATTTTAGGGCAGATAACAATCTAGAACAGGATAATAAATTGCATCGCAAAGTAGGTATGTAGAGCACATGAGGAAGGGTGACATCACCAAAATAAATAGACCCATATTGTGTAGCAGACGATACAGATCCATCAGGTAGTATAACATTCACAGTGTTGGTAGCAGTAGTAATATCAGTAAGAGAACCTTTGTCACCAGTCATGTGATATGAGGCTCCCGAATCAAGAATCCAAGGTAAAGTAGACTTACCGGACCCATGGTCAGATAATGAATCAAACTGATTAAATAAATGTATGGTCGTACTCCATTGGTCGTCAGACAGAGCAAGACCAAAATCAGATCGTGTAGGTAAGCCAGAGGAGGCGGTCACCGCAAACCCTTGCGGCGACGTCACTACGCCGACGAAAGTAGCCATAACACAAATGGCAATCAAATGGATAATAAGATAATAAGATAATAAGTAGCCAAAAACCGAAGCGAACCGGATTGCTGAAGGGGTGGAGCACAGGCGTGTGAAGACACGCGCTGGAAGGGAAAATCGCGTATGTAGGCAACTGCGCATGGGTTCACGCGCTGCTTGGTGTGCGTGCGCGTGAATTTCACGCGCGCCTCTGTCGATGCTGCTGGGTGTGCGCCTCTGTCGCCGTCGGCCTCTGTCGACTGTGCTAGCGATGTCGGCGGCAACCAAGCGGCGAGGAAGCGCGACGTTGACTGTGCTGGAGCGAAGCGGCAAATGGAACACGGCTCGGCGTCAATCGCCGGATGGTGGTGATGGCGAGCTCGGTGGTGGGCAATCTCCGGATGGCGAGCTCGGTGGCCGGCAGACGGAGCCGGGAGCGGAAGCAGGAGACGGCCGGCGGAGTGAGAGCAAGATCGGCGGCAGGACCGGCGGCGTGGCGGTGGCAGGACCGGCGGCGAGGCTGAAGAAGTTTTGGTTTTTTTTTTTAAGGGTAAGAAAGAAAGGTAGTCCGGATCGGCAGCGCGCGGAAGTCACGCACTGACGACTGCGGAAAATTTTCTATTTCAGATTTCAGAATTTTAGGCTCTGATACCATGTAGGAAATAAGGGTAATAATCTGTAGGTTTATTAATGAGTTCAGGATACATTATATAGTGGTACATGATACC
Organism: Rubia yunnanensis; assembly: GCA_037428765.1. NCBI lineage: Eukaryota > Viridiplantae > Streptophyta > Magnoliopsida > Gentianales > Rubiaceae > Rubia > Rubia yunnanensis. The sequence continues at coordinate 994,480 of CM075062.1, forward strand.
TATCCCAGCTAGGAGAAGGTAACAGAATACAAGTACAACTATGGTAGGAATACAAATCCAATTCCAATACCAATACTAATTAACGCTAATTCCTAATTCCGTAACATTTTCCTTTCCTAAAATATATTTTGCTCAATAGCCTGCAACTTACTCTTCTCACTTGCGTCTTCTACTCACTCACTCACTCACTCACTCACTCACTCACACACTCACAACGCCTTCTCCTAGCCAGTTTGTTGTTTTGGGCAGGCTCTTTGAAGTGAGCATAGCCTTCGCCGGGATCTACAGTATCCATCAGCTCCGGAAACAACAGGATCGTTACTCATCGGCGTTGGTCGATCAAGCGAAGCAAATGGGGGCTACAATGGAGGTCGTGAAGGTTCAAGCGAAGAAGATTCGCCAGCTGGAGCGAGAAATTAAGCTTTTGAAGGGGACCGGCTGCGACGAGACTTATTATTAGCAGGACTAGTCATTAGGGCTGTTAGATGATTTAGTTTTGGAATGTTGCGAGTATTTTGGTGTTAATATTGTCACAAAACTGGCAAAACGTGCTTTATTTCAGAATTTGAGCTTCAACTTAAATGCTCTTTGGCATTTTCATGTTTTGGTTCTTTCCGTGGATCTAATTTTAAGTGTATGGCATTGCTGATTTTCTGAATGCGTACGAGTGATCTTTGATGATTACAATCATGTATGGAGATGAGTACGTGACTAGATTCCGCAGTAGTAGATCCAGCTAACACAGCTGCGATCGTTTGTTATACTTAGTATTTGGTGGTATATTACTTACCTTCTTAGGGCTAAATAATATCCCCCCGTCCCCTGTATTAGATTGTTTATTCTATGATGCCTGTTAGATTTATGTTTTGCGAATAAGAACTGTAAACATCCTACTTCAGGGTTGCTGCTCTGGCTCATCTTGTGACGTTCATCTCCTTTGCTGCTTTCAACATCCAGATCTGTGGAGACCATCTCTGGTTAGGAAACATTTGTTTTTATTGCTTGGTTGCATTCCTTATGGTCATCATATGCACTATGTAGAGCTGTTTACTCTCTGTCCTCAAGTTGGATTATATGGAGGGATGGCTAGTTTTGTTTTCGACCCTTGTCTCTTGTCAAACTTTAGAGCTTTTGGTAATAAGTTTCTTGGAAAGAACTGCGAATTTGTGTAAAATGTTAATAAGGCATCTACTTAGTGTTCTCTAGGCCTAGGAGGTTTAGATAATATTAAGAATAGATGTGCTTGGAAAGAATTAGAATGAACTGAATCAGAAACCAGCCAACCATGATCTTTTTTTAGTCACACTAGGAGGATTATCCTGCACTATTCTGATCCAAGAATGCTTTATGGTCTTCCTACCTTAACTTCTGCTAACATAATAGCAATTCACTTACGGGTTGGACCATTGTATGCTCATATTATACATTATCAATTCACTTGCACCTGAATATGAAAACAATTTTTATCAACTTGATATTTCTCGTATGATGTGAGTAATTTCTTATCTGCTTTCTTCATTTGCTTGGACACTCCAGGTTTAGTCATGACAATATAGTCACTTGTTCACTATCATCTGGGCTCCTAAGTCCGGTGACTTCTGGCTTCATTGATGTTTTGCTCTTTCAATTCTTTCTCCTTTGACTCTTGGCTTTCAAACTAAAATGTTCTTATTGTTATTAAGGTAAAATGGGACGTTGGGTCCGGGCATACCATCTTAATGTTCCTCCTCCTCCAATGCCCCCTCAACCTCCTCGAGGGGGTCCATGCCAGAGATTTCTTCCAACTCCTCGTGGTGTTAATGTGATTGTGTGGAGCCTGGATAACTGCTTTGTGTTTGCTGCTATAATGGGTACCACTTGCATACAGATATGTTTCTCCATGTGCTTGTACTTTTTACTGCTGTTAATAGGTTAGTTATAAGTGTTTGTTTATACTTATGCACATGCATCATTAAGCTCCCCAGCATGTAACATCTTATCTTACTTGTTAGCAAGTTGCGTCAGTGCATCAGTGACTCTCTGTGTCTTATTTTTATTTACTCAGGGGAACTCATAGATTTTTAACCCAACTTTATATGCAGATGCAGGATATGTGTTTGGAATGCTAGTGGTGGTAGCTTGGTACATTCCAGAGCATCTGTAAGTGGTTTCTGAACTTATATTGGAGCTACTAGGAAAAATATATTTCAAAACTTACCCTCCTAGTAAGATTAGCTGCTTTATTTAGCTTGGGATATTAGAATGCAGAACTGTTGTTAAGATGGATTTAATGGATTAGCTGCTTTATTTAGCTTGGGATATTAGAATGTAGAACTGCTGTTAAGATGGATTGAATGGATTAGCTGTTTTAGGTAGCTTGGGATATTAAATACTGAATTGCTGTTAAGATGAATTTAATGGATTCCACGGAATTGTTGGAGTAAATAACTGTTGTCTAAAATGCTCTTAGTAGTCTTTCATGTAAATTTTGTCTTTTGGCTGGTGTGTACATTCATACGAGAATATGTTTTGCAGTAGTGCCAACCACACCAGAGTGACAAATACGTTGAAGAGAGTTTTCTGTAGAAGTTGTGGACTGGCCGATAGGTTTATTCTAATTTCTGTGCTATTACTCTTATTTGTTTTTCAGACTTATGTTTTGGATGTTCATCCTTTCAACCCAAGAATTGTTGTGCGTGCTGGGTATGATGGCAAAACAATTGTTTGGGATGTAAGTTTAACTCTCTGTTCAGGTTCTTCTCAACCACTATCTTATTCTGGCAGTCAGTGTCCTTATCAGGGGCGGAGCCAGAAAACTTTTGTGGCGAGGGCTAGTTAGGAAATTTTTAACAAAAAAAAACAATAATACTTAAGTCTTGAAATTAATATGATGAACAATGAAATTCTTAACATACATATAAAATATTATTTGAACAGTAACAACCTAACTTCTAGGAGGAAGCGAAGACAACTGCATTCTTCGAGATTTCATGTTTTGAAAGCGTCGCAGAATGGGTTGATTGTTGATTGTTGCAAAAATCCTCTTCTCAATGTACACAACAAGGCTATCATTCATCAATTCATCTCCCATGCGATTACGCAAATCAGTCTTCACAATTTTCATTGCAGAAAACACCCTCTCCACAGTAGCAATTGCAACCGGCAAAACCAATGCCAACTCAATCAACCGATATACCAATGGAAATATTCTATGAAAATCAGTTTCAACTAACCTGAGAGCAAGAGTACCCAAGTTTTCAATGCTTGAAAAGCAAGGGTCATATTGCATAACATGGATATAGTTCCTCAATTGAGATTCAAGATACATGTGATCGGTATGAGAGAAGTCTTCCGGATACATAGTTGCAAGATGAATCAATTCTGGAATACTGAACTGGGAGAAAGAATTTCTTGGATCAAGACAGGCAATGCAACCAAGCAATATTGTGCTAACTTCTGAAAAATGATTGTTCATCTCTTGTATGATCAAATCAAAAACCTGAAATTTTAAAATTAACGGTCAATAACACAAAGAAATATCTCTTTCTTAACAAAATATGATGAACAAGCATATCTGAAGAAACAAATCTACGTGATAATGATGATAATTGGTAATGACTTGCCCCCTTCGTCTACCATAGCTACGACTAGTCATATTGTCATTCATATCAAGTAGTGGGATCATATGCAACCCACAAAAATTGTTAACTTCTTCTAAAATAATATCCCATCCATTTTCCCTAAAGGCTTGTAATTGTTGTTTCACACAAGCAATCAAATTCATGGCATTGACAATATTTTGATCCTTTTGTTGTAAGGAAATTGACAGCTCATTCTTGATTGACAACAAGTATTTCATCAAAAGCATCACAAACACAAACTGATAAGTATCCATTTTATCAATCAAACTTCTTGCAGTACCTCTATTCTCTGAACTGCTTCCATGGTCATGAATATCACCCAACACTTGTATCACTGAAGGCCACATCGTATGTAAACAAAGTAATGTCAAGTAATGTGATCCCCAATGAGTATCTCCGGGTCTTGCTAAACCAGTTTCTTGGTTCAACCCTTGACCACTAGTAATTTGTCCTTCTTCTAAAGCAACAACAATTCTAGCACGTTCATACTCCCTAACTTTATCCATTCGTTTGCAAGATGCCCCAGCCAAAGTCACAATCATAGTGACATAAGAAAAAAAAATCAGCCACTGTAGACATTTCTTTAGCAACTGATACCAGAACTAATTAGAGTTGATGACAGAAACAGTGAATGTACATAGCCTGCGGATTTTCCTCTCGTATCAAGGCTTGTAAACCGTGAAATTCACCCCTCATATTCGAAGCTCCATCATATCCTTGTCCTCTCAATTTGTCTAAGGACAACCCATGTTTCACAAACAAAGCCACAATAGAATCTCTCAATGAAATAGATGTAGTGTCTGGCACATGTATAATAGCAATAAATCGCTCAATAATTTCTCCCTTTTCATTCACATATCGAAAAAAACTCCCATTTGCTCTTTTGTAGAAACATCTCAAGACTCATCAACCATCAAAGAAAAAACTCTATCACCAAGATCAATAATAATAGAATGTGTTACCTCTTCAGCACAAGCCTGAGCTAGATCTCTTTGAATTGGAGGGGAAGTCATTTGATTGTTACCCGGAGCATTTTGCTTAAGAACTTTGGCAACATCTTCATTGTTTTGACAATACCATTCAACCAATTCAAGAAAATTACCTCTGTTCACCGAACTAGAAGACTCATCATGTCCACGAAAAGATAGCCCTTGTCTCAAAAGAAACTGTGTCACATCCAACAGAGCAGTTATACGAGTGCGATAAGAAACCTCAGAGGTAGAATCACGTACTTGAAATACATTTATCAAATTATGTCTTTGATCTTTAAAAGATTCAACACTCAACCTTGCATCACTATGACAACTATTCACATCCCCAACATGAAGAGAAAATCTTTCTTTTGCCTTTTTCCAATTAGTAAATCCGTCTACTAAGAAAGACTTTTGAGCAACTTCACCTCCCTTATTATGTGATGGTGGAAAAAGATAACACCAAAAACAAAATGCCGCATCTTTGGACACACTATATTCTAGCCATGGAAAGTCTCTATACCAACTAGCTTGAAAACTCCTTTCTTGATTGCCAAATTTCTTTTTTGGATAGTTGTGACAAATTGGTTGATAAGGCCCCCTTAACAATATACTCTCTTCGAATTTGATCTCGAATAGCTATATCAAACTCCTCGATTGGCTTCCTTAAACCCGGATCATAAACAATATCATCCACATTAAATTTTGCACTTGAGCGATTTTCCGTGATTTCATCATTAGGTTTACTAGAAGACTCCCCACTACGATTTCTTTTAGTAGGTTGAAAAAATCTCTTCATATCCTACATACATAAACAAAGTAATTTTATAATTTGTATTGATAAGAACTAATTTATGTACAATTGAATTTATGTGATTAAGAAGTAATTTTTGTATAGTTCAACTTGTAACTTTCTATTTAATTTTTCTTCTTCACCATTTAAATCATAAGAACTAATATATGGTTAACACAACATCATGTATAATAATTGTATAATAAAAATAATAATTATATATTCATATTATGCAGTCAAATTAATAAATAAATAATGTATATTTTAAATAAATAAAAATGAAACTAACCTTTGATTTGTTTCCAAAGATTGAATTTATCCTCCCAAATTGAGCATATGCGTGAATGTAGAGTAGAAATAGGAGATTATTGAGCTTGGAAATTTAAAATTCAAGGCTTCTCTTTCCATACAAATAGGAAGGAAATGAAAGGATTAAATTTTGAATTTTTGGAAGGGAGAACTTTTTTTGGGAAAATTTGGAAGAGAGGTTCGGTTGTGTGTGTGTAAATGTGATTGTTAGGAGAGAAAATGGGTAAGTTAGGATAGGAGAGGATAGAAAATATAGGTAACAAATAAACTTATGACATGTGGCATGATTATCCACTTGAATTTTATTTTATTTTAAATACTTGAGGGGGCTGAAGTGTAATTTGGAGGGGGCTGAACTATAATTTTCAAAAAAAAAATTCAACTGTTGGAAATTGCTTGGCGGGGGCTGGAGCCCCCTCCAGCCCCCTTGTACCTCCGCCACTGGTCCTTATCCCCTTGTAACTTTCCCTGCTTCCTTTTATACATCCGCGATAGGGCATTTTAAATTGGTGGATGGAAAGTTTTCACAGTAAGCTATTATGAGTGACTTTACATCAAAATTTCTTATGTTAACTCACACTACTATTACTTAGAGCACTTTGCTCTATGGCAATTGATGATTGTGTTTCTCCCATTTTTGTACAAGACAAAGACTTGGGTGAGATGGTCACACTCAATCTTATGGTGCAACGGAGGGTTTAAGTACATTTATTTGAATATTAGAGATGACATGCGATATCTTTTGTAATTTTCAAAACTTCATTTAATTCATTATCTCAACATAAATTATGGTGAGACGATCTCACGTAAATATTTCTTTTCGCACAATACATGAGTAGTTCCCCAAGTGGGGAACCCATTTGGAACCCCCCATTATGTCCTTTTCTATGCAATCTTGGAAAATTATTTTGTCATTTATGTATTGAGCAAGTTATTGGTCCATTAATTCATTTACCAACTCCGTATCATGCATATTGAATGCTGCTACACTGATACACAATCTTCCTCGGAAAATAACATTTCTATTTCTATACAATCTATCAATTTCAACTAAGCTTTTGCCATGTGAGCAGTTTCAACACAGACATAAATTTGTTCACCTCTTGACCAAGTCCAACAGAGACATAAAGCTGTCAAAGCATTTACTCTCCACTGGCACTTTTGAAAGCTTTTATTTTGGATAGGACAAAATATCATTGAAATGCATGAGATGGATTACGGACTACAGTTGGTTTTTCTTTTGGACATGTTTCTATAGATTTGATTTTTTTCTAATAAGATTATTTTAATTTCATCCGCGATAGGGCATTTTAAATTGGTGGATGGAAAGTTTTCACAGTAAGCTATTATGAGTGACTTTACATCAAAATTTCTTATGTTAACTCACATTACTATTACTTAGAGCACTTTGCTCTATGGCAATTGATGATTGTGTTTCTCCCATTTTTGCACAAGGCAAAGACTTGGGTGAGACGGTCACACTCAATCTTATGGTGCAACGGAGGGTTTAAGTACAATTATTTGAATATTAGAGATGACATGCGATATCTTTTGTAATTTTCAAAACTTCATTTAATTCATTATCTCACCATAAATTATGGTGAGACGATCTCACGTAAATATTTCTTTTCGTACAATGTATGAGTAGTTCCCCAAGTGGGGAACCCATTCGGAACCCCCCATTATGTCATTTTCTATGCAAACTTGGAAAAGTATTTTGTCATTTATGTATTGAGCAAGTTATTGGTCTATTAATTCATTTACCAACTCCATATCATGCATATTGAATGCTGCTACACTGATACACAATCTTCCTCGGAAAATAACATTTCTATTTCTATACAATCTATCAATTTCAACTAAGCTTTTGCCATGTGAGCAGTTTCAACACAGACATAAATTTGTTCACCTCTTGACCAAGTCCAACAGAGACATAAAGCTGTCAAAGCATTTAATCTCCACTGGCACTTTTGAAAGTTTTTATTTTGGATAGGACAAAATATCATTGAAATGCATGAGATGGATTACGGACTACAGTTGGTTTTTCTTTTGGACATGTTTCTATAGATTTGATTTTTTTCTAATAAGATTATTTTAATTTCATCCGCGATAGGGCATTTTAAATTGGTGGATGGAAAGTTTTCACAGTAAGCTATTATGAGTGACTTTACATCAAAATTTCTTATGTTAACTCACATTACTATTACTTAGAGCACTTTGCTCTATGGCAATTGATGATTGTGTTTCTCCCATTTTTGCACAAGGCAAAGACTTGGGTGAGACGGTCACACTCAATCTTATGGTGCAACGGAGGGTTTAAGTACAATTATTTGAATATTAGAGATGACATGCGATATCTTTTGTAATTTTCAAAACTTCATTTAATTCATTATCTCACCATAAATTATGGTGAGACGATCTCACGTAAATATTTCTTTTCGTACAATGTATGAGTAGTTCCCCAAGTGGGGAACCCATTCGGAACCCCCCATTATGTCATTTTCTATGCAAACTTGGAAAAGTATTTTGTCATTTATGTATTGAGCAAGTTATTGGTCTATTAATTCATTTACCAACTCCATATCATGCATATTGAATGCTGCTACACTGATACACAATCTTCCTCGGAAAATAACATTTCTATTTCTATACAATCTATCAATTTCAACTAAGCTTTTGCCATGTGAGCAGTTTCAACACAGACATAAATTTGTTCACCTCTTGACCAAGTCCAACAGAGACATAAAGCTGTCAAAGCATTTAATCTCCACTGGCACTTTTGAAAGTTTTTATTTTGGATAGGACAAAATATCATTGAAATGCATGAGATGGATTACGGACTACAGTTGGTTTTTCTTTTGGACATGTTTCTATAGATTTGATTTTTTTCTAATAAGATTATTTTAATTTCATCCGCGATAGGGCATTTTAAATTGGTGGATGGAAAGTTTTCACAGTAAGCTATTATGAGTGACTTTACATCAAAATTTCTTATGTTAACTCACATTACTATTACTTAGAGCACTTTTCTCTATGGCAATTGATGATTGTGTTTCTTCTTACTGACTTAGATGTTGGACAGATCTATTTTCTTAACTCAATCTCAGCTCAAAGTGTACCAACTCAAGAGAAGGTGAAGATGAGCATTTTTGCAAGGTAAACATCACAAGATACGTCAGTTTCATCTCTATCTTGTAACTTGACATAAAGGTTTGTCCTCCTTTTCTGAACAGTTCTCTACAACAAAGATTAAGATGCTCTTAAGGCATGGTTCTTGAGTCAGCCTTTCCATGTGGCTAAAGTTTTCACTGGTGCCCCAGACAAATATGTTGAATTGAAGGAAACCATTGCCAGTTTCCAGGTAAATGTCATGTTCATAGATGCATTCAAGACACTTTTGTTTGTCCTTATTTACATACAATGTGTGGTATGGTGAGGCTCTAGATAGAGAATTATTTCCTGGATGCGGTATTTGAATGATTTTGTTTCATTTATTTTGTATTGCTATGCGTGACCTGACTGCAAATCTGCCTGGTAGAAAGCGTTAAAATGACTACGTACATTATTCTCATCTACACTATTGCTTCTGAAAAAATGTCCAGTTGAGGAATAAGAGGTTAAATTATTCTGTAGTGCAGTTCATTTTGCTGTGAATGTTAGTATATCAGGTTCTTTCTTTCAAGTACAATAGCTCATGTCCCATTTTCTCCTAACAAAACGATATATGTATTGATGATCATAATCCTGATTTGAAAAATAGAATGTCCTCACTCTTCACACAGTCTATATTATTATACGGGCCAATTATGATCCATGAAGAACAAAAAACTTTCTTTTCAGAGCAAATTTAGAGAGTATTTGCAGACACAACTCATCCACAATGATATTCTGGATTTATCTTCTACTTCCATAATCCCTGTAATTGGCAATATTTTTGTGATGGATGCTTAAGTTGTTAGTGGCTGAATCATTCTGGTTGATACAACATAGAGTTCTGATGTATTGCCACAAACAAGTCTATTAAAAGGGCAAATTATTTGATCATCTTTTACATGATAAAGTTGGAGTGAGCTTTCAATTGTAGTTAGGATTTTGCTATTTTGTTCCAAAATTTGATAAGCTGGAAATGCAATGTGCGTGAACCTGCTATAATCATGTTATCAAGACACTCCTTTAGCAAGAACAGTTATGCTGGCTTTCTTTTGGGGACACGAGATGAATTGTGCACTGCGTATGCAACCCAAAGAATAACAGCTAAATGATCATCAGATCATGTTCTACAGCTGCAACTCAAAGTACTACTAGTGCTACTGCTAATAAGCCTCACAATCTTACTTCATAACAAGCAAAAAGAAAAAAAACTGTATCATCAGTACATCTTTGCACAAAAAATACAGTGAACCATCAGAACATCCGTACACATTGTAACAAAATTTAACTGATTCAATGTACTAGTATAGATAGTTTCCGATCTTCTGTTCTAATTTCATATTCTTAGTCACAGCTGAAATAAATTACTACACAATCATTTTTATTGTTCAAAAATAGAAGAAAACACTTGAATGTATCAGAATGGCCGCAGCTCTCCTCCTCCTCTTTGTTATTCCCTTCCCGTCATCACCACACGTGATCGAAGCATCTTGCCTGCTTCGTGTAGGCCAAACGGCAACCAGGAACACACTAAATGGCTTGCATCATAAGCAGCGGATTCCAGTCCAGAAAGTCGTGGGAGACAATGCATCTAAGAACATACCTCCTGGTATATTTAACCCCACTCAGAATAATTTGGTTAAACCACCAAGCTGGACTGCTATTTCTATTCTTTATTTCAATTATGATACAGAAGCTTAATTAATGCAGCACACAATTTTGTACTAGAACTTGTAATCAATCATATTGGGTATATGCTATGGTGTTTTCCTTACTTAACTGCAAAAGCTTGTTTCATTAGTCTAGGTTCTTCCTCTTCAATGCTAAGAATCAAAATCAATACATCATTCAAGAAATCAAACTACACAATTACCACTGCAACTTGATGGTGTTAATTTTCAAATTAAATTGTGTCCATACTACAGGGCATACTAGGTTTAGCCTTGTGCTAATCATCTGCCAGGGACACCAAACACTTTAGCCTCTAACAGCTTAAGCATCCATCAATATAATTAGTAGTTTATTCACATTCCACTGAAACTTGTTAACATTCAAATATTTGATGCAATGCTCAACTAACATTTGCCAAAAACTCTTCCCTGATGCACAAAACCAGAATGCAAGATACCTACAGGCAATGCAACGTGTTTTCTATCAAGTGTACCTTACTAGCTATTCTATACGCGCAATAATCATTCATGATATGTCCCATTTGACCCCAGGCTTCATTTATGCAAAAACTTTAAAAAGACAATAAAAAACATAGATGAAACATATAACACGCATTAAAAGACGAGGAAACCTGCAGAGGTGTCACTTAATCCAACTTAAAGCAACCTATAAGAAAGGCATATAGATGTCACTTGATCCAACTTGCGAAGGGGGGTAAACAATCTCATATGTATTGCACCTTTTCTAAAAAAGAGAAACGCACACCATGTCTATTTCATAAACCAAATAACAAAGCTTGGTAATTTAAGAACATCATTTGATACAAACATCACTCTGTTCTTATTTTTCCTTGAAATTAGTAACTCATAGATCATGTTCCCTCTGTTTTCCTTGAATTATTTTCTTTCACTACTAAAAAACAAAATCAAAGCAAAGACTTTAGATGGAGTTAATAATAAAATTTTCTCCAATCTCTTCAAGAAAGGCACAGAGTTTTCCTTAAACGCTCTCACACACAATCCAGCAGTATAGCCACCACACACTCTTGCAGCACCAACCACGGTGCCACACACAATCAAAATTAATACACAATCATAAAAATTAACAAAAATCCATAGCCACATTTAACAGCTCAGGTCCAACTGGTGTTCTTTAGCTCCTAAAAGCATTCGAGTAAATCCCCACAACAGTAAACCTGAACAACACGCACCAGTCACTATCGTAGTAAATAAAAACATCCGCAGCAGCAGGGTTAATACCAGCACATCGAGTATATCTCTGCATCATAAGAGAGTAAAGTTACAGGGATCCTAGTAGCATACTTGTGTTTCGATAATCATGCAATTGGAGACGATTCAGTGAGTTCAACTGCAGACATTCAATCAAGCTCCAAATACGTAAGCGGAAAGAAGAAGAAAATCACCATTAAGTCAAACTGTTAAGCAGAGAAGAAGAACCGGGCTGCCGGAGATGCTTAGGTTCCGCCGGAGATAGGCAGCTGCGAGTGTCGCAGGCGGTGGGTTCTAACTATCAGATCCAACGAGAAAGCAAATGAAATCCGGGCTACTTTTGCCCTTTTCCAACCTGACCATCTTTCCATGGATCTAGGCGGCGGCACAAGCTCTAATCTCCATTGACTCAAGTAAACGGAGGATGGGTTTTGTTTGGTGGAGGAAACGGACGTGATGTGTTTGGGAGAGAAAGTAAGTTAAAGGACTTTCCTCATCTCTCTTCCCAATTTGCATGTAAGAGCATCCATAAGGACAGGTCATTAACCCATCACTCCTTATACTAAACATTATGGAGTTTCAAGAAGAGAATAACTCTTGGGAGCCGGTACCTATTTATTTGTGAAACATTAATCAATCAATTATAAACTTTTGGAATATTTTCTTCTGTTTTTTAATTTGATTGGATTATAATAAAAGTTTAATTCTGATTATTTTTTTTTCTGAAATTTGAATATTTTCTTATGAGTGCGTCTCTTGAAAGACGATCATCCGTAAGTCATGGAAAGACCAATGTTTAAAGTGTAAATTAGAAGAAATTAAGATAAAATTTTTGGGTTGCATGAACCGGGTTATAAATTTTATAATTACTACATGTTGCATACTAAATTTTTAATGTTGCAACTAAGACCTTTTACCTTTTATTATTCAAATTAAACCTCATCTTTCCATAAGCCTATGGAAAGACCGTCTTTCCCAAGATTTTGCCTTTTAATTTATGTATTTAATATTATTTTAGGCAAAGTCTTGGGGAAGACGGTCTTTCCATATGCTTATGGAAAGACGGGGTTTGATTTGAGTAATAAAAGATAAAAAGTCTTAGTTGCAATATTAAAGTTTTAGTATGAAACATGTAGTAGTTATAAAATTTATAACCCGGTTCATGCAACCCGAAAATTTTATCTTAATTTCTTCTAATTTACACTTTAAACCTTGATCTTTCCATAACTTATGGAAATACCATCTTTCAAGAGACGGACTCATTATTTTATATCACGTAATCTATTGTATTGGAAAGTAGAAGACCAAAGTCCAATAGTGCAAGTTATGGAAGAGTTAATTCAAGGACTTCAAGCTTCAATAATTCGACACTCGGAAATTTAGGATCGGGACATCATCATCAAATTAGAGCGGATATCGTTAAATATATTTCCAAACATTTTGAAAATAAGGATCACTGTAGTTTTTAAAAAAATATTATGATATTTATTTATATTGATAATTTTAAGTCATAAATTTTATATAAAATATTATTATGGATGATAGAATAAAGATGTTTGAGTTAGGTTTACACAGTCAATACAATATAATTTTCATTTGTATGATATTGGTATTTTATAAAGGCAAATTCTTGAGAATAACCGTTTTTTCATAATCTTATGAATTTCATAAGCTTATGGAAAGACAGGGTTTAATTAGAAAAATAAAAGGTAAAAGCGCTTAGTTCCAATATTGAAAATTTATTATGCAATATGTAGTAGTTATAAAGTTTATAACCCGATTCATACAACTCAATTTTTTTCTTCATTTATTCTAATTTACACTTTAAAACTTGGTCTTTCCACAACTTATGGAAAGATTGTCTTCAAGAGACAGACTCTTTTATAAAATACAAATTAAGTTTAACTAATTTTTTATTAGAGAGGGTGATGTGACGCTAAAAAAGTGATTCTCAAATATCATTTCATTGTTGGTGGTTGGTAGTTGATGGTTGATTCAAATATAACCTTATATGTTGAGGAAGGTGCAAATATAACCCTCAATGGTTTTTTCTGCAAATATAACCCTGATTATTGAATGAAAATGCAAATAAAACCCTTCGACCATGATTCCAGCGTTAACTAGCAAATTCCGTTCATTGACCCACTTGCAAAGACTAAAATACCCTTATGACTCAAGTCTTAAACTGGAAGGACAATTATGCCCTATTCGCCACCACCACCACCCTCACCCGCTTGGCTCCACCTCCCTCGCCTGGCCACCACCACCGCCGCCACTCTACCACAACCACTGCTCTGGCTCCACCATCAACCAGCCCTAGTTCCACCTCCTTCTCAGCTCCACGGACCACCACCACCAACCCCTCTCCCTGCTTGCCACCCCCACAACCCCACGCCACCTCCACCACAATCGGTCACCATTTTCAGCGCCGCTCAGCCAAGCGCCGAAAAATTGAGACCTGAAGCAACGAAGATGCCACTTTGCAATCTATCCCACGAAGGTTGTGGTGTTGGCAATGACGGAAGAAGAAGAAGAGGCCCATAAGGAATATGTCCGCTTTACCGTCGAAGAACTTGCGCATCAACAATGATGCGCCGTCGAATAACCTGGAGTTTCAAGATCGAGGACCACCACAAGTAGACCGCCGTGATCGACACTTCACCACCACATCGATCGATGCTCCACCACCAATCAACGTTACAACACAAATCGACGCTCCGCTAATTACCGCTATGAGGATGATGACATCGATGATGGCGGAGCGTGATTGCTCACATGTTGGGATGTTGAGGTGGTGATTTTTTTCTTCTGGGGCGGGTTGATTTGCTTCAGTTTCAGACAAGGGTCGGTCGGGGAGCTGTGGAATCAGAATATCAGGGTTGAATAAATATCGAATCTTTATTGATCAATCCAAACTGAGATAAATTATATCGCAATTTCAATATTTGATTTTGCACCGGAAGATCTGAAATTGTCGGTGCCCGATTGAATCTCGGTATGGAAGGAGATTCATGATTTTTAGGGTATGGAAGAAGAATCTGGACTCCTCCGACGTCAAAGGAGATTAGGTTTTAGGGTGTGGAAGTAATATTAATGATTTATTTTATTTTTTATATAGGGGTAAAATAGTATTTTCACTGAATTCCGGCCTTAAACTATTAGAAAAAGGTTATATTTACACATAACTTAAAAATCTAGAGTTATATTTACACTTTCAATTATCGCAAGGTTATATCTGCACTTTCATCAATTATGTAGGGTTATAAATTCACTTTGCTCTTTTTATTAGAACTGATGATGTGCACATAAAAAGTGCTCCTTAGGTCCACTACCACTGTGGATGCTATGCCAACTACTCCCTCCGTCCCAACTGAAATTGCACTGCAATCATTAACACATTGTTCAAGAAACATGTTGGATCTAATATGTTAATCTACATACAATAACGATAAATGAAAAGTTGATATTTACAAACTACTCACCACGATAAATTGAATAATATCATATATGATAATATTGTTGTTCATGTATCTTTATTCAAATATGCGGTCAAACTTTAACGGAAAATAGTATAAAAATGATAAAATACAGATATGACCCTATGTTTTGATCAAAAGTACTAATATAACCCTGTAAAGTTTTAAAGTGCTATTATAACCATATCTTTTGCATTAGAAAAGCAGATATAACCTTTTGGCACTGTTCCAGCATTGACCAAGTACAAAAAGACTAAAATGTGCTATTATAACCCTATATTTTTCATCTTCATCCTCAAACCCACCTTCAGCACCAACTCCGCCCCATTCCGCCACCACCGCCACTGGATCTCTGCCGCTCCACCACCATCGACGTTGGGTCGCCGCCGATCCGCCACCGTTGGCGGCGCCCAAAACTTGGAGTTACGTCGGAATCTAGAGTTTGTGTTCCGTTGGGTCGCAGACTCCTTTCAAGCAACACAAACAGAAAGAATCATTAAAACTTTCACAAATAAAACAATAAATAGTCTTAGATAGCTAAAACATCAAACACATCACCCTATTAAGCAACATCAGTACCACCAAGAATGGATCTTTACCACAATAAATTATTGGGGTTCGTGTATGGAATAAATGGTACAATCTGCTCAGTATCACCGCAAACCCTAGCCACCCTGCTACCGATGAAGACGAAGCCCATCGCCTCCTCCAGATCCCTCCCCAACCTCTGCATCTCCGGTGCCTCCGGCGCTTTCGTCACCCGACACCTGGAATCACCAGAATTTACCAGCCACCGCCCAACACCATCGCGTTGGAGTAGATCTGGAGAGCTCGAGGTCGCTCACCACCCCAGCCACGTCGCTCTTTCCGGCAATGATCTACAGTGGACCAGCTCCGCCCGAACCAGACCCCAACCGAAGCTCTAGCCGCAGGCTCTATTCGGTGCCACCCCTCAGCGCACCTCCAGCGAAACTTGCCTTAGCCGAGCCATTCAGGAATTTATCGATAAGATTCAGGTGCAGGTGGAAAGAGAAGGGGGGTTTACAGTAGTTTTCTGAAATTCCAATACGGGTTGGGCTAATCTGAATGAGGGTATAAAAAGTCCTTCTACTTTTTATGTAATTTTTATTTTTTTTAAAATGAGGGTATAATTGTCATTTAATATTCCGGCCAAATTATGGTCTCCGGGGTTAGATTAGCACATTCGAGTAAATAATAGGGGTATATTTGCACTTTCTAATTTTACAGGGTCATATTGGCATTTTCGACCAAAGCATAGGGTCATATGGACACTTAACTCTATAAAAAAAGAGTTCGTCTCTTAAAAAAAGGTATTTCCATAAGTCATGGAAATATGGAAAGACCAAGGTTTAAAGTGCAAATTATAAGAAATAAAGATAAAAAAGTTTTGGGTTATATGAATTGGGTTATAAACTTTATAACTACTACACGTTGCATGATAAATTTTTAATATTGCAACTCAGACCTTTTACCGTTTTATTATTCTAATTAAATCCCATCTTTCCCAAAGACTTTGCCTAAAAAAAGAGTCTGTCTCTTGAAAGATAGTATTTCCATAAGTCATGAAAATACCAAGGTTTAATGTGCAAATTGGAAGAAATGTAGATAAAATTTTTGGGTTACATAAATCGTGTCATAAACTTGAGTCCATCTCTTGAAAGACGATATTTCCATAAGCCATGGAAAGACCAATGTTTAAAGTGTAAATTCGAAGAAATGAAGAGAAAATTTTTGGGTTGCATGAATTGGACTATAAACTTTATAACTACTATACGTTGCTTAATAAATTTTTAATATTGCAACTAAGACTTTTTACCTTTTATTATTCTAATTAAATATCATCTTTCCATATGCATATGGAAAAACCGTCTTTCCCAAGACTTTGCCTAAACTTTAAAACTACTATACGTTGCATAATAAATTTTTAATAATGCAACTAAAACTTTTTATCTTTTATTATTCTAATTAAATTTCATCTTTCTATAAACCAGCCTATGAAAAAATGATCTTTCCTAAGAATTTACCAAAAAAAAAATTCAAAGTGTAATTTCAGGTGGAACATATTAACTTCCAATCGGGTTATGATAAAAGAAAAATAATATTCCAATCAGGTCCTCGTGGGTGGACGATCCTTTTTCTTCTCACTTTCTCAAAGAGTATCTCAAATATCACTTTCTCCTAACCTATTCCAAAGAGAAAATGTATTCTCTCAAAGCGAATGATTTCTTCCACTGCCTACCATCGTACAACCGCTTCTTAGCACCGGTGCTCCTCCACCAGAAACAGAAGTTGCTCGCTGGTGGCGCGTCACTACCACAGCTATTCCGATTGCCTCTGTGCAGCACAACGCTATCTCGAAGGGGTACGAGCAAAGCAGGCCCTCTCATCGCATCAGGATCTAGTGTTGTGGGCTCAGGCCCTCAGATCCGCTGGCTACCAGGTAGAGCCCCCAATGATCTACCAAAGGGTGGTCCAACAACAAATGATACCCCCACATTCGATGCCTCTGATGGTGCAACCGAGATTCCAGTTACCCACCCCTCTAGGAGTGTCATATCAAGCCGACGTCGGAGCCCTCACAAGGCCCCAACCAACGCTCCCAAATAAGTCCCAAACAATGGTATGCACCGCACCCACGTTAATGCCTCCAGTTTTGACCTACAACATTCCTTATTCGATGGCTGGGCCGATGGGATTCTTCCCAGGCTTCAAACGCCAGATGTACTCAGGACCCTGACCGGAGGTCCCTCCTATGATCCTGACTGGCCAGAGTTGTATTACAACCCAGTAGTAGGGGGGTCACTCTCGGGATACATGGATTTGAACCCGACTCCCAGTTTTGATACTCCATTCTGGCCAAGTCTGTATGGAGATCCGAGGATGGGAGGGGGATCGAGTGACGCCTTGACAAGGAAACTCGATAGGTTGATTGGGCCTTTAGGACAAGTTGCAACCTCCCCCTTTAGCCCTGAAATAGTGACCACTCGATGGCCCAGTGATGTAAAACCACCCGAGGTGCTCCCCACTTATAGTGGAGATTCAGACCCTCGATAAACATTCCCCAGTTTGATGAATTCGATTTCAACGAACAACTAACATGCAAGCTGGTCGAAAGCTACCTCCAAGGGAAAGCGCAAGAATGGTGTAACAAGTTGGGTAGGGGGTCGCTGCATTCATATAGAGACTTTAGAAGGGCCCTTTTGGGACAATTCTTCCAAAAGAAAAGCTTTACGAAAACCTTGATCGAGCTCTACCAGAGTAAGCAGAGGCTAGGCGAGTCAACATATGCGTTCTACCACCGATATTTAGATGAAAGCCTTAGCGTGATTAATTGAACCGAGGATGGGGTGATCCTCAGATATATGAATGGGATGACCAACCTCAACCTGTACATAAAGTTGGTCTCGAAAAAGCCTGAGACCTTGCAGCAGTTACAGGAAATCGTAGAACAATGTTAAAAAATTGAAGAAGCCACGAAGAGGAAATGAGAGAGGGATAGATGGGCTAAAAGGGGGACCAAGAACTCTGAGTCACGGTAGAAAAGTCCTGATCCTGTGAAGAAGGGGTTCGAGGGCTACATTCCCTTGACCGAATCCCTAATGGAGATACACTCTATCCACAAAGGGATGTTTTGGAGCCCCCCTCCCAGAAGAGACTACCATGGAAAAAGAGACTCGCCCAAGTTTTGTGAACATCACAAGGAACGGGGTGACGACACAAATGATTGCACCCACCTAAGGCAAGAAGTTGAAAGATGTGTGAGAGAGAGTTTACTCCCTGACTACGTCGAGGGTCCAAGAGGAGAATCCTTCTCGAAGGGACGGTCCAAACGTCGTTGGAAATGCAAAAAGAAAGCCAATCAAGGGGGTAGAGAATAACAGGCAAAAAGCAGACCACGCCAGAAACCAAGCATGGGTCCGACCCGAGGCTAAGGCTCGGCCAGACAGAAATCGAAGGAATGGGGTGAACTGAGTGATCAACTTCATTAATGGAGTTGTAAGTGACCATGTTTCGAACACGATTATCAAAGCCCAGTCCCGGTACGTACCTCCCAGTGAACCCTGTCAGAAGTGTTTCCAACCTAAAGAAGCTATTACCTTCTCGGAGGATGACCCGGTGCCAAGCTAAACCCCTCACACATACCCAATGGTGATCCATGCAACCACCGGAGATTGTTTTGTCAAATGGGTGTTCGTAGATGATGGAAGCGAGGTGGAAGTAATGTTCACAAACCGTTTCAATCAATTGAGGCTCGGATGTGAAATTTTAAGGAGAACAACCTCTCCCTTGTCCGGATTTATTGGGAAAACGATTCTACCGCTAGGGGTTGTGACCCTCCTAATCAGAGTGGCAGAATGAGACAAGGAAGTCACAATCGGTTGTAGCTTCACAGTGATTGATGTTGTGTCTCCATAAAATGTGGTATTTGGGAGGCCTTGGATGTGCCAAGCATGTGCGGCATGGTCCCCCTACACTTGACCGTGAAATTTCCCACCAAAAGGGGAATATCAGTCATCAGGGGGAATCAACTGGCGGCCCAAAGTTGTTTGGCCATAGCTTCTAAAGAAGCTAAGAAGGAAGATAGGGTGGCTTTAGTCAATGAAGAAATCAAACCCACTGACACAGAACTGATGACCATCTGAAACAAAGGAATGATGCCCGTGGAAAAAAATGATACCCCCTAAAATAAGGAAACAACTGAAAGACCTCATAGATAATTTTGTCGACGTGTTCTCATGGGACACTTTCGACCTCATAGGGGTACCTAAACAGCTGATTGTCCACAAGCTAAATGTGAACCCCTTCCATAAGCCAATCAAGCAGAAGCACAGACCCTTTGCCCCCAAAAGGGCTGAATCCATAAAAGAGAAGTAAAAAAGTTGCTTTGAGCAGAAGTTATCAAAGAGGTATTCTACCCCGAGTGGATAGCAAATATGGTGATAGCCCCAAGCACGATGGATTTTGGAGAATGTGTATAGATTTCACGGATCCCAACAAATGTCGCCCTAAAGATAGCTATCGCTTACCCTTCATCGATGTACTGGTCGAAGTCATAGCAGGATATGAGGTGTTGGCCTTCTTCGATGCTCATAAGGGCTATCACCAGATACTCATGGCAAAGGAGGATAAGCAGAAAATGTCTTTCATAACTGACGTGGGAATATTTTGCTACAAGAAAATGCCATTCAGATTGAAGAACGCGGGGACCACCTACCAAAGACTGGTCGATAAACTCTTCAAAAAACAAATTGGAAAAAACATTGATATATATATATATATATATATTTATTTATCACATGGTGGTTAAAATTAAGGGCTTCGACCAGTTTTTACTAGACCTCGAAGAGACCTTCCAGACACTCTGAGAAGCCAATTTAAAACTAAACCCTGCTAAATGCATAATTGGAGTTGGAGCCAGAAAATTTATGGGGTTTATGGTCTAGGAGAGGGGCATCGATGTCAATCTTGAGAAAATTGAAGCATTGATGAGCATGAAGCCCCCCTAAAAAATCAAAGATGTCCAAAGGCTTACAGGCTCGTTGGCAGCACTCAGCAGATTCCTTTCAAAGGGGGATGAAAAACACTTGTCATTCTTTGAGGTACTTCGAAAAGCAAAGAAATTTTAATGGACGAATGACTGCAATAAAGCCTTCCGGGAGTTGAAAGAGCACTTACGAAGTCTGCCCACCCTTATGAAACCAGATAAGGAGGAAGATCTATATTTATACATCTCTGCATCCCCCCTGGCAATAAGCGCTGTCTTGGTAAAGGAGAAGGAAAAAACCAAATACCCAGTCTACTTCGTAAGCAGGACGTTACATGCCCCAGAGATCCGCTACACTGCCCTTGAGAAGCTAATATTGGCTCATGTACATGCTACAAGGCACTTTCGGCCGTACTTTCGAAGCCACATGATTATCCTGCTCACCAGCCATCGAATTAGGCAGGTGCTCTTAAAGTCGAAGGCCTAGGGAAGAATGATGAAATGAGAAATCGAACTGGGTGAACATGACATCCAGTTCCACCCCAAAATAGCTATCAAGGGCCAAGCATTAGCAGACTTCATTGTCGAAACCATTGAACTGATAGTAATCAAAGATGATAATGACAGTTGTACGTTGAAGAGTCTTCTCACTCTGGAGGCAGTGGGGCCAGAGTCTTGCTTATGAGCCCTTTACAGAAAGACTACCCCTTTTCCCTTCACTCTGACTTCAAGGCCATGAATAATGAAATGGAATATGAAGCACTGATCACAAGCCTTCGAATTTCCAAAGACTTGGAAGTTCGGAGGCTAGACATTTTTAGTGATTCCCAAATTGTGGTCCTTCAAGTCAAGGGAGAATATGAGGCTAGGGAAAGAAGTTTGCAATGCTACTTGGAAGTGGTGAATACCCTCCTCAAATATTTCAATCATGATACCCTCACTCAATTCTCTCGAGAGAAGAATCACAAGGTTGATGCCCTAAGCCAATTGGCCTCGTCGGACCTGGACTTGCAATCTCATGGGCACTTAATAGTGGAGACGCTGAGTAGGTGTAGCTTCGAGGAGGAAGCAGTGGTGATGATGCCTATCATGAGTTACCTTCAAGATGGGACCCTCTTAGAGAACCCTATCGAAGCAAGGAAAGTTAGGCTAAAGGCACCTAAATATGTGATCCATGAAGACTATATCACCGAGGCCATCTCCAACCACTCCTACGATGCATAGCCACCCACGAAGCTGACTATTTGATTCACAAAACCCATGAATGGGCCTGTAAAAGTCATCAAAGGGCTCGATCGGTACCTAAGAAGCTTCTCCTGGCGGGATATTTTTGGCCAAAGATGTTCGAAGAGGTAAATAGACATATCCAAGCCTGCCGCCAATGCCAAAAGAACGCACCAATCACCCACATCCCTCAAAAATAAATGATGAACATTAATAGTTCTTGGCCATTTGACAAATGGGGGATCAACATGGTGGGACCCTTCCCGGAGGCCCCTGGCCACTTTTGGTACCTGATTGTGACCGTAGACTACGTTACGAAGTGGGTCGAGACCGAAGCCCTAACCAGCATAAAGGTTGCTGGAAGAATATCATATGCCGATTTGGGATTCCTTGAACGATCATAAGTGGCAATGGCGCTCAATTTGTCAATGATCCCTTTAAAAGCTGGTGCAAGGAATACAAGATCCATCAAAGGGTTACTAGTGTTTTCCACCCCCAAGCCAATGGGCAGGTGGAGGTCACCAATCGAACTATTGTTAACGCTAGTTGATCGAGGCTCGAAGGGGCTGGTGGAAGCTGGATCAACGAACTACCCAGCACGGTTTGGTCATTCCGAACAACAGAATCATCTGCTACGGGTGAAACCCCCTACGGTCTGATGTATAGCTCGAAGGCGATCATTCCAGCAAAGATAAGTTTGCCCACCTTTTGAAGGTTTACTATCAGTAGCGGATGACAAGAAGACAATTATGAGCAATGCCGCTTAGATTTGGACTCGAAGAGAAAACAGAGAAGGAAAACCTCCGCAAAGCTAGGATAAGAAAAACGGGTTAAGCAATATCATGACAGGAGGGTCTGAAAAGTCCAGTTTTGCCCAGGAGACCTCGTAATGAGGAGAAACAAGAAGAGCCGTATAGAGCTAGAGGGGAAGCCATTACCAAACTTGGAAGGACCCTACCGAGTCTTCAAAGTTGGCCCGAGAGGTAGCTATGTGTTGGAAACCCCCCAAGGTGAACTGATTCCGCACAAATGGAACATTTCTAACCTTGGGAGGTATTGTTAACCAAAATTAAGTAGACTCAAGGGGGGCCGAGAGAAGGCCCACCTCCAGGTGCATTTGGGTTGGAGGACACCGTCGTAGCCCTACAGGTC
This sequence comes from Rubia yunnanensis, assembly GCA_037428765.1. NCBI lineage: Eukaryota > Viridiplantae > Streptophyta > Magnoliopsida > Gentianales > Rubiaceae > Rubia > Rubia yunnanensis. The sequence continues at coordinate 1,017,581 of CM075062.1, forward strand.
GATAAGGTCCCTCTTGTTTTTGATAATTTTCAATAAGGCTTTGATCACACGTTACAAATCACCCTCCTAAAAATGGAGTAACTATTATTCAAAGGGCTAACAAATCCCTATCGCATGCGCAACAAGCGCCCACGATTCAGACCTTGTAAATAGTTCAAAGGACCAACAAATCCCTATCGAATGCACAACAAGCGCCCAAGGTTTAGATCTTGTAAATCATTCAAGGGGCCAACAAAGCCTTATTGAACGCGCAACAAGCACCCAAGGCTCAGACCTTGTAAAGAGTTTGAAGAGCCATCAAAGCCCCATCGAATGTGAAAAGAATGCTTAAGGCACAGACCTTGTAAAGAGTTCGATGGGCCATCAAATCCCTATCGAATGCGCAAAAAGTGCTCAAGGCCCAGACCTCGTAAAGAGTTTGATGGGACATCGGGGTAGTTTAGTCTTTTTAATTTTGGTCAACGCCAGAAATTACTAAATCAATGCTGGAATAGTGCCAAAAGGTTATATTGGCACTTCTTATGCAAAACACAGGGTTACAATAGCACTTTTCAACTTCACAGGGTCATATTAGCACAAACCTCCAAAACATAGGATCATATTAGTATTTTGCCCAATTTTATTTTATATCCTTATATATTTTTAAAATTTTTGTTGATATAAAATCTAGAAAAAATATTTAATGGGGATTGTAACCTAACTAAGTGCAACACTATGAGCTCACTCCATATTATTATTGTTTTTAATAATAATAATAACAAAAATAATACAAAATAGAGGTGTATAAAAAATTAATTTGTTTGAATCATCTAACATAATATTCTAAATTTAGTAATGTCTTTAATATTCTAAAAATTTTAAGTTTTTTTTACGCCGATGCAGTATATTCATAAATTATCTCCAAATAATGGATCAACTTTAATATTTAGTTAGTATATCTTCATTTTATTATTACTTAATTTTATATGTTCCATTTTAGAAAAAAAGAATTGATTTGGTAATTTATTTTAGTATGCATGTAAATGATGTCATGTACGATTGATTTAGAAACTATGCAAATTTAAATATATACTCTCTTGATCAATAAGTAAGTGGTGATCTTTACAAGGTAAAGGCAAAAAAAAGCGAGTAATAATCTCACCATTCTTCTTCAATTTATAAAATATAAAAGAAAATTAATATATATTTTTTTTATAATTTAGAGAAAGTTTAACAATTTTTTTTTTGCTTTTTGTGTTGGTGTTTTGGTGTTGTCAACCCGGGGTATTTAAGCAATTACTTTGTAATTTATACATAGTAATTTTTTAAAATTATTTTGAAGTCATTTTGACTAATAAGTATTAACAAACTAATCAAAATATTTTTATTTTATTTTGGAGTGATTAAAAATAATCAATTCAAAAAACAACCTATATATAGAAATATTACAATTTATATATAATAACTATTTCTTAATTTATATATAGCATTTAAAAATAATTTAAAGTCATTTCGAATCTTTTGCCGACAAACTTTATAATTTAGCAATTTATATATGAAATGCAAATGCTAGATGCTAATTAAATTAACTTTTTAATTAAAAATATCACACAACACAGCGTTAGAGTTACAATTTTTTTATGAAAAGAAGGAATTCCCTTGTTTTGTGTTGTTTCTCTCCAGCTTGCAGATTGCAGGAGTTTATAACTTCTGACAGTGAAAGTGATGATGATGATTAGGTGAAAGATGAATCTCCTAGAAAGCGAAATAAGTGCGGGTGTACCATGCTTTAGTCCAGTCTGGAGATGGCTTAAATGAAAATGATGACGAGGAAGAGGTAGAGGACTAGGACATGGAAGTCACTTTTAACACTGGTTTAGAAAATTTAAGCAAGCATATCTTTGAGAATAAAGAAACAGAATCAGAGTCAGTTTGGGAGGCTTATTCTCATGAAGAGGCACATGAAAAAAAATCTAGAGATTTGTCTGATGATGATGGCAATGATATTTAATTAAATGTAAGACTCAAATATTACATATTAATTAAACTAATTTTTTTAATGAAAAACACCACACAACGAACATAGAACTGATTGAAATTCTTGGAGGGGTATAGGTTGGCATCTACTTAAAGCGGGTGAGAAGGTGGTTTCTCAACCGGGATCCTGTAAAGAAGCCTTCTTTCACCGTAGAATGATTGATGAAACTCCTTCGAATATGTACATGAAAGCCAACTGTAGAATTGTTAAGACTGATAGTAGATTGGTCCTGTTGACATCGCCGAGGCATAAACATATGATGTACAAGGAAGTTCCTGTCTAAGCTAGCTCTTTGGAAGTGGATATGGACAGTGATGAACCTTCTGCATGACTGGCTGCAAATTTAAGTGGCGCTCATCTCCCTTTTTCAAATAACTCATAGTATGCGGCTTCTTCTTGATTTGGCTTCTTGTAGATAGAACTGTAAGTGGATCTCTCTTCCATTATACATTTGTACATCATGTTATCCACAATGCTGGTGATTCTATTGAATCTCAGTTTTCTTCCTAGGTCTTAGTGTCCAATGGTTAGATTTAGGTTTATAAATTAGGTGGACGCCATCATTTGACTGTGTGATGCAAATAATTTTACTTTGGTCCAATGCTTTGTCTACCTACTAAAGCTTTCATTTTAAGATTCTTAATAGATGAGAAATTTTCTGAATCTTAATGGAGCAAGACCTGGAACCTTGAACTTGCCAATGTTGTTACTGTTCTTTATTTGTGAAAAACTAGAGAACTATGAAATATCTAGGTTTATTTGACAATGTGATTTCTCATTGCCGTTAAGTTCTTAAAATTTTCCTTTTATACTAACACTACAAAATATTTTTGTAAATTAAGGCTAGTACCATACTTTATCTTAACCATTAAATTAGAGCAGTCAATATAACCATTAATAGGTGGGGTAAAGTGTTTTAAGTTTCTTTATCTGAATAATTATGAACATCCTCTTTATTGTGATCTTAGATTCTTATGCTTTTGGCTGACTTTTCTTATAAAAAAACCCTTAAAGCACTTATGTTTTTGTCATGTTGTTTCGTGTACTCAACATTTGCACCGAGCTTACTCGAGAGGATCGGCAAAAACTATATTATAATTTTGGCTTGTTGTAAGTTGTTCTAACTACATAGCATCTCCGAGGGATTTCATCTTGTTTCCGTCTCTTTCTTCTTTTATCCAATTTGATTCATCTTTGTGCTAAATAGGTACTCGTATGGTCATGAGGAACTTGCTATCTGTGAAGATATGGATCAAGTAATTTTCATTTGCCAACACTTCATGTACTTAGAATGGTCACAATTTCTCAGAAAATGTCTTTCTGCTCAACTATATGCATGCTTAAGATTTTTCATACTTGAGAGATTGTTCGATGAAAATGGTATCTCATGCTCTTTTGGTAGTCAAAAGATTTTTATTCTTCTCATAGCTAATCATAATAGCTTCTTGATTTGTGAATGTTACTTGAGTATCCATTTTCTTATAATTTATCTGGTGCTATCGCACAGTGTTATAAATCCAAGAATGACGTGCTTTATATATTTATTGCCAAAACTGGTTCTGCATTTCTGGATTGTCTTTAATCTTGCATCCTTCTTTACATCCTGCAATTGTAGTTTTGTGGTGTGTTAAGGAATTAGAATATCATTCTTACCATACTTGTAGATGTAATTGTATTCTATTACCTTTTCCTACCTTGTATAGGTATCATGTACTACTATATAATGTCTCATGAATTCATGAATATACACACACACATTATCTTTATTTTCTACATGGTATCAGAGCCTGAAATCCTGCTCCTAAGAACCTAAATTTTTCCATTTTAAATTTTTCGTAAACACTGATGTCATTGGCCGTGCGTGACGTGCAGCCGATTAGAGTTGTAAAAAAAAACCTCTGTTCGCCGAGCCGAGTGCTCACCGCCATCGTCAGCAGCTGTCTCCCGTCTCCTGTCTCCGGTGAGCCTCTGTCTCCGACGAGCCTCCGTCGCCTTAGTATCCGACCATTTTCGGCAAGCCGAATCAATCTCCGCCGAGCCTCAATCTAAATAGTGGCCGTCGTCGATCTCTGCCAGGCCGACGAAGACTCGACATAAACCGCCGTCCGTCGATTGCCACCGTTTTCCATTTCTCTCTGTTCGCCGATGAAGGCCGACAAAGATCGAACCTCGATCCGGTAACTCCAGCAACTTGTCCCGGCGCAGTTTGCCGTTTCTCCCAGGAAGAAGTCGCGCATGAGATTCACGCACGTGCCCATTGAAGGTGCGTGAAGTCACGCACGGTTGAAACACACGCGATCTCCCCCTCCAGCAGCGCATGTGTCCACGCGCCGTCTGCACTACTTGTCTGCTCTTTTGCCTGTTCACACAAATTTTTTTCTTTGTTCATAAACAAAATAAATTGTGTTATGGCCATTTTTGCTGGTGTAATAACGTCGCCGCAAGGGTTTGCAGCGGCCATTTCCTTTGGCACACCTACACGATCTGATTTTGGTCCTGCTCCGTCTAACGACCAATAGAGTACGACCATGCATTTATTTAATCAATTTTATTTGTTATCTGACAATGAGTTAGGTAAGTCTACTTGACCCTGATTCGGGAGCCTCATATCACATGACTGGTGACAAAGGTTCTCTTGCTGATATTACTACTGCTACAAATACTGTGAATGTTATATTGCCTGATGGATCTGTGTCGTCTGCTACACAATATGGGTCTATTTTTTTGGTGATGTCACCCTTACTCATGTGCTCTACATACCCACTTTGCGATGCAATTTATTATCATGCTCTAGATTGTTATCTGCCTTAAAATGTCTAGCCTTGTTTACTGGAAATTATTACATTTTATAGAAAATCAGTACGGGGATTGTGATTGGCGTGGGTGAACAGAAATGGGGGGGTTATTGGCTTCGTCTGTTGGATGCTCGTGTTCACCGTCCTGTCCTGCAGTCTCTTCCTACAGTAGCTTCGGTTTCTTCATCTGATTTATGGCATCAACGTTTTGGTCATCCATCATCTACGGTGTTGTCTTCTATTCCTACTATTGATTTTAGCACAAATAATACTACTATACCTTGGTCTGTATGTTATAGAGCAAAACAAACTAGACATAGTTTTCCATTGAGTTCTACAAATGCTACTGCATTATTTGAATTAGTACATTGTAATGTTTAGGGACCTTATCGAACTCCATCCTCTAGTGGTGCATTTTATTTTTTGATGATAGTCGATGATTATTCCCGAGATTTTTGGGTTTATTTGTTAGTCACTAAGTCTGAAGTAGCCTCTAAATTTTTAGAGTTTAGTGCCTTAGCAAAGAACCAGTGGGGTCGAACCATACAACGTGTTCAGGCTGATAATGAGACTGAATTTCTGCCTTTGCGATCTCATTTTGCTGCATCTGGGATCATCTTTGAGACATCTATGGTTGACACACCACAATAGAATGGTCGAGTTAAAAGAAAGCATCGTCATTTACTCAATGTGGTGCGTGCTTTACGCTTCCAAGCCAGTCTTCCTATTGAGTTTTGGGGAGAATGTGTTCATACTGCTGCTTACTTGATCAATCGAACACCGACACAGCATCTGAATGGTCATACTCCCTTTGAGTTGCTCTATGGGCAAGCTCCTAATTACTCATCATTAAGAGTTTTTGGATGCTTGTGTTTTACTGCTCATGTTCCCAGATATCGTGACAATTTTGCACCTAGAAGTCGACGGTGTCTGTTTCTTGGTTATCCTGCCGGAAAGAAAGGCTATCACCTTTTTGACTTGGAATCCCATGTGATCTTTACCAGTCGGGATGCCGATTTCTTTGAAGACCAGTTCCAGTATTCCGCTTCATTCGACGCACCTAGCGGTGCCACCAAATCACTGCCGGTTTCCCCCTCCTTGCTTCCGGAAACGCACAAAATTTTTATTCCACCAACCGATACCGATCCTATACCGCCGATTGTTGCCGGCTCACCACCATCCACTGGCGGCCAGTCGCCGCCGTCCACCGCCTGCCAGTCACCACCGTCCGTCGCCTGCCTGTCGCCACTATCCGCCACCGGCCAGTCACCACCGACCACCACCGGCAGCCATCGACCAACCTCTGTCATCCACCACCGGCCAATCACCGCCAGCCACCGCGAGTCAGCTGCAGTCTTCCGCCGCCGGTCATCATTCGTCGACCGCCGCCGATCTACCATCTTCGACATCTACTTTACAAGATAGTTCCCCTGTCGTGTTTCCACCTACCAAACAGAGTGTTCGATCTCGCCGACCATCGTCTTACTTGGCAGATTACGATTGTGGTGATCATGCCCATGCTCTTACTACTGAAGACCCTCCCTTTACGCCTTCGTTCACTCACGCATCGTCACTTTCCTCAGGTGTTCTCTATCCCCTTACTAATTATGTAAATTGTGATAATTTTTTTTAAGTATGCATTCTAGATTTTTGGGTGTAGTAACATCGAGTGCAGATCCCACTACTTATTCTGAGGCTTCCCGACATTCTCATTGGCGAGATGCTATGACTGAAGAACTTACTGCGCTAGAGCGTAATCAAACATGGACATTGGCTCCTCTACCTATGAATAAGAAGGCGATTGGGTGAAAATGGGGTTTATCGTACGAAGTTCTGGTCCGATGGTACTATTGAACATCATAAGGCGCGCCTCGTGGTTCTTGGGAATCGCCAGGTTGAGGGAATTGATTACACTGAGACCTTTGCTTCAGTTGCCAAAATGAGCTATGTTCACTTATTCTTGTCTGTTGCGGTCATTCGTGGTTGGGAACTGCATCAGATGGATGTCCATAATGCCTTCCTGCATAATGATCTACATGAAGAAGTTTTTATGCGACCCTCACCCGGCTATGTTGTACCCCATGGTCAGGTATGTCGTCTTAAGAAATATCTTTATGGTCTTCGTCAGGCTCCTAGAAATTGGTTTGCTAAATTGGCTAAGGCTTTACGAGCATTTGGATTTGTTCAGAGTAAGGCCGATTACTATCTGTTTGTCTTTTCTCGTGGATCAGTTTCTTTACATGTTCTGGTTTACATGGATGATTTGGTTATTGCTGGTAGTTTTTCTTCACTTATCTCTGAGTTCAAGGAATACTTAGGTTCTTGCTTCCATATGAAAGACCTTGGTCTGCTTAAGTATTTTTTGGGCATAGAGATTGCTAGAAGACCGGAGGGGATGTTTCTTTCGCAACGGAAATATGCTTTGGACATTTTATCAGATACCGGTTTATCTGCCTCTAAACCAACTGAATTTCCGATGGAGCAACAACATGATTTGGCACGTGTTGAAGGTCCAGCCTACCATGACCCGGAGCAGTATCGATGCCTGGTCGGGCGTCTGATATACCTGACTATTACTCGTCCTGAACTTAGTTATTCAGTTCATACTCTTGCACAATTTAAGAAGTCGCCTTGTGTTCCTCACTGGCAAGCTATTGTTTGTGTGTTGCATTACCTGAAGAGTCATCCTGGTCAAAGTTTATTTCTCTTTTCTCCCAGTACGTTACAATTGACTGCTTACTGTGATTTGGATTGGGCTGCATGCCCAATTACTAGGCGTTCTCTTTCTGGTTATTTTGTAATGGTTGATGATTCTCCGGTGTCTTGGAAGACTAAAAAGCAACCTACTGTTTTTTGGTCTTCTGCTGAAGTGGAGTATCGTGCTATGGCGGTTACCTGCTGTGAGTTGTTATGGCTTCGGTCTTTACTGAAGGACTTAGGGGTTTTGCACTCCTCTCCTATGCGATTGTTTTATGACAGTCAACCCGCTCTTCATATTGCGAAAAATCCTATTTTTCATGAACGCACAAAGCAAATTGAAGTTGATTGTCATTTTGTCCGGGATCTTGTTCAATCTGGCGCTATTGTTACTCAACATATCCGTACGACAGACCAACATGCAGATTTCTTCACTAAAGCTCTCGGACGTAACCAGTTTCATTCTTTACTTGGCAAGTTGGGCATTTTCGATCCGCATGCTCCAACTTGAGGAGGAGTGTTAAGGAATTAGAATATCATTCTTACCATACTTGTAGATGTAATTGTATTCTATTACCTTTTTCTAGCTTGTATATGTATCATGTACTCCTATATAATGTCTCATGAATTCATGAATACACACATTATCCTTATTTTCTACATGGTGTTGTGGAGAAGTATCCTCCTTATCAATCTATTTTTGCCAAGTTGTCTTATGGGGAGAGCCAAATGCTTGACAATGTATTTTATGAAGAGGAGGTGAAACGACTTCGCTTAGCATTCGAGCAACTGGTCAGTAGCCAAAGAGTGTGACACGCTAAATTTGAGTGTGATTCTTTTAGACTTCTATTGGTGAATTTGAGTTTTGCTGTTTGGAATTGCAGTTCCATTGCGGTGTATTCTTTGCGTACATGAGGTTGAGAGAGCAGGAGATCAGGAACTTAATGTGGATTTTTTAATGTGTCTCAGAACCAGAAGACCAGGGTGCATGACAACTTTGTTTTTACCATTTTAGTTTCTTCATTCTTAACCAATGCTTGTGTTAAATTACATTATGGGGCGCAATAATGAAACATACCATGTTTGGCTGTGAACACAAATTACTTAAATTAATTTATACAATTAAGTTAACACTCGGATCATTTTAGATCGGCTAACCGTTAAATAAGGTTATTTTATAATTAGTATGATTAATAGTGATAGAATGATTTGCCGTAATAAATTGTATTATTGATATCTGAATATATAGAGAGTACAATAGAGGTATAATAAGGAAAGAACTCTAATCAGAATAAATCATAATCTAATCAGGAGTCTGATTTAGTCTAACAAATAGGATGATTTAATATTTACTTCTGTTTATTGTAATGAGATAACTATAATTATGAAAATCTTTTAAAATGCATCTCAACATATAAATAATTATAAATAAAACTTAAAAATTAGAAGATGAGATTTTTTTTTATGATTGATCTAACTGTTAGTCAATCTAACATGAGGCCTTATCTTAAGTTAATTTTATAATAATTTTACATATATTAAAATCTAAACTAAATCAATATAGTAATTGGCAAACATACGAAATATATGAACTAATTTCTATGTATATTTGCTACATGAACACAATAAGTTTTTTCGAGCTCGAGCACAATACTACTCCATCTCGACTCGATTCATTTAAACCCCTAGGTAATTGGTATAACATGAGACTTTTTCTTCATAAATTTTACCTAAATTGATTGCTTTTACTTTATAATTCTTGCCGTTACTATCACATGAAATATATTTATAGCTTTATCTTTATTTTAAATTTAAACTTAAATACTATATTTTAATTAAATAAATATTTTTAATCAAAACAGCGTGCGACTCCAACTAGCCCATTTCTCAATAGTATCTCAAATATCACTTTCTCCTACCCTATTACAAAGAGATATGTATTCTCTCTTAAAGCGAATGATTTGTTCAGGTTCTTTCACCGCTGACCACCGTGCAGCCGCTTCTTCAGCACCGGTGCTCCTCCATGGCTCTCCTACCCTATTCCAAAGAGAAAATGTATTCTCTCTTAAAGCGAATGATTTGTTCAGGTTCTTCCACCGCTGACCACCGTACAGCCGCTTCTTCAGCACCGGTGCTCCTCCACCCAGTAGTTGCTAGCTATGGTACCCCGGTGCTCCTCCACCCAGTAGTTGCTCGCTGGTGGCGCATCACTACCATAGCTATCCCGGTTTCCTCTGCAGTTGCTATAGGTTTTATGACATATGACCTCAAGGCCATGGCCAAAGCTCTAGTGGATGAATCTCGATTGAATTGGCTCCGTGTGATGCATGAACTCATGGTGGAACACAATGCTATCTCAAGGAAACTCTTAATATGATTAAGGAAATCAATGAGGGCAGTGATATGTCTATATTATACGGTTATATTAGGATTTTTAGCATTCACCTTTGTGCTCTAGATGTGGTATTTTAACTTGAAATTCTCTAGGGGGAGTTAAAAGCGACTTTCACGCTTTTATTACTTTTCTAGAGGATTTTGTGTGACAAGTCAATTTGTTTGAAGAGTTTGAAGAATACCTTTGAATATTTGAAGATTTGACAAACATACGAAATATATGAACTAATTTCTATGTATATTTGCCACATGAACACAATAAGTTTTTTCGAGCTCGAGCACAACACTACTCCATCTCGACTCGATTCATTTAAACCCCTAGGTATGGTGGGCGTTGGCCGAGGAGCCGGGTCCAGGTCAACAGTCCAGATGGAAGATGGTGGTGAAGGAGGGGCAGCTGGAACAGGCACAGACACAGATGTGGTAGCCCCAATCGATGAAGTAACATTTCCATCAAAAAATGATGAAATCTCCAGATCTGAAATCGAACGACTGTCCGTGGAAGATGAGACATAAGGGAAGAAAGTTTCATCAAAACGAATTTGGCGAGAGATATATATATGCACCCAGAAGTCTGCTCGAGATACTGGAAGCCCTTGTAACGAGGGCTATAGCCAATAAAAACACAGGGAATGGATTGGGGTGCAAACTAATCAGTAGCAGTGGCATGCAGACATGGAAATGCACGGCAACCAAACGGGTGAAAGAGGGTATAGTCAGGCACATGACCAAAAACAACCTCAAAAGGTGATTTTCCACTCAGAACTGAACTAGGCAGACGGCTAATAATGTAAACCGCAGAGGAGAAAACTTCCACCCAATAACAGTGCGGCACAAAAGAGTGAAAAAGCATGGCAAGACCAGTCTATGTGATGTGACGATGCTTCCGCTCAGCCCGGCCATTCTGAGCAGGTGTATAGGGCGAGGATCTGATGATGAATGCCACATGATATGAGATGAGCATGAAGTTGGTGATTAGTAAACTCGGTGCCACCACCGGTCTGAATTTTTTTAACCCTAGCAGAAAACTAATTCTCAACGAATTTCTGAAACTTGATAAAAGTGTCATAGAAATCCGACTTAAGCCGCATCGGAAGAAACCATGTGAATTGCGAAAAATCATCAATGAAAATGGTATAATAAGAGAAACCACCGACAGATAAAACAGGAGTTGGTCCCCACAAATCACAATGTACTTTATCCAATAAACTAATAGCGCGTTTGGCACTAGTGGAAAAGGGCAAACGACTACTCTTGGCCATCTGACAAGGAGAGCAACTGACAGGTGCAGACATAGCAGAAGTGACAGAAATAAAGCCCCGTCGATTCAATAACTGAACAGTATCATGAGACACATGACCGAGGCGAGAGTGTCACTGCTCAAAAGAAGCATGAAGCTTTGTAGAGCGTAGTTCACCTAAAAAGCTGGAATCACCAGTCTTAAGAAAATAAAGACCTGAACTATGACGGCCTTTACCAATTATCGTCCTTGTATGCTTTGCTCAATGGAAAATGCATCGGCATCAAATATAATACGAACAGGTAAATCACGAGTAAGCTTACTGATGGATAATAAACTTCTGGTAATCTTAGGGACCACAAGGACATCATTAACGGAGAAACCAGATAAATGACATTGGCCGATGTGAGAAATAGATAATGATTCACCATTTCCAACAAGAATAGAATCAGAACCACGATAACGTTGTACCTGATCAAGACGGCTGGTGTGAGCAGTGATATTAGATGTAGCACCCGAATCAACAATCCACTGATTTGACAAAGAATGACAGTTGGGACCATTCAAACTGGCCTGAAACAACACCTTGTTCGCAATCCAATTGGTGGAGCAATCTTCCCGAGACATAGGGCCCAAATGAACCATAGCAGAAGACCAAAAAATTGCACAACAGACCGAATTGCACAGAAATTGACTGGATGCTGACGAGAATTTGAAAACCTTGTGAGAAAGTGAGCAACTCGCGAGAAACAGCTTCAACTCGCGATAATTTGATCAACTCGCGATAATTTGATTCTACCCACGATAAATTGGAGGCACGAGAAACTCCCTTGCTGGCGAGTCGACTCACGCGTGGCTTCACGCGCGGAATATTCCTTCTTACTGGCGAGTCGACTCGCGCGTGGCTTCACGCGCAGAATATTCCTTCTTGCTGGTGAGTTGACTCGCACGTGGCTTCACGCACGGAGTATTCTTCTCCGTGTGACGCTCGAGCTTTTCTTCTCCGTGTGGCTTCGCTTGGTTTTCTCCGTGTGGCCGTTGGAGGATGTCGGAGGAGGAGGCCACCGCTGGAGGATGCCGGAGGAGGAGGCCGCCGCTGGAGGCCACCGGAGGAGGAGGCCACCGCTGGAGAACGCTGGAGGAGGAGGCCGCTGCTGGAGGACGCCGGAGGAAGAGGCCGCCGATGGAGGAAGACGCCGCTGGAAAAAGATGGAAACTTTGCCGGAGAATAGAGGAGGACACCGGAATTTGGCTGGAACTTCGCCGGAATTCGGTCGGAACTTCGGGCCGGAAAAGAGAGAAGGAGGGAGGCACTAAACAATAAATTAAAATTTAGGGTTTAGGATCAGAACCTTGCTCTGATACCATGATAGAATGATTTGCTGTAATAAATTGTATCATTGATATCTGAATATATAGAGAGTACAATAGAGGTATAATAAGGAAAGAACTCTAATCAGAATAAATCATAATCTAATCAGGTGTCTGATTTAGTCTAACAAATAGGATGATTTAATATTTACTTCTGTTTATTGTAATGAGATAACTATTATTATGAAAATCTTTTAAAATGCATCTCAACATATAAATAATTATAAATAAAACTTAAAAATTAGAAGATGAGATTTTTTTTTATGATTGATCTAACTGTTAGTCAATCTAACATGAGGCCTTATCTTAAGTTAATTTTATAATAATTTTACATATATTAAAATCTAAACTAAATCAATATAGTAATTGGCAAACATACGAAATATATGAACTAATTTCTATGTATATTTGCTACATGAACACAAAAAGTTTTTTCGAGATCGAGCACAACACTACTCCATCTCGACTCGATTCATTTAAACCCCTAGGTAATTGGTATAACATGAGACTTTTTCTTCATAAATTTTACCTAAATTGATTGCTTTTACTTTATAATTCTTGCCGTTACTATCACATGAAATATATTTATAGCTTTATCTTTATTTTAAATTTAAACTTAAATACTATATTTTAATTAAATAAATATTTTTAATCAAAACAGCGTGCCGACTCCAACTAGCCCATTTCTCAATAGTATCTCAAATATCACTTTCTCCTACCCTATTACAAAGAGAAATGTATTATCTCTTAAAGCGAATGATTTGTTCAGGTTCTTCCACCGCTGACCACCGTGCAGCCGTTTCTTCAGCACCGGTGCTCCTCCATGGCTCTCCTACCCTATTCCAAAGAGAAAATGTATTCTCTCTTAAAGCGAATGATTTGTTCAGGTTCTTACACCGCTGACCACCGTACAGCCGCTTCTTCAGCACCGGTGCTCCTCCACCCAGTAGTTAATCATTCAGGTTCTTCCACCGCTGACCACCGTACAGCCGCTTCTTCAACACCGGTGCTCCTCCACCCAGTAGTTGCTAGCTATGGTACCGGTGCTCCTCCACCCAGTAGTTGCTCGCTGGTGGCGCATCACTACCATAGCTATCCCGGTTGCCTCTGCAGTTGCTATAGGTTTTATGACATATGACCTCAAGGCCATGGCCAAACCGAGAGCCAGAGATCTAGGGGATGAATCTCGATTGAATTGGCTCCGTGTGATGCATGAACTCATGGTGGAACACAATGCTATCTCAAGGAAACTCTTAATATGATTAAGGAAATCAATGAGGGCAGTGCTGTGTCTATATTATATGGTTATATTAGGATTTTTAGCATTCACCTTTATGCTCTAGATGTGGTATTTTAACTTGAAATTCTCTAGGGGGAGTTAAAAGCGACTTTCACGCTTTTATTACTTTTCTAGAGGATTTTGTGTGACAAGTCAATTTGTTTGAAGAGTTTGAAGAATACCTTTGAATATTTGAAGATTTGACAAACATACGAAATATATGAACTAATTTCTATGTATATTTGCCACATGAACACAATAAGTTTTTTCGAGCTCGAGCACAACACTACTCCATCTCGACTCGATTCATTTAAACCCATAGGTAATTGGTCTAACATGAGACTTTTTCTTAATAAATTTTACCTAAATTGATTACTTTTACTTTATAATTCTTGCAGTTACTATCACATGAAATATATTTATAGCTTTATTTTTATATTAAATTTAAATGTAAATACTATTTTTTAATTAAATAAATATTTCTAATCAAAACACCGCGCCGACTCCAACTAATTAGGACTTTTATGATTCATTTTTGTGCTCTAGATGTTGTATTTTAACTTGAAATTTTCTAAGGAGAGTTAAAAGCGACTTTCATGCTTTTTTTAAACTTTTCTAGAGGATTTTGTGTGACAAGGCAATTTGTTTGAAGAGTTTGAAGAATACCTTCAAAGATTTGAAGAGTTTGATGAAATTTATTAAGAAAAAGTTTACCTAGGGGTTTAAATGAATCGAGTCGAGATGGAGTAGTGTTGTGCTCGAGCTCGAAAAAACTTATTGTGTTCATGTGGCAAATATACATAGAAATGAGTTCATATATTTAGTATGTTTGTCAAATCATCAAATCTTCAAAGGTATTCTTCAAACTCTTCAAACAAATTGACTTGTCACACAAAATCCTAAAAGTAATAAAAGCGTGAAAGTCATTTTTAACTCTCCTTAGAGAATTTTACCACATCTAGAGCACAAAAGTGAATCCTAAAAATCCTAATATAACCATATAAAATAGGCACATCACTTGCCCTCATTGATTTTCTTGATCATATTAAGAGTTTCCTTTGAGATAGCATTGTGTTCCACCATGAGTTCATGCATACAGAGCCAATTCAATCGAGATTCATCCACCCGATCTCGCTTTGGCCATTGCCTTGAGGTCATATGTCATAAAACCTACAGCAACTGCAGAGGCAACCGGTATAGCTATGGTAGTGATGCGCCACCAGCGAGCAACTACTGGTTCTGGTGGAGGAGCACCGGTGCTTCTTGGAGGAGCACCGGTGCGGAAGAAGCGGCTATACGATGCTCAGCGGTGGAAGAACTTGGAACAAATCATTCTTGAGAGAGAATACATTTTCTCTTTGGGATAGAGAAGGGGAAAGTGATATTTGAGATACTATTGAGAAATGGACTAGTTGGAGTCGCACGGTGTTTTGATTAAAAATATTTATTTAATTAAAATATAGTATTTAAGTTTAAATTTAAAATAAAAATAAAGCTATAAATATATTTCATGTGATAGTAAGGGCAAGAATTATAAAGTAAAAGTAATCAATTTAGGTAAAATTTATTAAGAAAAAGTCCCAGGTTAGACCAATTACCTAGGGGTTTAAATGAATCGAGTCGAGATGGAGTAGTGTTGTGCTCGAGCTCGAAAAAGCTTATTGTGTTCATGAAGCAAATATACATAGAAATTAGTTCATATATTTCGTATGTTTGTCAAATCTTTAAATCTTCAAAGGTATTCTTCAAACTCTTCAAACAAATTGACTTGTCACACAAAATTCTCTAGAAAAGTAATAAAAGCGTGAAAGTCGCTTTTAACTCTCCTTAGAGAATTTCAAGTTAAAATACCACATCTAGAGTCCTTAGAGAATTTCAAGTTTTTTTTTTTTTCGCAAAACACTCACAAGTGAGCGGGGATATTGATTAGGGCTCCCACACCCGGAAAGAACATAATAGATTACAAAAGTTATCGAGTATTCCTTTAAGCTAGACTATAAACATAGTTAATACCATCCTCTTGGCAGTGATTCCTTCGACAAACCCTCCACCCCCTGTGTGAGGCTTGCGAAGGCCAGACCGTCAAGAGGAGGCAAAAACTGCAAAACCTATACATATCGAGCCTATACATGTGAGAGACTAAATCCTAAGCTTATGTTTCCATCGAAATTGAGGGAAAAGAGTCTCTCGACGGTTGAGGAAGAGGAACCTCTGTGATGTTAGCAAATCTTGTAGGTGCGAGGAGTGTCCTTTCCTGATTGCCAATTGAGCTAGAAAATCTGGAGCTTGGTTACCATCTCGATGGATATGGCTGAAAGAAATCCTTCTGAATCTTGTAGTAGCCTCATTTATCTTCTTCAATATCGACCGAAGTGGCCAGGGACACGGCTGACCCTGGATGATGTTTATTGCTGCAAGAGAGTCCGATTGAATGTGGAGATGCTCCGTCCTTCCCTCCGCATCTTGAAGTCCCGTCCATATAGATAACATCTCAGCTCTGATCACTACAAGATAAGAGGAAAAGCAGGCATTATCTGTGGTCATGAAAGATGATATAGCATGTGTGATTCTTTTACTTGCATCTCTAAAAACACATCCAATTCCTATGTTATCTCCATGTATTGCTGCATCACAGTTAATTTTTAACCCTATATCCGGAGGTTCCCATTTGATTAAGTAGAGCCTAGTAAGTCTTGTTCGAGTAATGCAAGGCAATAAACCATTCCTAGTGAGTTGACAGTTCAGATGGCAGATATCACGTGGATGAACCGAGAACAGCAGGGAGCATGAATTGGATATATTTTTCCAGATTACAGGAACATGGCTCTTTATGTTCTCATGAATCCATTTATTTCTGATTTTCCATAGTTCCCAACAAATTAGACATGGCAATACTGTCATTAGAGAGCAGATTGATGATAATGAATGTTTGAAAGACCAGTAGTATGCCAATCTCTCCCTAATATTACTGAATGTTCTGTCCCTGATATTTAAAACCTCATGCATTTTAGTCCATAAGAAGATTGCTGTAGCACAGGAGTTGAAAAAATGATCATAAGAATCAATATTATCACATTCTGAGCATTTTGATGGTAAATTTAATCCAGTTTTCATCAAAATATCAGCAAATGGAAGTGCACTTAGATTCATTTTCCACATGAAGAAGCTGATCTTCTTGGGTATGGTTTTGATCCAAAATCTTTTGAAAAAATGCACCACATGCTTTTTTGGTCTTAACACTTGATATGCAGATTTAATTGAAAATGTTCCATGGATATCATGTTTCCATATCAAATAATCCTTATGATCAGTTAAGGTTATGCCTTTTGAGAGATTCACATAGATATCAGAATTGAAAAGGCTTACAAGTCTTTGGAGATACTGACCTTTGTTCTTCATAAATTCAGCAACAGTAAGGAATGGAAAAAGATCAAGAACCTGATCTTCATCAACCAGATTAATCAATGGACCTGAACCAAGCCAATTGGCTATCCAAAAATTAGAGTTTCCATTTTCTATGATAACCTGAGAGTTAGTTTCAGCTATGTCATTGACTTTCCTATATCTAGCCCAAGTTTCTGATTTCCTAGCATTATCAGGTAGAGACCACATAAGTTTTGCCCAGGGGGATTTGCCAAGGGGGATTTGCCAATTTGAAGTTTCCACCAAATCTTCAGTGAGAAGGAATCAATTATTGCTTGAATGTGTCTTATTCCAAGGCCTTTTTCAGCCACTGGGAAGGATAATCTCTCCCATGAAACCCAGTGTTTGTTAAGTCCATGTTCAGAGGACCCCCACAGGAAATTACTGAAGATTGATCTCATTTTTTGAACAGTGTATTTTGTGGGAGCAGTAACAGCCCAAGTATGTTGAGGAATGGAAGTTAGAACATGATTTATCAATATAATTTTTCCCCCTCCTGAAAGCCACTGATTTTTCCAGTTACTGATTCTTGTATTTACCATATCAATCAATGATTTGAAATGTTTATTAAGTTTTCTACCTCTATATACTGTAACTCCTAGATAGGAAAAAGGTAATTCCCCTCTTTTCATGCCCGTTATGTCCTTAATTTCTTTTTCCTTATTTCTGCTTAAGTCTCCTGAATAATAGGCACTTTTTTGAAAATTAATTTTCTGACCAGTTGCCTTTTGAAAGATGTCCAGGAACTTCATCAAGTTTCTAATGGATTTGCTGGTTCCCTTCAAGAATACCACTGTGTCATCAGCAAAAGATAATTGGTTTAAACTGTTTGCTACCCCTGGAGTTCTAAACTGCCTTATGTTCCCATTTTGAAACTGGATCCTAAGATTTCTTGTTAAAATTTCAGTTAGTATGTTAAAGAGGAAAGGAGATAGAGGATCTCCTTGTTTTAACCCTCTAGATGGCTTAAAAAACCCACATGGGGATCCATTGATCAGCACAGAAAACCAAGTAGAATTAATGTTGTTCATGATAACTTTCACTATATGTCCATGGAATCCCAATTTTAATAAAAGAGTGTTGATGGTTGACCATGAAACCCTGTCAAAAGCCTTTATCATATCCAACTTCAGAATGAGATTAAGTGATTCATTCTTTTTATCTAACATTCTGACAACTTCCTTCATCATTAAAATATTATCTGCTATATCCCTACCACTTAGAAAAGCTGATTGTTCTTCTGAGATCAGTGAACTCATTAGGGGTTTAATCCTTTCCACCATAATTTTGGACATCAATTTATTAATGAAGTTGGAGAGGCTTATTGGTCTGAATTCACTAAATGATTTAGGGGTCTTGGTTTTTGGTATTAAGACTATGAGGGTGCTTGCTACAGATTTAGGAATAGGAATCCCTACTTGATATTCTAGCAAAGCAGTTAGTACATCCTGGCAAATAATATCCCAAAATGTCCTATAAAAACTACCAGGGAATCCATCAGGTCCTGGGGCAGCATCAGGGGATAGATCAAAAACACCTGCTCTTGCCTCATCCAGAGTGATAGGCCTTAGCAAGTTAATATTATCATTTTCAGTAACTGAAGGTTGTATTTGCTGAGTTAGAAATGATAACCATTGGCCTGATGGATCCTCATTTTCATCAGAAAGCAGATTATTGAAGAATGTAACTGTAGCATCACAGATTTGAGCTGGAGAGTTCAACCAGTTACCCTCCTGATCCTTGATCTTCATAATTTTTAATCTAGTCTGGTTTTCTGATATGGACTTATGAAAATATTTTGAATTAATGTCACCATCTTTAAGCCATTTCATCCTAGTCTTTTGTGTTAAAAACAAATTATGTTCAACCAAATGTCTTGTTAATTTTGCCTTAGCCTTGTTCAAGGCAATCCTATCCTGGGTGGAGCTAGAGTTTTCATATTTTATTTCCAATTATTCCACTTCCTTTTCTGATTCTTTTAGGTTTTCAAAGACATTTCCAAAAACCATCTTATTCCATGTTTTAATTTCAGCCTTGAGTCTTTTAAGTTTGAGTGAGAACCCTAATATACCTTGTTCCTGAATAGGCTTAGTCCAGTTATCTGTTATCAGATTATTAAAATCAGATCTGTTTAACCACATTTCCTGGAATCTAAATGGTCTAGGTGATGTGTTAACTGATTCTGATAATTCTAACAGCATTGGGGAGTGATCTGAGGTTGTTCTATTTAATATTTGCACTGTGGAGTGGTTAAATAATTGAAGAAAAGAAGTGTTTCCCATTATCCTATCCAGCATCTTTGAGGTTGGGTTAACAGATCTATTATTAGTCCAAGTTAGGGAGTTTCCAACAGTGTTTAAGTCCTCCACCTGTATCTCATTAATAAAAGAAACAAAGTCTAAAATTGAGTCCAGCTTAGGGGAGCTAGGGCCAGAGTATTCCCCAACAGATCTAATCACATTAAAGTCTCCACCAATCAGTGTTGGGGTAGAGTCTATTTTAGGAACTATATCTGCATACACCTTCAATCTGTCCTCCCTACTGTGTGGAGCATAAACGAATAAAGATTTAAATTTCCTGTCACAGTTTTTTACATCTATGTCAACATGTATGAAATGATTGTGGACCTCTAATAAATTAATGTCAATTCTATCTGAAAACATAATCCAAATCTTGTTATGTATCAATCCCAGATGGTGCCTGAACCTAAACATTTTTCTGTACATCTCTAGTTGGTTTAAGTTACCTTTGGGTTCAATTAAGACTAACAGATCAAGTTTGTGTATCCTAGACAAATGCTTTAACCTCACCACTGAGGTTGAAACTCCCCTCACATTCCAGATCATACATTTAACTATCATTGGAAACTGTAGATTTTAGGGCTAACCTGGAGCTTCTCTTGGGAAGTGTTACCTGTGATTGAGTTTCCTCAACTGAATTCAATATTTGCTCCTTTGGGTCCAAAAGTTCGTCTGGCTCCCTTTGCCTCTCTGGATCTGTTTGCTCCACAGAATCCAACTGCTTCTCTGGATCTAATGTCTCTCTGGAAGGTTGCACTGGCTCATCATGTTCCTGATTTTCCTTCTCAGATTCTGTGGAGACTTGCCTTTCTCCCACCTGCGAAATCTCTAAGTTCTGACTGTGTGCTAGAGAAGTGAATTCAGCATTAGGAGTCCAGGAAAAACGGTCATGTAGGAATATATCAGAATTCAATGGAGTCCTAGCTCTAGTACATAGAATGTCATCAGAAAATGATGGACTAAGGATACTCTTCTGCAGGGGAGAGGATGGAGCAGTGTTATAACCTCTAGTATCAAATCCTTCCTCCCCCAAGTCTTCAGTGGTTATGATTTCCAGTATAGCATCGCTGGTTGTCAAGTTTGGCCGTTTCTGGAAAGAGTCATCTGATACCTGGTTTATCATTTCAGACAATTTTACCTGAGGAGGAGTTGTTTTTTCTACCTGAGGGGGGTTTGGGTTTAGGGATGTCCCCTGGTTAAGTTGATCATCTGTGTTTGACATCTCTAGAACTGCAAATCTGTTACCAGATGTGGATGCCAATTCTTGCCCACTGTGAATTGAGGCCTTAGTGCTAGGGACAACTATATTAGGAACAACTTTGTGAGGGGTTAGCACTTTCTGCAAGCTTTTGTTCTGTTTAGGTATATATATCTTAGATGTTTCTTGGTTCTTACCCTTATTGCTCTTAACAGGGATTCTGATTTCCTTTGGCAAAGCTGCCTCAGGATGTTTAGGATCAGCTCCCATAGAGTTAAAATCTGAGCCAAAGGGTTCCTTAGGATATTTCAGCACTAGATCCCTTTTGCAATATGGTTCATTATGTCCTAATTTTAGACATTTTTTACAGTACTGAGGAAAGTCTTCATAGGAGATTGCATAGGATTTATTGTGAGCTATTGAGCCTAGCCTAATCTTAGTTGGTCTAGGCTTAGAGACATCCATCTCCACACAGAGTCTAATTGTGGAGGGTCTAGTTAGGTTCTTAGTTGGAGCATCAGCAAAAAGCAACTCTCCTAAAGAATTTCCCAAATCAGTGATTGCTTTAGGATGGAAGAAATATACCGGGGGGAATTCCACGGTGAGCCACACCGGAGCCAGCGCTGATTCTTCATCGTAATCGAAGTGCTTTGTCCATTTGATGATGCGCATAATTGCCCCCCCCCCCCATAGACCAGGTGCGTTTGAGCCAACAACGATGGTAGTCCTCATCGACATCGAATGTTATTCTGACATGCCTTGAATCCATTGCTGATAGCTGCACATCACCCTTGAACCCTATCGTCTTGATCTGGTTTCGGAGGAAATCCATAGTGGGACGTCCTCGACTAAACTTTCCGACCAGAGCTTTCGAGAACAGAGCGGCGAGGATGTCCACCTCCTCCTCTGGGTATAGTACCGCCAATTCACCCTTGAAATTGAAATGAGGGTGGAGTTCTGGTGAATCGAGGTCATATGAGGGATGGTGTTGTTTCAAAGCTTGGGCGAAAGAAGGTTTGTCCCGATTCCATGGCGCAGTTACCGCCATGGCAGGGTGGAGGAGGAGAAGAAGCCGTTGGCGGATCTCGGTTTCCGTGAGAGAGTTTCAGAAAAAAATTCAATTTTCACGGTAAGTGATACATGTCTTCAAAACTGGAGATGATTGTCTGAAACAAAAGTTTTGGCAAGATCAAGGTGCAAGGTATTCCTATTGAAATCTTCAAAGTTTTTTTAGAGAATTTCAAGTTAAAATACCACATCTAGAGCACAAAAATTAATCATAAAAGTCCTAATATATCCCTATAAAATAGGCACGTCACTTCTAAATTTCCATATTAAGAGTTTCCTTTAAGATAGCATTGTGTTAAGTTCATACATCTCACGGAGCCAATTCAATCAAGATTCATCCACCAGATCTCTGGCTATCGCTGTGGCATGTAGAGGCAACCGGAATAGCTATGGTAGTGATGCGCCACCGGATAGCTATGATATGGTAGTGATGCGCCACCGGGATAGCTATGGTAGTGATGCGCCACCGGATAGCTATGGTAGTGATGCGCCACCGGGATAGCTATGGTAGTGATGCGCCACCCGGGAGCAACTACTGGTTCTGGTGGAGGAGCACCGGTGCGGAAGAAACGGCTGCACGGTGTTCAGTGGTGGAAGAACCTGGAAAAAATCATTCGCTTTTAGAGAGAATACATTTTCTCTCTGAGAATTGGGCCAGTTGGAGCGGCACAGTGTTTTGATTAAAAATATTTATTTAATTAAAATATATTATTTAAGTTTAAATTTAAAATAAAAATAAAGCTATAAATATATTTCATGTGATAGTAACTGCAAGAATTATAAAGTAAAAGTAATCAATTTAGGTAAAATTTATTAAGAAAAAGGCTCATGTTAGACCAATTACCTAGGGGTTTAAATGAATCGAGTCGAGATGGAGTAATGTTGTGCTCGAGCTTGAAAAAACTTATTGTGTTCATGTGACAAATATACATAGAAATTAGTTCATATATTTCGTATGTTTGTCAAATCATCAAATCTTCAAATGTATTCTTCAAACTCTTCAAACAAATTGACTTGTCACACAAAATTCTCTAGAAAAGTAATAAAAGCGTGAAAATTGCTTTTAACTCTCCTTAGAGAATTTCAAGTTAAAATACCACATCTATAGGGAGAATTTCAAGTTAAAATACCACATCTAGAGCACAAAGGTGAATCCTAAAAATACTAAAATAACCATATAAAATAGGCACATCACTTGTCATCATTGATTTCCTTAATCATATTAAGAGTTTCGTTTGAGATAGCATTGTGTTCCACCATGAGTTAATGCATCTCACGAAGCCAATTCAATCGAGATTCCTCCACTAGATCTCTGGCTATCGCTTTGTCCATTGCCTTGAGGTCATATGTCATAAAACCTATAGCAACGGCAGAGGGCAACCGGATAGCTATGGTAGTGATGCGCCACCAGCGAGCAACTACTGGTTCTGGTGGAGGAGCACCGGTGCTGAAGAAGCGGCTGCACGGTGGTCAGCAGTGGAAGAACCTGAACAAATCATTCGATTTAAGAGAGAATACATTTTCTCTTTGGAATAAGGTAGGAGAGCCACCAGCGAGCAACTACTGGTTCTGGTGGATGAGCACCGGTGCTGAAGAAGCGGCTGCACGGTGGTCAGCGGTGAAAGAACCTGAACCCGCTTCACGGTGGTCAGCGGTGAAAGAACCTGAACAAATCGGAAGAACCTGAACAAATCATTCGCTTTAAGAGAGAATACATTTTCTCTTTGGAATAAGGTAGGAGAGCCACCAGCGAGCAACTACTGGTTCTGGTGGAGGAGCACCGGTGCTGAAGAAGCGGCTGCACGGTGGTCAGCGGTGAAAGACCTGAACAAGTCATTCGCTTTGAAAGAACCTGAACAAATCATTCGCTTTAAGAGAGAATACATTTTCTCTTTGGAATAGGGTAGGAGAAAGTGATATTTGAGATACTATTGAGAAATGGGCTAGTTGGAGTGGCACGCTGTTTTGATTAAAAATATTTATTTAATTAAAAAGTAAATCTTGACAAAGACGGTCTTTTCATAAGGATATGAAAAGACGTGGTTTAATTAGAATAATAAAAGGTAAAAGGTCTAAGTTGCAAGATTAAAAATTATTATATAACATGTAGTAGTAATAAGTTTATAACCCGATTCATACAACCCAAAAATTTAATCTTCATTTCTTCTAATTTACACTTTAAACCTTGGTCTTTCCATGATTTATGGAAAACCCATCTTTCAAGAGACGAGCTCTTAAAATATAGTATTTAAGTTTAAATTTAAAATAAAAATAAAGCTATAAATATATTTCATGTGATAGTAACTGCAAGAATTATAAAGTAAAAGAAATCAATTTAGGTAAAATTTATTAAGAAAAAGTCTCATGTTAGACCAATTACCTAGGGGTTTAAATGAATCGAGTCGAGATGGAGTAGTGTTGTGCTCGAGCTCGAGCTCGAAAAAACTTATTTCGTTCATGTAGCAAATATACATAGAAATTAGTTCATATATTTCGTATGTTTGCCAATTACTATATTGATTTAGTTTAGACTTTAATAAATGTAAAATTATTATAAAATTAACTTAAGATAAGGTCTCATGTTAGATTGACTAACGGTTAGATCAATCATAAAAAAATCTCATCTTCTAATTTTTAAGTTTTATTTATAATTATTTATATGTTGGGCAAAGTCTTGAGAAAGACGGTGGTTTGATAAGAATATTAAATGGTAAAAGGTCTTAGTTGCAATATTAAAATTTTAGTATGCAACATGTAGTAGTTATAAAATTTATAACCCGGTTCATGCAACCCGGAAATTTTATCTTAATTTTTTCTAATTTACACTTTAAACCTTGGTATTTCCATAACTTATGGAAAGACCGTCTTTCAAGAGACGGACTCTTGTTGAGATGCATTTTAAAAGATTTTCATAATTATAGTTATCTCATTACAATAAACAAAAGTAAATATTAAATCATCCTATTATTCATACTAATTATAAAATAACCTTATTTAACGGTTAGCCAATCTAAAATGATCCGTGTGTTAACTTAATTGTATAAATTAATTTAAGTAATTTGTGTTCACAGCCAAACATGGTATGTTTCATTATTGCGCCCCAATGTAATTTAACACAAGCATCGGTGAAGAATGAAGAAACTAAAATGGTAAAAACAAAGTTGTCATGCACCCTGGTCTTCTGGTTCTGAGACACATTAAAAAATCCACATTAAGTTCCTGATCTCCTGCTCTCTCAACCTCATGTACGCAAAGAATACACCGCAATGGAACTGCAATTCCAAACAGCAAAACTCAAATTCACCAATAGAAGTCTAAAAGAATCACACTCAAATTTAGCGTGTCACACTCTTTGGCTACTGACCAGTTGCTCGAATGCTAAGCGAAGTCGTTTCACCTCCTCTTCATAAAATACATTGTCAAGCATTTGGCTCTCCCCATAAGACAACTTGGCAAAAATAGATTGATAAGGAGGATACTTCTTCACGACACCATGCACCTACAATTGCAGGATGTAAAGAAGGATGCAAGATTAGAGACAATCCAGAAATGCAGAACCAACCAGTTTTGGCGATAAATATATAAAGCACGTCATTATTTGTAGGAAATAAGGGTAATAATCTGTATTCTATTCATGATATATTATATAGTAGTACAGGATACCTATCCCAGCTAGGAGAAGGTAACAGAATACAATTAATTTCATAGGAAAAGAGTGCAAAACTCCTAAGTCTTTCAGCAAGGATCGAAGCCATAGTAACTCATAGCAGGTAACTACCATAGCACGATACTCTGCTCAGCAGAAGACCGAGAAACAATAGGTTGCTTCTTAGTCTTCCAGGAAACTGGAGAATCACCAATCATAACAAAATAACCAGATAAGGAACGCCTAGTAATTTGACAGGCGGCCCAATCTGAATCACAATAAGCAATCAATTGTAGAATACTACGGGAAGAAAGAAATAAACCTTGACCAGGATGACTCTTCAGATAGTGCAGAACACGAACCGCAGCTTGCCAGTGAGGAACACAAGGAGACTTCATGAATTGCGCAAGAGTATGAACTGAATAACTAAGTTCAAGACGAGTGATCGTCAAATAAATCAGGCGCCCAACTAAGCGACGATACTGCTTTGGGTCATGGTAGGCTGGACCTTCAACACGTGTCAAATCATGTTGTTGCTCCATTGGAAAATCAACTGGTTTAGAAGCAGATAAGCCTGAATCAGATAAGATGTCCAAAACATATTTCCTTTGCGAGAGAAACATCCCCTCCAGTCTTCTAGCAATCTCTATGCCCAAAAAATACTTAAGCAACCCAAGATCCTTCATGTGAAAACAAGAACTCAAGTATTTCTTGAACTCAGAGATGAGCGAAGAAGAGCTACCAGCAATAACCAAATCATCCACATAAACCAGAACATGTAAAGACCGTGAACCACTGGAACAGACAAATAAAGAGTAATCTGTCTTACTTTGAACAAAACCAAATGTCCATCAAGCCTGAGCCAGTTTAGCAAACCAATTCCGAGGAGCTTGACGAAGACCATAAAGTGATTTCTGAAGGCGACAAACCTGACCATGCGGAACTGCATAGCTAGGCGGGGGATGCATGAACACTTCTTCATGTAAATCACCATGCAGGAAGGCATTATGAACATCCATCTGATGCAATTCCTAACCTCGTATAACAGCAACAGATAGGAACAATCGAACGGAACTCATCTTTGCAACCGGAGCAAAAGTCTCTGTGTAATCAATTCCTTCAACCTGGCGATTTCCAAGAACCACGAGACAAGCCTTGTGATGTTCAATGGTACCATCAAAGCGAAACTTCGTTCGGTAAACCCATTTACATCCAAAGGCCTTTTTATGCGCATGCAAAGAAGATAAAGTCCTAGTCTGATTGTGCTCTAGGGCAATAAGTTCTTCTACCATAGCATCCCACCAATGAGAATGACGAGAAGCCTCAGAATAAGTAGTAGGGTCTGCACTAGAAGTTACAGCACCCAAAAATCTAGAATGCGCACTAGAAAAATTATCGCAATTTACAAAATCAGTAAGAGCATAGAGAACACCTGAGCATAGTGATGACGCATGAGGGAACATAGTCGAAGAGCACAAGCAGAATCATCATAATCATAATCAGCCAAATACGACGGCGGACCGCGAGCTCGAACACTGTGCCTCGTAGATTGTTGATCAACGACAACAGGCAGTATAGAGGTACCGATGTCGGGAGGTGTTGTTGTCGGCAATACGCCGGAGGTGGCCATCGGAAGTGTGTCAGCCGGAGTTGAGTCACCTGCGGTCAACGGCATTGACTGGTCGATGACCGGCGTTGAGTGGCCGGCATTGACCGGCTGGCGTTGACCGGCCGGCGGGGACCGACATTGGCCGGAGTGACTCACCGGCATTGGCCGGCCTGGGTTGACCTGTGATGACTCACCGGCGTTGAATGGCCACCATCAGACGGCGGAATGGCAGCTGGCGGTTTGTCAAAAAAACCATACGGGTTCGACGAGAAGGAGGAGTCTGGCGATAGAGTTGGGGCACCGCCAGGATCATTTGAAGAAGCAGATTGCTGAGTTGCAGAGTACGGGAATTGGTCTTCAAAGAAATCAGCATCCCGAGTATTAAAGATAACTCGAGAGTCCAAGTCGAGAAAATGATATCCCTTCTTTCCGGTAGGATAACTAAGGAACAAACATCGTCGACTTCTTGGTGCGAACTTGTCACGGTATCTTGGGACATGAGCAGTAAAACAAAAGCATCCAAAAACCCGTAAGGAAGACCAATTTGGCGCCAGTCCATAGAGTAACTCAAAGGGAGTACGACCGTTGAGAAGCTAAGATGGTGTTCGATTGATTAGGTAGGCAGCAGTAAGAACACATTTTCCCCAAAAGTCAATAGGAAGATTGGCTTGAAACCGTAAAGCTCGTGCCACATTGAGTAAATGGCGATGCTTTCTTTCAACACGACCATTCTGTTGTGAGTATCAACCATAGACATCTCAAAAACGATCCCAGATGTAGTAAAGTGAGATCGAAGAGGCAAAAATTCAGTGCCGTTATCAGCTCAAACTCGTTGAATTGTACTTCCCCACTGGTTCTTGACTAAAGCACTAAATTATAAAAATCTAGAAGCTACTTCAGATTTAGCTACTAACAAATAAACCCAAACAGCTCAGGAAAAATCATTTACTATTGTCAAAAAATAAAAGGCACCACTAGAAGATGGTGTATGATAAGGTCCCCAAACATCACAATGAATTAATTGAAATAATGCAGTAGCATTAGTAGTACTTAAAGGAAAACTATGTCTAGGTTGTTTCGCTCTTTAACATATAGAGCAAGGTACATAATGTTTATTATTGCTAGGAGAAATAGAAGACAACACCGTGGATGATGGATGACCAAAACGCTGATGCCATAAACCAGAAGAGGACAGTGAAGCAACTGTAGGAAGAGGCTGCAGGACAAGGCTAGTAACACGAGCATCCAGCAGACGAAGTCAAAACACCCCCCCCCTTTCTGTTCACCCACGCCAATCACTTTCCTCGTACTAATAGTCTGTAAAATGCAATAACTTTTAGTAAACAAAGCTAGACAGTTTAGGGTAGATAACAATCTGGAGCATGATAGTAAGTTACAGAGCAAAGTGGGGATATATAACACGTGCGACAGTATAAAACTACCAAAACAAATATATCCAAATTGAGTAGCCGAGAACATCGAGCCGTCGGGCTGAAAGATATTCACAGCATCAATAGTAGTAGTAAGATTAGAAAGAGAACCTTTGTCATCGGTCATATGATAAGAGGGTCCCAAATCAAGGATCCATGGTAAAGTATGCTTACCGGACTCATCACCGGGAAGAGAATGAAGCTGGTTAAACAGGTTCATGGTCGTGCTCCATTGTTCATCAGACAGAGCAGGGCCAAAATCGGAGCGAGCAGGTACGACAGAGGAGGTTGCCGCTGCCAAACTGGGTGGCGACAAGGCGGCTCCAGCGAACGGAAGCGGGAGCGAGAGATCAGTGGCGCCACTAGTTTGACCGGCGTTGACTAATTGCCGATCAGGTGGTGCCGATTTCTTGCCCTTCTTGAACCACTCAGGGACACCATGTATCTTGAAACATGTATCTTCATCATAACCCTTGCGACGACAATGAGTACAAACAAGATTCTTACGGTCGGCTGCAGAAAGAACAACTGTTGAAGAACATGCAGGTGGTGAACGTTGTGCAACATACGCCATGGATGTAGAAGAGGACTCACGAGCTCGAATGATAGCTCTATGATTATCCTCCTGAGTAACAAGGGCATACACCTTCATGACAGATGGCAGTGGCTATGCATAGGATGTGGGGTCGCAAGGTGTGAAAACTTTCGTCGAGACCAGAGATGAATTGGTAGATCAAATCTTTCTCTCTCTCTTGGAGGATTTTCGCCTAAAAATTGCACTGGCATAATGCCTTGCAATCTTCACAGATACAAACCAGAGGAGGTCGCATGCAGTGATAATCCGCAAACAACTTCTTCAGTGTGGCAAAATAGATGTCGATGGGCTGACTGTTCTGCCTACAACCTTGAATGGCTTCTTGTGTTTGCAAAAGCTTCATTCCATCGGCGAAAATAAAATGTGCCTTAAGATCATCCCACAAATCCTTGACAGTGGCAAAAGAACTTGTAGAAGATCGTATCACCGGATCCAGGGATTGCAAGATCCAGCAGACATGAGTAGCATTAACCCCAGGCCAAACAGCAGCATCAGGATGATCATCCTGGGGTTTGGTGATGGATCCAGTTATGAACCCGATCATGTGTTCGGCCAAGAATGCGCGACAAATCGCATCGGACCATTCATTGTAGTTTTCTTGACCTTTCAGCATGATTGGTACAAGTCGTAACCCTGGACCATCCCCGGGACCAATGTAGTAGGGATCAGTCGTCACATGACCAATTGGTAAAGCAGCATGAGGGCCAGATTGTGAATGCAGCTGCTGGAGTAAAGATGTAATCACGTCACAAGCACTCAGATCCTGAAGTTTTGTACCCTCAGGAATATCCAAACGAGGTTGTTCTTCAGAACCTGACATATTGTAAAATCAGGGACGGATCAGAACACACCGGCGGTGATCGGCGACGCGTGAAGGAGTTTAAACGCGAGCAACGAACGGCGACGAAGGGCGTCGTCAGAAACCGGCGGACAGTGGCGGCACTGGTGCAGCGGCGGTGGCGCGTGGGCTTGGCGGCGGCACGTGAGGCGGCGGGTGGTAGCTTGGGAAAAATTTAGGGCAGTGGAAAATTTTCTATTTCAGGTTTCAGAATTTTAAGCTCTGATACCATGTAGGAAATAAGAGTAATAATCTGTATTCTATTCATGAATTCAGGATACATTATATAGTAGTACAAGATACCTATCCCAGCTAGGAGAAGGTAACAGAATACAATTATATCTACAATTATGATAGAAATACAAATCCAATTCCAATATTAATACTAATTAATACTAATTCCATAACAACTAAAATACTAATTTCGTAACATTCTTGGATTCATAACACTGTGCGATAGCACCAGATAAATTATAAGAGAATGGATACTCAAGTAACATTCACAAATGAAAAAGCTATAATGATTAGCTACGAGAAGAAAAAAAAATCTTTTGACTACCAAAAAAGCATGCGATACCATTTTCATCTAACAATCTCTCAAGTATGAAAAATTCTAAGCATGCATATAGTTGAGCAGAAAGACATTTTCTAAGAAATTGTGACCATTCTAAGTACATGAAGTGTTGGCAAATGGCAACTACCTGATCCATACTGTTAGAATAAATCATACTTCGTATTAGATTATAATTTATTATGATTAGAGTTTTTCCTTATTACACCTCTATTGTACTCTCTATATATTAAGTTATCAATAATACAATTTCTTATGGTAAATCATTATATCATGGTATCAGAGCAAGTTCTGATCCTAACTTAATTTTTTTTAATTCAGGCCAAATTACCTAATTCCTTAAAATTCCAATTCTCAAAACAATTCCGGCCACTTGTCCTCTTACCCGGCACAATTACCGGTCAAATTCCAGCGGTTCTCTGGCATATTTTCTCGGCGAGTTCTTCTCTTCATCTCCGACAGTTTGAAGTTCTGCCTGGCGTCCTCATCACATAGCTGTTCCGATTTGTCCTTGCTTCGGTTGTGCCTCCAGCGGCGTTGAAACAAATTTGAGTTGTTCCTTCAGTTGTGTTCAGCCGTCGCCTGAGAGTTCCACAGCGGCGGACGTTTTTAGTTCAGCAAATTCTCAAGCGAAGATCCATAGCGGCGTTTCTCGGTGGTATCCATCTCTGGCTTCTCCAGTTCCAGCGGTGTCCCCTCAACTTTCCTTCACTTCGTCACCGGCGAACTCAATTCCAGTGCTTTGATTCACGCGCTCCATGAAGAAGAAGCTCCTGCGCGTGGAAACCACGCGCGTACACGCGACTCACTTGCAAGAGAGTTTCTCGCATCCTCCAATTTCTCGCGAGTTGAAGCTCTTTCTCGCGAGTTGCTCAAATTCTCGCGAGTTGAAGCGCTTACTCGCGAGTTGCTCAAATTCTCGTCAACACCCAGTCAATTTTTGTGCAATTCGGTCTGTTGTGCAACTTTTGGTCATTTGCTATGGTTTATTTGGGCCCTGTATCTTGGGAAAAATGCTCCACTAATTGGATTGCGGACAAGGTTTTATTTCAGGCCAGTTTGAATGGTCCCAACCGTCATTCTTCGTCGAATCAGTGGATCATTAATTCAGGTGCTACATCTCATATCACTGCTCGCACCAGTCATCTTGATAAGGTACAATGTTATCGTGGTTCTAATTCTACTCTTATTGGAAATGATGAATCATTATCTATTTCTCACATCGACCAGTATCATTTCTCTGGTTTCTCTGTTAATGATGTCCTTGTGGTCTTTAAGTTTACTAGAAGTTTACTTTCCATTAGTAAGCTTACTCATGATTTACCTGTCCGAGTTATATTTGATGCCAACGCATTCTCCATTGAGCACAAGTATGAGAAATTTCTATGTTTGTGGCTACAGTAGCCACAAACAGCACAAAATATGGAGGACGCATTACCTAAATGCGTCCTCTCCTGCTGCCTTTTCTTTTAGAATTTTGTTTCTTAATTTCAGCTGTTGATGTAGGGAGGGCTTGACACGTGGCGAGGACGCATTTCCATAATGCGTCCTCTGTTTTTAATTTTTTTAAAAAAAATTACGGTCAACGAAATCAGGAGGCCGAACGGGGAGCTGCCACGTGGCGAGGACGCATTTCCATAATGCTTCCTCTGTTTTAAATTTTTTTAAAATTATGGTCAACGATTTTTCCCCCAATTAATAAATTTTCCCTAATGCTAAATTACCAAAAAATAATAAACATTTCTTAATTTACAAATTAAATTTCCACCAACATTAATTACAAATCTCATTTCCAACATTTTCAAAACAAAAATGTTAAAACAAAATGCATTCCTGGAAATGTGTCTTCCGAATATTACAAAATTTATCAGGCAGCTTCTGAGGACTCGTTTCAAATATTAGTCCTCTAACAGATAATCCAAAAAAAAAAAAATTAAGGTAGCCTCTGATGACTTGTTCCAAAACAGAGTCCCCTCAATATTTTCCCTATAAATAAAATTAGGCAGCTTTGGAGGACTTGTTTCAAAACAGAGTCCTCTAAATAATTTCCAGGAAAAAATAAAATTTCTTCCCCTTTGAGGACTCATTTTTCCGAACTTATTTCACGACAAATGAAATTAGGCAGCTTTTCAGGACTCGTTTCAAAAACGAGTCCTCCCCATAATTTCCCGAGACACTAGATAACGCTAGATTTGAGAACTCCTTTCAAAAACGAGTCCTCTAAATAATTTCGAAATAAACAGCATACTGCCAGATTTGAGGACTCGTTTCAAAAACGAGTCATCTACATCATTTTCGGAACAAATAATATACTGCCAGATTTGAGGACTCGTTTAAAAAATGAATCCTCTACATCATTTCCGGAAAAAATAAAATAGTGCCAGATTTGAGGACTCGTTTAAAAAATGAGTCCTCTAAATCATTTCCGGAAAAAAAAATATATACCAACTTTGAGCACTCGTTTCCAAAACGAGTCCTCTCAATTATTTTTTTAAAAAAATATTGCCTAGATTTGAGGACTCGTTTCTATAACATTTCCGGAAAAAAATAGCTTTGAGGACTCATTTCCAAAACGAGTCCTCTCAATTATTTAAAAAAAATTGCCACCTAGAGGACGCATTACCAAAATGTGTCCTCCACCCTCAGCTTCCATATTATCCCCCAAGCACACCAGCGTCCATTTTTCAAATTTCTTGCACAATCAAATCAAGAACTCCACAAGTATACAGGGAAGATAATTGGTAAAGGCCGTCATAGTTCAGGTCTTTATTTTCTTGAGACTGATGATTCCAGCTTTTTAGGTGAATTACGCTCTTGAAAGCTTCAGGCTTTTTTTTAGCAGTGGAATTCTCGCCTCGGTCATGTGTCTTATGATACTGTTCAGTTGTTAAGTCGACGTGGCCATATTACTGCCACTTTCGCTATGCCGGCATCTGTTAGTTGCTCTCCTTATCACATGGCCAAGAGTAGCCGTTTACCTTTTTCTACTAGTGACAAGCATGCTACTGGTTTGTTGGATAAGATGCATTGTGATTTGTGGGGACCAGCCCCTGTTTTATCAATTATTTGTGGGGACCAGCCCCTATTTTATCGGCAGGTGGTTTTTCTTTCTTATTATGCCATTTTCATCGATGATTTTTTGTGATTCACATGGTTTCTCCCGATGCGGTATAAGTTGGACTTCTATGACACATTTATCTAGTTTCATAAATTTGTAAAGACCCAGTTTTCTACTAGGGTTAAAAAAAATTAGACAGATGGTGGCACAGAGTTTACTAATCATTAACTTCAGGCTCACTTCATATCATGTGGCATTCATCATCAGATGTCATCGCCCTATACACCTGCTCAGAATGGCTGAGTTGAGCGGAAGCATCGTCACATCACAGAGACTGGTCTTGCCATATTTTTTCACTCTTCTGTGCCACACTGTTATTGGGTGGAAGATTTCTCCTCCGCGGTTTACATCATTAACCGTTTGGCTAGTTCAGTTCTTGGTGGAAAATTACCTTTTATGGTTTTTTTGTCATGTGCCTAACTATACCCTCTTTCACCCATTTGGCTGTCATGCATTTCCATGTCTGTGTGCCACTGCTACTGATAAGTTTGCACCGTGATCCATTCTGTGTGTTTTTATTGGCTACATCCCTTGTCAGAAGGGTTTCCAGTGTCTCGACCCAACTTCTGGGCGTATCTATGTCTCTCGCCACATTCATTTTTATGAAACTTTATTCATTTACGTCTCATCTTCTGCGGACAGTCATTCTATTTCAGATCTGGAAATTTCATCTTTTTTATGGAGCTGTTACTTCACCGATTGGGGCCACCACGCTTGTGCATGTTCCAGCCGCCCCTCCTTCACCACCATGCTCCTTCTGGATGGCCGACCCAAACCCATCTCCTCAGCCGATGGCCACCACACCTCAGCTATTGGCCACCACACCTCAGCCAGTCTCGACCAACCTTTCTCCGATGACTCTAGACGGCCACTCTTTAGTCAACATAGCTCGATCTTCTTTGGCATCATCAGCTAGTTTGACTCCTCCAGCTTTACCGCTACAGCTTCGTACCCATCGGATGTCTACTCGGTCTTCTACTGGTGCCATTCAAAGCTGGGATTATTCGGATATTATTGCTTATGGTCTCACTGCTCTCAGACAGATCCCACTGATTATCGCTCTGCCCTTCAGGATCCAGCCTGGGTTTCAGCCATGGATGATGAGATGACCGCTCTTCGTGGTCAGCACACTTCAAATGTCAACAGTGTTGGATCCAAATAGGTCTATAGACTCAATATCTACCAAATGGCACTATTGAGGATCACAACGCTAGACTTGTGGTGCAGGGTTTCTCGCAGATTTTGGGTTTTGATTTTGACCACACTTCCAGTCATGTGGTTAAAGCCTCCACTATTAGGACGGTTCTCGCCATAGCCACCATGCATTCCTGGCCACTTCATCAGTTGGATGTCAATAACGCTTTCCTTAATGGTGTTCTTTAGGTTCCTACCTACATGAAGTAGCCCGTTGGTTATCAGGATTATACTCTTCCAGACTATGTTTGTCACTTGCGAAAGGCCATTTATGGTTTTAAGCAGGCTCTCCGGGCTTGGTTCCAACATTTCAGTAATTATCTGACACAACTTGTTTTTCAGTGCAACTCAGCTGATACTTCTTTATTTGTCCTCTCGAGAGGGTCATCGTTAATGTACCTACTTGTGTATGTGGATGATATCATTCTTACACGCAAGGACTCGACTCTTCTTCGCCAGCTGATCGATTGGATACACAAAGAGTTTACGATCGAGGATCTTGGTGATCTTCATTACTTTCTTGGTCTTGAAGTTCACCTACCTCAGGTTACTGCTTGGCCAAGAAAAGTATGCTCGTGATATTTTGAATCGGGCCGGTATGTGTGACGCGACACCTGTTTCTGCTCCATTTGTTGCTGGTTCTCAGCTTTACAGCTCTACCAGTCCTCTATTCTGGGATCCTACACTTTATCGTTCTCTTAATTGTGCTCACCATCTCTCGCTTGGATTTGGCATTTTTGGTCAACACGGTGAGTCAGTATCTTCAGGATCCCAGAGATGACTATTTGCTGCAGTGACACAGATTTTGCGGTATGCTCGTGACACTCTTCATTTTGGCCTTAGCTTTCATTCTGCTAGTACTCCTGATGTGTTAGGGTACTTTGATGCTGACTAGGATCGCTGTTTGGAGACTCGTCGGTCCACTTATGGTTATGTGGTTTATCTTGGTGGGAATGTGGTTTCTTGGAGTGCCATGAAACAGCCCATTGTTTCTCATTCTAGCACTGAGTCTGAATACCGTGCTCTCACCAACACTGCTTTAGAAGTGGTGAGGCTCACTCATTTGCTTCGTGATCTTTGGGTTCCACTTTCTGGTTATCTACTGCTGTTATGCAACAATAGCAGTGCTATCTTCTTGGCTAAGAATCTGGTGGCGCCACAAGCGGGCAAAGCACATCGACATTGACTACCATTTTGTTCGTGAGTTGGTGACATCTAGAAAGTTGCGCATTGCTCATGTTCTAACTTATATTCAGATTGCAGACATCTTCACCAAGGGGCTCTCTCGTCCGCTGTTCGAGTTCTTCAGGTCCAAGTTGTGCGTCAGTGAGCATCCGACGCTTAGCTTGAGGAGGGTGTTAGAATAAATCAGACTCCTGATCAAATTATGATTTATTATAATTATAGTTCTTTCCTTATTACACCTCTATTGTACTATCTATATATTCAGTTATCAATAATACAATTCCTTGTGGTAAATCATTATATCACATATCTTCACAGATAGCAAGTACCTCACGACCATGGGTACCTATTTAGCACAAAGGTGAATCAAATGGGATAAAAGCAGAAAGAGACGGAAAACAAGATGAAATCCCTTAGAAATGTTATGTAGTTAGAACAAGTTACAGCAAGCCAAAAATTAGAATATAGTTTTCGCCGATATTCTCGAGTAAGCTCAGTGCAAATGCTAAGTACAAGAAATAGCAAAAGACAAAAATATAAGTGCTTTAAGGGTTTTTTTCCTGAAAAGACATCCAAAAGCACATGAATACAAGATCACAACAAAGTGGATGTTCATAATTATTCAGGTAAAGAAACTTAAAACACTTTACCCCACCTATTAATGGTTATATTGACTGCTCTAATTTAATTATTAAAGATAAAGTACGATATTGGCCATAATTTACGAGAACATTTTATAGTGTTAGTAAAAAAGGTAAGGTTTAAGAACTTAACGGAAATGAGATATCACATTGTCAGATAAACCCTAGATATTTCATAGTTCTCTAGTTTTTCACAAATAAAGAACAGTTTCAACATTGGCAAGTTCAAGGGTTTCAGATCTTGCTCCATTAAGATGCAGAAAATTTCTCATCTATTAAGAATCTTAAAATGATAGCTTTACAAAACATTAGAAACTTTCTCTCGTGTTCACCTACGAGGAGCTGGAGGCCTCCACAAACCGGTTAGCGGGCTCATGCCTGATAGAATAGATAGAATATCCTGATTGATTTTAGATTAATTAGGATTGATACTGTACATATATAGAACAATCTAGGTTTGATGTACTCAGCTGATTGTACTCTATTTATTCTATCTATGATAGACACACCAAATATGGTGAATTACACTATTTCATGGTATCAGACAGGTTTTGATTTTTTACTTCGTTCTGATCTTCCATCATTTTTGAAAAATATTGAACCTTCCAAAGCTTCCATGGTAGAAAACCAGTTAAGCTATTCTACCCTTATTCATATGTTGTCGATCAAGCTAAATTCTGGAAACTATATGTTGTGCAAGTCGCAAGTTCAAGTGCTCCTCGAATACGAAGGTTTCTTTGGCTTCTTGGATGGCTCAATTCCAAAGCCAACGATTACAGTCAGGGGTGAATCCTCGGCTGCTGGTTCTTCTCCAACCAATAACGATGGCGTCGCAAAATCCCAAGCCGCGTTCAACACTTGGGCGGTGTAGGACAAATGGCTCCAAGCTTTGCTCCGATCGTCGCTAACCGAGGAGGCCATGCTGGAGACCATTGGTTGTGGCACGGTGATGGAGATGTGGAACTCTCTTGCAGCGGCATTCGACAACGTCTCGGTGTCCCATGAACTTCAACTCCGGGATGAGCTACATACAATTCGGTGTGGCTTCTCGCCGGTAATGGATTTTCATAGCAGGTTCAAGGCTGTTCTTGATGGACTCCCAACCATGGGCGCTCCAGTTTCTCCCAGAGACCGTGTAATGATTTTCTTGCGAGGCCTTGGCACCATATTCAGTGAATTCATGAGCGCCTAGTTGTCCCAGACGCCATTACCGGCGTACTCCGATGTGGTCGCACGAACCCGCAGCCACGGAATCTTCACTCAGTCCTCCTCCGACGAGGGAACCGGTTCAGATTCCATTCTAGTAGCTTTTGCCGCCACATCTGCAGGTCCATCCTGTGGCCAAGGTTTCTACTCGCAGGCGCGTGACACCCACGCGCCGCCCTCGGGCGTGTCGACCACCACGCGCAACTGTGAGAGCAGTTCTGGTTGGACAATTCGTTATTCAGGTTCTAGTGGTGCAGGTTCTGGTCGCAGAAGACGTTGGAATCCAAAATGCCAAATTTACTACAATTTTGGTCATACAGCTCCACAGTGCTCCAGGCTCTTGTCGGTATCTCATCACTCTGAAACCGCCCATCTTGCTGAGGCCTTCTAGTCTTCTATCTCCCTTGAAGATTCAGCCTTAGATTGGTATCTGAACTCCGGCGCAACGAATCATATGGCTTCCACTTCCTCTGGCATGGACAGTGTTATCCCTTATTCTGGTAACCATTCCGTCAATGTTGCTAATGGTCGTTCTATTCCTATTTCTCATAATGGATATCATTGGTTTTCTCGTAATTTGTCATTATCTGATGTGTTGGTGGAACCTGATATTACTAAAAATCTGCTTTCCATTAGTAAATTGACTAAGGATATGAATGTTGTGGTTTCTTTTAATGAGGATTCGTTTGTGATTCAGAACCGGTCCATAAAGGAGGTCATGGACCAAGGTCGATGTGATCATGACCTTTATGTGCTTGAGAAGGGTGGTGCTGCTTTTGTTGCTCATGTTAAAACCAATAAATATAGAGCTTCTTTTGCTGTTTGGCATGCTAGACTAGGGCATACTTCCATGTCAGTTATTTCCTTGTTAAATAAACCGAACCTTGTTGATGTGGTTTCTTTACCGCCTAAACCTGCACTTTGTTCGCCTTGTGAAATGGCGAAAGGAAAACGACTTTATTTTATGGACAATCCTAGACAAGCACAGGCTGTCCTCAATTTAGTGCACTATGACTTGTGGTCCCCTGCGCCTATTTTATCTGATAGTGGATTCTCTTATTGTGCCATATTTGTTGACGATTTCTCGCGATTTACTTGGTATTATCCACTTGCAAGGAAATCGGATTTCTTTGAGACATTCTTGCAGTTTCAGAACTTGGTTGAAAACCAATTTTATTGTTCAATCAAGGTGTTTCGGAGTGACGGTGGTACATAATTCACAAATGCATGCCTACGATCCCATTTTTCAAATAAAGGTATCCTTCATCAGATTTCTTGTCCATCCACACCGGAGCAGAATGGTAGGGAGGAACGTAAACACCGTCATGTTGGAGAGATGGGCTTATCAATGCTTTTCTCCTTTGGTTTGTCGATATCGCACTAGGATGTTGCCTTTTCCACGGCTACCTACACCATCAACAGGCTTCCCACCCATGTTCTTCATAGTGCTTCACCATATTCTCTTCTATATGGTTGCCATCCAGACTACTCAAACTTTCACCCGTTTGGATGTCGGGTGTATCCTTTCATTCGGCCATTTGCTTCTCACAAACTGGCCCCTCGCAGCACTCCATGCATATCCGTGGGATATAGTGCTCACCATAAGGGTTTTCGTTGTCTGGATCCAGTCTCTAAGAAGGTCTATCTCACTCGGCATATGCCCGTTTTGACAAGTCTTATTTCCTATTCGTGAGTGATACTACTCGCACTACCCCAGAATCTCTGGGCGTCTCAACCTTTATTGATTTTAATTTGGATGAGTTGTCTGGATCCCCTGCTGCTCCTTTACCACCTACTGAGAATTCGTCTGGGTCACCAATCCCGACACCTATGTTTCCTTTGCAGCCATCCCCGACTGACGTTCCACTGCCTCCTCCATCGGTTATGAGTCATCGTATGACCACTCACTCTCAGACAGGTAGCCGCACAGCAAAACAGTATCCAGACTATGTGATGTCAGGGTTTCTTGCGGCATTACTAGCATAGACTGAACCTCGAGGGTTTCGGTTTGCTCTTAAGGATCCTCACTGGGTAGCCGCTATGGATGAAGAAATTGGTGCTCTTCGTCAGCAACATACTTGGGATCTTGTTCCATGCCCTACTGGTGTCAACATCGTTGGCTCCAAATGGGTTTATCGTCTCAAGCATTGCCAGGATGGTACCATTGATCGGTACAAGGCTCGACTTGTTGCGCAGGGATATTCTCAGTTGCCAGGATTTGATTTCACCCACACTTTTAGCCCGATCGTCAAGGCATCCACAGTCAGCATTATCTTATCCTTGGTCACCACTTTCTCTTGGCCCCTTGATCAGTTAGACGTTAAGAATGCATTTCTTAATGGTCTTCTTGATGCACCAGTCTACATAGAGCAACTGGCCGGTTACACGAATCACATTCATCCTGACTGTGTTTGTTGTCTTCACAAGGCTATCTATAGTCTCAAACAAGCTCCTCGGGCTTGGTTTCAGCGATTCAGCTCCTATTTATTTCATCAGGGATTCTGGTGCAGTTCTGCTGACATTTCCTTGTTTGTGTTCTCCCAGGGATCAAAGATTCTATATCTGCTAGTATATGTGGACGACATCATTCTAACCGGCAATGATCCTATTCTCATTCGCCGGTTCATCACCCGCACTAATCATGAGTTCACCATTAAGGATCTTGGTGCACTTCACTATTTTTTAGGATCTAGACTTTTTTTTAGGCAGGCTAAGTATGCGATGAAGATACTTCAGCGTGCGGGCATGACAAATGTTGTTCCTGTTTCCACACCTTTTGTTCCTAGCTCTCAGCTTCACAGCACCTTGGGGTCTGAGTTCTCTAACCCCAAGCTTTATCGCTCCCTGGTCGGTGCCTTGCAGTACTTGACCATCACTCGCCCTGATCTCTCCTATGCAGTCAACTCTATTAGCCAGTTTCTCCAGCCGCCTCGAGAGGATCACTATCAGGCTATCACTCGCATCCTTCGATATGTCTGTGGAATGCTTCATCATGGTCTGTCTTTTCGACCATCTCCTAGTGGTCTTTCCCTTTTGAGCTACTCTGATGCTGACTGGGCCCGTTGTCTCGAGACTTGGCGTTCCACTTATGGCTATGCCATTTTTCTTGGGGGCAATCTTGTTTCTTGGGGTGCTAAGAAGCAACCGACCGTGTCTCGATCCAGTTGTGAGTCCGAGTATCGTGCTATGAAGAATATTGCTGCTGAACTTTCCTGGGTGTGTAATCTTCTTAAAGAGCTTCGGGTTTCCCTTTCATCGTCGCCTCTCCTGCTTTGCGACAACAGCAGTGCCATTTTTCTTTCTCAAAATTCGGTTGCACATAAACGAGCCAAGCACATAGACATCGATTACCACTTCGTTCGTGAACTTGTTGGCTGTGGTAGGCTCCATGTTAGTCATGTTCCATCCTCCTTACAGATTGCAGATATTTTCACTAAGGGTCTATCTTGCAATCTTTTTGATCTGTTTCGTTCCAAGCTTTGCGTATCTTGTAGTCCTACGCTTAGCTTGAGGGGGGTGATAGAATAGATAGAATATCCTGATTGATTTTAGATTAATTAGGATTGACACTGTACATATATAGAACAGTCTAATGTACTCATCTAATTGTACTCTATTTATTCTATCTATGACATACACACCACAAACCTGGCGAATAACTCTATTTCAGTGTCGGTCTTCCTCGGCCAGCTGAACGACGGGCTTGTTGTTACAGTGAAGCATTTACATAAACACCTGTCAGGTACGAAATCGTTCTGCAACTAGATACTGATATTATCCATGCTAAATCACCCACATTTGGTGAAGCTCTATGGATACTGCAGCGATACGAGAGGGCTTCTGTTAGTGTACGAGTACGTTCCGAATTGGAGTCTCGCGGATCATCTCCATGGGAAGGACGAAATGACATGGAATTTGAGGATTGATATTGCGTTGCAAACGGACATGGCGATTGAGTACTTGCATTTCACAGTCCTATCGATGATTGTTCACAGGGACATCACTTTCTCGAATAATTTCGTGGGGAAAGATATGCGGGTGAAAGTGGGTGATTTTGGGTTGTCGGGATGCTGAGAGATAATTCCTCTAACATGGTGTGGACCGAGCCACGGGGGATCATATCACAATTTGTTTTGGTATAAGCTTTTCACAGTTGTTTGTTTGTTAATGATTTACAGATGTTGACAAATACTGTGATACCAGAGCCTCCAATGTTTAGACCTGAGTTTCCTCTAGAAGGTTTGTTCTAATCCTTTCACTTGCATCAAGGTTTTGCTGAACAGGGAATTAGATTTGTACTGGTGAAACTAGAACCCTCGGATACATGCCCCCAGAAGTACTCACTTTTCAAAAACTTATTTTTTGCACATAATTGGAGGCCATTCATCATATAACTATGGAACATAGATCTCACTTTATTTATTACAACCTTCTGCTTGTTGATATTATTGAACACCTGGTGTGAGTTGGAACAAGGTGCAAAGCTTATGGAGCCCTTCATTTTATCTTTTCCCTCTAACCTCTGTAGTTTATGTGAGGAAAGAAGTAGTTCCATTTCGCCATTTCCAATTTTTCACCCCTTCGAGGCCAGAACACACCACCCCTTCGAGGACACAATACACAACCCCTTCGAGGGCAGAATACACCACCCCTTCGAGATCAGAATACATACACCACCCCTTCGAGGCCACAAGACTACATCATTCCTTCGACGACACACGACACTACCCCTTCGATGCCAGAATACGCCACCCCTTCGAGGCCAGAATACATGACCCCATCGAGGCCACAAGACTACATCATTCCTTCGACGGCACAGGACACTACCCCTTCGAGGCCATAATACGCCACCCCTTCGAGGTTAGAATGCATGACCCCGTCGAGGGCACAGGGCACCACCCCTTCGAGGGCACAAGGCACCACCCCTTCGAGGGCACGAGGCACTACCCCTTCGAGAGCACAAGACACCACCCCTTCGAGGCCAGAATGCGCCATCCCCTTCGAGGTCAGAATGCGCCACCCCTTCGAGACTCAAAAGTACATCACCCATGAAGGTCCAGAATACAGCATTCCTTCAAGGACACAAGATGCCACCCCTTCGACACCCCTTCGACACGCCCCCTTCGAGGCCACAAGACACTGCCTCTTCGAGGTTACAAGACAAGACCCCTTCGAGACCAAAATACAAGACCCCTTCGAGACCATAATACATTACCCCTTTGAGGCCAGAATACGCCACCCCTTCAAGGGCATAAAATACCACCCCTTCGAGGGCACAAGACACTACGCCATCGAGGGAACAAGACATAACCCCTTCGAGGGCACAAGACATGACCCCTTCGAGGCCAGAATACACAACTCCTTCGAGGTAAGAACACGCTAGCCCTTCGAGACCACAAGACACGCCCCCTTTGAAACCACAAGACACGCCCCCTTCGAGGCTAGAATAAACAACCCCTTCGAGTCTAGAATACACTACCCCTTCGACACCAAATGACACTACCCATTCGAGGCCACAATACATGACTCCTTCGAGGCCACAATACATAACTCCTTCGAGGCCACAATAAACAACCCCTTCGAGGCCACAATACGCCACCCCTTCGATACTCAAAAGTACATCCCCCTTTCGAGGCCAGAATACACCATCCCCTTCGAGGCCATACTACACCACCCCTTCGAGGCCAGAATACACCACCCCTTCGAGGCCAAAATACACCACCCCTTCGAGGCCAGAATATACCACCCCTTCGAGGGCACAATACACAACTCCTTCGAGGCCAGAATAAACAACCCCTTCTAGGCCTGAATACACCAGGCCTTCGAGGACACAATACATAACTTCTTCGGGGCCAGAATACACAAACCCTTTGAGGGCAGAGTACATACACCACCTCTTCAAAGCAAGGATAGACCACCCCTTCGAGGCAAGAATACATCATTCCTTCGACGGCACAAGACACTACCCTTTCAAGGCCAGAATACGCCACCCCTTCGAGGCCAAAATACACAATCCCTTCGAGGGCACAAGACACTACCCCTTCAAGGACACAAGACACTACCCCTTCAAAGGCACAAGACATGACCCCTTCGAGGCCAGAATAAACAACCCCCTCGAGCCCAGAATACCCCACCCCTTCGAGGCCATAATACGCCACCCCTTTAAGACCACAAGACACTACCCCTTCGAGGCCACAATTCATGACCCCTTCGAGGACAGAATACGCCACCCCTTCGATACTCAAAAGTACATCACCCTCGAATACGCCACCCACAATACATAACCCCTTAGAGGATTTGTTCACAGCCCAGCCTGTCAAAGAGCTTCATGAGGATTTGCTTTACTAGATACAAATTACAAATAAATGAAAATGTCAGGGCTTACTCCATAATCACTTACCACTCCACTCGAACCCTCAATTCGAACCTCTCCACTCAAACTCCTATTACGTTTCACTACTACTTTATTTTTTATTTAATTTAATTTTTTAATTAATGAATGACTAAGCAATTTGATAACCCGTTGTCGACAGCCCGAACTGTGCGCGGGCTGGAGACCCCTAGTAACTACACTAAAAGAGAGAAATGGTTAATACGGAACTACAAAGAAAACAAATAATCAATCATCTATAAATCTTTTATAAATCTTATTAAAATATCATCTTTGCCAATTGTAATTTCCCCATTCATCCATATCAATTTTGTCAAATGTTACCTGCATACTTAGCTACATCATCTTGTCACGTGTCACTTTTAAAATATATCCTTATTCAATGGTGTATTTACTGTCCTATTTACCTTCCTCGATTAATGTCATATGCATTCATCTTTTCTATTTTTGTTGGGTTGTTTTGCTTCCTCAAAAATACTTAACACCCAACCTCATATTTACCTTCAATTTTTTATACATTTCATCCTCATCCCTTAATCTATATATTCATCTAATCTTTTAGTCCATATAGTCTTTTTTGACATTTTCTTTTCAATAAATGATGATGATGCATCCTTTATATTTTTTCTTTTATTTGCCAATTTATATTTTCTAATTTTAGTTTTATTTATACTGTGTGTACATAAAACTGACTAAGACAATTATTACATTGATTAATGATATAATAAATATTACTCAAATAATAATTCACTTAAATT
Organism: Rubia yunnanensis; assembly: GCA_037428765.1. Classification (NCBI taxonomy): domain Eukaryota; kingdom Viridiplantae; phylum Streptophyta; class Magnoliopsida; order Gentianales; family Rubiaceae; genus Rubia; species Rubia yunnanensis. The sequence goes on from CM075062.1 coordinate 1,062,545, forward strand.
ATTTAATTATAAAATAATTATTTATTCAAATAATATGAATATGTAGTATAATTTAAATAGTTTATAGAATCTTTAATAATATGTCCTTACATGCCTTTTGTATTTCTTTTAAAAGAGATATAAGATTATAAGTCCATTTAAATAGTTAATCATTCATTATCATTTGATATTTTATATTTTTATAACGTAAAATATTTTTATCCAAGAATTAATAATATGTAAAAAGGATACATTTTGACAATGATCGAGTCGATTTGCTTTCATTCAATGCATTATAATATTAATAAATATATTATTTTGCTGTAAATTCTACAACATGTGTAATGTTATATACATATGACACCAACTCACAACTTATTTAAATTTTAAATTAAATTTTATCCTAAATTTTCGTTCATAAATCCGTGCATTGACACGGGTATTATCTAGTAGTGCCATTATAGAAGAAAGCATCCAAAAACAAATTACTGACTCTAATTTCTCAGATCTTAAAAAACCAACACTTTTAAATATATCTATATCAAACTCAAATTTCTAAATTTTGGATTAACATTTGCTGTAGTGGTGGTCATTTTTAATTAATTTCTTCCTGGATGATAAGAACCTATCTCCATCTCATTTTAAATGTAATTTTTTTAAATTTCAATAATATTTGTTGCTTTGAATTCAACTATAATATCATGACTCTCATTTTGTAAAATCGGAGTAACAAAATAAATTCAAATTCTTCACTTCAATATATTCTCGATGTTAAAAAATAATACTTTCTATGAACATGTAATTTCTTAATAAAATATCCAACAGCGCTTCAATCTAAACCCAGACATCTACGTTAATAACTCAATGCGGATTGTTTCTATTGGTATCAACTGTGGGTATTTTTGTAATTATTTTGACTTCCATACTTTCAGACCGTTTTCCAGAGAATTACCTCCTTCAATCTGTTCCTCTTCTTCATCACCGTTCTCCAAGTTCTCCAGTTTGGCAAGTGATTATACAAGGATTAGTTCTTACATGTTATTGGCCATATTATTGTACTAAGGGGGAATTGATTTTTAGACTTTGATTTCCTTGAATTGCTACTATTTTGGGTGTAAATACATTTGAATCAAGTGCTTTAGTTAAAACTTTTGCTCATTCTAATCTTCATATACTATCTAACATGTATGATTTTTTTTAGAGAGGATTGGCTTGTATATATGCTGCTGAGATAGTCTCTGCAGTATCTCATCTGCACTCAAATGGAGTGATGCACAGGGACCTTAAGCTGGAGAACATATTTTTGGATGCAGAGGGACATGTAAGACATTTCTCTATTGGTATTTTCTTAGTACGAAGCATTTAAATCCAGCATCTAATTAATACTCTATTCCATACTCTATCTCCATCTGAATCATTCCAGATTCGCGGCTTTTAATTGAAACGATTCTCATTCTCGATTCAATGATTGTGTGTGTATGTGTGCGCCTGTGATCATGATTAAATCTTGAACTTTGTACAGCTGAAGTAGTGTTCTGTACTGATAGAAACATTTCCTATCAAATGAAGTAACTTTTTATATGCCAAAATTGTTCTCTACCAATATAATGTATTGGGTACAAGATTGAATGCATGTCTTTTTAATTTTAACGATTGACATAGGCTTGGCTAAGGAATTTGGGAATTAAGGTATTTGGAACTGCCCTCATGTAAAGAGTATCCCTGAATACAAGTACTGCGTTGATTATAATTGAGGATCCTGATTCATGACCCTTGCTGACATTGAAGTTTCTCTTGACCTGTTGTGAATTAGTATTTGTGAGCTTGAATCGTACTGTTCAAATATTAAATTTTTGGAGGATATTGGCAAATTTTTGGTGACACCTAAACACTTATCCTCTATGATACCTTGGTTTGCTGAATGGTGGATTTGTAATTGGGTAGGAAAATTCAAGCGTCTTGTTCATTCACCAGTTCAACTAGGGAGAGTTGGGGAAGATGCTCCTCCCTTGCAGCGACGATGAAACCTTGTTCCAGTGGTTCTGAAGTTTCAAAAAAGATCAAGTTTTCAGTGAGACAGTTTTTATTGAGCTTGAGAAATACTACCTCCGTCCTAGCTCTTTCTGCGGAGAGAGAATCTGGAAGTATTTTTAAGAATAGTACTATTTGAAGGCTTTGTGTGGGATATCCTGAAATTCTTAACTCTTTTCCTTTATTTTCGTTCAGATTAAGCCCAAGATTTGGTTAAATAGAGATTATGAAGGGTTATGGAATAATGTGGGCTAATAATATTGGGTTAAAAAAAATAAAAAAATGGGTAAAAAATAAGGTAGTGCAAAAACAGCTGGGACGTCCAAAAAAGGAAAGAGTGCAAAAAGAGCTGGGACAGAGGGAGTAGTAGTTGATCTTATCCCAGGCGCTTGCAGAAGCTATTCTTTTTAAGCAATTAAGTTTAGGAGGTCGTAGAGTTGAGTACGGCTGTGATCTCTTTTTTCTTTCTTTTCTTGTTTGTATACATAATTGCTTATCCAGTTATCCTTAACATATAGCTGCCTTATCCACACTCTGAAATTCATTTAGATCTGATGTGAGCAAAGTATCAGTAATTTTACTAATGTCAAGATGCAAATTCAGAGAATGATTGAAAGGATGGGATAGGAATAGCCTCTGTCCTTGCCTATTATCTGGACCACTGCGGAGTTGCTACTGCATGCCTTGTACTATGGCTCTTGTACTATGGCTCTTGTACTATGTGTACCACTATACTATTATTTGACCCCAAGTTTCAAAATCAAAGCCTTTATTGTACTGCAGTGGCACTTTTAAAAGTTTTTATTTCGGATAGGACAAAATATCATTAGAAATGCATGAGATGGATTATAGATTACAGTTGGTTTTTCTTTTTGACGAGTTTCTACAGATTTGATAAAAAAATTGGGCAAAATTCTTTTCATTTTATCCATTAATTTTAGCTTTTCTTATCTAAACTTAATGTTATCGACTCATTTTATTTACTTGAATCCAAAAAAGTATGGTGCCAAATTCAAGGAAATAAAGGTATTTCTTTGTTTCTCTATTAATGACACACTTACTTTAGGCAAAGTCTTGGGAAAGACGGTCTTTCCATAGACTTATGGAAAGACCGGGTTTAATTCGAATAATAAAAGGTAAAACGTCTTAGTTGCAGCATTAAAATTAGCATGCAACATGTAGTAGTTATAAAATTTATAACCCGGTTCATGCAACCCTAAAATTTTATCTTAATTTCTTCTAATTTACACTTTAAACCTTGGTCTTTCCATGACTTATGGAAAGACGGATTGGAAGTGATGGGCCTCACGCCGTCATTGCCGAACAGGAACGTGTACTATGTGCAGAGCCCGATGCGTGACTCTCACGACAGCGAGAAGACGACCAACTCGTTCCACTCCACGCCCCGATAATCAGATCCAGAAAATTTTCCGGTAGATCAGTATTGTGGCGATTTGTGAAAATAGAAGACAGTTAAAACTAAAATACACATCCAGAAAATTCTCTGGTACTGTGGCCAGATCAATTTGTAAAAATAAAAGACAGATAAAACTAAAAGACAGATTACAAAATCGTAAAAGACACATCACTGGCGATTTGTAAAAATAAAAGACAGTTAAAACTAAAAGATAGATTACAAAATCGTAGAAGACAAATCAGTACAACGGCCATCAAAACAGAACAAACACACTAAAACAAAATAACATTAACTAAAATAACATAAGCTACCCTTAACCTAATATCGTCGAAACAGTAATCTGAATCGGTTTCTCCGATGCTGCTCATATGTTTAATAGTGTTTCTCCCACTCACAATCGTGTTGCTTTTTCTTTGTTCATGGATTATTTATATTTCCCTAGCTGTCCTCCTCTCCTCTTGTTCATCATTTTTTAATGAGGTTGGTTCATTATCAACCTGATGCCTATGGTATAGGTGGTAAGATGACCCTACACCTGCAATAGAGAGGTATAGGTGGTAAAATGACCCTACACCTGCAATAGAGAACGGGGGTGGAAATTGAAAAAATTTACCAAAAATAAAAAGTGTGTTAATACAAAAGAAATATCTTATTAAAGTAAGTGTGTCACTAATAGAGAACGGAGGGAGAATTGAAAAGCAGTGTACTAGACAATTCATAATCCGAGAAACTAATTCAAAAAGTAAACTGAGTTTAGAATTTTCTTCTTACTCCCTCTGTCTCAACTTATTCTGCACAAAATATTTTCATTGTCTCCAATAAAAATATTTGACTGTAAATATGTGTACTATGAAAAATAATGGTACACAAAAATTTGATATTTAGAAACTACATGTTACGGCGAATCTAACCATATCTCACACGATGAAATTATGGTTCATGTACCTATTCAAATATGTGATCAAAATTTGGCAACTGTAAAAAATAAGGGTAATAATGTTTGACTACTGATAACTTTATTTGAATATGAAATATAAAAATTATTACACAAATATTTGTGTGGAGTATTTACTAAGCTAGGTGTAAGAGGCCGGAAGATTACAACTTTCTTTCTTTGTTCTTCTTAGTTGCATAGGGCGGGAGAAATTGTCATTTGAGATAGAGTAGAAGAAAATGATTGAGAGGATGGGACAAGATAGCATAGGTCCTTGCGAATTAACTTGACCACTGGAAAGTTGCTACTGCATGCCTTGTACTATTGCTGACACGAGAGACTTGTACTCTATGAATTGTACCTTGCTATTTTAAACCCAAATTTTATTTGATCTAGCATTCAGAATTATAGGAATACAGTGTGTACTCTGCATCCTCCCTCTTTCCAATAAATTTAGATAAATTTAGGTACTGTTTAAATTTAGATAAAGAAAATGAATATTAAATGAAATTGAATATACTAAGTAACGAGTATAATGAGTGGATGAAATTGAAATAATTTTATCAAAAATAAAAAGTGTGTCATTTAAAAAAATTAAATGATTTTTTTAGTCACTTACAAAGTATCTTATACAATATTTTGTTCCCCATTTGCAAATCAACTCTCAGACAGCACCAAACAAATTCATAACGGTTTGTTTGGTCCCCAAATATGATTTTCTAGGAAAGTCAACGGAAAAATTGCTCAAAATATGCAAAATGACCATTATACCTCTTAGTTTAAAAATAGAAAGAAAAGGTCTTCATCTTCTTCTTCACGTCTTTCTCGCTAATCTTCTCCGTCGCCGCAATTGGAACCATCCAATCTGCCACCGGCAGAGCTTCGAGACCGGGTGGAGGCCTCCATCGCCGAAGTTGTAGAAGGGTTTCCGTCGTCATGGTCTCATAACAGTGTATAAATAAGGTTAATGTACACCTGTTATTAAATTTGTCATATCTCATTTTGTGTTCAACCAAATGCTTTTAGTTTTACTACTGGTATGAATATTTATGTTGGAATGATTTTTTCCCTCCAGCTATGGATGAAAGATGTATTAATATAAAAGATCTGAATGAAAAAAGTAAGCAGTGGTACTACAAACTTGTATTTTTGGCTAAAGGTATGTCTATCAGTCCCAAAGAAAAAGGAAGCTTACATCGCTTCCTTTTTGCTGATAAATAGGCACGTCTTTATATTCATATTCTCTGATTATGTTCTTATATGATTTATATTTTAATTAGTTCCAGTTTTCCACAATTTACAGAGGAACATAATCCAAGCTATAATTTATGGCAAGGATTTGGGATCTTTAGGTCCTAAACTACGACCTTATGCAACCGTTTACATTGGTAATAGTGTTGTATCCCGAATAGAAAAAAGATTCCAATATGGCACTGTACCATATCAAATCTGTTTAAACAAGCAGAGTTTTGTTCAAGAAGTGCCCAAATCCAACTCCTCTCAGCTCTCTGATTGCTTACAACTGAATCCTTTTTGGGAAATTGATAGTTGCCTAGATAGGCAGGATAATTTGCTGAGTAAGGTTTTATTGTACTATAATTATATATATATATATATATATATATTAATTGTTTGGATTATTTTCTCATTTTCATATGTATAGATGTGTAGATGTTCTTTGTGTTGTGATCCACATGTTACCTGCAAGGCCTGTTTCTGGATCAATCATACAAGAATTCGTCATCGTGAATCAAGAGTAAGCTTTTTTTTACTTTCATTTAATTTCATTTTTTACCTCTTTCTGTTACTCTCATCTCTGGTTATTTCAATTCAATTTAACTTATTTCCATAAATCAGGTGCAGACCAATCCTTTTATCATTCTGGGGAAGTTACAATGCACCTGAGCTTCAACAACTTATCAATCGCATTCATACTCGACCACCTGTCCTTTTCATAGGTTTAAGTCTTGGGACTTTCAATGGTAAAAAATGTTGATTACTTAAGTTTAAATTTTTACTCTTACAATTATTATTAGACTGTATATAATTAGATACTCATTTTCCTCCTGGATTCAGGTGCTTATGTCGTAGCACAGACCAACACAAAAATTATTTTAGATCCACCCATACCCCACATTAGCTCCTTGAACACATGGTATACTTTTATTGTTTATGATTTATTAGCCTATTATATACTTTGTCATTTGTTAATTTAATCCTTCATTGGTCAGGGTTACTGACCAAAGAAAGTATTTGGAAGAAATCATCAAGAACAAGTTGTATCAAAAAAGATATCAAGCTATTCGAATGCCCCATTCTCAGCACATTCGTCAGATTAATCAAATTGTTAGCATCAACAAAGTGGTGAGTATGTTAATCTGAATGGATTATATGTTCTACTGTTTATAAACTAAGTGTATTTGGTCATTTCTAAATGTTTCAATGGTAATGATATTGGATTGTTTATTAGATTAAGAGCTGCTGGATCAAAGGATTCCCAAGTATTGTTGATGTGACACAGTCCGTGTTACAGCTGTTTGTTCAAATTGTGGTAATCCATCTGGTGCTCCAATGGATATTCCTTTCGATTGCAATTATTGTCAATCTTCTGGAGTACCACAACTAGGATAAGTTATATCTTTTTGTTTTACCAAAGATTAGTAACTTTTACATACTCCATTTTACTTATGAGAAACATTTTCTTATGTTAGTGTGAGATTCGATCTCCAATTCCCTGATCCAAGTGGGACAATAGATGCTTATGTTCAAGGGGAGTATGCTGAAAAATCGTTGAACTTAACAGGAGAAGAAGCTTATGAAATGCATCTACAGGTATGGAGTGCATCAATAAAAAAATTTATTTTCAAGTTTGCAAATAACTGACATTCTGTTTTTTTTTTTAACTATAGGGAAAACACATCAATTTCAATGAAGTTAATGACCGCATCCAGAACAAGTTCTTTACTGTCGACTTAGGAGTTTCAGAACATCGGCAACAACATATGCTTTTGAACTAAGTGCGTATATTGCAACTAGAAAACAACCTGACTTGGTTTTAGACAATAGCCCTTCCAAGGCGATTTGTTCTGAAGTTATGGACCCTTCAGGTGAAAGTGGATATAGAAGTTCAAGCATTTGCCATTTATCAGGAAGCGATAGCCCATCATCAATGCAGATTGACACAGATATAGAGGCTTTACAAACTCCTGACAATAAAGAAAGAGGCGCTACAAGAAAGTTGCCCTTTGAGTCTGATGATGTTGCAAAAAAAAATCAAGTATTAGTCCCTGCAGTGCATAACTTTTGTCTAATCTCTCCTTCTCCGACAGCGGTGGTGGTGCACTGCGTGGTTTTTTTTTGTTTTTGTTTTATATTAGAATTTTAATATTAGCATTATACGTGTACATACATATTAAGACGTAAACTAGTAAAATAAATGGCGTGATATAACAATACCATGTTAGAACGTGCAGTTGACAAGAACAGGCTAAACGATCTGCACCAAAACCTGTTACAAATGAGCTGCATGGATTGCTGAGTCATTCTCCTATCAACAAAACTTGCTCAATTCAGTACAGATTGAGTAGGAAACTGTCTCATGAGAACATGACCTTCCTCACATTACCACTATTGTTTTAGAATCTCTGTGATTTTTAAATTTTTCACATAGTTGAAGTAAACATTACTTGATAGTGTATTTTAAATTTTCATATTTAATATTACCGTGATAGAAATAACTTAAATATAATCTATTCAATGCACACGATTTTAATTGTGCCCACGCATAATTTGAACCATATCAAATTTTTAGATGAAAAAGTAATGGTGTAAGAATGAATTTCTTCAAACAAAATTTTTGTGGTTTAAATCACAATATGTTGATTTTATTTGACAAACGGTGTAAGAATGAGTTTCTTCAAACAAAATTTTTGTGGTTTAAATCACACTATGTTGATTTTATTTGACAATTGCATTGAATATACTTTTTGTGTGATTAAGAATTTATCTGTAACATATGAACTAATTTTTTCAATCTGATGTTTGGTTAAGCAATGTTTTCCCCTCCCTCTTTTTTCACTACATTTTCTTTTTTTAGTTAGATGTCAACCGAACTGTTTTGTGATATAATTATTTTATTCGAATGTTCACTAGAGAAGAAATCAGTCAAGAAATGTTCACTACAAAAAGCACCATAGAAGATTTGAGAGATGAAATCAGTCACTCGTGTGGAGGATCATGTACGTGTTTAGCTAGCATCAACAAAAACATTGTGCATACTAAATTCACAATTTCACCTTGCTAAAAATAACACACAAGGTACAATTTTTTAAACAAAATCACTGGGATTTTGTTACGGTGTAATATCAGACGGCTTTGCTCCTTCCCCACCTATACCTTCCAATAATAGAAATTCAAAAAATTCAAAAAATTATTCAATGTACCAAATACTACCGCACAATTTCCAAAAACAGCACAGAATTAACTCTAATCGCGCATTGTTTTACCTTCAATCTGAACTTGTTCTCTACGGACAAACTCAACCTCCATCTAAAACACACTTGCATTTTGAAGAATGGTGTTCTCTAGTCCAGAAGAAAGCTTGTGCGAATTAATGGAACGACAAATCGAAACCAACAGCGTATCAGTGGAGCACTGAGATTCAATAGAAACATTCTGAATTATTTAACTGCAATAAGTAACAATGAGCTAGTAACAATGAGCTAGTAACAATGAGCTAGTAGCAAACAATGAGCTAGTAGCAAACACTGAGCTAGTAGCAAACACTGAGCTAGTAGCAAACACTGAGCTAGTAGCAAACACAACAATGAACTAGCAACAATGAACTAGCAACAATGAACTAGTAGCAACAATGAACTAGTAGCAACAATGAACTACTAGCAACAATGAACTAGTAGCAACAATGAACTAGTAGCAACAATGAACTAGTAGCAACAATGAACTAGTAGCAACAATGAACTAGTAGCAACAATGAACTACTAGCAACAATGAACTACTAGCAACAATGAACTACTAGCAACAATGAACTACTAGCAACAATGAACTACTAGCAACAATGAACTACTAGCAACAATGAACTACTAGCAACAATGAACTACTAGCAACAATGAACTACTAGCAACAATGAACTACTAGCAACAATGAACTTGCAACAATGAACTTGCAACAATGATCAGTTAGAAGATGCGATGATAATGGAAACGTCACATTACACAAGATGGACATCTATAATATGTGAATTCCTACAATTTCAACGAGGAAACAACACGCATTCAATTCAAATCATAAGAATTTCTACTTCCCTCGTTCTATAACGACAAACAACCAACCACTAATACTTATAGGAGAAAAAGAAAATAGGAAAACTACAAATGGCCTAATCACCGCCCATCATGCAGACACACATACATGTCTCTTACAGCTAGACCAAGCCACGCTCATAATTACAATTACAGAACTAATGTATGATTTTGAAGAGAATTGACAAGGAGGTGGCTGATCAGAAAAGAGGCTATTTCCAAAACTATGAACAAGCTTTCAATAGCATGAACTCAATTCTCTACTTTAGTCTCATCCCCATTCTAGAATGAAAGAAAATCACAATCAGACATGCTACCTGAGATCTAGAAAACATCTGATAACTACTACACATAGCAAACACTTTTGGTATCTACCTGAATAGAGATTCTCTTCTCGTTGTAAACAGCTTCTCAATATTAGGAACTGCAACAACTGAAAGAAACAAACACACACACACTAAAGATTTGACTCTCAGTTAAATACATATTAGAAAACTCAACTTCTCACATACAAACTAAATCATATCCTAATGGATCACAAACCCGCACAACAAACACACACTAGAGATTATTGTTTTGGTGAAACACATAATCCAAAACTCGTATCACTTTTTACTTACAAACTATGTCATATCAAAATGGATTCACAGAGACAGAATGAGAATGAAATTATCAGCTACACACTAAATTAGCATATAACTTGGATTATGATGACCTCCAACTCACACACTGAGAAAGAATGAAACTTTTTACAAATTAAATTATAAATTAAGAAAAATCTCGACGACACAGACAGAAGCACACCTTCGTAGCTGCTGCATTCTTGATACACTGTGTCCACCGGCGGTGCTAGTAGGATCTATTCCAGACCTACAAATGGGGAGACCACGGGCAAAGAGAAAGTCTGATTAATTGGGAAAGCAATGGGAAAGACGCCCATCGTTGCCGAACCGGAACGTGCACTATGTGGAGAGCCCGTCGCTTGACTCTCACGACGTTTTAGGCCTGATAACGAACAGAGACGGTAGAGCAATTTATAAAAATAAAAACGAGTTTAAACTACCAGGCAGATCAGTAGCAGAAAATATTCAACTCAAACACAAATAAAATCAATTAATACAAACCAAAGATATCATCGTCTAATAGAAAAAACTAATCTTCATCACTCTCTTCTACTTTTCCTTTCCCCTTCCCCCTCCGCTCCGAGTTTAAACTACAAGGCAGATCAGTAGCAGAAAATATTCAACTCAAACAAAAATAAAATCAATTAATACAAACCAAAGATATCATCGTCTAATAGAAAAAACTAATCTTCATCACTCTCTTCTACTTTTCCTTTCCCCTCCCCCCTCCGCCACTTGTATTCTTCCAGATGATCTGCTGCTTTGGAGTTTCCTTCTCTCGCAAGTTCGATGCGCTCTCTGTCCAGCGAGCAGTTCCATTCGCCAAATCTCCTCATTCTGGTATCGAAGCGGGTGCTCCTGTGCATGTGGTACGATGAAGCTATCCCGGTTGCAGCGATCGCAGTCCCAACGATGGGAACTCATTTCGTAGCTTTCCCAAGAAGGTTTTGTAATGACTCCCGTATAGGGTGGGTGGGGAAGGGGATACAATGGGACGGGAGCCCATCTTCGCAATGATGCCAGTATAGGGTGGGGTGAGGAGGGGGAAGGGGACGGAGATGGGGATGCAGTCGGGGTTGGCGACGGCTGGTATGAGCAAAAACGATTAGAATTGTTGCCCTTTCCCTTTCCCATAGCTTTACAGTAGCTTTACAGTAAAAACGATTAGAATTGTTGCCCTTTCCCTTTCCCATAGCTTTACAGCTTTACAACAGTGGGGGAAGAGGAGGCGTTAGAAGTTTAAAGTGGGGGGAGGAGGAGGCGTTAGAAGTTTACAGTGGGGGAGGAGGAGACAAGTGGGAGTGTATATATAGGAGCAGATGGATTGGGTGGGGGGAGAAGGAGACAAGTGGGAGTATATATCGTGTGGGAGTATATATCGTGCGGGAGCTTTTGTTAGGCCGGTCAAACGGGTTGGGTCACCAGTTGGATAACCGTTACCCATATACTAATTTCAATTATTGAATAACACTTATTGGATAATGACTCATTGGGTTAATGGATATAATTGGGTTGTAGTTATTGGGTTTAGTTGGGTTGGATAATTGGTTATCCGTTGGATAATTTTGGGTGGGTCGAGTTGGGTTGGATAACGGGTGACCCGTGGATAATTTCATATCATAAGATAACAAAATTTTCACAAATTTGATTACGAATAATTTAATTTTTCCCTAACACATATAATCAACTTAGAAACGATCAAATTCTCGATTCATCATATTTGTTGATTTCGGTTCATGTTTTAATCAATTTTAATTTGAACCAATTAAAATTTGATAAATGATCTTGACGAAAGAAGCAGAAGTAGTATTTAAGAAACTTTTACTAAATTTGAAAAATCTCGAAATATGAATATTTTTAAAAATATTTTCTTTTATTGAACATAAGAAAATAATAAATTAAATTCCCACATTTGGGCACTCGAATAAATATTTCTTTTTTTTGTAATTATGTACACGATTCAGTCTACATCAAAGAATGATTACGGTTAATCGTAATTTTTCACTCCAAGTAAAATGTTACGTGGCTTATCCATTTAAAGTTTAAATGGTTGAAAACACCAATTATCCATTGAGTATATACTGGATTATCCATTGGGTATATACTAATTATCCATTGGGTCTATACTAATTATCCATTTGGTCTATACTTGGGTCGAACTAAATGACCAATTGAGTATATATCATTTATTTGGGTGAAACATGAATTACCCATCAAGTCTGCGTTCTTTCTCAGTTCTCAGTTCTCACTTTCTAGACCGCATTTTGTTTCATCAGTCTGCATTTTGTTCATCAATCAGTCCGCATTTTGTTCATCAATCAGTCCGCATTTTGTTCATCAATCAGTCTGCGTTTTGTTCATCAATCAGTCTGCGTTTTGTTCATCAATCGGTCTGCGTTTTGTTCATATTCGAGTTCATAATATTATATTATGTAATATAATATTATTGTACATTATATTATATTATATTTAATAAAAATTATATATATAATATGTTGCCTTTGTAAACTCGACGAAACTAATGAACAATATTACTTGGGATCGAGATCGAGCTCAAATATTGTAGGAACTCAAATACCGTATGAGATTGAACTCGAATAGTGTACAAACTCGAATAGTGTACGAGATTGAGCTCGAATACTGTACCAGATTGAGCTCGAATACTGTACGAGATTGAGCTCGAATACTGTACAAACTCAAATAATGTACGAAATTGGACTCGAATACTGTACGAACTCGAATACTGTACGGGATTGAGCTTGAATACTGTATGAACTTGAATACTGTACGAACTTGAATATTGTACGGGATTGAGCTTGAATACTGTATGAACTTGAATACTGTACGAACTCGAATGCTCTATGAACTCGAATACTGTATGAGATTAAGCTCGAATACTGTATGAACTCGAATACTGTACGAGATTGAGCTCGAATACTGTACGAGATTGAGCTCGAATACTGTACGATATTGAACTCGAATACTGTACGAGATTGAACTCGAATACTGTACGAGATTGAGTGCGAATTTTGTACAAACTCGAATACTGTACGAGATTGAGTTCGAATACTGTACGAGATCGAATACTGTACGAACTCGAATATTGTACGAGATTGAGCTTGAATAATTTGTGAATTATAATCTGTATAATTTGTGAATTATAGTGAATATTTATGTTAAATATTACACATGCATTTAATTGGGTAATTTTGGATATTTATTGGGTATTTGTTACGTTCTTATTGAATTAACATAATATGGGACCCATGGAGATCAAAATTTTCCATTAACATAATTATTTTCATCCCGCTCAATCCCAAAAACTAATGAGCATTTAATATTTGATCTCATTGAATAATGACAACTTGTAACCCAAATCGATAGAAAATGTTTAATGATAACTTATTGGGTTAATTATATAATGATTTATTGGATAATGACTTATTGGATAATATATTTAAACCCATTTGGTCATATGAATATCTCATGGGTTATCCAATGGGTTATCCATTTAATGACCCAATCCATTATGACCCATTTAATAAATGAGTTAATTGGATAATGATCTATTGGGTTTGAATAACGGGTTTATCCAATTAACCCATTTGACGGGCCTAGCTTTTGTCAAGGTCAAGTCCTTGTTCAAACCTGCCGTTTCACGTGGCAAACGCAAAATGAATGATTATACAAACATGGAAATGTTATTTTCCGAGGAAGGAGTAGCAGCATTCCGCGTGATACGGAGTTGGTAACTGAATTCATATGCGTGATACGTACTTGGAAAATGAATTCATATGCATGATACAGAGTAGCAGCATTCCACTGAATCTTTGTGTATCCCGTAGATATAGTGTTTGGATTGTCTTTTATTTTATTTTATTTTCTTTTTCGCATCTTTTACTTGTTTTCCTTCTTTGTTTTGTGAGTCCGTCTCTTGAAAGACGGTCTTTCCATAAGTTATGGAAAGACCAAGGTTTAAAGTGTAAATTAGAAGAAATTAAGATAAAATTTTCGGGTTGCATGAACCGGGTTATAAATTTTATAACTAATACATGTTTCATACTAAAACTTTAATATTGCAACTAAGACCTTTTACCTTTTATTATTCTAATCAAACCCCGTCTTTCCATAAGCCTATGGAAAGACCGTCTTTCCCAAGACTTTGCCTTGTTTTGTTACTATACTCGTTTTCCTTCTTATATTTTACATTACACATTTATTTTATTAGATTTAAGAATTGTAGGTACTAGTTAATCACATGTGATAAATATATAAAAATTTATTTGTTGTATTAAAATAATGTTCAAATTTTGGAGCCAATTAATCTGCTCTCCATAATATGCGTAGTTATAGGTGATAGAATGATTTGCCGTAATTAATTGTATTATTGATATCTGAATATATAGAGAGTACAATAGAGGTATAATAAGAAAAGAACTCTAATCAGAATAAATCATCATCTAATCAGGAGTCTGATTTAGTCTAACACCCCCCTCAAGCGAAGCGTCGGATGCTCGCCGACGCACAGCTTGGACTTGAAAAACTCGAACAGCGGACGAGAGAGCCCCTTGGTGAAAATGCCCGCAATCTGAAGAGAAGTAGGAACATGAGCAACGCGCAGATTTCCGAATGTCACCAACTCACGAACAAAATGATAGTCGATGTCGATGTGCTTCGCCCGCTTGTGCGCCACTGGATTCTGAGCCAAGAAGATAGCACTACTATTGTCGCATAACAACAGTGGAGAACCAGAAAGTGGAACCCGAAGATCACGAAGCAAATGAATGAGCCAAACCACTTCCGAGGCAGTGTTAGCGAGAGCACGGTGTTCAGACTCAGTGCTAGAGCGAGAAACGGTGGGCTGTTTCTTGGCACTCCAAGAAACCAGATTCCCACCAAGAAAAACCGCATAACCATAAGTGGACCGACGAGTTTCCAAACAGCGAGCCCAATCAGCATCAGAGTATCCTAACACATCAGAAGTACTAGCAGAGCAAAATCGGAGACCAAAATGAAGAGTGCCACGAACAGGTAGATCACGAGTAAGCTTACTAATGGACAATAAACTTCTAGTAATCTTAGGGACCACAAGGACATCATTAACAGAGAAACCAGATAAATGACATTGGCCGATATGAGAAATAGATAATGATTCACCATTTCCAACAAGAATAGAATCAGAACCACGATAACGTTGTACCTGATCAAGATGACTGGTGTGAGCAGTGATATGAGATGTAGCACCTAAATCAACGATCCACTGTTGTGACGAAGAATGACAATTGGGACCATTCAAACTGGCCTGAAGCAACACCTTGTCCGCAATCCAATTAGTGGAGCAATCTTCCCGAGATATAGGGCCCAAATGAACCATAGCCCAAATGAACCATAGCGAAAGACCGAAAAATGGCACAGAAATTGACTGGATGCTGACGAGAATTGGAGAAACTCGTCGGAATGTGAGCAACTCGTGAGAAACAGCTTCAACTCGCGAGAATGTGATTCAGCTCACGATAAATTGATCAACTCGCGAGAATTTGAATCAACTCGCGAGAACTTACTTCTGGACGCGAGATGACTCGCGCGTGGCTTCACGCGCGGAACTTCCTTCTGGACGCGAGATGACTCGCGCGTGGCTTCACGCGCGGACGAGTTCTCCTTCTCCTCCTTGACGCGATCGGCCGTTCTTCTCCAGATGGCTTCGCGATCGTACTTCGCCGCTGAACTTCGCGATCGGACTTCGCCGGAGGAGGAGGCCGCCGCTGGACTTCGCCGGAGGAGGACGAAATTTGACCGGAGCTTCGCCGAGAAAGAGAGAATGAGGGAGGCGCTGAATTAAAATTTAGGGATTAGGATCAGAACTTGCTCTGATACCATGATAGAATGATTTGCCGTAATTAATTGTATTGTTGACATCTGAATATATAGAGAGTACAGTAGAGGTATAATAAGAAAAGAACTCTAATCAGAATAAATCATCATCTAATCAGGAGTCTGATTTAGTCTAACAATAGGTATTCACAGTTAAAACACAAACATCATATTGAGAAAGTTTCGAGAAATGTGGCATGTTCATAAGATTATGAACCGTTCACTGTATTTTTTATCTTAAATATTATTAAAAAAATTACAAAATTTAAATATTATATTTTAAAAGTTAAAACAAGTAATAATATACATTTGAATATGAAATATAAAAATATATTACACACACATCACATATATATGTGTGTGTGCTTTTTTTTATGAGTGCGTCTTTTGAAAGACGGTCTTTCCATAAGTCATGGAAAGACCAAGGTTTAAAGTGTAAATTTTATAACTACTGCATGTTGCATACTAAATTTTTAATGTTGCAACTAAGACCTTTTACCTTTTATTATTCGAATTAAACCCGTCTTTCCATAAGCCTATGGAAAGACCGTCTTTCCCAAGACTTTGCCTTTTTTATTTAGTATGTATTTACAAATGCAGTGTATAAATAAAAAGATACAATAGACTATCCATAAACTTATTATCCAACCACCTCAATGAGACTCACTCAGCCCTACAAAGCACGTGGCATGTGTTTTGATAGTCAAAGGTTAATTGGAAGCCAAATGTGGTTGGAAAATAGACTCATACTACTCGTATTGTTTCAATAATATTGACATCATAGTTTATGTGTTTGGATTTACGTAGAGAAAATGAGTGGATAAAATTGAATGTAAAGACGGTCTTTCCATAATCTTATGGAAAAATACAGAGTTTAATTAGAATAATAAAAGGTAAAAGGTTTTAGTTGTAATATTAAAAATTTATTATACAGCGTGTAGTAGTTATAAAGTTTATAACCATATTCATACAACCCAAAAATTGTATCTTCATTTCTTTTAATTTGCACTTTAAACCCTGGTCTTTTCATGACTTATGGAAATACCGTCTTTCAAAAGACGGATCCATTAATTAATAAAATTAAAAGGAATATAAATCAAATTATTAAAATGAATTATTGCAATCACAAATAAATTTAGAGCCAATCAAGTTTATTTATATCCACCTGCAATCAGTTTAATTAAATAACATAAATAGAAACAATATATACTTAATAATCCAATAGAATAGCATAATACTAAAACGAATATATACCTAATTAAAAATTAAGATTTTCTTAAATGGAGTTACATCCTCCGTTCATCTTTGCTACACTAGTAAGCTTGCCGACTAGGGGCACCAGATTGCATTTTGAGGTAATTATTCTAATAAGGTTTAGAGAACAGTGCCTAGTTAGTGGAGTTCAGTAAAAATATTTGTTTAGCTTAGATTTGATATATTTTCCTTTTGTTCTATAATGTTTATTTCTTTCGGTTCAACTTTGTACAGATTTAGTAGGAAACTGTCTCGTGGAACATGACCTTACTCACATTTCCACACTTGTTTTAGAATCAATCTTTGTGATTTTTAAATTTTCACATAGTTGAAGTAAACATTGATTTTTAGTTGTATTTAGATTTTCACATTTAATATTACCGTGATAAAAATAACTTCAAAACGAGTATAATCTATTCATTAAAATAATGTACACGGTTTTAATTCAGCCCACACATAATTTGAACCATATTTAATAGAGATGTAAATAAATTAGAATCATGATAAGAAATAAATATTCTTTTTGATTAATTTTATGTATATCATATTTCATATTTGTTTAGGTCTTATATATCATTTATACTTATTATTATATATATCAATACACACGGCCACAATGATATGTACGTTTTACATTCTATCAGATCTCTCTAAAATTCTTGGGGTTTCTCTCACCTTACCCAATTTTTTTAAAAGATGTCACCGGTCGCCTCCCACTGCCGCCGTCTTCCGCCACTTTTACTGCCTTTCGCCACCATTGCTACTGTCTTCCATCTTCGTCCAGTCGGTCATCAACGCCGTCTGTGGCGCCTATTTCTTCCACCATTTTCTCAGTTCTTTGGCCGGAGCTTTTCAAGTTCCGATCGGTGCTATTAGTAACGGTTTAAGAATTAATTTCTTCAAACAAAATGTTTGTGGATTAAATCACATTATGTTGATGATTTTATTTGACGATTCCATTGAATAACTTTTTGTGGATTAAGAATTTATCAGTAATGTATAAACTAACACTCCCTTTGTTTCCCTAATATTGACACATAATTCTTTGTGTTGGAATTTAGGATATGCTAAATAAGTGGATGAAATTGGATTGAAAGAATAAAAAGTAAAATGAGTGGTGTAATAACCTTAAACTTATTATAAATAGAAAGTGTCAATATAAAAGAAATATCTCAAATTAAAAAGTGTGTCACTATTAAAGAAACGGAAGGAGTATTTACTAAGCTAGGTGGAAGAGCCCGGAGGATTACATTTTTCTTTCTTTGTTCTTATTAGTTGCATAGGGTGGGAGACTTTGCTATTTGAGATAGACTAGAAGAAAATAATTGAGAGGATGGGATAGGAATAGCCTCGGTCCTTGCCAATTATCTGGACCACTGCCAAGTTGCTACTGCATGCCTTGTACTATGGCTCTTGTACTATGGCTGACACGAGAGAATGGTATAACCTTGCTATTTTAAAATTTTATTTGATCTAGTATTGAGAATTATAGAAATACAGTGTGTACTCTGTGTGAATGAGAGAAACCTTCATGATTATGAGGTGTGAGTTTATTAGTCATTTATATGCAATACAATGCTGAATTAATACAACTTGGACTTAAAGCCCATTACTCAACTCCCATACCCCCCTCAAGCGAAGCGTTGGGTTAACCGAAACGCAAAGCTTGGAACGAAAAAAATTCAAACAATGGCTTAGGTAGCCCCTTGGTGAAGATATCCACAAGCTGCAAGGAAGTAGGCACATAACTAACACGAAGCTTGTCAGAAGCCACTAGCTCCCGAACAAAATGATAATCTATGTCGATGTGCTTTGCCCGTTTATGAACAACGGGATTCTGAGCCAATAAGACTGCAGTGTTGTTATCACATAGCAACAAAGGCGAACCATCCAAAGGAAAATGCAACTCCCGTAGTAGATGAGAAAGCCAAACCACTTCAGCCTCTGTGTTTGCGAGAGCACGATACTCCGACTCCGAGCTCGAGCGCGAGACAGTGGGTTGCTTCTTGACACTCCAGGATACCAAATTACCACCCAAGAAAACCGCATAGCCGTAGGTCGAACGACGCGTCTCTAAACAACGGGCCCAGTCAGCATCCGAGTAAGCACAAACATCAGAGGAACCACTCGAGCGGAAAGTAAGACCCAGATGAGGTGTGCCAGCCACATATCGAAGAATCCTGGTGACAGCTGCAAAATGATCTTTCCGGGGATCTTGAAGAAACTGACTAACCGAGTTAACGGCAAAAGCCGAATCCGGACGAGTGATAGTCAGATACTGAAGAGCACCAACAAGCGAGCGATAAAGAGACGGATTGCCAAAAGAAGCACTGGAGCTACGAGAAAGCTGAGAAAGCGGTACAAACTGAGTGGTGACTGGAGAAGTCTCAGTCATGCCGGCTCGAGAAAGAATATCACGAGCATACTTGGCTTGTCCAAGGTAGATACCCGAAGGAGAAGAGGACACCTCAAGACCAATAAAATAGTTCAAAGAACCTAAGTCCTTGATCGAGAATTCCTTATCAGTTCTGGTGATAAACTGACGAATTGCACCCGCATCATTGCTAGTAAGGATGATGTCATCAACATAGACCAGAAGGTACAACAACGTAGAACCCCTAGAGAAAACAAACAGGGATGTATCCGAAGAACTGTAAAGAAAACCAAGCTGACATAGATAAGAACTGAATCTATCAAACCAGGCCTGAGGAGCCTGTTTAAGGCCATAAATAGCCTTTTTAAGACGGCAAACATAATCAGGACGAGCAGGATCCGTATACCTGACGGGCTAAGCCATATAAACAGGAGTATCAAGAACACCATTAAGGAAGGTGTTCTTGACATCAAGCTGATGCAATGGCCACTTCTGAAGCATAGCTATAACAAGAACAGTCCGAACTGTAGCAGCCTTGACCACCGAGCTGAAGGTGTGATCAAAATCGAAACCAGGAATCTGCGAAAAACCTTGAGCAGCTAGACGGGCCTTGGAATGATCAATAGTCCCATCGGATTTGTATTTCAGGCGAAACACCCACTTCGAACCAACAATATTGGCATCTGAATGCCGAGGCACCAACTTCCAAATGTTCTGTCGACGAAGCGCATTCAACTCTTCATCCATTGCACTAACCCATTTCGGATCCTTAAGAGTTGTACGAAAATCTTGAGGCTCAGAATGAACCAAAAGTGCAGCTAGAGGACTAGTGGGAACAAAATCAGGAAGAGACGTAGGACGACGAGTACCATCCTGATTTCTGGTGGTCATATGATGAACCCTCTGCGGCAGAGTATCAGAATCAAAAGAGGATCCAGAGGAAGCGGAGGAACTCGAAGATGGAGAAACCGGCGTCGATGGTGAAGGGATCAATAGAGTAACCGATACCTCCGGAATGGGCACGAGAGGCGGTAGACAAGCCGAGGATGGAGACTGATCACAAAGAGTACAAGGACCAGAAACTGCCGAGGAGGACAAGACTGGCTCAGAAGTAGACAGCTCAGGATTCAGAAAAGTAAGAACATCGAAGGATGAAAAATCCTGCTCAGGGCTCCCATTAGCTAAGGGAAAGCACGTCTCGTCAAAACGAGCATGGCGAGTGATATAAATTCGACTAGTGACACCATCTAGACAGCGAAACCCCTTATACTGAGAACTGTAACCAATAAATATACAAGGAATTCTACGAGGAGAGAGCTTATGATCAGCATAAGGTCGGACAAAAGGATAAACCCGACAGCTAAAAGGCCAAAAGTTTGAGTAGTCTGGAGTTTGACCAAACAAGAGACTGTAAGGGGAAGCACCATCAAGGACAAGAGTGGGCAATCGGTTTATGGTGTAGACAGCAGCTGCAAAAGCATTGTCCCAGTGTGACAAGGGCAGGTGAGAATGGAACAACATAGCCAACCCCATTTCAGTTATATGCCGATGCTTCCGTTCCGCACGACCATTTTGTTCCGGAGTATAGGGGCACGATAACTGATGATGAATGCCCTTGGAGGCAAAATAGGAGCGTAGACGATGATTGAGAAATTTCGTACCACCATCACTCTGGAAGGTCTTGATAGTGGTAGAGAATTTGTTCTGTACAAGAGCCTCAAACTGCATATAAACATCTACAAAATCCATTTTTCTGCGAAGTGGGTACAGTCAGGTAAAGCGAGAATGATCATCCACAAAGATGGCATAATAAGAAAACCCATTTTTCAATAAAACAGGGGCAGACCCCCATAAATCACAATGAATCAAGTCCAAAACTTTCAAAGCCCATTTGGGATTAATAAGAAAAGATTATTTTTGACCTTTAACCATAACACAGGGAGTACACAGACCCGGCTTAGGTAATAAGGAAGAAGCACACAAAACACCAGTCTTAATCAAAGTAGAAATAATGCTAGGGGCCACATGGCCAAGACGAGCATGCCATAAATCAAATGACGCTTGAGTTTTATTCTAAGAAAGAAAAGACAATAGGGCAGCTTCTCCTCTGTCCAGCACATAGAGACCATGCTTACTGTGGCCTCTTCCCAGAATCCCTTGGTAACTTTGTGCTGAACAGTAAAGTTCCGGTCATCAAATATCACAAATGCATCAAGGTCCTTAGTAAGACGACTTATAGACAAAAGATTTTTAGAAACTTTTGGAGCATATAAAACATCAGACAGTCGCAAAGAAGGAGTAAGCTAACAATCACCAATGGAATGAATACCAATAGAATCACCATTACCAACTGTAATTTGAGAATTACCAGAGTATGGAGTGACACTCTCCAAGGCAGAGGCGGAAGAGCTGAAATGATTGGTTGCTCCAGAGTTAATGTACCAATTAGAGGTTACATGAGAAGGCTCCATGTGAAGCGAGCGCTAGAAATGGTCAGCCAGCAGGGCAGATTCACCATGCCGAGGACGCGGAGGAAAAAGCTTGAAACACATCTGAGCAGTGTGGCTGGGCTTGTCACAATAACGACAAGTGATATCATTGCGACCAGAACTGGGACCACCAGAGCCATCGGAGGAAGAAAGACGTCCACTGCCACGACCCCGGCCGCCGGAGAGTCAATTTTGGCCGGTGCGTGAGGCCCACGCGCCGCCACCACGCACGGGAGCATGGCTCCATGCGCCACCACCACTCCTGCCGAATTTTGCCTATGCCAGAAAGGCAACAGGGACTGCTCCAGTACCCCCAAAAATCTGCAAATTCTTCAAAAAAGTCTCTTGATTCCCCGCCTCAGCAATAACATCAACATATTGCGGAGTCGGAGAAGGAGACAACAACGGGGCACTAAAATCTCTATAATCAGCCCCAACAGCATGCAAAAACCATAACACCATATCATCATTCGTAGCAGGAGCATCCATGGCAGCAAGTTTATCAAATAAAACCTTAAACTAGAGATGCAAATCATGCACAGAACCAGTTTTGCGAAGATTCATGATTTGCACACGCAAGCTTAACACATAAGACTTACTACAATTCTGAAAAATAGTAGCAAGAGTCTCCCAAATTTGAGCAGCAGTCTCACAGGTAGAGATTTCAGACATTACCTCAACAGAGACCGAATAGAAAAGGAGACAACACAACTTCTCGTTATCAGCGATCCATTGATCATAGGAAGCCTTCAACCTGTCATAATCCTCACGCTTAGGGGTAGAACCCGAGGCGGCCGTGAGGAACGTGAGCGGCGTCGGCAATGGAGGGCACAGAGTGGAACCATCAAGATGCCCCAACAACTTCTAAGATCGAAAGAGAAGCTGCACCTGCTTCCTCCACATCATGTAATTGGAGGAATCAAGCTTGATCGTCAACAGATGAATCATATTGCTATAAGAAAGCTTGTCTTCTGCCATGATTGAAAGAAGAGAGAAAAAAAATTAAAGAAGAAGGGAGGGAGAGAGACGCAAGGCATCAGTTAAGGAAGAGAGAAAGCCAAAAGGCACTGGCTGATACCATGTGAATGAGAGAAACCTCCATGATTATGAGGTGTGAGTTTATTAGCCATTTATAGGCAATACAATGCTGAATTAATACAACTTGGACTTAAAGCCCATTACTCAACTCCCATACTCTGCATCCTTCCTCGCTTAATTGAATTTGCAACCTCATCATTATTACGTTGTTCAAAAAATATGTTTAACTGTTAACGTGTTTACCTACGTATAATAATGACAAATAAAATATTAAGAAATTACTTGTTACAATGAATTGAATAATATCATACTGTATAATAATATTGTAACTCCCACAGACCTTAAATAATTTACAAAAAAGAGAAAAATTGAGTCAAAATTGAATAGTGCCAGAAAGACAATTTTTAGTCCAAAGAGGTACAGTGCTAAATAATGTCAAAGCTGTAATTATTCCCTCCAAAAGTTAATCTTTGGCTCCAAATTTTTTAGTTTTGGAGCTAATTTTACACTTTTCGTTCACTATTCATTACATCAAAAAATCAGAATTCTCATCTATAAAAAGGGACATTTATTACAGCACTTATTCACACCCTACAAAATAAAAAACCAGAGCCCTTAAAATCCTTTTTGGCCAGTTCTGCAAATTCATAAATCCCTAACCCATCTTCTTTCTGATCTTCATCATCGAGCAAAAGTAGAGTTGTGATGGTGGGGAGAAATCTCAATGATAAACAAAGGCAGGAGATTGCCCATTTTCTCCTTTAACAACATAAAAAATGGGCAACTTGAGATCAGCAGTAGAGTAGTCATGCTCAGTTATGACCACAACACAATCTGGGTGTGGGTTGGGATGCAACTTCAAAATGGAGAGGCTGTGTGCGCCCGTTCGAGAAGACACGGGCGTTGTGGAAGAAGCAAGAAGCCAATTGACCTGGATGTTTTAATGACATCGCCACTAAAGTTCAGGTGTACATGCCGAAGCGCAGCGGCTAAGCTACATGTTAGGAAAAGTAGCACACATAGAGCAATAACAAGCAAGGAGATAAGAAGTCACACAAATGCAGTTCTTCCATGCCTAACAACAGCCTGGAAAGAATTAAGGCTGAATGATTTTTAAGCAAACTGGATTGCAACATGCAGTTCAAGACCATGCACAACATTATACAGATCGCCGAAAAGTAGTCTTACATCACAGAGGCTACAACGAGGTATATTCTTGGTCCAAATGAACCAGAACCACATAGAATCACCTAGAGCAAGCATTAAATACCAAAAATCATGTTTCTATGTGCTATGTGTATACCTATAGTTGATATAAATGGTAATGTAATGTTTGATGAGAAAATATGTGTGTTTCCTTATGTTCAACATGTAGCAGCTAAGTACACAACCATTTGTTTGGTCCCCAAATATGGTTTTCAGGGAAAGTCAACGGTAAAATTGGTCAAAATATATAAAATGACCATTATACCCCTTAGTTTAAAAAAATACTAAGAAATGGTCTTTGTCTTCTTCGCGTCTTTATCGCTCATCTTCTCCGTCGCCGCCGTTCGAACCATCCAATCCCCTACTGGCAGAGCTTTGAGACGCCGGGTGGAGGTCTTCATCGCCAAAATGACAGAAGGGTTTCCGTCGTCGTGGTATCATTAGCGGGGAAGTGGAAGTTGGCGAGCTTCCGTCGTCGTGGCTGCATAGTCAAAAAATTGGAGGCGGTGGGAACGGAATGCGGCGGTGGAAATTGAAGGCTCACCTGTGGAAATTGAAGGCAGTGGTGGAAATGGAAGGCGACAGCGACGGCGGCGGTGAACTACTAAAGAAAAAGACAATTTGAAAATTAAGAATTTTTAATTGAAAATATTTTTTAATTAGTAAAAATTACCGTTATACCCCTTTTTATACTGAAACATTATTTAGTCTTACCTAAAAACCCCCTTTGAATTTGTGGATATTGTCTAAGAGTTGATTTGCAAATAGAGACTATAATATATTATAAGATACTTTGTAGGGGACTAAAAATATAATTTAATCTTTAAAAAAACATCTCAATAAGTGAAAATGTTCAACATTGGGACCTCAACATCCATGTTGAACAATTATAAATCTAAGTACAATTCCATGTAAATATAAAAACGTTCAGGACCTTTGAACGTGAAGTTGAAATTCTAAATATTGGGACAACACTTTCATATGTTGAGATTTTATCACATGAAGGTGAGATTCTAAATATTAAATATGTTCAAATCCTGACCGTCCGTTTCAATCCGGAGTCTGAGGTACCATTGATATAAATGGTGAAATAAATTACTTACGGGAGTACATCTACCAGGCATGCAACTACAGGGAAAATTACCTCACTCAAAATAAATGGTGAAATCAATTACTTATAGGAGTACAGCTACCAGGCATGCAACTACAGAGAAAATTAACTTAAAATATATTAATGTTCATTTTGTGGTGGTGGTAGGTAACATGAAAATGCTCCCTCCCCTCCGGCTCAAACTCAATATTACACTGTATGTTATTATTTACTATTTAAATATATACATAAACAATAATATTATTATATATTATATAATTGAATTCTTCGTAATAAATATTTTATCAAAAATAATATTTTTATTTAATGTAATTATATGTAATTAAACAAATTAATGATTTAATACATTTTTTAATGACTGTGAAAAAAATTCTATGCAATTTAAGGTGGTATATAGACTAATAGCATTTTTGGATTCTTTATTGGTGTATCCGGAGTGGAGGTTTGTCACCCACCAACAACCTCCTTAATGGAGATTATCCTGACCGTCCGTTTCAATCTTGGATCGGAAAATCTTTCTTTTTCATGTAAGCTAGGGGAGAGACATGTGCCCATCTGGCTAGTGGTTGCCAGTTGCTAATTATAGAAAGATTGCAAGATCAGTTGACCAGTTACTGATTATAGAAAGATTGTTGGAAAATGTGTACTCCCTCCGTCCCTTTGTTTCTGTCTTACTATTAAAAAATGACATTTTTTAGTTATTAAAATATTCTCTAATAATGACTTATTTTCCTTTTTTTATTATTCTTTTATGTTGGATCCTTCCCCATTTTGTAAATCCTAAATTAGTTTTATCCATACATTTTATATTTTATACTTTTAATATAATCTTTACCATTTATTTATCATTTTGACAATAAAAATAGTACCCAAGCGAAAATAGGTACCCAAGCGAAAAATATAGTAAGAACTTTTAATTGAAACACAGTTGGTATACAAGTAGTTGAAAATATTACTCCCTCCGTTTTTTTTCAT
The DNA here is from genome assembly GCA_037428765.1 of Rubia yunnanensis. Lineage (NCBI taxonomy): Eukaryota > Viridiplantae > Streptophyta > Magnoliopsida > Gentianales > Rubiaceae > Rubia > Rubia yunnanensis. The sequence goes on from CM075062.1 coordinate 1,089,165, forward strand.
GCACCTCTCTTTTGGTGTTAGAATTGAGGAGATGCTAAATGAGTGGATGAAATTGAATTGAAAGAAGAGAAAGTAAAATGAGTGGATGTAAAAACCTTAAACTTGCCCAAAATAGCAAGTGCCAATTAAAAAAAAACACCACTTTTAGTAAGTGTGCCAATGAAAAAAAACCGGAGGGAGTATCAGTTCAACAAGTATTTGAAGATTGTTTTCAATTTATAGTGCAACTCATGGGAAATTTTGCTTTTGCGGACGAATTTGAATGGAAAAAATCTAATGACAAATCGATTAATTGTTAGATTAATCATGAAAACTTTTGTTTTAGCTACCGGGGTCCCATCGCGCGTTGCATGATATTTTTTATTAGAAAATTTGGACAAAAAGTTTTATATACTTTCAATGCCTTATATTTAAATTTATTTTAAAGTTTAACCATCTAAAGACAAAAATATGAATCATAAAAAAAAAAGAGAAAAGTACATGTATGGTTATACATGATTAACATAAGTGAAAATTTAGACTTTTGATAATTGAAAATGTAAATATAACCCTAGATAATAAGTGTAAATGCAAGTATACTCATTCTTATAGATTTAGGCTGAAATTACATGTCGAATTAAGTGCTCGCAAAAAGAGATTTTAGTATAGTTCAGCACCCTTAAATCATGTCCTAATTCCGTCAATGAATGGACATTCTCAAGATGTCCAAACATTTAAATTTGAATAAACAAATATCAATGGGAAAATATTCTAGGATTACATATTTGAAGAGAGATGCAACGTTGTAATTTGCCCAAATACAACTGTGTACCACTATACTATTATTGGACCCCAAGTTTCAAAATTAAAGGTTTGAAAAAATTGCTTTTATAACCATATCTAGTGACATAAGTGTCAATATAATTTTTTAATATTTGAAAGTGTCAATATAACCTCATCTAGATAGTGAAAGTGCTAAAACAACCCACCTCGAACAACTTTTAGGCGGAATTTTATAAAATTACATGTTTGCCCTTATGAAAATAATTAAAATACTAAAAAAAATAGGAAATGATGTTATTAGCCTCCGCCGCCAGCTTATATCAGCACATTTTAAAAATTGGCAGGGTTAAATCAACACATTCCAACCAATTATAGGGTTATATTAGCACATAAGTAAAAAATGCAGGGTCATGTCAGCACATACTATGGAATGTAGGGGTTTTAATGATATTTTATTTATTTTGTTGTGTTTAGCCCGGATTGATGATTGGATAACCTTTGGTGTTGTGTTGATTGTTACATTGTCGTGTTATTCGATTTAGGGTTTTTAATGTTGATAAGTTTTGAAATGCGGCTATGATAAATGATATGTGTTTAATATCAATGATAATGTCATAGTGTCAAATTTTATGTCGTATAAGATATTGTTATGATGTTATAATGGTGTATATGATGATGTGGTCGCCCGTTAAGGTCAACCGAGTACCATACACTTAATATATATAATATGTGCTGATATAACCCTATATGTTTTAAGAATTTGTACTGATATAACTCTACAAACATTATGAATGTGCCGATATAACAATACAAACATTAAGAATGTACTGATATAACCCGATAAGATTCATAATGTGATGATATACCTTACCTGTCCGGCGCGGCGGTTCGGCGGTAACATTGTCCACCTAATTTCAGAGTTATCCCAAAGGGTATTTTGGTCAATTTACATATAGTCGACGCCGGAAAATTGAGGTCAATCACAGAAATGGAGTCTAACGGTTATATTGGCACTTTCATTAATTAGTTAGAGTTATTTTTACACTAAAAATTGTCACTAAAATTAAATTGGTACTTACTCAAATAAAAAGAATTATTTTGAAACTTATCCCTAAACCTTTTATTGTACTCCACTGGCACTTTTGAAAGTTTTTATTATGGATAGGACAAAATATCATTAGAAATGCATGGGATGAATTATGGACTTCATTTGGTTTTTCTTTTTGACATGTTCCTACGGATTTGATATCCCCCGGTTCATTAAAAGTGACACACTTATTTTATTGGAATTTACTTTTTAAAATGGTACATTTTCATTTTTGGCAAGATTCCTACAATCTCATTCACTCATTCTACTTTTTTTTACATTCTACACTCAATTTTAACCTTTCATTTTCTTCACATTAATCCAAGAGCCTAAACCCACTGTGTCACTCTTAATGAAACGAAGGGAGTACATTTTTCATTTCGGCAAAATTCTTTCAATATCATTCACTAATTTTACTTTTTCTTATCTAAACTCAATTTCATCTACTCCTTTTATTTATTTAAATCCAAACAAGAAAGATTATGGTGCCAAATTAAAGGAAGTAAAGGTACTCACCTCTCCGTTTCTCTATTAATGATAATTTAGTTTAATGAGATTTTTTTTATATTGACACACTTTCCATTTTTAGTAATTTCTTCCACTCATTTTACTTTTTACTTTTTACATTTAATTTATTCCATTCATTTTCTCTACGTAAATTCAAACACGTAAACTCATGATGTCAATACTATTGAAACGGAGGGAGCAGCACGAGTCTATTTTCCAACCACATTTGGCTTCCAGTTAACCTTTGACCATTAAACAACGTGCCGCGTGCTTTCTAGGGTTGTGGGAGTCTCCTGTGAGGTGGTCAGTTCATAAGTTTATGGATATTCTATTATTATTTTTATACACTGCATTTGTTAAAATTCATACTTAATTTTAAAAACTTATTTTATATACTTTTATATTTTACATTCAAATATTCAAATACATATTATTGCTTGTTTAAACTTTTAAAATACAATCTTTAATTTAATTTTAAGAAATTACAACATTTAAAATAAAAAAATATAGTAACCTGTTCATAATCTTATGGATAGGCCATATTTCCCGAGACTTTCTCAATATGATGTTTGTGTTTTATGTGTGGATATCTTTAACTTTTCATATTATGGAGAACAAATTAACTGGTTCCAAACATTTGTAGAATTTGCACGTTGTAATTTTGACCGGATATAAATTATAATCAACATTTTGAATTTATTAAAATCTTACATTAATTTAAAAATATTTACTTGGCATTTTCATCCTAAACGTATGGATAGAAGTGTAAAAATCTCCTTGATAAATTGTTATATGAGACCGCCTCATAGCAAGACTTAAGACGATTATGTAATATGAGTAATGAAGTTTAATTAGGGATGGAGTTTCAAATAAAATTCATAGAAAATTTGGGAAATAAGGAGGGATCTAAGTGTAAATATGAGTTTTTGGAGTGTTAGACATAAATAATTAAAAAATTAATAATTCTCAATCATAAGAATCTCACGAGACTAGTACTGGGATCAGAAAAAACCTTGGGGTTAATTTTTCTCCCATTTCTGCACAAGACAAAGACTTTAGTGAGACAGTAACACTCAATCTTATGGTGCGACGAAGGGTATAAGTACAATTATTTAAATATGAGAAATGACATGTGATATTTTCTGTAACTTTTAAAATTTCATTTAATTCATTGTCTCACCACAAGTTTGTTTCACATGAATCTTTCTGTTTGCACAATGCACGAGCAGTTCTATGGGGAACCCATTTGGAACCTCCCTTATGTCCTTTTCTATGCAGTTCTCCAAGTTATTGGTCCATTAATTTATTTATCAATTCCATATCATGCATATTAATAGTGGTGTTTTTTTTTAATTGGCACTTACTATTTTAGGCAAGTTTAAGGTTTTTACATCCACTCATTTTACTTTCTCTTTTTTCAATTCAATTTCATCCACTCATTTAGCATCTCTTCAATTCTAATACTAAAAGAGAGGTGTAAATGAAAAAAAAACGGAGAGAGTACAACTATAACATCAAGGCCCACTGCTCTGTGACGTATGCTTCTGTCGAGGAGGCCATGGCAACACGCAACAATAACCTACGGAGTAAGCTTTTGGCAGAGCAGTTTCAATACAATAAACTTGTTCACCGCTTGACCAAGTTCAACATAGTTACTAAATAAATACTCCACATTGATGCTAAAATAAAATTTGAAAAGGACTCAACACCAAGTACTCCATATCAGCTCAGCTTTTTTAGCATAGTGATCCATGTGATCACCATTATTGAAAAGGAGTACTGTATTTCTTTGCCCCAAGTTCACGTCAGCATAGTACTTATCGGTCATCCCAAATTAAATGATAGGAATATTTTTTTACGCTCATTAAAAAATTTGTCTAATCGTTAATACTTTCTCTGGTTTATTATATTTGACCTCAACTTTTGGACACTATTTTTTACAAAGAGGGGAATGAATGGTGGAAATTGTATTAAAAACATAAAAACTAAATTTGGTGGATGAAATAATCTAAGATTTGATAAATATGGGTAGGAGCCAATATAAAAAAACCTTTTATAAAAGGAAAAGGGGACATTATTAGAGGACCGGAGGGAGTATGTTTAATTACGTATAATTATAGTATACAAAAAGTTACTTTTCAGAAACTACTTATTACGACGAATCAAATGATATACTCCTTCTGGTCCACTGATTATGGCCCTATTTCCATATAGGGATGGTTTTTTTATTTTGTCTCATTTCATTTTTAGCAAATCCTAGGTTATTTCCATCAACTCATTTTACTTTTTATACTTCCAATTAAACCTCCATCACTCCTTTCTCTTTTCAAAAAACTAAGTGTCATTTTAAAGAGGCCATAATTAGTGGACCAGAGGGAGTAACATATGATAATATTATTATTTATATATTTATTCAAATATGTGGTCAAAATTTGACAATAAATAGTGACATTTTATGAAGTGTGCAATTTAATCCGGCTAATAGGAACATTTTCTATTCACGTAATTTTATAAAATTCCGGCTAAAAGTTGCCAGAGAGGGTTATTTTAGCACTTTTATTATCTCGATAGGGTTATATTGACAATTTTAAATATTAAAAAATTATATTAAAACTTATGTCAACTAAATAGACTTATAAAAGCACTTTTTTCAAATTATAGCATAGTGGTACACAGTTTTATTTGGGCAAATTACAACGTTGCATCCTCTTCAAATATGTAATCCTAGAATTTTTTCCCATTGATATTTATTTATTCAATTTTAAATATTTGGACATCTTGAGAATGTCCAACGGAATTAGGACATGATTAAGGGGTGCTGAACTATACTAAATCTATAAGAATGAGTATACTTGCATCTATACTTATTATCCATGGTTATATTTGTACTTTCAATTTTTAAATGGTTAAATTTTCAATTATGTAAATTATGTATGGTTAGACAGTACTTTTCTCTTAATTTTTTTATGATTCATATTGTTGTCTTTAGATAGCTAAACTTTAAAATAAATTTAAATATAAGGCATTGAAAGTATATAAAACTTTTTGTCCAAAATTTGTAATAAAAAATATCGCACAACGCGCGATAGAACCCCGCTAATTAAAACAAAAGGCTTTCATAATTAGTCTAAAAATTAATCGGTTTGTCATTAGATTTTTTCCATTCAAATTCGTCCGCAAAAGCAAAATTTCCCATGAGTTGCACTATAAATCGAAAACAATCTTCAAATACATGTTGAACTGATAATATTTTCAACTACTTGTATACCAATTCTGTCTCAATCAAAGGTTCATACTATATTTTTGCTTGGGTACTTATGTGTGTTGATATGGTCAAATTTTAACCAGAGGCAGGGGATTGAAACTAGCCAAATTTCAACTCAAATAAAGAAATAATCAAAATATAAACTTTTGATTGAGATAGATAAAAATAAAATGTAAGAACATATTTAGTTGAGACGGGAGGAGTATATAATATAAAGAATGAATTCAGTAATATCATATGGAGTACTTACTATTATTTAGACATTCTATAATTAAAAGTAAAATATTAGTTAAAATATATTTTGTACGATTTAATTTTGGATGCACGAAGTAACAAATAATTGATTAGGAGTAACATGAGTTTGGTGGTGTATGCAATTCAGCTGTGTAGTATGAGTAGTCAATATCTTTCTCTCCTCCACACGCAACAAAGACAGAACCAAAAGTGTGCTAATCAATATACTCCCTCCGTCTCTCTATTATTGTCTTATACTTCCTCGGGTTCCTTTATTAGGACTTCAATTGTTGAGCACAAATTTTATTAGAAAGATAAATAAATAGTAGAGATTGTATTAGAAATATAAAAAGTAAAATATATAGATAAAAATAATCTAAAATTTACTAAAAAGAAAAGAAGCTAATACGGAGTATAAAAGAACCGTTAAAAAAAAACCATTATTAGAGGATATTTTAATAACTATAAAATGACATTTTTAATAGTAAGACATAAACAAAGGGACGGATGGGTACACATTTTCCAACAATCTTTCTATAATCAGTAGCTGGTCAATTGACACACTTTTATTTTTGGCAAAATTATTTCAATTTCACCCACTTATTTTGCTCTTTACTTAGTGCATTCAATTTCATTTAACATTCATTTTCTTCATCTAAATTCAATTATTACCTAAACCTAGACAAATACTTGTATAAGACTGTCTCACGGTAAGACTGGGGATTAAATTGTAAATATTTTAAGATTGGGTTTCATATTCATGCTTTAAAAGTTCAGGGATTTAATGTGTAATTGTGACTATTTGCAATTTAGTCCAGTTCTATTAGTTTTTTGTCCCCGAATTTAGTTTGTTCGTTTCCTATTTTGCCTTTATTAAACCTATAGTATAACTACTAGTGAAACAGAGGGAGTAACATAAAATATAGTACTCCCTCTGTCCCAACTGAATTTGTATGCTCATTATTATCACGTTTTTCAAGAAACATGTTTGATTGTTAATGTGTTTGCCTATGTATAATAATGATAAATAAAAGTTGATATTAAGAAACTATTACGACAAACTGAACAATATCATATACGATGATATTGTTGTTCATATAATTATTTAAATATATGTTTAAACTTTGAAAAAGAATAGTGTAAAAAAAAAAAGAAAAAGGTAAGAATACAAACTCTGACGAGATAATATGAATAGGAGTAACATGAATTGGGCAATTTCAATTTCTCTCCTATAAATTTATGTTGCAGCACGCATTTAAGACAAAATCAGAGGGAGTTCAGCACGCATTTATTGGGCAATTCAGAGGGAGTTTAGCACGCATTTATTGTTGCAGCACGCATTTACTGGGCAATTCAGCTGTAATACATAAATTTCTTGCTCTCATAAATATATGCAATATAAACACGAAAAACACAGTAAATAAAAACAAAATCAAAATTAGCAGGTACACACTGTCCAATGTTCCCATATTTAGGGATTGGTCACCACCACCGCATGTGTAGCCCAAGTGGTAGTGGGCAGTGTGGGGATATCCACGGTTCGAAGCTCGCTACGACCGTGTGGGAGTGTGTTTCCCAAAGCGTGCTGGCAACGCGCACGTGGCGGTGGGACCCTCCTGGTGACGGGCGAGTATGAACCAGCACTGTGGCTATGGTACTGGGTCAGTGTGACTTACCTCTCATGTGATGTCTGTGTGGTCGGCTGGCATGGGCACCCTAAGGCTAGGTGTGATATATTTAGGGATTGGTCAATAAAATTTAGAAAAAATTATGTATATAACCCTATATAATTGAATAAGGTGCAAATATAATTATGCGCTAATTGAAAGCGTAAATATAAACATATTTATTCAGGTTATGTGCAAATATAACCTTTTCAGCAGTTGGAGGCTGGAATCCGCTGAAATAACTATTTTGTATTCTGTAAAAAAAAATTATAAACAAACATTGACACTGCCTTCGATCCCTTCTCTTCTTCTGGTGTCTCTGATCCCTACCTCCGATCCATTCTCTTCTTATGATGATGAAATATTCTGGTGTCTCCGATCCATTCGGTGGGCTATCTCACGTCCATTCTCAACTTCGACGCTTGGCTGATCAGCGTTGGGGTATGAGGGCATGGAGCTAAGGCGGTGGGCGTTCAATCGGCGGATAGGGTTTCCATTGTTCAATCGGTTGTGAGGAGGGGGGATAGGGTTGAGCGACGGGGAAAGGGCTGGAGGCGTGAGGCTGGGCAGGGGATAGGGTTTTCATCGGTTTGGATAGGCGGGCGAGTTGAGCCAAGTGGGGCTGAGTCAGGTGGTGGCTGGTGGAGCTGAGTCAGGTGGTGGCAGGTGGGGCTGAGCCAGGTGGTGGTGCCTTACGGTGAAGGTGGAGCCAGGCGGCTGGGAGTGGTGGTGGCTGGCAGAGGGTAGAATTGTTTTTTTTCATTTAAGCCTTAGGGTAGAAGGGTATTTTAGTCATTTCAAATGGGTCAATGGGCGGAATTTATTGGTCAAATGGGAACAATTCGCTTCATCACTTGTCTCCTTGTAACTGCGAGGCCCACCATCACTCTGTCGATAGCTACAACCAGCGTTGTTGATGACGACATCCGTGTCCCTTACAACCACTATTCCGCTCTCCAACCCAGCATACATCATCCCCAAAATCCCCATTCGGTTCTAGATCTCTCAACCCGAGTGACCCGACGAGTTCAAAATTCGATTAACCTTCAGCTTCAAGGAATTTTCGCCTCCGCATCTGGCCTCCCTCAATCTTCTGGCGACGTCCATGAAAGGCAGCGACGTGGATTGTAGACGAGGATTGGAGCAGAAGAAGAAGATTGGAGACTGGATTTTCTGGAGATTGGAGCGGAAGAAGAAGATTGGAGATTGGATGAGGAAGAAGAAGACGGAGACGGAAGAAGAAGACGGAGACGGCGGAAAAAGAAGACGGAGACGGCGGAAGAAGAAGATTGGAGGAGTTAATTTTTTTCTTTTAACTTCTGAAGGGTAAAATAGTCTTTGTAAATTAAATATGACCACAAATCACCGGAAAATATTATATTTGCACATAACCTGAATAGATAGGATTATATTTACACTTTTAATTATCGCAGGATTATGTCTGCACTTTCGCCAATTATATAGGGTTACATGTGCACTTTACTCGTTTATTTTAATGCCAATTTAAACGTCCCCTTCTCTCAGCCTACGGGGAAGCGGAACACATTTTCGCTTCAGTAATACTTTCAACGTTCTATTATTTTATAGTATTTATGATCAAATTTTATGAAGTTTGACTTTAAAAAAATAAATACTCAAAATCTAATGTGAAATTGAGAAACTCTTTGGAAAAGGCCATTTCTTTTCTTTTGTTACTCCGATGGTAATCAATGGTAATGGTGGAGTAAATGAATAATGTCCGAAAACAGCAATGGTAATAGTGGAGTAAATGAATAATGGAGAAAGCAGCTGTAGTAGTGAACAAGACTTGTTGCTCATAACTGATTACGTATTTGTTACCTCTGACATAAAGAGGCATCATTGTTTTGGGTTTGTTGGAGAAGGGGATCCCCAGAAGGTCATTTCACATTGATGCCTGGAGTTGGTGAAAACTGTTCCGTCATTAAGATGATAATGTGAGATTGGGAGAATAGTTTGAACATGTATGGATGAAGACCACCTTATCTTTGTCCGAAGTAATAGTATGAAGAGAAATGGTGTAAATATAACCCTATCTAATTGAAAAATGTGTAGATATAACTCTGTGCTATTTAAAAATACAAATATAATCCTATCTAAATTTATGTGCAAATATAATTTTTTTAGTCAGTTTGAGGCGGAAGACAATAAAATGACCGATTTGTCCCTGATATTTTTTAAATAAAAAAACTGAAAAAAAACTCTCTCTCTCAAATGAAAATATTACACCAATGAGAATAAGGGCAAAATTGTTCTTCCGGGTCAAGGGTTCAGCCATAAGAGTATTTTGGTCATTTCTAGTTAGTCAACGACCATATTCTAATGGTCAACGCTGAAATCATGGCCGAAGTGTTATATTTATACTTTCATTCAACACTCAAGGTTATATCAGCGTATTACCCTAGTATTAAACTCTAGTCTAAATATTCTCCAAGAGGGGAAATATGAGGTAATTTTCTATGTGGTTGCATGCCTGATAGCTGTACTCCTATAAGTAATTGATTTCACCATTTATTCTGAGGTAATTTTCCCTGTAGTTGCATGCTTGGTAGCTGTACTCCTATAAGTAAGGTAATTTTCCCTGTAGTTGCATTCCTGGTAGCTGTACTCCTATATGTAATTGATTTCACCATTTATATTAATGGTACATCAGACTCAGGATTGGAACGGACGGTCAGGATTTGAACTTATTTAATACTTCATCTGTTTCTTTAACAGTGACACACTTTATAATTCGAGATGTTTATTTTATATTGAGACTTTCTATTTATGACAAGTTTAAGGTTATTACATTCACTTATTTTACTTTTTCTCCTTTTAATTCAATTTCATTCACTCATTTATCATCTCCTAAATTTTAACACAAAAAATAATGTGCCACTATTAGAAAAAATTGAGAGTATTTAGAATCTCAACTTCATGTGATAAAATCTCGATATATGAAAGTGTTGTCCCAATATTTAGAATTTCAACTTCACGTTCAAAGGTCCAAATGCTGAACGTTCTATATTTACATGGAATTGTATTTAGATTTATAAATGTTCAACTCATGGATGTTGAGGTCCCAATGTTGTTGAACATTTTCACATATTGAGATATTTTTTTTAAAGATTAAATTATTTTTTTAGTCCCCAATAAAGTATTTTATAATATATTTTAGTCTTCATTTGCAAATCAACCCTTAGACAGTACCCACAAATTCAAAGGGAATTTTTAGGTAAGACTAAATGGTTTTTCAGTATAAAAAAGGGTATAACGTTAATTTTACTAAATAAAAATATTTTCAATTAATTTTAAAATTGTCTTTTTCTTTAGTTTTTCACTGCCGCCGTCGCTGCCGCCTTCCATTTCCACCTCTGCCTTCAATTTCCACAGGTGAGCCTTCAATTTCCACCGCCGAATTCCGTCCCAGCCGCATTCAATTTTGCGACTATGCAACCACGGCGACAGAAGCTCGCCGACTTCCACTTCCCAGCTGATGATACCACGGCAACGGAAACCCTTCTGCAACTTCGGCGATGGAGACCTCCACCCAGCGTCTCAAAGCTCGGCCAACGGGTAATCGGATGGTTCGAACGGCGGTGACGGAGAAGACGAACGATAATGACGCAAAGAAAACAAAGACCATTTCTTAGTATTTTTTAAAACTAAGGGGTGTAATGGTCATTTTACATATTTTGACAAATTTTACCATTCACTTTCCCTGAAAACCATATTTGGAGACCAAACAAATGGTTGTGTACTTAGTTGCTACCTGCTGAGCATAAGGAAACACACCTATTTTCTCATGAATTATTATATTACCCTTTATATCAAATATAGGTCTACACACAACACATAGAAACATGATTTTTGGTATGTAATGCTTGCTCTAGGTGATTCTATGTGGTTCTGGTCCATTGGGACCAAGAATATATCTCGTTGTAGCCTCTGTGATGTAGGATCACTTTTCGTCGATGTGTATAATGTTGTGCATGGTCTTGAACTGCATGTTGCAATCCAGTTTGCTTAAAATTCATTCCAGCCTTGATTCTTCCCGGGCTGTTGTTAGGCATGGAAGAACTGCATTTGTGTGACTTCTTATCTCCTTGTTTGCTATTGCTCTATGTATGCTACTTTTCCTAACATGTAGCTTAGATGTTGCCGTTCGGCATGTACACCTGAACTTTAGTGGCAATGCCACTAAAACACCCAGGTCGATTGGCTTCTTGCTTCTTCCACAATGCCCGTGTCTTCTCGAACGGGCGCACACAGCCTCTCCATTATGTGTTGAAGGAGAAAATGGACAATCTCCTGCCTTTGTATGTCAGTGAGGTTTCTCCCCACCATCGCAACCCTACTTTTGCTCGTTGATGAAGATCAAAATGACGATGGGTTAGGGATTTATGATCTTCATCACAACCCTACTTTTGAGGGCTCTTGTTTTTTATTTTTTAGGTTGTAAATAAGTGCTGTAATATATGCCCCTTTTTATATATGAGAATTCTGATTTTTGGATATAATGAATAGTGAATGAAAAAGTGTAAAATTAGCTCCAAAACTAAAAATTTTGGAGCCAAAGATTAACTTTTGGAAGGAATAATCACAGTTTTGACATTATTTTGCACTGGTGTCGAGTCAAATTGGGGGTATGTAATTTGTAGATTTTGACTTATACCCTTTTCACCTGTTTGGACGAAAAATTGTTCTTCTGACACTATTCAATTTTGACTCAACTTTTCTCATCTTTGCAAATTATTTAAGGACTGTGGAGTTACAATATTATTATATAATATAATATTGTTCAATTCATTGTAACAAGTAATTTCTTAATATTTTATTTATCATTATTATACATAAATAAATGTATTAATGGTCAAATATTTTTTGTAAATAACGTAATATTGATGATGTTGCGCATTCAATTTAGACAGAGGGAGGATGCAGAGTACACACTGTATTCCTATAATTCTCAATACTAGATCAAATAAAATTTTAAAATAAGCAAGGTACAATTCATAGAGAACAAGTCTCTCGTGTCAGCAATAGTACAAGGCATGCACTAACAACTTCACAGTGGTCCAGATAATTCGCATGGACCGAGGCTATTCTTATCCCTTCCTCTCAACCATTTTCTTATAGTCTATCTCAAATAGCAAATTTTTCCACCCTATGCAACTAAGAAGAACAAAGAAAGAAAAATGTACTCCTCCTGTCTGTAAAAATAAAAGACAGTTAAAACTAAAAGACAAATACAAAACCGTAGAAGACAAATCAGTACTGCAGCCATCAAAACAAAACAAACACACTAAATCAAATAACATTAACTAAAATAACATAAGTTACCCTTAACCTAATATAATCTAAACACTAATCTGAATCGGTTTCTCCTTTGCTGCTCATATGCTTAAATACTTATAGTTGCTCTTTCGCTATTGCGTTTCTCTCACTCACAATCTGGTTGTTTTCTCTTTGTTCATGGATCATTTCCATTTTCCTAGCTGCCCTCCTCTCCTCTCGTTCATCTTTCTTTGATGAAGAAGCTTCATTATCAACCTGATGCTTGTGATAAAGGTGGTAAGATGGCCCTACCCCTGCAGCGATCGCAGCTGCAACCAACGGAAGTAATTTCTTTGTTTTTGATGGAGATGCCAAGACGACTACCACCATAAATGAAGACATTCCACGACTTGATCAAACATTTAAAGGATATGTTCGAGATCCTCTAAGTGACATGGCAGGGTCGATAACTAGGTCAAGAACTAAGCTTAAGGATGCTTCTTTAAATGTTTTGATTGATCGCCTTTGTGATAAAGAATTGAAGAAGGAGTCACCATCGACATCTTTGATTCATTATTCAAGATTGTCGACGAACTGAAGACATCATGAAGAACACTATACTCTTTTTTCCCACTGGGTTTTTAATGAGGTAGTGTGATCACTGTAAAATAATGTCATTTTGGGTTTATTGGACCGATAGCTCGGCCATGTGGGCTTTGAAGAGCTGAATTTTGAAAATACAGTCCATTAAGGTTTAGTATATTCAGTTTTATTCTGATTAGAATTATATTTGGTAAGATTAGATAAGGTAATATTCTTCAAGGTTACTTCTTGAAGAATTCAACCTGATTACCTTAGATTACCATTTATTTTAGGTATTTTAGTTAGATATGGTTTTAGCTTCTTAAAGCTGCCATAAGTCGATTCCGTTTCCATTTGTGATTAGGGTTTGAGGCAAGATTGTAACCCTATAAAAGGGGAGGCCTTATGGACGAATTTAACAACCTTTCATCAATCAAATATACAACCTTTTGAGTCCATACTCTTTGCTTGCGAGCTATTCCATTGTTGCTAAACCCCGAGGGCTAGTTAAGTATCAATAAACCTTGTAATCTGATCCCGATGGCTAGTTAGAGAGCAAGTCGAAGTTAGGCGTACCCCGAGGGCCAGACTCCTGAATTTCGTGCGAGATAGTGCGGGTTTGCAGATCCCTTCACTAGATCAAAGATATAATTCCGCAAATCGTGAGTTTTCGCAAGAAGATTCATATCATGCCCTGCGGGTATATTGTTTCAGTTTGGCAAAGTCTTGGGAAAGACGGTCTTTCCATAGGCTTATGGAAAGACGGGATTTGATTAGAATAATAAAAGGTAAAAGGTCTTAGTTGCAATATCAAAGTTTTAGTATGAAACATGTAGTAGTTATAAAATTTATAACCCGGTTCATGCAACCCGAAAATTTTATCTTAATTTCTTCTAATTTACACTTTAAACCTTGGTCTTTCCATAACTTATGGAAAGACCGTCTTTCAAGAGACGGCCTCTTTCAGTTTAATTCTTAATAATATAAATTTCTAAATTGAAAAGTGGATAGTGAAAATGTATTTTACTCTTACAGTTATTACTGGGAGCTCACATGGTTTTATTATGATTAGGATGGTTTTATGGTAAACATGTAAATTAATGATAGGTTGGTGAGAGGCGGTTGGTAGTTAATTAATGGCACAGTAGCTCACATGGCCTCCTACACTGTATTGCCCGGCTGTCCGCCTCACTCTCTGATCACAAATTTAATGTGGCTGTCCAAACGGGGCCTTAGCCTTAGCCGTATCCTTAGGCCATGGGCAGTGGTAGAGACCGCTACCGGTCTCTTACCAATTAAATATATTATTTTTCTCCCTCTCTCTCTTCCACCTCAGCTTAAGAGACCACTTAAGAGACACCCCCTTTTTTTCTCCACAATGGTTAAGAGACCACTGTACACTATTCATGGAACCCACTTGATTTTCTCTATCCTACTCATTAATTTGACCATTACATATTATTTTAAATAAATTTGTCCACCAAAATAAGTTTAAATATTTAAATTTAAATTCGTTTTTAAATTTAAATTCGTTACAAAATTTAAATTCGTTTTTAAATTTAAATTCGTTACAAAATTTAAATTCGTTACAAAATTTAAATTCGTTTTTAAATGGAAATTCGTTTTAAAATTTAAATTCGTTTTAAAATTTAAATTTTGTAACGTTTTTGAATTTAAATTCGTTTCCATATTATTTTAATATAATGTTTAAATATTTAAATTTAAATTCGTTTTTTGAAAATATTTTAAATAATTTGTTTTTCTCGTTCTTGTCAATACGATGCTTCAGTGTAAAAAATAAAATGAATTTTAATTTTTTTGAAGAAGCTATCGAAACGAAATTAAATAAATGAATACTATGAGAATTTATCTTTTCTATAAAATAATATGGAAAACATAAAAAGTGCGCGAAACCAATTGTAACAACTATGAACATAACTTTAAATACTAAATAATATTACAATTTAAAAATCATTGTGGAATACTTAAAAAATCAAAAATAATATTAAAATTGAAATACTTAAAAAATAAAAAAAATTAGATTTTTTTTAAAAATATATGCTTGGGACACGTGTCGCCACCAGAATGGGACACGTGTCCCATTAAAATTTTTGAAGCGTCCGTCTTCCATTAAAAAATGTTGCGGACACGTGGCCCAACCAGTGGGTGCCACGTGTCAGCAACGGAAAATTTAAAAAAAAAAAGGCAGAGGCTGAGTGGGACACGTGGCCCACTCAGGTGGCGACACGTGTCCCACCCGTTGAAAATGTCAAAAATTGCGGGCGAAGGACATGGGCCGTGTCAGTGGACATGTGCTTGGTCAGTGGCTTTTGGCAAGAGGCCGGGCTCTTAGCAAGAGTCAGCGGTCTCTTAACAAGAGACCGCTTAAAAGACCACTATTGTGGTGGTTTTTGGTCTCTTAAGCGGTCTTTTAATTTTAAGAGACCACCACTGCCCATGCCCTTAGCCTTAGCCGTGCCGTACCGTGAACACAATTTTACTCTAGAGAGAGAAGCAGGAGAGGGAACGATACTGACGAGTGATGAGGGAACGAAGGGGTCGAATATTTATTGTATATTAAAGCGATAAAGATAAAGCTAACTTGGGAAAAAAATTCCACTTCTATTTTGGAAATGTATAAATTTCGTGAATTGTAAATATATAAATTTCGTGAATTGTAAATATATAAAGAGTGCGTCTCTTGAAATATGGACCAAGGTTTAAAGTGTAAATTAGAATAAATTAAGATAAAATTTTTGGATTGTATGAACTGGGTTATAAATTTTATAACTACTACATGTTGCATACTAAATTTTTAATGTTGCAACTAAAACCTTTTACCTTTTATTATTTGAATTAAACCCCATCTTTCCATAAGCCTATGGAAAGACCATCTTTTCCAAGACTTTGCCATATATAAATTTTGTGAATAGTACATGTGAACAGTATCTATGAATATGGAACATTGAACAGTAATCATGAACAGTTGTGTGAACCGTATCATGAATATTAAAATTAGTAAACAGTCTCGTTCCCTCATCACTCGTCAGTATCGTTCCCTCTCCTGCTTCTCTCTCTAGGGTTTACTTAACTTTTTTTTTAAAAAAGAAAGGTGTCAGTATTAAAAAAAATTGGGATGAGTAAAAAGATGGTGAGAGTAACATTGTGTTCACGGGACGGCACGGCTAAGGCTAAGGCTAAGGCCCAGGCCCCGTTTGGACAGCCACATTAAATTTGTGATCAGAGAGTGAGGCGGACAGCCGGGCAATACAGTGTAGGAGGCCATGTGAGCTACTGTGCCATTACTCCCATTACTAAGCTAAAGTCCCATTACTCCCACGTTTCACCTAATTTGGAATAGTCATTTCGGGAAGAATTTTAATTGTTTTGACTAGTATCAAGAAGCATGCAATGATAGAGTAGGTCCGATTCTTCTAGATTTTTTAAAAAAAATTATAATGACTAAATTTAAAAAGGAAAATTATTAGGAAAGACGATTTTTCTATAACCTTATAAAAAGACGGGTTCAATTTGAATAATAAAAGGTAAAAGGTCTTAGTTGCAACATTGAAAATTTTATATGCAACATATGGTAGTTATAAAATTTATAACCCGATTCATGCAACCCGAAAATTTTATCTTAATTTCTTCTAATTTACACTTTAAACCTTACTTTTTCCATGGTTTATGGAAATACCGTCTTTTAAGAGACGCGTTCCATATTTTATATTTTCACCTTCAAATACATATTATTACTTGTTTTAACTTATAAAATACAATATTTAAATTTTATAAAAAATTATAACATTTAAGTCAAATGTCCCTGAGGACTGTCCATAAGCTTATGGAAATACCGTTTTTCCTGAGACTTTCCCTTATGTTATATAGTTTTCGATCTTCTTCCTTCGTTCCAACTTTATTTGCATCACAATTATTATTATATTATTCAATAAATATGTTTGACTATAATAATGGCAAGTAAAAATATTGATATTTAGAAACAATTTATTACGATAAATTCAACAATGCCATGTACGATGAAGGTTCATATATCTATTCAAATTTACGATCAAATTTTAATAGAAAATAATGTTAAAAGTGCATTAAATAAATGATGTTAGATAAAATGATGCAAAGAATTAAATAATTTGATATTAGTTTTTATATATTTATTGCAACGAAAATTCAACAACGAAAATCCAACCAGTGTTAGGATTCATGTGAATTAAATGAGATAATGAAGGTTGAAATTAGAAAGTAAAAAGTAAAATAATTAGATAAAATTGAACGAATCTAGCAAAAGAAAGAAAAAAAAGTTCCAAACCCATAAAACCAATCGGAGAAAAAAACAGTACGTCAAAACCAATAAAACGAAGAAAGTACTTTAGATTAGTGAAAATTTGATTCTATAAAATTTAGCTTCATTTTATTGATATTTTTAAACACACGTATTTTAAATTTAGTCATTATAATTTTTTAAAAATTTAGATTAACCGGACCTACTCTATTATTGCATGCTTCTTGGTACTAGTCAAAAATTTTAAAAATTCATTTCTTCCCGAAATGACTATTTTAGAATAGAGTGAAACATGGGAGTAATGGGACTTTAGCTGAATAAAGTCATTGTTCGTATTATGGAAAGGGGCCTTGGACATTGAGCCCAAAAAAATGAACGGGCAAAGAAGGAGATTGTTTGTTTCTCCTTTGTTCTGTTTTTTTTTTAAATAAAAAATTGAGTAATAACTTAAATGTGTCCCAATAAAATTCCTCTTCTCCCCTTGTTCTAGTAGGAATTAAACACATGACCTCATGGTAGTAGCACTAGACTTCAACCGCTAGGCAAACATTCAATTCCCAAACTTTTTGGAGACGGGATTTTCTGGAGATTGGAGCGAAAGAAGAAGATTGGAGATTGGAGCAGAAAAAGAATATTGGATAAGGAAGAAGAAGAAGGAGACGACGGAAGAAGATGATTGGAGGAAGAGACGGCAAAAATGTCAAAATAATTGAAGATTGGAGTAGTTAATTTTATTTTTTTTCTTTTATTTAGATATATTGACAGTCAAACATGATCACTAAATACTGTAAAAAAATGTAAATAGGTGAAAACTGATAAGATGGAGAAAGTAAATTTTGTTGGAGTATCCCACACGCAATAAATATTGTAATATTCTAGTCAAACAAAGACAAAAACAAAAGTTCTCCCTCTGTCCCAACTGTACATGCACTCTTACTTTTTTTTTATATTATTCTCTATCAAACTTTGACCACATATTTGAATACTCCATACGTCCCGGATTATTGCACAAGATCAAATATTCAGTCAAACTAAAAAAATTTTGACTACATATTTGAATAGATATATAAATAATTATATTGCAGCATGTGATATCGTTGGATTCGTCATAACAAGTAGTTTCTAAAAAGTAATTTGTTCTTTACCGATATTATGCGTAATTAAATATATTAATGGTCAAACTTGTGTGTTAGAGAGTGTGAAAAAATTATGTGCAATTTAATCCGGGACAGAGGCATTAGTTATATGAATACCCCCTCTGTCTCTAAATAAACTGCACACTTTCTATTTTGGTTTGTCCCTGATTAAATTACAAACAATCATAATTTGCCTTTTTTTAGCAAAATTGACTGCCTGTGAAATACTTGAAATGCCCCTGGACCGTGTAAAATTTTAAGCCATTAAGGCTGGTTAATTAGGGAATGGGTAGAGTCTCTGGACACGCGTCCAGTGGTTGGCTTGGGGTTTAATTTTTAAACTCCCAACCACCATCTCATTTACACATGTGTCCCATTTACGCTCTCTATGCTCAATTATTGCTTTCTCAACGCTCTCATTTGTCTTCTTGAATTCTCTCACACACGCTCATTTATCTTCTTCATTTCTCACATAATCTTCACAGCACATCCTTTCCTCTCTCTCAAATCTAAAAACTCTAGCCGCTCAACCTCTTTTTTGGCTTCGTTCTTAGTGAAAACCCTTGTTTTTTGTGTTGGTTTACTTGGTTAAATCTAATTTTATCGGAGCTTGTTGTTTTAGATCTAGGGTTTTCTTGATTTGGTTTGAAGTTTTGAAAAGGAAATTGGATTCTTCACTTTTTTGAACTGAAAACAACTTTTTAAGGACCGGTTTACGTTTGGATGGTTGATTTTGGGTTTATGTTCAGATGTTGTTTATGTTTTGGGTTTAGAACTAAGGTATTTCTCTTGTTGGATTAGTGATATTTCTCATTGTTCTTGGGGTTTTGTTGTTAAAACCTGAATGCATGTGTCTAATTCTTAGCTTTCATGTTATTTTTCTAGGTAAATGAACTTGGGTTCATCATTTTTGAACTGAAATTCATACTCTTTGTGGTCTAGGCTATGATCTAAATATTTATGGTAATGGATCTGTGACATTTTCCATTGTTCTTGGTTTTTTGTTGTTGAAAACCGAATGCATGTTTCTAATTTTTTGTTTTTATGTTATAATCTGAGGTCAATAATCTTTGGTTGGTCTATTTCAAACTGAAATTCATGTTATTTGTGGTATGGGGCCTGATCTGGGTTTTTTTCTTTGGCTGGATCTATGATATTAGTGAATGATCTTCGTTTTTGTTGTTCAAAGCTGAATGCATGCGAATGATTATTCATTTATAAGCTCATTTTTGGAGTAACTGATGTTCGATTTGTGATATTGAAATTGGAATTGATGTTCTTTGCTTGTTGGGTTCAGATCTAAGGTTTTTGTTGTGTTGGATCAGCCATATAAGCCATTGTGTTTGACCAGTTAGGGGTTGATTAGGGTTTGACCATTTATTTTTGAACTGCTTCTGATGTGTACTGTGAACTGATTATGATTATAATATGAACTTATTATGACTATACTGTGGGCATTTTCTGATTATACTATGAACATAATATGATTATATTGTGACATGCTTCTTATTATAGTGTACTGATATCTACTGATTATTTGCATCTAAAACTGATGGATCAAGGTGATCAGGTCTGCCCCTTGCCAAGCCCTGAGTGAATCCAAGTTTGACTCTCAATTTCAGTCGAGTCTTGATCCCACATTATTTACTGGGCTTGATGACATTGAGTCACAGCCCAGGCCCAAGTAATGTTATCCCACCCTAGTACCCTGTCCTTGATACTGAATCAGTTGAGTCTTGGGCTACCCCAATTGCCACACATTTTAGCCATGTACATGAATTTGTCCTATACCACTCAAAATCAGATGAAACACGGTCCCATGATCCTGATACTGATTCTGATGAAACCAAACCCCTGATTCTGATGAAACCCAACCCCCTGATTCGTATGAATATAATTCCTCTGCATCTTGGTGTGATCCACATCCTTCAGTGTACTTCAAGGGTAAAGAATACCCTAAGTATGGTGAGCTAGGTTTCTGGGAAACTGAGGCTTGTTTATATCCTGGTAAGTGGACAAAATATTTGGCTAAAAGTGATTATGATGCTGAAAAATAGTTACATTACCCGTAGGTTTGTATTTTTTTTGCTCCTTTTCAGTTCTGCTTTTACCTTCAAATTTCAAATTATTTAACAGATACTAATTGGCTACCTCTTAATGCACGCTTGTTTATACAGTGTGGCTGTTGTGGCTTTTTACAACAATTACTTCTTTATGTGTTTATCTGTGATAGCATGTGTGCTACATGTCTCTGATACCATATGTTCTACTTGTTATATGCTTGGTATTTGAATCTATGTGTTGTTTAAGTTCAAATGTGCAGCATTTACCACCCATTTTCAGACTCAGATATAGCTGAATCTTGGGATTGATAGCAACCCCTCAATCATCTAAATTTGAAGCTGAAACTGAGTCAGACATGGCGTGGCATGTTTCAGATCATGGCCAATAATGGGTGTAGCAAATTGTGATGCATGTTTATGTGGTTTATGTATGCAACCATGCAGTTTTAGTCACAAGACTTACCTAATCTTGGCAGGGCATTTGTTTACAGATGTCATAGCTAATATTTGTGCTAGTTGGGATAGTGTTGGTTGAACCCGTGATTTATGATGTAACTGTGATGAATGAATAAACATGCAGCCATAAACTGATATGATCTTGGATGGGCATGATGTGATTAAAACTCAGCTCTGAAATTATTTTCCTAGTTGACACTATTTGAGTTGTTAGCCACCTGTGATGATACTTTACTTGTACACTTTGGAAGAAACCACGGTTTTATGACCATTGTGACGACAACTTTATAGTGTTTGTCCCTTTGTTGTTATATGTGTGTTAGCCATTTCACCCCATTGTTGGATTGTTTAACATTCCGGGCTAACATTCTTTGCCTCATGCTTAGAACCATTTTTTAAAAAAATAAAGTTTTTTTTAAAGCTTCATACAAAAGGGAGTAAAACCCTTCAAGTTTTTACAAGTTTGCCCCATAAACATCCTTTCACAAGGTTGCCCTATGAACATACTTTCACAAATAGACCTTGTATGTCTACCCTAGACCTGAATCTAGAAGCACGACCCTACAAAGGTACATAAGCATTTGCATTTCTACCCTAAGTCCATACTGATTAGCAGATCCCGTGTGTTCCTGGTTCCACCAATAGCCACCACGTGTTCCAAAAAGCCCCAAACCAACTCAGAATCCATAATCAGATTGTGAGATAGCAAACCAAGTCTTCTTGGCCTTTCCTTTCCTGTATGCGGTAGTTTGAACTCATTACCACCCATGCATTTCATGATTTCTACCATAACACATTGCAAGCTTAGGAATATATTTTCTATGACCCTAGGATCCTCCCTCTCAAATGCATCATACACAGCTTGTAGCAGTCCATCGAGGCTTTGGCTAGGGTTTTGTTGTTGTAAACTTTGAATTGGGGCAAAAAAACCCAAGTCCAAAATATTTAAATCGGGTTTGGATGGTTGACACACTAACTGAATGTTAAATCCACCTGAGGTGGCAGCAACTAAAAATTCAGGGTCATTTGCAAAAATATGGGCAGGGGCATTATCTTGTTGTATGAACATGTGTTTGCTTGCCCAAACTGCCCATTTTGTTTTGATAGCTGGTATGAGTTCATGGATAGGCTTGTGTCTAATGACATCCCGGGTTATGGATGTTATTGGTTGTGGCATCATGACTCCCCTAGGTTTATTTATTGTCGTGTACTTAGTTGCTACATGCTTAACATAAGGAAACACACTTATTTTCTCATCAAACATTACATTACCCTTTATATCAAATATTGGTCTGCACACAACACATAGGAACATGAGTTTTGGTATGTTATGCTTGCTCTGAGTGATTCTATATGATTCTGGTTCATTGGGACCAAGTATATACCTCGTTGTAGCCCTTGTGATGTAGGACCACTTTTCGTCGATGTGTATAATGTTGTGCATGGTCTCGAACTTCATGTTGCACTCCAGTTTGCTTAAACACCATTCAAGCCTTGGTTATTTATGGGCTATTGTTAGGCATGGATGAACTTAATTTGTGTGGCTTCTTATTTCCTTGCTTGCAATTGCTCCGTGTAGCAGCTTGACTGCTGGGCTTTGGCATGTACGCCTGAACTATAGGGGCAGTGTCATTAAAACTTAAAACCCTTCTAAATGGACACTTAATTTTTTGAAAAGAGAACAGAGTGGTGGAGATTTAATTGAAAGTGTAAAAAGTAAAATGGATAGATGAAAATAACCTATAATTTACTGGAAAGGGAGGAGACAAAATAAAAAACCATTCATTTATAAAAAGAGAGCCATAATTAGTGAATCAGAGGAAGTACAAAAATTACAACTGGTATTTACTACAACAACTTTATGTCTATATGCAGTTTCACACGGCAAAGGGCTTGGTTGAAAGTGAGATTGTACTATAGAGATGGAAAGGGTAACGGTAATTTTCTGAGGAAGACTATGTACTTATTTTGGTCCTCTATATATGAACTCATTTAAAGTGGCACAAATTTTTATAGAAAATGAAATATGTGGTGGAGGTTGAATTGGGAGAATAAAAATGAGATTGGGTGGTTAAAAATAATGTAGGATTTACTGAATATGGAATAAGCTAAAATTAAAATATCATTCAAAAATGAAAAATGAATCATTACAAGGAAACCAGATGGAGTATTAGAGTACAACATTCCACATGCATGATACGGAGTTGGCAAAGGACCAATAACTTATTCAATTCATAAATGACAAACTCCATTTCCAAGACTGCATAGAAAAGGACATGACGTCCACTTAATTTACTCATCACAAAATGGCCACTACTTGGAAGTCTAGTCTAGTCCATTTATATCCCCTCTCTTTTTCTAGTATTGCCACCATAAGTTTAAATACTTGAATTTAAGCAAAGAAAATTAGTGAATAAAAATAAATATAAAGATAAAAAATAAAATTAGTGAATAAAATTGAATGAATTTAACTAAAAATAAAAAATATGTCAATACAAAAAAAACATTTCTTTATGATAGTGTATCACTAGTTAAAAAACGGAGAGAAGAAAGTATTGAAAAGCAGTGTACTCCCTCCTTTTTTTTCATTGGTACCTCTTTTTTTGTGTTAGAATTGAGGAGATGCTAAATGAGTGGATGAAATTGAATTGAAAGAAGAGAAAGTGAAATGAGTGGATGTAAAAACCTTAAACTTACCCAAAATAGCAAGTGTCAATTAAAAAAATACCACTTTTAGTAAGTGTGCCAATGAAAAAAAAATGGAGGGAGTACTAGACAAATTCATAATCCGAGAAACTAATTCAAAATGTAAACTGACTTTAGGATTTTCTTCTTACTCCCTCTGTCATATCATATCCTACACCGAATATTTTCATGATTTCTAGTAAAAATGTTTGACTATAAATATGTATAGATATAAAAAATAATGATACACAAAAAAATTAATATTTATAAACTACATATTACAACGAATCTAATCATATCTTACACGATAAAATTATTGTTCATATACATATTTAAATATGTGGTCAAAGTTTGACAATTTTAACCAAAAAAAATTCTGTGCAGAATAGGCTGGGACATAGGAAGTATATTTTTGAAAGGATAATATGCAAATATAACCCTATAGGTTGGAGAAATTGCATATACAACATGAGTTGGTTTGCAATCTCTGGGGCGTTCGTTGAACTCGGAAATCCTACAAGAAGGGGTTCTACATGGCGCTATTTTTCTGGCTCTTCCACCACCTCCAGGGAAATTGGAGCGGAGAAAATTGAAGCCGAAGAAGAAGGGTAAAATCTGGAGCAAAGAAGATTGGAGTGGAAGAAATTGGGTAAATAATAATCAGTTTTCTTTTCTTTTTTATTTTATTTTTAAAAGCGTAAAATAATCTTTTTAATTAAATTCAACATCAAACCTTCAAAAAATATTATATTTACACATAAACTAAATATCTAGGATTATATTTATACTTTAAATTATTGTAAACTTATATCTGCATTTTTTAAAAATACACATAAGAAAGTGAGTGTGGAGAGAAAGTCCAGTTGGATAGAACTTTCATCGTGTGGGATATTTTATGTTTAGCATAAGAAGACAAACTTGCCATTACAAACAAAAGATTTAAAGATGCGTAAAGTTTTGTGATGCCATCGTTATATTTTTCTCTCTCTTTATAATCAATTTTATCAATGTATTTTAATTTACAAAAAAAAAATTCAAATACTCCCTCCGTTCCACTAATATTGGCACCATAGGTTTAAGTGCTTGGATTTAGGTGGATGAAAATGAGTGAATGGAATTGAAGGAATCTTGCCAAAAATGGAAAGTGTGCCAATATAAAATAAACATCCAATTAAGGTAAGTGTGTCACTAATAAAGAAACGGAGGGAGTAATACTTCCTTCTGCCTCACTCGAACTTGCACTTTTATTTTTTTGAACATTATTATCTCTCATATTTAAATAATTGTACTTAAACCCTCCGTCTCATCATAAGATTGAATGAGACCGTCACATTCAGGCATTTGCCTTGTGCAAAAACGAGAGAAATAATGGCCCCAAGAATTTTTCTGATCCTGGTACCAGTCTCGTGAGATTCTTATGATTGAAAATTATTAATTTTTCAATTGTTTATGTCTAACACTCCAAAAATTCATATATATGCTTAGATCCCTCCTTATTACCCAAATTTCCTATGAATTACATAATCAGTTTTAGTCTCTATGTGAGGCGGTCTCATATAACAATTTATTGAAGAGATTTTTATACTTCTATCCCCAAGTTTAGAATGAAAGTGTCAAGTAAATATTTTAAAATTGATGTAACATTTGAATAAATTCAAAATGTTGATTTACATCCGGTCAAAAATACAACATGCAGATTCTACAAAAATTTGGAGCCAATTAATCTGCTCTCCACAATACTTGTAGTTAGAGTTATTCACAGTAAACACCATATTGAGAATGTCACAGGAAATGCAGTATGTTCATAAGAATATGGACAGTTTACAGTATTTTTTATTTTAAATATTATAATTTTTCAAATAAATTTAAATATTTTATTTTAAAAGTTAAAACAAACAATAATATGTATTTGAATGTGAAATATAAAATATATAATTTTTTTTAAAAAATAGTAAATATTTTAACAAATGCAGTGTATAAATAAATAAATATAAAATAGAATATCAATAAACTTATTAACCGATCATCTTACAGGAGACTCACTCAACCCTAGAAAGCACGCAGTATGTGTTTTGATGGTCAAATGTTAATTGGAAGCCAAATGTGGTTGGAAAATAGACTTGTACTACTCCATCCGTTTCAATAATATTGACATTATGGTTTAGGTATTTGAATTTATGTAGAGAAAATGAGTTGATAAAATTGAAGATAAATAGTAAAAAATAAAATGAGTGCGTGAAATTGAAGAAATATTGTAAAAAATAGAAAGTGTGCCAATATAAGAAAAAACATCTCATTAAAATAAATGTGTCATTAATAGAGAAACAAAAAGAATACGTTTATTTTCTATAATTTGGCACCATAATCTTACTTGTTTGGATTTAAGTAAATAAAACAAATCGATAAAATTGAGTTTAAATAACAAAAAAAAGTCAAAGTAATAGATGAAATTGAAATAATCGCATCAAGAAAAAAATCAAATATGTAGAAACGTGTCCAAAAGAAAAAACAACTGTAGTCCGCAATCCATCTCATGCATTTATAATACTAATATTTATCCAGAATAAAAGTTTACTCCGTGTAAAAGTGCCAGTGGGAAATAAATACTTTGACAGCTTTATGTCTATGTTGCACTTGGTCAAGAGGTGAACAAGTTTATTGTATTGAAACTGCTCTGCCAAAAGCTTACTCCGTAGTTATTGTTGCGTCTTGCCATGGCCCTCCTCGACAGACACATACGTCACAGAGCAGTGGGCCTTGATGTTATAGTTGTACTCCGTAGTTGAAATTAATAAGTTGTATAGAAATGAAAATGTTATTTTGTGAGGAAGATTGTGTATCAGAGTAGCAGCATTTCATATGTATGATATGGAGTTGGTAAATAAATTAATGGACCAATAACTTGGAGAACTGCATAGAAAAGGACATAAGGGGGGTTCCAAAGGGGTTCCCCACAGAACTGCTCATGCATTGTGCAAAGAGAAAGATTCACGAGAAACAATCTCATCATAACTTGTGGTGAGATAATGAATTAAATGAAATTTTAAAAATTATAGAAGATATCACATTTCATCTCTCATATTCAAATAATCATACTTATACTCTTCGTCGCACCATAAGATTAAGTGTTACCGTCTCACCCAAGTCTTTGTCTTTGGCAAAAATGGGAGAAAAATTAACCCCAAGGTTTTTTCTGATCCCGGTACTAGTCTCGTGAGATTCTTATGATTGACAATTATTAATTTTTTAATTATTTATGTCTAACACTCCAAAAACTCATATTTACACTTAGATCCTTCCTTATTTCCCAAATTTTCTATGAATTTTATTTGAAACTCCATCCCTAATTAAACTTCATTACTCATATTACATAATCGTTTTAAGTCTTGCTATGAGGCGGTCTCATATAACAATTTATCAAGGAGATTTTTACACTTCTTTCCATACGTTTAGGATGAAAGTGCCAAGTAAATATTTTTAAATTAATGTAAGTTTTTAATAAATTCAAAATGTTGATTATAATTTATATCCGATCAAAAATACAACGTGCAAATTCTACAAAAATTTGGAGCCAGCTAATTTGTTCTCCATAATATGAATAGTTAAAGATATCCACAAATAAAACACAAACATCATATTGAGAAAGTCTCGGGAAATATGGTTTGTCCATAAGATTATGAACAGTTTACTATATTTTTTTATTTTAAATGTTGTAATTTTTTAAAATAAAATTTAAAGATTGTATTTTAAAAGTTTAAACAAGCAATAATATGTATTTGAATGTAAAATATAAAAGTATATAAAATAAGTTTTTAAAATTTAGTATGAATTTTAACAAATGCAGTGTATAAAAAAATAATAGAATATCCATAAACTTATGAACCGACCGCCTCACAGGAGACTCCCACAACCCTAGAAAGCACGCGGCACGTTGTTTAATGGTCAAAGGTTAACTGGAAGCCAAATGTGGTTGGAAAACACACTCGTGATGCTCCCTCCGTTTCAATAGTATTGACATCATGAGTTTACGTGTTTGAATTTACGTAAAGAAAATGAATGAATAAAATTGAATGTAAAAGGTAAACAGTAAACAGTAAAATGAGTGGAAGAAATTGAAGAAATTACTAAAAATGGAAAGTGTGTCAATATAAAAAAATCTCATTAAACTAAATTGTAATTAATAGAGAAACGGAGAGGAGAGTACCTTTACTTCCTTTAATTTGGCACCATAATCTTTCTTGTTTGGATTTAAATAAATAAAATGAGTCGATGAAATTAAGTTTAGATAAGAAAAGGTAAAATTAGTATGATATTGAAAGAATTTTCCGAAATGAAAAATGTACTCCCTTTGTTCGGTATGCACGAGCGAAGACACAGTGGGTTTAGCCTCTTGGATTGATGTGAAGAAAATGAGAGGTTACCATTGAGTGTAGAAAGTAAAAAAAGTGGAATAAGTGAATGGGATTATAGGAATCTTGCCAAAAATAAAAATGTACCATTTAAAAAAGTAAATTCCAATAAAATAAGTGTGTCACTTTTAGTGAAACGGGGGAATATCAAATCCGCAGGAACATGTCAAAAAGTTTTGGGATTGACCTCAATTTTCCAGCGTCGACTATATGTAAATTGACCAAAATACCCTTTGGGATAACTCTGAAATTAGGTGGACAATTTTACCGCCGAACCGCCGCGCCGGACAGGTAAGGTATATCATCACATTATGAATCTTATCGGGTTATATCAGCACATTCCTAATGTTTGTATGGTTATATCAGCACATTCATAATGTTTGTAGGGTTATATCAGCACAAATTCTTAAAACTTATAGGGTTATATCAACACATATTATAAATATTAAGTGTGTGGTACTCAGTTGACCTTAACGGGTGACCACATCATCATATACACCATTATAACATCATAACAATATCTTATACAACATAAAATTTGACACCATGACATTATCATTAATATTAAACACATATCATTTATCATAGACGCATTTCAAAACTTATCCACACTAAAAACCCTAAGTCGGATAACACAACAATGTAACAATCAACACAACACCAAAGGTCATCCAATTATAAATCCGGACTAAACACAACAAAATAAATAAAATATCAATAAAACCCCTATATTCTATAGTATGTGCTGATATGACCCTGCATTTTTTACTTATGTGCTAATATAACCCTATAATTTGTTGGAATGTGCTGATTTAACCCTACCAATTTTTATAATGTGCTGATATAACCTGGCGGCGGAGGCTAATAACATCATATCCTATTTTTTTAGTATTTTAATTGTTTTCATAAGGGCAAACATGTAATTTTATAAAATTCTGGCTAAAAGTTGTCCGAGATGGGTTGTATTAGCACTTTCACTATCTAGATGGGGTTATATTGACACTTTTAAATATTAAAAAATTATATTGACACTTATGTCACTAGATAGGGTTATAAAAATAATTTTTTCAAACCTTTAATTTTGAAACTTGGGGTCCAATAATAGTATAGTGGTACACAGTTGTATTTGGGCAAATTACAACTTTGCATCTCTCTTCAAATATGAGTTTTATTCGCCTATTCTTATCTGTTGCGGTCATTCTTGGTTGGGAGTTGCATCAAATGGATGTCCATAATACTTTCCTGCATGGTGATTTGCATAGAAAGGTTTTTTTGCGACCCCACCAGGCTATGGTCAGGTATGCCACCGTTAGAAATCTCTTTATGGTCTTCCTCAAGCTTCTAGAAATTGGTTTGCCAATTTGGCTCAAGCTTTACGAGCATTTGGTTTTGTTCAGAGTAAGGCAGATTACTCTTTGTTTGTCTTTTCTTGTGGATCAGTTTCTTTACATGTTCTGGTATATGTGGATGATTTGGTCATTGCTGGGAGCTCTTCTGCGCTCATCTCTGAGTTTAAAAAATACTTGAGTTCTTGTTCCACATGAAAAATCTTGGTTTACTTAAATATTTCTTGCGCATAGAGATTGCTAGAGGACTGGATGAAATGTTTCTTTCGCAAAGGAAATATGCCTTGGACATTTTATTTGATACAGGTTTATTTTCTTCTAAATCGACAGACTTTCCGATGGAGCAACAACATGATCTGGCGCATTTTGAGGGTCCAGCTTACCATGATCCGAGCAGTATGTGCGTCTGGTTGGGCGCCTGATATACCTAACTATCACACGTCGTGAGCTTAGTTATTTGGTTCATACACTTGCGTAAATCATGAAGTCTCCTTGTGTTCCTCACTTGCAAGCTGCAGTTCGTGTGTTGCACAACCTGAAGAGTCATCTTGGTCAAGGTTTATTTCTCTCTTCAACTAGTGCATTACAGTTGGCTTCTTACTGTGATTCAGATTGGGCAGCATGCCCAATTACCCGACGTTCTCTTTCCGGATATTTTGTGATGATTGGTGATTCTCCGGTTTCATGGAAGACCAAGAAGCAACCTACGTTTTCTCGGTCTTCCGTTGAAGCGGAGTTCGTGCTATGACCGTTACTTGTTGTGAGTTGTTATGGCTTAAGTCTTTACTGAAAAACTTAGGAGTTATGCACACTTCTCCTATGCGACTATTTTTTGACAGTAAATCTGCTCTTCATATTGCAGCAAATCCAGTGTTCTATGAACGCACAAAGCACATTGAAATTGATTGTCATTTTGTCAGGGATTTTGTTCAATCTGACACTATTGTTACTCAGCATATCCGCACGTCAGACCAACCTGCAGACTTGTTCACTAAGGCTCTCGGACGTAACCCGTTTCATTCTCTACTTGGCAAGTTGGGCATTTATGATCCGCATGCTCCAAGTTAAGGAGAAGTATTAAGGAATTGGAATAATACCTGTAATTGTAATTATATTCTATTACATTTTCCTAACTTATATAGGTATTCTGTACCACTATATAATATATCATGAGACCATGAATACAAACACACATTATTACCATTATTTTATACACTTTTGTATTCTTCAATGGTCGTAAGTTACTGTTCATAAATATCGAAGAGCTCCCAACGTAAACCACATGCATATATAACGTGCAGTAAAATTTGTGGACAACACTCCATAAAGACCCACTCTGACCGACCACGTTGCCATCCACTATTCATCAGGCCTTCTTAATTATTAGGGTTAATCATTAGGGTAATATGTAAATATAATTCTAAATAAAAATGGAATACTTTTATACTCTTTTCGTCCCATTTATTTTTATCTCTTTTATTTTTTACATGCTATTATATATCAAAGTCTGAACATATATTTGAATAGATACATGAATAATAATATTATCATAAATAGTATTATTCAAATCATCGGACCCAAGTGGTTTTTAAATATTAAAATTTTATTTATCATTATTATACACAGATAAAAATATTAATGATTAAACATGTGTGTTGAAAAGCATAAAAAAACAAAAATGCAAAAATAAGTGGTACGGAAGAAGTATAATGTTAGCTGAAACACATGGAGCACTATATAAAATCTTCCCTAAAATATCTTGCATTATTAAAGCCCTTCCTCCCATTCATTACCCACACAATGGATTAAAGAGTCGGCAGGCGATTTGTAGAAACTTGGACCAAGTGCAAAAGGGTTTTTTTCGTTCCATTCAAGAGATGCAAAAGCAATCACTTGCGAGAGGTAAAATCACTAAAGTATATCTTTGTCTTCATTTACTACTTGTACTTTGTGAATGTTAATTAATACAAAGTGTAAACGGTTAGATCAGAACGTATGATATGATATACAGTTAAGAATGATGAGTAATTTATAGACATCACTTATTATAATTTAAAACGGTGTAATGACTCTAATCACGAATTCTCACATTTACACAGTTGAGTGTACCACACGCGATCGAACCTTTAATATTTTGAGACTTACTTAGGATTGACTTTTCTTTCAAATCTTGAATGGGGGAGGACAAGTCGGTGGAGTGAGTATATGTCATCCACTCATCAAGCGTGATCGTATTTAATTTGCCCTTTTCAAACTCATTAATGCAATATAATAAACACAGTAGTTAATCGTTGAAAAATTGAAATTGAAATGATATTTGATCTGATCCGAACATATAATATGATTTTATGTGCGATTTTCAATTCACGCCCATATCTCTTGATACTTAAATATGAATTTTAGTGTCATTGAATATTTCATGGGCATCATGAAGTTTTGAATATTGTTATAGTTAGAGTCCCACGACGTTGATGGTTGTCAATCATATGACTCAATATATAAGATCATGTGTCACCTTTACATGTCACCAATTAATTTTATGATTGAAGCCCATAATTCTAATAAAGATGTTGTAATATTTGAACCTTGAATCACCGTCATCATTGTCCGTATTTAAAACTTAATTTGAATCCAAGGTTTAAGTTTTTTTTTGAAAAAATCAATCGTTCTAAGATGGTGAGAAAAATGTCCAGTGAAGATTATAATGAGTGGAATTGACATCCAACCTAACTAGTTTCTAGCAATAACTAACATATTGCAATGATATCTATATTACATGTCAACCAGACTGATCGTATTTACTATTACATATCAGAGATCCAATAAAAAATTTGTAACATCGCCCTCGGGGATATTAACTTGCTTCTCGAAAAAAAACATGACCACTTGGCAAAGAGGAACGGATCACGCATCAACATCACTGCGCCAGACATGGATCTTTTACAACTGTAACACCACTTGATCCAGCCACAATCTATGTTGTCCAAACTGTAAACACCTTGAAAAACACATATCCAACGACCCAAAATTTATGAAAACCACAAACAAAATTACAAAACAAGATCTGTACAAGCAGATCGAGAACAATACATCAACACGAACAATTAAATCGAGTTACCATCGTGAATGTAAAGATCTAGTCAATCGGATCGAAGAATATGTGGAGATGAATCTCACACTTATTCAATAGCAAAAATATGAATTAAAATAAACTGCTAGGAAAAAAACTTGAAGAAGAAGGATTGCGGCTTGGCTTGGAGAAGGGTTTAGAAGTTGCCTGGTTCAAGTTATTAGAGACGTTCAACTTAATGAAGTTGTTGATATTATTACCTGTATGAATTTGAGTAGAAAAGCAAACTGAGAAACTTGATACTAGGATGAAATTGAAACAAACTTTGTAATATGCAGCTCCACAAGAAGTCAACCAGTCCGCGCCGCACGCTAACAAATCCTTCTCAGTGGGCCTCGGCCCAACACTACAGTCCACAAGCCACATCTATATATACCCCCAGCCGTGTCTTCAAAACGACAGCACTTTCTCTCTCTAGAACCCTCTCCGACTCCCCCAATTCGCCGGAATTCAGCTAACAATTATTCATACAGTCAGCGTGTTGAATCGCCGCCGCCGCCGTCAATCCAATCGGAGAGGGTTTACTATACGCATGAGGAGGTGTTTGGATATTTCGCTCGATTTTTCATCATCCGATCAGCATCGCTCATCAATCTCGATTAATTCGCCGGAAACTTTCGTTTTCCAGAATTTTAATCTTCATTCGGAGTCCTTGTTGTCCCTGCTTTTATTCTGGGGACCCATATGGGTCACAAAATCCTCCCTTTCTCTATCATCTTCCAAACTTTCACCACACTCTTCTCCCCCAATCTTCTCCAAAATTCCGAGAGCAGCACCAACAAGACCATGATTTTCGCCCAAACTTCTACCATCCTGGAAAGCCCGCTGATCCTCTTCCTCTACCCGACCCGTAACTTTCATTTCCTCCACATTCCTATCGATTAATGGGAGCATGGAATCCACTCCTTCGATCTGTGTCAACGGCGCCACAACCACAGGTAATTCTCCCTCAGTAGATCCACTAGTAACAATAGTAGCACCACTTTTGAAATGTTCATCATTTACAACATCGATGCTAACCTCTGATTGCGTATGTGCATATCTGTCGGCGAGGTAATTTCTCCCACCATCGTGCAAGACCGCTGTCGGCTCCTCCTCTCTGCGTTCCAGTTGGCCAGACCTTTGTCGTCCCAGGTTTATGCAAGACTCAGGTACTGTAGAGAGCTGTGTTGAACTTGGACTAAATTCTATGATCAAATTGTTTTGCTGTGAGGTAATATCGGTTGGGCCTAAGTTGAAAATATGGGATTGTGTTGTGGGAAAAGTTTGGGCTGAGTTACTTTGGGCTTCCAAATGCACATTATATTGGGCCTGAGGTACGGGTGGTGGCAATATCATCTTATTTAGATAACATTATGGGTGGTGGCCATACTTTTTTGGATTCAAGTAAATAAAATGAGTCGGTAACATTAAGTTTAGATAAGAAAAGCTAAAATTAATGGATAAAATAAAAAGAATTTTGCCCAATTTGTTTTTATCAAATCTGTAGAAACTCGTCAAAAAGAAAAATATCATGCATTTCTAATGATATTTTGTCCTATTCAGAATAGAAGCTTTTAAAAGTGCCACTGCAGCGCAATAAAAACTTTGATTTTGAAACTTGGGGTCAAATAATAGTATGGTGGTACAAGAGCGTGTCAGCCATAGTACAAGAGCCATAGTACAAGGCAAGTAGCAACTTTGTGGTCCAGATAATTGGCAAGGACATAGGCTATTTCTATCCCATCCTTTCCATCATTTTCTTCTATCCCAAATGGCAATTTCTCCCACCCTACGCAACTAGGAAGGACAAAGAAAGAAAGCTGTAATCTTCCGGGCTCTTCCACCTAGCTTAGTTAATACTCCCTCCATTTCTTTAATAGTACATACTTTTTAATTTGAGATATTTCTTTTATATTAACATTTTTTATTTATAATAAATTTAAGGTTATTAAAATATTTATTTTACTTTTTATTCTTTTAATCTAATTCCCTTCATTTATTTAGCGACCAATGTCATCTTTTAAAAAAAAATTGGGTAAGGTGAGAGAAACCCAAGAATTTTAAAGAGATCTGATAGAAAGGTAAAATCTACATATCATTGTGGCATTGTGTATTGATATATATATATATATATATATATAATGAGTATAAATGATATATAAGATCTAAACAAATATAGAATATGATATACATAAAATTAGTCGAAAAGAATATTTATTTTTTATTATGATTCTAATTGATTTACAACTAAATTAGACAAGGATCAAATTATGTGTGGGCTGAAAAAAACCGTGTACATTATTTTAATGAATAGATTATACTCGTATTGAAGTTATTTTTATCACGGTAATATTAAATGTGAAAATTTAAATACAACTAAAAATCAGGGTTTACTTCAACTATGTGAAAATTTAAAAAATCACAAATATTGATTCTGAAACAAGTGTGGAAATGTGAGTAAGGTCATGTTCCACGAGACAGTTTCCTATTAAATCTGTACATAATTGAACCGAAAGAAATAAACATTATAGAAAAAAAGGAAGTGCCCCTAGTCGGCAAACTTACTAGTGTAGCAAAGATGAACGGAGGATGTAACTCCATTTAAGAAAATCTTAATTTTTAATTAGGTATATATTCATTTTAGTATTATGTTATTGTATTGGATTATTAAGTATATACTGTTTCTATATATGTTATTTAATTAAACTGATTGCAGGTGGATATAAATAAACTTGATTGGCTCTAAATTGATTTGTGATTGTAATAATTCATTTTAATAATTTGATTTATATTCCTTTTAATTTTATTAATTAATGGATCCGTCTCTGGAAATACGGTCTTTCCTTAAGTAATGTAAAAATCAAGGTTTAAAGTGCAAATGAAAAGAAATGAAGATACAATTTTTGGGTTGTATGAATATGGTTATAAACTTTATAACTATTACACGCTGTATAATAAATTTTTAATATTGCAACTAAAACTTTTTAACTTATATTATTTTAATTAAATTCTGTCTTTTTCCATAAGATTATGGAAAGACCGACTTGCGTTGTAAAAAGAAATTTTAGTATAATTCAGCATCCCTTAACTTATATCCTAATTCTGCCAATGAATTAACATTCTTAAGATGTCTAAATATTTAAATTTGAATAAAGAAATATTAATGGATAATATTCTAGGATTATATTAAATAGACGCAACGTTTTAATTTGCCCAAAAAAAACGTGTAACACTATACTATTATTTTGAAAGCTTTTATTTTGGGTAGGACAAAATATCATTGAAATGCATGAGGTGGATTAAAAACTACAGTTGGTTTTTCTCTCCGACGCATTTTTACATATTTAATAATTTTTGGTCTCCCTCCTCGGTTCATAAGTTTATGGGCAGTTTATTATATATTTTATTTATACATTACATTTGTAAATACATACTAAATAAAAAAATGCACATGTGTGTAATA
Organism: Rubia yunnanensis; assembly: GCA_037428765.1. Lineage (NCBI taxonomy): Eukaryota > Viridiplantae > Streptophyta > Magnoliopsida > Gentianales > Rubiaceae > Rubia > Rubia yunnanensis. Next base: position 1,125,513 of record CM075062.1, read on the forward strand.
TATTTTTATATTTCACATTCAAATGAATATTATTACTTGTTTTAACTTTTAAAATATAATATTCAAATTTTATTTAAAAAATTATAACATTTAAGATAAAAAATACAATGAACTGTTCATTAATTTTATGGACATGGCACATTTCCCGAACCTTTAAATGTGAATACATGTAACTACATATATGATTGACAATAGATTAATTGGCTTCGAAATTTTAACATTATTTTAATGCAACAAATAAATTTATATGTACTTGTCACACTTGATTAACTAGTAACAAAAATTCTTAAATCTAATAAAATAAATGTGCAAGGTAAAAAACATACGAAGGGAAACGATTATAGTAATAAAACAAAGAAGGAAAGCAAGTAAAAGAGGTAAAAAAAAATAAACAGAACAAAAGACAATTCAAATACCATAGCTACAGGTACACAAAGATGGAATGAAGTTGCTCTTATTTTTTGAAATGAACATGGTCCCAGCCAGCATTATTTATTGGTAATTTAATTCATTTACCAAACTCCGTATCACGCATATGGAATGCTACAGGTTTGAACCGAGGCTTAAAGTCATTGACCTTGATAAAATTTCCCACACTATATACTCCCAATTGTCACCTTGTTTCCCACCCAATCTATCTTCTCCTACAGCAAACTCTAACGACGTTCCTTCTTCCCCATCTAAATCCATTTTTAAACTCAAACGCCATGGGCAAGGGAAAAAAATTAAGACTCCAACCCCCTCCCTCTCAATCACCTTTTTCCACCTCGTCAAGAACCCCACCTGCAACCCCATCTCCACCCCAACACAGTAGTATGGTGGAATCATTGCTTAGCATTTTTGGAAAAGCTAAGAAATGGAGTTCGTTGGCTGCGACTGTGGTTGCTGCAGCAGCAGGGGTCGCATCCCAGGGGTACATCAAGCTACCACATGTACGATAAGAATTGTGCCGATAAGGCAGCCTCTTTATCATAGAGGAATGAGAAAGATCGGGAAGAGGAAGATTGGCGAAAGGAAATGCTCTCCGAACGGAGGGTGAGCAACGAAATGGCAAGAGACAGTAACACCATAGCTCTAGAACAACTGGAGGAATACAAGCAGAGGAGAAAAGGAAAAGAGAGTGATTAAAATTAGTTTGTTTTTATAGGTGATAATTAGGTTATGTTATCTTCGTATTATTTAATATTATTTGTGTTTTTGTTGAAAATTTTTCATTACTATCTTTTAGTTTTAACTCATTTTTTATATTTGTAAATCACTGTACCGTCGTCCATTTTCGCTCTATTCGTTATTGTGGAATAAATGTTAGTTTTTAAATGTTAGTTTTGTTATTGTTAGTCTTGTATATTTAGTAATAGCTGACTAAGTTTACTAAATATAATTTAGTAATAGCTGAGTAAGTTTACTAAAGATATACAAGACTAAAAATAGAAAATTAATATTTAAAAACTAATATTTATTGTACAATGACGAATAGAGCGGGAATGGACGACGGTGGAGTGATTTATAAATATAAAAAATGAGTTAAAACTAAAAGACAGATAGTAATGAAAAATTTTCAACCGAAATACAAATAATATTAAATAATACGAAGATAACATAACCTAATTATCAACTATTAAAACAAACTAATTTTATTAAAACAAACTAATTTTAATGACTTTCTTTTCCTTTTCCCCTCCGCTTGTATTCCTCCAGTTGTTCTTAGAGCTATGGAGTTACTGGCTCTTGCGATTTCGTTGCTCATCCTCCGTTCGGCGAGCATTTCCTTTTGCTAATTTTTCTCTTCCCGATCTTTCTCATTCCACTCTGATGAAGCAGCTGCCTTATCGGCACGATTCTTATCGCACATGCAGTGGTTCGATGCTACCCTTGGGCTGCGACCACTGCGGCTACAGCGACCACAGTCGTAGCCAATGGGCTCCATTTCTTAGCTTTTACGGGAAAGCTAAGCAATGACTCCACCATACTGCTGTGGTGGGGTGGTGATGGGGTTGCGGTTGGGGTTTTTGACGGGGGTGGAAGGAGGTGATTGAGAGGGAGAGGGGTTGGAGTCTTGATTTTTTTCCCTTGCCCATGGCGTTCGAGTTTATAAATGGATTGGATGGGGAAGAAGGAACGGCGTTAGAGTTTGTCGTGGGAGAAGATGGATTGGATGGGGATCAAAGAGACAAGTGGGAGTATATAGTGTGGGAAATTTTGTCAAGGTCAACAACTTTTAAGCCTCCGTTAAAATTTGCTGCATTCAATATGCGTGATACGGAGTTAGTAAATGAATTAAATGACCAATAAATAAGGCTGGCTGGGGCCATGTTTATTTCAATAAATAAGAGCAACTCCATTCCACTGAATCTTTGTGTACCTGTAGCTATGGTATTTGGATTGTCTTTTGTTTTTTTCTTACATCTTTTACTTGCTTTCCTTCTTTGTTTTGTTACTATACTCGTTTCCCTTTTTATGTTTTTACATTACACATTTATTTTTTATTAGATTTAAGAATTTTTGTTACTAGAGTTAATCAAGTGTGACAAGTATATATATATAAATTTATTTGTTGCATTAAAATAATGTAAAAAGTTTGGAGCCAATTAATCTGTTGTCCATAATATGTGTAGTTACATGTATTCACATTTAAAGGTTCGGGAAATGTGCCGTGTTTATAAGATTATGAACAGTTCATTGTATTTTTTTACCTTAAATGTTATAATTTTTAAAATGAAATTTGAATATTATATTTTAAATGTCAAGATAAGTAATAGTATTCATTTGAATGTGAAATATTTAAGTTATAAAGTTTTATAGTTCGATTATACAACCCAATAATTTTATCTTTATTTATTCTAATTTACACTTGTACTCTTCAGTTTTCCGATCCTTTTACTATTTACTCAAAATAAATTGGAGAAGAATGGGGTCCATTTATAAATGCGAATATAATTGGAGATTCTTTTGACTATAGTTTACTACTATTACTCTGGACAAAGAAAAGGTGGTCTTCATCCATGCATGTTCAAACTATTCTCCTTATCTCACATTATCATGTTAATGACGGAACAGTTTTCACACTCCAGGCATCAATGTGAAAGTGACCTCCTGGTCTCCCCATTTTCCAACAAACCCAAAACAATAATGCCACTTTATGTCACAGCTAACAATAATCAACTGAAATTCTGTTTCACCTGAATTCTAAATCTTTATACCAAGTTGTTTACCAGTTTGGTGTTGAAACAAAATACGCAGTGCACACACAACTTGGTTACACAGTTCGGTGCAAATACACCTACGTCTGCGGGCCTTGCCCAGATCAGAAATCATCCACTAGAAAGCAGTCTTTAGTACAAGAAGCTTAACTTAAATACTAATCCATTGCTAACCTATAGAGTGAATGTTGTGAGCTCCCCTCACTGTCGATCCTACGTCGTTGAACTCTCACGATGAACACGTCTCCCTGGATCTCCTCCTTCCGAGGAATTGAGGCTTCCTTGTTTCTGATCTGTACGAACTTGGTTGGTTGTTTACGAACCTCCAAAACACAACGGCAGATCGCTCCAAAGCTCTCATGTAGAGATTGAATCTTGGTCGCGCCAATGATTGCGTTATCTTCGTCTTCTTTTTATCCCATCGCAATTCTGCCTTCAATCAAACTCTTTCCTTGTCTAACTCTACCTTAAATAGACTTCTAAACTAAGGAAAGATCTAATGCTATTCTGGTATTTAAATGAACAATCCTGTTATCAATAGGACTTGTTCCATAAATAAATTACTTAACCAATTCCTAACTATTACAGGAATATTCGTTTACCAGAATTAGATGACCACGAAATCAATCATTTATCTTCACAATATTATGATCAGATCGCACAATTATATCCCATAATACACTCCATAATTCGTGGACATCAACCATAATGCTGTTGGAATACTGCTGGATGGCAGTGGTGTTAAAACACCATATTGCCAGATTTCACTTAGTGATGTTAAAACACCAGATCACCAGTATTCACAATATGCCATACATAAGTCCAACTCCGAAAGACTTTACAACTTCTATAGCTGTTTTCTGCTTTATTTATTTCACCAATACCATTGCTGTTTTCTGAATTATTCATTTACTCATTCAATACCACTGATTATCATCACCGGAGTGACAAAAGAAAATAAATGGCCTTTTCCTAAGAGTTCCCCAATGTCACATTAGATTCGAAGTATTTGTTTTATTCCACTTAACTAATATACTTATAATAAAAATATCATGTGAGATATTGTTATATTCCACTTAACATCTACTTATTTTTTTAATATTATTTTTTATGTGAAATTTATATATATATATATATATATTTAAAGATTGACGATCAACCATCATTTTTTAGGATTGTGTAAAAATAAATAGGTCAAAACTAATGGAACAGTGAAAGTATTACTGAATCGAATGTGTGTTCCACTTCCCGTAGGCTAAGAGAAGGGGACGTTTAAGTTGGCCTTAAAATAAATGAGCAAAGTACACATATAATCCTATATAATTGATGAAGGTGCAGTCCCTGCAATAATTGAATGTGTAAATAATAGCTAGACAAATATATTTATAATGAGCTTGTATGCAGCTGTGATGATTTTACAAGGCATAGCTAGACAAATAATAAATCAAACGAGATGCATGACTGACTTTTAATCTCTATCATGTATCAAATTATATAGAATATTTTTATGATTTGTAATAAATATATTTGACTATAAATATATATAATTATGTATAATAATGATACATAAAAAATATTTAAAAACTTAATGTTACAATGATTCTAATAACACAAAGTATTGTTTTAGATTGACTAACTTTTAGACAGTGTATAATAATAGTGATTTCTTTAGAGTTTTAATTTTAATATTCTTGCAATATACTGTATTGGTTATTAAGATTAAGTTTTATTTAAAATTTAGTCATATAAGAACAATTATATGAATTATGAAGGGAAGTAATTAATTTAGTTCAAAACATTTAAATATTGAATACAATAAAAATTGATTATTTTCATAATATTGCATTCAAATTATTTAAGAGTAATTATTTATATTTTGATATTCTTTTTGAAAGGTTACCACAATTATATGTATCCCATTGCAATAAATAAGTAAATATCAAATATATGACCTTATTAGCCTAACTAGTTATAAAATGTCCTTATTTAACAGTTAGTCGGTCTAAAAAAGACTTTTACCTTAAATGTGAACATATTTCTATCAAGGGTACTCTATCGTATAAATATCCGAATATTTTGTTATTTAAGATGAGAAAGTCTAAAACAGGCGGTGTTTCCATAAATGTAGTAATTTTCTATAAAATTTAAATATTGTTTTTTATAAGTTAAAATAAATAATATGTATTTGTTAGGATAAAACGTAAAAATATATGATTAAAAAAATATTTTTTAAAAAATCTAAATTTTGTGCTGTTTTGCAAATCAGCTTTGTGCAGTTTTTTTTCCAGCTTTGTGCAGTTCTAGTACGGAGATAGTACTCTTTGGAACTCTTTGGAAAATGAATAACACAGAAAATGCCCTAAATGCTCACTTTTCTTTTTTTGGATGGTTTTTTTTATATTGGCTCCTTCCCTTTTTAGTAAATTCTAGATTGTTTTTATCCACATATTTTACTTTTTATACTTTCAATATAATCTCTATTATTCATTTGTTTTTTTTAAAAAATTTGTGCCAAAAAATTGAGGTCATAATAAAATAACAATTTTTCATTTTCCACCAAGCGTTTGCCATGTGAATCTGCAGGTTTCAAGCAGAGACGGCTGTAATTTCAAGCAAAGTTGTTGTAGGAAATACAGCTGTAATTTCCTGTACACAATACGTTCAAAACATAAAGAGAGTTTAAAATTGAAAAAATCACCAGGAGTCAAGCATAGAAGATACAACGGCTCTCACCCCAGCGTAATAATGAGCTTGTTTGCAGCTGTGATGATTTTACAGGCATAGCTAGGCAACTAATAAATCAAACGAGATGCATGACTTTTTAATATCTTAACCGACTCAAATTGTATAGAATATTTTAAAGATTTTTAATAAATATATTTGACAATATATATATTTATATATATATATATAAAGTCGTATATTAATGATATAAATTTTCGTAGAGAGAACGTACATGAAAATTGAATTCTCCATCCTTGCATCTAATGACATTTACTGTGAACGTGACATTTACTGTGAATGTATATGGCAATTGCGTTCTCCATCCTTGCATCCAATGACATTTACTGTAGTTGCAGTTATAGAATTTTCTCTATAATAATAGTGTTAGACGGGAAGGAGTGTCAACTAAATCGTTAGAATGCAAATCAATCAACCACTAACGTTTAACTTGCAAATAAGTCCGTAGTACCAGAAGACTAACGTGAACTTGAAATCAGTCGAACAATAGGTAGATAGCAACGGGGATCCAAGAACAAGCGGTTGGGAAGATGGTATCCACGAACCCTGGGCGAACAATACCATTGGAGGCCATTTTCCTTTCAGCTTGAAGCTATTGTCTAGCCTTAGGAGTCAGGTCATACCACTCCATGAACCCTATGCGAACATCCTTCTCAATACCAGGAGATTTCCTCCGTTGGGCAAGGCGATCCAGTATAAGCCTGTCTCTTGTAGGACAGTATCTCTAACTGTCCTTGACTACTTCACGAATATTGTCATCTCTGCCAGAGTGAACAATTTTAAATTTAAAAAATGATTAAAAAATTGCTCAGAATACCAAAGTGTAGGAGTTTCTCACTATGTGCCCCAGTCGTAGTCCCAGTAGAAGGGCAAGCAGGCCGCTATGGCGGTAACGGTGAGAGCCACACCAGGATGGGTATAGAAACATGCCTCATACAGTATCAAATTATGCGCCATTGATCCTTCTGCACGGAACAGCTAATCTGATTTTGCCGGATTTTGCCAAACTTTGATGATTATTGATGACAGAAAGATCGATCGATTCAAAATTTACCTGCCAAATCGCGGAAACACTGTCGCTTACTTCTCGCCTAATATTACTTCCCTCTGGACTTACTTGCCAAATATATGTACTCCATCCGGTCCTCTAATATTGTCCTACTCCGGAATGGTTTTTTATTTATGTCTCTTTTCCCTTTTGGTAAATCTTAGAATGTTTTCATCCACTCATTTTACTTTTTACACTCCCAATTTAACTCATACCACTCCTTTAACTTTTTTTAAAAAATTGTGTTATTTAAAAGGGGCCAATATAAGTGGACCAGAGGGAGTATATACACTCCGGAACTTAGGCCCAAATGGTAAAGGCCTACGGAACTTCGGCCCAGCCTAAATGCGAAAACTTGATGGAGTACTACGTAGCTTTAAAAAGCTGCAAAAAAAAGTTTTAAAAAATATGCAATGTACCAATATAGCTCTAAGAGTAGGTCTCCTGATAAGCGTCATGTCCATAAAGTTATGAAAATGTCACTTATATTTTAAACAACATTCGTTAAATTACATACTAAATTTTGAAATATTGAAATTTTTTTTATCATATATTTTCACATTTTCACATTCAAATACATATTATTACTCCCTCTATCCCAAATTAAATGATATTAGAGAGAATTTCACGCTCACCTGCGTGGTCGTAAATATGCGCCAAGTACCAAGTCTTATTAGCAATCAAGGCATCGAACTCTAATTGCATACTGTAGGAAATAAGGGTAATAATCTGTGTCTGTATTCATGAATTCAGGATACATTATATGGTAGTACATGATACCTATTCTAAATAGGAGAAGGTAACAGAATACAATTATATCTACAATTATGGTAGGAATACAAATTCAAATCTAATTAACAGTAATTCCACAACTATAATACCAATTCCATAACACTTCTCCTCAAGTTTGAGCATGCGGATCAGAAATGCCTAACTTGCCAAGTAAGGAATGAAACTGGTTACGTCCGAGGTTGGTCTGACGTACGGATATGGTGAGTAACAATAGCGCCAGATTGGACAAGGTCTCGAACAAAATGACAATCAACTTCAATGTGCTTGGTGCGTTCAAGGAAAACTGGGTTAGCCGCTATGTGAATAGCTGCTAGGGGAAGAGTGTGAAACTCGCAACATACAATCGCCATAGGACGATACTCTGCCTCGGCAGAAGACCGAGAAACAGTAGGTTGCGCAAGAGTAGGTTCCATGAAACTGGAGAATCACCAATCATAACAAAATATCCTGATAACGAACGCCTAGTAATGGGACAGGCGGCCCAATCTGAATCACAAGGAGTCTTCATGAATTGCGCAAGAGTATGGACTGAATAACTCAGTTCAGGACGAGTGATAGTCAAATAAATCAGACGCCCAATTAAGCGATGATACTGCTCCGGGTCATGGTAGGCTGGACCTTCAACACTTGCCAAATCATGTTGTTGCTCCATGGGAAAATCAATTGGGTTAGAAGCAGTTAAGCCTGTATCGGATAAGATGTCCAAAGCATACTTCCTTTGTGAAAGAAACATCCCCTCCGGTCTTCTAGCAATCTCTATGCCCAAAAAATACTTAAGCAAACCAAGATCCTTCATATGAAAACAAGAACTCAGGTATTTCTTGAACTCAGAGAAAAATCAGGGCAGTGGAAAATTTTATGTTTTGGGTTTCAGAATTTTAGGCTCTGATACCATATAGGAAATAAGGGTAATAATCTGTGTCTGTATTCATGAATTCAGGATACATTATATAGTAGTACATGATACCTATTCTAGATAGGAGAAGGTAACAAAATACAATTATATCTACAATTATGGTAGGAATACAAATCCAAATCTAATTAACAGTAATTCCATAACTATAATACCAATTCCATAACACATACATAACATGTTGCTAGTTCAGGTTCTTTTTGGCTTTGAGAAAAGTTTTTGGTTCAAAGTCATAGTGGTCAAGGGAAATAGGATGTTTGGTAGCAATATGAGCATTTGGCTTAAGGGATGAGTGGAAGCACGAGTTACCGTACCATGCATTGAGGTATTGGACGGAAGAAAGTAAGAGGGAGATTGAGGGTATGGAGTGACAGGCGAGGAGACTGGTGGCGGGGATGGTGGATCCACCGGAGGAGTTGGCGGCGCGAGGCCAAAATGAGACGAGGGTGATGGAGGTATGGGTTCAGTCGGTGATGGACTGGCGGAGAATGCTGTCTGGGTCACCTCCCGAAGCTCAACGTTTGGTGAATCTGACTGATTGGATTGAGAGTGATGTTCAGGAAAAGGAAAGGAAGATTCATCAAACACAACATTTCGAGCAATATAAGTTTTGGAGGAAAGGATATGATAGCCTAGATACCCTTTATGCTTGGCATTGTACCTAAGAAAAATGCATGCCATAGAGCGGAATTCCAATTTGCTGCTGTTGTAAGAGTTAAGGTATGGAAAATGCAGACAATCAAAATATTTTAAAAGGTTGTAATCAGGTTGACGATTGTATAAGCATGCATAACGAGATTTATGAGCAAGAACGGGGGTTATGGTTCTATTGTTAATGTAAATGGCAGTGTGAATAACATGTTCCCAGAAGGTAACAGGGAGATTAGAGTGGGCTAAAAGAGTCAAAGCTAATTCGACGATGATTCGATTTCAACGTTCACCTGCACCATTTTGCTTTGGAGCGTGAAACATTGTGAAATTTAATCTTAAATGTTGTAACTTTTTTTAAAAATGTAAATAGTATATTCTAAAAGTTAAAAAAAAAATAATATGTAGTGTCTGTCTCTTGAAAGACGGTATCTCCACGAGTTATTAAAAGATGAAGGTTTAAATTGCAAATTAGAATAAATGAATAAAAAAAATTGGATTTACTGAATCGTGTTATAAACTTTATAACTTTTACGGTACACATTAAAATTTTAATATTGCAATTAAGACATTTTACCTTTTATTATTCTAATTAAACTCGGTCTTTCCAAGACTTTGCCTAATATATATTTGAACATGAAAGTATAAAAATATTTGCTACAAAAATATTTTCAATATTTAAAAATTCAGTACGTAATTTAACAAATGCAATATATATGGTAAAAAATAAATTGAATGTTAAATTTTCACATTTGGGCTGGACCGAAGTTCCGAAGGCCTTTACCAGCCACGATTCACCATACTCCACATTTGGAGTATATGTTTTGTAATTGGGATAGGAGAAGGGAAAGAATATTAGGCGAGAAACAAGCGCTAGGTTTCCAGGTAAGTTTCGAATGGATCAATCTAGCATTAATAATCATCAATGTTTGGCAAAATCTGATTAGCTGATGTTGTTCCATTCAGAAGGATCAATGGAGCATAATGTGATGTTGGCGCATAATGTGATGCTGGCGTATAATATGAGGCTGTATGAGGCGGGTTGCTATACCCATCATGGTGTGGCTCTCTCCCTCGCCGCCATGGCCGCCTGCTTGCCCTTGGACTGGGCCTACGACCGCGGCACGTGGTGAGAAACTCCTCTATTTTGGTATTCTGAGCGATTTTTATCATTTTTAAAATTTAAAATTGTTGCAATGGTAGGGATGACAACATTCGTAAAGCACTCTTTGAGTATTGGAGATCTGCTAAAGGAGACAGGGTATGTGGTACCTCTATTTATCTATGTACACTGACCAAGTGTTGGTCTGTAGTTTTCTTCGGTTGACTTATGAAATACTCGCATTTTAGTATGATTGGGTTGGGAAGGTGGACTGGACCGAATGAAATACATACTATATTATCTTAGGAGTCGCAAAACGTATCGACCTTTTGGAGTCAATATCATTATGCGTTAAATTATTATAATTTTATACTTGCTCTGTCTCAATTTATTCTGCATAAAATATTTTTTATTTCAAAGGTGCTCAATGCTCAATCTATTCTGCACAAAATATTTTTTTATTTCAAAGATGCTAACTTTGACCACAAATTTGATTAAGTATATGATCAATAATTTTTATCGTATGAGATATGGTTAGATATGTCATAACATGTCATTTCTAAATATCAAATCAATCAAACACATTTATTAAAAACCGTAAAAAAATTTTGTACAGAATAAATTGGGACGGAGAAAGTGTGCGTGTTACGAATTTAATAAGATATTATAATTTAAGAATGCCCTTTTAACAAATATACAACATTTTACCTGATTTTTTATATTTATATGTACACATGTATGATAATAATTTAATGATCAAAGTGAGTTACTCCCTCTGTCCCAAGGATTATGCAAAGGACAAAAACTTGTTTTAAATTTTAACAGTGAAATGACTAAAATGTCCCTGTCTTCTTCCCTTCCAAACCTCCTCCGTTTGCTTCGTCTTCTTCACGACAACAGGCCTCTGTATGGCTTTTCATCGTCTTCACGAAAAAAAACTTTTACAGACCGCTACACCAATTAGCACGAACAACGAACTATTAAATAAATGGAGAAAATGAGAAGAAATAGAACAAGAAACCCCCCAAAATCCTCCAATTTCCCCTTTAAACCCTCCTCCCAAAATCCTTTGATTTCTACTTCTCCTTCAAACCCTCGAGTTCCTCCGCCTCCCCTCACTCCCTTCAACGCCGCCTACAACCGCCACCACCAACTCGTCGTTTGCCTCCATTAGCGTCTTCCTCCTGACCAAATTCACCATCTTGGGCAAATGTCACGATGCAGCCGGGGACGAAGAAGTCGAAGGTGGCGTTGTTCGTCCGTTAAGGAATTAGAATTGTATTCATACCATAATTGTAGATGTAATTGTATTCTATTACCTTTTCCTAGCTTTTATAGGTATCATGTACTACTATATAATGTATCTTGAATTCATGAATACAGACACAGATTACTACCCTTATTTTCTACATGGTATCAGAGCCTAAAATCCTGAAACCTCAAATAGAAAATTCCGCTGCCATCCGAGTTCCCGCCGCAATCCGCCGATCACCGCACGCGCCGTCGATCACCGCCGATCACTGATGCGCCACCGTGACACGCACCGCCGCTACTGCTGCTCCGTGCCACGCACCTCCACTTCGACAATACCGACGCCACCACTTTCGACCTGTGTGCGGAATACCCGAGAAAGAACAAGCAAAGAAAATAAAGTGAAACACAAAACACCGAGGTTTTACGTGGTTCACCAATTGGCTACATCCACGGCTGACCAAGATCCGGTTCCACTAGAGAGAAAGGCCAGAATTACAGATTTCCTACTCTTCACCAATCCTATCTCTTAGAGTTACAATAAAAGACGAGGCACTATATATAGTCCTTTCCACCTTAAACCCTAACGGCTATGGGCCCAGAAACAATCTGGCCCAAACCAGAACAGGAGACAGAATGCCAATAACAGCCCAAACAGAGGAGATGCTATACCGTCGGGCCGGGGTTGTCTCCGCCCCCCTGCACCCCCAGGCTAGGGTATGCTCCGCCCCCCTGGACCCCCCGACTCGCTGTCGAAGCCACATAACATCCTGTCAAAGTGGCTAATACGTATTCAAGGCATACCAACACGACCGCCGCACGGCTAGAGCTCTCCTTCACACACCGCCGATAGTTCAACGCATCGATGCGTCCTGACTATTTGATCCGTTGCTGGTTATTGTACCTGCTTCTGATCTGTACCTGATTTACCCCAATGTCTGGCCCTGAAGAACAAACTAATTTAGATGCACCCGAGGCTTCGAAGCATCATGATATGAGTGGTTATGATGTAATTGCAGCTTTACTTCAGCAGTTGCAGTTGTAATCTGGCTCTCACACTACTTTAACTATTGGTCGTATGTCGACTAATCCTTACTTTATTGGTTCTGGAGATGGTCCAGGATTACAACTCAGACCGACCATGCTCAAAGGTCAAGAAAATTACATTGAATGGTCATATGCGATTTGTCGCGCATTCCTTGCTAAGCACAAGATTGGGTTCATTGATGGATTCATTACCAAGCCCCAGGATGGTCATCCTAATGCTGCTGATTGGCCTGGGTTAATGCTACTCTCTTATGCTGGATCTTGCAAACACTGGATCCGGTGTTGAGATCTTTTACAAATTCGTTTGCAATAGTTAAGGATCTGTGGGATGACCCGAAGGAACAATTTATTCTGGCCGATGGTATGAAGGTTTTGCAGACGCAAGAAGCCATTCAGAGTTGCAGGCAAAACGGGCAGCCCATCGACATCTACTTTGCCAAATTGAAGAATTTTTTTGCAGATTATCACTATATGCGACCTCCCCTGGTTTGTACCCGTGAAGATTGCAAGGCATTATGCCAGTGAAATCTTGTTGCGAAAGTCATCCAAGAAAGACAGAAGGATTTGATCTACCAATTCATCTCTGGCCTCGACGAAGGTTTCACACCTTGCGATCACACATCATGAGCATTAATCCAATGACATCTGTCATGAAAGTGTATGCCCTTGTTGCTCCGGAGGAGAATCATAAAGCTGCCATTCGAGCTCGTGAGCCTTCTTCTAACTCCATGGCGTATGCTGCCCGACGTTCACCACTTGCAAGTTCTTCGCCAGTTATTCTTTCTGCCGCCGACCACAAGAATCTTGTTTGTACTCATTGTCGTCGTAAGGGTCATGATAAAGATACATGTTTCCAGTTACATAGTGTACCACACTGGTTCAATGAGTTGAAGGAGAAAGCCAGTACCAGCAAGATACCGGCGCTAGCATCCCGGACATCAGCCATGGATACTTGATTTGGGAGCCTCATATCACATGACTGGTGACAAAGGTTCTCCTACTGATCTTACTACTACTATTGATTCTGTGAATGTTGTTCTACCCGATGGCTTGGTGTTATCAACTAGTCAATATGGATCTATTTTCTTCGGTTGTTTTTACTCTGCCGCATGTTTTATATATACCTACATTGCGATTCAACTTACTGTTATGCTCTAGATTGTTATCTACCTTGAACTATCTAGCTTTGTTTACTGAAAATTATTGCATTTTACAGAAAATCAGTACGAGGAGAGTGATGGGCGTGGGTGAACAGAAAGGGGGGTGTTTTGGCTTCGTCTGCTGGATGCTCGTGTTCACCGTCATGTCCTGCAGTCTCTTCCTACGGTTGCTTCTGTATCTTCTTCCGACTTATGGCATCAACTTTTTGGTCATCCATCTTCCACGGTGCTGTCTTATATTTATTGTCGCATTAATAAACATTTTGTGCCTTGCCCTATATGTTATAGAGAAAAACAGACTAGACATAGTTTTCAATATAGTTCTACAAATGCTACTGCAGTTTTTTCAATTAATTCATTGTGATGTTTGGGGACCTTATAGAACACCATCTTCTAATGGTGAATTTTATTTTTTGACTATAGTTGATGATTATTCCCGAGCTGTTTGGGTTTATTTGTTAGTAGCTAAATCTGTAATAGCTTCTAGATTTTTAGAATTTAGTGTCTTAGTGAAGAACGAGTAGGGCCGAACAATTCAACGAGTTCGGCCTGATAACGACACTAAAATTTTGCCTCTGCGATCTCACTTTACTGTATCTGGAATCATTTTTGAGATATCTATGGTTGAAACTACACAACAGAATGGTTGAGTTGAAAGAAATCATCGTCATTTACTCAATGTGGCGAAAGCTTCACGGTTCCAAACCAGTCTTCCTATTGAATTTTGGGGAGAATGTGTACTTACTACTGCCTACCTGATCAACCGAACACCGACTCAGCATCTCAACGGTCGTACTCCCTTTGAGTTGCTCTATTGGCAAGCTCCAAATTATTCATCATTAAGAGTTTTTGGATGCTTGTGTTTTGCTGCCCATGTTCCCAGATATCATGACAAGTTTGCACCTCGAAGTCAGCGGTGTCTGTTCCTTGGTTATCCTGCCGGAAAGAAAGGCTATCGCCTTTTTAACTTGGAATCTTGTGTGATCTTTAACAGTAGGGATCCGATGAACCCGGTGGCACCACCACATCACCGCCGTATTCCTCTTCCTTCTTGCCGGAGACACACGGAATTTTGACTACGCCTTCCGCTGCCAATCCAACTTTGCGGGTTGCCGTGGGCCTTCCACCATCCACCGATGGCCAGCTGCTGCCGGCGGCTAGTCTCCACCAGTTACCACCAGCCAGTCTACGACGGTCAACGCCGGCCAGTCTCTGTCGATCGCCATCGGCTAGTCAAAGTTGGCCAGTCAACGCTAGCTGTCGCCGGCCAGTTACCGTCGGTCGCCACTGGCATCCACCGGCCATTCTCCGCCTCCCGACGTTGGTACCTTCATGCCAGCCGCCGCCGGCCAACCTTCGTCGTCCTCTGCCGGTTATTCTTCGCCAGTTATTGCCGATGCTACATCCTTGGTATCTACTTTACCGGATTCTCTGGTACTAGACAGTTTCGCTGCTGAGTTTCCATCTACCGGAAGGAGTGTTCAAACTTGTTGTCCGCCATCTTACTTGGCAGATTACGATTGTGATGATTATGTTTGTGCTCTTACTACTGAAGACCCCCCCTTCGACTACGTTTCCTCATGCGTCTTCACTTTCTCAGGTATTTTCTATCATCTTACTGATTTTGTAAATTGTGATAATTTTTCTAGTATGCATTCTAGATTTTTGGATGGTGTAACATATAGTGTAGATCCCACCACTTACTCCAAGGCTTCCCGTCATTCTCATTGGCGAGATGCTATGGCTGTGGAAATTACTGCGCTGGAGCGAAATCAGACATGGACTTTGGATCCTTTGTCTGTGCATAAGAAGGCAATTGGGTGCAAATGGGTATACCGGACGAAGTTTCGTTCTGATGGTACTATTGAACGTCATAAGGTGCGCCTAGTGGTTCTTTGAAATTGCCAGGTTGAAGGAATTGTTTAAATTGAGACTTTTGCTTCGATTGCAAATATGAGTTATGTTCGATTGGTCCTGCCTATTGCAGTTATCCGTGGTTGGGAATTGCATTAGATGGATGTCCATAATGCCTTCCTGCATGGTGATTTGCATGAGAAAGTGTTCATGCTTCTTCCACCTGGCTACAATGTACCGCCTGGTCTGGTTTGTCGCCTTCAGAAATCTCTTTATGGTCTTCGTCAGGCTCCTAGAAATTGGTTAGCTAAACTGGTTCAGGCTTTACGAGCATCTGGATTTGTTCAGAGTAAGGCCGATTATTCTTTATTTGTCTTTTCTCGTGGATCAGTTTCTTTACATGTTCTGGTTTATATGGATGATTTGGTGATTGCTGGTAGTTCTTCTTCGCTAATCTCTGAGTTCAAGAAATACTTAGGTTCTTGTTTCCACATAAGGATCTTGGTCTGCTTAAGTATTTTTTGGGCATAGAGATTGTTAGGAGACCGGAGGGAATGTTTCTTTCGCAAAGGAAATATGCTTTGGACATCTTATCTGATACAGGTTTATTTGCTTCTAAACCAATTGATTTTCCGATGGAGCAACATGATTTGGCATGTGTTAAAGGTCCAGCCTACCATGACCCGGAGCAGTATCGACGCTTGGTTGGGCGTATGATATACCTGACTATTACTCATCATGAACTTAGTTATTCGGTTCATACTCTTGCGCAATTCATGAAGTTTCACTGTGTTCCTCACTAGAAAGCTGTTGTTCGTGTGTAGCACTACCTGAAGAGTCATCCTGACCAAGGTTTATTTCTCTCTTCTCGTACTACTTTACAATTGACTGCTTATTGTGATTCGGATTGGGTTACCTACCCGATTACTAGGTGTTCTCTATCTGGTTATTTTGTTATGATTGGTGATTCTCCGATTTCCTGGAAAACCAAAAAGCAACCTACTGTTTCTCGGTCTTCTGCTGAAGCGGAATATCGTGCTATGGCAGTTACCTGCTGTGAGTTGTTATGGTTTAAATCTTTACTGAAGGACTTGGGGGTTTTACACTCCTCACTTATGCAATTATTTTGTGACAGTCAATTCGCTCTTCACATAGCGGCCAATTCAATTTTTCATGAACGCACAAAGCACATAGAAGTTGATTGTCACTTTGTCTGGGATCTTGTTTAATCTAGCACACTCATTACTCAACATATCCGTACGACAGACCAGCCTGAAGATTTGTTCACTAAAGCTCTCGGACGTAACCAGTTCCAGTCTTTACTTGGCAAGTTGGGTATTTCTGACCCCATGCTCTAACTTGAGGATGAGTGTTAAGGAATTATAATTGTAATCTTACCATAATTGTAGATGTAATTGTATTTTATTACCTTTTCCTAGCTTGTATAGGTATTCTGTACTACTATATAATGTATCCTGAATTCATGAATACAGACACATATTATTACCATTCTGAGTCTAGGAAGGCTAAGTCTTCAAGCAGGAAGAATGTAGTGTTTTCGATTTGTGTCTTCTACCGCTGTCCAGTCGGTCATCAACGCCATCTTTAGCGTCTATTTCTTCCGCCATTTTCTCAGATCTTTAGCCGGAATTCTTCAAGTTCCAATCGGTGCACTTAGTAACGGTTTAAGAATGAATTTCTTCAAAAAATAATAATTTGTGGAGTAAATCACATTATGTTGATGATTTTATTTGACGATTCCATTGAATATACTTTTTGTGGATTAAGAATTTATCAGTAATGTAAGCTAGGTGGAAGAGCCCGGAAGATAACACTTTTCTTTCTCTGTTCTTAGTTGCATAGGGTGGGAGAAAGTGCTATTTGAGATAGACTAGAAGAAAATGATTGAGAGGATGGGATAGGAATAGCCTCGGTCCTTGCCAATTATCTGGACCACTGCGAAGTTGCTAGTACATGCCTTGTACTATTGCTGACACGAGAGACTTGTACTCTATGAATTGTACCTTGCTATTTAAAAATTTTATTTGATCTAGTATTGAGAATTATAGGGATATAGTGTGTACTCTGGGTCCTCACTCTGTTCCAATAGAATTCGAGCCCTTATTATTATCACGTTATTTAAAAAATTGATCGTTAATTTATTTACTTGCATTTTAATGCAACTAAAACATTTCATATTTTATTGTTTTAATTAAATCTTATCTTTTTATAATAATTTATTTTCTTAATACCTTGCCTCAATATGTGTTGCAGCATATCCAATAGTATATCGTGGGGAAATTTTCATATTTGTGTGAGGCAAAGTCTTGGGAAAGACGGTCTTTCCATAGGCTTATGGAAAGATAGGATTTGATTAGAATAATAAAAGGTAAAAGGTCTTAGTTGCAATATTAAAGTTTTAGTATGAAACATGTAGTAGTTATAAAATTTATAACCCGGTTCATGCAACCCAAAAATTTTATCTTAATTTCTTCTAATTTACACTTTAAACCTTGATTTTTTCATAACATATAGAAAGACCGTCTTTCAAGAGACAGACTCTTTGTGTAATTATGTATTTTTAAGATGCAAACTACATCAACCTGGATGGTCTTCTATAATGCAGTGTTTATATGGACCCGTGCTTATAATTTTCCAAATATTTGTTCATCCAACCTTTTCCCATCATTTTCAAGTGTCCGTCTCTTGAAAGACGGTCTTTCCATAAGTTATGGAAAGACCAAGGTTTAAAGTGTAAATTAGAAGAAATTAAGATAAAATTTTTGGGTTGCATGAACCGGGTTATAAATTTTATAACTACTACATGTTTCATACTAAAACTTTAATATTGCAACTAAGACCTTTTACCTTTTATTATTCTAATCAAACCCCGTCTTTCCGTAAGCCTATGGAAAGACCGTCTTTCCCAAGACTTTGCCATTCTGAGGGCGTCTCTTGAAAGACGGTCTTTCCATAAGTCATGGAAAGACCAAGGTTTAAAGTGTAAATTAGAAGAAATTAAGATAAAATTTTCGGGTTGCATGAACCGGGTTATAAATTTTATAACTATTACATGTTGCATACTAAACTTTTAATATTGCAACTAAAATCTTTTACCTTTTATTATTCGAATTAAACTCCGTCTTTCCATAAGCCTATGAAAAGACCGTCTTTCCCAAGACTTTGCCTAACTTAAATGTGAAAATTGTTTACTATCTAGATAATTTTGGTATATAACCATAATCAAACCCAATTCTCACAATTCTCATAGAGTCCGTATCTTGAAAGACGGTCTTTCCATAAGTTATGGAAAGACCAAGGTTTAAAGTGTAAATTAGAAGAAATTAAGATAAAATTTTCGGGTTGCATGAACCGGGTTATAAATTTTATAACTACTACATGTTTCATACTAAAACTTTAATATTGCAACTAAGACCTTTTACCTTTTATTATTCTAATCAAACCCCGTCTTTCCGTAAGCCTATGGAAAGACCGTCTTTCCCAAGACTTTGCCATTCTGAGGGCGTCTCTTGAAAGACGGTCTTTCCATAAGTCATGGAAAGACCAAGGTTTAAAGTGTAAATTAGAAGAAATTAAGATAAAATTTTCGGGTTGCATGAACCGGGTTATAAATTTTATAACTATTACATGTTGCATACTAAACTTTTAATATTGCAACTAAAACCTTTTACCTTTTATTATTCGAATTAAACCCCGTCTTTCCATAAGCCTATGAAAAAACCGTCTTTCCCAAGACTTTGCCTAACTTAAATGTGAAAATTGTTTACTATCTAGATAATTTTGGTATATAACCATAATCAAACCCAATTCTCACAATTCTCATAGAGTCCGTCTCTTGAAAGACGGTCTTTCCATAAGTTATGGAAAGACCAAGGTTTAAAGTGTAAATTAGAAGAAATTAAGATAAAATTTTCGGGTTGCATGAACCGGGTTATAAATTTTATAACTACTACATGTTTCATACTAAAACTTTAATATTACAACTAAGACCTTTTATCTTTTATTATTCTAATCAAATCCTGTCTTTCCATAAGCCTATGGAAAGACCGTCTTTCCCAAGACTTTGCCTCACACGAGTCCGTCTCTTGAAAGACGGTCTTTTCATAAGTTATGGAAAGACCAAGGTTTAAAGTGTAAATTAGAAGAAATTAAGATAAAATTTTCGGGTTGCATGAACCGGGTTATAAATTTTATAACTACTACATGGTTTATACTAAAACTTTAATATTGCAATTAAGACCTTTTACCTTTTATTATTCTAATCAAACCCCGTCTTTCCATAAGTCTATGGAAAGACCGTCTTTCCCAAGACTTTGCCCATTTTCAATCACCTGCAGTCCGTAAAATAGATTTTTTAAAAAAATTTAAATGTGAAAAGTTAATAAAAATTCGTAACAAAAAGCTTTAGAAACTTTAGCAGAAAATAGTAAAACATCAACGAAAAATCATAAAATATCAGTAAAAAATTGAAACAAAAAATATATTTAAAAAATCAAAAAATTGGAAAAATAAATGTCACTACAACGAAAGAAAAATCAAATGAAAATTATAAAAATATCAACAAAGCAAAAAATTATCTTTTAAAAAAAACACCGCAAAAAATATCAACTCCTAACAAACAACTATCAAAGTACTGATAAATTATAAAATAAACATCTAATACTCCCTCGGGTCCTCTAATATTGCCCTACTTTCCATTTTGGTATAATTTTTTATTTATATCTCTTTCCCCTTTTGTTAAATCATAGAATATTTTCATCCACTCATTTTTCTTTTTACACTCCCAATTCAACTCACACCATTCTTTTAACTTTTTTTTTAAAAAAATATGTCATTTAAAAGGAACCAATATAAGTGGACCAGAGGGAGTACCTACATTTTAATCACTACAAAAAAAACGTCAACATAAAAATACAAAGTTTAAAGAATTTCCTATCGACTCTTTCTACTAACTATCATTCTTGTTGTTTTTATTATTTATGAAAAGGTATGAGAATTTTTTGGGCCACATGATCTTTGCCGAGAGATAGGAGCTATCATCCAGATGGACAGCCATGTTTAAAAAAAACCATTCCATAGACGAACCCGACCATTGAAACACTTATAATTTGTACACCAAGCACTAATTTATTTTCACAACACATACTCCCTCCGGTCCTCTAATATTGTCCTACTTTCCATTTTAGGATGATTTTTTATTTATGTCTCTTTCCCTTTTTGGTAAATTTTAGAATGTTTTCATCCACTCATTTTACTTTTTACACTTTCAATACAATCTCTACCATTCATTTATATTTTTGAAAAAAATTGTGCCCAAAAGTTGAGGCCAATATAAGAAGACCAGAGGGAGTACAACATATATGTATTACATATACTTTAAAATAGAAGTAAAAAATTAGATTTGAACTCATAAACCTCCTTCATCAGCAACGAGGTACTAACCACTAAACCAAACTATCGTTACTATCAGCAAACTCAGTCAAATAAATATTAAATCTCAATAACTCTTCAAAATAAAAACCCACAATCATTCTTTTCATTCAGGCGCGTGTATTTCACGCATCTTTCTTCTTCACTACTCCGTTGTCGTTGCAGGGCTCCTCCGTCGTCGTCGTCGCAATGCCTCTGACATCGCGCCGTTGACTCCACAACCGTCATCACCGTCGAAGCTTCATCGTTGTCGATCAAAGCGCCGCCGCCATTGAATCACCGATCTCCGCCGTTGTCAGAGAAATCACAGATCTCGCTGGCGTCTCGCCACCGTTGCCAAAAAAATCACCGATCTCACCGCGAATAAGGAAATGGAGCTGAGTTGGAGGAAGAAAACTTGGTGTTGGACTTTCCCTATACATTGATTGATCCACTAGATCTGTCGGCGTCTTCTTCTTCTTCCTCTGTATAATCTCACTCCCTCCACCGATCACTCACTTGCCTCAAAACTAACAAAACGGTGTTGCTCGGAATCCCGCTGGCGCAATGTCGATGCAAGGAAAGAGCCTCACGCCCATCGTTGCCAAACCGGAACGTGCACTATGTACAGAGTCTGTCGAGTGACTCTCACGACGTTTTAGGCGTGATGACGAATAGAGTGGGGTGGACGACGGCGGCGCGATTTATAAAAACAAAAAACGAGTTAAAACTTTAAGAGAAGAAAATTTTCAACACACAAACACAAATAACATTAAACCCAGCAATAACCATCCCACCGTAGTAGTAGCCAGCAGTCGCCATTTTCAACAACTATAAGAACTTTTTTTGTTGAGCGCTGATTACACAGGAAAGCTCAGCAATGACTCAATCGTATTACTAAGGTGGGTTAGGAATGGAGTTGCGGTGGGGTTCGTGTGGGTGTTGAAGATGGCTACTGCTGGTTGGCAGGAGATGAGTTGGAGTGCTCGAAGGATTCGTGTGGGTGTTGAAGATGGCTACTGCTGGTTGGAGGGAGATGAGTTGGAGTGCTTGAATTTTTTTCCCTTGCCATAACGTTAGAGTTTATAGCAGTTAGGATTAGGAGTGGTTGGAGAAGATGGGTTGGGTGGGAGAAGAAGGAGACAGGAGAGAGTATATATAGTGTGGGAATTTCTATGAAGGTCAACAACTTTAATTCCCTGTTCAGTTTCACGTGGCAAAGCAAAATGAAAGATTGTACAGAGATGGAAATGTCATTTTGTAAGGAAGATTATGTATCAAAGTAGCAGTATTTCATATGGGTGATACAGAGTTGGTAAAGGAATTAAATGACCAAAAAATAAGGCTGGGACCATGTTCATATCAATAAAATAAGAGCAACTCCAACCCACTGAATCAACCACTGGGTGTAGCCCAGTGGCCAGTGCTTTGGCACGTCCCTCCGGAGACATCCCAGGTTCGATTTTAATTTGGGGCAAGTTTTTGGGTTTCAGTTTTCTATTGCACTGTGTTGGTGTTGGGAGCCTCACTTTGTGTGAGAAATGTGGTAGTCTCATCCCACCTTTGTGTGAGACACAAGGGAGCCTTCACCCCCTTTGTGTGAGGCAACTGGATTGTAATAATAAAGTGTGTATCCAAAAAAACCCCACCGAATCGTTTGTGTACCATGTAGCTATGGTATTTGGATTGTCTTTTGTTTTGTTTTTTTATTTCTTACATCTTTTACTTGTTTTCCTTCTTTGTTTTGTTACTCAAACCGTTTCACTAAAAGTGACACACTAGATTTACATTTTTCGATTAATGTGAAAAAAATGAGAGGTTGGAATTGAGTGGAGAAAGTAAAAAATAGAATGACTGGATAAGATTGTAGGAATCTTACCAAAAATGAAAAATATGCCATTTTTTTAATAAAAAATTTCAATTAGGCAAGTGTGTCACTCTTAATGAAATGGAGGGAGTACTATGCTCGTTTTCCTTCTTATGTTTTACCTTACACATATTTTTTATTAGATTTAGTAATTTTTGGTACGAGTTAATCACGTGTGAGAAATATATAAAAATTTATTTGGTGTATTAAAATAATGTTAGAATTTTGGAGCCAATTCATCTGCTATCCATAATATGTGTAGTTACAGATTCATAGTTAAAACACGAACATCATATTGAGAAAGTTTTGGAAAATATGACATGTGTATTAGATTATGAACAGTTCACTGTATTTTTTTATCTTAAATGTTGTAGATTTTTTATAAAGTTTAAATATTATATTTTAAAAGTTAAAACAAGTACGATTTATTTTGTACAATTTATTTTAAGATATAATTAAAATATATTTTGTATGATTTATTTTAAGATATAATTAAAATATATTTTATACAAGAACCAGAAGTGTGCAAATCAATATACTCCCTCCGCCTGTCTCACCCGTTCTATTTAATGCTCCTATATTATTGTCTTATTTTAATGTGTCTGTGTTTTTAAAATGATCTTTTAATAAGTCATAGAAATATCAAGATTTAAAGTGTAAATTAGAAGAAATTAAGATAAAATTTCCAGGTTGCATGAATTGGGTTATAAATATTATTACTACAACACGCTGTATGATACATTTTTAATAATGCAACTTAGATTTTTTATCTTTTATTATTTTAATTAAACCTCATTTTTTCGTAAGATTATAGAAACACTGTATTTTCCAAGACTTTACCTATTTTCATTTTGGCAAAATTTTGAAGGTAAAAAAAAAGGTGAAACAATTTTTTGTTCACCGACTATTTTTATGCTATTTTAATAACTAAAAAACAATGACATTTTTAATAGTAAGACAGAAACAAAGGGACTGAGGGAGTACACATTTTCCAACAACTTTTCTATAATCAGTAACTGGTCTACTGATCTTGCAATCTTTCTATAATTAGAAACTGTCAACCAGTAACTACGGGTTCAGATGGGCACATGGCTCTGCTAGCTTACATGAAAAAGAAAGATTTTTCAATCAAAGATTGAAACGGACGGTCAGGATAATCTCCATTAAGGAGGTTGTTGGTGGGTGACAAAGTTCCACTCCGGATACACCAATAAAGAATCCAAAAATATTACTCCCTCTGTTTTTTTAATATTGGCACCTCATTTTTTGTGTTAGAATTTAGGAGATGATAAATGAGTAGATGAAATTGAATTGAAAGAAGAGAAAGTAAAATGAGTAGATGTAATAACCTTAAACTTGTCATAAATAAAAAGTGCCAATGAAAAAAATACACCCACTTTTAGTAAGTGTGCCAATATTAAAAAAACGGAGGGAGTATTACACCATGTTTTACTCTCATCAAAAAATGTATCTAATCATTAATATATTTAATTACTTATAATTACATTAAATAAAAAGTTACTTTTGATAAACTATTTATTACGATGAATCTAATTATATAATATATGATAATATCATCGCTTATGTATCTATTTAAACAGTAAATATAAACTGAAGTGTTGAGTTTGAGATGGAAATGAGGGAGTATCTTCATGTTCCCTACCACCGCCACTAAACGAACATTAACATATTTAGAGGTATATTTTCCCCGTAGTTGCATGCCTGGTAGTATAAGTACTCCTTCGTTTCTTTAATAGTGGCATACTTTTTAATTTGAGGTTTTTTTTATTGACACTTTCTATTTATGACAAGTTTAAGGTTATTACATCCACTCATTTTAGTTTTTTTTCTTTCAATTCAATTTCATCAACTCATTTAGCATCTCCTAAATTCTAACACAAAAAATGATGTGCTAAAAACAAAGGGAGTAATTGATTTCACCATTTATTTTGATGTAATTTTCTCTGTAGCTGCATGCCTGGTAGCTGTACTCCTATAAGTAATGGTACATCAGACTCAGGATTGAAACGGACGGTTGGGATTTGAACATAATTAATATTTAGAATATCAACTTCATGTGATAAAATCTTAACATATTTTCTCCGGTCCTCTAATTATGTCCCCGCTTTTTTATTGGGATGATTTTTTTTATTTTGTTCCTTTATTCTTTTGGTAAATACTAGGATATTTTCATCCACTCATCTTACTTTTTATACTCTCAATTCAATTTCCACTAATTATTTCTCTTTTTTTAAAAAATTGTGCCATTTTAATGAGCCCATATACAGTGGACTAGAGGGAGTATGAAAGTGTTGTCCCAACATTTAGAATTTCAACTTCATGTTCAAAGGTCCAAATGCTGAACGTTTTTATATTTACATGGAATTGTATTTAGATTTATAAATGTTCAACTCATGGATGCTGAGGCCCAATGTTGAACATTTTCACGCATTGAGATGTTTTTTTTAAGGTTAAATTATTTTTTTAGTATCCTATAAAGTATCTTATAATATATTTTAGTATTCATTTGCAAATCAACCCTTAGACAATACCTACAAATTTAAAGAGGTTTTTAGATAAGATTAAATGGGTTTTCAGTATAAAAAGGTGTATAACTGTAATTTTACTGATTAAAAAATATTTTCAACTCAAAATTCTTAATTTTAAAATTATCTTTTTCTTTAGTTTTTCACCATTGCCGCCTTCCATTTCCACCGATGCCTTCAATTTCGCGACTATGCAACCACAGCGACGGAAACCCTTCTGCAACTTCGGCGTTGGAGACTTCCACCCGGCGTCTCAAAGCTCTACCAGCGGGCGATTGGATGGTTCGAGCGGCGGCGACGGAGAAGACGAGCGATAGAGACGCGAAGAAGACAAAGACCATTTCTTTTTATTTTTTAAAACTAAGGGGTATAATAGTCATTTTACATATTTTGACCAATTTACCGTTGACTTTCCCTCAAAACAATATTTGGGGACCAAACAAATTGTTGTGTACTTAGCTGCTACATGCTCAACATAAGGAAACACACCTATTTTCTCATCAAACATTACATTACCCTTTATATCAAATATAGGTCTGCACACAGCACATAGAAACACGATTTTTGGTATGTAATGCTTGCTCTAGGTTATTCTATGTGGTTCTGGTTCATTGGGACCAAGAATATACATCATTGTAACCTCTGTGATGTAGGACCACTTTCCGTCGATGTGTATAATGTTGTGCATGGTCTTGAACTGCATGTTGCAATCTAGTTTGCTTAAAAACCATTCCAGGCCGTTGTTAGGCATGGATGAACTGCATTTGTGTGACTTCTTATCTCCTTGCTTGCTATTGCTCTGTGTATGCTACTTTTCCTAACATGTAGCTTAGCTGCCACACTTCGGCATGTACGCTTGAACTTTAGTGGCAATGTTATTAAGACATCCAGGTCGATTGGCTTCCTACATCTTCCACAACACCGGTGTCTTCTCGAACGGGCGCACACAACCTATCCATTTTGAAGTTGCATCCTAACCTACGCCCAGATTGTGCTGATGGTCCTAACTGAGCATGACGACTTAACTGCTGATCTCAAGCTGCCCATTTTTTATGTGTTGAAGGAGAAAATGGGCAATCTCCTGCCTTTGTTTATCGGTGAGATTTCTCCCCACCATGACAACCCTACATTTGCTTGATGATGAAGATAAAAAAGATGGGTTAGGGATTTCTGAATTTGGCCAGTTCTGGAAGAATTGGTCAAAAAGGATTATGAGGGCTCTAGTTTTATATTTTTTAGGGTGTGAATAAGTGCTGTAATAAATGCCTCTTGTTATAGATGAGAATTCTGATTTTTGGATTTAATGAATAGTGAACGAAAAAGTGTAAAATTGGCTCCAAAACTAAAAATTTTGGAACCAAAGATTAACTTTTGGAGGGAATAATCACATCTTTGACATTATTTAGCACGGTTGTCGAGTCAAATTAGAGGCATGTAATTTGTTGATTTTGACTTGTACCTTTTTTTACCTTTTTGGACAAAAAATGGTCCGTCGAGCACTGTTCAATTTTGACTCAACTTCTCTTTTTTACAAATGATTTAAGAACGGTCGGAGTTACCGTATTATTATATAATATGATATTTTTAAATTCATTGTAAAAAGTATTTTCTTAATATTTTATTTACCATTATTATACATAAATAAGAGTGGGTCTCTTGACAGGCGGTCTGTCCATAAGCTTATGGACAGACAACTTATTTCTTACCTTATATATTGCATTTCTTAAATTACATACAAAATTTAAAATTTTTGAAAATATTTTTTATATCATACATTTTTATATTTTCACCTTCAAATACATATTATTACTTGTTTTAACTTATGAAATGCAATATTTAAATTTTATAAAAAATTACAACATTTAATGCAAATGCCCCTGAGCACTGTCAATAAGCTTATGAAAAGACCATCTTTCCTGAGACTTTCCCCATAAATAAATATATTAACATTCAAACATATTTTTTGACTAACGCACTGTTGCGAATTCAATTGCGACATAGGGAGGATGCAGAGTACACACTGTATTCCTATAATTCTCAATACTAGATCAAATAAAATTTTAAAATAGCAAGGTACAGTTCATAGAGAACAAGTCTCTCGTGTCAGCAATAGTGCAAGGCGCATGTAACAACTTTGAAGTGGTCAAGATAATTCGCAAGGACCGAGGCTATCTTGTCCCATCCTCTCAATCATTTTCTTTTAGTCTATCTCAAATGGCAATTTCTCCCGCCCTATGCAACTAAGAAGAACAGAGAGAGAAAGCTGTAATCTTCCGGCCTCTTACACCTAGCTTAGTAAATACTCCACACAAATGTTTGTGTAATATATTTTTATATTTCATATTTAAATAAAGTTATTAGTAGTCAAACATTATTATCCTTATTTTCTACAGTTGTCAAACTTTGACCACATATTTGAATAGGTACATGAACCATAATTTCATCGTGTGAGATATGGTTAGATTCGCCATAACATGTAGTTTCTAAACATCAAATTTTTGTGTACCATTATTTTTCATAGCTACACATATTTATAGTCAAATATTTTTATTGGAGACCATAAAAATATTTTGTGCAGAATAAGTTGAGACAAAGGGAGTAAGAAGAAAATCCTAAAGTCAGTTTACTTTTTGAATTAGTTTCTCGGATTATGAATTGTCTAGTACACTGCTTTGCAATGCTCCCCCGTTCTCTGCTAGTGACACACTTACTCTAATGAGATATTTCTTTTGTATTGATACACTTTTTATTTTTGGTAAAATTCTTTCAATTTCATCCACTTGTGTTATTTTATTTTTCTTTTTACATTTATTTTTATCCACTCATTTTCTCTACTTAAATTCAAGCATATAAATCTATGATGAAAATAATGGTGAAACATAGGGAATATAAATTGACTACACTAGACTTCCAAGTAGTGTTCATTTTATGATGAGAAAATTAAGTGGACATCGTGTCCTCTTCTATTCTTGGAAATGTGTTTTATCATTTGTGTATTGAACAAGTTATTGGTCCATTACCAACTCTATATCTTGCATATGGAATGTGCTATACTTTGATACTCCCTCTGGTCCTCTAATATTGGCTCCTACTTTTGGACATTTTTTTTTACAAAGAGTGAAATGAATGGTGAGGATTGCATTGAAAATACAAAAAGTAAATTGAATGGATGAAATAATCTAGGATTTGCCATATATGGGACCATAAGGAGTACATAGTCTTCCTCAGAAAATTACAGCTGCCCTTTCCATCTCTATAGTACAATCTTTCACTTTTAACCAAACTTTTGCCATGTGAAACTGCATGTTTCAACGTAGACATAAAGTTGATGTAGTAAATACCAGCTGTAATTTATGTGCACAATATGTTCAAAACAAAAGGAAAGTTTAAAATTGACAAAAATACCAACAGTTTTCAAGCATTGAAGATACAAACGGCTCTCTCTCTCCAGGGCTCTCTCAAACGAGATGCATGACTTTTTAATTTCTATCCCGACTCAAATTGTATAGAATATTTTTATGATTTCTAATAAATATATTTAACTGTAAATATATATAACTACATATAATAATGATATTTAAAAAATGATTTTTAAAATTAAATGTTATAATGATTCTAATAGCACAAAATATTGTTTTAGTTCGACTAACTTTTAGATAGTGTATAATAATAGTGATTTCTCAATATAGTTTTAATTTGAATATTCTTGCAATATATCGTTTTGGTTATTGGGATTAAGTTTTATTTAAAATCTAGTCAACTAAGAATAATTATATGAATTATGAAGTGAAATAATTAATTACATTTAAATATTGAATACAATAGAAATTGATAATTTTCATAATATTTCATTCAAATTATTTAAAAAGTAATTATTTATAGAGTCTGTTTCTTGAAAGACAGTTTTTCCATAAGTCATGGAAAGACCAAGGTTTAAAGTGCAAATTAAAATAAATGAAGATAAAATTTTTGGGTTGTATGAATCGGATTATAAACTTTATTACTACTACACGTATATTAAATTTTTAATATTGCAACTAAAATCTTTTACATTTTATTATTCTAATTAAACTCTGCATTTCCATAAAATTATGGAAAGACCGTTTTCCCAAAATTTTGTAATTAATTAACAAGGTATAATGTCATAATAAAATTATTTTGATTTAAATAATCACATGTCGAATTAAGTGCTCGTAAAAAGAGATTTTAGTACTCCCTCTGTTTCTTTAATAGTGGCACACTACTTTTGGTGTTAGAATTTATGAGATGTTAAATGAGTGGGTGAAATTGAATCGAAAGAAAAAAATAAAATAAATGGATATAATAACCTTAAACTTGCCATAAATAGAAAGTGTCAATATTTAAAAATACACCAAATTAGAAGGTATGCCTTAGAGAAACAGAGGGAGTATAATTCAGTACCTTTAAATTATGTCTTGATTCCGCCCATGAATGGACATTCTTAAGATGTCCAAATATTTAAATTTGAATAAATAAATATTAATGAAAAAATATTCCAGGATTAAATTTTTTATTTTGTATTTTTTGGAATACACAATCTATTTTTATTATCACATCCAAGTTGCCTCGTACAAATGGGTGAGGCTCCCTTGTGTCTCACACAAATGTGGGCTGAGACTCCCACATAACTTATACGAGGTGAGACTATGGGTTCAATGATGTGAGTTTGATGGTCTTATGTGATAATAAAAGCGCCATTGATATTTCCAAGAATCATGTGCAACACTCTAGGACAAAGCACATCGATATCCGACATTATTTTATTAGGGATTTGGTTGAAAAAGGAGAAGTCACAGTCCATTATGTACCGACATCAGAACAACTGGCTGACATCTTTACAAAGCCTCTGGATGGTGAGACTTTTGAAGGCCTCAGACAGCACTTGGGTGTGTGTCGAATGTAAGGTACCCAGATTTGTCCATTCTGTTGTATTATTTACTGTTTTTCATTAAATATAGTCGAAAAAAAATAGAAAAATCAAAAAATACCAAAAATATGGTGAAGTGGTGTTTAAACACCGAGGGATAAAGTCACTGGAAAATTGACTTATTGAGAAGTAGACCAGACAGGCTGAACTTGGGCCAAAAGTTTGTGATTATGGGCTTAAATGTGCGCATGATGGTTTTCTGTAGAAAGAAAAAGTGAAGTTTATTTTTGCTTGGTTCTCGAGTTTCTTGAATGGATGGTCCAGAACAGAGACTATATTGACCTTAGGAAAGAGCTTGCATGGAAAAGTTAATGGGTTTGATTTAAATGAACTATTAACTGGTAGTATTGGGGACATTGAGGAGATTAGTGATTTTCATGCCACTCTTGTTGGGGTCGATTTCGGTGAACATTACAGAGTGGGGGAAGAAGTAGATCAGTATTTTACAATCTATACGAGAATAGCCTCATTGCACAGGCCAGTCATTAGAAGCATAGGGGATGATGTTGTGCAACCCTGGGTTAAAGTGGTTAAGTCAACTGATTTTGCTAGAACAAGTGGCACGGAGGTGGAGTGCTTTAATGGTTCTATGTTCCTGCTTCAAGAGTCTTTAAGAAGATTACCCATCCCCGTGGTGGAAATCAATGATAGTGAAGCGGAGACGGTGTGTGCATGGGGAGCTGGAGAAGCTGAAACAGTATTGATGATGAAACAGAGAATGCCTCTGTGCTGAGTGAGGCTTTGTCGGAAATTTTGAAGTCAGATTATGAGAATGAAAATGATGGGGATATTGCTGTGGAAAGTTTAGAGGGTGCTGAAGTAACTGGTTCTGGTATTCAAACACCAGTTGTGAACCCGAATGATAATGACCAGGTACCTGTGAGTCAAGCACAGGATGTGAACTTGGCAGAGGGAACTGGTGTTGGTATCGAAATACCACCAGAGATCAGACAGACACGTGGATCAAAGAGGAAGTGCACAGAGGTGGGTGTTGAAACACCACCTGAATCAGGGGGAATTCCTGTTAATCAGAAGTCAAAGAAGTCCAAGAGCAGTGCGGCCTCATCTTCCAAGGATGTTCAAAAATCTAAGCACTGCAGAGATAAGGCTATGGACACAGGTGAGGACAGCGATGAGCCAATTGGGATGAAGCTGAAGCGGCTACGTGCAGACAGATAGTAGGGACAGGCTGAGACAATTGAGTCTCGTGCACAACCTGCACCTGAAGCGAGTGAAGCAATTAGCCCTGAATTTTTTTATGATGCAAGCAGGAAAAAGTGGGAATTTATGTGGCAGAAAGAATTCTGGAGTAAAGGCCAGCTGATGCTGAGAAATATCAAGACTGTGGATTCACAGACTATTTGCACCATTTCAAGGTGTTTAAGGCTGCTACATGTTTTGGTGATTATAACAAGCAACTTGAGTTGGAGTTCTATTCAAATCTGAAAGCTGAATGTGAAGATGCAGAATCACCCTGGTTTCATAGGGTTTATGTGCGTGGAAAGATTGTTGAGTTTTCGCCAGAGACGATGAACAAGTGTCTGAAGCATCGCTCGTCAAGGGATGGCCAATCGTTGTTCCAACACCAGATGCCAGAAAATTATGATGAAGTGGCTGTAGAGCTTACTGGTGGAGTGGAGAGCACATGGCATGTGACTGGTCGACAACAGATAACTGCATCTAACCTCACGTCCAGTTTGGGAGCATGCCATAAGATCAATATAGGGAGATTGGTTTTCAATGATATCATTGACTGTGCTCGCAAGACAAGGAAGCTCTGTTACATCCGTGTATAATCTCCACGGTGCTGCAAAAAGGGGGAGCAGCTGTACGGGATTCTGATGAGTGGATTCCTGTTCAAGTTTTAAAACCGACACTCAGGACATTGAGTGGTCGAATTATCAAGGACTTGCCTTGGACACCTCCGGAACAGGTTTGCTTGGATGCTGACACAGCGCGGTTGAGTGCTATTGAGGCTCGAGCTAGAGTATGTCAGGAACTGATTGAATGCCATCAGGCTATTGTAGCAAAACTTCAGGGGAGTTGGCTGGCTTGGATACCGAGCGTGAAGACTTGTTGGCTGCAGCTACTCAGGAGGTTTCAGAGGACCAGGATGATGGTTCAGAGGATGGTGATGCTGATGGTTCGGATGCTGCTGGGATGATGTGGTATACACTGCGTGCTTGGCATATTAATGAATCCAGGGGGAGACACTTGACTGATTTTGATGTTTGGATTTTTCGGTTGTCTATTTTATGCTTGGTGAACCTGGATATTTCTGTTGTGGTATTAGTGGTCAATGTTCAGTGCTGATGAATTCACAAATATGCCAAGGGGGGATTGTAAAGTCCAGGAGAGTGGGACTTAATTGTGGCATATTGTGTGAACTAGTGACTGGTGTTCTAACGCCATCATAATCCAGGTTTCTGAACAGCAAGTATTTAGCCACGATTTATGGAGCAAAATCATGCGATCAGAACAGAATATTGTGGAGATAAATGTGTGATTTCGTGGCAACCTATTTCTGGTAAAACAAATATTCCTTGTAATAGTTAGGAAATAATTAAGTAGTTTATTTATGGTACAAGTCCTATTAATAAAGAATTGTCCATTTAAAAACCAGATTAGGATTAGATCTTTCCTTAGTCTAGAAGTCTATTCTTGATAGAGTTAGACAAGGAAAGAGTTACACACAAGGAAGGAGTGCGAAGGTGATAAAAGCGAAGAGATACAACGCAAACGTTGGACGGAGAACCCAAGTTTTCATCTCTACGTGAGATACGTTGTTGGAGCTGTTCGTCTCTGGTTTTGGAGGTTTGTCAAATCAACCGACCAAGTTCGTAAAGATCAGAAACAGGGAAGCCTTAATTCCTCGGGAGGAGAAGATCCAGGGAGACGTGTTGATCGTGAGGGTTCAACGACGTAGGATCGGCAGTAAGGGGATATCACAACATTCACTCAATAGGTTAGCAATGGATTAGTATTTAAGTTAAGCTTCCCGTACTAAATACTGCTTTCTAGTGGATGATTTCTGATCTGGGCAAGACCCCGCAGACGTAGGTGTATTTGCACCGAACTGCGTAACCAAGTTGTGCGTGCACTGCGTATTTTAAACAACTTGGCATAAAAGTTTAGACTTTAGGTGAAACTGAATTTCAATTGGTATCAGATCACGGCACTTGCTGACACCTATACAGGGAGAGTGAGATCAGGTTTCACCATGGCACCAAAGGAGGGGTATATCAATTAGAATAATGATAAGAAAAAAAATACTATTTCTGATTGATTTTGTGTATATCTTGTTCTATATTGTTTGGGTCTTGTATACCCTTCGTACTCACTATATATATATCAATACACATATCCACAGTGATTTGTGGGTTTTACATTCTATAATGATATCAGTTAGCTCTCTCTAAAATTCTTGGTGTTTCTCTCTCCTTACCCAAAATTACAATACAAACAAAATCCGTCTTCCGCTGCCGCTACTGTCTTCCGTCGCTGTCCAATCGATCATCAACGTCGTCCGTGGTGCCTATTTCTTCGGCCATTTTCTGAGTTCTTTGGCCGGAGCTCTTCATGCTCCGATCGGTGCTCTTAGTAACGATTTAAGAATGAATTTATTCAAACAATTTTTTTTGTGGATAAAATCACATTATGTTGATTTTATTTGACGATTCCATTGAATATACTCCCTCTGTTTCTTTAATAGTGGCACACTTTTTAATTTGGGATATTTCTTTTATATTGACATTTTCTATTTATGACAAGTTTAAGGTTATTATATCTACTCATTTTACTTTTTCTTCTTTCAATCTAATTTCATCCACTCATTTAGCATTTCTAAATTTCAACACAAAAAATGATGTGACACTATCAGAGAAACAGAAGAGTACTTTTTGTGGATTAAGAATTTATCAGTAATGCTAAACTAAGTTTTACTAAGCTAGGTGGAAGAGCCCGGAAGATTACCGTTTTCTTTCTTTGTCCTTCCTAGTTGCATAGGGTGGGAGAAATTGCCAAATGATTGAAAGGATGGGATAGGAATAGTCTCTGTTCTTGCCAATTATCTGGACCACTGCGAAGTTTCTACTGCATGCCTTGTAGAAATACAGTGTGTACTCGGCATCCTTCCTCGCTCAATTGAATATGCAACCTCATCATTATAACATTTTTCAAAAAATATGTTACTATTAACATATTTAGCTACGTATAATAAAGAAAAATAAAATATTAAGAGTTGAATAATATCATACTACATAATAATATTGTAACTCCCACAGAATATTTTTTCACGCTTATCAAAAATTTATCTAACCATTAATATGTTTAACTACGTATAACAACGATAAATAAACTGTTACTTTTGGGAAACTACTTGTTTCGACGAATCCAACCATATAACATATGATAATATTATTATTTATATATTTATTCAAATATGTGATCAAAGTTGGACAGTAAATAGTGACATACAGTGAAGTGTGCAGTTTAAGCGTGTACGGAAGAAATATTTAGAATCTCAACATATGAAAGTGTTGTCCCAATATTTAGAATTTCAACTTCATGTTCAAAGGCCCACATGATGAACGTTTTTATTTAGACAGTACCCATATGGAATTGTATTTAGATTTATAAATGTTCAACTCATGGGGGTTGAGGGCCCAATGTTGAACAATTTCACATTTTGAGATTTTTTAAAAATATTAAATTATTACTTTAATCTCTATAAAGTATCTTATACTATATTTTAATCTCCGTTTATAAATTAATTCTTAGACAGTACCCACAAAATCAAAGGGAATTTTTAGGTAAGATTAAATGGGGTTTCAATATAAAAGGGGTATAATAGTAATTTTGCTAATTTAAAAGTATTTTCAATTAAAATTCCAAATTTTAAAATTTCCTTTTTCTTTAGTTTTTCACTGCCGCTGCCTCCGCCGCCTTCCATTACCACAGGTGAGCCTTCACTTTCCACCGCCGCCTTCAATTTCGCGACTATGCAACCACGGCGACGGAAGCTCCGCCGACTTCCACTTCCCCACTGATGAGACCATGACGACAGAAACTCTTCTACAACTTCGACGATGGATACCTCCACCCGGTGTCTCGAAGCTCTGCTGGCGGCAGATTGGATGGTTCCAATTGCGGAGACCGAGAAGATGAGCGACAAAGACGTGAAGAAGAAGGCAAAGACCTTTTCTTTCTATTTTTTAAACTAAGAGATATAATGGTTATTTTGCATATTTTGAGCAATTTTTCCGTTGACTTTCCTAGAAAATCATATCTGGGGACCAAACAAACCGTTATGAATTTGTTTGGTGCTGTCTCAGGGTTGATTTGCAAATGGGAAAACAAAATATTTTATAAGATACTTTGTAAGGGACTAAAAAAATAATTTAATTTTTTTAAATGACACTTTATTTTTGGCAAAATTATTTCAATTTCACCCACTCATTATACTCATTATACTCGTTACTTAGTATATTCAATTTCATTTAACATTCATTTTCTTTATCTAAATTTAAACAGTACCCAAATTTATCTAAATTTATTGGAAAGAGGGAGGATGCAGAGTACACACTGTATTTCTATAATTCTGAATGCTAGATCAAATAAAATTTGAGTTTAAATTAGCAAGGTACAATTCATTGAGTAGTACAAGGCATGCAGTAGCAACTTTGCAGTGGTCAAGTTAATTCGCAAGGATCGATGCTATCTTGTCCCATCCTCTTAATCATTTTCTTCGAGTCTATCTTAAATGGCAACTTCTCCCGCCCTATGCAACTAAGAAGAACAAAGAAAGAAAGTTGTAATCTTCCGGCCTCCTATACCTAGCTTAGTAAATACTCCACACAAATATTTGTGTAACATATTTTATATTTCAAATTCAAATAAAGTTATCAATAGTCAAACATTATTACCCTTATTTTTTATAGTTGCCAAATTTTGACCACATATTTGAATAGGTACATGAACCATAATTTCATCATGTGAGATATGGTTAAATTCGCCGTAACAAGTAGTTTCTAAATATCAAATTTTCGTGTACCATTATTTTTCATAGTACACATATTTACAGTCAAATATTTTCAT
Source organism: Rubia yunnanensis (assembly GCA_037428765.1). Taxonomy (NCBI): domain Eukaryota; kingdom Viridiplantae; phylum Streptophyta; class Magnoliopsida; order Gentianales; family Rubiaceae; genus Rubia; species Rubia yunnanensis. The sequence goes on from CM075062.1 coordinate 1,162,157, forward strand.
TGAGGACCATGGAAATATTTTGTGCAGAATAAGTTGAGACAGAGGGAGTAAGAAGAAAATCCTAAACTTAGTTTACTTTTTGAATTAGTTTCTTGGATTATGAATTGTCTAGTACACTGCTTTTCAATACTCCCACGTTCTCTATTAGTGACACACTTACTTTAATGAGATATTTCTTTTGTATTGACACTTTTTATTTTTGGTAAAATTCTTTCAATTTCCAACCCCCGTTCTATATTGGAGGTGTAGGGTCATCTTACCACCTATACCATAGGCATCAGGTTGATAATGAAGCAACCTCATTAAAAAATGATGAACAAGAGGAGAGGAGGACAGCTAGGGAAATATAAATAATCCATGAACAAAGAAAAAGCAACACGATTGTGAGTGGGAGAAACACTATTGCGAAAAAGCAACGGGAAGTATTTAAGCATATGAGCAGCATAATAGGAGAAACCGATTCAGGTTAGTGTTTAGACGATATAATGTTATTTTGTTTTAGTGTGTTTGTTCTGTTTTGATGGCCGTTGTACTGATTTGTCTTCTACGATTTTGTAATCTATCTTTTACGATTTTGTAATCTGTCTTTTATTTTTACAAATTGATCTGGCCACAGTAACTATGATGCTAATATTATTGTAACATACGGTCTAGTATAAATCTATTTTCCAACTACAATTGGCTTCCAATTAACCTTTGACTATCAAAACACGTGCAACGTGCTTTACAGGGTTGAGTGAGTCTCCTCTGAGGTGCTCGGTTCATAAGTTGGTGGACAGTCTATTACATATTTTATTTATATATTACATTTGTTAATACATACTAAATAAAAAAATGCACATGGGTGCGTAATATATTTTTATATTTCACATTCAAATGAATATTATTACTTGTTTTAACTTTTAAAATATAATATTTAAACTTTATTAAAAAAACTATAACATTTAAGATAAAAAATACAATAAACTGTTCATAATCTTATGGACGTGACACATTTCCCTAACCTTTCTCAATATGATATATGATGTTTGTGTTTTAAATGTGAATATGTGTAACTACACATATTATGGACAACAGATTAATTGGCTTTAATGCAACAAATAAATTCATACATATTTATCACATGTGATTAACTAGTAACAAAAATTCTTAAATCTAAAAAATAAATGTGTAAGGTAAAACATAAGAAGGAAAACGAGTATGATAACAAACCAAAGAAGGAAAACAGTAAAACAGGTAAGAAAGTAAAAAAAACAAAAGACAATCCAGATACCATAGCTACAGAGTACACAAAGATTCAGTGGAATGGAGTTGCTCCTATTTAATGATATATTTATTGGTCATTTAATTCATTTACCAACTCCGTATCACGCATATGGAATGCTGCTACTCTGATACATAATCTCTCACGCTGCTTTTGCCACGTGAAACTACAGGTTTGAACAAGGACTTAAAGTTGTATGCCTTGACAAAAATTCTCACACTATATATACTCCCACTTGTCTCCTTCTTCCCCACCCGATCCATCTTCACCAACAGTAAACTCTATTCCTTCTTCCCCACCCAATCCATCTTCTCCTATGAGTAAACTCTAACGCCATTCCTTCTCCCCACCCAATTCATCTTATCCTACTCCATGGACAAGGGAAAAATATCAGAACATTCCAACCCCTCTCCCTCGCAATCACCTTCCTCCACCCCGTCAAGAACCCCACCTTCAACCCCTTCACCACCCCACCATAGTAGTACTCCCTCCGTCCCAGAATTATTGGCCTACTTTCTATTTTGGTCCGTCCCACAAATATTGGCCTAAGTTGAAAATTTCCTTATTTGGTATGAATTTGACTTGTGTTATTACTATTCTACCCTTAATGATTTTGTGTTTGGACTGAATTGTCCTCATTAAAATCAGAATTGTTGAACATGATTTGGATTGGTTTAGGCCCAAAAACAAATTAGTTACTTCCATTAGTCCAACCCAAAATCAAACACTAACCTAAACAATTCAGAATTCAAAAGGTTGTTGGGGTCTGAATGTAAATGGCTTCCAGAAGCCTCTGCACAATAAATTCATCATTTATCTTCCACCTGCCTAACTTTGAACCATCTTTATCGTTTCTCACAATCTCTTCCTCTCACTCTCTTCGTTTCATCTTCCTTCTGTCAGACCCAACAATCCACAATAAATTCATCATTTATCTCCCACCTGCCTTACTCGAGAACCATCTGTATCTCGTTTCTCACAAACTTTTCCACTCACTCTCTTCGTTTCATCTTCCTTCTGTCCTTCAAAATGAGCCGAAAATCAGATTCTTCTCCTCCAATCCCACCGTATCTTCCAATGAGCCAAGATTCAGAATTTTCTTCTCCCATCCCACCGTATGTTCCACTCCATATGATAAATCCGGAATGGATTGTTGAGTGTTCCCCGGACGAGGACACTGAATCGCCCCTAGAGCCTTTCGATTCTCCGTATATGTCAACGGAATCCGATCCCGGAGACCTATATCTTGATTCGCAGCCTATCGACGAGGAGTACGAACAGATCTTCACCGACACCCTCCTTAGAAATTTGGAGATGGTGCCGGCGGAAAGGTTGAGCCGTGGTGCTGGGTCTTCTCGACGTCAGGCGCGGGATCGATCGATCCCTGGCGGTGGAACGTCAGATCCGGTCCATTGCTGTGTTTACTCAGCTTTCACCGCCAGAGCTTCTCGGGACGAGATGCTGGAATGGTCAACTCGCGGTGGCGGAAGACTAGGTGGTGGGCGTTCGCACTCTTCCACTACTGATGCCGCCGGATCTGCTGGAGCCTTGGTGGCGCGTGATGCCGACGCGCCACCTCAGACCCACGGTGATTCCATTTGCTCGGTGGCGCTGAGCAGGGACGAACGGAGAATGGTTTGCCCTTAATTTATTTATTTTTAAATTTTATGAATTGCATATCATTATAGGTTTCTTGTTTTGGGGCTTTAGTAATCTACGTATCAATTCACTAATCTATCAGTTGTGGAATGGAATGGGATTTTAGATGAATCCTTAAAATGCTGATTTTTGAGAAACTGCACATTATGCTGATTTCTGATGCTGGTAGGAAAAAAAATTAACATTGTTTTACATTAAATCCTTGCTAAGTCTGTCCACTTGCTTGTTTGCACTCACAGCGAAAAGGACTTAGTAACTACTGGTATCTTGGCCGCCAAGGGGTAGTAGATCCACCAACAGCTGACCCGCTGCCACCGGCATGGAGGGATTTTGAAACTTCATCAACATTCAATGCTATGCGTAACTGGGTACGTAGTCTACATAGACCCTGAAACAGAGGATAGGGGAACTTGAAGGTTGGTGATAGGAACTGTAACTGTTCTAATCTTGTCCCTTTTTTTTAAAAAAAAATGGGCTGCTGAAACTAATTTCATTATTTGTATTGCAGGTTCAATCCGGGAAAAAGCGTATGGCATTAATGTAGTTTATTTTCTTTGATGTCGGTTAGTTGATTATGTGCATATTTAATTAATGTGTGTTAAAATGCTGAATTTATGACCCTTTAGTCCATCTGAGTGACAACTCTCATTATGTTGATCACTATGGACAGTTTGGTCTATAAAAATTTGTGTGCTCTAATTAACCTATATTGTGTGAGGGCTGGTCTGTTTTATGTGGATTATTTTCTTTGATGTTGGTTGGTTGATTGATGACCCTTTAGTCCATCTGAGTGACAACTCTCATTATGTTGATCACTATGGACAGTTTGGTCAAAAAAAATGTGTTCTGTGTTGTGTGCTAGGCCTAACCCATGTAGGAAGATAGATTTGCAGGCGAAACATAAATTTAAAAATATTAGAGGACAGTGTCTTTCATAAAATAATGGATATTGTTGCAGCGTAAACATGACATTGTGTACTTACATGTTTACTTGAAAAACCAAAAGCATGCAACAACTCCATCATTCAAAAGCTACCTTCACAACATTTCAAATAACTAACCATCATTGTGGATGTTTTCATGTCGCCAAATGTCTTGAACCAGTTTTTGAATCATGCATGTCTTGTTGTTCATATGCAAAAACTGAATGCATTCTTTAACCAGGTCCATATCCACCTCTAGGTCATTAGGCAACATTCCCATTCTTGCTAACGCATCCTTCCGAGTGTGGGGTAGGGGAAAACTGTTGGCACCTTTATGCTTCATCACCTCGATGCATACAGCTTGTAGAGACATCCAAATCTTGTTAACTGTTTCTCCCCGTAGCTCCTCATATGCCATCTTCACTGAATCTACCAATTCCTCCACTGTCTTGCATGCTTTCTCTTGCTGTAAAGATTGAATAGATCGGAAAAACCCCAAATCTAAGATGTTGAGATCTGGTGATTGTGGAGGCTGAAAATCCCATATAAACTGAAATCCATCTGTGTTTGCAGCACACTCAAACTCCTGGTCCCCATGTAGTATGTGTGGTGTTGCATTATCTTGTTGGAGATAGATTATTTTTGATCTATGGCTTGGCCACCTCTCTTTGATTGCTGGAATCACTTGCTTGATGAGACACTCCCTCATTTCTATGCGACTTACCTTCACTTTAGCTTTCATTTCCATAGTCCCCCTTGGCCTGTTTTTGCTTGTCCTTTGAGCTGGAACTATGTCAATTAGAGGAAAAATGCCTAACTTTCCATCAAATATGACATCTCCATTATCTGCTATGATTGGCCTAGCTATAGCACAAACAAACATTATTTTTGGGATCCAGCTTTTGTGTTGAGTAGTTCTGAGGGGGTTTTCTTCTTCCGGCAGTAGAATGTAATTTGCGGACTCTGCCGAAAGATAAAACCATTTTTCATCCAAATGAACAACATTATACATTGACTTAAATCTTACCTTCGAGGAGTGTCTTTCGAATTTCAGCTTACTGCATGCGTAAAGAACACGATCTACCTTGTGTGATTCCCTTAGAAGAGGCTTGATAGCACTACTATGTTTACGCAGTGTTCCATCTTTTATGAGTCGGTGTATAGTGCTTTTACTCATTCCACATTTTGTCGCTGCTCTTCTACACGTCTTCCTGTAGGACAGTGGGATAGCTTTGAAAGCTTCTCGGTCCAATACACGTTTCGTTTTGAGCTGACCGGGTTTCTTGCTTATTACATGTACAGGTACCCCCTCTGCCACCTGATGCTTCACAGCTGCCCAAATATGATGCACAGTCCGCACTCCGATGTTCCACCTCGCCGCGGCCTCCGCTGCCCGCCCATGCCCGATCCGATCTTTTCCTTGCGTGACGAGTAGAAACTGAGCCACAGCGTTCCTCTCCTCATTGGTCAGATTTTTACTTCTCATACCTAAAGAGTTATGAAGCTTAATGATGGTTGCAAAGAGCTCACATCTTTTTCTTCTTACAGAAAGTGGAAGATGAAGGTTTCATATGAGCTCTGCTTTTGGATGAAAGTTTCCCGTGAAAGAGAAGAAGTAAATTAAGGCTTTGTAGAAGTAAATTAAGTTTCCCCTGCTTTTGGATGGGATTTTTAATAATGCTTGATGTAGGTTTTGAATAGGCTTTTTTGTTTAGAGTAGGTACTGTAGACATTATTTTATTTATTTTGTCATTTATTTTCGCAGTTTCTGGCGCCAATTTTCAGAAAATACCGGCAAATGTTAAAAATTTGGAGGGAAAGATATTAAATTAAATGAGATACAAATGCAGATTTAGGCTTCAAAATTTGCTCCAAGTTGGCTGACGTCATCATTACTGTTGATGACGTCACTTTATAACAGCTCACATGGGTCAACAGGCCAGCTCAGATTTCTTAAAAATTGTGCCAAAACAAAACCGGCCAAAACCTCTGGGACGGAGGGAGTATCATGGAATCATTACTTAGCTTTCCCGGAAAAGCTAAGAAATTGAGCCCCTTGGCTTCGACTGTGGTCGCTGCAGTAGGTGTAGCATCCGGCTACCACCTGTACAAGGAACGTGCTGCTTCATCGAAGAGGAAGAAAAAAGATCGGGAAGGGGAAGGGAAATGCTCGCCGAACAGAGGATGAGCAACGAAATTGCAAGAAACCGAAACTCCATCGACAGAGAACGGCTAGAGGAATACAAGCAGAGGGGAAACGGAGAAAAAAACAAGATTAGTTTTTTTAATAGAAGATAATTAGGTCCGATTATGTCAATATTAACTAATACAAACATAACGGACCTAATTATCTTCTATTTAAAAAAACTAATCTTAATTGTTTTTTCTCCGTCTCTGCTTGTATTCCTCCAGCCGTTCTCTGTCGATGGAGTTTCGATATCTTGCGATTTCGTTGCTCATCCTCTGTTCTGCTAGCATTTCCCTTCCCCTTTCCGATCTTTTTCCTTCTTCGATGAAGCAGCTGCCACATCGGCACGTTCCTTGTCGTACAGGTGGTAGCCAGATGCTACACCTACTGCAGCGACCACAGTCAAAGCCAAAGGGCTCCATTTCTTAGCTTTTCCGGAAAAGCTAAGTAATGATTCCATGATACTACTACGGTGGAGTGGTGAAGGGGTTGAAGGTGGGGTTCTTGACGGGGTGGGGGAAGATGATTGCGAGGGAGAGGGATTGGAGTGTTCTGATATTTTTCCCTTGTCCATGGAGTAGGATAAGATGAATTGGGTGGGTGAGATGAAATGGCGTTAGAGTTTACCCGTAGGAGAAGATGGATGGGGTGGGGAAGAAGGAATAGAGTTTACTGTTGGTAAAGATGGATCGGGTGGGGAAGAAGGAGACAAGTGAGAGTGTATATAGCGTGGGAATTTTTGTCAAGGCCTACCACTTTAAGTCCTTGTTCAAACCTGTAGTTCCACGTGGCAAAACCTGTAGTTCCACGTGGCAAAAGCAACGTGAAAGATTATGTATCAGAGTAGCGGCATTCCATATGCGTGATACGGAGTTGATAAATGAACTAAATGACCAATAAATATATCAACAAATATGAGCAACTCCATTCCACTGAATCTTTGTCTACTCTGGTATCTGGATTGTCTTTTGTTTTTTTTTTCCTTCTTACCACTTTTACTGTTTTCCTTCTTATTTTGTTACCATACTCTTTTTCCTTCTTATGTTTTACCTTACACATTTATTTTATTAGATTTAATAATTTTTGTTACTCGTTAAACACTTGTAATAAATATATATGAATTTATTTGTTAAATTAAAATAATATTAAAATTTTGGAGCCAATTAATCTATTTTCCATAATGTGTAGTTACATGTATTCACATTTAAAACACAAACATTATATTTCATATTGAGAATGGTTAGGGAAATGTGTTATGTCCATAAGATTATGAACCATTCATTGTATTTTTTATCTTAAATGTTATAATTTTTTTAATAAAATTTGAATATTATATTTTAAAAGTTAAAACAAGTAATAGAATTCATTTGAATGTGAAATATAAAAATATATTACACACAAATGTGCATTTTTTTTATTTAGTATGTATTTACAAATGTAATATATAAATAAAATATATAATAGACTGCTCATAAACTTATGAACCGACCACCTCAAAGGAGACTCACTCAAGCTTGTAAAGCACATTGCACGTGTTTTGATAGTCAAAGGTTAATTTTAAATGTGCATTAAATCTTGGTTCCCTAAAATTTTATTCTCTTTCTATAAATATGGGGAATGAAGTATCCTCTCTCATCATATTCCCTATAAAGCATACAGGGAAGCTGTTGGACTTAAAAAATGAAGTAAAATCTCTAAAAACAACAAAAATCCCTATAATGGGGAAGCTGTTGGACTTGCTCTTAGTAACTCCTATTGAGTTTAAAGCAGTAACCCCATTAGTTTGAAAGTTAAAACCAATAAAGCAGTAACTCCTATTAAATGCATATATTGAAAATTATGTTAATAAAAGATGATAATTATTATGTTAATAAATGTGAGGTTCTCCAAAATAGGAAATCTGTTGGATATGAACATAAAAAAATATAGGGAATATACGTTTTGAATCCTTATTTTATAGAAAATTGTACGAAAGCAGTTGGACTTGCTCTTAGTTTAAGTAAACACTGATTTTTAGTTGTATTTAGATTTTCACATTTAATATTACCGTGATAAAAATAACTTCAATACGAATATAATCTATTCATTAAAATAATGTACACGATTTTAATTCAGCCCACACATAATTCGAACCATATCTAATATAGATGTAAATCAATTAGAATCATGATAAGAAATAAATATTCTTTTTGATTAATTTTATGCATATCATATTACATATTTGTTTAGGTCTTATATATCATTTATACTCATTATATATATATATATATATATATATATATCAATACACACGGCCACAATTGCTACTGTCTTCCTTCCGTCATTTTCTCAGTTCTTTAAACGGAGCTTTTCAAGTTCCGATCGGTGCTATTAGCAACGATTTAAGAATTAATTTCTTCAAACAAAATGTTTGTGGATTAAATCACGTTATGTTGATTTTATTTGACGATTCCATTGAATATACTTTTTGTGGATTAAGAATTTTTCAGTAATGTATAAACTAATACTCCCTTTGTTTCTCTAGTATTGACACATAATTCTTTATGTTGTAATTTATGATATGCTAAATAAGTGGATGAAATTAGATTGGAAGAATAAAAAGTAAAATGAGTGGTGTAATAACCTTAAACTTATTATAAACAGAAAGTGTAAATATAAAAAAAATATCGCAAATTAAAAAGTGAATTATAGCTTTCTTTCTTTGTCCTTCCTAGTTGCATAGGGTGGGTCCTAGTTGCATACGGTGGGAGAAATTGCCATTTGAGATAGCCGAGAAGAAAATGATTGAAAGGATGGGATAGGAATAGCCTATGCCCTGCGAAGTTGCTACTGCATGCCGTGTAGCATGGCTCTTGTACTATGGCTGACATGAGAACTCAGTGTACAACTATACTCTTATTTGACCCAAGTTTCAGAATCCAAGTTTTTATGGTACTGCGGTGACACTTTTAAAAGCTTTTATTCTGGATAGGACAAAATATCATTAGAAATGCATGAGATGGATTATAGATTATAGTTGGTTTTTCTTTTTGACGAGTTTCTACAGATTTGATTAAAAAAATTGGGCAAAATTCTTTTCATTTTATCCATTAATTTTAGTTTTTATCTGAACTTAATGTGTGTGTTTTTCTGCATTTTACCCCATTTCTGTCTATTTTTTCTCTCTAAACCGTTAGAGGACTATCATCTTTAAGAAGTACTATAGGATTAATCAAAATAGGACTATTCTTAGCAGGTATTGGTTTAGGTCTAACCTCACTATGAATTGAATCTCTGCGAGAGTTCTGTTGCTGCAATTTGCTAGAGCTCTCTGGCATATCCTTTCCACTGCTTCCAGATCTGCAACCCTTCAAAAGCCTCTCTTTTTCTGAATTCTATTCAAAATAAAGACCCCAGAATCAACTCAACAACTATTTTTGACCAAATGAGAACACATTCAGACTCAAAGCCAAGAGCTGAACATAACTGCATGCAGCTAAGTAGAGGCCAAACCAACATTCTATTGGAACAAGAACCACAGACAGAGAATGGGGATATCGACTTAACTACCAAATAAAAGGCAAGTAACTTCACCAAGAAGAATGCAAACATAGCGCGTGAAGAAAATGCAAATAGCATACACTTCCAATCAAGGGTACCAAAGTCAATCCAACCAAAAGAAATTACAGACTTAACCAACACTATGTCACACAACATGCAATAAAATAAATAGAGAGGCTTCCTTTACAAAAAAAGAAAAAAAAAAAGCTCTTTAAAACTCTTCTCTTCTTAATTAATGCCCACCTCTTCCCCATAATCCTCTCCCTTATCTACTGTCTGAAGTTCATTCAGGATCAAAAAATTAACTCTTAGACGAAAAGAAGACACGGAAGAGATGGGACAGCGGGAGGGAGTGTCAACTAAACCGTTAGAATGCAAAACAACCAAACACTAACGTTAACCTGCAAATAGAGAGAGCACAAATGTCAACTTGCAAAAAGGTACAGGGTAAGAGAGCATTAACATTAACTTGGGGAAAAGTCCAGAGTACGAGAACATTGACATTAACTGTACCAGAACACTAACGTGAACTTGAAATTAGTCTAAGGACAAGCGGTTGGGAAGATGGTGTCCTCGAACCCTGGGAGAACAATACCATTGGAGGCCCTTTTCCTTTCAGCTTGAAGCTCTTGTTTAAGCTTAGGTGTCATCTTAAGCCACTCAATGAACCCTATGCGAACATCCTTATCACTACCAGCAGATTTCCTTCGTTGGGCAAGGCGATATCGTATAACCCTGTCCCCTTCAGCATATCTCCAATAGTCAAATGGTGCTTTACGATTGTTGTCATCCCCACACCATTGCAACAATTTTAAATTTAAAAAATGATAAAAATCGCTCAGAATACCAAAATAGAGGAGTTTCTCACCATGTGCCGCGGTCGTAGGCCCAGTAGAAGGGCAAGCAGGCGACCATGGCGGCAACGGAGAGAGCCACACCGGGATGGGTATGTCAACACGCCTCATACATCATCATATTATGCGCCAGCATCACATTATGCGCCAATGATCCTTCTGAACGGAACAACAAGCAGCAGCTAATCAGATTTTGCCAAACTTTGATGATTATTGATGACAGATCGATCCATTCGAAATTTAGCTGATTTTTGCGAAACATTGATGGCTATTGATGACAGATCGATCGATTCGAAATTCACCCTGCCAAGTAGCGGAAACCCTAGCGCTTGCTTCTCGCATAATATTCCTTCCTTTCCCGATCCCAAATATATATAGACACACTCCGGAACTTCGGAACTTCGGCCCAAATGGTAAAGGCCTTCGGAACTTCATCCCAAGTATTCGGCCCAAATGGTAAAGGCCTCGGAACTTCGGCCCAAGTGTGAAAGCTTGATGGAGTACTACGTAACTTTAAGAAGCTGTAAAAAAAGTTTTTAAGAAAATGCAATGTACCAATATAACTCTAAGAGTAGGTCTTATGACAAGCAATATGTCCATAGGTATATTTTTTACACTGCATTCGTAAAATCACACACAAATTTTGAAATATTGAATATTTTATTATCATATATTTTTATGTTTTCACATGCAAATACATATTATTATTTGTTTTGACTTTTAAAATACAATATTTAAATTTTATAAAAAATTACAACATTTAAGGTTAAAGTTACTGTGGATTGTCCATAACTTTATGGAAACTCGCCTTTCTTGAGAATTTCTCTAACTCTAAATACTTGGGAAAGTGCCAATATAACACTCGAATAATCAAAAATATATTTTAAAAAACTACATAGTTGAAGAAAGTGTCAATATAACCGGACATTCTGGCGTTGATCGCAATTTTCGGGTTGTTGACTCCCCTAAAATGACAAAAAGGCCATCTGATCAAAAGGTGAATTTAGGCGGACAATAATACCCGCATTCGGTCCAAGTAGAACCAGGTAGGATTATATCAGTACATTCTTAATAAAATACACATTACTTCATGTATTCGTACAATTATATTGTGTATTTAACATATTATTTCATACTTCCAACGAATTTTAAAAGTCAAAATATTTAAGTAAAATGTGCCTAGATTGCAACAAATTTATTACGACATTTAAGTAAAATATTTTAATAAGATGACATGGTTAAAAGTATTGTAAAAATGCAATTCAGATCCTCTGAGCCGTGATGGTATTAATAAAGATTTTTGGAAGATAACATTATACTCTTTATTTTAATGGGTTTTATTTATTTTATTTTAGAATAAGACCCATTAAATCAATCATGCTGGCTTTGGAAGAATTAATATTTCGGCCATGCTTTATTTTTTTATATTGCAACTAAGACCTTTTACCTTTTATTATTCTAATTAAACTCTGCATTTCCATAAAATTATGAAAAGATCGTTTTTCCCAAAATTTGTAATTAATTAACATGGTATAATGTCATAATAAAATTATTTTGATTTAAATAATCACATGTCGAATTAAGTGCTCGTAAAAAGAGATTTTAGTACTCCCTCTGTTTCTCTAATAGTGGCACACTACTTTTGGTGTTAGAATTTATGAGATATTAAATGAGGGGGTGAAATTGAATCGAAAGAAGAAAAAGTAAAATAAATAGATATAATATCCTTAAACTTGCCATAAATAGAAAATGTCAATATTTAAAAAAAAATACACCAAATTAGAAGGTGTGCCTTAAAGAAACAGAGGGAGTATAATTCAGTACCTTTAAATTATGTCTTGATTCCGCCCATGAATGGACATTCTTAAGATGTCTAAATATTTAAATTTGAATAAATAAATATTAATGAAAAAATATTTCAGGATTAAATTTTTTATTTTTATTTTGTATTTTTTTGAATACACAATCTATTTTTATTATCACATCCAAGTTGCCTCGCACAAATGGGGTGAGGCTCCCCTGTGTTTCACACAAATGTGGATTGAGACTCTCACATAACTTATACGAGGTGAGGCTTCTACACCTAATATGGTGTAATTAGAAACTAAACCCAAGAATACTGAGCCAATCGAAATTAAACGTGAGGTGCATCCGGGGCTGGCGTACGCCCTGGCCTATGTGCGCTGACCCCAGTGGTTAGGATTGCACATTTGAAGAGAGACGCAACGTTGTAATTTGCCCAAATAAAACTCAGTGTACCACTATACCATTGTTTGACCCCAAGTTTCAAGATCAAAGCTTTTATTGTACCGGAGTGGCACTTTTAAAAGCTTTTATTCAGGATAGGACAAAATATCATTAGAAATGCATGAGATGGATTATAGATTACAGTTGGTTTTTCTTTTTGACGAGTTTCTACGGATTTGATTAAAAAAATTGGACTAAATTCTTTTCATTTTATCCATTAATTTTAGCTTTTCTTATTAAACTTAATGTTATCGACTCATTTTATTTAATTGAATCCAAAACAGTATGGTGCCAAATTCAAGGAAATAAAGGTATTTCTTTGTTTCTCTATTAATGACACACTTACTTTAGGTAAAGTTTTGGGAAATACGGTCTTTCCATAGACTTATGAAAAGATGGAATTTAATTCGAATAATAAAAGGTAAAAGGTCTTAGTTGCAATATTAAAATTTTAGTATGCAACATGTAGTAGTTATAAAATTTATAACCCGGTTCATGCAATCCAAAAATTTTATCTTAATTTCTTCTAATTTACACTTTAAACCTTGGTCTTTCCATGACTTATGGAAAGACCGTCTTTCAAGAGACACACTCCTAAACTAAGACGTTAAAACTAAAAAGACATTACAAAACCGTAGAAGATAAATCAGTACTGCAGCCATCAAAACAAAACAAACACACTAAAACAAAATAACATCAACTAAAATAACCTAAGCTACCCTTAACCTAATTTCATCTGAACACTAATCTGAATCGGTTTCTCCTTTGCTGCGCCTATGCTTAAATGATCTGGTTGCTTTCTCTTTGTTGATGGATCATTTCCATTTCCCTGGCTGCCCTCCTCGTCTTTCGTTCATCCTTTTTTTATGAAGAGTTTCTTAAAAGGATGAACGAGAGACGAGGAGGGCAGCCAGGGAAATTATTGAAAGGATGGGATGGGATAGGAATAGCCTCGGTCCTTGTGAATTATCTGGACCACTGCGAAGTTGCTACTACATGGTTTGTACTATTGCTGACACGAGAGACTTGTACTCTATGAATTGTACCTTGCTATTTTAAACCCAAATTTTATTTGATCTAGCATTCAGAATTATAGGAATACAGTGTGTACTCTGCATCCTTCCTCTTTTCCAATTGAATTATTACGTTATTTTAAAAATATATTTGATCGTTCACATGTTTATCTATATATAATAAGAGTGCGTCTATTGAAAAATGATATTTTCATAAGTCATGGAAAGAGCAAGGTTTAAAGTGTAAATTAGAAGAAATTAAATAAAATTTTCGGGTTGCATGAACCGGGTTATAAATTTTATAACTACTACATGTTGCATGCTAAATTTTTAATGTTGCAACTAAGACCCTTTACCTTTTATTATTTGAATTAAACCACGTCTTTCCATAAGTTTATAAATAGACCATCTTTCCCAAGATTTTGCCATTTATTTTTTCAAAATTAAATTTTGTAAACTCTGACCATAAATATTAACTACTATATTTATAATAAAAATATCATGTAAGATACTGTTAAATTTATTTTAACATCTACTTATTTTTTAATATCATTTTTATGTGAAATTATTATATGTAGTTAGAGATATTGACGGTCAACAATCATTTTTTACAATCGTGAAAAAATAATGGAACGGTGAAAGTATTACTAAATCGAAAGTGTGTTCCGCTTCCCGTATGGTGAGAGAAGGGGACGTTTAAGTTGGCATTAAAATAAATGAACAAAGTGCACATATAACCCTATATAATTGACGAAAGTGCAGACATAATCCTGCGATAATTGAAAGGGTAATATAATCCAATCTATTCAGGTTATGTGCAAATATAACCTTTTTCGGTGATCTGTGGTTGGATTTAATTTTAAAAGACTATTTTACCCTTTAGAAAATAAAAGAAGAATAAAATTAACTACTCCAATCTTCAATTATTTTGACATTTTTGCCGTCTCTTCCTCCAATCTTATTCTTCCGCCGTCTCTATCTTATTCTTCCTCATCCAATCTCCATCTTCCGCTCCAATCTCCAATCTTGTTCTTCTGCTCCAATCTCCAGAAAAATCCAGTCTCCAATCTTCTTTTTCCGCTTCAATCCCCGTCTGCAATCCACGCCGCTGCCTTTGACCTACGTCGCAGGAAGATCGAGCGGGGCCAGATGCAGAGGCGAGGATTCTTTCAATCTGAAGGGTAATCAGATTTTGAACTCGTCGGGTCACTCGGGTTGGCAGATCTGGAACCTAATGGGGATTTTAGGGATGATGTATGCTAGGTTGGAGAGCGGAATGGTGGTCGTGAGGAACACGGATGACGTAATCAACAACGTGGTGGCGGGGCTGGGGACCGACGCACTGTACAAGGCGACGGAGGTGACAATAGCTATCGGCGGAATGGTGGCGGGCCTCGCGGTTACAAGGAAACAAGTGATGAAGCAAAATGTTCCCATTTGGCCAACAAATTACGACCATTGACCCACTTGAAAATACCAAAACACCCTTCTTCCATAAGACTTAAATGAAAAAATAATAATTCTGCCCTCTACCAGCCACCACCACCACCCCCAGCCACCTAGCTCCAACTTCACCACTAGGCCACCACCACCATCCAACACTACCTGGCTCAGCCCCACCCGCCACCACCTCGCTCAGCACCTAACTCAGCTCCACCCGCCACCACCTCGCTCAGCTCGCCCGCCTCGCCACCAAGCTCGCCCCCCTCGCCACCAAGCTCGCCCGCCTCACCACCATACTTGTCCGCCTATCCCAACCGATGAAAACTTTATCCCCTACTCAGCCCCACGCCTCCAACCCTATCCCCATCGCTCAACAAAAACCATATCCGCCGCTCAGCCCTATCCCCCTCCTCACCGCCGATTGAATAATGAAAACCCTATCCGTCGATTGAACACCCACCGCCGCTCATCTCCACGCCCGCTCAAACCCCAGCGCTGAAGTTGAGAATGGACTTGAGATAGCCTATCGAATGGATCAGAGACACCAGAATATTTCATCATCGTCATAAGAAGAGAATGGATCGGAGGTCTGGATCAGAGACACCAGAAGAAGAGAATGGATCGAAGGCGGTATCAATGTTTGTTTATAATTTTTTTTATTGAGGGGCAAAATAATCATTTCAGTGGATTCCAGCCTCTAACCGGCTGAAAATGTTATATTTGCACATAACCTGAATAAATAGGATTATATTTACACTTTCAATTAACACATAATTATATTTACACTTTCAATTAACACGTAATTATATTTACACTTTCTACGATCATACTCCCTCCGTTTCACTAATATTGTCACTATAGGTTTAGGTGTTTAGATTTAGGTAGATGAAATGAGTGGATGAAATTAGATGTAGAAAGTAAAAAGTAAAATGAGTGCATGAAAATTGAAGGAATCTTGCCAAAAATGAAAAATGTGTCAATATAAAAGAAACGTCTAATTATGGTAAGTGTGCCACTAATAGAGAAACGGAGGGAGTATAGAATTATATCCGTAATTTTCTCTAAATTTTATTTACCAATCCCTACATATGGGAACATTGGACAGTGTGCACCTGCTAAATTTAATTTTGCCTTTATTTACTGTGTTTGCGTGCTTGTATGCAATTTATGAGAGCGAATTGCCCAATTCATGATTCTGCCCAATTCACGTTACTCCCTCTGATTTTGTCTTAAATGCGTGCTGCCACACACAGGAGGAAATTGAAATTGCCCAATTCACGTCACTCCCTACCTCTCATCTAAATTTACATTAATTATATATTTGAAAAACTATATGAATAACAATATTATCATATATGATATTATTCAATTCGCCATAATAGTTTCTTAATATCAATATTTTATTTGTCATTATTATACCTAGATAAGCACATTGAAGATCAAATACGTTTCTTGAACTACGTGATAATAATGAGTATGCAAATTCAGTTGGAACAGAGAGAGTACTATATTTCATGTTACTCCCTCCGTTCCACTAGTAGTTATACTATAGGTTTAGGTAATATTTGAATTTAGATGAAGAAAATGAATGTTAAATGAAATTGATGTACTAAATAAAGAGTAAAATGAGTGGGTGAAATTGATGTGCAGTTTAGCTGGTCAGCATTAAGTATGTGCAGTTTAGCTGAAAATCATTTTTCCCAGGCGCCAGAATTACTGAGCTGGGTATAATAGTCACAGGGGGTCAGTCAGAACTAGGTCAGTATTAAGTATAGTCTACAGTTTAGCTGAAAATGGATGTCTTGTAAAGATGGTCATTTTTCCCGGGCCAGAATTTCCAAGCTCAGAAACTTATAAAATTGTAGAGTAATTTTTCACCAGAAGCACAAGCTTGGAGTAGCAATCTTCTACTTTTACCTTTCCCCTTTTGCGTTGAACGGTCAAAAGAGTGTTCATCATATGTGTAGATACATACCCATATACTCCACCCCGTCCCAAGATTAATGGCAAAAAAATGCATACTCTCTGTCCAATTAAAAATTAATTTATTATTTTTTTACTATCTTCACAGATAATGTTTGACCATTAATATATCTATCTACTTACTTATAATAATTTCGTATAAAATCAATGCTCCTTTCGTGTCAGATTAAATTGCACACATTATTTTTTTACATTATTCTCTATCAGAGTTTGATCTCATATTTAAATAATTCACCACAAGTATGTGATATAGCTAAATTCATCAATACTATTATTGTATGTGATATATCTAAATTCACCATAAGCAGTTTCTAAATATCAACTTTTTATTTACCATTGTTATACGCAAATAAGTATATTGACGGTTAAATAGTATTTTTTGAAAAAATTATAATGATTGATAGAGTATGCATTTAAACTGGTATGGAGGAGTAATATTCACGAGGGTAATGAGGTCATGTATTACTCCCCGTCCCATGTTAAACTGCACACTTCAATTTATATCACTATTTACCGTTCAACTTTGACCAAATATTTGAATACATATATAAAAGAGTGCGTCTCTTGAAAGACGGTCTTTCCATAAGTCATGGAAAACCAAGGTTTAAAGTATAAATTAGAAGAAATTAAGATAAAATTTTCGGGTTGCATGAACCGGGTTATAAATTTTATAACTACTATATGTTGCATACTAAATTTTTAATGTTGCAACTAAGACCTTTTACCTTTTATTATTCAAATTAAACCTCGTCTTTCCATAAGCCTATGAAAAGACCGTCTTTCCCAAGACTTTGCCTAAATAAAAAATAATATTATCACAGGTTATATGGTTAGATTTATCGTAACAAGTAGTTTTTAAAAACTAATTTTTTATTTACCGTTATTAAACTTAGTTAAATATAATAACAATTAGATAAGTTTCTTAATGGGTGTAAGTTTTTTTTGTGCAATTCAACATGGAACAAAGGACGTAAGTATAAGTATGCAGTTGAGCTGAAAATGAATGCCTTGTAAAGCTGGTCATTTTCCCCAGTAGCCAGAATTACTGAGCTGGGTATAATATTCATGAGGGTAAGTCAGAATGAGGTCAGTATATTAGCTGAAAATGGATGCCTTGTTAAGTTGGTCATTTTTTCCATCAAATTAGGGAATGGACAGTGGTGGTCTCTTAAAATTAAAAGATCGCTTAAGAGATCAAAAATTACCACAGTGGTGGACTCTTGAGTGGTCTCTTGTTAAGAGACCACTCACCAGGTTCTTAGTAAGAGCCCGATCAAGAGGCCGCACATGGGCCATCTCACTGACGCCGCACATGGCACATGGGTCTCTTTGCGCTTTGCTTTTTTTTTCAACGAGTGGGACACGTGCCGCCCCTGAGTGGGCCACGTGTCCCACTCAGCCGCAATTATTTATTTTTTTTTTGTTGCGGACACATGTCACCCATGGATTGGGCCACTTGCCCGGAACGATAATTTTTTGGTGAAGGCTGAAATTTTTTTTGAATGGGACACGTGTCCCATTCTGGTGGCAACACGTGTCCCATTCTGGTGGCAACACGTGTCCCAATAGTTTTTTTTAAAAAAATATTCATATTTTTTCAAAATTTTTTTAAGAATTCGAAATTTAATATATTTTTGATTTTGAAATTGTAATAATTGGTCGGACTAGATCAATATTTTCTTTAGAATTGTCTGTAATTTTTATAGTTGTTATAATTAATTTTTTCAATTTTAATGGTTTTTATATAATTTTAAAAACATGGAATTATCTTATTAGTTATTTTTTTTATTTCATTTTAATAATTATATTAAATTTTACATACAACTTATTTTTTGTGGACAAATTTATTTAAAATAATATTTAATGGTCAAATTAATTATTGTTATATTTGGTTTTGCGCACTTTTTATGGTTTCCATATTATTTTATAGAAAAAATGAATTCTCATAGTATTTATTTATTTAATTTCGTTTTAATAGTTTCTTCAAAAAAATTGAAAGTCATTTTATTTTTTTACACTAAAGCATGGTATTGACAAGAACGAGAAAAATAAATTATTTAACATATTTTTTAAAAAAGAATTTATATTTAAATATTTAAACATTATGTTAAATTTTGTATTCAACTTATTTTTTGTGGACAAACTTATTTAAAATAATATGTAATGGTCAAATTAATGAGTAGGATAGAGAAAATTAAGCAGGTTCCATGAATAGTATATAGTGGTCTCTTAACCATTGTGAAAAAAAAAAAAGGTTGTCTCTTAAGTGGTCTCTTAAGCTGAAGTGGAAAAGAGAGAGAAAAATAATATATTTAATTTGTAAGAGATCAATAATGATCTCTACCACTGCCCATGACCTTCCTGAGCCCGGAAACTTGTATAGCTGTACAATAATTTTTCACCATAAGTGGCTGAGCTAGTAGTAATAATATTCATGAGGGTAAGTCAGAATGAGGTCAGTATTTTTAGCTGAAAATGGATGCCTTGTTAAGTTGGTCATTTTTTCCATCGCCAGAATTACTGATCCCGGAAACTTGTATAACTGTACAGTAATTTTTCACCATGAGTAGCTGAGCTAGTAGTAGCTGTTTTCTACTTTTACTTTTTCGCTTTTGCGTTGAACGGTCAAAACGAGTACTCATCGGACGTAGATACATCAATGCTGCTTCTGCTGGTCTCGTAGCTTCACCTTAGGCACAAATTGTTAGCGCATGCACGTGGTTCATGTTTCAATTATTGATATGATCAAGTTTACTACTCCTCCGTCCAAGATGAAATTGCACTTTTATTTTTTGAATACTATTCTCTTTCCTATGATCCACTATTATTGATCCCTTTTTCCTTATATATTTTCAAGGCATGATTAGCCATCAATAACTTTTGTTATGTACGATAATAGTTTATAAAATTTTACTTTTCAAAAACTATACGTTACGGAGAATCCAAATATATCTCACATAAGATCCATTACTATATACAACAAAAGTTATTAGATGGTCAAACATGCCATAAAAAATTTGCTGATCAAAGGGGGCCAATAATAGTGGACCAGACCAAGTACATATTTAAGTAGATATATGAACAATAATTTTATCATATATGATATTGTTCAATTCATCGTAACAAATAATTTTTAAATATCAACTTTTTTATTTGTCATTTATATGTAGATAAACATATTAACGGTCAAACATATTTTTGAACGGCGTGCAAAATGCAAGATTGGGCGGAGCCAGAAAATTTCCCTGGCGGGGCTAATTAATTAATTTTTAATAAAATATTATTTAATAAAAATAATTTTATCTAATCTTATGGGATTGAAGGATAATTTTTAAAATATTAGTTGCATTGGGGAAAACTTTATGGAGGCTGAATGGTAATTTTTTTTAAATGGTAGAATTAGAAAATTTCTGGTGAAAGCTGAAGGGTAATTTTCAAAAATTAATACCCCTAAAAAAATTGCTGGCGGGGGCTCCAGCCCCGTGTATCTCCAGCCCCGTGTATCTCCACCTCTGATTGCAACTCTAGCTGGGACAGAGAGAGTACTCCCTTCATCCCAGGTCGAAGTTTACCGAATTTTTTTCACGTTCGTCAAGAAATTTGTCTAACTATTAATATGATTAACTACTTATAATAATGACAAACAAAAACATACTTTCAAAAAACTACTTAGTCTGACGAATCTAACAATATCACGTACAATAATATTATTGCTTATATATCTACTCAAATATGCGTCAAAGTTTGATAGAGAATAGTGTCAAATAGTAAGTGTGCTAATTGAGCTGAGGCAGAAGGAGTACGCAAATACCCCGTCCCAGTACTTTTGGCCAATCTATTTTTTTACGATCTTCAATGATAATATTTGACCGTCAATATCTCTTGTTACATATACCAATCTGCATAAAATTTAATATTTAAAAAATAGATATTAACATGAATTTAACATATCTCACATTATAATTTTATCATATACTCCTTCAATCTCATCATTTGTTTTGACCACTCTACTTCTTCGAGGTCAGATTTAGTAAATTTTGACATTAACAAAAGTATATGTATCTCACCTCTTGCTGCCTGGAGGTTGCGGATTGATGGTGGAGGGGGAAGTATGTGGAGTTTAGTACGGGAGTATGTATTTTAAAAAATTGTTAGTTAACGCCAGCCTCTAGCGACAAGCTAATGGGCAGTGGTAAAGACAGTTAACAGTCTCTTATTAATTAAGAGTCATTCTATTTACACCCCCTAATTATATTTACACCCTCTTTGACTACTGCCCATTCTATTTACAATTATGTTTGACTGAGGGTGTAGATATAAAAAGATGAAATATATGGCTATTTACACCCTTAGTCAAACATAAAAGTTTGTGTAGTATATTCTTTATTTATTTTTACTCCAATATAGTACATTCTTTAGTACAATTAGAGCGAATAAGCTCATTGTAAGTATTAATCCGACTTTTATATGGAGTAATCCATGCATCTGCACAATTGTATCTGCGACACCTCCAATATTGAACAACGGTAGGCATCGGATACCCTCCGGCCAGTGCTACTCTGGTGAACGTCGTTTCACTCACCAAAATAATCTGCAAACTCTAATGATGAAATTAGTACAGTAGCAAGCAGAGTCGATCCCACGAGGAACGGAGAAAAATCTATATTAAAATACCTACTAATATATAGCACTTTTGGTGTAGCCATCACGCCTTAATTTTCAGATTTTTTTAACAACTAATAATGCAACTATAAAATATGAAATAATAATGCAAACTAAAATATATAATTGTCTATAAAATATATGAATAAGGTAATCGGCTCGGAATAACTCACATTAGTTAAACATCGATCATAGGCGCAAAGATAAATCAATTCATATGCATCTATCAGTTATAAGACGGCAAGTATTTGCTAAACCCTCTCAATTCTTTCTTACCTTGTCGACAACTGACTAATTATAATTAACCAATCGTTACTCTTACCAAGATGCCTCCGGAAAGTATTCGCTGAACCAGATACATACCTCGATAGCATTAAGAATGAAAAGAACCTGATATAGCAATTACCCAAGTATTCGCAAGTAGTAACGCACACTTAATTGTTCCCCATCTTGCTATTACAGTCTTAGCTAGTTAGCTGTTTTTCACAAGAACTCGCTGCTTACTAACCCTGTCCAACGATTACGTATTGGTAGAATTAGATAGCATTATCTCAATAATATTCAAGTTGATCAGGCTTAAATATATCAAGAATAAAATAAACCAAGAACAATCAAGAACACATAAGAATCAATTATAAAACAATTAGGCCTCACGATTCATAAACTAATGCTTGTTATTCCATGCCGATATATAAATTAGCTACTCATAATAATTAAACTAAACAAATATATAATATAATAATCAAACATAATTAATATATTAATCTAACTAACGAAAACAATCAAACCAGGAATTGTAATGTTGCGTGAATAATTCTTCAAAACCAAGCCCTCCTCCGATTAATTATGCTAATGTCTCCGTATTTGTAAGATTACCAGTCTGCTTCTAAATTCGGCCGTGTATATATACTTATATACGCCAAACCAAAACCAAATCCAAATCAACTTCTAATTACTTTTCTTCTTATGGAAGAAATAAGGAAATAAAATAATATCTATTCTAATTTTAAATAACTAATTCCTACAATTAAGGAACTTTAAATGGAAGAAGATAATACAATCCTTATCAATATGGGCAGTGAATATATTTATTTTCTTCAAATCCGCATGTCTTCAATAATTCACTTTTCACCCCATCACTTCAGCAATTCTGCTTTTGCCTCTCTTCCTTCATCCCTGGAAAAATGTCTTATAAAATAAGAACATTTTCCATTGGAGCACATCGCCTCATTAAAAACCTTAACCTGGAAAACCCAGTGGGAAAAAACCGTTGGTTAAGGGAAAAAGAGTACAATGTATAGCTCCCTCTCAATTCTCCGCAATCAATGAATTCCTGCACCAAAAATACCTTAAAGTGCAAATTATATCTCAATAAAATCATAATAATCCCACAAAATATGAACACAATATAACACACATAAAATATCCTCACACTTGAATCATGCTTGCCCTCAAGTATGAAGTGAAGAATATAAAAACAATCAATAATCCACAGTGTTCATAAGTTCTAATTCCCTCATATGACTCTATCTAAAAATGACCCTAAAAAGAAAAGGTAAGATAGAAACACAAATCACACAACTAAACAGATAAAAATTCAACATTTAAAAACTCTAGATTCTACTCTTATAACGATAAATTTTCCCCTGCCAAGGAGTAAAGGATCACGTTAACGCACTTGGAAATTATCAACCCTTAAAGTAATTTAAATGAAAATGTTCAAGATCAGGAAATCTAATCATCAATTCAGTTAAAATCAGACAAGCAATGCATATTTCTCACGGTTTCACTCAATCACTCTCAATATATGAAGGACAATCACTCAGTTAATTCACAAGTTATAATATAGAGAAGTTAATATGCAAATCAGGAAGGTCTTTCTCAAGGGTTGTAACGGGGCTAGGGACCATTCAGATTGGTGAGATCCTAAGGGTTCTAAGCTCAAACAATATCGATCAAAATATTATGCATGTTTTTTTTCCTTCAACCATCATCCATGTATAGTAGACATTCACCAACAATCTTCATCTCATGGCTATTAAGAGAAAGCCAAGTAATATCACATCAAAGTAGGTGCTATTTTATTTTTTCTTCTTTTCTTTTTTTTTCTTTTCTTTTTTCTCTTTTCTTTTTTTTTCTTTTTTTTTCAGCACCATCTTCTCCAATACAAAAATCAAAAACCAAAATCAAAAATCAAAAACCAAAAACCAAAATCAAAAATTAAAAATCAAAAACAAAAATAAAAAATCAACTAAGGTGGTAAGAGCCAAAAACTACGAACCCTATTTTCATATTTCTCCCATCTCTCTCCCAACTTTCTCCCAACATCTTCTCCCAACATCTTCTCCCAACATTTTCTCCCAACGTCCGCCGCTCGCCGGAGACCGCCATCCGCCGCTCGCCGGAGTCCGCCGTTCGCCGCTCGTCGGAGACCGCCGTCCGCCGTCGCTATTGACGGTCACCGACCGACGTCGACCACCTCCGGCCACCGTACGAAGCCGAAATCTCACTGGGAAACGTAAGTTTTTCCAAATTTTAAATGGGTTAGATGTTGCCCATCTGTTATAATTGATTAGAACTTGTTAGAATTGTCATGGATTGTTGGAAAATGTTTGAAATTTTGGGCTGTGGTTAGTAATGTGTTATTCTTGGCTGTGGTGCCCTTGGCCGGTTGGGTGTCATGCGGCGGTCCTTGGGCGGTGCGCATCGAGCCATGGTGAAGAAAAGCGGGCACGTCGGTGTCGAGAAGGTGGCGGCGTAGAGGAGGAGAAGGAGGGGTAGAGGAGAAGGAGAAGGAGAAGGGAAGGAGAGGAGGAGGAGAGGAGAAGGAGAGGTGGCTTCAGCGAGGTGGAGGAACCCGGCGGCGGCAGCTGCGAAGGAGGAGGTTGGTAGTTTAGGGTTTAGGGTGGAGTTGGAGGGATGAGGAAGATTAAAGGT
Source organism: Rubia yunnanensis (assembly GCA_037428765.1). NCBI lineage: Eukaryota > Viridiplantae > Streptophyta > Magnoliopsida > Gentianales > Rubiaceae > Rubia > Rubia yunnanensis. The sequence continues at coordinate 1,186,870 of CM075062.1, forward strand.
TTGGGTGTAAAATAAATTCTTAAATAAAAAAAGTGGAAATTAAATAGTAAATTAAATTTGAAAAGTCTAATATTATGAATTGTATGAACTTTGGAATTGAAATGAAGAAATTGTTATTTTTAAAAATTGTTTAGTTTAAATTTGAAAATGGTAACTATTTTAGTAATTTGGAAAGTATATGTAACATAATAGAATATAATACATTTATGACCACAACGGTGGCGGTGGTGTTGCGAATTTGGCTTACTTCAGTGACCACCACCATCACCATCAACAACAACTACAAGATCTCAAGAAAATAACTGGGTATCAGGACTTCCTCGCTAACTCGGGTTCGAAAGTCGACGGCTCAGCCTTTGTGGCCAGAACCCAAACCCAGGTGATGTGCGGTGAGTTCATGGGTCAAAGTATTGAGTAAGGCACCGAGTTGGTTGCCTACTCCCAGACCAAGGTTTAAAGTGCACATTAGAAGAAATGAAGATGAAATTTTTGGGTTGCATAAATAGGGTTATAAACTTTATACCTATTACACGTTGCATAGTAAAATTTTAATATTACAATTAAGACCTTTTATCTTTTATTATTGCAATTAAATCTCGTCTTTCCATAAGGTTATGGAAAGACCGTCTTTCCTAAGACTTTGCCTTTTGAGAGTCAAAACAAGTAATAATATGTATTTGAGTGTGAAAATATATGATAAAAAAATATTCAATATTTCAAAATTTAGTATGTAATTTAATGAATGCTGTTTAATAAATAAGTTGCATGTCTATAAATTTATGGATATGACGCTTGTTACAAGAACTACTCTTAGAGTTATATTTATACATTGCATTTTTTAAAACTTTTTTTATATAGCTTTTAAAGATACGTAGTACTCCATCAAGTTTTCACATTTGGGCTGGGCCGATGTTCCGTAGGCCTTTATCATTTGGACCGAAGTTCCGGAGTGTGTGTGTGTATATATATATATATATCTGGGATCGGAGAAGTGAAGGAATATTAGGCGAGAAGCAAGCGATAGGGTTTCCGCGACTTGGCAGGTAAATTTTGAATCGATCAATCTGTCATCAATAATCACCAATGTTTCGCAAAAATCAGCTATAATTCGAATGGATCGATCTGTCTTTCATCAATAATAATCAAAGTTTGGCAAAATCTGATTTGCTGATATTGTTGTTCCGTGCAATGGCGCATAATTTTATGTTGTATGAGGTGTGTTCCTATACCCATCCTGGTGTGGCTCTCACCATTTCAGCCATGGCCGCCTGCTTGCCCTTCTATTGGGCCTACGACTGGGGCACATAGTGAGAAACTCCTCTATTTTGGTATCTTGACAAATTTTTTGTCATTTTTAAAATTGTTCACTATGGCAGTGATGACAATATTCGTGAAGTAGTCAAGGACGGTTGGAGATCCTGTCCTACAAGAGACAGGCTTATACTGGATAGCCTTGCCCAACGGAGGAAATCTGCTGGTAGTGATAAGGATGTTCGCATAGGATTCATGGCGTGGTATGGCCTGACTCCTAAGGCTAGACAAGAGCTTCGAGCTGAAAGGAAAAGGGCCTCCAATGGTATTGTTCTCCTAGGGTTCGTGGACACCATCTTCCCAACCGCTTGTTCTTAGATCTCTGTTGCTATCTGTTGGAAAATGATTGTTAAAAGGTTGAAATTTGTCAACTTTTTGGGCTTCGTTTGAGTGGGACCCGAATGGATTTTGGGTCGGTGGATGTCATTTTTGGGTTCTCCTTTGCGAGTACTATAAAATCGACTATTTAAACTCTCAAAACGGATCAAGGGTGAATGAGATATGGATGTTTGAAATGTCACTCTTGAAAGGGACAAATTAGGCGGAAATTGGCCCAGATTAATTTTTCTCTGAACTGTCCAAAATGCGTATGGACCGCATGGAAGTCTTTGGAAGGCCTAACCGCATAGTATATATGGAATTGCTTGTGTGTAATTCTTAAGAGATAAGAACAAAATTCTTCTATATTTTGTGAGATATCTTGTCTTAAATAAATATGCGGTTTACCATGTTTAATACGATGAAGAATATTTGTGCAAATATTTCTTCCTTTTCCAACAGATTTGATTCGAGTATTCATGGAATGTCTCAGATTTGGTGAGTTGGTGATTAGAGATTCTTCTTCTCTAATTACAGAATATCAAAATATCATGTTTCCATGATTATTATGGTCTCTTAGAGCAGTATAAATAGAGCCTCTAAGTCATTCAGAAAATAAACACCATTTCTCAACTCCCTCTATGTTCTAAACTTGAGTCTTCTGTTTGTCTTTCTCGAAGTTTCCATTTGGTGCTCTGTCAAGGTGATAGTCCTTCGGGTCTTGCGTGAATCCGAGGTAACTCTTACGTGTTAATTGTTACCTTCCATGGTTTTATCCTAGGGAACGATGTCCACAACGGGACTCATTCGTTTCAATGGCAGCGGGTGTTACTCGTGACTCCATCAATTTGTGATTACTTGAAACATGATTTATGCTTTGATTATTTGTATTTAAGTTTTTTGATTGTATGCTTGAATAATTAATAAAAGTTTATTATTCTTGCATATATTAATTGCTCGTTCAATTTTTGATATTTAATTTTTGCATGATAAATTCAATATCTGTCCAACAGTATTGAAACGAATGACATTTGTTGATCTATATTATTACGAAAATTGTATTGTATGTGATATAGATTGCATGCGATCCATAATAAATGATCCAAAATTTGTAAATTGTGCTTACCATATTTACCATATATATTGCATTACGGATTGCATTCATGCTTAAGAAATTGCATGCTGACATGTCTTCCGTAAATGCACGTAAGCTGCATTTGTTATGTCATATTTCGTCACCTTCAAGATGGCATGCTTAACTGCATGGAGAATCTGATTAATACGCATGCGCGTAAATATGCATGCTAATGGTTTTGGTTATTTGCAACAAAATCATATTGAGCAATTTGTTATGTATAATTATTTAAAATATTATACTACGATATTTGATGTGTACATATATTTAACGATGAATAATGTTTTGTATGTACACACTGGTGAATCCGAGTATATACGGCGGTATCTCTTATGGAAGAAAAACTTGGCATGGAGATACGGCGGGATTTACTTGGCAACATGAAAGAATCAAGAGTGTAACCACGGTTTTGCAAATTATGGTACGTATACACGTTAATTAAAGTGAATCATGGCATATGCTATATATACATATATTGCTTGGATTATATTTGATAACCATTTGTGAATCTGGATGTGAACAAGACTTTGTTACAAAGAGTGTTATATGAATAATATTTGCACATATATGTCCAGTACACTAAGGCTATCGAATTTGATAGTAAATGGATTTGGTTATATTAATCCCTTAATTATGTGGCAAAATGAGTTGAGCATGTATGTTAAATTAAATGGCGCAATTATGGAAATATGCTAATTCCGTGATATTCATGCTTATGAGATTAAATGTTGATATGGTAAGAAATCATATTTGATTCTTTGCATGAAAGATTGAATTAAATTTACGGGGGGAAATGCCATGAGTTTAAAATATGGGATCAGACGTTATTATTCAATTACATGAAAGCAGTACATATGGTTGGAAATTATGAGACATGTTTAATTTCCAAAGCCCTTGAAATGCTATAGTATTTGTTTAAATACTTGATCAAATGTTGAAATACCTATTTTGCATGGTATAATAATTTGGTGATGTGGGCTGCGCATGTTGGTTAAAGATTTAAACCATATTTGTGTGAGAATGTGCTACTAGTGATTCATGACTTTTATATGCTTGGTCTGAGAATCGCATGCGAAAAAATTGGTAAACTTCATTTGCACTTAAACACGACATCTCTCGGCAAGAGTGAAATATATTTGTGCATGAATGAAGTATGTGACGTTGGGTTATTTGATCCATAATGTATTCTCGTTCATTTAGGGACTTGATTTACCTGCATATACAAAAAAATTTAGATCTATGTTGTGTTATGTTTTATATGCTATGATTATATTAATTGTTTGGGAAAGTGTCATTTAATGCAATGAAAGGTTTGACAAGGCTTGCCCCAATAATTGGCTATCTTGATTGATCGTTTACGAGCATATGACTCACGAGTGACAATTGTTAGATTGCACATATAGAGCATATGGACTCAAAGTTCAACATATTCTGGTTATTTTGTATGACCTGAAAAATGTGAACGTGAAGACATAGTTTACGACTATGTCTAGAGTATTGGTTCTTGTGAACCATGGTATAAACCCTAAAGCATGAGTTATCATGACTATGCTAAAAACCTTTGATTATTTGTAATCAAAGAATTCAGGGGAACATCTTAAGAATTTGGTTGGGAAAACTAAGAATCCTGAGAATGGGAATCCCAAGACTTTTGGTCAAATCTCTTGATTTATGGTTGAAAAATCTAAGAATCATGAGATAGGGAATCCCAAGACAGTTGGTCAATTCTCTAGATTTTTTGTTGGAAAGCCTTAGAATTCTGAAATAAAGAGACATTCAGTCTAGAAACCCCAAGACACGAGGTTTTGAGAAACTTAACACGTGTGAGGATGTTTAATAAAACCAGCCCAATGTGGGGGGTAGACGAAAACCTAAAAATTCAACGACGATATGAATTTTGATTGGTACTTGAAGTGAAAAAGTCGCCACGAGAGATTTGAATCAAGTTGATCAAGCCGGGAGGACTTTAACTCGAACCAAAAGGGTAAACTCGAAATTGAGTCTAGCAATGCACTCAAACTTGAGTCGAGCAATAGACTTGAGTGTGTTTTGAGCATAAAGACACTCAAGTTTGATTTGAGTAGTCTGAAAGTAAAGTTTAGTTGTACTGAAACTTGGCTTTAAAATGGGCATGAAATTGTGTGTAGTTGGTAAACTCACACTGCGCCCTGGTGAGAGTTAATCGAATCCTCGATTGATTGATACTACATCGGTTGTGGTATTGGTCATGCGAGGAAGAACGATTAATTAAGATCGAAAAGTTTAGTTATCTCTAATTCCAAGGGAGTTGAAGGAATAAGAGAGACTTTCACGATAAAAGATCAATACATGAAGGTGTTTTGATTGTTGAAAGGATCAAGCCCTAAAAGAAATTTTATAGGTAAGAACCTAGTGTTTGATTCATTATTGAACACACATACTTTTAGTAAGTTGGGTTTGTATATTAACGAAACCCCTTACGTGATGCACAGAAAACATATGAGGTTATCAGTGACCATAATGTAAATACATAGAATCCTTTGGGGAATGTGATTCACAATGTAGACATTTGCAAGGTCATTTGGTGATTGAAGGAAATTGCTAGAAATGATCAAGCGTTGTGGGGGAGCCTTTAAGTTGGCTGGCGGTATTTTAAATAAGATACCCCAAGAAGGAGGAAAATAAAGCTCCTCATAGAGCCATCCTAAAAGTTCTTTCGAATGTGGGGATTGGCGTATTGCGAATGTAGTAAAATGAATAATTAAATAGTATCTTTACTAGATATGCACAATGTTGAAGTGCTATCAATTTCTTGAAATTCACAAGAAATAATATGCAGAAACTATAAATATATCTCGATGGAAAGTGTATTTTGTGGAAGTCTATGTTAAAGATCCTGATTTATCTTAAATGGACTTCAGAGTCAATAGATGAAATCATTAAGGATCGGGATAAACCAACGAAGGAAACGAGATTCCATGAAATAATTTGTGTGGAAAGTGGTAATCAATAGAGAGATTGATCTACCACGAGTGCAGATCACTAGAGTACTAGTAGATTTGAACAATTAGTAAGTATATTTGTGTACTTGATGGGTGTTCTCTATGCGTGAGAATGAGTCCAAGGGTGATGGTACTTGCTATCAAGGCTTTGTGAAAGCTAGAAGTACATCTAATGGATCTAAATGGTTATTTGGAGATTTAGATATTAAAATATGAATAGTGAAAAATGAAAAGCTCAATGCTCCTAAATGACCCATCATGTGACCAAACTAATTATTGTTTAGCCAGTGATATTAAATCAATGAGTTTGATGAAGGCAGATATGCTAAGGGACACGGAAAATGACCATGTCATTTATGTCTTTGAATTGATGGTTTTCTCATTGATAGAAAAATTGATACGATGATTGAGTCTCTTGGAGATATGTCGCATTCAATGGAATGACTCTAAACATTATGAGTTACCTTTTTGTAAAGGTGAGGTGTCTCTTAAGAAGATAACTCAAGAGTCATTGAGAGTTTGTTGTACTTATTAAAGTGCACATTAGACAATTCTTACAATGGATAGTAAGATGATACACGAGTAATCTAGAAAAGATTACTGGAAACAAGCTGTGTGTAAGACTCGTGGATATGGCTTGATTTGTGTAGAGAAATGGTTCTCCATTGCTAGATTCATACAGGAATCTAAGTCTATTGTGTTGGACAAAAATTGGGAAAGATATACCCTAGGATAACCAAAGCGCTTATATGCTTATTGGTGTAGCGTAAAGCTATATCGATGATGGTGTGTCTCGACAAAGACACTTTACCAGTGGATGACTACTCTCTACAAGATTTATCGATGTTGACTACGTAAGGTCAATGTGATAAGAGTTGTGATTCTTTGACGAAATGATTGAATCGATTTCTTGACGAAGAAATTGAATCGAGAGTTAGTTGAGAACTCATCGAAAGGAATATGACTAAGTCCAATAAATGGTGGGTTACATACGTGGACACCCAACCTATGTGACTGGAGATCCCAAGATCTAGGTTCAAAGGGACAACTAAACTGCAAAGACCCATCGCGATCACTGTGGGGGTTTCATACCTCCTGTCTTATTCCAATGATGAAGAAACAGTGATGTGAATGGAGGTTAAGCATTAAATTGCTTTTAATGATTCAAGGCATCGAGTATGTAGTACTCGAAAGAGCGCAATAGTTTACGAAACTGCTCTTACGCCAAGAATCACCTATGTAAGCGAGAAGTGTGGCCGCTTCGAAAGGGAATTATTGGGACGCAATTCTTTAGAACCCTTACAGAACTAGGCGTGTGCCATGGCCTGATTAATTGACACAACCGAGGAAAGCGCAAGGGCTAGGAAAGATGTCTGTGGGAAGTTCATTGTCGTTCACACAAGCGGTAGGGGAAGTTCAAGGACATCGCGTCTACTTCCTAACCAGTGGGCTAAGTGTACCCTCTCAAAGGAAAGTTCAAAGGGTGACACCTACTTATCCTATGCAGCATCTATGCCGTCGAAATGAATCTATCACCAAGTCAAACTCCATGTCTAACGTGTTTGTTCTGATTCCTACATCAATATCTATTCATGTGGGGGATTGTTGGAAAATGATGGTTAAAAGGTTGAAATTTGTCAACTTTTTGGGCTTCATTTGAGTGGGAGCCGAATGGATTTTGGGTCGGTGGATGTCATTTTTGGGTTCTCCTTCGCGAGTACTATAAAATCGACTATTTAAACTCTCAAAACGGATCAAGGGTGAATGAGATATGGATGTTTGAAATGTCACTCTTGAAAGAGACAAATTAGGTGGAAATTGGCCCAGATTAATTTTTCTCTGGACTATCCAAAATGCGTATGGACCGCATGGAAGTCTCTGGAAGGCCTAACCGCATAGTATATATGGAATTGCTTGTGTGTAATTCTTAAGAGATAAGAACAAAATTCTTCCATATTTTGTGAGATATCTTATCTTAAATAAATATGCGGTTTACCATGTTTAATACGATGAAGAATATTTGTGCAAATATTTCTTCATTTTCCAGCAGATTTGATTCGAGTATTCATGGAATGTCTCGGATTTGGTGAGTTGGTGATTGGAGATTCTTCTTCTCTAATTACAGAAAATCAGAATATCATGTTTCCATGATTATGGTCTCTTAGAGCAGTATAAATAGAGTCTCTAAGTCATTAAGAAAATACACACCATTTCTCAAGTCCCTCCATATTCTAAACTTGAGTCTTCTGTTTATCTTTCTCGAAGTTTCCATTTGGTGCTCTGTCAAGGTGATAGTCCTTCGGGTCTTGCGTGAATTCGAGGTGATTAATTGTTACCTTCGATGGTTTTATCCTAGGGAACGATGTCCACGACAAGACTCATTCATTTCAAGGGCATCGAGTGTTACTCGTGACTCCATCAATTTGTGATTACTTGAAACATGATTTATGCTTTGATTATTTGTAATTTATATTTTTCGATTATATGCTTGAATAATTAATAAAAGTTTATTGTTCTTGCATATATTAATTGCTCGTTCAATTTTTTATATTTAATTTTCGCATGATATATTCAATATATGTCCAACACTATCTACCTACGGTTTGACTAACTTCAAATTCACGTTAGTCTTCTGGTACTATGGACTTATTTGCAAGTTAAACGTTAGTGGTGGATTGTTTTGCATTCTAACGATTTAGTTCCCGTGTAACACTACTATTATAGAGAAAATTTTATAATGGTGACTACATTAAATGTCATTGGATGCAAGGGTGGAGAATGCATTTGCTATATACATTTTTTGTAAATTTTTTATATATCATTATTATACATATTTATATGTATTTACTGTAAAATATATTTATTAGAAATCTTTAAAATATTTTATACAATTTGAGTCGGGCATGATATTAAAAATTCATGCATCTCGTTTGATTTATTATTTGTCTAGCTGCATGTAAAATCATCACAGTTGCAAACAAGCTCATTATTACCTTGGGGAGAGAGCCGTGTGTATCTACTATGCTTGAAAAAAGTGGTGATTACGTCAATTTTAAACTCTCTTTATGTTTTGAACATATTGTGTACAGAAATTACAGCTGGTATTTACTACTCCCTCTGGCCTTCTGTATATGGCCTCATTTAAAGTGGTACAATTTTTTTTAGAAAATGAAATGGGTGGAGGTTGAATTGAGAGAATAAAAAAGAGATTGAGTGGTTAAAAACAATCGAATATTTACTAAATATGAAAAAGGCTAAAATAAAAAAAAATCTAAAATGAAAAGTGAGCCATTATAAGATAATCGGAGGGAGTACAACTTTTTATGTCTCTGTTGAAACCTGTAGTTTCACCTGACAAAAGCTTTGTTGAAAGTGAAAGACTGTATATAGAGATGGAATGGGTAAATGTTATTTTCTGAGAAAGACTATGTATCAGAGTACTGCATTCCATATGCATGAAGCGGAGTTGGGAATGGAGCAATAACTTCATTTCCAAGACAAGACTGCATAGAAAAGGACGTGACGTCCACTTAATTTACTCATCACAAAATGGCCACTGCTTGGAAGTCTAGTGTACATTTATATTTCCTGTGTTTCACTAGTATTATCACAATAAATTTAAATATTTGACTTTAAATAAAGAAAATTAGTGGATAAAAGTGAATGTAAAAGTAAAAAATAAATAAATGGATGAAACTGAAGAAATTTTATTAAAAATAAAAAATGTGTCAATAAAAAAAATATACTCTTTAAGGTAAGTGTGTAACTAGTAGAGAAACGGAGGGAGTATTGAAAAGCAGTGTACAAGACGAATTCATAATCCGAGAACCTAAATCAAAATGTAAACTGACTTTAAGATTTTTTTCTTACTCCCTCTATTCTATCATATTCTGCATATAACATTTTTGTGATCTCCAATAAAAATATTTGATTGTAGATATGAAAAATAATGATACACAAAAGTTTGATATTTATAAACTAAATATTACGATAAAATTATTGTCCATATACATATTCAAATATATGATTAAAGTTTGCCAACTTTGACCAACATTTTTTTTACGTAATAGGCTGAGACTGAGGGAGTATATTTTTTAAAGGATAATATGCAAATATAACCCTATATATTGGAGAAAGTGCATATATAATAATGAATTACTTTTTAGTGCAAATATAATCCTAACTATTATACATGAGTACAAATATAACCCTAAGATCATTATTTCGGTATTGACAGGCCAATAGACTATTGACCGACTGAAAATGACCAAAATGCCCTTCTAACCTAATACAAAATTTTAAAAGACAAACATGTACGCTCATTATTATCACGTTATTCAAGAAACGTGTTTGATCGTTAATGTGTTTACCTAGCTTTAATAATGATAACTAAAAAGTGATATTAAGAAACTATTAAGACAAATTGAACAATATCATATACAAAGATATTGTTGTTCTTATAGCTATTTAAATATATAATTAAATTTTGATAGAGTAATATCAGAAAAGTAACCATGCAAATTCAGATCAGAGATAGGGAGTAACATGAATTTGGCAATTTCAATTTCTCTCCTATAAATTTATGTTGCAGCATGCATTTAAGACAAAATCAGAGGGAGTAACGTGAATTGGGCAATTCAGCTGTAATACATTCAATTTCTTGCTCTCATAAATATTGGGTGTTGCTATATCCCGCCCTGTATTTTACTATCCTCGCCCTAATACGTATAAATACACGTATTTTGAATTTAAAAAAAAATAATTTTGAATTTTAAAAAAACAGAAAAAAGAAAAAAAAAGAAAAAAAATATAAAACACACTATAAATACCCCCCCTCCCCTCTCTCCATTTCCCTCTCTCCTTCCCTCTCCCCTTCCCTCTCCCCCTGCCCTCTCCCCCTGCCCTCTCCCCCTTCCCTCTCCCCCTTGCCTCTCCATTTCCGACCGCCGCCCGCCGCCCGCCGCCGCCGGAATCCCGCCGGAAAATGTAAGTTTTTGAGAAATTTTTTTTTTCGTGCGAATCGTTGCCCGATCTATTCGAATTTTGTTGAACTTGTCAGAATTGTTAGAATTTTGTTGAGCTTGTCGGAATTGTTAGGATTTTAGTTATGTGACATAATAGAAGTTATTGAGAAACGATTTTTTAGAAATTGTGCTTCTTTGGAAATTGTTTAGCTATGTGACATATGTGGAATTAATGACATAATGACATAATTGGACGTGATGACATAATTGGAAGCTTATTGTGTTTTTTAGTAATTATTTAGTTTAAATTTGGCCATAATATTTTAGAAATTGTATTTTTTAGAAGTTGGGTTTTTTAGAAATTATGTAGTTATGTGACATAATAGAAATTACTTAGGAATTATTTGTTTAGAATTTGTGTTGTTCTGGAAATTATGTAGGTATGTGACATAGTTGGAATTAAAACGAAGAAATTGTGTTCTGTATAAATTACTTAGTTTAAATTTGGACATAATATTTTAGAAATTGTATTTTTTAGAAATTGGGTTATTTAGAAATTATTTAGTTATGTGACATAATAGAAATTATGTAGAAATTATTTTTTAGAATTTGTGTTGTTTTGGAAATTATTAAGTTATGTGACATAATGGGAATTAAAACGAAGAAATTGTGTTTTGTAGAAATTACTTAGTTTGAATTTGGACATAATATTTTAGAAATTGTATTTTTTAGATATTGGGTTATGTAGAAATTATTTAGTTATGTGGCATAATTGAAATTAAAACGAAGAAATTGTGTTTCGTAGAAATTACTTAGTATAAATTTGGACATAATGTTTTAGAAATTGTATTTTTTAGAAGTTGGTTTATTTAGAAATTATTTAGTTATGTGACGTAATAGAAATTTCTCAGAAGTAATTCTTTAGGAATTGTGTTTTTTGGAAATTATTTAGTTATGTGACATAATAGAATATAGTTCTATTTAAACAAACTTTAGTAATCCGATGTAAACAATTGTGTAGTAAACTGTTACGATATGTTTTAACTATTGTTTCCTTGAATGTTAATAATAGTGTGATGTGGCTAGAAAATAAGATTATTTAGTAATGTAATCGCCAATTTGTAACAAAAAAAATGTTCCAGCTGGTTGCATGATTGTACGATTATAAATTTGCTGTTTGTGGAGGGGTTTTTTTATGTTACATCCACTTTTTCCTATGCATTATATAATATGTAGTCTCCATAAGGAAACTGAAATGATGCACTGTTCGAAAATATTAGTTCACACGTTGTTGAAATGTATGTTAATTTATCTTATCATATCAGTTTGATTCACTTGTTGTTATACTAATTACGTATCTTGTGTCGTAGATGAGCACTGCTGGTCAACCTGACGGTCATGGTCGTTCCATACGACGAAGAGGTGTTAGTGCCTCGGCGAGACAGGCTAGAGGCCGCGTGGTCGAGGATGAATCGTCGCCTCGCCCGCGGGAGTGTGATGTAGGAGCGGAGCAGCCTTCTCCACCGAGCGTTGGTGCATTTGATCCCATGCCAACATGGAACGGTCTGGAGATTAACATTATCGCGTCTGGTGGAATCCGTCGTGATAGTGACTGGCAGATGAATTATGACCTGCCGGCAGATGTCCCCCCGATGGGCCAACCTGGTTCGAGTGTTCCATTGGATGCCGGGATCGAACGTTATGCTGCAGCTGGAGCCAGGCACACCGTGAGGAACAGAGCTGGTCAATTCGCACAGTCTTCTGGTGGATCGTGCAATACCGGTGAGCCTAGCACCGGAATGGCACCGAGGAATAGGAGGAAGCGACCCGCCGATGAGACGTGGCTAGTGCGGGGACCGATGGCTGGTGGCCCGCAGGATGACCTCGTCATACCAAGCTTCGGAGGACACGTCGCGCTTGACGTTTGGAATGGTATAAAGCGAGGTGTGTTGAGATGCCATGCTCGGTCGCCGCTATGCAAGCAGCTAGTCGCCACGCTCCCCGAACTGAGCGATGTTGCACAGGCTCGGATACATGCGACCGGGTTGGCCCACCTGCCTGCGATTATGTTCCAGTTCCTTGACATGGCACTGATATCCGCTTTTGTCGAGAGGTGGCAGCCGGACACGAACACGTTTCACATGCCTTTCGGGGAGATGACCATCTTGATGCATGACGTTGAGATGATTCTTGGCATTCCCATCGATGGTGGCGCTGTTGCGAGTACCGTTACGGCGGAGACTATTGAGGAAGCGTGCGCTGAACTGTTTGGGAAAGACGTGGAGTCCTTCGTCGCGGAAGACTGGAACGGGGGTAACATAGATGCCCAATCGTTGATGGCGAGGTGTGTAGCGGCGGGGCAGAGCCAGAACTTCCAATTTATGTGCTACATGCTGACCCTGTTTTCATCCACGCTTTTTGTGGATAAAACTGGGAATAAGGTTAGAGCCAACCTTCTACCCCTGCTTGATTCGCAGTTGTCGTGGGGCTCGGCGACGTTGGCCAGTTTGTATCTGCAGTTGGGAATTGCGTCCCGGTCCCAGGCGCGCGGCCTATGCGGATGTTGCACGCTGCTTCAAGCATGGATATATGAGTACTTTCCGATGTTTCGGCCGGGACCGAGTACGTTGCCAGCTCTTCCGGGTCGCGCCAGTCGGTGGCACACAGGGGATAGATCGGGGAGGGGTACGGCGAGGCTCGGAGCCATCAGGCGACAGTTGGATGCCTTACAGGCCGACCAGGTATGAATTCCATGCTTTTACTCTTATTCTGACAGTAGTAGATAGATCGGATTCCGTAGAAACGTGACATGTCTGTGGAACTTTTTTGCTGGTGGATTGGTTGCCGTATGGAGTGGACGTGGTTAGGGCTGCGAGGGGGAGGACTCACTACCGCGGCGTGATTCGATACCTCGACGCAATGGAGGCGTACATGCCAGATCGCGTTGTGCGCCAGTTCGGTCTCGTACAGGGTATACCGCGGGGTCTTGCAATTGCGCCCGAGCCTTGTTCCCGCCCGGCTGATCCAGCCGGCTATTCAGTGACCTACCCAGGGAGGCTGCAGTTGACCCTGTGGGAGATGGCACACACTTGGCACGACGGTCAGCTTGCGGCGTTCCCGATAGCCACGAGCCAATCAGAGTGTACCATGGATTACGAGGGCTGGAACGCGACCCATTCGCACCCATTGATCGCAAATCCTGAACATGCTGCCGCGAGTGGACCGGACAGGATACATCATCAGTTATCGGTAAGTTTTCCCGTACTGTTTGCTTCGAGTAATTATATTACATTTTACTGTTTCGTTATTGTAAACTCTGTTTCCTGTGCAACAGATACTGAGTGACATGATGGGCGACCTGGATCCGTTTGACTCGGCGACCGTTGGTGGACTCGCCGCCGACCCCCGCGTGAGGCAGTTGATGACGACTTGGGTCAGTCATCGCGATGAGTACCGCAGGCTCGGTTATGGCCCCATTCCTTAGTCGGACGTTTGCTTATATATGAACCCACAGTTTTGCCATAGTTTGCTCATTTATGTAATCGGTAACTGTTTGTGCATATCAAATACAAAAGTCATCGATTTTTGCAACAGTAATGCTATCAAAATAATTACTCCATGCTTCGATAGTAACTGTACCGGTTGCGTGCATGCCAAAATGTTTATGGCGATTTACAACAGTTAATTACTCTCAGAGTATGCTCTTCTCCAAGCCCGTAGCCTCCTACGAAAGGGTAACTCCCAACCTACGACATCAGCCTTCCTCAACGTGGTCCACATATTAACCACGGGGGGCATGGGACAGTTTTCCTTCACGTGTACCCGGACGAAATGGCTTGCACTGCGAACGTATACAATGTGTAGCTCCCTACTTGTTCCATCCTCGCCCCCGCCTGCCCTCAGTGGAAGGACTGTACAGCAATGGTCCGCCGACCCATTCTCTAAAATGTAATATAGAACTACAACCGCGTTGTAGTAGGTGGCCACAGGAAACATGTCCGCAATGACCGTAAACCAATGCTCCGGACCACATGGACCGCTGGTGTGGTGTATACGGGCTCTGGCGTGTTCAACGTCATTCCGCGAACCGTATATGGGAACATAGTCAGGCCAATGAGTTGATATCTCGTTAAATACCGCCTGACGCGCTGTAGACCATTCACTTTCACCGTCTACGTGGAACGCATCAGCAACGCATCTGAAGCCACAGTTTCCATCACTCGCGACATCGTTCCAGCCTTCGATGTAGCGCCGGACAATGTGAGGGACACTTTCGAGGAACGGGAATGTCGCTGCAGGAGAACACATTAAGATAAATATCTTGCGCAGGAGGCGTTCATTAGGAAGAATGGTGCTTGTACTCACCGTGCCGGTGACCGCTCCCTGAACCGCGCCCCGAGGACCGTGAACTACTCCCGTATCGCCTATTCACGTGCTCGTGGTAGCTCGGTGAACGTCGGGTTGATCTTGATCGGGGGACCTGCTCGCTTGGTCTCCCACGTGCACTGGTGCAATTGTCCGGCTCGCCAATGCCGCTCTCCTCCGGACGCAACTGCGCATCTATGTAGGATGAAACTCGTCGGCGGACCGAAGGGTCGCTGCGTGCCAGCTCCTCCAACAGAGTGTTGAACCGCGACTGATCTTGTTCGGCCCTCGCAATGTTGTCCGTGCTCCGCACGTGATCACCCAATGCCAGGCTCTTGAACAGCGGATGAATGTCGTCCAAGTACAAGGGGATTCCTTCAGCAACTGCCCCTGCCATGATGCATGCACACGGTATTCCGTGTGTCAAGCGCAGCACACATCCACAGTAAGCATATACCTGTGCTCCGAGTGCATCAATCCTCCCGGACTCGACCGTCAATTTATCCAGACAGTATTTGGACACATTGTTGATCAAGTTGCTGAAAAGGGCCCTACGGTGCAATCTTCCAACGACAGTTCTTGATTTCTCCAGCCCGGTCTTGATCATAGTAATCTGCTGGGCTATCTGCAGTTCGATACGCCTCCATACCGTGTCCAGCGAACCAGTCGACGTATGTAACCACCCTTTCAATGACGAGTGTGCACTTTCGACCCTGCATGTAGTTGTGTTCCCGAAATGCAGAAATCTGTTCGTCCATGCCCTCACAAATTTCTCCTTATGGGGGGTGAGCCACGTCGTCTCAACGTAACTAACAACAGCCTCGCTCCAAGACCATCCAGTCCTCATATCCTCCAAGGCGGTTTCGTAAAGAGGAACGGTGGACGCATTGCAAACTCGGAACCATGCACCATTCTTGAACGCTGCCCCGTTCCTCTTATTCCCTGTCAGCACAGTAACACGTGCCTCCACATCCTTGTTAATATGCCAGGTGCAGAGCAAATGGTTCGATTCCGGAAACACAGCCCGAAGTGGCCTAATCAGTCCCATCTCCCGATCGGTGACCACAACCTCAGGGAACGGTCCATCCACAAGCAAGTTCTTCAGTGCGTTCAGCATCCACTCATAGGTATCTGCCGTTTCGTCAACGACAATTGCGTAGGCAATCAGGAAGTTTGTGTTGCAAGGGGACATCCCAACCATCTCAATGAATGGCATGCCGTAGCGATTGGTCTTGTACGTTGAGTCGATGGCCACCACCCACGGAAACGTGCGAAATGCCACAACAGCATCGGGATTGGCCATGAATAAATGAGCCAAAGTACCATCACCTGCTGAGCGGTGACTAGTGACATACCCTTTCGCGGTGGCCAAATGCAAACAATTCTCCGCCGTGTTGCGCCCGCCTCGCATTTCTGTTGCATATGCCGACCTCTCATTGTACACCTGCCTAATGTTCTGATACAGGTCCGGAAACGAATTACTGAGGCTGGCATTGATATGCCTTGGGGCAGTTTCTGAATCTGTCAAGTCTCTGATCATTTGCTTCGCGTCCGCATGGAGCTTGCTGCTCTGTCTATGACCCTCGGGGTACACTGAGAAAGAGTGGTTGTGCATCCCTCGTCTGGGATCCTTGCACGGCACTACATTCCAACCATTCCCCGTGATGCTCTGTTTCAAGACAATCGCGAACGGGCAGCCACAACTGCTGGTCGAGCTGCTACTCCGTCGGACTACATCAGATTCGCTCGTATCTACATCCTTATCCTTTCGGCCCCGATTGCAAATGCAATATAACCTCAGGGGACCATTCCTATTCTGTTTGTAGGACCCCGTCACAAGTTCAAATCCCACCTGCAGAGCAATCCGTTGCAGGTAGGAGTAAGCCTCGGCAACGTCTGGGAACACAGCTGAGGTGGCAAATGGAGAGTATCCGTTCCGCCATGCAGCAGCTTCACATGACTGATTGTCATCCTTAAACAGCAATAAACATCAAGTAATTAGTTACACTCAACTGCTATACCAATTACAATATCAAAATTAACGTAAAAAAATGTAAATTAACGTTACAATAATTAACAAAATAACAAAATTAACAAAACAACAACATTAACGTCACAATAATTAACAAAATAACAAAATTAACAAAACAACAACATTAACGTTACAATAATTACAATTAACGTTACAATAAATAAAATTAACGTTACAATAATTTTTACGTTACGATTAATAAATTAAAATACTAAGATGAGCATAAATTAAAAAACTAAGATGAGCATAAATTTCTTTCTCATTAACAGCTAAAACATACATGTAGTGGGAAAAAATGCAATAACATCGTGGCTAGAATTAATATAACATTCTTACAGTTCAACAAATTAAAATATCAAAATAACGTAAAAATACGTAACTTAACGGTACAATAATTAACAAAATCACAAAATTAACAAAACAACGAAAATATCTGCTTCAATAATTAATAGGACATACATTAACGTTACTGCATTAACGTTACTGCTATTAACAGGAGATAAATTCATAGGACATAAATGTGCAATAATTTCATCGTAACAGTTAATAAATTAAAACACAAAGACGAGCATAAATTTGTACGGCAAAAATTATTAAATTTAACAACTACTTACGGACAGAAAGCTAATTAGTAAAATTACCTCCGAAGACATGGAATTTCTAACACCCTTTTCGGGGTAATTTTTGCTCGTCTTGGATAGCAATATTTTTCGAGTGCCCTTCGAATGAGTAAGAATTCGAGTGCCCTTTGAATGAGTAAAAATTCGAGCTCATTTATAGCAGTTCGATTTTTGGAAGCAGGCTGGCACGGCTCGCGCCCAGCCCACGGCGAGCCGAGGCGCGTCCGGCTCGCGCCCCAGCCCTAGCGAGCGGACCGCGCGCGGCTCGCGCCCACCGCACGGCGAGCCACGGCTCGCGCCCACACGCCGGCGAGCGGCCCGGCGATGGCTCGCGCCCTGTCGGTGGCGACCGGCCCGCCGGCGGCTCTCGGTCCACCGGTGGCGAGCGGACCGGCGGCGGCGAGCGGATCGGCGGCGGCGAGCGAACCCATAAGATTTCCTGTTTTTGTTTGCAGCATCTCCATCTCATAAGATTCCAGTGAACCCATAAGTTCATCAAGCGTCATTGTTCCTATCCTTCCGTTTTCATTAATCGCTGTGACCTTCATGTTGAAACGTGGTGGCAGTGCTCTCAAAACCTTTCTTACAAGCTTGTGATCTTTGTACTTTTTGCCAAACTGAAGGGCTTTGTTGGCAATATCTCGAACTCGTCCATTGAACTCAGAAATTGTCTCATCTTTGCGCATCTTTAGATCTTCGAATTGTGCCGTGTAATACTGCAACTTTGATTCTCTGACAGAGCTTGTCCCCTCATGATAAGTTTGTAACATATCCCACGCCTCTTTAGCAGTCTCACAATTTAAAATCATCTTAAACTGATCTTCATCCACTGCCGTAAAAATGGCATTTAACGCCTTTGAGTTGGACACGTGTGCTTTGTGCTCCTCGGTAGAATATTCAGAGAATGGTTTAGCCATCAATGAGCTTGATCCCGCAGATTCGGCTACTGTAGGTGGAGTGTACTGATTTATGACATAGTTCCAAGCTTGATCATCTAGAGCTCCAATGAACACTTTCATACGTGCCTTCCAGTAAGCATAATTTCCTTGTTCCAGCAATGGTGGTCGCGTGACTGATGCCCCCTCCTTTGGTGCCATGGTGAAACCTGATCTCACTCTCCCTGTATAGGGGTCAGCAAGTGCCTTGCTCTGATACCAATTGAATTTCTGTTTCACCTAAATTCCAAAACTCTATACCAAGTTGTTTAACCGTTTGGTGTTGAAACACCAAGTTCAGTTTAATGTTTAAAACACAAAACGAAATAACGCAGTGCACACACAACTTGGTTACGCAGTTCGGTGCGAATACACCTACGTCTGCGGGGCCTTGCCCAGATCAGAAACCATTCACTAGAAAGCAGTCTTTAGTACAAGAAGCTTAACTTAAATACTAATCCATTGCTAACCTATAGAGTGAATGTTGTGAGATCCCCTCACTGCCGATCCTACGCCGTTGAACCCCCACGATCAACACGTCTCTCTGGATCTCCTCCTCCCGAGGAATTAAGGCTTCCTTGTTTCTGATCTTTAAGAACTTGGTCGGTTCTTTTGACGAACCTCCAAAAACCACGACGAAGAGCTTCAATAACGTATCTCACGTAGAGATAAAAACTTGATTGCTTCGCTCAACTTTTTACGAACTTGGTCAGATTAAACAATCCTCCAAAACCTGAGACGAACTTCTCCACCAACGTATCTCACGTAGAGATAAAACTTGGTCGCTTCGTCTCCAGACACCACAGGCAGATCACTCCGAACTTCTCACGTAGAGAATAATCCTCGGTCGCTTAATTGATTGCGTTGTATATTCTTGTATTTATATCCATCGCAATCCTGCCTTCAATCAAACTCTTTCCTTGTCTAACTCTACCATGAATAGACTTCTAAACTAAGGAAAGATCTAATCCTAATCTGGTTTGTAAATGGACAATCCTTTATTAATAGGACTTGTACCATAAATAAACTATTTAATCAATTCCTAACTATTACAGGAATATTCGTTTACCAGAATTAGATAGCCACGAAATCACATACTTATCTTCACAATATTCTGATCTGATCGCATAATTATCCTCCATAATTAGCTCCATAATTCGCGGCTAAAACCTGCTGTCCAGAAACCTGCTGTCGCAGTGGTGTTTAAACACCAGCTCTCCAGAAACCTGCTGTCGCAGTGGTGTTAAAACACCAGATCCCAGTATTCACAATATGCCATAAAGAAGTCCAACTCCCAAGGACTCTACAATCTCCCCCTTGGCATATTTGAGAATTCATCAACACTGGATTTTGACCTACCAACTCCCCCTGAATTCAACTCCACTAAAACAACCAAGAATTCAGCAATAACACAGGTCATGCAGGTTTACTAATAAAATTCAGCAAGTAAAACAATAAATTCATCCAGTTTTCTCCCCCTGGATTCATGAATGTGCCACCGAAAATAAATGCTGTCTGCTCCTCAGCAGTTGCATCACCATCACCATTATGTGCATCATCGTTATTAGCATCATCATCACCATCATGTGCCTCTGAACCATCCTAAGTAGCTTCAGCCAACAAGACTCCATGCTCAGAATCCAAAGCAGTCAACTCCCCCTGAAGCTTTGCCAAAATAGTCTGATGTCGTTCAATCAGTTCCTGGCATACTCCAACTCGAGCCTCAATAACTTTCAACCTCGCCATACCAGCATCCGAGCAAACCTCTTCCGGATGAATCCAAGGTAAGTCCTTGATAATTCGACCACTCTACCATCGGTTTTAAGAATTGGACAGTAATCCACTCAACAGAGTCCCTTGTAGCTGCGCCCCCTTTTTGCAGCACCGTAGTGATCACACACAGATGTAACAGAGCTTCCTTCCTGGTCTTGCGATCACAATCAATGATATCATTAAAAATCAATCTGCCCATAGTCACCTTACAACGCGCTCCCAAATTGGACTTGAGATTAGACGCAGTTATCTGTTGTCGACCAGTCACAAGCCATGTTCTATCCACTTCACCAGTAAGCTCTACATCTGGCATCTGGTATCATAATTTTCTGGCATCTGGTGTTGGAACACCGGTTTGTCATCCCTTGACGAGCTATGCTTCAGACACTTGTTCAACACCTCTGGTGAAAACTCAACAATCTCTCCACGCACATAAACCCTATGAAACCAGGGTGATTCTACATCTTCCATTCAGCTTTCAGATCCGAATAGAACTCCAGCACAAGTTTCTTGTTATCGTCACAGAAACAGGTAGCCGCCTTAAACACCTCGAGATGGTGCAAATAATCCGTGAATCCACATTCCTTGTATTTTACAGCACCAGCTGGCCTTTCCGCCAATATCTTCCTGTCACAGACAAACTTCCACTTTTCTTGACTTGCATCATCAAAGAATTCAGGGCTAATGGCTTCACTCGCTTCAGGTACAGGTTGCGCACTAGACTCAATTGTCTCAGCTTGTCTTTGCTGTCTGGCAGCACGGAGCCTCTTCATCTTCTTCCCAATCAGTTCATCGCTGTGTTCACCTGCTTTCATATTCTTATCCCTGCATCGCTTCGAGTTTCGCACACCCTTGGAAGATGAGACCACACTGTCCCTGGCCTTCTTTGAATTTTGACTAACATGGGTTCCCACATACTCTGGTGGTGTTTCAACACCCACTTCCTGCACTTTCTCTTTGATCCACGTGTCTTTCTGGTCTTGAGTGGTATTTCAACACCAACACCAGTACCCACTAAGTTGCCTTCACCACTGGCTATCTCAGTCAACTCTGCCAAGTTTTCAAGGTCATACCCCTCAGAATTTGATTCCATATCAGCAAAATCCACATCCTGTGCTTAATTCACAGGTACCTGGTCATCAACATTTGATATCACATCTGGTGTTTGAATACCAGAAACAATCACACCATCACACTCTGGATTTTCCACTTTCATCAACATTGGAGATCACATCTGGTGTTTGAATACCAGAAAGCTCTATCCTCATCTTCTCCATTTTCAGAGGCTGGTTCCATCAATACTGACACGGTCTCACCCATAACAGTTCCTGGTGTAGCAATACCAGTATTATCCACTTCATAGTTTTCATTGTCAGCACCTGCTTGCTGATCCATAACATCATCCTTGATTTCTCCTGTCTCAGACACATTCTCGACTATCACAGATGCACTCTCAGATTCCTTCAACATAGACACTGTTTCAATTTCAACAGCTCCCCCTGCATACACTCACAATCGACACACTCCCAAGTGCTGTCTGAGTCCTTCAAAAGTCTTGCCATCCAGAGGCTTTGTAAAAATATCAGCAAGTTGTTCTGCAGTTGGGACATAATGGACTATAACTTCTCCTTTTTCGACCAAATCCCTGATAAGCTGATGTTGGATATTGATGTGTTTTGTCCTCGAATGTTGCACAGGATTCTTGGAGATATCAATGGCGCATTTATTATCACATAAGACTGTCAAACTCACATCATTGAATCCATAGTCTCGCATCATCTGCTTCATCCATAATAGCAGATTTGATCCAGCAAAGAAGCATCCACCAGTGGTACTCTTACAATCATCATCATTCCCGGTCCAGTCAGAGTCATTGAAACCTACCAACTGCGAATCCTTATTCCTAGAAAACCATACTCCATACTCCACTGTTCCACTTATATATCGAATAATTCTCTTCACAGCTGGCATATATGATTCCTTTGGATTAGCCTGGTAGTGAGCACAAATACCAACACTCAACCAGATGTCTGGTCTACTTGGAGTTAAATATAACAGGCTGCCAATCATTAAGTCAACAAACTCCTTCACCAATGCTGAAGAGGTGGATCCAAAGACAATATCATCAACATAAATCTGTGCGATTAGAATATTTGTTCCCTTATGCAGCACAAACAGTGTACGGTCCACTCCCCCTCGACGATATCCCTTCTGACTCAGAAAGGTTGTCAGTCGCTCATACCATGCACGGGGTGCCTGCTTAAGGCCATACAAAGCTTTATTCAACCGATATACATGGTCAGGAAAATGTGGGTCTTCAAATCCCTTGGGCTGCTTCACATAAACTTCCTCCTTTACTAGACCATTCAGAAATGCACCCTTGACATCCATCTGATGAAGAGTAAAGTCCAGAATGCATGATACTTCCAACATTAGCCTCATCGACTCCAACCTGGCCACGATTCCTCCTTTATCCCTTAACTGCATGTATTTGATTAGACTTTGTTCAGATTCATATGCTACTGTTTCCGGAGTTTCAACACCGGTTGACTGTGCTGGTGTTTCAACACCAGTAGGATTCACTGTGTCGAGGATATCACTTTCACCCATAGTATATTCCTTTGAATCATCAACAATCACATTAATAGACTCTATGACTTCTTTTTTCGAGCTAAAGCAGGTGACATCTTGATCGAGCAAATAACAATTATCCATTGATCTAGATCCAGTGAATACTCCAGTTCCATGGTTTACAACGCATTTCTCCTTGTCGAAAAACACTGTCATTTCATTGTCACATATATGGCTAATGCTCAACAAGTTTGCTTTCAGACCTTCCACCAACAACACATCTTGGAACACCGGAAGCCCTTTGATGGCTAACTCACCTTTGCCGATTATTCTACTGCGTTTCCCATCACCAAATCTAACATATCCGCCAAATCCAGGTTTGAATTTTCGTAGAAATTCAGGGACTCCAGTCATATGCCTTGAACAGGCACTATCGAAATACCAGGAATTTCCTGTATTTGCCCCAAAACATACGAAACTTGAAAAACAAACATCTTGAGATTTTCGAACCCATACCTGGCTTACTGATCGATGGATGTGATTAGGATTTTGATTGACACGTGTGTTCAGAAATCCAGTTCTGTATCCTCCAGTATTAAACTGATGCCTTGCATTATAGCCTGGCATGGTGTTGAAACACCGATCTGTGGTGTTGAAACCTCGATCTGCTGTGTTGACAGACATTATCCTAAGCCGCTTAAAGCACCTATTTCTCACATGGCCTTGAACTCCACAGTATCCACATCGTCTGATCCTTTTGGTGGGATAATTCTTCTCGATTGTTCTTGGAGCTGGTACACCTTGATCTGCCTTGTTTTTCAACACATTCACTGTCCTTTCATAACCAATTCCGTGTTTGGTCGTCTGTCCCATTCGTAGACAATCTTCGAGCTTAGCTTTCCCTGTATTGAGACGTCTAATGGCTTGTTCTGCTGTCTCTGCTCTTTTCACCGCTTCATTGAATCCCTTCTTAATCTTTTCAAGTTCTCCAATTGCCTCTTCCTTTTCAAGTTCATTCACTTTAACCTTCTCACATAGTCTCTTATTCTCAAGCTTGAGCTCTTTGTTTTCATCTGCCACTTTTAACCACATCTTGTACATCTCCATGCTTTCCTTGCGAATATCATCATCACTAATGCTTCTAGTCTCTTCATCTGAGCTACTACTGTCTACTTCCCGTACTAGAGTCTTCTAACTCCATCATCGACACACCGAATGCGACATGATTTGTATACTCCTCTCCATCCTTAAAATCATCTCCTCCGTCATCATCACTCCAGGTTGTAGCATACGATTTTCCTTGCCTTTTAAGCGTATTGGCACACTCAGCTTGTATGTGTCCAAAACCTTCACATTCTCTGCACTGGATTTTCCTGTTCAGGTTTGGATTCGTTGATTTGAACTTTGGTGTTTCAACACCAATTTCTTGGCCAAATTTTGGAGTGAAGTTTGCGTTTGGATTTTTGCTTCCACTTGGCTTCTCTTGTGGCTTCCTGCCCACCTTCTTCATAAATCTGGAGAAGTTCCTGGTTATGTTTGCAATTTCATCGGATTCTTCATTATCTGAATGATCTTCCAACTTTTCAGAAGTTCTGCTCGAGAAAGCCAACTCTTTCTTTCCTGTTTTTGTTTGCAGCATCTCCATCTCATAAGATTCCAGTGAACCCATAAGTTCATCAAGCGTCATTGTTCCTATCCTTCCGTTTTCATTAATCGCTGTGACCTTCATGTTGAAACGTGGTGGCAGTGCTCTCAAAACCTTTCTTACAAGCTTGTGATCTTTGTACTTTTTGCCAAACTGAAGGGCTTTGTTGGCAATATCTCGAACTCGTCCATTGAACTCAGAAATTGTCTCATCTTTGCGCATCTTTAGATCTTCGAATTGTGCCGTGTAATACTGCAACTTTGATTCTCTGACAGAGCTTGTCCCCTCATGATAAGTTTGTAACATATCCCACGCCTCTTTAGCAGTCTCACAATTTAAAATCATCTTAAACTGATCTTCATCCACTGCCGTAAAAATGGCATTTAACGCCTTTGAGTTGGACACGTGTGCTTTGTGCTCCTCGGTAGAATATTCAGAGAATGGTTTAGCCATCAATGAGCTTGATCCCGCAGATTCGGCTACTGTAGGTGGAGTGTACTGATTTATGACATAGTTCCAAGCTTGATCATCTAGAGCTCCAATGAACACTTTCATACGTGCCTTCCAGTAAGCATAATTTCCTTGTTCCAGCAATGGTGGTCGCGTGACTGATGCCCCCTCCTTTGGTGCCATGGTGAAACCTGATCTCACTCTCCCTGTATAGGGGTCAGCAAGTGCCTTGCTCTGATACCAATTGAATTTCTGTTTCACCTAAATTCCAAAACTCTATACCAAGTTGTTTAACCGTTTGGTGTTGAAACACCAAGTTCAGTTTAATGTTTAAAACACAAAACGAAATAACGCAGTGCACACACAACTTGGTTACGCAGTTCGGTGCGAATACACCTACGTCTGCGGGGCCTTGCCCAGATCAGAAACCATTCACTAGAAAGCAGTCTTTAGTACAAGAAGCTTAACTTAAATACTAATCCATTGCTAACCTATAGAGTGAATGTTGTGAGATCCCCTCACTGCCGATCCTACGCCGTTGAACCCCCACGATCAACACGTCTCTCTGGATCTCCTCCTCCCGAGGAATTAAGGCTTCCTTGTTTCTGATCTTTAAGAACTTGGTCGGTTGTTTTGACGAACCTCCAAAAACCACGACGAAGAGCTTCAATAACGTATCTCACGTAGAGATAAAAACTTGATTGCTTCGCTCAACTTTTTACGAACTTGGTCAGATTAAACAATCCTCCAAAACCTGAGACGAACTTCTCCACCAACGTATCTCACGTAGAGATAAAACTTGGTCGCTTCGTCTCCAGACACCACAGGCAGATCACTCCGAACTTCTCACGTAGAGAATAATCCTCGGTCGCTTAATTGATTGCGTTGTATATTCTTGTATTTATATCCATCGCAATCTTGCCTTCAATCAAACTCTTTCCTTGTCTAACTCTACCATGAATAGACTTCTAAACTAAGGAAAGATCTAATCCTAATCTGGTTTGTAAATGGACAATCCTTTATTAATAGGACTTGTACCATAAATAAACTATTTAATCAATTCCTAACTATTACAGGAATATTCGTTTACCAGAATTAGATAGCCACGAAATCACATACTTATCTTCACAATATTCTGATCTGATCGCATAATTATCCTCCATAATTAGCTCCATAATTCGCGGCTAAAACCTGCTGTCCAGAAACCTGCTGTCGCAGTGGTGTTTAAACACCAGCTCTCCAGAAACCTGCTGTCGCAGTGGTGTTAAAACACCAGATCCCAGTATTCACAATATGCCATAAAGAAGTCCAACTCCCAAGGACTCTACAAATTATATAGGGTTACATGTGCTCTTTACTCGTTAATTATAATGCCAACTTAAACGTCCCCTTCTCTCAGCCTACCGGAAGCGGAACACATTTTTGCTTCAGTAATACTTTTACCGTTCTATTCGTTTTGACCTGTTTATTTTTTCACGATCATAAAAAATGATGGTTGACCGTCAATATCTCTAACTACATATAACAATTTCACATAAAAAATTATATTAAAAAAAGTAGATGTTAAGATGAATCTAACAATATCTGTCATCATATTTTTAGTATAAATATATTAGTTTATAGTATTTATGATCAAAGTTTACGAAGTTTGACTTTGAAAAAAATAAATACTCCAAATCTAATGTGAAAATGAGGAACTCTTTGGAAAATGCCACTTTTCTTTTGTTACTACTATAGTAATCAATGAATAATGTCCGAAAACAGCAATGGTATTGGTGGAGTAAATGAATAATGTCCGAAAACACCAATGGTATTGGTGGAGTAAATGAATAATGTCCGAAAACAATAATGGTATTGGTGAAGTAAATGAATAATGGCCGAAAACAGCAATGGTATTGGTGGAGTAAATGAATAATGTCCGAAAACAGCAATGATATTGGTGGAGTAAATGAATAATGCCGAAAACAGCAATGGTATTGGTGGAGTAAATGAATAATGCAGAAAACAGCAATAGTATTGGTGGAGTAAATGAATAATGCAGAAAACAGCAATGGTATTGGTGGAGTAAATGAATAATGTCCGAAAACAACAATGGTATTGGTGGAGTAAATGAATAAGTGGATCACTATATCTCGCCCTGTATTTTACTATCCTCGCCCTAATACGTATACAGTATATATTTTTAATTTAATTTGAATAACTAAATTAAATTATATTATATTTTTAAAAATTAATTTTTTAAAAAACCAAAATCTGGTGGAAAAAAAAATTGCGCCGCCGTCGGAAAAAATTGCGCCGCCGCCGGAAAAAATTGCGCCGCCGCCGGACCGCCGGGCGCCACCGCCGGGCGCCGCCGCCGGACCGCCGTGCGCCGCCGCCGGACCGCCGGGCGCCGCCGCCGGACCCGGTTCGCCACCGCCTGGCCGCGAGGCGCCACCGGTCGGCTCGCCACGGCTTGGGCGCGAGCCGTGGCGGAGAGTGACCGGCGGTCCGGTCGCCGCGGCATGGCCGCGTGCCGCCGGCCATCCGGTCGCCGCCGGCCATCCGGTCGCCACCGCGGGACGGCGAGCCGCCGCCGGTCGGCCCGCCACGGACAGGCCGCGTGCCGCCGGCGGGCCGCTCGCCACGGTCCGGGCGCGAGCCGGACCGGCGCCGGTCGCCTGCGCCAGCGCGCGAGCCACGGCTCGCGGTTCGTTGGCCGCGAGCCGGACGCGGTCCGCTCGCCAGGCCGTGGGTGCGAGCCGGACGCGGCTCGGCTCGCCGTGGCTTGGGCGCGAGCCGAGCCAGGCTGTTTTTTTTTTTTTTTTCAAAAATCAGACTTCTATAAATGTGCTCGGATTCCATTCTTCCAATGGCACTTGAATTGTTTTGCAGTCCTAGTTTGGTGAAAAAAAACTCCAAAAAGGGTGTTACAAATTCCATGTCTTCGGAGGTAATTTTACTAATTAGTTTTCTGTCCGTAAGTAGTTGTTAAATTTAATAATTTTTGCTGTAGAAATTTGTGCTCGTCTTTGTGTTTTAATTTGTTAACAGTTACGTAGAAATTATTGCACATTTATCTCCTTTGAATTTAGCTCCTATCAGTTGCAGTAACGTTAATTTTGTTGTTAATTTAGCTACATAATGCTGTTTTGAATTTATCTACAGTAATTCATGGCCTATTAATTATTGTAATGTTAATTTTGTTGTTCCTTTAAAATTCTTAAGCATTGCTGTAGAAATTTATGCCCGTCTTTGTGTTTTAATTTGTTAACTGTTACGTAGAAATTATTGCACATTTATCTCCTACGAGTTTATCTCTCATTAATTGCAGTACCGTTAATTTTGTTCTTAATTGAGCTACGTAATGGAGTTTTGAATTTATGTACAGTAATTTATGTCCTATTAATTATTGTAGCGTTGCTTTTGTTATTCTGTTAAAATTGTTAATTGTTGCCGTAGAAATTTGTGCTACTCTTTGTGTTTTAATTTGTTAACTGTTATGTAGAAATTATTGCGCATTTATCTCCTATGAATTTATCTCCTACTAGTTGCAGTAACGTTAATTTTGTTGTTAATTTAGCTGCGTAATGCTGTTTTGAATTTATCTACAATAATTTATGCCCTATTAATTATTGTAACGTTAATTTTGGTTGTTCCGTTGTAATTCTGATTGGATGGAAAATACTATGTTAATTTAACTACGTAATGCTGTTTTGAATTTGTGTACAATAATTTATGTCCGATTAATTACTGTAGCGTTGATTTTGTTGTCCTACTAATTACCTGATGTTTATTGCTGTTTCAGGATGACAGTCAGTCATGTGAAGCTGCTGCAGGGCGGAATGGATACTCTCCATTTGCCACCTCAGCTGCAGGGCGGAATGAAACCGCCGTGGTTGATATGAGGGCTGCATGGGCTTGGAGCCCATCTGTTATTAGCTACGCTGAGACGACGTGGCTCACACCCCATAAGGAGAAATTTGTGAGGGCATGGACGAACAGATTTCTGCATTTCGGGAACACAACTACGTGCAGGGTCGAGAGTGCACACTCGTCACTGAAAGGGTGGTTACACACGTCGACTGGTTCACTGGACACGGTATGGAGGCGTGTCGACCTGCAGATAGCCCAGCAGATTACTATGATCAAGACCGGCCTCGAGAAGTCAAGAACGCGTATCGGAAGATTGCACCGTATGGCCGTTTTCAGCAACTTGATCAACAATGTGTCCAAATTCTGCCTGGATAAATTGAGGGTCGAGTACCGCAGGATTGATGCACTGGGAGCACAGGTATATGCTTACTGCGGCTGTGTGCTGCGCTCGACATACGGAATACCGTGTGCATGCGTCATGGCCGCGGCAGTTGCTGAAGGAATCCCCTTGTACTTGGACGACATTCATCCGCTGTTTAAGAGCCTGGCATTGGGTGATCACTCGCAGAGCACGGAGAACAGCTCGAGGGCCGAACAGGATCAGTCGCGGTTCGACACTCTGTTGGAGGAGTTGGCACGCAGCGACCCTTCGGTCCGACGACGAGTTGCATCCTACGTAGATGCGCAGTTGCATCCGGAGGAGAGCAGCATTGGCGAGCCGGACATCTGTACCAGTGCACGTGGGAGACCAAGCGAGCAGGTCCCCCGATCAAGATCAACCCGACGTTCACCGAGCTACCACGAGCACGTGAACAGGCGATACGGGAGTAGTTCAAGGTCCCCGGGGCGTGCTTCAGGGAGCGGTCGCCGCCACGGTAAGTACAACATGTTTATCTTATTGTTTATCTAAATGTATATCGCCGCCTGCACAAGATATTTATGTTAATGTGTTGTCCTGCAGCGACATTCCCGTTCCTCGAAAGTGTCCCCCACATTGTCAGGCGTTACATCCAAGGCTGGAACGATGTCGTGAGTGATGGTAACTGTGGCTTCAGATGCGTTGCTGATGCGTTCCACGTAGACGGTGAAGGTGAATGGTCCACAGCGCGTCGGGCAGTATTTAACGAGATATCAACTCATTGGCCTGACTACGTTCCCATTTACGGTTCGCAAAATGACGTTGAACTCGCCAGAGCCCGTATACACCACACCAGCGGTCCATGTGGTCCAGAGCATTGGTTCACGGTCATTGCGGACATGTTTCCCGTCGCCACCTACTACAACACGGTCGTGGTTTTATATTACATTTTAGAGAACGGGTCGGCGGACCATTGCTGTACAGTCCTTCCACTGAGGGCAGGTGGGGGCGAGGCTGGAACAAGTAGGGAGCTGCACATTGTATACGTTCGCAGTGCAAGCCATTTCGTCCGGGTAAACATGAAGGAAAACTGTCCCATGCCCCCCGTGGTTAATCTGTGGACCACGCTAAGGAAGCCTGATGTCGTAGGTTGGGAGTTACCCTTTCGTAGGAGGCTAAGCGCTTGGAGGAGAGCATACTCCCAGAGTAATTAACTGTTGTTATTAACTCGGCATGTACGCAACCGTTACAGTTATTGCCTACGCGTCGCGTAATTAATTTTGAGAGCGTTGTCGATGCAAAAATGAATGACGCATAAATGTGATATGCAAAAACATAGCTGATTACATAAATGAGCAGAATATGGCACAACTGTGACCTCACACATAAACAAACATTCGACTAAGGAATGGGTCCATAACCGAGCCTCCGATACTCATCGCGAAGACCGAGCAGAGTCGTCATCAACTCCCTCACGCTGGGGTCGCCGAGTCCATCAACGGTCGCCGAGCCAAACGGATCCAGTGCGCTCATCACGTCACTCAGCATCTGTTACACAGGAAACGGAGTTTACAATAACGAGACAGTAAAATGTAATATAATTACTCGAAGCAAACAGTTAGTGAAAACTTACCGAGACCTGATGCTGTGTCCTGTCCGGGCCACTCGCGGCAGCATGTTCAGGATTTGCGATCACTGGGTGCGAATGAGTCTCGTACCAGTCCTCGTAATCCATGGTACACTCTGATTGGGGCGTGGCTACCGGGAACGCCGCAAGCCGTTCCTTGTGCCAAGTGTGTGCCATCTCCCATAGGGTCAACTGCAGCCTCCCTGGGTAGGTCACTGAATAGCCGGCTGGATCAGCCGGGCGGGAACAAGGCTCCGGCGCAATAGCAAGACCCCGCGGTATACCCTGTAGGAGACCGAACTGCCGCACAACGCGATCTGGCATGTACGCCTCCATTGCGTCGAGGTATCGGATCACGCCGCGGTAGTGAGTCCTCCCCCCCGCAGCCCTGACCACGTCCACTCCATATGGCAACCAATCCACCTGCAAAAAGTTTCACAGACATGTTACGTTTCTATGGAATCCGATCTATCTACTACTGTCAGAATAAGAGTAAAAGCATGGAATTCATACCTGGTCGGGCTGTAAGGCATCCAACTGTCGCCTGATGGCACCGAGCCTCCCCGTACCCCTCCCCGATCTAACCCCTGTGTGCCACCGACTGGCGCGACCCGGAAGAGCTGGCAACGTACTCGGTCCCGGCCGAAACATCGGAAAGTACTCGTATATCCATGCTTGGAGCAGCGTGCAACATCCGCATAGGCCGCGCGCCTTGGACCGGGACGCAATTCCCAACTGCAGATACAAACTGGCCAACGTCGCCGAGCACCACGACAACTGCGACAACTGCGAATCAAGCAGGGGTAGAAGGTTGGCTCTAACCTTATTCCCAGTTTTATCCACAAAAAGCGTGGATGAAAACAGGGTCAGCATGTAGCACATGAATTGGAAGTGCTGGCTCTGCCCCGCCGCTACACACCTCGCCATCAAAGATTGGGCATCTATGTTACCCCCGTTCCAGTCTTCCGCGAGAAAGGACTCCACGTCTTTCCCAAACAGTTCGGCGCACGCTTCCTCAATAGTCTCCGCCGAAATGGTACTCGCAACAGCGCCACCATCGATGGGAATGCCAAGAATCATCTCAACGTCATTCATCAAGATGGTCATCTCCCCAAACGGCATGTGAAACGTGTTCGTGTCCGGCTGCCACCTCTCGACAAAAGCGGATATCAGTGCCATGTCAAGGAACTGGAACATAATCGCAGGCAGGTGGCTCAACCCGGTCGCATGTATCCGGGCCTGTGCAACATCGCTCAGTTCGGGGAGCGTGTCGACTAGCTGCTTGCATAGCGGCGACCGAGCATGGCATCTCAACACACCTCGCTCTATACCATTCCAAACGTCAAGCGCGACGTGTCCTCCGAAGCTTGGTATGACGAGGTCATCCTGCGGGCCACCAGCCACTGGTCCCCGCACTAGCCACGTCTCATCGGCGGCGGGTCGCTTCCTCCTATTCCTCCGTGCCATTCCGGTGCTAGGCTCACCGGCATTGCACGATCCACCAGAAGACTGTGCGAATTGACCAGCTCTGTTCCTCACGGTGTGTCTGGCTCCAGCTTCAGCATAACATTCGATCCCGGCATCCAATGGAACACTCGAACCAGGTTGGCCCACCGGGGGGACATCTGTGGGCAGGTCATAATTCATCTGCCAATCACTTTCATGACGAATACCACCGGGCGCGAGGATGTTAATCTCCGGACCGTCCCATGTCGGCATGGGATCGAATGCACGAACGCTCGGTGGAGAAGGCTGCTCCGCTCCTACATCAAACTCCCGCGGGCGAGGCGATGGTTCATCCTCGACCACGCGGCCTCTAGCCTGTCTCGCCGAGGCACTAACACATCTTCGTCGTATGGAACGACCATGACCGTCAGGTTGACCACCAGTGCTCATCTACGACACAAGATATGTAATTAGTATAACAACAAGTGAATCAAACTGATATGATAAGATAAATTAACATACATTTCAACAACGTGTGAACTGATTTTCCGAACAGTGCATCAACGAACTGGAACATTTTTTCTAGTTACAAATTGGAGATTACATAACTAAATAATCTTATTTTCTTACCACTATTATTAACATTCAAGGAAACAATAGTTAAAACATATCGTAACAGTTTACTACACAATTGTTTACATCGGATTACTAAAGTTTGTTTACATAGAACTATATTCTATTATGTCACATAACTAAATAATTTCCAAAAAACACAATTCCTAATCAATAATTTCTGAATAATTTCTATTACGTCACATAACTAAATAATTACTAAATTACCCAATTTCTAAAAAATACAATTTCTAAAACAATATGTCCAAATTTAAACTAAGTAATTTCTACGAAACACAATTTCTTCGTTTTAATTCCAATTACGCCACATACCTAAATAATTTCTAAATTGGCCAATTTCTACAAAATACAATTTCTAAACCATTATGTCCACATTGAAACTAAGTAATTTCTACAAAACACAATTTCTTCGTTTCAATTCCAATTACGTCACATAACTAAATAATTTCTAAATAACCCAATATCTAAAAAATACAATTTCTGAAATATTATGTCCGAATTGAAACTAAGTAATTTCTACAAAACACAATTTCTTCGTTTTAATTCCGATTATGTCACATAACTAAATAATTTCTAAATAACCCAATATCTAAAAAATACAATTTCTGAAATATTATGTCCGAATTAAAACTAAGTAATTTCTACAAAACACAATTTCTTCGTTTTAATTCCGATTATGTCACATAACTAAATAATTTCTAAGTAACCCAATATCTAAAAAATACAATTTCTAAATAAATTCTATTAGGTCACATAACTAAATAATTTCTAAATAACCCAATTTCTAAAAAAAACAATTCCTAACATATTATGTCCAAATTTAAACTAAGTAATTTACACAGAACACAATTTCTTCGTTTTAATTCCAACTATGTCACATACCTAAATAATTTAGAACATCACAAATTCTAAACAAATAATTCCTAAGTAATTTCTATTATGTCACATAACTACATAATTTCTAAAAAAATCCAACTTCTAAAAAATACAATTTCTAAAATATTATGGCCAAATTTAAACTAAATAATTACTGAAAAACACAATAAGCTTCCAATTATGTCATCATGTCCAATTATGTCATTAATTCCGACAAGCTCAACAAAATTCTAACAATTCCAACAAGTTCAACAAAATTCGAATAGATCGGGCAACGATTCCCACGAAAAGAAAAAAAAATTCAAAAACTTACATTTTCCGGCGAAATTCCGGCCAAATTCCGGCGAGATTCCGGCGGCGGCGGGCGGCGGCGGGTGGCGGGCGGCGGCGGGCAGTTTCCGGCGGAAATGGAGAGGGAAGTGGGAGAGAAAGAAGAAGGAGAAGGAGAAAAAGAAGAAGGAGAGGAGAAAAAAAATGAGGGGGAGGGGGTATTTATAGCCCTCTTCCATTTTTTTTCTTTTTTTTTTAAAATTTAAAATACATGTATTCATACGTATTAGGGCGAGAATAGTAAAATACAGGGCGGGATATAGTAATACCCATGAATAATGCAGAAAACAGCTGTAGTAGTGAACAAGACTTGTTGCTCATAACTTGATTACTCACTCTATTTCTCTAATACTGGTACATCATTTTTTAAGTTAGAATTAAGGAGGTGCTAAATAAGTGGATGTAATTGAATTGAAAGAAAAAATGAAGTAAAATGAGTGGATATAATAACTTTAAACTTGCCATAAATAAAAAATTACCAACATAAAAGAAACGAGTCCGTCTCTTGAAAGACGGTATTTCCATAAGTTATGAAATACCAAGGTTTAAAGTGTAAATTAGAAGAAATTAACATAAAATTTTCGAGTTGCATGAACCGGGTTATAAATTTTATAACCACTACATGTTCCATACTAAACCTTTAATATTGCAACTAAGACCTTTTACCTTTTATTATTCCAATCAAACCCAGTCTTCCCATAAGTCTATGGAAAGATCGTCTTTTCCAAGATTTTGCCAAAAGAAATATTTTAAATTAAAAAGTGTGTCACTGTTAAAGATGCGGATGTGTATTTGGTAGCTATGACATAAAGAGGCATCATTGTTTTGGGTTTGTTGGAAAATGGGGATCCCAGAAGGTCATTTTCACATAAATGCCTGGTGTTTGTGAAAACTGTTCCATCATTAAGATGATAATGTGAGATAAGGAGAATAGTTTGAACATGCATGGATGAAGACCACCTTTTCTTTGTCCGAAGTAATAGTAGTAAACTCTAGTCTAAATATTCTCCAATTATATTAGCATTTATAAATGAACCCCTATTCCTCTCCAATTTATTTTGAGTAATAGTAGTGGGGATGCGGTATATTCACAGGTTAGGAAAACTGAAGATTAAGATAAAATTATTGGGTTGCATAATTGAGCTATAAATTTTATAACTACTACATTTTGCATAATAAAATTTTAATATTGCAACTAAAATATTTTACCTTTTATTATTCTAATTGAACTCCATATTTCCATAAGCCTACAGAAAGACGCTCTTTCCCAAACAATCTTCAAATACATGTTGAACTGATAATATCTTCAACTACTTGTATACTAACTCTGTCTCAATCAAATTTTCATATTACAGTTTCGCTTGGGTACTTATATGTGTTGATATGGTCAATTTTTAACCATAGGTGGGGGATTGAAACTGACCGAATTTCAACTAAAATAAAAAAAATAATCAAAATGTGAACTTTTGGTTCAGACAGACAAAAACAAAAGGTAGGAACATATTTAATTGAGATGGAAGGAGTATATAATATAAAGAATGGGGAAAGTCTCAGGAAAGACGGCCTTTCCATAAGTTTAAGGACAGTCCTCAGGGGCATTTGCCTTAAAATTTGTAATTTTTTATAAAATTTAAATATTGCATTTTATAAGTTACAACAAGTAATATTATGTATTTGAAGGTGAAAATATAAAAATATATGATATATAAAAATATTTTCAAAAATTTTAAATTCTGTATGTAATTTAAGAAATGCAATGTATAAGATAAGAAATAAGTGGCATGTCCATAAGCTTATGGACATGCTGCCTGTCAGGAGACCCACTCTAAAGAATGAACCCAGTAATATCATATACTTACTATTATTTAGACATTCTATAATTAAAAATAAAATATTAGTTAAAATATATTTTGTACAATTTAATTTTGGATGCACGAAGTAACAAATAATTGATTGGGAGTAGCATGAGTTTGGTGGTGTATGCAATTCAGCTGTGTAGTATGAGTAGTCAATATCTCTCTCCTCCACACGCAACAAAGACGGAACCAAAAGTGTGCTAATCAATATACTCCCTCCGTCTTTGTGTCTCACCCGCTCTATTTAATACTCCTATATTATTGTCTTTTATTTTGAATGAGTTTGTCTCTTGGAAGATGATCTTTCAATAACTTATGAAAATATCAAGATTTAAAATATAAATTAGAAAAAATTAAAATAAAATTTTTAGGTTGCATAAATCGGGTTATAAACATTATTACTACAACACGTTTGCATGATAAATTTTTAATAATGCAACTTATACTTTTTATCTTTTATTATTTTAATTAAACCTTATTTTTCCGTAAGATTATGGAAACACTGTATCTCCCAAGACTTTGCCTATTTCATTTTGGCAAAATTTTGAAGGTAAAAAAAAAGGTGAAACAATTTTTTGTTCACCGACTATTTTTATGCTATTTTAATATCTAAAAAACAATGACATTTTTAATAGCAAGACAGAAACAAAGGGATGGAGGGAGTACACATTTTCCAACAACCTTTCTATAATCAGTAACTGGTCAACTGATCTTGCCATCTTTCTATAATTAGCAGCTGGTCAACCACTAACCACAGGTTCAGATGGGCACATGTCTCTCCCCTAGCTTACATGAAAAAGAAAATTTTGGTCAGGATAATCTCCATTAAGGAGGTTGTTGGTGGGTGACAAAGTTCCACTCCGGATACACCAATAAAGAATCCAAAAATATTACTACACCATGTGTTGGATCTTATATTGTACAAAATTTTTTTTACGGTCATCAAAAAATGTATCTAATCATTAATATATTTAATTACTTATAATTACATTAAATAAAAAGTTACTCTTGATAAACTATTTGTTACGATGAATCTAATTATATAATATATAATAATATTATCGCTTATATGTATCTATTTAAATATATACTCCCTCCGTTCTACTAATAATGACTCACTTTCCTTTTTTGGATGATTTTTTTATACTGGCTCTTTCCCATTTTAGTAAATCCTAGATTGTTTTTATCCACATATTTTACTTTTTATACTTTCAATACAATCTCTACCATTCATTTGTTTGTTTGAAAAAGTTTGTGCTCAAAATTTGGGCCATAATAAAATAACCAAAGGGAGTAGTTGAAATTAAACGATAAATAATAACATAAAGTGAAGTGTTGAGTTTGAGATAAAATGAGGGAGTATCTTCATGTTCCCTACCACCACCACAAAACTGGATCACTATATCTCGCCCTGTATTTTACTATCCTCGCCCTAATACGTATACAGTATATATTTTTAATTTAATTTAAATAACTAAATAAAATTATATTTTAGTTTTAAAAATTTAATTTTTAAAAAAACAAAAATCTGGGGGAAAAAAAAAATTGCGCCGTCGCCGGACCGCCGGTCGCCGCCGCCGGACCGCCGGCCGCCGCCGCCGGACCGCCGGGCGCCGCCGCCGGACCGCCGGGCGCCGCCGCCGGACCGCCGGGCGCCGCCGCCGGACCGCCGGGCGCCGCCGCCGGACCGCCGGGCGCCGCCGCCGGACCGCCGGGCGCCGCCGCCGGACCGCCGGGCGCCGCCGCCGGACCGCCGGGCGCCGCCGGGCGCCGCCGCCGGACCCGGTTCGCCACCGCCTGGGCGCGAGGCGCCACCGGTCGGCTCGCCACGGCTTGGGCGCGAGCCGTGGCGGAGAGTCACCGGCGGTCCGGTCGCCGCGGCATGGCCGCGTGCCGCCGGCCATCCGGTCGCCACAGCGGGACGGCGAGCCGCCGCCGGTCGGCTCGCCACGGACAGGCCGCGTGCCGCCAGCGGACCGCTCGCCACGGTCCGGGCGCGAGCCGGACCGGCGCCGGTCGCCTGCGCCAGCGCGCGAGCCACCGCTCGCCGTTCGTTGGCCGCGAGCCGGACGCGGTCCGCTCGCCAGGCCGTGGGTGCGAGCCGGACGCGGCTCGGCTCGCCGTGGCTTGGGCGCGAGCCGAGCCAGGCTGTTTTTTTTTTTTTTTTTTCAAAAATCTGACTTCTATAAATGTGCTCGGATTCCATTCTTCCAATGGCACTTGAATTGTTTTGCAGTCCTAGTTTGGTGAAAAAAAACTCCAAAAAGGGTGTTGCAAATTCCATGTCTTCGGAGGTAATTTTACTAATTAGTTTTCTGTCCGTAAGTAGTTGTTGAATTTAATAATTTTTGCTGTAGAAATTTGTGCTCGTCTTTGTGTTTTAATTTGTTAACAGTTACGTAGAAATTATTGCACATTTATCTCCTTTGAATTTAGCTCCTATCAGTTGCAGTAACGTTAATTTTGTTGTTAATTTAGCTACATAATGCTGTTTTGAATTTATCTACGGTAATTCATGGCCTATTAATTATTGTAATGTTAATTTTGTTGTTCCGTTAAAATTCTTAAGCATTGCTGTAGAAATTTATGCCCGTCTTTGTGTTTTAATTTGTTAACTGTTACGTAGAAATTATTGCACATTTATCTCCTACGAGTTTATCTCTCATTAATTGCAGTACCGTTAATTTTGTTCTTAATTGAGCTACGTAATGGAGTTTGGAATTTATGTACAGTAATTTATGTCCTATTAATTATTGTAGCGTTGCTTTTGTTATTCTGTTAAAATTGTTAATTATTGCCGTAGAAATTTGTGCTACTCTTTGTGTTTTAATTTGTTAACTGTTATGTAGAAATTATTGCGCATTTATCTCCTATGAATTTATCTCCTACTAGTTGCAGTAACGTTAATGTTGTTGTTAATTTAGCTGCGTAATGCTGTTTTGAATTTATCTACAATAATTTATGCCCTATTAATTATTGTAACGTTAATTTTGGTTGTTCCGTTGTAATTCTGATTGGATGGAAAATACTATGTTAATTTAACTACGTAATGCTGTTTTGAATTTGTGTACAATAATTTATGTCCGATTAATTACTGTAGCGTTGATTTTGTTGTCCTACTAATTACCTGATGTTTATTGCTGTTTCAGGATGACAGTCAGTCATGTGAAGCTGCTGCAGGGCGGAATGGATACTCTCCATTTGCCACCTCAGCTGTGTTCCCAGATGTTGACGAGGCTTATTCGTACCTGCAGCGGATTGCTCTGCAGGTGGGATTTGAACTTGTGACGGGGTCCTACAAGCAGAACAGGAATGGTCCGCTGAGGTTATATTGCATTTGCAATCGGGGCCGGAAGGATAAGGATGTAGATACGAGCGAATCTGATGTAGTCCGACGGAGTAGCAGCTCGACCAGCAGTTGTGGCTGCCCGTTCGCGATTGTCTTGAAACAGAGCATCACGGGGAATGGTTGGAATGTAGTGCCGTGCAAGGATCCTAGACGAGGGATGCACAACCACCCTTTCTCAGTGTACCCCGAGGGTCATAGACAGAGCAGCAAGCTCCATGCGGACGCGAAGCAAATGATCAGAGACTTGACAGATTCAGAAACAGCTCCAAGGCATATCAATGCCAGCCTCAGTAATTCGTTTCCGGACCTGCATCAGAACATTAGGCAGGTGTACAATGAGAGGTCGGCATATGCAACAGAAAGGCGAGGCGGGCGCAACACGGCGGAGAATTGTTTGCATCTGGCCACCGAGAAAGGGTATGTCACTAGTCACCGCTCAGCAGGTGATGGCACTCTGACTCATTTATTCATGGCCAATCCCGATGCTGTTGTGGCATTTTGCACGTTTCCGTGGGTTGTGGCCATCGACTCAACATACAAGACCAATCGGTATGGCATGCCATTCATTGAGATGGTTGGGATGTCCCCTTGCAACACAAACTTCTTGATCGCCTACGCAATTGTTGTTGACGAAACGGCAGACACCTATGAGTGGGTGCTGAACGCTCTGAAGAACTTGCTTGTGGATGGACCGTTCCCTGAGGTTGTGGTCACCGATCGGGAGATGGGACTGATTAGGCCACTTCGGACTGTGTTTCCAGAATCGAAACATCTGCTCTGCACCTGGCATATCAACAAGGATGTGGAGGCACGTGTCACCGTGCTGACGGGGAGTAAGAGGAACGGGTCAGGGTTCAAGAACGGTGCATGGTTCCGGATTTGCAATGCGTCCACCGTTACAGAGTACGAAACCGCCGTGGTTGATATGAGGGCTGCATGGGCTTGGAGCCCATCTGTTATTAGCTACACTGAGACGACGTGGCTCACACCCCATAAGGAGAAATTTGTGAGGGCATGGACGAACAGATTTCTGCATTTCGGGAACACAACTACGTGCAGGGTCGAGAGTGCACACTCGTCACTGAAAGGGTGGTTACACACGTCGACTGGTTCACTGGACACGGTATGGAGGCGTGTCGACCTGCAGATAGCCCAGCAGATTACTATGATCAAGACCGGCCTCGAGAAGTCAAGAACGCGTATCGGAAGATTGCACCGTATGGCCGTTTTCAGCAACTTGATCAACAATGTGTCCAAATTCTGCCTGGATAAATTGAGGGTCGAGTACCGCAGGATTGATGCACTGGGAGCACAGGTATATGCTTACTGCGGCTGTGTGCTGCGCTCGACATACGGAATACCGTGTGCATGCGTCATGGCCGCGGCAGTTGCTGAAGGAATCCCCTTGTACTTGGACGACATTCATCCGCTGTTTAAGAGCCTGGCATTGGGTGATCACTCGCAGAGCACGGAGAACAGCTCGAGGGCCGAACAGGATCAGTCGCGGTTCGACACTCTGTTGGAGGAGTTGGCACGCAGCGACCCTTCGGTCCGACGACGAGTTGCATCCTACGTAGATGCGCAGTTGCATCCGGAGGAGAGCGGCATTGGCGAGCCGGACATCTGTACCAGTGCACGTGGGAGACCAAGCGAGCAGGTCCCCCGATCAAGATCAACCCGACGTTCACCGAGCTACCACGAGCACGTGAACAGGCGATACGGGAGTAGTTCAAGGTCCCCGGGGCGTGCTTCAGGGAGCGGTCGCCGCCACGGTAAGTACAACATGTTTATCTTATTGTTTATCTAAATGTATATCGCCGCCTGCACAAGATATTTATGTTAATGTGTTGTCCTGCAGCGACATTCCCGTTCCTCGAAAGTGTCCCCCACATTGTCAGGCGTTACATCCAAGGCTGGAACGATGTCGTGAGTGATGGTAACTGTGGCTTCAGATGCGTTGCTGATGCGTTCCACGTATACGGTGAAGGTGAATGGTCCACAGCGCGTCGGGCAGTATTTAACGAGATATCAACTCATTGGCCTGACTACGTTCCCATTTACGGTTCGCAAAATGACGTTGAACTCGCCAGAGTCCGTATACACCACACCAGCGGTCCATGTGGTCCAGAGCATTGGTTCACGGTCATTGCGGACATGTTTCCCGTCGCCACCTACTACAACACGGTCGTGGTTTTATATTACATTTTAGAGAACGGGTCGGCGGACCATTGCTGTACAGTCCTTCCACTGAGGGCAGGTGGGGGCGAGGCTGGAACAAGTAGGGAGCTGCACATTGTATACGTTCGCAGTGCAAGCCATTTCGTCCGGGTAAACATGAAGGAAAACTGTCCCATGCCCCCCGTGGTTAATCTGTGGACCACGCTAAGGAAGCCTGATGTCGTAGGTTGGGAGTTACCCTTTCGTAGGAGGCTAAGCGCTTGGAGGAGAGCATACTCCCAGAGTAATTAACTGTTGTTATTAACTCGGCATGTACGCAACCGTTACAGTTATTGCCTACGCGTCGCGTAATTAATTTTGAGAGCGTTGTCGATGCAAAAATGAATGACGCATAAATGTGATATGCAAAAACATAGCTGATTACATAAATGAGCAGAATATGGCACAACTGTGACCTCACACATAAACAAACATTCGACTAAGGAATGGGTCCATAACCGAGCCTCCGATACTCATCGCGAAGACCGAGCAGAGTCGTCATCAACTCCCTCACGCTGGGGTCGCCGAGTCCATCAACGGTCGCCGAGCCAAACGGATCCAGTGCGCTCATCACGTCACTCAGCATCTGTTACACAGGAAACGGAGTTTACAATAACGAGACAGTAAAATGTAATATAATTACTCGAAGCAAACAGTTAGTGAAAACTTACCGAGACCTGATGCTGTGTCCTGTCCGGGCCACTCGCGGCAGCATGTTCAGGATTTGCGATCACTGGGTGCGAATGAGTCTCGTACCAGTCCTCGTAATCCATGGTACACTCTGATTGGGGCGTGGCTACCGGGAACGCCGCAAGCCGTTCCTTGTGCCAAGTGTGTGCCATCTCCCATAGGGTCAACTGCATCCTCCCTGGGTAGGTCACTGAATAGCCGGCTGGATCAGCCGGGCGGAAACAAGGCTCCGGCGCAATAGCAAGACCCCGCGGTATACCCTGTAGGAGACCGAACTGCCGCACAACGCGATCTGGCATGTACGCCTCCATTGCGTCGAGGTATCGGATCACGCCGCGGTAGTGAGTCCTCCCCCCCGCAGCCCTAACCACGTCCACTCCATATGGCAACCAATCCACCTGCAAAAAGTTTCACAGACATGTTACGTTTCTATGGAATCCGATCTATCTACTACTGTCAGAATAAGAGTAAAAGCATGGAATTCATACCTGGTCGGGCTGTAAGGCATCCAACTGTCGCCTGATGGCACCGAGCCTCCCCGTACCCCTCCCCGATCTAACCCCTGTGTGCCACCGACTGGCGCGACCCGGAAGAGCTGGCAACGTACTCGGTCCCGGCCGAAACATCGGAAAGTACTCGTATATCCATGCTTGGAGCAGCGTGCAACATCCGCATAGGCCGCGCGCCTTGGACCGGGACGCAATTCCCAACTGCAGATACAAACTGGCCAACGTCGCCGAGCCCCACGACAACTGCGACAACTGCGAATCAAGCAGGGGTAGAAGGTTGGCTCTAACCTTATTCCCAGTTTTATCCACAAAAAGCGTGGATGAAAACAGGGTCAGCATGTAGCACATGAATTGGAAGTTCTGGCTCTGCCCCCCCCCCCCCCCCCGCTACACACCTCGCCATCAAAGATTGGGCATCTATGTTACCCCCGTTCCAGTCTTCCGCGAGAAAGGACTCCATGTCTTTCCCAAACAGTTCGGCGCACGCTTCCTCAATAGTCTCCGCCGAAATGGTACTCGCAACAGCGCCACCATCGATGGGAATGCCAAGAATCATCTCAACGTCATGCATCAAGATGGTCATCTCCCCAAACGGCATGTGAAACGTGTTCGTGTCCGGCTGCCACCTCTCGACAAAAGCGGATATCAGTGCCATGTCAAGGAACTGGAACATAATCGCAGGCAGGTGGCCCAACCCGGTCGCATGTATCCGGGCCTGTGCAACATCGCTCAGTTCGGGGAGCGTGTCGACTAGCTGCTTGCATAGCGACGACCGAGCATGGCATCTCAACACACCTCGCTCTATACCATTCCAAACGTCAAGCGCGACGTGTCCTCCGAAGCTTGGTATGACGAGGTCATCCTGCGGGCCACCAGCCACTGGTCCCCGCACTAGCCACGTCTCATCGGCGGCGGGTCGCTTCCTCCTATTCCTCCGTGCCATTCCGGTGCTAGGCTCACCGGCATTGCACGATCCACCAGAAGACTGTGCGAATTGACCAGCTCTGTTCCTCACGGTGTGCCTGGCTCCAGCTTCAGCATAACGTTCGATCCCGGCATCCAATGGAACACTCGAACCAGGTTGGCCCACCGGGGGGACATCTGCGGGCAGGTCATAATTCATCTGCCAATCACTTTCATGACGAATACCACCGGGCGGGAGGATGTTAATCTCCGGACCGTCCCATGTCGGCATGGGATCGAATGCACGAACGCTCGGTGGAGAAGGCTGCTCCGCTCCTACATCAAACTCCCGCGGGCGAGGCGACGGTTCATCCTCGACCACGCGGCCTCTAGCCTGTCTCGCCGAGGCACTAACACATCTTCGTCGTATGGAACGACCATGACCGTCACGTTGACCACCAGTGCTCATCTACGACACAAGATATGTAATTAGTATAACAACAAGTGAATCAAACTGATATGATAAGATAAATTAACATACATTTCAACAACGTGTGAACTGATTTTCCGAACAGTGCATCAACGAACTGGAACA
Organism: Rubia yunnanensis; assembly: GCA_037428765.1. Classification (NCBI taxonomy): domain Eukaryota; kingdom Viridiplantae; phylum Streptophyta; class Magnoliopsida; order Gentianales; family Rubiaceae; genus Rubia; species Rubia yunnanensis. The sequence continues at coordinate 1,231,214 of CM075062.1, forward strand.
TTTTTTCTAGTTACAAATTGGAGATTACATAACTAAATAATCTTATTTTCTTACCACTATTATTAACATTCAAGGAAACAATAGTTAAAACATATCGTAACAGTTTACTACACAATTGTTTACATCGGATTACTAAAGTTTGTTTACATTGAACTATATTCTATTATGTCACATAACTAAATAATTTCCAAAAAACACAATTCCTAATCAATAATTTCTGAATAATTTCTATTACGTCACATAACTAAATAATTACTAAATTACCCAATTTCTAAAAAATACAATTTCTAAAACAATATGTCCAAATTTAAACTAAGTAATTTCTACGAAACACAATTTCTTCGTTTTAATTCCAATTACGTCACATACCTAAATAATTTCTAAATTGGCCAATTTCTACAAAATACAATTTCTAAACCATTATGTCCACATTGAAACTAAGTAATTTCTACAAAACACAATTTCTTCGTTTCAATTCCAATTACGTCACATAACTAAATAATTTCTAAATAACCCAATATCTAAAAAATACAATTTCTGAAATATTATGTCCGAATTTAAACTAAGTAATTTCTACAAAACACAATTTCTTCGTTTTAATTCCGATTATGTCACATAACTAAATAATTTCTAAATAACCCAATATCTAAAAAATACAATTTCTGAAATATTATGTCCGAATTTAAACTAAGTAATTTCTACAAAACACAATTTCTTCGTTTTAATTCCGATTATGTCACATAACTAAATAATTTCTAAATAACCCAATATCTAAAAAATACAATTTCTAAACAAATTCTATTAGGTCACATAACTAAATAATTTCTAAATAACCCAATTTCTAAAAAAAACAATTCCTAAAATATTATGTCCAAATTTAAACTAAGTAATTTACACAGAACACAATTTCTTCGTTTTAATTCCAACTATGTCACATACCTAAATAATTTAGAACATCACAAATTCCAAACAAATAATTCCTCAGTAATTTCTATTATGTCACATAACTACATAATTTCTAAAAAATCAAACTTCTAAAAAATACAATTTCTAAAATATTATGGCCAAATTTAAACTAAATAATTACTAAAAAACACAATAAGCTTCCAATTATGTCATCATGTCCAATTATGTCATTAATTCCGACAAGCTCAACAAAATTCTAACAATTCCGACAAGTTCAACAAAATTCGAATAGATCGGGCAACGATTCCCACGAAAAGAAAAAAAAATTTTCTCAAAAACTTACATTTTCCGGCGAGATTCCGGCGGGATTCCGGCGAAATTCCGGCGAGATTCCGGCGTCGGCGGCGGGCGGCGGCGCCGGGCAGGGGCTGGAGGCGGAAATGGAAGGGAAGGGGGAGAGGGAAGAGGGAGAGGGAAGGGGGAGAGGGAAGTGGGAGAGGGAAGGAATGGGAGAGGGAAGGAGGGGGGTAAGGGTTATTTATAGAATTTTTGGTGGGTTTTGTAATATTTTTTATTTCTTTTTTCTATTTTCTTAAAATTAAAAATTATTTTATTTTAATTCAAAATACGTGTATTTATACGTATTAGGGCGAGAATAGTAAAATACAGGGCGAGATATAGTAATACCCTATAAAAACGAACATCAATATATTTAGAGGTAATTTTCCCCGTAGTTGCGTGCCTGGTAGTACTTCCTCCTCCGTTTTTTTATTAATAGCACACTTATATTAATTATATATTTTATTTATATTGACACACTTTCTATTTTTTGCAAGATTTCTTCAATTTCATTCATCCATTTTACTTTTTACTTTCTATATCTAATTTCATTCACTCATTTTTTCTACCTAAATTCAAGCACCTAAACCTATGGTGCCAATATTAGTAAAACGGAGGGAGTATAAGTACTCCTCCGTTTCTTTAATAGTGTCACACTTTTTAATTTGAGGTGTTTCTTTTATATTGACACTTTCTATTTATGGCAAGTTTAAGGTTATTACATCCACTCATTTTACTTTTTATTCTTTCAATTCAATTTCATCCACTCATTTAACATCTCTTAAATTCTAACCCAAAAAATAATGTGTCACTAATAGAGAAACAGAGGGAGTAATTGATTTCACCATTTATTTTGACGTAATTTTCTCTGTAGCTGCATGCCTGGTAGCTGTACTCCTATAAGTAATGGTACATCAGACTCAGGATTGAAACGGACGGTCAGGATTTGAACATATTTAATATTTAGAATCTCAGCTTCATGTGATAAAATCTTAACATACTACCTCTGGTCCTCTAATTATGTTCATATTTTTTTATTGGGAAGGTTTTTTTATTTTGGCCCATTATTCTTTTGGTAAATACTAGCTTATTTTCATCTACACATCTTACTTTTTATACTCATAATTCAATCTCCACCCCTCCTTTCTCTTTTCAAAAAAAAATTGTGTCATTTTCATGAGCTCATATATAGTGGACCAGAGGGAGTATGAAAGTGTTGTCCCTACATTTAGAATTTCCCTCCGTCTCAGCTGTACATGCACTCTTACTTTTTTTTATATTATTCTCTATCAATCTTTAACCACATATTTGAATACTCCATACGTCCCGGTAAATTGGAGATTGGAGCAGAAAAAGAAGATTGGATAGGAAGAAGAAGGAGACGACGGAAGAAGATGATTGGAGGAAGAGACGGCAAAAATGTCAAAATAATTGAAGATTGGAGTAGTTAATTTTATTTTTTTCTTTTATTTAGATATATTGATAGTCAAACATGATCATAAAATACTGTAAAAAATGTAAATAGGTGAAAACTGATAAGATGGAGAAATTAAATTTTGTTGGAGTATCCCACACGCAATAAATATTGTAATAATCTGGTCAAACAAAGACAAAAATAAAAGTTCTCCCTCTGTCCCAGCTGTACATGCAATCTTACTTTTTTTTTATATTATTCTCTATCAAACTTTGACCACATATTTGAATACTCCATACGTCCCGATAAATCAGTATTGTAGCAATTTGTAAATCAGTTAAACTAAAGATCCAGAACATTTTCAGGTACCGTGGCCAAATCAATTTGTAAAACTAAGACGTTAAAACTAAAAAGACATTACAAAACCGTAGAAGATAAATCAGTACTGCAGCCATCAAAACAAAACAAACACACTAAAACAAAATAACATTAACTAAAATAACCTAAGCTACCCTTAACCTAATTTCATTAAAACACTAATCTAAATCGGTTTCTCCTTTGCTGCGCCTATGCTTAAATGCTTCCAGTTATTCTCTCGCTATAGCGTTTCTCTCTCTCGCAATCTGGTTGCTTTCTCTTTGTTGATGAATTATTTCCATTTCCTTGGCTGCCCTCCTCGTCTCTTTGATGAAACTGTTTCTTCATCCTCCCAATGCTTTTGGTACAGGTGATAGGATGACGCTACACCTGCTGCAGCGATTGCAGCGGCAGCCAATGAAACCCACCTTTTAGTTTTTTCAGGAATGTTGAGGAATGCCTCAACATGATGGGATGGGGATATTTTTCTCGATAACATGATGGGATAGGGATATTTTCCTCGACAACATGATGGGATGGAGATATTTTCCTCGATAACATGATGGGATTGGGATATTGGCGGAGTTCTGATTGGGGTTGCCGAAGACGATTGGTTGGAGAAGGCGATTGGTTGGAGGGAGAGGGCGTGGAACTTTTCCCCTTATCCATGGTTGCCTTTGGTTGGAAGTTACTGGCTCGGATTTAGAAGAACTTAGAAGGAGTACGTGGACCAGAGAAGGAGACAAGAGGGAATATATATAATGTTGGAATTTATGGCATTTTCTGCATTAATCTTTTACTCCACTAATACCACTGTTGTTTTTTGCCTTATTCATTTACTCCAACTAACACCACTGTTGTTTTTTGCCTTATTCATTTACTCCAACTAACACCACTGATTATCACCGGAGTAACAAAAGAAAAGAAATAGCCTTTCCCAAAGAGTTCCACTACTGTCTTCGTACCAGAACTGCACAAAGCTGGAAAAAAAACTTCACAACGCTGGTTTACAAAAATGCACAAAATTTAGAATTTTTTAAAAATATTTTTAAATTATGTATTTTATATTTTCACCTTCAAATACATATTATTACTTTTTTTAACTTATAAAACACAATATTAAAATTTTATAAAAAATTACGACATTTATGGTAAATGCCTCTGTAGACTATCCATAAGTTTATGGAAAGACCATTTTTTTTTAAACTTTCTCATCTGAAATAATAAAATGTTCGGAGTACAATGATAAAGTACTTTTGATACAAATATGTACACATTTAAATGAGGACATTTTATAATTAGTGAGACTAATAAGGTCATTTGATATTTACTTTTATTTATTGCAATGAGATACGTATAATTATGATAAAAGAATATCAACATATAAATAAGGCAAAATCTTGGGAAAGACCGTCTTTTCATAGACTTATAGAAAGACGGAATTTAATTAGAATAATAAAAGGTAAAAGGTTTTAGTTGCAATATTGAAAATTTACTATGCAACGTGTTGTAGTTATAAGGTTTATAACCCGATAATTTTATTTTCATTTCTTCTAATTTGCACATTAAACATTAGTCTTCTCATAACTTATGGAAAGACAGTCTTTCAAGAGACGGACTCATCATCTATTCATTAAAATAATGCACATGATTTTAATTGAGCCCATGCATAATTTGAACCATATCTAATAGAGATACAAATCAATTAGAATAATGATAAGAAAATAATAATATTTCTGATTGGTTTTGTGTATATCTTGTTCCATATTGTTTAGGTCTTGTATACCCTTCATATTCACTATATATATATATCAATACACATATCCACAGTGATTTGTGGGTTTTACATTTTATAATGATATCAGTTAGCTCTCTCTAAAATTCTTGGTGTTTCTCTCTCCTTACCCGAAATTACAATACAAACAAAATCTGTCTTCCGCTGTCGCTACTATCTTCCGCCGCCGCTACTGTGGATATATAAAACATCTCAAATTAGATTATTAGAAAGTGTCCCACTATTAAAAAAATGGAGGGAGTATTAAAAATGTAAATTTTTTTAGTTATCAAAATAGCCTAAAAATAGTCGGTGAACAAAAAATTATTTCACCTTTTTTTTTACATTCAAAATTTTGCCAAAATGAAAATAGGCAAAGTCTTAGAAAAGACGGTATTTCCATAACCTTGTGGAAATATGACGTTTAATTAAAATAATAAAAGTAAAAAATTTAAGTTGCAATATTAAAATTTTATTGTGCAATGTGTAGTAATAATAATGTTTATAACCCAATTCATGCAAACTAATTTTTTTTCTCTTATTTATACTTTAAATCTTAATATTTTCATGACTTATTGAAAGACTTTCGAGAGATAGACTCATTAAAATAAGACAATAATATAGGAACATTAAATAGAGCAGGTGAGACACAAAGACGGAGGGAGTATATTGAGATTCGCATACACCACCAAATTCATGTTACTCCTAATCAAATTCATGTGCAGTTTGAGCTGGGACAGAGAGAGTATTTAAAATCTCAACTTCATGTGATAAAATCTCAACATATGAAAGTGTCGTCCCAATATTTAGAATTTCAACTTCATGTTCAAAGGTCCAAATGCTGAACGTTTATATATTTACATGGAATTGTATTTTGATTTATAATTGTTCAACTCGTGAAAATGTTGAGGTCCCAATGTTGAACATTTTCACATATTGAGATATTTTTTTAAAGATTAAATTGTTTTTTTAATACCCAACAAAGTATCTTGTATTATATTTTAGATTTCGTTTGCAAATCAACCCTTAGACAGTACTCACAAATTCAAAGGGGATTTTTAGGTAAGACTAAGTGGTTTTTCAGTATAAAAATGGTATAATGGTAATTTTACTAATTTAAAAATATTTTCAAATAAAAATTCCTAATTTTAAAATTTTCTTTTTCTTTAGTTTTTCACCACTGTCGTCGATGTCGCCTTCCATTTCTATCGCTGCCTTCAATTTTCACAGGTGAGCCTTCAATTTCCACCGCCACCTTCCGTCCCGCCGTCTTCAATTTTGCGACTATGCAACCACAGCGATGGAAGCTCGCCGACTTCCACTTCCCCCTGATGAGACCACGGCGACGGAAACCCTTCTGCAACTTCGGTGATGGAGGCCTCCACCCGACGTCTCGAAGCTCCGCCAGTGGCAGATTGGATGGTTCCATGGCGGCGACGGAGAAGACGAGCAACAAAGACGCGAAGAAGACGAAGACCGTTTCTTTTTATTTTTTAAACTAAGGGGTATAATGGTCATTTTATATTTTTTATCCAATTTTACCGTTGACTTTCCCTAAAAAACATATTTGGGGAGCAAACAAATCGTTATGAATTTGTTTGGTACTGTCTAAGGGTTCATTTGCAATTTGGGATCAAAATATTGTATAAGATACTTTGTAGTGGACTAAAAAAATAATTTAATCTTTTTTAATAGACACACTTATTATTTTTGGCAAAATTATTTCAATTTCACCAACTCATTTTACTCTTTAATTAGTACATCCAATTTCATTTAACAATCATTTTCTTTATCTAAATTTAAATAGTACCTTCTGCCGAATTTCGATGCTCCAAAGTGTGATTTTGAAACTTGGGTTCATAAAATAGTACAATGTCACACACATCTACAGCGTTTCTTTATTTGCAATTATTGTTAAAGTTGGTACTCCTTCCTTCATAGAGATATAGAAGTAGAAAAACAAGTTTATTCAGCTAAAGTCACATCACTCTCATACTTCTCACTATTCTTGAGTAGTCAGTCATTCCGGGAAGAAATAATTTATTTTTTATATTAAAAACAACCATCCAAATTACATACTCCCTCTGGTCCTCTAATTATGTCCATCTTTTTTAATGGGATGATTTTTTTATTTTGACCCCTTCTTCATTTGGTAAATACTAGATTATTTTTATCCACACATCTTACTTTTTATACCTATTGATATCCTATTACTCTACCTCTCTTTTCAAAAAAAATTATGTCATTTTCATGAAGTCATACATAGTGGACCAGAGGGAGTACTACTTTTTGTTTATGATTAACTTGCAAAATGTAACAAAGCTATGATGTGTATGTGCAGGCATGCGTCTGTGTATTCTTGAGTTTGATCATCATAAACCCATCGATCAATCATATGTCCATAAGTGCCCCACCTAATAAGGTGGAATTAATATTGTTTTACACATATACGCCGTCACTAAATTTGAAATTTGACTATGGTTTAGACGTAAGGTTTTATATTTTATAAGTTACAAGTTGCACGACGAACAAATAATTGATAATAGTGTAGTTGTAATAATAATATTATTGAAATATAACTTAAATCAATCCAAATTTAATTGGATAGCATAATAACCCGATTTAAAATGAACCAACCCAAAATATATTTGAATTCAATATGAAATATTATAAAAAATAACAGAAATGATCGGACCCAAATAAAACTTCAATACAAAAAAATGATACGACAATATCCGATCTGATCAAACCCAACAATATTCTGACTCGACCCGACCTAATCTGAGTATAAAAATTATACGACAGTAACTCGACCCGATATTAACTCGATCTGACTCAACCCAACCCGAGAAAAAAAACTGACACGTTTTCAACCTGATACGATAGTAACTCAACCCAACCCGACCCGAAACAACAAATTAAATCAACAGGTTTCAATCTAACTAATTTTAACACAACACGTTTTCAATCCGACACCAACCTAACGGGATTATCCGAATTGAAATTTATTCAACATATTATAATTATAATGGTGCACCGCACTTTATTGTATGCCCTGGGGGTATATTGTTTCAGTTTAATTCTTAATAATATAAATTTCTAAATTGAAAAGTGGATAGTGAAAATGTATTTTACTCTTACAGTTATTACTGGGAGCTCACATGGTTTTATTATGATTAGGATGGTTTTATGGTAAACACGTAAATTAATGATAGGTTGGTGAGAGGCGGTTGGTAGTTAATTAATGGCACAGTAGCTCACATGGCCTCCTACACTGTATTGCCCGGCTGTCCGCCTCACTCTCTGATCACAAATTTAATGTTCACGGTACGGCACGGCACGGCTAAGGCTACGGCTAAGGCTAAGGCCCCGTGATCAGAGAGTAAGGCGGACAGCCGGGCAATACAGTGTAGGAGGCCATGTGAGCTACTGTGCCATTACTCCCATTACTAAGCTAAAGTCCCATTACTCCCACGTTTCACCTAATTTGGAATAGTCATTTCGGGAAGAATTTTAATTGTTTTGACTAGTATCAAGAAGCATGCAATGATAGAGTAGGTCCGATTCTTCTAGATTTTTTTTTTAAAAATTATAATGACTAAATTTAAAAGGGAAATTCTTGGGAAAGATGATTTTTCTATAGCCTTATGGAAATATGGGTTTCAATTTGAATAATAAAAGGTAAAAGGCATTAATTGCAACATTAAAAATTTTGTATGCAACATGTGGTAGTTATAAAATTTATAACCCGGTTCATGCAACCCGAAAATTTTATCTTAATTTCTTCTAATTTGCACTTTAAACCTTGATCTTTCCATGGCTTATGGAAATACCGTCTTTCAAGAGACGCACTCCATATTTTATATTTTCACCTTCAGATACATATTATTACTTGTTTTAACTAATAAAATGCAATATTTAAATTTTATAAAAAATTATAACATTTAAGTCAAATGCCCCTGAGGACTGTCCATAAACTTATGGAAAGACCATTTTTCCTGAGACTTTCCCTTATGTTATATTGTTTTCGATCTTCTTCCTTCGTTCCAACTTTATTTGCATCATAATTATTATTATATTATTCAATAAATATGTTTGACTATAATAATGGCAAGTAAAAATGTTGATATTTAGAAACAATTTATTACGATGAATTCAACAATGCCATATACGATTAAGGTTCATATATCTATTCAAACATACGATCAAATTTTAATAGAAAATAATGTTAAAAGTGCATTAAATAAATGATGTTAGATGCAGTCATTTTATAAATGATGCAAAGAATTAAATAATTTGTTATTAGTTTTTATATATTTATTGCAACGAAAATTCAACAACGAAAATCCAACCAGTGTTAGGATTCATGTGAATTAAATGAGATAATGAAGTTGAAATTAGAAAGTAAAAAGTAAAATGAGTAGATGAAATTGAACGAATCTAGCAAAAGAAAGAAAAAAAGTTCCAAACCCATAAAACCAATCGGAGAAAAAAACAGTAAGTCAAAACCAATAAAACGAAGAAAGTACTTTAGATTAGTGAAAATTTGATTCTATAAAATTTAGCTTCATTTTATTGATATTTTTAAACACATGTATTTTAAATTTAGTCATTATAATTTTTTTTAAAATTTAGATTAACCGGACCTACTCTATTATTACATGTTTCTTGGTACTAGTCAAAAATTTTAAAATTTCACTTCTTCCCGAAATGACTATTTTAGAATAGAGTGAAACATGGGAGTAATGGGACTTTAGCTGAATAAAGTCGTTGTTCGTATTATGGAAAGGGGCCTTGGACATTGAGCCCAAAAAAATGAACCGGCAAAGAAGGAGATTGTTTGTTTCTCTTTTGTTCTGGTTTTTTTTTAAATAAAAAATAAAAAATTGGATAATAACTTAAATGAGCCCCAATAAAATCCCTCTCCTCCCCTTGCTTTAGTGGGAATTAAACCCATAGCCTTATGATAGTAGCACTAGACTTCAACCGCTAGGGTAACATTCAATTCCCAAACTTTTTTTTCTAGTTGGTTTTCGTTGCTAGTAAAGTTTTTGCCGTTTGCAGATAGTAAAGTTTAGTAATTTTTAAAGCTTCCTGCACTTTAAAGTCTACTTCGTTCGTTCCATCTCAAATTGCAAAGATTTTTTTTACGGTTATCCAGAAATATTTTTTACTATTAATATGTTTAACTACGTATAAAAATGACAAATAAAATTTTGATATTTAGAAACTACTTGTAACGACGAATCCAACTATATAACATATGATAATATTATTATTTTTATATCTATTTAAATATATGGTCAAAATTAAATAGTAAATAGGATAAAAAGTGAATTGTGCCGTTTGAATTGAGACTTCAAATGTCAGATAACCACGCTCCCTCCGTTTTGCATACTTTCTGGGCTTGACAACTTACCTTTGGTTGTTATTTTTGCAATAAAAAATGTGTGGAAAAAAATAAATATAGAGAGTAAAATATTTAATCAGTGGGTTTAAAAAAATATTTTTTATTATAAAAGGAAACATATCTATCTGCAGAATTATAGTGATTGCTATATCACGCCCTGTATTTTACTAGTTACGCCCTGTATTTATACTATTTTATATACAATATGTATTTTTAATTTAATTTAATTTAAATTATTTAAATTATTTAAATTATTTAAATTATTTAAATTATTTAAATTATTTAAATTATTTACATAATTTAAATTATTTAAATTAATTAATTAAATTATTTATTTATTTATTTAATTGTTCTGCTGCCGCCGCTGCGCCGCTCTCCTTCTCCTCCGGCCGCCGCCGCCGCCGCTCTCATTCTCCTCCGGCCGCCGCCGCCGCCGCTCTCCTTCTCCTTCTCCTCCTTCTCCTCCTCCTTCTTCTCCTCCGCCGTTCCTCTTCCCTCTCCGGTGATGCCGCGGCTCCGTTCGCCGTGTTCCGTTCTCCACGGTTTGGGCGCGAACCGGCCGCCTACCGGGCGCGAACCAGGCGGTGTCCCGTTCGCCACGGCCTGGGCTCGACCGGGCACCGTTCCGTTCGCCACGGACCGGGAGCGCGCCGGGCGCCTTCCGTTCGCCACGGATCGGGCGCGAACCGATCGACGGCGGGCTTCGATCGACGGCGACGAAGGAGGAGAGACGGTGGGGTTAGGGCTTTGCTCAGTGGCGGTGGCGGAGAAGAAGACGAAACCGCCGGAGAAGACGAAGAAGAAGAGAAATAGGTGGCGGCGGTGCTGTGCACGGCGGTGACGCTGGAGCACGTAGCTGCGGAGATCGGCGGCGCGCAGTGGCGCACGGCGGCGTGGCGCGCGCGCGGTGGCTTCGCAGGGCACGGCGGCGTGCGGTGGCTCTCGGCGGTGCACGGTGGCGCACAGCGGCTCGGTGGTGGCTGTGGTTTTTTTTGTTTTTGATTTTTATTTTTGATTTTTGTTTTGATTTTAAATTTTGTTGTTGATTTTTGTTTTATTTTAAAATCTTAATATTAGTATTATACATATATATACGCATTAGGGTGTAACTAGTAAAATACAGGGCGTGATATAGCAATGTCCAAAACTATATTGTTAGGTTTTTTTATTGATATTTTATTTTATTATTTTGTTGTTTTGTTCCTTAATGAGTTTTAATTTGTATTTACCGGGACAAGAGCGGCGAAGGCCTTTGGAGGTAGGGGTGGGCGTCGGGTCGGTTTATTTGGTTTTTTTTCAAAAAAATCCAAAACCGAAATCGACCCGAATAAACCGAACCGAATTTAAAATTCGAATTCGGTTTAAAACCGAAATCAACCAAATAAACCGAATTAATTCTAATTTTTATCAAATTAAATTCGATTAAATTGGCTCTAGACCATACCAAAAAGCCCATAAACACACTAAAATTTTAATTCCAAATAAATAATTACAGCCCAAAAATTAAGGCCAAGTAATTTGCCATTAAAGGCCCATTTAAAATTTGGCATTTGCAATGTTAGGCTTTCATTGCTTTGCCTTAAAAAAAATGGAGGAGTTAGTTCCCTATTTATAGGTGAAATTGAAGACAAATGCTTGGCCACTTCCGATGTGTGAAAATGTACCAAGGCTAAGAGCCTTTTGCCCTTTGCTTGCTGCCAATGTTGCGTGCCTTGCTTCCTTCTTGCTTCATGTTCCATCATGCTTCAACCTTCGAGCCTTCAATTTCATTTCATGTTCCATTTTCATCTTTTCTTCCATTATTTTTTTAATGAATTTATTATGAGTCTGTCTCTTGAAATACGGTCTTTCCATAAGTCATGGAAATATTATGGTTTAAAATGCAAATTAGAGCAAATGAAGATAAAATTTATGGGTTGAATGAATCGGGTTATAAACTTTATAACTACTACATGTTGCATAATAAAATTTTAATATTGCAACTAAGACCTTTTACTTTGTATTATTATAATTAAACTCTATATTTTCATAAGCCTACGGAATAATGGAAACACGGTATTTTCAAATATTTTTCCATTTATTATTACATTATTTAATTTGAAGAGTATTTTGTGACTGAGGATTATTTAATGCCGTTTGATCTCAAATCCTTTTTATTATTATTACCCTATTAATTTGACTTATGTTTTTACCTTTTCCATACATGATGAATGTGTTTATAAAATATTTTGGCAAAGTCTTGGGAAAGACGGTCTTTCTATAGGTTTATGGAAAGTCGGGATTTAATTAGAATAATAAAAGGTAAAAGGTCTTAGTTATAATATTAAAATTTTAGTATGCAACATACAGTAGTTATAAATTTATTACCCGGTTCATGCAACCCAGAAATTTTATCTTCATTTTTTCTAATTTATAGTTTAAACCTTGGTCTTTCCATAACTCATGGAAAGACCATTTTTCAAGAGACAGACTCATATATTTTGATGATTTCTTTCTCTTCTATTTATATAAGTAATTTAAATACATTTAGAGGGTGGTACATAAATTCCACTATTAAATTAACACAACGTCTTATTTTAGACTGACAAATCATTATACAATATTATTTTATAATTGATATTACTTATAAGCTGATTTGACATTTGTTTTTATTTATTACAACAAATTTGTTATAACTTTTAAAATGTATGGTAATGTATAAATAATTATAATTTGACTCTAATAGTTATTGAAACGAGATTTTTCATGATTAGTCTAACATTTAGATGGTCTAATAGGAGACGTTCTCCTAAATTAACTATGATATTTATATATTAATGTCTTCATCTCTTTACCAAGTAATCTCACCGTCTTCATATCTTCACCAAATAATCTATTATGAGTCCATTGTAGTTTGTTAATTTTTTAGAGCAGGTGAAAATGTCCATTGTTTGAGGAATGCTTTAGTGTAGTGAAAGTTTACTGTTGAAAAATCAATTATTCGTGCACCTTATCACTGTGATCACTAAGAGCACTGTAGTTTAGATATGGATATTTATTGATTATAGTTAATGTTTTCCATTTACGTTCATGCCAATAAGAATTTATAAGAATATATATATATACTTGTTTTTAAAATTTATAAGAAATTTAAACGAACTAATTTATTAAACTTGTTTATAATGAATATGGATTATAAAATACTTGAATATCCGTCTTTTGTCTATTTGATCCATTTAATGTTAAGATGTTTGGGGTAATTTTTCAAAATTTATAGATTAGTCCTCCCACTTATATTTACTTATAAATTTAGTTTTGTATTTTAAAATTTTATTTATTATTATATATATTTAATTAATTTATTTATTTAAAATTCGGTATTCGGGTCGGTTTTCGGTTTGAGTTTCAATATCCAAAACCAAACCAAAAACCATATTCAAAATTCAATTTATTCAATTCGGTTATCCAAAAAGCGTATTTTAAATTCGGTTCGGGTTATTCGGATTCGGATAATTCAGTTTTTGGTTCGATTTTCAGTTTTTTTGCCCACCCCTAGTTGGAGGTGCTTTCAGAGCGCCAAACGAAGTGGTGTCAGACAAAATTTCATGCGGAAGACGAGTAGCGAATGGCGGCGATGGTAGGCGGAAGATGAGTGAAGAAGACGTCCAATTTTCTCTTATTTTTTTTAAACTCGGGGGTATAATGATCATTTTACATATTTTGACCAATTTTACCGTTGACTTTCTCATAAAACCACCTATGGAAACCAAAGCATATCATTTTGAATTTATTGGGCACCGTCTAAGGATTGATTTACAAATAGGAACTAAAATATGGTATAAAATACTTTGTAGGGGATTAAAATAAATAATTTATTTTTCAAACTATTCTCCTAATCTTACATTATCACTTAACGACGGAACAGTTTTCACAAACTCCACGCATCAATGTGAAAAAGACCTGGGCTTCCAATTTTCCAACAAACCCAAAATAATGATGCTACGGTTAACAATAATCAGTTCTGAGCAACAAATTCTGTTCACCAATACCATTGTTGTTTTCTGCATTATTCATTTGCTCCACCAACACCATTTATTATAATTTACTCCACCAACACCATTGATTGTCATTTACTCCACCAACACCAAAGAGTTCCAGAGTACTGTCTTCGTACTGGAACTGCAGTACTGCAACTGCACAAAGCTGAAAATAAACTACACAAAGCTGATTTACAAAACAGCACAAAATTTAGAATTTTTTAAAATATTTTTTTATAACATATATTTTTATATTTTCACCATCAAATACCTATTATTATTATTTGGTTTAACTTATAAAATACAGTACATCATTTAAATTTTATAAAAAAATTACTACATTTAAGGTGAAAATCCCTGTGGATTGTCTATAAGTTTATGGAAAGACCGCCTTTCCTAAGACTTTCTCATCGAAAATAACAAAATGGTCAGATTTTTATAACAATGATAGAGTACTTTTGATAGAAATACGTATACATTTAAGGTAAAAGTCTTGTTTTAGACCGACTAACTGTTAAATGAGGATATTTTATAATCAGTGAAATTAATAAGTTCATTTGATATTTACGTTTATTTATTGCAATGAGATACATATAATTATGATAACCTTTAAAAATGAATATCAACATATAAATAATTACTTTTTAAATAATTTGAATGAAATATTATAAAAATAATCACTTTTTATTGTATTCAATGTTTAAATGTTTCTAACTAAATTAATTATTTCACTTCATAACTCATATAATTATTCTTAGGTGACTAAATTTAAAAAAAACTTAATCTTAATAACCAATACAGTATATTACAAGGATATTCAAATTAAAACTCTATTAAGAAATCACTATTATTATTATTATTATTATTAAGAAATCACGATGTAAGACAAAACTTTGTACTATTAGAATTATTGTAACATTTAGTTTTAGATATCATTTTTAGATATTATTATTATACTTTGTTATATATATATATATACCGTCAAATATATTTATTAAAAATTTTAAAAATATTCTATATAATTTAAGTTGGGATAGAAATTGAAAAGTCATGCATCACAGCTTTGCTTGTAAAATCATCACAGCTGTAAACAAGCTCATTATTACCATGGGGAGAGAGCCGTTTGTATCTTCTACTCTCTCGTTTATTTTATTATGGCCCCAACTTTTGGTCACAAGTTTTTTTTAAAAAATAAATGAATGGTAGAGATTATATTAAAAGTATAAAAAGTAAAATATGTGGATAAAAATAATCTAGGATTTACTAAAAAGGGAAGAAGTCAATATAAAAATATCATCCAAAAAAGGAAAGTGAATTATTAGTGGATCGGAGTGAGTACTTGAAAAGGGTTGGTGATTTTGTCAAATTTCTGTGTTTTGAACATATTGAGTACAGAAATTACAGTTGGTATTTACCACAACTTTATCTCTGTTCAAACCTGCAGTTTCACATGGCAAAAGCTTGGTTGAAAGTGAAAGATTGTACTGTAGAGATTGAAAGGGAAAATGTGTACTCCCTCCGTCCCTTTGTTTCTGTCTTTCGCTAAGGGCAAAGTCTTGGGAAAGACGAAAGGAAATATGAGGTTTAATTCAATTAATAAAAGGTAAAATATCTTAGTTGCAATATTAAAATTTTAGTATGCAACATGTAGTAGTTATAAAATTTATAACCTGGTTCATGCAACCCGTAAATTTTATCTTAATTTCTTCTAATTTACACTTTAAACCTTGGTTTTTCCATGACTTATGGAAAGACCGTCTTTCAAGAGACGCGCTCTTCAATAAAAGTATGTATATTTTTTTAGTTATTAAAATTGCATAAAACTAGTCGATGAACAAAAAATTATTTCACCTTTTTTTTAACATTCAAAATTTTGCAAAAATGAAAATAGGCAAAGACTTGGAAAATACGGTGTTTCAATAACCTTACGGAAAGATGAGGTTTAATTAAAATAATAAAAGATAAAAAGTCTAAGTTGCAATATTAAAATTTTATCATGCAACGTGTAGTAATAATAATATTTATAACCCAATTCATGCAGCCTGAAAATTTTATCTTAATTTCTTCCTTTAAATCTTGATATTTTCATGATTTATTGAAATACCGTATTTCAAGAGACAAACTCATACAATAATATATGAACATTAAATAGAGCAGGTGGGACACAAAGACGGACGGAGTACATTGATTTGCACACTTTTGGTTCTGTCTTTGTTTCGTGTGGAGGTGACTCAATATATTTTAACTAATATTTTATTTTAAATTATAGAATGTCTAAGTAATAGTAAGTATATCATATTACTGGATTCATTCTTCACATTATATACTCCTTCTGTCTCAATTAAATATGTTCCTATCTTTTATTTTTGTTGGTCCCAATCAAAAGTTCATATTTTTATTATTTCTTCATTTGAGTTGAAATTCGGTCAGTTTCAATCCCCCACCTTTGGTTAAAAATTGACCATATCAGCACACATAAGTACCCAAGCGAAAATGTAATATTAAAATTTGATTGAGACAGAGTCGGTACACAAGTAGTTGAAAATATTATCAGTTCAACATGTATTTGAAGATTGTTTGGGAAAGACCGTCTTTCTGTAGGCTTATGGAAAGACCGTCTTTTAGTTATATTAAAATTTTATTATAGAATTTATAGCTTGATTATACAACCCAATAATTTTATCTTTAATTATTAAATTTACACTAGTAATCTTCAGTTTTCCCTGACTTGTGGATAGACGCATCTCCAATACTATTACTCAAAATAAATTGGAGAAGAATAGGGGTTCATATATAAATGCTAATATAATTGGAGAATATTTAGCCTAGAGTTTACTACCATTACTTCGGACAAAGATAATCCATGCATGTTCAAACTATTCTCCCAATCTCACATTATCATCTTAATAGTTTTCACAAACTCCGGGCATTAATGTGAAAATGACCTTCTGGTGTCCCCATTTTCCAACAAACCCAAAACAATAATGACTTTTTATGTCACAGCTAACAATAATCAGCTGTGACATAAAATATAGTACTCCCTCTGTTCCAACTGAATTTACACGCTCATTATTATCATGTAGTTCAAGAAATATATTTGATCGTTAATGTGCTTACCTAGGCATAATAATAATAATTAAAAAGTTGATAATAAGAAATTACTACGATAAATTGAACAATATCATAATTATTTATATAGCTATTTAAATATATTATCAAAGTTTGATAGAGAATTATGTAAAAAAAATAAGAATGCAAATTGAGACGAGGGATGGGGAGTAACATGAATTGGGCAATTTCAGTTTCTCTCCTATAAATTTATGTTGCAGCACGCATTTAAGACAAAATCAGAGGGAGTAACGTGACTTGGGCAATTCAGCTGTAATACAGTCAATTTCTTGCTCTCATAAATATATGCAATATAAACACGCAAAACATAGTAAATAAAGACAAAATCAAAATCAGCAGGTACACACTGTCCAATGTTCCCATATTTAGGGATTGGTCAATAAAATTTAGAGAAATCTGTGCATATAATCCTATATAATTAAATATTGTGCAAATATAATTATGCGCTAATTGAAAGTGTAAATATAACCCTATTTATTCAGGTTTTGTTAAAATATAACATTTTCAGCCGGTTGGAGGTTGGAATCCGCTAAAATGACTATTTAGCCCTATGTTAAAAAATAAAAATTATAAACAAACATTGATATTGCCTTCTATCCATTATCTTCTTCTTCTGGTGGCTCTGATCCATACCTCCGATCCATTCTATTCTTATGACGATGATGAAATATGATGGTGTCTCCGATCCATTCGGTGGGCTATCTCATGTCCATTCTCAACTCCGGCGCTTGGCTGATCGGCGCTGGGGTATGAGCGGGCGTGGAGCTAAGGCGGTGGGTGTTCAATCGGCGGCTAGGGTTTTCATTGTTCAATCGGCGGTGAGGAGGGGGGATAGAGCTGAGCGGAGGATCGGGTTTTTGTTGAGCGGCGGGAATAGGGCTGGAGGCGTGAGGCTGACCAAGGGATAGAGTTTTCATCTGTTGGGATAGGCGGGCGAGCTTGGTGGCAAGGTGGGCGAGTTGAGCCAGGTGGGGCTGAGTCAGGTGGTGGCGGGTGGGGCTAAGCCCGGTGGTGGTGGCCTTGCGGTGAAGGTGGAGCTAGACGGTTGGGGGTGGTGGTGGCTGGCAGAGGGTATAATTGTTTTTTTCATTTAAGCCTTAGGGCATAAGAGTATTTTAGTATTTTCAAGTGGGTCAATTGACATAATTTATCGGTCAAATGGGAATTCGCTTCATCACCTGTTTCCTTGTAACCGCAAGGCCCACCACCACTCCGCCGACAGCTACCACCACTGTTGTTGATGATGACATATGTGTACCTCACGACTACCATTCCGCTCTCCAACCCATCATACATCATTCCCAAAATCCCCATTCGGTTCCAGATCTCCCAACCTGACTGACCCGACGAGTTCAAAATCCGATTAACCTCCAGCTTCAAGGAACTCCCGCCTCCGCATTTGGCCCCGATTAATCTTCCGACGACGTCCGTGAAAGGCAGCGGCGTGGATTGCAGACGGGGATTGGAGCGGTAGAAGAATATTAGAGACTGGATTTTCTGGAGATTGGAGCGAAAGAAGAAGATTGGAGATTGGAGCAAAAAAAGACTGGATAAGGAAGAAGAAGAATGAGACGACGGAAGAAGATGATTGGAGGAAGAGACGGCAAAAATGTCAAAAAAAATGAAGATTGGAGTAGTTAATTTTATTTTTTTTATTTTATTTAGATATATTGACAGTCAAACATGATCACTAAATACTCTAAAAAATGTAAATAGGTGAAAACTGATAAGATGGAGAAAGTAAATTTTGTTGGAGTATCCCACACGCAATAAATATTGTAATATTCTGGTCAAACAAAGACAAAAACAAAAGTTCTCCCTCTGTCCCAGCTGTACATGCACTCTTACTTTTTTTTATATTATTCTCTATCAAACTTTCACCACATATTTGAATACTCCATACGTCCCAGATTATTGCACACAGTCAAACTAAAAAAATCTTGACTACATATTTGAATAGATATATCAATAATTATATTGCAGCATGTGATATCGCTATATTCGTCATAACAAGTAGTTTTTAGAAAGTAATTTATTGTTTGTCGATATTATACGTAATTAAATATATTAATGGTCAAACTTGTGTGTTAGAGAGTGTGAAAAAAATTATGTGCAATTTAATCCGGGACAGAGGTATTAGTTATATGAATACCCCCTCTGTCTCTAAATAAACTGCACACTTTCTATTTTAGTTTGTCCCTGATTAAATTGCAAACAATCATAATTTGCCTTTTTTAGCAAAACTGACTGCCTGTGAAATACTTGAAATGCCCCTGGACCGTGTAAAATTTATAGCCATTAAGGCTGGTTAATTAGGGAATGGGTAGAGTCTCTGGACACGCGTCCAGAGACTGGCGGTTGGCTTGGGGTTTAATTTTTAAACTCCCAACCACCATCTCATTTACACATGTGTCCTATTTACGCTCCCTATGCTCAATTATTGCTTTGTTAACGCTCTCATTTGTCTTCCTGAATTCTCTCTCACACGCTCTTTTATCTTCTTCATTTCTCACATAATCTTCACAACACATCCTCTCCTCTCTCTCAAATCTAAAAACTCTAGCTGCTTATCCTCTTTTTTGGCTTCGTTCTTAGTTGAAAACCCTTGTTTTTTTGTGTTGGTTTACTTGATTAAATCTAATTTTATCGGAGCTTGTTGTTTTAGATCTAGGGCTTTCTTGATTTGGTTTGAAGTTTTGAAAAAGAAATTGATTTCTTCACTTTTTTGAGCTGAAAACAACTTTTTAAGGCTCGGTTTACGTTTGGCTGGTTGATTTTGGGTTTATGTTCAGATGTTGTTTATGTTTTGGGTTTAGAACTAAGGTATTTCTCTGGTTGGATTAGTGATATTTCTCATTGTTCTTGGGGTTTTGTTGTTGAAAACTGAATTCATGTTTCTAATTTTTTGTTTTTATGTTATAATCTGAGGTCAATAATCTTTGGTTGGTCTATTTTGAACTGAAATTCATGCTATTTGTGGTATGGGGCCTGATCTGGGTTTTTTCTTTGGCTGGATCCATGATATTAGTGAATGATCTTCGTTTTTGTTGTTCAAAGCTGAATGCATGCGAATGATTATTCATTTATAAGCTCATTTTTGGAGTAACTGATGTTCGATTTGTGATATTGAAATTGGAATTGATGTTATTTGCTTGCTGGGTTCAGATCTAAGGTTTTTGTTGTGTTGGATCAGCCATATAAGCCATTGTGTTTGACCAATTAGGGGTTGATTAGGGTTTGACCATTTCTTTTTTAACTGCTTTTGATGTGTACTGTGAACTGATTGTGATTATAATATGAACTTATTATGATTATACTGTGAGCATTTTCTGATTATACTATGAACATAATATGATTATATTGTGACATGCTTCTTATTATAGTGTACTGATATCTACTGATTATTTGCATCTAAAACTGATGGATCAAGGTGATCGGGTCTGCCCCTTGCCAACCCCTGAGTGAATCCGAGTTTGACTCTCAATTTCAGTCGAGTTTTGATCCCACATTATTTACTGGGCTTGATGACATTGAGTCACAGCCCAAGCCCAAGTAATGTTATCCCACCCCAGTACCTTTTCCTTGATATCGAATCAGTTGAGTCTTGGGATACCCCAATTGCCACACATTTGAGCCCTGTACATGAATTTGTCCTATACCACTTATAATCAGATGAAACACGGCCCCATGATCCTGATACTGATTCTGATGAAACCAAACCCCTGATTCTGATGAAACCCAACCCCCTTTCTTATGAATATAATTCCTCTGCATCTTGGTGTGATCCACATCCTTCAGTGCACTTCAAGGGTAAAGAATACCCTAAGTATGGTGAGCTAGGTTTATGGGAAACTGGGGCTTGTTTATATCCTGGTAACTTGACAAAATATGTGGCCAAAAGTGATTATGATGCGGAAAAATAGTTTCATTACCCGTAGGTTTGTATTTTTTTGCTCCTTTTCAGTTCTGCTTTTACCTTCAAATTTCAAATTATTAAACAGATACTAATTGGCTACCTCTTAATGCATGCTTGTTTATACAGTGTGGTTGTTGTGGCTTTTTACAACAATTACTTCTTTATGTGTTTGTCTGTGATAGCATGTGTGCTACATGTCTGTGATACCATATGTTCTACTTGTTATATGCTTGGTATTTGAATCTATGTGTTGTTTAAGTTCAAATGTGCAGCATTTACCACCCATTTTCGGACTCAGATATAGTTGAATCTTGGGATTGATAGCAACCCCTTAATCATCTGAATTTGAAGCTGAAACTGAGTCAGACATGGCGTGGCATGTTTCAGATCATGGGCAATAAGGGGTGTAGTAAATTGTGATGCATGTTTATGTGGTTTATGTATGCAACCATGCAGTTTTAGTCACAAGACTTACCTAATCTTGGCAGGGCATTTGTTTACTGGTGTCATAGCTAATATTTGTGCTAGTTGGGATAGTGTTGGTTGAACCCGTGATTTATGATGTAACTGTGATGAATGAATAAACATGCAGCCATGCTTATTAGTTGTTAAACTGATATGATCTTTGAGGGGCATGCTGTGATTAAAACTCAGCTATGAAATTATTTTCCTAGTTGGCACTATTTGAGTTGTTAGCCACCTGTGATGATACTTTGCTTGTACACTTTGGAAGAAACCACGGTTTTATGACCATTATGACAACAACTTTATAGTGTTTGTCCTTTTCTTGTTATATGTGTGTTAGCCATTTCACCACATTGTTGGATTGTTTAACATTCCGGGCTAACATTCTTTGCCTCATACTTAGAACCAGATTTTTTTAAAATAAAGTTTTTTTAAAAGCTTCATACAAAAGGGAGTAAAACCCTCCAAGTTTTTACAAGGTTGCCCTATAAACATACTTTCACAAATAGACCTTGTATGTCTACCCTATACCTGAATCTAGAAGCACAACCCTACAGAAGTACATAAGCATTTGCATTTCTACCTTAAGTCCATACTGATTAGCAGATCCCGTACGTTCCTGGTTCTACCAATAGCCACCACGTGTTCCAAAAAGCCCCAAACCAACTCAGAATCCATAATCAGATTGTGAGGTAGCAAACCAAGTCTTCTTAGCCTTTCCTTTCCCATATGCGGTATTTTGAACTCGTTACCACCCCTGCATTTCATGATTTCTACCATAACACATTGCAAGCTTAGGAATATCTTGTCTATGACCCTAGGATCCTCCATCTCAAATGCATCATACACAGCTTGTAGCAGTCCATCGAGGTTTTGGCTAGGGTTTTGTTGTTGTAAACTTTGAATTGGGGCAAAAAAACCCAAGTCCAAAATATTTAAATCGGGTGATTTGGATGGTTGACACACTAACTGAATGTTAAATCCACCTGAGGTGGCAGCAACTAAAAATTCAGGGTCATTTGCAAAAATATGGGTAGGGGCATTATCTTGTTGTATGAACGTGTGTTTGCTTGCCCAAACTGCCCATTTTGTTTTGATAGCTGGTATGAGTTCATGGATAGGCTTATGCCTAATGACATCCCGGGTTATGGATGTTATTGGTTAAGGCATCATGACTCCCCTAGGTTTATTTATTGTTGTGTACTTAGTTGCTACATGCTCAACATAAGGAAACACAATTATTTTCTCATCAAACATTACATTACCCTTTATATCAAATATT
Source organism: Rubia yunnanensis (assembly GCA_037428765.1). NCBI lineage: Eukaryota > Viridiplantae > Streptophyta > Magnoliopsida > Gentianales > Rubiaceae > Rubia > Rubia yunnanensis. The sequence continues at coordinate 1,254,222 of CM075062.1, forward strand.
GGTCTACACACAACACATAGGAACATGAATTTTGGTATGTTATGCTTGCTCTGGGTGATTTTATATGATTCTGGTTCATTGGGACCAAGTATATACCTCGTTGTAGCCTCTGTGATGTAGGACCACTTTTTGTCGATGTGTATAATGTTGTGCATGGTCTTGAACTGCATGTTGCACTCCAGTTTGCTTAAACACCATTCTAGCCTTGATTATTTCTGGGCTATTGTTAGGCATGGATGAACTTAATTTGTGTGGCTTCTTATTTCCTTGCTTGCAATTGCTCCGTGTAGCAGCTTGACTGCTGGGCTTTGGCATGTACGCCTGAACTTTAGGGGCAATGTCATTAAACCATCTAGGTCGATTGGCTTCTTGCTTCTTCCATAACGCCCGTGTCTTCTCGAACATGTGCACACAACCTCTCCATTTTGAAGTTGTTACCTAATCCGCGCCTAGATTATGCTGATGGTCCTAACTGAGCACGACCATCTTTCTGCTACCTCGACTCTACTGCTGGTCTCAAGCTGCCCATTTTTTATGTGCTGAAGGAGAAAATGGGCAATCTCCTGCCTTTGTTCATCAGTGAGGTTTCTCACCACCATCACAACCCTACTTTTGCTTGATGATGAAGATCAGAAGAGGATGTATTAGGGATTTCTGAATTTGGCCACTTCTGGAAGAACTGACTAAAAAGGATTATGAGGGCTCTGTTTTTTTTGTTTTTTAGGGTGTGAATAAGTGTTGTAATAAATGCCTCTTTTTATAGATGAGAATTATGATTTCTGGAGGTAATGAATAGTGAACAAAAAAGTGTAAAATTGGCTCCAAAACTAAAAATTTTGGGGCCAAAGATTAACTTTTGGAGGGAATAATCACAACTTTGACAATATTTAGCACTGTTTTCAAGTCAAATTGGGGGCATGTAATTTGTTGATTTTGACTTGTACTTTTTCAAGTTTTTGGATGGAAAATGGTTCTTCTGACACTGTTCAATTTTGACTCAACTTTTCTATTTCTTGCAAATTATTCAGGACGGTGGGAGTTACAATATTATCGTGTAATATGATATTGTTCAATTCATTGTAACAAGTAGTTTCTTAATATCAACTTTTTTTTTACCATTATTATACATACTCCCTCTGGTCCTATAATTGTGTCCCTCTTTCCTCATTGGGATGATTTTTTTTATTTTGGCCCATTCTTCTTTTGGTAAATATTAGGTTATTTTAATCCACACATCTTACTTTTTATACTCCCAATTCAATCTCCACCTCTGCTTTCTCTTTTCAAAAAAAATTGTGCCATTTTCATGAGACCATATATAGTGGACCAGAGGGAGTAGATAAATATGTTAACTATTAAACATATTTTTTGAATAATATCGTGATAATAATGAGAGTTCAAATTTATTTTGGAAAGAGGGAGGATGCAGAGTACAGTGCACTCCTATAATTCTGAATACTAGATCAAATAAAATTATAAAATAGCAAGATACAATTCAAGTCTCTCGTGTCAGCAATAGTACAAGACATGCAGTAGCAACTTGACAGTGGTCCAGATAATTGGCAAGGACCGAGGCTATGCCTATCCCATCCTCTCAATCATTTTCTTCTAGTCCATCTCAAATGACAATTTCTCCCACCCTATGCAACTAGGAAGGACAAAGAAAGAAAACTGTAATCTTCCGGGCTCTTCCACCTAGCTTAGTAAAAATTAGTTTATACATTACTGATAAATTCTTAATCCATAAAAAGTATATTCAATGGAATTGTCAAGTAAAATCATCAACATAATGTATTTTTAATCCACAAAAATTTTGTTAGAAGAAATTCATTCTTCGACAGTGACTTTTCATCTAAAAGTTTGATATGGTTCAAATTATGCGTCGGCTCAATTAAAATAGTGTGCATTATTAATGAATGAATTATGGTTATAAAATTTTAGGTAAAATCTTGGGAAAGACGGTCTTTTCATAGGCTTATGCAAAGACGGAATTTGAGTAGAATAATAAAAGGTAAAAGGTCTTAGTTGCAATATTAAAGTTTTAGTATGAAACATGTAGTAGTTATAAAATTTATAACCCGGTTCATGCAACCCAAAAATTTTATCTTAATTTTTTCTAATTTACACTTTAAACCTTGGTATTTCCATAACTTATGGAAAGACCGTCTTTCAAGAGACATACTCTAAATTTTATAACTACTACATAATGCATACTAAAATTTTAATATTGCAACTAGAACTTTTTGCCTATTATTATTCTAATTAAATCATGTCTTTCCATAGTGTTACGGAAAGACCATCTTTCTCACCCTAAGACTGAGGTTTTATGTGTAATATGTAAAAATTTAATTAAATTACGCGGGTCGGATCTGGGTATTAGAGACATAACCGGATCTGATTTCTCTTCTTACTGTAAAAAACTTTTGTGATTCGAACACGTCACCTCCGGGAACAGGTGAGGCATTTAAGTTTTTAACCAACCCTTCAGCCTTCGTGGAGTATCACTCCGGACAATTTATTATTTGTCCTAGTTTCCTATTTCATACTGTTCTCTGATAAACTTTGATAACATATTTGATTAGATATTTAAGTAATAATATTAACGTATATAATATTGTTGGATTCGTCATAATAAATAGTTTCTCAAAAATAAGTTTTTATTTGCCGCTATTATATATAGTTAAATATTTGAACGATTAAACAAGTTTCTTAATAAGCGTAAAAAAAATTCTGTACAATTTAACTTATAATAAATGGAGTATATTTATTTACACTTTATATTTTGGCATGTCAAAGTCTCGAGCGTTTGAGAGATGAGTTGAATGGGAAGAGTGCATTGAATATGAACAACCACCCCCACCCACCCCATTGTACATGCTATAAATATAAAACAAAACACCCGTGCGTGTATCCCACTGGCTTGAAGTTGGGTGGCCTTTCACGAGATCAGTGGTTCGACGCTCGGCAGCAACCGGGTGGGAATGTCCTGAGTTTACCGTTATTACATGTAGTTAAACATATGAATAATTAGTTAAGTTTCTTGACGATCGTGAAAAATATTCGGTGTAATTCGACATGGGACGGGGAGTACTCATTTTGTTATTTGTGTTTTCAAAAATTATAGGTAGAAAATCCGAAAGTCGGCTTACTTTTTGAATTAGTTTCTCTCGGATTATGAATTGTCTACACGGCTTTTCAATACTCACTCCGATTTTATATCACTGACACACTTACTTGAAGAGAAGTTTATTTTATATTGATATATTTTCTATTTTTGATAAAATTTCTTTAATTTCATCCATTTATTTTACTTTTAACTTTTTATATTCATTTTTATTCACTCAATTTCACTACTTTAATCTGATCATCGAAATCTATGGTGACAGTACCAATAAAACGGAGGGAGTTTAAATTGACTACAGTAGACTTCCAAGTAGTGGCCATTTTATGATGAGTAAAATAAGTGGACATTATGTCCTTTTCCATTCAGCCTTGGAAGAGTATTTTGTCATTTATGTATTGAGCAAGTTATTGGTCCATTAATTCATCTACCAACTCCGTATCATGCATATGAAATGCTGCTACTCTGATAAACAGTCTTCCTCCGAAAATATCATTTCCATTTCTATCAATTTGCCATGTGAAACTGCAACAGAGACATAAAGCTGTCAAAGCATTTACTCTCCACTGGCACTTTTATAAGCTTTTATTTTGAACAGGACAAAATATCATTATAAATGCATGAGATGGATTACGGACTACAGTTGGTTTTTCTTTTGGACATGTTTCTATCCTAACGTGAACTTGGGGCAAAGAAATACAGTGCTCCCTCCGTCCTTAATTAAACTGCACACTTTATAAAATATCACTATTTATTGTTCAACTTTGATCATATATTTGAATAGATATATAATCAATAATATTATCATATGTTATATGGTTTGATTCGCCGTGACACGTAGTTTCTGAAAAGTAACTTTTTGTATGTCATAATTATACGTAATTAAATATATTAACGATTAGACAAGTTTTTGACGAGCGTGAAATTCTCTCTCATACCATTTAATTTGAGACGGAGGAAGTACTCCTTTTTTCTTTTCTTTTTTCCAGAACTAATGATTTATTTTTATTTTTTATTTTTGAAATACACTCAGTCTACCAAGTACTTTTTTTCAATAATGGTGATCACGTGGGTAACTATACTAAAAAAGCTGAGCTGATATGGAGTACTTGGTGTTAAGTCCTTTTCAAATTTATTTTAGCACTAATATGGAGTATTTATTTAGTAACTAATGCTTTAGGCTGTAACATTTATTTGATTTTTACATAATGCATAGTACAAGAGCCATAGTACAAGGCATGCAGTAGCAACTTTGCAATGGTCCGGATAATTGGCAAGGACCGAGGCTATTCCTATCCCACCCTAAACCCATATTTGGCTTTTAAGAGCTTTTTACCTTTTTAAAATAAAATTATGAAAGACGATAAAAAATTGTCTTCCTCAAGACCATGTCATTAATTAACGTGTTATAATATTATTGTAAAATTATTTTTGATTTAAGTGATTACATGTCGAATTAAGTGCTCATAAAAAGAGATTTTAGTTTAATTCAATGCCCCTTAAATTATGTCTTGATTCCGCCAATAAATGGACATTCTTAAGAAGTATAAATATTTAAATTTGAATAAAGAAATATTAATGGGATAATATTCTAGGATTACATATTCCCTCCGTTCCACTAATAGTGACACCATAGATTTATGTGACTGGATTTAGGTGAAGCAAATGAGTGGATGAAATTGAATGTAGAAATTAAAAAGTAGAATGAATGGATGCAATTGAAAAATATTTTTAAAAAATAAAAAAAATGTACTAATATAAAAGAAACAATTAAAAAGAAAAGTTGGTAGCTAATAAAGAAACAAAGAGAGACGCAATGTTTTAATTTGCCCAAAATAAAACTCTGTGTACCACTATACTATTAATTGACCCCTAGTTTCAAAAGCAAAGCTTTTATTGTACAGTACTTCACTAGCACTTTTAAAAGCTTTTATTCTGGATAGGATAAACTACCATTAGAAATGCATGAGATGGATTACAGATTACAGTTGGTTTTTCTTTTTGATGTGTTTCTCCAGATTTGATCATTTTTTTGGGGTAATATTCTTTTAATTTTATCCATTAATTTTAGTTTTTCTTATCTAAACTTAATTTTATCGACTCATTTCATTTACTGGAATCCAAACAAGTATGATGCCAAATTCAAGGAAATAAAGGCACTTCTTTGTTTCTCTATTAATGACACACTTACTTTAGTTAGATTTTTTTTTATATTGGCACATTTTTTTTATTTTTTACAAGATTTAAAAATTTTTCCACTCTTTCTATTTTTACATTCAATTTTATCCACTCATTTTCTCTATGGTAATCTACACACATACACCATGATACCAATATTATTGAAACAACGGAGTAGTATGAGTATATTTACCAACCATATTTGGCTTCCAATTAACCTTTGACTATCAAAACACGTGCATAGTGCTTTCTAGGGTTGAGTGAGTCTCACGTGAGGTGGTCGGTTCATAAGTTTATAAATAGTGTATTGTATTTTTTGGTTTTTCTAACGAGTGCCCATGGACACTCGTTAACAATTTCAGATTCCATCGGAAGTTGGGTAAGTCAACCGAGTACGTAATCGAAAAAAATACACTAATTTACTCCATTATCAAAATCTACAGACAATCATTAACTGCGCCCCATCTGTTTCCCTCCTTGCGTACGATTGCACTAATCTCCTTTCCCTCCAAAACTGTACATGCTTTCCCTCCCTACTGTATGTGATACTGGTTAACATATAATTTTACAATTTAAAATGCTTTGCAAAAAATAAAACAAAATGAATCACAACGTTGGTTAATAATCTGAGATGCCTGCAATTTAACAAACAACCATACCAAATAAAAAAAGTTGGCAAATTTGCCATCTCTAAAATTTAAGATGAAATATTGGATTCATGTATTTCTTATAAATTTTACATCTTCCTCCCCTCTTTGTCACAAATTATTTTTCTCCATTTCTAACTAATGTGTGGTCGAGCTATATTTCTCAGATTATAAATCTACGATTAGGCAAACAAACCGAGGTAAGAATTTGAATTACTAATATAATTATATATATATATATATATATACATGTCTTATATTGTGTTTTTCACTCTAATATCCATATTAATCCATTATTCCATTTTTATACATATTAATAATATTTTTTCATATTTTTAACATATTTATAATAATGGTTTTTATATAATATATTTTATTTTCAATCATTCCTTGTTATTTTTACTTTGTCATATTATTATAATATAATACATGTATCAATGTAATGTTTTATATTTTTTTGCCGATTAGGTTGCCGACATGTATATATATATATAATTATATTAGTAATTCAAATTCTTACCTTTGTTTTTTTGCCTAATAGTAGATTTATAATCTGAGAAATATAGCTCGACCACACATTAGTTAGAAATGGAGAAAAATAATTTGTGACAAAGAGGGGAGGAAGATGTAAAATTTATGAGAAGAAATACATGAATCCAATATTTCATCTTAAATTTTAGAGATGGCAAATTTGCCAACTTTTTTTATATGGTATGGTTGTTTGTTAAATTGCAGGCATCTCAGATTATTAACCAACGTTGTGATTCATTTTGTTTTATTTTTTGCAAAGCATTTTAAATTGTAAAATTATATGTTAACTAGTATCACGTATAGTAGGGAGGGAAAGCATGTAAAGTTTTGGAGGGAAAGGAGATTAGTGCAATCGTACGCAAGGAGGGAAAACAGATGGGGCGCAGTTAATGATTGTCTGTAGATTTCGATAATGGAGTAAATGAGTGTGTTTTTTTCGATTACGTACTGGGTTGGCTTACCCAACTTCAGATGGAATCTGAAGTTGTTAACGAGTGCCCATGGGCACTCATTAGAAAAACCGATTTTAATATTACATTTTTGCTTGGGTACTTATGTGTGCTGATATGGTCAATTTTTAACCAAAGGTGGGGGATTGAAACTGACCGAATTTCAACTCAAATGAAGAAATAATAAAAATGTGAACTTTTGATTGGGACCAACAAAAATAAAAGATAGGATCATATTTAATTGAGACAGAAGGAGTATATAATGTGAAGAATGAATCCAGTAATATGATATACTTACTATTACTTTGACATTCTATAATTTAAAATAAAATATTAGTTAAAATATATTGAGTCACCTCCACACGAAACAAAGACAGAACCAAAAGTGTGCAAATCAATGTACTCCGTCCGTTTTGTGTCCCACCTGCTCTATTTAATGTTCATATATTATTGTATGAGTTTGTCTCTTGAAAGACGGTATTTCAATAAATCATGAAAATATCAAGATTTAAAGGAAGAAATTAAGATAAAATTTTCAGGTTGCATGAATTGGGTTATAATATTATTATTACTACACGTTGCAGGATAAAATTTTAATGTTACAACTTAGACTTTTTATCTTTTATTATTTTTAATTAAACCTCATCTTTCCGTAAGGTTATTGAAACACCGTCTTTTCCAAGTCTTTGCCTATTTTCATTTTTGCAAAATTTTGAATGTTAAAAAAAAGGTGAAATAATTTTTTGTTCATCGACTACTTTTATGCAATTTTAATAACTAAAAAAATATACATACTTTTATTGAAGAGCGCGTCTCTTGAAAGACGATCTCCCCATAAGTCATGGAAAAACCAAGGTTTAAAGTGTAAATTAGAAGAAATTAAGATAAAATTTACGGGTTGCATGAACCAGGTTATAAATTTTATAACTACTACATGTTGCATACATAATTTTTAATAATGTAACTAAGATATTTTACCTTTTATTAATTGAATTAAACCTCATATTTCCTTCCGTCTTTTCCAAGACTTTGCTCTTAGCGAAAGACAGAAACAAAGGGTCGGAGGGAGTACACATTTTCCCTTTCCATGTCTACAGTACAATCTTTCACTTTCAACCAAGCTTTTGCCATGTGAAACTGCAGGTTTCAACATAGATAAAGTTGCGGTAAATAACAACTGTAATTTCTGTACTCAATATGTTCAAAACACAGAAATTTGACAAAATCACCAACCCTTTTCAAGTACTCACTCCGATCCACTAATAATTCACTTTTTTCTTTTGGATGACTTTTTTATATTGACTTCTTCCCTTTTTAGTAAATCCTAGATTATTTTTATCCACATATTTTACTTTTTATACTTTCAATATAATCTCTACCATTCATTTATTTTTTTAAAAAAACTTGTGACCAAAAGTTGGGACATAATAAAATAACAGAGAGAGTAGAAGATACAAACGGCTCTCTCCCCATTGTAATAATGAGCTTGTTTACAGCTGTGATAATTTTACAGGCAAAGCTAGACAAATAATAAATGAAGCAAGATGCATGACTTTTCAATCTCTATCCCAACTTAAATTATACAGAATATTTTTAAAATTTTTAATAAATATATTTGACTGTATATATATATATATATAACAAAGTATAATAATAATATCTAAAAATGATATCTAAAACTAAATGTTACAATAATTCTAATAGCACAAAGTTTTGTCTTACATCGTGATTTCTTAATAATAATAATAACAATAGTGATTTCTTAATAGAGTTTTAATTTGAATATCCTTGTAATATACTATATTGGTTATTAAGATTAAGTTTTTTTTTAAATTTAGTCACCTAAGAATAATTATATGAATTATGAAGTGAAATAATTAATTTAGTTAGAAACATTTAAACATTGAATACAATAAAAAGTGATTATTTTTATAATATTTCATTCAAATTATTTAAAAAGTAATTATTTATATGTTGATATTCATTTTTAAATGTTATCATAATTATATGTATCTCATTGTAATAAATAAACGTAAATATCAAATGAACTTATTAATTTCACTGATTATAAAATATCCTCATTTAACAGTTAGTCGATTTAAAACAAGACTTTTACCTTAAATGTATACGTATTTCTATCAAAAGTACTCTATCATTGTTATAAAAATCTGACCATTTTGTTATTTTCGATGAGAAAGTAATTGGAAAGACGGTATTTCCATAAATTTATAGACAATCCACAGGGGCTTTCTCTTTAAATGTAGTAATTTTTTTATAAAATTTAAATGATGTACTGTATTTTATAAGTTAAAATAAATAATAATAATAATATGTATTTGGTGGTGAAAATATAAAAATATATGGTATAAAAAAATATTTTAAAAAATTCTAAATTTTGTGCTGTTTAGTAAATCAGCTTTGTGTAGTTTATTTTCAGCTTTGTGCAGCTGCAGTACTGCAGTTCTAGTACGAAGACAGTACTCTGGAACTCTTTGGTGTTGGTGGAGTGAATGACAATCAATGGTGTTGGTGGAGTAAATGATAATAAATGGTGTTGGTGGAGCAAATGAATAATGCAGAAAACAACAATGGTATTGGTGAACAGAATTTGTTGCTCATAACTGATTATTGTTAACCGTAGCATCATTATTTTGGGTTTGTTGGAAAATGGGAAGCCCAGGTCTTTTTCACATTGATGCGTGGAGTTTGTGAAAACTGTTCCGTCATTAAGTGATAATGTAAGATTAAGAGAATAGTTTGAAAAATAAATTATTTATTTTAATCCCTACCAAGTATTTTATACCATATTTTGATTCCTATTTGTAAATTAATCCTTAGACGGTGTCCAATAAATTCAAAATGAGTAAATGGGTAAGGTAAAACATTAGAAGGAAAACGAATATAGTAACAAAACAAAGAAGGAAAACAAGTAAAAGATGTGAAAAAAAAAAGAAAATAAAGACAATCCATACACCATAGCTACAGCGTACACAAAGATCAAGTGGAATGCTGCTACTCCGTATCATGCATGTGAATTCATTTTCCAAGTCCGTATCACGCGGAATGCTGCTACTATAATCATTCATTTTGAATTTGCCACGTGAAACGGCAGGTTTGAACAAAGACTTGACCTTAACAAAAGCTCCTACACTATATATACTTCCACACTTGTCAAGATCTCAACAGTCGCTGCCCACAAGAACCCCATCCCCTTCCCGCCCTATATTGAGTCATTGCGAAGCCTTCCGAAGATGCTTTCCCGACTGCCGCGACCGCAGTCACAACGAGGGAGCCCATTTATTAGCTTTCATCGTAAGGCTTCGTAATGACTCCATTATAGGGTGGAAAGGGGATGGGGATGGGACGGGTTCTTGTCGGCGGCGACTGCGACAAGTGTTGGTTCTGAGCGAAGTGAGTGATCGGTGGAGGAAGTTGAAGTTTATGCAGTGGAAGAAGAAGAAGACGCCGACAGATCTACTGGATCAATCGATGTACAGGGAAAGTCCAACACCAAATTTTCTTCCTCCCAATCAGCTTCATTCCCCTTATACGTGGTGTTTATAGGTTCTTCTCCTCCTTCACCAGGTTTCAATTCCTCTACATGTGGCCTCAACATGAATCTTCTGCTAATTTAGTGTGTAGCTGATAATTTCATTCTCTTTCTGTCTGTGTGAATCCATTTTGATATGACATAGTTTGTAAGTAGTTTGATATGACATAGTTTGCAAGTAAAAAGTGATACGAGTTTTGGGTTATGTGTTTCACCAAAACAATAATCTCTAGTGTGTGTTTGTTGTGCGGGTTTGTGATCCATTAGGATATGATTTAGTTTGTATGTGAGAAGTTGAGTTTTCTAATCTGTATTTAACTGAAAGTCAAATCTTTAGTGTGTGTGTTTGTTTCTTTCAGTTGTTGCAGTTCCTAATACTGAGAAGCTGTTTACAACGAGAAGAGAATCTCTATTCATGTAGATACCAAAAGTGTTTGCTATGTGGAGTAGTTATCAGATGTTTTCTAGATCTCATGTAGCATGTCTGATTGTGATTTTCTTTCATTCTAGAATGAGGATGAGACTAAAGTAGAGAATCGAGTTCATGCTATTGAAAGCTTGTTCATAGTTTTGGAAATAGCCTCTTTTCTGATCAGCCACCTCCTTATCAATTCTCTTCAAAATCATACATTAGTTCTGTAAATGTAATTATGAGTGTGGCTTAGTCTAGCTGTAAGAGGCATGTATGTGTGTCTGCATGATGGGCGGTGATTAGGCCATTTATAGTTTTCCTGTTTTCTTTTTCTCCTTCTATAAGTATTGGTGGTTGGTTGTTTGTCGTTATAGAACGAGAGAAGTAGATATTCTTATGATTTGAATTGAATGCGTGTTATTTCCTCGTCGAAATTGTAGGAATTCACATATTATAGATGTCTATCTTGTGTAATGTGACGTTTCCATTATGATCGCAGCTTCAAACTGATCATATTGCAAGTTCATTGTTACTAGTTCATTGTTACCTATTGCAGTTAAATAATTCAGAATGTCTTTGTTGAATCTCAGTGCTCCACTGATACAACTACATCTGCTGTTTTCTATATGTCGTTCCATTAATTCGCACAAGCTTTCTTGTGGACTAGAGAACGCCATTCTTCAAAATGCAAGTGTGTTTTGGATGGAGGTTGAGTTTGTCCGTGGAGAACAAGTTCAGATCGAAGGTAAAACAATGCCCGATTATAGTTAATTCTGTGCTGTTTTTGGAAATGGTGCGGTAGTATTTAGTACATTGAATAATTTTTTGAATTTCTGTTATTGGAAGGTATAGGTGGGGAAGGAGCAAAGCCGTCTGATATTCAACAGAAATTTTCCTGGTTCTCTGTTATTACACCATGAGTAACAAAATCCAGTGATTGTTTGAAAAATTGTACCTTACGTGTTATTTTTAGCAAGGTGAAATTGTGAATTTAGTATGCACAATGTTTTTTTTGTTGATGGCTAAACACGTAAATGATCCTCCATTCGAGTGATTGAATTCATCTCTCAGATCTTCTATGGTGCTTTTTGTGGTGAACATTTCTTGACTGATTTCATCTCTAGTGAACATTTGAATAAAATAATTATATCACAAAACAGTTACTATTGACATTGAACTAAAAAAGAAAATGTAGTGAAAAAGAGGGAGGGGAAAACATTGCTTAACCCAAACATTAGATTTAAAAAATTAGTTTATACATTACTGATAAATTCTTAATCCACAAAAAGTATTTTCAATGCAATCGTCAAATAAAATCATCAACATAATGTGATTTAATCTACAAAAAATTTGTTTGAAGAAATTCATTCTTACACCTTTACTTTTTCATAAAAAATTGATATGGTTCAAATTATGCATGGGCTCAATTAAAATCGTGTGCATTATATTGATGAATAGATTATATTGAAGTTATTTCTATCACAGTAATATTAAATGTGAAAATCTAAAATACACTATCAATTAATGTTTACTTCAACCATGTGAAAATTTAAAAATCACAAAGATTCTAAAACAATAGTGGAAATGTGAGTAAGGTCATGTTCTCGTGAAGCAATGCGGATGAGTGGTTAGGTGATCTATTGTTCCAGTAGAAACTGCAGCTGAGTCACTTCTAACCATAGCCGGAGATGGGGTTTTATCCATTGATTGTAACTGAAAGCAACCATGAATGCTTTCTGCACTTGCATTTCCAGAAAAAGATACTCCTTCCGTTCCATTAACAGTGGCAACATAGGTTTAGGTGCACAGTAATATGCATACTTTACAAGCGAAACTCTAAAAGTTAGAAATGGAAATTTGTAATACAAACAAGTAGTGGCAGAACCAATGGTACGCGAGGTAGGGCTCTAGTCCTACCTAAATCGCCGGCCGTAGGTAGAAGGAATCGATGTACGGCGTCCAGCACATCTTCTGTCCTGGCGCCATCCCTGTTCTGCGTATTCCGGCCACTGGTTTGAGAAGCTCGGAGAAGAAGGCTACTTTGCGGCTTTTTTTTTTGCAACTGGAGTAGTAAAACGATGTCGTTTAATTTGTCATAAGGGGAAAAAAAAATAAAAACGAAATATGGGTATAAATATGTATTGGATTGGGCCAAAACGAAAAATCTCAATCCAATAGGCAATACCATTTCTTTCTCCCAAAATTCGAAAAGGGAAAAGCTGATGGGAGGAAGCAGCGGCTCAGCTCTCTCCTGCCACCGCCACCACCAGGTCTCCGCCTCTTGACGCCGGAAGCCGTTGGAAGTCGCCACCACCACCACTAGGTCTCTCTCCGCCTCCTTTAAATAATATTTATCAGCCTCTCCTAGAATTATTTTTTGGTTCCGCCGCTACAAACAAGAGTATGAAACTATAAGAAATGAGCATCAATTTTACTCTGACCACTAAGCATAAGCAGCTTCTGGAAGAATGCTCCATTGTTTTAAACTGTCCAAGAAGAGGGGAAAAGGTTTGGGTATAGACAGCAAGGGAAACTAAAAAGGGAAAAAACAACAAAAAAAACATACTAAGAATGATATTAAAAGCTTTAATTGAATGGAATTTCTGATCAATTGAGTTTAGGATGCACCAATCCTCTATACTTTAAAAAAAAAAAAATTAGAAACCACCTGGTAGGTGAGGGTATGTATTGGCCACCCCTATTCCTGTAACCAATAATATTACAACTGTTTAGTTTACGAATTCTCTTATTGTAATGGTGTGACCGCGCTACTAAGACAAAGCACTACTACGTATATTGTTTTGAAAGGATTGTGTCTCTAACGAAATGCTTCCACCCCAAGTGTTAACATTTGCTAGCCAACACAATCCTTTGAAAACATTTCCACGAAACCAATGCTATATTTAACTCCTTGGATGAGCCTAATAGAGATGGACGTCATTCTTTTAGTGATGAACTCTAATGTTCGGCAGTCTCATATGATCTGCCATGATTGCTGTCTTGACTCTTTGGTTGAAGTCATGTGCTTGTAAGGTAGTGATCAGTTGAGTATCCAGGTCGAGTGCCATATGTGCAAGTTCGTGTGCAGCCTGATTCTATTGCCTGAAAATGTGTTGAAACGTGGCGCCTATGTGTGTTGCATCATCGTTGATCTCCCAACATAACTTCCTGATCTTCCAAGGTGAGATTTTCCTTCCTTGTAATATTTCTGCAGCCTACATAGAGTCAGTTTCAATTATCAAAGGGTGGAAGTTATTTAAAATGCATAAGTGATGGCCTGATCTGAGGGCAAATAGTTCAGCCTCTAATGGCGAATCTATTGATGGTATGCTATCTATTGCTGCCATTTTGACTATGCATTCCATGTTTCTGGCAATTATTCTAGCTTTAGAGTAAGATAAACGGGAGTGTGTCACCTTATGTCCGGTGGTTCCCATTTATAGGCTCTAATGATTTTAGTTTTTGGTTGCTTCTGCACTGGGATTAGTCCTTTTAAAACCAATGAATCACAATCTCTATGTATAATCTGAGGATGTACAGTAAAAATATCAGGCAACATTATGTTCAATTAAAAAATCATACTGCTAGCCCTCACTTTTTTGTTATCATACACAGCTAAGCATCTATTTGTCCACACTATCCAACAAAGTAAAGATGGTAGGATCTGAAAATTTTTGTTTTTTTTTGAAAAGGCTGTGTTCGACCAATACCAAGATAATTTGTCAAATATATGATCACAAGTATGGTAATTTATTTCTAGCAAGTGAGCAGTATGTTTCCATAGTTTCTCAGTGACTTGACATTTATTAAAAACATGATGAAGAGTTTCCTCATGGTTGAAATAGAGAGGGCATCTAGAAGAAACATTAATCATCATAGTTTGCAATATATCATCCACTGGGAGCAGTTTATTAATCAGTTTCCAGACAAATATTGCAATCTTTTGGGGTAAGATTGAGCTCCATACCGTTTTCAGTCCTGACACTTGTTGTTTCTTACTCCTAAGCAGTTACTAAGCAGACTGTATAAAGAACTTACCTTTAGTAGATGATGTCCACACCATGTGATCCTGTTTGTCAAAGAGAAAAATAGAGTGTTCCAACTTTGACATAATATGTGAATTGAAACCTATACTAAGTGACTGCATCATGTGGTTCATATTTTATGAGAAATCCTTAACAGTCATACAAGGGCTGGGGGTTTCGGAGTTATGGTTCCAATTATCAATTTGTAGTCCTAGACCAGACCAATTAGCAGTCCAAAAATTACAAAGACCCATACCTAGATGACTCAAGAGTTCTCTACTGATTTAGGACTTACTGTTAGGATCTTTTTCCATGGATCAGATGTTCTGCTAGATTTTGGTAGTGACCATATGAGCTGTGCCCATATACTTAACCCTAGTTGTGCCCATATTCTTGACCCATACCTATGATCCCTCGAACCCTCATGCTTTGAGCCAAAATGTGGGAATTCTTGACAACTTCATCCTATGCCCTCGAGCCCTCGAGCACGAGGAAACCGGCGGCAGAAGGAGACACAAAGAAGACGAAGGAGGAGGAGGAAGAAGAAATCGTTCGAGGAAGAAATCAGTACCCGGTGGCCAGGGTGCTGATTCGTCGCCGGCGAGCTCCGACGAGGAGAAGGAGGAAGAAGAAATCGATCCAGATTCCAATAACGGCGAGCTCCGACGAGTTCCAGATTCAAACAACGGTGGCGGCGGTGAAGAGGATGCGAAGAAGATGAAAATTCTTTATTTATTATACAACTTAGGGGTATAACGGTCTTTTTACATATTTTGACCAATTTACCATTGACTTTATCCGAAAACCACATTTGGGGACCAAATAAATTGTTTTGAATTTGTTGGGTACCGTCTAAGGTTTTTTTGCGAATGAGAACCAAAAGATAATATAAGATACTTTGTAGGGAACTAAAAAAATAATTTAGTTTTTTAAAATTTATTGTATAGACGGGTTCTGAGTCCGGAACCAACATTAAAAATAAAATTAAGACTAGATTATTTTTTTGTTCCCTACAAATTATCTTATACCATGTTTTGGTCCCCATTTGCAAATCAACCCTCAGACGGTACCCAACAAATTCAAAACAATTTGTTTGGTCCCCAAACCCAGTTTCCGGCCTGTTTTATGGTTTTCCAACGCACGTGCCAGGCACGTGACCTTTTTTTTTGGTAAGGTCAGGGATAATTTAGTAATTTTACATTTTAAATACATTTACTCCTGTTTTACTTCACCCTAGGCGGCGGTACCATGGCTTTCTTCACCATACGCCGATTCAAAGTCACTAGATCTGAAACTCCACCACCAATGGATTTCAAAGACTGCCACCAGCAGCAAGTCAAAGCAACCCCCACTGGATTTCAGAGGCCACCACCGGCAATTCGACCCACCACTACCGGCGGCTATTTCAAAGGCACCACCATTGAGGCCTTTTCGAAGCCATCACAACGACCGGTCAATTCAGAAGGGCACCACCAGCAGATTTCGATGGAGCACTGCCGTGATTTCGAAGGGGCAACCCTTGGGCTTGAGAGACACCAACTACAAGTGGTGGACTTGAAGGAAGCGGTGGATTTGAATGGCAATCGACGACGAATTCGAAAAAGGCTCCGATGCGGATTGTTCAAAGGAGGCTCCGATGGCTGGGCTTGAACTCGAGGGGCCGAGGATGGAGCTTTGAGAAGCCAATGTCGGATCCTTTTTAGGCACATCTCGAAGGCATATCTACTTCTCGAAGACACATCTCAAAGGCACATATACTTCTCGAAGGCACATATCGAAGGTACATCTCCTTCTCGAAGGCACATCTCGAAGGCACATCTATTTTGCCACCTCTACTTTTTGAGGCACTGGGTAAAAGGCACATCTCGAAGGTAATACTGGCGGCGACCAGCTCGAAGGCAACACCGGCTCAACGAGTTAACTCAGTGGTCTCAGTGAGTTAACTCAGTGGACTCGACGAGGGCACCGGCTCGATCAAGAGGCAATGAAAGGCTACGATGATCTAAAGGGTTGAGCTTGCGAGGAACTTCGATGTTAGGATAAACTAGTAGTCTGATTTATCCTAACATTCAAGCTATCTTAAGCCCAATAGTGATGAGCGAAGGGCCTTCGGTGGTGGGGGCATAGGACCACCGCATTGACTAGTTTCGAGGGATTGCTTCAACTCAATGCTCGACAAATTGTGTAACACTCCGATGAGGACACAACAATCAGCTCAGATACGTAGCTTAAGTCGGCGAAGCCTTCAGCTAAGCTCCGGTGGGTTATTGGAGAAGAGAAAATTGGTCGCAAATCGGAGGATGATGGGTCAGATTGGGGAAATCGAAGGAGGGAAAATTGGGGAGCAATAGATTGGGGAAGAAAGGGACCTCTATCCACCGATGGTGACAAAACGACCGGCGATGGTTTTGTCAATGGATACGACCGGCGACGGTGGAGATTGCGGCGGGGAGGAAGCTTCAGAGTATAATGGCTGGTGAAGAAAAGTTACTAAATTACCCTGGCCTTAACAGAAAAAAAGTCACGTGCATCGAAAAACCAGAAAATAGGCCAGAAACTGGGTTTGGGGACCAAACAAATTGTTTTCAATTTGTTGGGTACTGTCTAATGGTTGATTTGCAAATGGAGACCAAAACATGTTATAAGATACTTTGTAGGGAACCAAAAAAATAATTTAGTCTAAAATTAAATAGTTAATGATGGTTATGAGTTTGGAAGGTAGATCCGAATAACCATTCCGAACTCGGAAGAGGTGTGGTATTAGCACTATTGACCCTAACATGGTGTTCCAGACTCAAAAGGCAATCGTCGCCCCCTAGTTCTAAACTCGTAACATTCCCCATTAAAAGGCAGTTAGGCACATCCGCCTTTAATTAGGGTTGATTAAAGGCGGTTTGAATATTAATTAAAGTTGGTTAATCCAAAACCACCTTTAAATGAAAAAACACCGCCTTTGAATCTTTAGGGGTAGGGCATAATGGAGGTTTTGAGTTCAGAACCTTTAAACCAAGGTGGTTCTGAGCCTTTTTCTCAAAACTACTACTGCCTTCTATCTCCTCCTTTAATGGGCTGCTCTCTACTAGCGTAACCACAACATCAGACTGAATAAATCACGAACAAAATGATAGTCAATCTCATTGTGCTTCGTTCTCATATGAAACACTGGATTGGCTGCAATATGAAGAGTTTTCTGACTATCACAATACAAACGTACCGAAATAGGATGCGCCACTCCTAAGGAAAGAAAACAATGAGCCACAGTAACTCACAACACGTGACTGCCATAGCCAGGTATTTTTTTAGCCAAAGAACGGGAAACAATGGGTTGTTTCTTCGTCCTCCAAGAAACCAAAAATTCACCAATCATCACAAAATATCCAGTCAAAGATATTCTAGTAATTGGGCAAGGTGCCCAATCTGAATCACAAAATGTTGTAAGTTGAAGGGAACTCTTAGCCGATATAAATAAACCTAGATCGGGATGACTCTTTAAATAATGCAGAACTCGCAAAGTTGCATGCCACTGCGCCAAACACGGTTTCTCCATGAACTGGACTAAGGTATAGACTGAATAACTAAGCTCTGAAAGAGTGAGGGTGAGATAAACGAGCTTCAACTAGTCTGCGATACTGTGCATAATCGCTAAACAAAGGACCATCATCTCGTGCCAAATTGTGTTGTTGTTCCTTGGGAAAATTGGTGGGTTTTGCTGCCAATAATCCAGTTTTAGACAAAATAGCTAAGGCACATTTCCGTTGGCATAGAAACATCCCATCAGGCCGACGAACTATCTCAATGCCTAAGAAATACTTTAGGGCACCAAAATCCTTCATATGAAAACAGGAGCACAAATACTTCTTGAACTTTGTCATCATCTCCGTAGAGGAACCAACAACAACAAGATCATCAACATAAACAAATAAATGAAGAGATACACCATCCTTCAAGTAAGAAAACAAAGAGTAATCTGCCTTACTCTGAACAAACCCAAAGAGAGAAAAAATAGCAACAAGTTTAGCAAACCAATTCCGCGGAGCCTGTCGTAGACTATAAAGAGATTGGCAAAGCTTACAAACCAACCCAGGCGCCGTAAGTGTATAACTAGGAGGGGGATGCATTTACTCCTCCTCCTCAAGATCACCGTGCAAAAAGGCATTGTGAATATCCACCTGGTGAAGATCTCAACCAGGAATAACAACAACCAAGAAAAGACGAGCTGAACTCATCTTGGCAACAGGAACAAATGTCTCAGTAAAGCTAGTCCTCTAAATCTGATGATATTAAAATTCTATCTTCCAATAGAACCCTAATTCTATTTTAATCTTTTAATTATGTACATATTCTGGATGCATATTAATTTTTTTATGTTTAATTATTTAAAAATCCGAGAAGGCCTATCTCAAAGGTATAAGAGGTTGCTATAAATGGGTTCGAAAGGAGTTTGCCGAGATGGGGGGTGATTTTAAAGATGGAGAAAAGACAAAGAGCCCATGAGCGCCATATCGCGGCAATGCACACAACTCATCTTGACCAATCCACTTCCACGACCGATGTAGAGGATGAATCATAGTAGATTATGCTAGTCTCGTTGCTCTTATTTCCCATTCTAGACATGGTTGGAATTGAAGTTAATTTCTTTGGTTATGACGCAGATGCTGATTTTTGCTTAACTACTCAACTCTTAAGAATTATTTTAACTATGGATTTATAATTTGATTACCATTGCTTGAAAGTTCTTTTAAAGGTTCAAAATGAGTAAGTCATTTAATTCGAAAGAAAACAAAACTACAATCGAGAATGTTTAGGATGCTCCTTCTTATGTTTCCTTTTCTTCGACACCTTCTTGGACATTCTCTTTTTATGAGTGACCTTTCCAAGAACATCAACCCAAATGCCCTCATTATGATCACTACGTCCCACAAAACTATCCAAACTCATATCGTCCTCCTCAAGGATTATAACATCATCAATAACAACACTAGTTGAATTTTGACCGAAACCAACAATTTCTTCGACTTCATAATCTTCAAAAAATTCTCGTTTCCCTTCGACCACTATCTCCCACCTAGGATTGGAAGGGTCCTTCACATAGAAAACTTGGTGCGCTTGGAATGCTAAGAGGAAAGGATCGTCCCGCCAATAGATCTGACTCCGGTCATTGTTAAAATCCATCCACGGACATTTAAAAATAGCAATTTACATAGTGACGTAGTCCAATTCCCAGATATCCAAAATTGTGCCAAAATAACACTGCTGAGCGTACATTGGATTATTTCGACTTCCACTACCGAGATGCAAAGCTTCTGAAACTAAGAAGACTCCACTGTTCTGAGAGACACCCTTATCATCCATAGATTTTGTTGCAAACGTAAAACCATTGACATCATATCCACCATAAGAAAGAACAATGCCAAGTGGTCTACGAGCCAACCATTTCACGGTCTGAGGAGTCTCTCACAGCTACGTGTTCATGCAACCATGATGAAAAAGAGACATATGTCATTCCAAGACGTGGACCTCATCAAAATTAGGATTTGCGACCGTAATGGCATCCATGTTAATTTCTATGTATGGGACTACATCTTCATGGTTGCATAGAACATAAACATGGCCAGTGCTTAAATCTTCTGCACTAGGGCTTAATAGTTTCCCCCGCCTAACCCTATGACCTTCCAACTGTCCCTCATGTCTATAACTTGGGACCCCAACTGAATCGACCTCCTTCGAATAATTGGTACAAAACTTGATGACATCCTATGCCACATACCTCTGTACAATACTTGCATCGGGCTTTTACCGATTCTTCACAAAATGTTTAAATATATTAATATACCCTTCAAATGGGTACACCCACCTAAGAAATACAAGACCACAAAGCTTTATCTCCTGGACAAGGTGAACACATAAGTGGACTATGATGTTAAAGAATGATGGTGGAAAATACATTTCCATCCGGCACAAAACTTCAACAATAATTGACTGCAAACGGTCCAACTTCGACACACTAATTTTTTTGCTGCAAATGGACTTGAAAAACAAACAAAGCTTTGTAATGCATATTCTTACATGTGATGGCAATGATGATCAAATCCCAATGATGTTCAATTCTTGCATCAAATTGTGATAATCGTGAGACTTCAACCTCAAAAGCTTCAACTCCTCAACTGACACACAAGTACTATGTTCGAAGAATAGGCAGCCGGGACCCTAACACATTTCAGGGTCTCAGAGAAAGATTTTTTCTCCACCTGAGACATAGAATAGCAAGCAGAGGGCAAGAAACAATTTTCACCTGAACTCACAGGGCCTAGGTTCTTCTTAATTCCCATCTCGACCAAATCTAACCTAGCATTAAGTCCGTCTTTCATTTTCCCCGGGGTATTCAACAAGGTCCCGAACAAAGAATCACAAACATTCTTCTCAATGTTCATAACATCTAGACAATGTTTAACATCCAAATGCTCCCAATAAGGAAATGTGAAGAAAATAGAGCATTTTTTCCAACTCCCTTCCATAGGCACTTTATGTTTCTTCTTCCCAAAGTCGTTGGGAAAATTCTTGATTGTTTCAAATATCTGCGCGCCTATTTGTACAACCGGAGCTCTCTAGCCTCTACTTCCTCATTGAACCATTTTTTCGCCAAACGCCTTGGATGATCCGCCGGAAGAAACATACGATGACCTTGATAAACAGTTTTACAACCATGCTTCAACTGGTGGTGATCACTGTCCTTCTCACACACGGGACATGCAAAGTGGCCTTTCACTGAGTAACCAGACAAATTACCATAGGCTGGAAAATCATTGATAGTACAAAATAACATCCCTTTCAATGTAAAATATTCTTCAATACTCCCATCATATGTCCACAACAACAAATCCTCAACAAGAGGAGCAAGGTACACATCTATGTCATTACCCGATTTCTTAGGCCCAAAAATCATCACAGATAACAACATGTACTTACGTTTCATTGTTAACCATGACGGAAGATTGTAGATGACCAACATAACATGCCAAGAACCGTGTGTACTACTTATATTACCAAATTAATTCATTTCATTGGTGCATAGGCCGAACCTCAAATGTTGGGGTTCTTCACCAAACTCGAGGTAAAGAGCTTCAATTTTTTCCATTGCTCACCATCTGATGTATGTCTAATCACATCATCCTCCGGTCGATCCCTCTCTGAGTACCATCACAACAAATTAGCATATTCCTTACATAGTGCATAGTGCATTTTCTAATTTTAGAACTGTCGGACTTAAAAAATTGAAAAGCTGTAGCACATAGGGCATTTTTTAAAAATTGTCAGTTGCAAGAGAGCTCGTAAAACCAAGAAAAGCATTAATTACATAAGTTCAACTTATAAAAATGGGAAAATGAAAATTTGGACAACTATGTACATACAAAGAGAAATTTAGTATCATGCCTTACAAAGGGCCCTGAATTCTTCCCGAGGGCACTTCGAACAGACCTTTCCCAATATTTTTTAAATTTTTTTATGCAAGGTAAGGTAGTGAGGTGGCTGGTGATATGAAGTAAAATCCACATTTGATTGTGGTTCTCTCTCTCTCTCTCTCTCTCTATATATATATATATATATATATATATATATATATATATATATATATATATATATATATTTTGAGTAAAAATGGCATAAAAGACCTAAATAAATATGGAATAAGATATATACAAAATCAATCAGAAAAGGTATTCATTTCTTATCCTCCTCAAGCGAAGCGTAAGACTGGTCGCAACGCAAAACTTGAAACGTAAGAACTCAAACTCAGGGCATGGTAACCCCTTTGTAAAGATGTCATCGAGCTGCAAATCCGTAGGAACATGAGCAACCATGAGCTTGCCAGAAGACACCATCTCATGCACAAAATGATACTCAATATCAATGTGCTTGGCTCTCTTATGGGAAACTGGATTCTAAGCCAGGAAGAGAGCACTATTGTTATCGCACAGCAAAACAGGAGGTGCACGAGTCAATACACTTAAATCCTAAAGAAGATTCATCAACCAAGCTAACTCCGCAGCAGTATCTGCCATAGCACGGTATTCTGATTCTGAACTAGAACAAGAAACTGCATATTGCTTCTTAGCAATCCAAGACACTAGGTTACCACCAAGGAAAATGGCATAACCATATGCAAACCTACGATTCTCAATGCAATGAGCCCAATCAGCATCAGAATAACCCGGAACTGGTAAAACAGATGAATTTGCGCAAAACTAAAGACCTTAGTGGAGAGTACCACGAATATAGCACAGAATTCGAGTGACAGTTTAGAAATGGTCATAAGTAGGAGCCTGTATGTACTGACTGACCGTGTTCACAACATAAGAAAAAATGAGACGTGTAATCGAAAAATACTGAAGTGCACCAACCAGAGATCGATAAAGAGTGAGAGTTTCAAATGGTTTACCGGAAGAGCTAGAAAGCTGTGAAAAAACCACAACAGGAATGGAAACAGGTGAAGAATATTGCATTCCGGAACGCAACAAAATGTCCTTGCCGTATCTGGCCTGACCAAGAAACAAGCCATCAGATGTACAAACAACCTCCAAATCCAAAAAAATACTGCATAGTGCCAAGATCGGTAATCTAGAATTCCTGATTAACACGAACAATAAAATTTTGAATGAGACAACCATCATTCCCAGTAAGAATGATGTCATCAACATAGACCAACAAGTAGGGCAAAGTGGCAATCTGAGAAAAGACAAATAATCAGGTATTGAAGGAACTGAATACAAAGCCCAGGTCAATAAAAAAATAACTGAACTGATGAAACCAAGCATGGGGAGCTTACTTCAAACCGTAAATGGCCTTGCGTAGACAATAAAAAAAATCAGGACGCATCGGGTCTTTGTATCTTGCAGGTTGCTCCATATAAACTGGAGAATTAAGAACGCCATTTAAAAATGCATTCTTGACATCAATATATCGTAATGGCTAATTTCGATGGACAATAAGTTATAAAACAGTATGAACAGTAGAAGCTTTCACCACGTGATTAAAAGTATGGTCATAATTAAAGTCACGCAATTGCAAAAAATCCTGAGCACCTAACCTTGCTTTGTGTATGTCAAGAGAGTCATCAACTTTGTACTTCAATCTGTAAACTCATTATGAACCAACAACATTGGCATTTGAAGAACGATGAACCAAATCCCACGTTTGTTGAGTGAATAGAGCACCTATCTCTGAGTCTATAACAGCAACCCATTCATGATACTTAACAGTCGAGCTATGATTTGAGGCTCGGTCTTAGAAAATAAAGCACTCAGTAAACCAGAAATATCATACTCTGAGAAATTCATGTACTGTAAAGAACTAGTACATAAACGAGTATCCATTAGATGTTGGGAGGATAGACCTACAGCTGGAGATGGTGCAGATCCCAAGGGGGCACAGAACCCAAGGTGACGAGCATAGAACCCAAGGCGACAAGCATGGAACCCAAGGCTGGCGACGACGGCTGTGCAGAAGACACCAATGGCAGTGCTGGTGAAGAAGGTTTGGCTGGTCCAACTGGAGAAGCTGTCGACGACTGAATAGGTGGCGCGTGGTGCACGCATGCGGCCGGAGTGGTTGACACGTGAATCAGTTGCGGCACTGGCATTGTCTGAGGTGGCGGTGCTGACTTCTGTCGATCATGCTAATGGTCACCCTGTGGTAGACAAACAAAATCTTCTGAAAAAACCCCGCATTTCTGGTACAACCAGAAAATTTAAAACTTTCAAAATAAGGGGTGATTCGGTTGAAGAAGATGGCTCAAAAACCTCCGAAAGGACTGACGATGGCTCTCAAAAGGCAATTAACATCCAATCATGACAAATCTATTACGATACTAGTACGAGTAGCTGGAAAATATAACTCATCAAATCGAGCATGACGAGTGATGTGCTCCTTCTTCATGAGAGTATCAAGACATCGATAACCCTTGTATTGTGAACTGTAGCCTAAAAATATACTCCCTCCGTCCTAGCTGTATTTGCACTTTTTGGTTTTTTGACACTATTCTCTGTCAAAGTTTGACCACATATTTGAATAGATATATGAAAAAAAATATTATCCCATATGACATCGTTTAATTCGTCATAATAAGTTGTTTTTAAATATTAAATTTTTATTCACTGTTATTATATGTAGGTAAAAATATTAATGGTCAAACATGTTTCTTGAATAAAATGATAATGATTACTGTGCAATACAGCTGGGACGGGGGGAGTACAAGACATACTCTGAGGCTCTAATTTATGCACAACATAGGGCCTCGAATAGAGAAAAACTTGACAACCAAATGGATGAAAATTGGAGTAATCAGGCGCAGTATCAAAAATAACAGAGAGTGGAGACTGGCCAGATAAAACCAGAGTAGGCGGTCTGTTGATGATGTAGACTGCTGTTGAAAAGGCAGCATACCAAAATGAATAATGAAGGCCATAATGAAAGAGGATCGATAGACCTGTGTCAGTAATATGACGATGCTTCCTCTCTTCGCGACCATTTTGCTCAGGAGTGTAAGGAAAAGAAAGCTTGTGATGAATGTCCTTTGATGCAAAATGAGATCGCATGCGATGATTCAGAAACTCGGTTCCACTATCACTCTGAAAACTTTGATGGTGGTAGAGAACTGGTTCTCAACAAGTGCCTCAAAATTCATATAAGGCTCTATAAATCAGACTTTCGTCGTACATGGTAGAACCAGGTGAGCCAAGAAAAATCATCCACAAAAATGACACAATAAGAATACCCAGCAAGAGTTATGACAGGGAAGGGTCCCCAAGGATCATAGTGAACTAAATCAAGTATGCATGGTGTGTATTTTAAATTATCTCTAAAGGAAAGACGCTTGCCTTTAGCCTTCTCACAAGAGGGACATAAATGAGGCTTAGGTAGAAAACTGGTAGTTGACAAACATCCAGACTTACTCAAAAAAGAAATAATGTTGTGGGGAGCATGACCCAATCTACTATGCCAAAGTTCAAAAGATGTTTTAGAAGCCCTGGATGCAACAAAAGCAGATAAAACAGCACCATCAAAATCCAAAACATATAAACTTCTATCACAATCACCTTCGCCAATAACATCTCTAGTAAACTTGGTAGAAATGGTGAAAAAGGAATCATCAAAACAAATAAAAACATTCATATCCCGAGTCAATTTGCTAATAGACAACAAATTTTTAAGAATTTGTGGAACCACCAAAACATTAGACAATGATAATGAATCAGAAACTTGAGAATGACCAACAGGGTAATGTTAACAATTACCAACAATAACATGATTGGTACCAGAATAAGGAGTCACACGATCAAGAGCGAACTGAGAAGAGGTTATGTGGTTGGTCGGGTCGAAATTAACTATCCAGCGAGCATGCGATAAAGAGCCAGGAGAAGAAGTCTGAGAAACCAAGCGAGGACACGTCGAGGCAAAGTGAACAAATTTCTTACCCAACTGACAACTGGTACCATTCACCATGCAATTTAGAACAAGAAGAAGCAGCATTTCCTAGAACATGACACCATTGACACCAGAATTGATCAAGAAGAGCCATAACACCAACAATAATTATTAATGATAACAATAATAAAATGATAATTGTTCTACTTGAGGTGAACCACGTTTGGCGTGCAAAGGCAGCTGGGCAAAGCCTGGCGCATGAATGCACTCGAGCCAAAGGGAGCAAGTGTGTGTCAGGGACGCGCATGATTACAATCGATGTTGTATAGGGCTTGGCTGTCGCGTGGATCTGACGGTAAAGCTGAGACGCGAGCTTCAAGCACACAGGAGAAGATGGAAAAACCTAAAGATGCAGGATCTGGCGATAAACTGCAGCAAACCAGAGAAAGCCGGTACCAATGGAGAAGAAGAAGACCAACGTCGGCGGAAGGTTGAAAAAGGCAACTGAGCAAGCGTCGACGCGAGCAGGCTGGAAACCGGCGAGGAGATATGAAACTTGAACAACGGCAAAGGAAATGGAGGTAGCCGATGGGCAACGATCGGAAAGGAAGAGGTTGAATGACAACGATCGGGATAGGCGACGGAAGACGGCGGAGGCGGGCGGCAACGATAACGTGCAGAAATTGGAATTTTGGGAATTTTGGTTTTTGATTTTTTTTTAAATTTTGGAAGAGAAAGTGGTCTCGGAAAAAGGGGAAAAAGCAGGAATTTTATTGAAGTATGACTGATACCACGATAGAAAGTAAAACACACACCTAATTATGGAACAACATATATACAAAATTAATTAGAAATAATATTCATTTATTATCCTAATTATAAATCAACTATATCTCTATTAGCTAGCTGGCATACCACATAATTAATTAATAATTGGTTGAAATCTTGGGGTGGTGAATGATGAAGAACAATAGAACATGCATTATAAATTTTAGTCTACTATAGACTAAAATGTGAAACTATTTTTTACAGTAGACAAACAATTCTAGCTTTTGGATGTTTTAATGGGGCCTGAACTGAAATGCAAGCATTGAAAGCATTTTACCTAAAAATTCTAAAGGCATGGGCAGCGGTGGTTTCTTAAAATCAAAAGACCGCTCAAGAGACTGAAAATCACAACAGTGGTGGTCTCTTAACAAGATATCACTCACCAGGCTCTTGGTAAGAGCCCGATTAAGAGACCATGAGGCCTGACACAAGCACATGGACTTGCTGTGCATTTCTTATTTTTGCCCGAGTGGGACACGTGTCGCCCCCTGAGTGGGCCACGTGTCCCACTCAGCCACCACTATATTTTATAAAATTTTTGTTGCGGACACGTGTCACCCAGGGATTGGGCCACGTGTTCGCAACGGCTTTTATATAATGTGGACGCTGCAAATTTTTTAATGGGACACGTGTTCCATTCTGGTGGCGACACGTGTTCCATTCTGGTGGCGACACGTGTCCCAAGCATTTTTTTAAAAAAAATCAATTTTTTTATTTTTTAAGAATTCCAATTTAAATATAATTTTGATTTTAAAATTGTAATATTTGGTTGGAGTAGATCAATATTTTATTTAGTATTTTCTGTAATTTTTATAGTTGTTATAATTGGTTTTCACACTTTTTATGTTTTTCATATTATTTTATAAAAAAATGAATTCTCATAGTATTTATTTATTTAATTTCGTTTTAATAGTTTCATCAAAAAAATTGAAATTAATTTTATTTTTTTACACTGAAGCATGGTATTGACAAGAACGAGAAAAATAAATTATTTAACATATTTTAAAAAAACGAATTTATATTTAAATATTTAAACATTCTATTAAATTTTGCATTCAACTTATTTTTGGTGGACAAATTTATTTAAAATAATATTTAATGGCCAAATTAATGAGTAGGATAGAGAAAATCAAGTGGATTCCATGAATAGTATATAGTGGTCTCTTAACCATTTTGGAGAAAAAAAATGGTTGTCTCTTAAGTGGTCTCTTAAGCTGAGGTGGAAGAGAGAGAGAGAGAAAAATAATATATATAATTGGTCTCTTAAGTGGCCACGTGTCCGCAACGATTTTTTCTTGTCTGGATGCTGGAATTTTTTTGAATGGGACACGTGTTTCATTCTGGTGGCGACACGTGTCCCAATCGTATTTTTTTTGAAAATTTTCCAATTTTTTATATTTTTTAAGAATTCCAATTTTAATATAATTTTGATTTTCAAATTGTAATAATTGGTCGGACTAGATCAACATTTTATTTAGTTTTTTCTGTAATTTTTATAGTTGTTATAATTGATTTTTGCAATTTTAATGGTTTTTATATAATTTTTAAAAACATGGAATTCTCTTATTATTTATATTTTAATTTCATTTTAATAATTATATTAAATTTTACATTCAACTTATTTTTTGTGGACAAATTTATTTAAAATAATAATTAATGGTCAAATTAATGAGTAGGATAGAGAAAATTAAGTGGGTTCCATGAATAGTATATAGTGGTTTCTTAACCATGGTGGAGAAAAAATAGGTTGTCTCTTAAGCTGAGGTGGAAGAAAGAGAAAAAAATATATTTAATTGAAAATCAAAATCAAAATAATTTGAAAAAAAATATTGATCTAGTCCGACCAATTATTACAAGAGTCCGTCTCTTGAAAGAAGGTCTTTCCATAAGTTATGGAAAGACCAAGGTTTAAAGTGTATATTAGAAGAAATTAAGATAAAATTTTTGGTTTGTATGAACCGGGTTATAAATTTTATAACTACTACATGTTTCATACTAAAACTTTAATATTGCAACTAAGACCTTTTACCTTTTATTATTCCAATCAAACCCCGTCTTTCCATAAGCCTATTAAAAGATCGTCTTTCCCAAGACTTTGCCTTATTACAATTTGAAATTCAAAATAATATTAAAATTAAAATTCTTAAAAAATAAAAATAAAATTAGAAAAAAATTCAAAAAAATACAATTGGGACACGTGTCACCACCAGAATGAGACACGTGTCCCATTAAAAAAATTTAGCAGCCACACAAGAAAATAGTCGTTGCAGACACGTGGTCCAATCCCTGGGTGACGACATGTGTCCGCAATAGAAAATTTTAATTTTTTTGCAGCTAGTGGGACAAGTGGCCCACTCCTGGGGCGACATGTGTCCCATGAGGACAAAAAAAAGGCCGCTTTTCAGTGGCCCATGGTGCATGTGCGTGTGTCAATTGGCTTGGCCCAGCACCGGCCTCTTGCACGGTCTCTTAGGGCATGGGCAGTGGTGGTCTCTTAAAATTAAAAGACCGCTTAAGAGATCGAAAACCACCACAGTGGTGGTCTCTTGTTAAGAGACCACTCACCAGGCTCTTGGTAAGAGCCCGGTTAAGAGCCCATTGGCCTGACACGAGCACATGGCTCTGTCCCAGCCTTTGTGCGCGCTCCTTTTTTTGCCATAGTGGGACACGTGTCGCCCCTTGAGTGGGCCACATGTCCCACTCAGCCGAACCCTTTTTTCAAATTTTTGTTGCGGACACGTGTCACCCATGGATTGGCCACGTGTCCGCAACGGTATTTTTTGGTGAAGACTGAATTTTTAAATCGTATTTTTTCTGATTTTTTTTCAATTTTTTAAGAATTCAAAATTTAATATATTTTTTATTTTCAAATTGTAATAATTGGTCGGACTAGATCAATATTTTATTTAGTATTGTCTGTAATTTTTATAGTTGTTATAATTAATTTTTTCAATTTTAATGATTTTTATATAATTTTGAAAACATGGAATTATCTTATTAGTTATTTTTTTATTTCATTTTAATAATTATATTAAATTTTACATTCAACTTATTTTTGTGGACAAATTTATTTAAAATAATATTTAATGGTCAAATTAATTATTGTTATATGTGGTTTTGCTCACTTTTTATGGTTTCCATATTATTTTATAGAAAAAATGAATTCTCATAGTATTTATTTATTTAATTTCGTTTTAATAGTTTCTTCAAAAAAATTTAAATTCATTTTATTTTTTTACACTAAAGCATGGTATTGACAAGAACGAGAAAAACAAATTATTTAACATATTTTTAAAAAACGAATTTATATTTAAATATTTAAACATTATATTAAATTTTGCATTCAACTTATTTTTTGTGGACAAACTTATTTAAAATAATATGTAATGGTCAAATTAATGAGTAGGATAGAGAAAATCAAGTGGGTTCCATGAATAGTATATAGTGGTCTCTTGTTGAGAAAAAAAAAGTTGTCTCTTAAGCTGAGGTGGAAGAGAGAGAAGGAGAAAAATAATATATTTAATTGGTAAGAGATCGGTAGTGGTCTCTACCAGTGTCCATGGCCTTAGCAAGAGACTCTTGAGTGGTCTTTTGCTAAGAGGTCATTCTAGAGACTACCACTTTGATAATTTTCTGTCTCTAGAGCGATATTTTTAATTTTAAAAGACCACTACTACCTATGCCCTTGAGATATAGAGAGACAATTTAAGAATCACATGGGAGATCTGCATCCAATGAAACATGCTCTGTGCATCCCTAAGCAGCTTCATAATAAGAGAGAGAAATTTCCAAATAAAGAATAGTTGAAGTGTGAATAAGCTCATCCAAACAAAAACATTCCCGTGAATGCCACGCTTTGAATAAGGACATCCCACTCCGCGGCTTGCGAGCCTCGAACCCGAGGTTCCCCCTGAAGTACATGTGTCCCAACCAGTTGAGTACACCCGTGGGTGTTTATTGGCTTTGTTACAAGTTGCTCCTAGTGATAGCTACCTACTCTCTCCGTCACATCCATTTCTGCAAATAATTTTTTTACAGTTTTCAATAAACATATTTAATTGTAAATAAATATAAATGCAAACAATAACAACACACAAAAATTGATATTTAGAAATTACATGTAATGACGAATCTACCTATGTTTCATACGATAAAATTATTGTTCATACATATACTTAAATATATGGTCGAAATTTGATATCTTTAACTAAACAAATTGTGAGTAGAATATGATGATTCAGATGAATTAATTGAGTTTCCATCTAACTCTAACACTATTTGAACATTTAGGAGTTTTATTAGGTGTGCTTTTGTCCTTTGTGGTCACGTGTCCTAAGGGTATGGTCACTAGGATGGTTATTAAAAACGATGGGATGGATGACTCAAGTGTAGAAGTGTTTTGAAATGTATTCTTTCTTTGATGCAATTAATAAGACATGGAAAATTGAGTTGAAGCTATCAACGAATGTTGGGTTTAGTCTAGTAAGGCGATCATCACTCGCACTCAGCAGTTCATACCAGTTGATACCACAGTTATTATATGGAAGGTAAGTTACGGTAGCCCAGTATAAGAATCATTGGGAGCAGTCATACTCGGTGTTCACCATGAAGCTCAAGCAGCCCTTGACCCAAAGATCAAGTTAACTCAGGACATGCCCACACGGTGGCTGCCGAGCGTCGAACCACTGACCTCGTGAAACGTCACCCAACTCCCAACCACTAGGGTACACCCGTGATGGGGTTAATTTTACCATATATTTTGGGCTAATTATTGAGTTAAATGGTTGATTAAATGTTTGGATATTTATGTTATTCGTAATGTTCTTTTAGTTTAAAGATTTACATGCAGAATTGGCAAGTTGTTGTAGTTATGGTCATTTGTGCTTAAAGATGGAAGAAGAAATAATAATGGAGATGTTTGGTGGTGAATTATGACAATTACAAATGTAGTTGAACAAGAATCAGGATTGATTTGAAAACTCCTAAATATTAGGAGAGAATATTGTATTTATATTTTGAGTTCTAATTAGATAAGGAAAGTCATATTTTATTACTTATCTATCTTTTGGTTGTAGTATTTTTTGGGAGACTACATTTATTTCATGCTCATAGACTGTACGAAAATATAGAAGAGAGAACAGAATTACGTATGCACAGTCCATCTGCGCATAACAGTATTTTGCGATTTGGGTTTTCCAATATTTTATTCAGACAATTTTCATCATTTATTGTTATACTTTTGATTGTTAATTTAATTATGTATTTTAGCTAATTCTTCTTTTCCGGTAAAGATCAAGGAAGTACGGGCGTCGATTCTCGTGAGATCTAATTTTTTTAATACTTTGATTGCATGCTTGCATCTGTTGTTCTTGATTATAATGATTATAATTGCTTTCATGTTATTGAGTAGTGCGCAATATTTGATAGCATGTTAGTTAATTTATGTCAATTGAACTAATCATCCGTAACTGTGATTTCAGTTCAATCAGTGGTAGGAAACAACAGTCTTAATTTAACAATCTGGCGTCCGAGTTTGTTGATTATGAATTTGGTCTTTCTCATTCTTAATGCTGCTAGCATATTAAATCTATAGAGCGTCTCTTAGGTTATATGTTAGTTAGAGAAATAGTTGGTGAGGCGTCCTCCTGATTATCGACAAGGTAAGGAAAGATTGGTTGCTTGCAACTATAACCAATTTGTGTGCATTCATTTAAAGTCATCTTTGCATCAAGGATCGAGATAGAAAGCTAGTATGGAATTGATCAAAACCGGAATCTTCTCATCATAGTTGAGTTGTTTTGCAATCTGTAACAATTTATCATTCTTGTTTTTACTCAATTTTTAGTTTCTCTTATTCACGACCCTCATCTTGTTCTTTTGGTTACAAATTTGCAGATTAAAGATTAAAGAAAAGGTCTCACCAATCTCTTGGGAAACGAACCTGCTCGCAGCTATACTGGTTGGTATGCCCATACCAACCACAGAATCCTGAACTGAAAATTCAGCTTAGAGCTTGATTTATTTTTGGTGTAAAACGACACACCAACCCGCGGGTGTGGGTTTAGTCTAGTAGTTTTCCAGACCAAAGTTCATCAGTAGAATCAAAATTATAATTGGTCTGTTGATGTTAAAAACTTGCGAGCGGAAATATAGGCTTTCACATAGTAAAAGTCAGGGTAAAATACTGATATGATTCTATGTTTTGGAGGTTTGTGCTAATATGACTATGTGAAATTGAAAAATGCTATTATAGCCCTGTGTTTTGCATCAGAAGTGCTGATATAACTTTGTGTTTTGTATCAGAAGTGGCGATATAACCTTTTGGCACTATTCCGGCATTGACTTGGCATTTATAGGCATTGACCATAACTAAAAATACTAAAATAACCCTAGTCTTAAAACAAAAAATGTAAAGACAAAATTACCCCTAGTTCTTCTTCTTCTTCTCCATGGCACAGCCACTACTCCGCCGCTTCTCCATCGGGATGCCAAAATCTAGAATTCCGCTCCATCATCGCCGAAATCTGGTACTGCCGCCACCGTCCTCTTGAACCCTACCTCACCTCTTGAAACCCTATCTCACCTCCGCCACCGGCGGCAGCCAGAATCTGGAAAAAATAACCTGTTCCAGCCAAGAAAAATCAAAACCCATCCCTTCGGATTCCATAAGAATGAATCCGCAATAACCAGCACACATAATCCAAACCCATAAATCTATGATAAATCTGAGAGCACTCTAACCTTTTGAATCCTCGAGCTTAGTAGCAAGGGTTCAATCTCTCCTATTGATGCTCCGAAAATCCCAAATCCTGCGATGGGATATCACCCCATATTGTTGCCGGCGGCAGGGAGATCTTGTCCGACGAAATAGGACTCGCCGCTGCCATCTCCGTCGAATCGCTAGGTGGAGCAGAGTGGAGGTTAGGTGGAGCGGAGCGAAGGTGGAGTGGAGCGGACAATAATGAAAAAAGAAGGAAAGAATTGTTTTGCTTATTCTTCAACAGTGACGGAAAGAATGAGGAAATAAAATAATGAGGGCATAATTATCCTTTCACATGTTCTGATTTTTTTAAAACAGGGGTATATTAGTCATTTTATGTATTTTTGGCAAAATTCAGGCCTCCAGGATCATATTTGCACATTCAAGCAAAACACATGGCTACAATAGCACTTTCCAACTTCACATGGTCATATTAGCACAAACACCAAGACATGTGGTTATATGAGCACTTAACTATAAAAGTTATCCCATAGTAAAAATATTTAGTGGAGTATAAATTTACTTCCTCCTTCATGGGAAAGTAAAAGTATCGGCATATTTCGAGGGTTAAAGTATTGCGAGGGTAAATACAAATTAAAAGTATTGTGAGGGTAAAGATATATTTCCCGTGAGTATTGATATATTTCCATAACGAGTGTAATTTAAATAATACAATTTGGATTAGAAAAAAAGTGTTTTTATAACCCTACCTAATTGACATAAGTGCCAATATAACCTTTCAATATTCAAAAGTGTCAACAAAACCCTATATAGTTAGTGAAAGTGTCAATATAACCCTATAAGTTTTAAGGATATGCTGACATAACCCAATAAATATTAGAAATGTACTAATATAACCCTACAAACATTAGGAGTGCTGATATAACCCACTAAGATTGCATAATGTGCTGATATAACCCTATATAATTTCAACGAACAATGACGTTCGGGATAACTATGAGGGTAAAATTGTCCACCCAATTTCACAGTTAGCCCAAAGGGAATTTTGGTCAATTTACATAGAGTCAGCGCTGAAAAATTGAGGTCAATGCCGGAAATTGGGTCTGAGGGTTATATTGGAACTTTCATTAACTAGTTAGGGTTATATATGCACTAAAAATTATCACTGGGTTGTATTGGCACTTAATTAAGTATATAGGGTTATATTGGCACTTATCCCTTTGGATTAACTTAAGAAAAACAAACAATCATGGCCACTTATTCTGAACAAACAACTGAAGACGGGGGATATTTTAATTTATTTTTTATAAGGAGTTATAGAAAGTAAAACCCATAAATAGTTGTGGCTGTATGTATTAATATATATATAGTGAGTACAAAGGCTATACAAGATCTAAACAAATATGAAATATGATATACACAAAACCAAACAGAAAGGTATTCATTTCTTATCATGATTATAAATTATTTACATCTCTATTACCCCCCAAGCGAAGCCTAGGACTGGTCGTAACACAAAGCTTAGAACGTAGAAGCTCAAACTGAGAACGGGGTAAGACCCTCGTAAAGATGTCAGCAAGCTGCAAGTTTACAGAAACATGAGCAACATTGAGCTTGCCAGAAGACACCATCTCACGCACAAAATGATAGTCAATATCAATGTGCTTAGCTCTCCTATGAGAAACTGGATTCTGAGCCGGGAAGAGAGCACTATTATTATCACACAACAAGATGGGCGGGGTGCGCGATGTCACACGTAAGTCCCGAAGAAGATTCATCAACCAAGCTAACTCCACAGAAGTATTTACCATAGCATGTTACTCTGATTCTGAACTAGAACAAGAAACTGTAGGCTACTTCTTAGCACTCCAGGAAACCAGGTTGCCACTAAGGAAAATGGCATAATCATATGTAGACATATGAGTCTCTATACAACGAGCCCAATAAGCATTAGAGTAGCGCAAAACTGATAAAACGTAGGAGTTTGTGCAAAACTGAAGACCATAGTGGAGTGTACCACAAACATAGCGCAAAATTTGAGTGACGGCTTGGTAATGATCATCACTAGGAGCCTGCATATACTGACTGAACGTATTCACAGCTTAGGACAAGTCGGGACGTGTGATCGACATACATTGTAGTGCACCAACCAAAGAACGATAAAGTGTTAGGTTTCCAAACAACCTACTAGAAGAGCTGGATAGTTGCGAAAAAGCCACAAATGGAATAGCAACAGGCGCAGAGTCTTGCATGCCATCTCACAGTAAAATGTCCCTAGCATATCTGGCTTGGTCAAGGAATAAGCCTTCGGAAGTACAAATAACCTCCAATCCCAAAAAATACTGAAGAGTGCCAAGATCAGTAATCTTAAACTCCTAATTAACTCAATCAATAAACTTTCGAATAAGACAACCATCATTCCCAGTAAGAATAATGTCATCAACATAAACTAGTATATAGAGTAAAGAGGCACCCTGTGAGATAACAAATAAGGAGGCATTTGAAGAACTTCATACAAAACCTAGAAAAAAAGGAACTGAAACGATGAAACCACACGTGTGGAGCTTGATTAAAACCATAAATGGTCTTGCGTAGATGAAATACATAATTAGGACGCATAGGGTCTTTGTATCCAACAGACTGCTCCACGTAAATCAGAGACTCTAGAATGCCATTTAATAAAGCATTCTTCACATCAAGCTGTTGCAATGGCCAATTGCGATGAACAACCATGGATAAAACAGTACGAACAGTAGAGGCATTCACCATTGGACTAAAAGTATGATCATAATCAAAACCAGGAAATTGCAAAAAACCCTTAGCAAAGGAATACCCTTTCTGATGGGTTTTGTATATATCATGTTCCATATTTGTTTAGGTCTTGTATACCCTCTGTACTGAGACCTGTATCCCAAAAATATACAAGACATACTCGGAGATGCCAGTTTATACGCAACATAAGGCTTCAAATAAGGGAAAACTCGGCAACCAAATGGATGAAAATTGGAGTAGTCAGGTGTAGTACCAAAAATAACAGAAAGTGAAGACTGACCAGATAAAACCAAAGTAGGCAGTTGGTTGATGATGTAGAACGCCATAGAGAATGCATTATACCAAGATTAATGATGAAGGCTAGAATGAAAGAGAATCGACAAACCTGTCTCAATAATTTGACGATGCTTCCCCTCTGCTCGACCATTTTGCTCAGGAGTGTAAGGACAGGAAAGCTGATAATGAATGCTCTTAGACGCAAAATGAGTCTGCATGCGATGATTTACAAACTCGGTTCCACCATCACTCTGAAATACCTTGATGGTGATGGAAAACTGATTCTCAACAGGAGATTCAAATTGAACGTATGTCTCCACAAAATTAGACTTTCGTCATAGAGGAAATAACCAAGCAACCCGAGATAAATCATCAATAAAAATGACATAACAAAGGTACGCAATAAGAGAGACAACATGTGAGGGTCCCCAGGGGTCAAAACGAACTAAATCAAGTATGTGTGGTGTGCGTTTTAAAGTATCAGTAAAGGAAAGACGCTTGCCTTTAGCCATTTCACAAGAAGAACATAAATGAGGCTTAGGCAACAAACTAGTAACTGATAAACTACCAGTCTTATTAAAAGAAGAAATTACATGAAAATGAACATATCCTAAACGACCGTGCCATATAGCTCAAATGAGGCTCTGACTTTATTTGCATTAACAAAAGAAACTAAAGCAGCTGCACCATAGTCTAAAATGTAAAGACCTCCCTCACTGTGTCCTCGGCCCACGAGCTCCTTGGTAACCTTGTTCTAAATAGTAAAAACACTGTCATCAAAACACACAACATTTAGATCCTGGTCAACTTGGCAATAGATAATAAATTCTTGGTGATGTGAGGAACAACCAAGACATCATATAAAGTAAGAGAATCATAAATCTGAGAATTTCCAATATGGGGAATGTGCAAAGAGGCACCATTGCCAAAATAAACACGGTGATTACCATTATAAGGAGCGACGCTATCCAGGTTGGGTGCAGAATTAGTCATGTGATTGGTAGCACCAGAGTCCATGTACCAATCCGGAGTTGCATTGTTTTGCTGATAGTAATGAGGCTGAGCTGTGTTTGCGGTATTTGCAATATCATCGCTACTAACATGAGAAAGCTTGTAGCAGAATTCAGCAAGATGACTGGGATGATGACACCACTGAAAGATGTAGGTGCCACGACCACGGCTACCTGAAGCGGTTCGAGGCCACCACGGCCACGGCCGCGGCCTCTCCCATTTCTTCGTCCATTTATGCAGCCTCTCCTGCTGCAGTTAGCTTGTTCGGACATATGTTGACTATTAGAAAAGGCAGCAGGTGCAGGTCTAGAAGTTGATGAACGAGCTTTGAGATGAAACTCCAAAGCCTCAGAGAAGTGTTTATTCAAACAACGACAAAAATAATAGTAACATCCTCATCATGGAGAAGATGTTTGAGCACACACAATTCATCAATAATGTCTTTAAAGCGAGAATAATAATCCTGAACAGAATGGTCATCTTGACGAACATCGTACAGACGATCATAAAGAAAAAGGCGACGAGAACGAGAATTTTTTTGGTATTTTGTAGCTAAAACATCCCATGCCTGAGCAGCAGTGACCATACCGTCAACTACTGACATTGCAGCCAGTGACAGGGATGAGAAAAGAGAAGTCTGGATCAGTTGATCATGTTGGATCCAAGCATCACGAGCCTCGTCCGCCTCGAAAGCCTTGTCATCGATTTCTTTGGAAGTCGAGCTCGCATGGAGATCAGGGCACTTGGCAGATCCATCAACAAAACCAAACAAATTAACAGTACGAAGAACAGAAGTAATCTGAGTATGCCAATGAGAATAGTTGGAACCACAAGCTTGAGGGTGATGCAGCTGATCAACGATGGAAGCGTAATTGGTGTCATCAGGAAAGCAGGAACAGATCCAAACACAAGAGAGAAATCAAAATCGCACCAAACACATGGCAAGCTTGTGAATGGCAGTGGACGACTAATTTAACTAATGTGCAAGGATGGAGCAACAATGAAAAAAAAGCATACCGCAACACTGGAAAGCAGACCGACCAGCGGCGTGTGAGATCACTACGGTGACGCG
Organism: Rubia yunnanensis; assembly: GCA_037428765.1. NCBI lineage: Eukaryota > Viridiplantae > Streptophyta > Magnoliopsida > Gentianales > Rubiaceae > Rubia > Rubia yunnanensis. The sequence goes on from CM075062.1 coordinate 1,293,236, forward strand.
TGCGATTGGTGGCTGGAGGCACATGCCGGCACGTGCTGGGCGAAGCTAGATCCAATCGGCCAATTCCAATGAGCAGAGATTGCAGCGGCAGAGATCGGCGGTTGAAGGAGTGTGGGCACGGCCTACGATCGAAAAATGGTAAGTAAAATTGTGGAAATTTTTGGGAAAAGCCAAAGAATATTTACTGAAGACTGACTGATATCATGGAAGAATGTAAAACCCACAAATAATTATAGTTGTATGTATTGATATATATATATATATATATATATATCAATATATATAGTGAGTACAAAAAAATATACAAGACCTAAATAAATATAGAACATGATATATACAAAATCAATTAGAAGGATTATATATTTTTTTATCTTGAATTTAATTGATTTACATCTATGTGAAAGAAGGATAGGGGATTAAGAAATTGTTAATTGTGAGGGAAATGTATTGCCACGGCTCAAATGGCCATTTTTAGCCTTTCCTTTAGTTCTTGTTCAACCACGTGGTATCTTCCTAATCTTTCGACACTACAAAAGAGAGCTTTCGGACATGTTTTCTTAAATGTACAAGGAATTCAAAAGGCGGCTAATATTAGTACCAATGTATTACTGTAAATTGGAAAATGTAAGAATTTGACCAAAGAGGAAGAATGAACCGACAAAACGATTACTCTTAACCATTTTTCTACTACCGACGCATTTATTTTAATAAGATTTTTTTAGTTAAGGACACCTTTTATTTTTGGTCAAATTTCTTTAATTTCATTCTTTTATTCTAATTTTAACTATTTATATCCAATTTCATCAAATATTTTTTAATCTAAATGTAAGCACATAAATATATTGTATCACTATTGGTGGAATTGAAAGAGTATGAAACTGACTCATTAGCCTCCTCACTCCTCACACACAAGTCCTTTTAATTAGGTTTCGTTGTTTCGCTCCCTTAACCCCACCATAAAGATGAAATTGCACGAGACTTCTAGAAATAGAAAGCATCCAAAAACGAATACTAACTCTAATTTCTAGGATCTAAAAAAAGACCTTGATAAAAAAAATCTTTAAAAACCAACACTTTAAAATACATCAAATCAAACTCAAATTTCTAAGAGGTTGTTTGATGTGAGTGGGAAATCAAATTTACAGAGGAATTTCTATTTTACGGGAAGTTAATTTCTTAATCAATTATTGGGAAAATACAAATATTTAATTGCACGTTAAGGAATTTGTAATTTAAAGGATTTATTTACATTGTTTTTAATTCATCTATGGTCTCTTGATAGACGGTATGTCCATAAACTTATGGACATACCACTTATTTTTTACCTCACTACTACAAACTAGGTTTATTGTATCGCTCTATAAGTGTTACACTAGGTACAAAAAATGTTGCATTAGACCTACTGCAACACTTTTGTAGGTATTACGTTAGGTGACATTACATTAGGTCTAGTGCAACATTTATCATGTTTAAGGCAGCACTTTTCAAAAGTGTTACACATTTTTAGCTAATGCAACACTTATTCAAGGTAACACTTATTTTAATGTAATACAACACTTTTGCTACTCTGATGTAACACTTTTAAAGATCTATCGTAACACTTATGAGTCTAATGTAACACTTTTAAAAATTCTAATGTAACACTTCTTCTTGAAAGTCTAATAATATTGTACAATTTTATGCTATAAGGATACTTCATATCAGATGATTTTAATTAGTTTTACAAATGTTGAGATTATTTTTCACTGTCTATTGGTAAATATATTAATTTATAAATAATTTAAATATTTATAAATGTATATCATATATAATAATTATATTCCCCCTGTCTCACTCTATTTAGCACGGAATCTTTTCACGATTTCCAATACACATGTTTAACTATAAATATGTGTAGCTATGGACAATAATGACACAACAAATTTTGATATTTACAAACTACATGTCATGACGAATCTAACCATGTCTCATACGATAAAATTATTGTTCATATACCTATTCAAATATGTGGTAAAAGTTTGACATCTTTGACAAAAAAAGATTTGGTTCAGAATAGGCTGGGACGGATGGAGTGTAAAAAATATACATCTTAAAATTTAAAGAATGTAGTTTACTAGTAATAGTTATATTATGTTAAAATATTAATTTTTTCATATGAAATTTGCAACACTTTTAGAGTGTTACATTGTTCTCTAAACTTGTAACACTTTTAAAAAGTGTTACATCATAACTAAAAGTCGTAACACTTATTAGAAAAGTGTTACATTAAACTAATTATGTAACACTTATTCTCAAGTGTAACATTTTTTCATAGATTGTAACATTTTTAGCAAGTGTTACATGTGAAGTGTTACAATAGTTCCATTTTGCAGTAGTGCTTATACGCTGCATTTGTTAAATTACATATAAAATTTAGAATTTTTAAAAATATTTTTTAATATTCTCACCTTAAAATACATATTATTATTTGTTTTAACTTATAAAATACAATATTTAAATTTTGGCAAAGTCTTGGGAAAGACGGTCTTTCCATAGGCTTATGGAAAGACGGGGTTTAATTCGAATAATAAAAGGTAAAAGGTCTTAGTTGCAACATTAAAAATTTAGTATGCAACATGTAGTAGTTATAAAATTTATAACCCGGTTCATGCAACCCAAAAATTTTATCTTAATTTCTTCTAATTTACACTTTAAACCTTGGTCTTTCCATAACTTATGGAAATACCGTATTTCAAGAGACGCACTCTTAAATTTTATAAAAAAATATAACATTTAAGGTAAAATTCCCTCCGAACTATCTATGAGATTATGGAAAACCCGCCTGGAACTTTCTCTTCCTACAAAATTCAACTATAACATTCTTTATGTTGAACCGAACTATGACTAATAGGTTTATTGTATACTTTTTTTTTATTATTTGATGATAGCAAAGTCTTGGGAAAATCGTCTATCCATAATTTATGGAAGACATTGTTTAATGAGAAAGTCTCAGGAAAGGCGGTCCGTCCATAAGCTTATGGACAGGCCAGAGACTGATATGTAAAATGGGGTCATATTATAATTATTTTTAAAATGGGGTGCCTAAAAATTATTTGTGCCGAATCATAAATCGTGCCTAATCAGCAGTGTAATTTTTGGAAAGTGTAATCATTTATCACGCGTTATTAACAGGGTTCTCATTATTCGCGCTTGTTTTTCCCTCTCTTCTCCTCTCTTCGTTTTTCAATTTCTCTGTACTTTGATTTTTGTTTTTTTCAAATTCGCTCTTCGTTCTCCTTTATCACATGAAATTTCGCCGGAATCGTGTTGCTAAAGGTTGCGCCGGAATTGCCTGGATTAGGTAAGATTGATATTCTAGGTTTTGAAATTTCTTTGCTGTTCTTTTCCTTTTTTGCTTTATAGTTGTACGCAATTCTGATGTGAGGTTTTTTTTGTGTATTTGACCTAGTGATGGATAGGGCGAAGGGGAAAGCTGTTCTTCCTGAAGCTGAGAAGTTGTCCCAGCCTTCTTCTTCTCCTGGTTCATATTTTTTCTGTTTTGAATATTTGTAGTTTTGCACTTTTTTTTGTTATTGTTGTGTGTGTATGTGTTTTTTCAGTGTTGTTGATGTTGAATTTTTTAAGAATTTTCTTCGTAAGTCAAATCTGCATATGAGTTTTTGATGTTGATATTCTAGGTTTTGAAATTTCGTTGCTGTTCTTTTCCATTTTTGCTTTATAGTTGTACGCGAATCTGATTTGAGGTTTTTTTTGTGTATTTGACCTAGTGATGGGTAAGGCAAAGGGGAAAGCTGTTCTTCCTGAAGCTGAGAAGTTGTCTCAGCCTTCTTCTTTTCCTGGTTCGTATTCTTCCTGTTTTATGTTTTGAATATTTGTAGTTTCGCGCTTTTTTGTTCTTGTTGTGTGTATGTGTTTTTTCAGTCTTGTTGATGTTGATTTTTTTTAGAATTTTATTCGTAAGTCAGATTTGCATATGAGTTGTTGATGTTGATTTTTTTGTTAGTCAGATCTGTATGCTTTGAGTTTTTTATATAACATGCATTTGATTGTTTAGAAGTTGCATTTGTTATTGTAAGATATGCACTAGTTAGTTGCTCTGTATTTCCCAGCATGTTATTAGTTATAATGTGTATTTTTTTTCTTAGGAGTTGCATATGTTAGGTTAACAGCTGTATTAGTTAGTCATCCTATTCTTTTGATCTGTATGTCAGGTCCGCATTTTCTTAGAAGTTAGGTAATGTGTTTTTCGAGTTACTTATTTTTGTTGTTAACTGATTGTTATATTGTGTACTTGTTTTCTTAGAATGTTCAAATGTTAATATAACTTATGTATTAGTTACTTAGGTTGTGTTTTAGTTTCACTGATTGTTAGTTAGTTATTGTTATTCTTTCTGATTTGCTAGTAAGTATTTTGTTTCATTACATATTGCTTATGCTAGTTTACTATATGCATAAGTTAGTTAGAATGTGTATGTCAGATTATGCTGTTTACTGACTGTCAGACTATGTATGCATTTTGTTTCATTACAAGTTGCATATATTAGTATAGCCTATTAAATAGTTAGTTACACTGTTGTTTTCCTAGATCAGGTTTCTTATTGGCTGTCAGGGTATGCATTAAAATATGTTTTTCTAAAGCTGAGAAGTTGTGTCAGCCTTTTTCTTCTGGAGTCTTATGCTTCTGGAGGTTTTTTTTGCATGTTGCATGTTGCATTTTATTTGTGTGATTATATTTATTTTTTAAATATGTGCTTATACAGTTTTTTGTTTTTCATTTTTTTGTGTAGTAGTTGTATTGGCACGTAGGTCTGCCGGGATTGGTGGTTCTACTCCACAGATTTCAGTTCCTATTGTTCCTAAGCCGGGAAAGAAGAAACAGATGAATGTGGTTGTTAAGCAGTTGAAAGATGGTGAAGGCAAATCAACTGCGGGTGAAGGTGGATCACGTGAAGATTTTGATTATGACACACTGGTGAATGATGTTGTTAGAATGAGTAGAGAAGTATCTGGTGTTGATGAAGCCATGGGTTCTAAGGATGGTTCAGCACGAATTGATGGAGTTGTTAGGTCTGCTGAGGGGAAAGAGACTGAATCTGTTAGGGAGGAAGCTGTACCTAGTGTTGATGTAGCTGGTCCTGTTGAGAATAATGGTGAAGGCGGGTCCAGTGATGATGGTGACAGTATGGACAGTATGATTAAAGACTATATTAATGAAAATCAGTGGATTTTGGGTGCAGTTACGAAGGCGGAGGCGGCGCAAGCTGCTGCGGCTGCGTGTGAGAGGGAAAGTGAGGGTGGTGAAGCTGATGTGGAATTGGGGGAGAGTGTTGAAACTCGGCCTACTGTGGTGGTCTCATTTGAAGGAGAGAAGGAGAGGTCGTCACCTCGTTTGTTGAGCAAGGAGAAGGGTAAACAATGTGAGACTTCTACTGGACAGAATAAAAGGAAGGCAGAAGAACTTGCTGCAAAGTCGCCTGTTGAGAAGGCGATGAAGACAAAGACTAAAAAAGTTGTTGTGAAGAAAGGTGCTGTGAAAGCAAAGAAATTTGGTAGGGTTTGAAGGAGTCTGTTGAGAAGGTGAAGGAAGTTGTTGAAGTGGCGAAAGAAACTGGTTTGAAGGAATCTGCTGAGAAGGTGAAGAAAGTTGTTGAAGTGGCGAAAAAAAATGGTTTGAATAGGAAAATGGAGAGTACTGTTGGTGAAGCTTCTGGGTTAGGAAAAATGGTTGCTGGTGAAGGAGCTGCGAAACAACATCGCAACCGTCAGAAGAAGCAGGTGGTCTAACGTACTGATGAGGAGGGTAACACGTAAGTGTTTTTTAATGTGTTATAAACTGTACTTGATTAATAAGATGTTGCATTTGATAAGATTCAGTGTTCATTTGTTATTCACAGTCTCAAATAAACTTACAATCTTCATATTCTATTTTATTTTAGGTTTTCTAAGAAATGCTCAACCAGTTGTTGTCCTTCAAAACTGAAATCTTCAATTGCCTCACTCACTCCCGCCCAAAAGATTGATGTGGAAGATATAGGTTTTGGTAGACTTCTTGCGTTTGACATCTCATCTATTCCTTTTGGAATTGTGCCTTGGCTGGTTGACAGGTTTGATTATGTGGGCTGATTTCATATTGTTTAATGCTGACTACAAATTGTTCTAGGCTGACCTTTTTTGTTTTGTTTTAGGTTTGATCCTATTGGCTGTGTGCAAGAAATATCAAGATCAAGGTACATTATTACACCTGATGATGTGTTTGATATATTCTGTATCCCTAGGATTCCAGGCTATGCCGTTGGTTTGGTTAGGAATAATGGTAGGGGTTTGTCAAGAGATGTGGACATTAGGAATAATTGGAGAGAAGAGTTGGGTGCTGATAAATATGGTAATATTTCTCATGTTAATCTTTTTGAGGAGCTGGGTAGACTAAGTGATGGTGGTGAGCGCTTTAAGAGATTTTTTTGTTATGTATGTCATGTGTACTTTTTTGGCGCCAACTACCAGAAATTTGGTTGATTTTAAGCTGGTTAGTGCTCTAGAAAATGTTGGGGCCATCAAGAGTCTTGATTGGTGTGGCTTAGTGCTTGATTGTCTCTGTGAGGGTGTTAGGAGTTTAAAATCTGATTCAGGTAAAAGAGATGTGTCTTGTGTTGGCAGTTGTGTGTTTGTATTGCTGCTAGCTTGTATTTATAGGTTTCCCTTTAGAGGTCAGCCTGACCCTACCAGACTTCCCTTATACATGCATTGGTCGAACAAATATTTGCTCGACAAGGCTCATCATCTGAAAAAAAATGGGTTATGATAAGGGTGTTATGGTAGTTGCTGGTTTTCCTTTGACAAAGGATGGGAGGGTTAAAGATAACACAAGTAGCCAACAGCAATCTAAGGGAACTCATAATAGCCACGACGGGCTTCATACACCTACTGCTGCATGTGATGGTATTGCTTAGGAGCCAGGATTTATTTCTTATCGAATACCGAACGGTGTGATGAGCAATGAAGACATTGACAGAGCTACCAGCAATGTAAGTATTTTTTGTCTTTTTTATATAGTTTGTAAAAATAGTGCATGTTGTTTTAAAACTAATGCAGATGTTAGTTAATCTAATGCAGTTTGTAGTTCATATTTCCTTTTTTAGATAGATTCTGATTTTTTTATTGGACTGATATTTGTTCTTCTGTGTCAGCCTCTTAATAGGGCTTGCCTCATTTTCAAACGAGACATGAAGGTCATTACACATGTATTGGTTCAAAACCTTGAGAGGGCAAATGTTAGCCCGATTGTGCGACCACAACCGCAGCCGCAGCCGCAGCCACAAACAGAACCTCAGGAAGAAGGAACAACCACATCCAATGAGGATGCTGTTCATGTGAAGACAACACAAGAAATTATGGAAGACCCAGCCACACATGAGTGGGTTGATAAGATAGTTGAAGAATACATGAGGAAAGCTCGTTATATGATTCCTTCATTCTCCCTTGGGATTGAAGGACTTGATGATTTGTAGCTTTAGCATCTTTGGATTGTTTTTGGATGATCTGTAATCAGCTTATTTTGTGACTGATTGTTTTGTTGGTGGTATGTTAAGTGTAATTGAAACGCTGTTTTAGGAGTTGTTTTTAAGGTTGAAGGTGTATTTGGATGATTTGTGACTGACTGTTTTGTGGGTGATACGTTGAGCGCATTTGAGACTCTGTTTTAGGATTTGTTTGTAAGGTTGCAGGTTTAATGAAACAAATACATGTTTAGTTTTAAGAAGTACTATTTGTATGCTTTTAATTCCAAGTTGATGTTTGAATTATTTGATGGGGTTTATTGTGTTGTTTTTCCGAGCTTATAGGAAAACAAATGCAATTGGTAGGTTAATAATCTACATGTGTAAGCTAAGTAGTTCTACATGTATTCAGTGGTTTTTGTATCACTAAAATTATGTGAAATATAATACAAGTCCCTTTTAGGGAAACAAGTTCATGTCGAATGTTAAGAAGTAATATTTGTATGCTTATTAATACGAAGCTAAAAAATATAGTATGTTATTGAATGTATAAAAATCTTAGGTACATAAAAATCAGTGGCATACAGTATGATCCTGGAAAACAAATACAATATATAGCTAAACAAATGCAACTTGTATCATATAGAATGCTACTTTTTACGGTGTCTTCAAATCTGGTGTTTTTGTGCCGAATTCAGTAGTTTTCTTCCTTGGTTTTTTCTTTTCCATGCCTGATTTTAGCCTTTTTCCTCTTCCTTTTGTCTTCACTTGGGCTGGATCGAGTATCTTAGGTGCACTTGTTATGGTTGAGTTGCTTTGGCTACTTGTGGTTGATTGTTCAATGGCATTTGTTTTTTATGCCAACAAGTCTCCTATTCTTACCGAGCAGGTGCCAAACATCTCTTGAAGAGTGCTTCTAGCTTCTGAGTTTCCTTCGCTCTTTAGAACCAGATTGTAGAATCTGCTGGACATATGGTTCCTCCATGAGAGTACACTGTTGATGCTTTCTTATTGATGTTTTTCTTGGCCAAGAAATCCTGTCCCAAACTTCTGTTTTCGCTTTTTTTGTCCACCTTTTGAGGATGTACTTTGCAGGTATTTCTGTGATGGAATGAAGGTGCAATATCCTGAGGGTATGAAAGCAAAGCATACCTGACACCTCGAAGGAGTTGCATGTGCATTGTACTTCAACCAGCCCATCTTCATTTTTGAACTTAACTGTCTCGTATCTGGATTCATCATGTTCTAGGCTGACCTCATTTTTTTTGTCGGTGGTTCTGAGAAAAGTTCCTTGACCCTAGTTGCCATTGCTAGGGAAAATTCCTTTTTGAATCCTTTGTACAATGCAAGTGTGTAAACCTGAGCAGCATATTTTACCAAACCTGTACAAGTCCAGTAGTGGGATATAAATGCATACTGTAAGTTAACAAATTCGTGTTCTAGACTAAGTAATACATATTTTCAAATGTGAACATACCTGCTTTGTTGATAATTTGGCTTTGCTTTTGTACATGCATTTTCCTTTTCCGCTTCATCTCTCCTCCACTTTCTGATTGTTTGGTTGAAGAGCTCATAGAAGTGTGTCAGTGTTGTTGTTTCATTTGCATTGAAGCATAGTGCGTGGTTTGTGCTTTCACTTCGTTGTGATGATAAGATGCCTGCTGAGAAAATATCTTTGCTGAATGCCGTGCTCCATTTTTCACGAATACTGTACAAGCGTTGAAACCAGGTGCTAGTTTCCAGCTTGTATGTGCTGATCATGGAAGTCCATTTTTCTTCAAATTCTGTAGGATTATGACATCTTTTCATACAGTAGTCTAGATCGCTTTTGAAGGATTCATCTTTCTTTAATCTCCCATAATGTTGTATTGCATTTTGTTTCATGTGCCACAGGCACAACCTATGTTTTGTGTTTTGGAAGACCTGGGAGTTGCAACAAGAAATGGATGTTGATCAGTATACATATTGTAAGCTGACACGTGCAGAAGCTAACATTTCCTACTCAGTTTCAGGTCTAAGAAATGGAATTTCTGAAGTTGCATCATTTTCAGGAAACCTGATTTCTAAAGTAACAAATGCAACTTAGAATCTATGTAATGCATACTGTAAGGTAAGAGGTTCAATGTCTACCCGTGCATATTCAGTGATCAGAACTGTATGCAACAAATTTTCAGAACATACCTCATTTATTGCTTTGCCTATTGCAGGATCTTGATCTGTGAATATTGTGACATGTTCCTTTCCTTCCATTGATTTTCTGAAAGTGTTGAGGAGCCACACAAAAGTTTCAGCCAACTCATTTGCTATAAAAGCACAAGCAAACATTGTTATGTTCCAGTGATTGTTGATTCCAACTATTGGTGCACAAATCAAGTTATACTTGTTTGTTCTGTATGTAGTGTCAAATATGGTGATATCTCCATAGAGTTTGTAGTCCTCCAGCATCATTGAATCCCTCCAAAACACTGCTGATAGTTTTGTTTCCTCGTCGAACATGACTTTGAAGAAGAAATCTTTGTTCTTGGCATTGATTTCCATAAGTGTGTAACAAGTTTCTGAGCATCTCCACTTTCTATTTCTTTCATCCGAAGTCAACACACAAAGTTGAGGTGGTCTTTCATTGTATGTCCTAGATTCTCTTCTCCACCAGCTTCAAAAGACATGTATTTATATCCTATAGTAGGTCTTAAACTTGCTTGTTCCATTGTTCTGATGGCTTTTCCTTTGTCTTCTGTAATCCTCCGTTCACTCCTACTGAGATACTGCCAGGCTGGTCTTGTTAACTCATGATTGTGTACGGTATTGTGATGTGCCACGATGTAATAATCCTGCTCTAGCTTCACTCTAATTTTAGCTAGGCATCCTATTTTTGTAATCAGGTCCTTTCTCTTCCTCTTCTTCTTCTTTTCAGAATGATTTTCATTATCCATGCAAAGAACAGGGCTAGTAGTACTGGTTTTTAATCTTTTCAATTGGCCTCCAGCAGAGCACTTGTAGTACTTTTCACGAATTTGGCCTTTGCTATTTCGACGTTGGCAGTCCTTCCTGTAGCTGAAACTAATAGCATTTGCATGCTTCTTGTACATAGCATGAAGTGCTTCCAATGTTTTTGCTTTTACGCCAGTAAGATTTTCAGTGGCATCAATATCATTTAAATTTGGAAAATTTGTATCTGTAATAATAAAGAATACAATTTCTAATGTAAGCTCTGTTCTGATAAGCATAAGAAATACTACTTGTAGTGTAACATATGCAGAGTGTAGTGTATTTTTTACATGTTATAATCTAAACAACGCACAAGTTTCTTAAAAGTTGGAATTGACAAATGCATTTTCTGTGTTTTGTTCATTTTAATCTAATGCATGTTTATTTGTAACATATACGTGATTTATGTTAACAAATGCATAAATTATGCTAAATTTCTGTGCAGCATGTAGTTTAAATTGCTAATATTTCCACATGTTCATACATGTTCATAGTAGTCGAAGATCAGTGTCCAGAAATTTAAAAAACAACTATATTCATATCGATTGCATTTGAGCACAATAATTTCAGTTTGATGAGAGAAAATCATACCTTCATAGGAATTGAGTAGTATTTCAGCTTCTTGCAATTGAATTTCTTCTCCTTGAATTTGAATCCTGGCGTTTAGAATCGTGTTTTCTCTTGCAGATTCCAATTCGATAGCAGTAGTTGTTACGATTAAAGCATCTAAAATTTCATCTGCTTCAATAGGATCTACAGACAGATTTTGTCGTTCAATTCCGTCGGAATCACAGCAGTTGTTGTTGTCGGAGGACATCGAAAAGGCACCATCAACGGATTGGATGAGAGGAATTGAAAACACATCGGCGGACTGGTGAGGAAGAATTGATCGGCGTTGAGAGGATTCTGGAGGACAAAAAGAGTCGTAATCGCACTGGTTGTTGTCGTCGGAGTACATCGGAAAGGCGTTGTTGATGAGAGATCAAAAATGTGCTGGCAAGAAGATCGGAAAACGCATTGAGAGCTTTTCAGAGAAGAAGAACAGAGTACTATGTGTTAGTGTGTGAAAATTGTGTTTGTGGTTTTGCATTATATATTTGTTTAAGTTTGCCTTATTTGCAAAGTGGCCCCTCCCTGTCCATAAGCTTATGGACAGGCCCCTGGTATGTCCATAAGCTTATGGACAGGCCGCCTGTCAGGAGACCCACTCTTGTTCAATTAGAATAATAAAAGGTAAAAGGTTTTAGTTGTAATATTATAAATTTATTATGTAAAGTGTAGTAGTTATAAAGTTTATAACCCGATTTATGCAACTCGAAAATTTTATCTTCATTTCTTTTAATTTGCATTTCACACCTTGGTAATGAGTTATAGAAAGATCGTCTTTCAAGAGATAAACTATTATTTGAAAGTACGACACATTTTAAAATGCGATAGTTTCTTTTATAAATGACATTTTCTTTGTTGACAATTTGACTTACTTAACTTCATTTCTTTATTTATTCTATTTTTTAAAGTATTGATTTAGTTTTCCCCGCTAATTTAATCCACCGTAAATTTTTATGTAGTAGCAGGAGTTGTTTGGTCCATGTGGGAATTAAATTCATGCAGTAATTTTTATTTCATAGAAATGTATTTCCATGATTAAAATTTCAAGATATATACAAATGTGTTTGATTACAGGTGGAGTAATTTGTATTTCCAAGAATTTATTTTCAGAGATATTGTTTGGTTGACTTCCACTAGTGTAGGGGGACTACTGAATGCAGTTCTATCGAACCATTAAATGCACTTTCATTGTGCTTCTCTTACCACGCCTTCCAATGTTCATCAATAGAAGATGATTCTAAGAACTGCCTTTAAAAAATGTAAACGAAGGTGGCTAAAAACCACTTTTAAAAAGATGATAAAACCGCCTCTCAATAGTTTCCGAGTTTGGAAACTATATCTTAGCTTCCAAAAAAAACTGTCTGGATCGATCTCAGGACAAACATTTAGAACAACAATGACGAGCCAACAACAACATTCAAATAGTTGTACAAAAAAAACCCAACATCTGTACAAAAACAACAACTATTAAAACAACAGCTATACAAAAAATCAGTACGGGCTAGTGATGAGCATGGAGCCTGGAGTTGGAGTCGGGGCTAGCGGCGGCGGAGAGGTGGTTGGGCTAGTGGCGCTTAGGCGAGCGAAGGTTTGAGGGAAACTGAAGGTGGGAGGAGGGTGGCGTGAGGCGGGACTGAGCGACGGTGAGGCGGCTGAGGTGTGGTGTGGTGAAGGGTTGGGATCGAGAAGGCGAAAGAAAATCAAGGAAGAAGAAAAGAAGGGTTAGGCGTAAATAAGCTAGGGAGAAAGAAATAAGGTTGGGCCAAAATAACTAAGCAAAAGGGTCAAGCCCATTAAATTCAGTCCTGCCTTTAGAACCGCCTTTAAAATGAAAATGTGATCTAAGAAAGTATTTATGAACCCAAAAATTCATCGAACCTCAATTAAAGGCGGTTCTAAAGGCGAAACTGTCTTTAATTGATTGCCATTAAAGGCAATTTTTCAAATACCATCTTCCATTGCAATTTAACCGCCTTTAAATAGGAAAGGGGTACGAATCCAAGTTTCCGAGTTCATAAACTTCATAGAAGACGGTTTTAGGCGAATTTTTGAAAATCGCCTTCCTACTTTTAGTAGAAGACTTTCTACTAGGTTCATTTACTTTATCTGAAATCCATCAAGCATAACTACAGGTTTTAAAATATATAAATTCACATGTTAACAACATTCACTCATCGCAGACATTCAAATGACAAAATACTCATCACAATCTTCAAACATTCAAATGACTAAATAAATTAAGTTCAATCTTAACTCACTAGAAGTCTAAAAACAACTTATTACACTAAAAGAAATAACCCAAAATCAAGCTAATTGAAATCAAATAATATAATTCGAATCTAATAACACTCAAATCTATTTTAATTAAACAATCATACAAATCCATAATCCAAAACAAATTATATATATTGAAATACTCGAATATGTACTTGGCAAATATAATTCGGCAAAACACATTGAAACGCTAAACATAAAAATATGGTAAAACCATATCACATATAATCTTAAAAATAATAAAATATATCAAATTAAATTTATTTACATATAAATAAGAGTTATAAATTATTGTATTTTTTATAAAAATCAATAAACTTAAAAAATAAAGAATATATAAATAAAAATACAATGACAAACCTCAAATTTTCTATAATAATATATTGCGTGGACATATTGTCATTCGAGAAATAAAAATGTAAATGCATATTAAAAAGTGGATGATTTTTAATCAACCGACAAGTCGTTGGTAATATACTATGAGAAGTTTAATTTCCTCCGTATTCTAAATGGCAAAGTCATGGGAAAGACGGTCTTTCCATAAACGTATGGAAAGACAGGGATTTGATTAGAATAATAAAAGGTAAAAGGTTTTAGTTGCAATATTAAACTTTTAGTATGAAACATGTAGTAGTTATAAAATTTATAACTCGTTTCATGCAACCCAAAAATTTTATCTTAATTTCTTCTAATTTACCGTTTAAACCTTGATCTTTCCATAACTTATGGAAAGACCGTCTTTCAAGAAACGGACTCATTCTAAATTCCCACAATTTTACTATTTTTCGTCAACCAAACTGTAACAATAGAAGCATATAAACAGTCATAGAATATGAATAGTCATATAGTTATACATAGTTATTTCACATAGTTATACATAGTAAATCACATAGTTATTGCACATAGTTATTTCACATAGTTCTTGTAGTTATAAATACTCTACCTAATTCTAATGAAGAGACATCTTGGAAATCACCTTAAACATGGTATCAGAGCTCTTCTAAGATCCTCTCTCTCTCTTTCTTTTTCTTAGTGTTTTACAAACCTTTCCCCTCCTCTCTTTTTCTCTTTGCCGCCCCCCCTTCTTCTTTTTCACAAATTTTTTTTTCTTGTTCATTGATCATGGCCGATGATAAGAGTTCGGATAAATTGTCCCTCACCACGTTGATTCATCTTCTCAATACCAAGCTTGAAGCTGCTACGTATCTGCAATGGAAGCAACAGGTTCAGTTTGTGCTTCGTTCACAGGGTTTGTTTGGCCATCTAGATGGCTCCTCTCCTCTCCCCAGTTTTCCGGTGATGGCGACGTTGGGTTCCTCCTCCTCCACGCCGCCAGATGATGCCACTGTTAAGGCCGCCCAGGATGCCTACTCCGCTGCCCGGAGCACCTATGATGCATGGGTTCTTGATGATCAGCGTCTCTGCAGTCTTCTTTATTCCTCTCTCTCCGTTGAGGCAAAGAATGAGATCTCGATGTGTGAAACCGCGAAGGATATGTGGGATACCTTCGCCACCGTCTATCAACCTGCAAGTTTGGTCAATGCTTTCAGCCTTCGTCAACAGGCTACTCTCCTTCGCAAAATGAGTACGGTTCACGATCTTCACCTTGCTTTACTGGCTATTATTGATAAGTTGTCTGCTATGGGTGATCTCGCAAAGAATGAGGAAAAATTGTTATGGTTTCTTACTGCCCTAGGCCATGATTATAAGGATTTTAGTGCCCCTATGCTAATCATCAACCCCTTCCTGCTTATCTGAATGTGGTTGACGAAGCAAAGGGATATGAATCGTTTTTGCTTAGTTTGGAGAAGACTAGGGGTATTTCTGCACAGGGTTCGAGTACAGGTCCTGCAGCTTTCATGGCGGCCGAGCAGCAACCTCCTTTTGACGACGCGTGGGCTCACGCTCCTGGTGGAGCCGCGCGTGATGGCAGCGCGTGGCATCCACGCGCAGCCTTTTCTGGCCGCTCCGGCGGCCGGCGTGGTGGTCGTCGTCCCTGGGGGTCTTTTGGTCGTCAGCCCTAGTCCAGATCAGCCGCTAATGGTGGTCAAGTTCAGTGCTTTACCTGTGCGGGCTTTGGTCACATATCGAGTCAGTGTCCCTCGTCTGTTCCTCGTCCTCCGGCTCCGATTTTTCAGCCCTATGCTGCTCCAAAATATTTGTCACCTGCTGCTCCGTATGCTCCACCTCCACAGGCTCCGGTTGCTCAGCAATTTCTTCCATATGCTCCTCCACAGCTTCCGGCTCCTCAGGCTCCTCATGCTTCTCTTGCACGGCAGTTCCTGTCTCTGCCTCCTCCGTTCGCTGCCCATTTACTGCCTTATCATGCTCAGCCAGTTCAGTCATCTGCTGCTTCAGACTCTTCGTCTATTCCTGACTGGTATGTGGACTCCGGAGCTACCAACCATATGAGCTCTTCCGCATTGAATCTGTCCAGTGTCACTCCATATCAGGGTAACACTCTTGTCTCTGTTGGTAATGGTGCTTCCCTCTCTATTGCTGCTGTGGGTGATGCTCGTCTTAGTTCTACATTACACTTATCTGATGTTTTACTTGTGCCTGCTATTACTAAAAATTTGTTATCCATAAGCAAGCTTACTCGGGATCTTGGTGCTGTTATTTCCTTTGATGATCAGTCGTTTGTGATTCAGCACAAGGTCACCAAGGCGGTGCTGGGGCGGGGGCACAGTGAGAATGGTCTTTATGTGCTAGATCGTGGTGAGGAGGCGCTTGTTTCCTTTGTTCGTGAGAAGAATAATAGAGCATCTTTCGAGACCTGGCATGCTCGTTTGGGGCATGTGTCCCCTAGTATTATTTCTTTGTTTCATAAGACTGGTTCTGTTTCTCTTACTTCAGTACTTCCTAAGCCTACTGTTTGTGAGCCTTGTGCTATGGAGAAAGGGCAGAAATTGTCATTTGTTGAGAACTCTAAACGTGCTAGTCATGTTCTTGACTTAGTACATTGTGATTTATGGGGACCCTCTCCAGTACCTTCTGGAAATGGATTTTCTTATTATGCTGTCTTTGTGGACGATTACTCGCGGTTTTCATGGTTTTATCCTTTACGACGGAAATCTGACTTTGTTGATATTTACTTCCGATTTGAGGCACTTGTTGAGAATCAATTTTCTTCGCGCATCAAAATCTTCCAGAGCGATGGTGGTACCGAGTTTCTCAATACCAGACTCCAATCCCACTTTGGCACTCGCGGCATCCATCATCAGGTTTCCTGTCCCTACACTCCGGAGCAAAATGGTAGGGCTGAACGCAAGCACCACCACATCGCAGAAATGGCTCTCTCCATGATGTTTCATTCTCACGTGCCCCTCTCGTACTGGGATGATGCTTTTGCTACTGCGGTCTTTACCATTAACCGCTTACCTACTCCGGTTCTCGACAATGTGTCTCCCTTTGAGGTTCTTTTTTGCCGTTCACCTGAGTACTCCAACTTTCATCCTTTCGGGTGCAGGGTTTTTCCCTATGTTCGTCCCACTGCGGCTCACAAGCTTACCCCTCGTAGTCTTCCATGTGTTTTTCTTGGATACAGTGCGCACTACAAAGGGTTTAGGTGTTTGGATCCAGCCTCAGGACGTACCTACATGACTCGTCATGCTCGTTTTGATGAGTCACTTTTTCCCTTTTCCACGGCATCTTCGGCAGCCCAGTTTACATCCTTGGATGTCTCCTCCTTTTTGGACCCCACTGACCCCGACCCATCCTCCACTGTTCTTTTTGATGCTCCTGCTATGAATGATTCCGCTTGCTCGCTGTGTCCTGACTTGTTGCGGAGACTGCACCGTCAACACTTGTTGATGAAGATCCTATTATCCCTCCTGCACGTTCTCCTGTGTCTTTGAGTTCCTCGTTGGATTCTTCTGATGGTGTCTTGTCGATCTCGAGCTCCTCGTCTGCTGTCTCTTCAGCACCCGAGTCTTCGTCGTCTCCTGCGCCTTGCACTCATCGGACGGTTACTCGTCTTCAGGATGGGACACGTGTGGCTCGGGATCTTGGTCCTGACTTTGTGGCCACCGGATTAGTTGTTGAACTCCTTCATCAGCAGGAGCCTCATACTTACCGCGCTGCTGTCAAGGATTCCAGATGGGTCGTTGCCATGGATGAGGAAATGGCTGTTCTTCGTCTTCAGCACACCTGGGATTTAGTGCCTTTTCCGGCGGATGTCAATGTGGTTGGTTCCAAGTGGGTCTACCGGCTTAAGTATCGGCAGGATGGGTCTATTGATCGCTTTAAGGCTCGTCTGGTTGCTCAGGGGTATTCTCAAATCCCAGGCTTTGATTTCGATCACACCTTCAGTCCGGTGATCAAGTCTGTAACTGTTCGCACTGTTCTCGCCATTGCCACTATGAGGAGGTGGCCGCTTCATCAGCTGGATGTCAAGAATGCCTTCCTTAATGGTATTCTTGACACTCCTGTTTACTTGGCTCAGCCTGCTGGCTATCAGGATCCTGCTTGCCCTACTCATGTTTGTCGCTTGTGGAAGGCTATCTATGGTCTTAAGCAGGCACCCAAGGCATGGTTTGATCGATTCAGTGTCTTTGTTCGGCTGCTCGGTTTTGTTGGCAGTTTGTCGGATCCTTCTCTCTTTGTGTTTTCCAGGGGGACCATTACTCTTTATCTTCTGGTCTATGTTGATGATATTATTCTTACCGGGAATAACACTGTAGTCATCCGCCAGTTCATTACTCGGGCTGATCGTGAGTTCTCGGTCAAGGATCTTGGTACTCTTAGCTACTTTCTTGGGTTGGAGGTTACCCCTACCTCTACTGGTCTGTTTTTAGGACAGGCTAAGTATGCCAGAGATATTCTTCAGCGTGCTGGGATGTTGGAAGCTTCCCCTGTATCTACACCATTTTTGCCGCTGTCGCAGCTTCACAGCAGTACGAGTGGACCGTTTCACAATCCCAAGCTGTACCGTTCACTCGTTGGTGCCCTTCAGTATCTCAATATTACTCGTCCCGATTTGTCCTTTGCGGTCAATTCGGTGAGTCAGTTTCTTCAGGACCCACGGGATGATCATTTTGCTGCTGTCACTCGGATTCTCCGCTATGTTCGTGGAACGCAGCATTGTGGTTTGACCTTTTCCTATGAGGGCGTCCCAGAGGTCCTTGCCTATTCTGATGCTGATTGGGCCCGTTGCTTGGAGACACGGCGTTCTACTTATGGGTATGCGGTCTTCCTTGGTAGGAATTTAGTTTCTTGGAGTGCGAAGAAGCAGCCTACGGTCTCTCGCTCGAGCTCGGAGTCTGAATATCGTGCCCTTGCCAACACTGCTTCGAAAGTTGTTTGGCTCTCGCATCTTCTTCGTGATCTACAGTTTCCGCTGCAGGGTTCCCCGTTGCTCTTATGTGACAATCACAGTGCTATCTTTCTTGCTGAGAACCCCGTTGCTCACAAGCGAGCTAAGCACATCGACATTGACTATCACTTTGCGCGAGAACTGGTGGCTGCTGGCAAGCTTCGTGTTGGTCATGTCTCCACGTCGTTACAGGCACCGGCGGAACTAGGGGGGGCGAGGGTGGGCTGGCGCCTCCCCTAAGATCCGGTGGCCCGGTATTTAGGCCTAGAGCCACCGGAAGCCACCGGATTCCGCCCCCCCTTGAGGCATCGTCGGCGCCGGAGGCGCGAGCGCGGCATTGAGGGTGAAGAAGACGACGGGCAACTGGGCAAGGGAGGCTGAAGAAGACGACATTTTTCCTTTTTTTTTTGGTATAAGTATACAAAACGACGTCGTTTTGGCTTAGCTGAACGACGTCGTTTTGAGTTGCTGGTCCGAAAAAAAATCAAGGCCAATTGGGCTGAAGCCCAATTGGCCCAAACCAAAATATATAACCTAATTAAGAGACCAGTGCACGGTGTAGTACCACATTGCCTCCATTTTCCAGAGAGGGAATTCTCCAGCAGCTCCAGGCTCCAGCAGCTCCACGCCTCCACCGCCTGCCGCGGCGCCGCCTGCCAACTGCCGCCGCCCGCCGCCGTTCCGGCGTTCCCTGCCGCCGCCATCCCTACTACAGCCACTACCAGCAACCAAGGGCAAGGTATCAAAGGGCCAATATATTTTTGTTATGTAATTTATGTTGAATAACTTGAATTTGTATGAAATTGTGAATATTGAATATAGATATGAAATTATGAATAATTTAGTGATTGTGTTGAAATTGTGAATTGTGCTAAATATAGATTTGAATAATTTGACATAATTTTGACATATTTAATTAGATATATTTAATTTAACGTATGTAATTAGACATATTTAATTAGACATATTTAATTAGACATATTTAATTAGACATATTTAATTAGACATATTTAATTAGACATATTTAATTAGACATATTTAATTAGACATATTTAATTTGACATATTTAAGTAGACATATTTAATTAGACATATTTCATTAGACATATTTAATTAGACATATTTAATTAGACATATTTTTTAGGCATATTTAATTAGACATATTTAATTCGACATATTTAATTAGACATATTTAATTAGACATATTTTTGACAAATATTTAACTAGACATATTTTTGAGAAATTGTGAATATTGAATAGCATATAGATATTTAAGTTGACATATTTTTCTTATTTTATGTCAAATAGGATATGGATAAATTCTTAATTCGAAATAGTGGATCATCTATTTTTAAGAGACCGAGTGAACCAAATGAAGAAAGGATTAATGAAGAGGGTAGTAGTCAAAAGCATTCTCGTGTTGAGTTCAATTCGGATGATGTTATAAATGATCCTGGGAAACGTAAACCTATTAAGGATTTTGATGTTTCTATTAGAGATCAAGTGATGAGAGAATATGTGTTAAGAGGTCCTTGCCAACCTAAGGGTCATTATTTTCCAAGGACAAAGCAGGGAAATGACTATAGATGTTTTCAACCTTCGTGGTATGAAAAGTTTGATTGGTTGGAGTATAGCGCGTCAAAGGATGCAACATTTTGCTTTTGTTGCTATCTCTTCAGGAATTCACATAAGGGATGTCGAGATGGAGAGGATGCATTTACTGCGAGTGGGGTGAACAATTGGAAGAAAGCGCTTGATATCTATAAGAAACATGTTGGCGTAGCGGGTAGCTCTCATAATGATGCAGCTCAACAATTGTATGCATTTAAGCGTCAAAGACAGAGTATCCTTCATTCTTATCAGGCACATGGGCGGGAATCAGAGATTGCATATCGCACGCGTTTGACAGCTGCTTTGGATGTGACACGGTTCTTGCTAAATCAAGGTATGGCTTTTCGTGGCCATGATGAAGGGCTGGATTCTTTGAATAAGGGCAATTATCTCGAAATGATTGACTAGTATTGCAAGCGAAATGATGTTGTTTCTAAGACCATGAATGAAAATGGCCCTGGAAATTGCAAGCTCACATCTCCCAAAGTACAGAAGGAACTATCAAGTGCTTGTGCAAGTGAGGTAACAAATGTTATTGTTAATGATATTGGAGATAGTTATTTTTCTATATTGGTTGATGAGGCTAGAGATGCATCAATAAAGGAGCAAATGGGGGTTATTTTAAGATATGTCAACAAACAAGGATGCGTTCTTGAACGTTTTCTTAGTGTTGTGCATGTGCGTAATACTTCTGCTATTAGTTTGAAGAGTGCTATTGATGAATTGTTTGCAAAGCATAAATTATCAATGTCAAAGTTGAGAGGTCAGGGATATGATGGAGCCTCAAATATGCGAGGAGAGTATAATGGACTGAAAGCTTTGATATTGAAAGAAAACTCATCTGCAAGGTACGTCCATTGTTTTTCTCACCAGCTTCAATTGGTTGTTCTTGCTGTTGCTAATGATAATCGAAATGTGTGTCAATTTTTCGTTTATCTTGGTATGATTGTGAATTTAGCTGGAGCTTCATGTAGAAGAAAAGACATGCTTCTTGATTTAGAACATGCTAGAATTGTAGAGGGATTGGAGAATGGAGATATTGTGAGTGGAAGAGGCAAAAATCAAGAGACTAGTTTGAAAAGGCCGGGGGATACTCGTTGGGGGTCACATTACACTACTATTATTCGTTTCATTACTATGTGGGAATCTATTTTGCAATTGATTGAAAATGTCCATGATGATGGTGATGCAAATGTGAGTAAATCTTCAGCGAGCGGTTTGCTTGAGCAAATGGAGAGTTATGAATTTGTTTTTGTGATGTTTATGATGAAGCATTTGTTGGGAGTTGTAGATGCTTTGTCCCATGCTTTGCAACAAAAGAATCAAAATATTGTGTTGGCTGTGAGTTTGATGAATACAATGAAGTTTGAGTTGCAACAATACAGAGAGACTGGTTGGGATGAGTTGTTAAATGAAGTCAACGCATTTTGTGTTAATCATGACATCTCGGTAGTTAATATGGAAGATGAACGAGCAATTCGAGGTCGTAGGAAACGATTTACTCAAATGCAGACCCATGGTGATTTCTTTCGCGTTGATACTTTTCTCCAGGTATTACTTTTATAATTTACATACCTTATTTGATTTGATTTGTAATTTTTTTCAATGCTACATGCTAACCTTTTATTTTTTGAATACTAGGTTGTTGATAGGATGATTCATGAAATGAACAATCGATTTCCGGAAGCAAATACGGAGTTACTCACTTGTATGGCTTGCCTTGATCCAAGAGATTCATTTTCTAAGTTTGATATTGGTAAGTTAGTTTGACTTGCTGAATTATATCCAAGTGACTTATCCGTAGAAGATCGTTACTGCCTTCATCAACAACTTAGTACTTTCATTCATAATGTGCAACTTGATAATGAGTTTTTGGCTATTGAGGACTTTGGAAGTCTTGCTCAAAAGATGGTTCAAACAACTAGCCATACATGTTTTCCACTGGTATATCGTCTTATTGAGTTAACCTTAGTTCTACCAGTTGCAACTGCTTCTGTTGAACGCGTTTTTTCAGCCATGAAGAGAATCAAGACTGATTTACGCAACAGAATGGGAGATGAATGGATGAATGATGTTATGACAGTGCATATTGAGAAGGCGATTTTTGTTGGGATCGATAATGAACCAATTTTGCAACGTTATCAGCGTATGCAACATCGTAGGATACAGTTGTCTCCTGCGGTTAGTGGTTCTAGTTCTAGCAACCCAAGTATTGGAACGTAGTTAATATGCAGTGATAGTTTTTTGTTGTAAAAATCTAATTATTATGTATTCATATTATTATGTAAGCGTTGTTTGTTAAAAAATATTTCATTTAGCGTCGCAAAAAAAATTTTAAGCTCCTTTTCGCCCCCCCTAATATACACTCCTGGTTCCGCCACTGGTTACAGGTAGCAGATATTTTCACCAAGGGGCTAAATCGGGTCTTGTTTGGGTTTTTCCGATCCAAGCTTCGCGTTTCGACCAACCCGACGCTTCGCTTGAGGGAGGGTGTAACAATAGAAGCATATAAACAGTCATAGAATATGAATAGTCATATAGTTATACATAGTTATTTCACATAGTTATACATAGTAAAGCACATAGTTATTGCACATAGTTATTTCACATAGATCTTGTAATTATAAATACTCTACCTAATTCTAATGAAGAGACATCTTGGAAATCACCTTAAACACAAACATCCCTCCCATTCTAAAGAATTTGTAATAACCGCATATGTTAATCCATACCAACGACTCTTCTAAGACGAGATGGTTCGTGATCCTCCGGTGAGTTCTTGCAGCTTCTCCTTCAACTTTTTAAAAGGTATCTAGAGAGTCAAAGCTGTGATGCCATAATGCCGTCACATTCCCGTGAAGAAATTTCAAGAACTACAAATATCAGCATATCACAACCTTTTAATACCACTTCCTTTGCCTCCAAGGAAAAAAAGGAAAAAAGTATCCCCTCATTTAATACAAACATCCAAGAATCTTGCTACAGGAGGAAGACTGTGGAAAATTAGAAAAGATTTAGTACTTGACAATAAAACCACCACAAATTCACTCCTTTCACACTACAAACTGATAAGATATCATTTTCTTCTTCTTTCCACAACTCCCATCCATTCCCATGCTAATGAACCACCTCCATAGTTCTGATGCGGTGGCGCCGCCGCCGCCGCGGAGGCTGTGCGACTTCTGCGGCGAGTCGACGGCGGTGGTGTACTGCCGCGCCGACGCGGCGAAGCTGTGCCTGGCGTGCGATCGGCAGGTGCACTCCACGAACCAGCTGTTCACGAAGCACGCGCGGTGGCTGCTGTGCGACTCCTGCGATTCGACTCCGGCGACGATCTTCTGCCGGAGCCACGCGTCGGTGATGTGCCAGAACTGCGACTGGGAGGCGCACCCGTCGCCGGGAGGGCACGAGCGGCGCCCGCTGGAGGGGTTCTCCGGGTGCCCGTCGGTGAGCGAGCTGGTGGGGATTCTGGGGTTTGATGAGCTCGGGAAGAAGCCGTCCCCGGTGAATATCTCCGGCGGTTCTGGAGATGGTGAGATTAATGGCGGTGATGGAAATGGGGAGAGTTTTTATGGGTTTTCTGATTTCTTGGTGTGGGAGACTCCTTCGGTGGTGAGTCTTGATGATCTCATCAGGCCTGATGATTCTTCGAGCGGCGGACATTCGTTTCAGTCCATTGGGGTTCCTCCCCTGCCTAAGGTCTCTTCTTTGCCCTTTTTGATTAGGTTGTTGAGAGGATTTGTTTTTGCATTGCGATTTATTCGGTATTGTGTTGTGATCAGAGACAATTTATGTGTATGTTTAGATGTTAGGCCATGTTCTCCGGAGCTTATCTAGTTATCTGCACTTCAATTCAGCAGAAATTTTGAGGAAATTTAACTTAATTTAGTCGTGTTAGTACTAATTTTCAGTACACTTATTTTTAGTTAAGTTCAGCTAAGCTCTGGAGAACATGGCCTTAATGGAGTTGGAAATGTTTTTGGTGCTAGTCTGTTTAATAAGTGAGCGATTTTGAACCGTGTTCAAAAGCAGAACATTACTCGTTTAGTGCTCGGTTTTAACCTCTTTTGTGTCATTTAAATTTTGTTGAGTTCAAACACGGAAGATATGCGCTTGTTTGTTAGATAAATGAATGATTTTGAGCCGGATTCACTCAACACTTGGTGTTATATATCATTGCAATTATCTGCCAATATTTCGATGTTCTTTACCAAAGTGAAGTTGTTATTTTGTAGAATCGGAATGCCACCTGTGGGCAGTACAAGGAGGAAATACTGTCCCAGATTCGTGAAATGTCGAAGTTGGAGCCTAATATGAGTGGTGGACAAGCAGATGTCGAACCCCTATGTGGATTTCAGTTCCTTGAAACCGAGCAAACCGAACAATCCAGGCAGCAACCCGAAAGCCTTAATAACAACGAGCAGCCAAAAGAGGTGATTATTTAGTTTCTGAAGTCCCTAATTTGATTTTGTTCAGACAAATGTCTTGATCCTTATTTCCTTAATTTTCACGAGGGAAATCGTAACATCTAGAAATTGTTGTTGGGCTATAGATTTTCCAGGGTGTTAGTCCCAGACATGCTTATTCCCTCTCGTTTTCATGTCTTTGGTCCCGGCGTAATTGTGACCACTTCTTGTAGGGTTACAGCATGTGAGCAAAAAGAATACCACTATCATCACAAAAGTTTGTTTCTTCTAATGTTTTTTTGCCTAACACACACTGTATGCTCTTACGTTTTTACTGATATTCTCATGTTCTTTTTCCTGACGTTAGAAAAAACCGGTGATTGTTATGCTTACCTACAGGCTAACTCAGTTGGATGGTTCACTGATAAAGTCGACGTTGCTGATCAGGACTTATCTCCCTCGCTGTTCGGTAGCTTCGTTGAGATGAACAATATAGTTCCCGATAAAGAATCGGAGGTTGGTGACTGCTCGGGGCATGTTAACGCCATTCACGATGATCACTCACATCCTCCTGGTACTGGCACTGGTACTGAAAGCGTCCAAGTTCTTCCTAGGATGTCTTTTCGCGAGTTGAACAGCCAGGAGAGGGACTCTGCAATCACCCGTTACAAGGAGAAAAAGAAGACTAGGAGGTAACTAACTATGCGTGCCTTTACCCAACTTGTATCAAAGCATATTATCTTTAAAATGCGGCCAAAAGAACAGATTACATGTTTCTCTGGCTGGTCTAACTCGTGCCTTTGATTGGTAAAATCCATTAGGTACGAGAAGCACATTAGGTATGAAACGCGAAAGGTTCGTGCAGAAAGTAGAACAAGAATAAGAGGGCGTTTCGCGAAGATGGAACGCTCATAAACTGAGATATCGAGGAGGTTTTGGCGTTCGCCTGATCGGCACTTTGTAGTTGTAACTAGCTTGTGGTGGTGCTTTCGTCTCTTAGTTTACTACCATCTCTCATTGAGTTCTGTTTGTCGTACTATTTGTAGTATTTACAAACGGGACTTTTCTAGTGAAACTGAGGGAGTAGCTGAATGCTTTTGCATTTCAAAGGTTTAAGTTTGTATTAGGTAAGTTGTGGAATGTTTAGGAATGGATGTTAATATTGATGTACAAAGCCTAGCTTTTGCTAAAGTGCAGAATTCTCACTTGCAGAAAGCAGAGACATTTCCAGCCAGCATTCTTGGTGGTTATGTTTACGTTTATGTTTATATGTACTTTAATTGTTGTGGATTTGAATCCAGATAGTTGTATGAAGATTTCTTTCGGTATAAGGGTTTCATGTGCTTTAATTGTTGTGGATTTGAATCCAGATAGTTGTATGAAGATTTCTTTCGGTATAAGGGTTTCATGTGAACATCAGAAAGGGACTATCTGATGTTTAATTCTTTTACGTCGTAATTTACTTTATCATTAGCCCGCAATGCCATGCGCATTATAGTGACATGTTTATAATAAGGCTAATATGTACACGATTATATTAGTGGATCGCTATATCTCGCCCTGTATTTTACTATTCTCGCCCTAATACGTATACAGTATTTTTTATTTTTTTATTTTCAATAGGTAAATTAAAATCAATTTAGATAATTGTAGTTAGTTAATATTAACGAAACGAATTTAGTTAATCAATCTAATTAATTTCCGCCGCCGGACCGTCGACCGCCGCCGCCGGACCGCCGCCGCCGCCGGACCGCCGCCGCCGCCGGGCCGCCGGGCCGCCGGCCGCCGCCGCCGGGCCGCCGGGCCGCCGGCCGCCGCCGCCGGGCCGCCGGGCCGCCGGCCGCCGGCCGCCGGGCCGCCGGCCGCCGGGCCGCCGGCCGCCGGGCCGCCGGCCGCCGGGCCGCCGGCCGCCGGGCCGCCGGCCGCCGGCCGCCGGCCGCCGCCGGCCGCCGGGCCGCCGGCCGCCGGCCGCCGGCCGCCGCCGGCCGCCGGCCGCCGCCGCCGGCCGCCGGCCGCCGCCGGCGGACCCGGCTCGCCACGGCCTGGGCGCGAGGCGCCGCCGGTCGGCTCGCCATAGCCTGGGCGCGCGCCGCCGCCGGTCAGCTCGCCGCCGGTGGACCGCGAGGTGCCGGCGGGCCGGTCGCCGTGGTGTGGGCGCGAGCCATCGCCGGGCCGCTCGCCGGCGTGCGGGCGCGAGCCGTGGCTCGCCGTGCGGTGGGCGCGAGCCGCGCGCGGTCTGTTCGCCAGGCCTTGGGCGCGAGCCGGACGCGCCTCGGCTCGCCGTGGGCTGGGCGCGAGCCGTGCCATTTTTTTTTAGCACGAATTCTACTCATTTTGAGGGCACTCGAAATTTTTTGCTATCCAAAACGAGCAAAAATTACTCCGGAAAGGGTGTTAGAAATTCCATGTCTTCGGAGGTAATTTTACTAATTAGTTACGTAGTTGTTAAATTTAATAATTTTTGCCGTAGAAATTTATGCTCGTCTTTGTGCTTTAATTTATTAACTGTTACGTAGAAACTATTGCACATTTATCTCCTATGAATTTATCTCCTATTAATAGCAGTAACGTTAATTTTGTTGTTAATTTTGTTACGTAATGCTGTTTCTAATTTATCTACAATAATTTATGTCCTATTAATTATTGTAACGTTAAGTTACGTATTTTTACGTTATTTTGATATTTTAATTTGTTGTACTGTAAGAATGTAATATTAATTCTAGCCACAATGTTATTTCATTTTTTTTCCATTACGTGTATGTTTTAGCTGTTAGGGAGAAAGAAATTTATGCTCATCTTAGTTTTTTAATTTATGCTCATCTGAGTATTTTAATTTATTAATTGTAACGTAAAAATTATTGTAACGTTAATTTTAATTATTGTAACGTTAATTTTAATTATTGTAACGTTAATGTTGATGTTTTGTTAATTTTGTTATTTTGTTAATTATTGTGACGTTAATGTTGTTGTTTTGTTAATTTTGTTATTTTGTTAATTATTGTAACGTTAATTTTGTTGTTTTGTTAATTTTGTTATTTTGTTAATTATTGTAACGTTAATTTTGTTGTTTTGTTAATTTTGTTATGTTGTTAATTATTGTAACGTTAATTTACGTTCTTTTACGTTATTTTGTTATTTTAATTTGTTGAAATGTAATTACTTTGTTTCATTTTGCATTATTCAAATGCAAGTATTAAAAGTTAATCTGAAACGACCCGGTTGCATTTTGGATTCAAAAAGTTCACCAGTGAACATTAAATTCGTTACGTTAATTAATTTTAAACCTTAACGTGAAATGTAAGAATGTAATATTAATTCTAGCCACAATGTTATGTTATTTTTTTTTCCATTACATGTATGTTTGAGCTGTTAATGAGAAATTTTTTCCATTAGGAGGACAGTTTGAAATGGATGAATGTAATTTTTGTTTAGGAAGTTAATTTGTGTACGGGAATTTTATAACTCTAATGGCATTTCATGTACTATTATTTTATCTTTATGTTGTCTTCTTTAAGTACATGTTCTAACGTTTTGACAGTAATTTTATCTTTATTCATTCATATGTAAACGTTAATTGACGACATCATTGTTGTTGGTATAGCAGTTGAGTGTAACTAATTACTTGATGTTTATTGCTGTTTAAGGATGACAATCAGTCATGTGAAGCTGCTGCAGGGCGGAATGGATACTCTCCATTTGCCACCTCAGCTGTGTTTCCAGATGTTGCCGAGGCTTATTCCTACCTGCAACGGAATAAGCGTGAAGCCTCCTATAATCATTTCCAAATTAATTTAAGAGTGAAGCCTCCTATAATCATTTCCAAATTTAAATTAAATAATTTCTAACAATCTCAATTTCTTCGTTTTAATTCCAAAATTCATTAAATTTCTTATATTAGATTTCTCCGAATTATTCTACATCTTAATCTCCTATTATCTTATGAATTAAATTAATTTAAGAGTGAAGCCTCCTATTTTCTTATATTTACAACTAAACCCCTCATTCGCACGAAAACAAAAAAAATTCGCACGAAAACTAAAAAAAATCCTCCAAAACTTACGTTTTCCGGCGATTTTCCGGCGGATTTCCGGCGGCGGCGGGCGCCGGCGGGCGGCGGCACATGGCCGGATGGAATGGAGAGAGGGAAGGGGGAGAGGATTTTAGGGTTTTTAATTTTTATTTTTTAAAAAATATTAATACGTGTATTTATACGTATTAGGGCGAGAATAGTAAAATACAGGGCGAGATATAGTAATGCCCTTATATTATGGCTAGAAAGTGATTAAATGTTGGATAGAGTCATTTTATAATTAATGTCACTAATGTAGTAATTTGAAATTTATTTTCATTTATTACATTGAGATTCTTATAATTTTGAAAATCTTTTAAAATATATCTTATGAAAAAATAAATCTACATTGTAAAACAATAAAAATAAGTTCTGCCATAATTGATCTAAGTCTCATGCGGTTTGAGATGAGACACTCCTTTAAATAACAATAATAACATTAGAAAATTTATACTCCTTCCATCCCAATTCAAATCGCACAATTATTGTTCTTCAATTTCTAATAATTATGTTTGACTGTTAACATTTCTAACTACGTACTAATATCATACAAAAAATAGATATTTAAAAATAAATATTAAGATAATTGTAACAATAATAAACTTGTTATTATATATATATATATATATTAAATTTAAATTTACGATCAAAGTTTACAAAATTCATCCTAAAAAAAAAGGAGTACAGTTTGATAGAAACAAAGCCAGCATAACTTTCTCCTGCGTCCTAGAACTTCCTAAGATGTCTTTTCAAGAGAACTAGTGTGGCTGCACCATGCGTGGTAAACTTGATAACAAATATAATAATTGTATAGGAATGTTAAAAGAGTTTTAATTGAAGCTATAAATGTATCAATTATACATGTAATTAAAGTGTAGAGATGGTGTGAGGTGAATGTTTAGGTGGAGAAGGTTAAAAAGGAGGGGTTCGAGAGATACTGATTCGAGATGTGATGATTCTCCAGGTGGAAGTTCACATCTCGAATGGGTACCTCCATTCCTTCGAGGAATGAAGATTCCATCACTTCGAGGGCTAAGAGATGGACCCCTTCGAGGACTGAAGACTCCACCCCTTTGAGAGCTGAGAGCTAGATACCTTCGAGGGCTGAAGATCCACCCCTTCGCGGGCTGAAGGGGTGCCTAGAACGATGTCGTTTTCGTCAGCCACCTGGCAGCACATTCTGGCCCACATGGAGGCGCCGCAAGTTTTTGACAAATGAGATTCACAAAAGGATAAAAGTGGTACCTCAAACGACGTCGTTTTGGGCGGCCACTTGAGAGCACATAGAAGAGCAGACGTTCATCCTGCCATGAAAATGACCACCATGTCCCTGGCGACGGTTGATGCAAGTCATTTTCAAGTATTCCCTTTATAGAGTAAACCAGCTGATTTTGATTTTGTTATGCATAAATTATTTGGTAGGTGTCAGTTTATACAGTGGGAAAAGTGTACAAATTCAACCAAACTTTTAATGTTGAAGTAGATTGACTGAATTTGGTGCATTTAATGTCATATTTTATGAATCCATATTTAATATTTGAGTCCGTCTCTTGAAAGACGGTCTTTCCATAAGTTATGGAAAGACTAAAGTTTAAAGTGTAAATTAGAAGAAATTAAGATAAAATTTTTGGGTTGCATGAACCGGGTTATAAATTTTATAAGTACTACATGTTTCATACTAAAACTTTAATATTGCAACTAAGATATTTTACCTTTTATTATTCTAATCAAACCCCGTCTTTCCATAAGCCTATGGAAAGACCGTCTTTCCTACGACTTTGTCTTAATATTTAGATTTTGGTAGTAATTGTTTATGAGGATGTTATAAGGGTGAAAAAAAATACCCCGATTTGAAATATTAGCTATTTTAGCGCGTTAAAATACATGTAATTCTATCCCAAATTATATTGCAAGTGTCATTATAGACCCAATTGCTTTTCTTTTTTATATCATTTCAATCGATACACTTTGAATTTTACTAATTTAAAAGATCTTTAATCATTAATATATTTTATTAATGATAATTAAAATTGTAAAAAATAATAATTAATCATTAATATCGTAAATTAGAGAAAGGAACGTGGCAATTCCGTCCAAAATTCAGAATGATGTCGTTTTGAACTTTGGACTAAAACAACAATATTTTCCAAAGTTCGAAATTCTCTTTTCAAAATTCAACAACAGAGTTTTAAAGTAATTTTCTTGGTCAACGAAACTTTTAATGCTGCCATAAAAAATATAATCTCATTACTTAGTTGGATTGAGTGAATTTGGTGCATTTAATTTAATATTTTTCCAATCCAAAATAAATAGCATTTAATTGAAGGGCACACTCTCATTTCAGGCAGAAGCCGAATGCAAAACTTTGAAAATTCCAAGGTGAGAATATAGATTTTCTTTTTGAAAAATATTAGACAAAGTTAAATGAGGTCGGCTCTTAAAAGTTGATCTTTCCATAACTTATGGAAATATCAAGGTTTAAATTGTAAATTAGAAAAAACCAAGATAAATTTTTCGGGTTGAATTAATCGGGTCATAAACCTATAACTACTGCATATTTCATAATAAATTTTTAATATTGCAACTATGATTTTTTACCTTTCTATAATCCTTATTCAACTCCGTCTTTCCATAGGCATATGGAAAGGCGGTCTTTCCCAACACTTTGTCATGTTAAATAACAATAACATAAGAAAAGTCATATCCCTTGATGCAAAGTCTTGGGAAAGACCGTCTTTTCATAACCTTATGAAAAGACGAAGCTTAATTAGAATAATAAAAGGTAAAAGATGTTAGTTGCAATATTAAATATTTATTACATAACGCGCAGTAGCTATAAAGTTTATAACCCGATTCATGCAACCCAAAAATTGTATCTCCGTGTCTTCTAATTTGCACTTTAAACCTTAATCTTTCCACGGCCATTGAAAGACCGTCTTTCAAGAGACGAACTCACGTTAAATAACAATAACATAAGAAAAATCACACAACTTGATCATATCTATTTATATTTCAACGGTGGATCATGGGTGACATTGGTGAGAAGCACAATCACCGGTGACAACATATTTGCAGGTACAATACGTCCCAGCACCACTACCTTCGTCGCATGATGCCCAAGCTAATTTTCCACACTGTCTCTTACACGCGGGCGAACATTCGGCCCCAACGTTTGATCGATCACATTTAATGCTTGGGATTTCATAGATGCATTCTGTAGCTTGAATCAAAGCAAATTCAGACATTGTCAGATTCACGGAGAGAAGAGTTAGAAGGAAAAGAATGCAGAGGGAGAACTTCATCGTCAATGGAATGGTTTTAATTTTGACATGAACAGTGGTGAGGAAAGTGTATGAATTCAATCAAACTTTATACACTCAATTGGATTGACTGAATTTGGTGCATTTAATCTCATATTTGTGAATTCAAAGTAAAAAAGGTTTTGTATATTAATTGTTTATTTGGTATTTGTATAGGATGATGTTACAAAGGTGAAAATACATCCAATTTAAAATTGAGATAAGTATTAAAATAACCTATATTTTGATTAAGAGTGCCAATTTAATCCTTCAAAATTTTAAAGTGCAAATCTTACACTAAATTTTAAATCAGGGGTACTTTTATTTTTTTAAATTAGGCCAACGCATGGATTTAAGTCAACGCCATAATAGTGCAATCTTTGGGTATATCAGCACACTTGTTTAAAAACTTAGCATTAAAATCACACTTTCAAATTTTACAGGGTTGAATTGACACTTTCAAAAAATAATAGGGAACTTTATATTTTTCTATCCCAAGTTATAGTGGAAGTGTAATTTTTAGACCCGATTGCATGTCCATTTGCGATTATGGGGGTGGTAAATGGACGAATATGTCAAATACAAATCAGGTTATAGGAGCAGTTAAAAAAAAAGTATTGGCCAATTTAAATACGTTTTATGACGGGTAAAAATAGATTGGGTTGAAACTTGCCCAACACACGGGTAAAAAATTGCTCAATTTGCGGGGTCAAAATGGCTATACATGCTGATTTTAACGCATATATTGACCCATATAAGTTTACATGCCAATTTATATGGATTTGACCTATGAATTTGTCTATTTTACCAATCTGCCGTCAACCCACAAACCCAAACCAATACACCCATATTTTCAATATTACACGCTTAACCTATTAACATTTGACTCGTTATTCATTTTTACCCATATCTGACTGGGTTTAAAAATAAATAACCATGAAATCATGAATTACTGATTCATTTTACCACTCCTGATTAACTTCGACCTTTTTGCAGAGATGATTTCGCTTTTTCCCATCTTCCACTTCCCTTTATTCCGTACACATCAGTTAGATGACAATGCCTTGAAACTTCATTTGTGATTTCTCTTCAAAAATTGATGGTAAATTTGAAATTAATGATTTAGTCACTTTTAAAACTCCTCGGTCAACGAAACTCCTCATACTATCATGAAGATAATCTAATTTAGATTGACTGAATTTGATGCATTTAATTTCATATTTTTCCAATCCAAGACACCCTTAATCTTACTTTAGGCAAAAGTAAAAAACTACAACATAGTTTTAAAAGTTTAAAAGGGCTAATATTCTCTCCGTTTCACTAAACGTGGCACACTTATTTTATTAGGATTTTTTTAAATGACACACTTTCCATTTTTTACAAGATTCTCATAATCTAATCCATCCATTCTACTTTTTACTTTCTACACTCAATTTCAACATCTCATTTTCTTCACATTAATCCAAGAGTCTAAATCTAGTGTTCCAGTATTAGTGAAACGGAGGGAGTACATAACCTTTTATTCTTAAAATGCCATAAAATTCACGGAGAAAAGAGTTAGAAGGATAAGAGTGCAGAGAGAGGACTTCATCTTCAAGAGAATGGTTTTGATTTTGTCATGCATAAGTTATTTGCTAGGTGCCATTTTATGACTGAATTGATGGACTGTATTCGGTGCATTTAATTCTATTTTATCGATTCAAAATAAAAGATATTTTGAATTACGGATTGACCTCATTCACCGTAAATCATATTTTTTATCGAAATAAAATCTACTTTTACTGGTCATAGGATTACTTTAGAACATAAATTATCAATTGAGTACGTTCATGATATAAACTTAAATTTTGGTATAAAACCGTGAAATTAAACTAAAAGTGGGTACCGCTTTGAGCTTTTGATTGGTCTAAATGGGTTAAATGGAGATTATCGTGGGGAGCTTATTTTTTCTTCATGTTTTATTACCTTGTTGTTCAGAAGTGTGGGTGAATCGATTTTTATGCGTTTAGTTGAATGCTTGTAGTTGAGATCGAATTGAGGTGGAACTCTGTATCGAGTCGATGGATTTTGTTTAGTGATTTTGACATCACTAGTAATTACATAGTGAGACCACGTATCTTTTATATGCCCATATTGATTTGAATTATAATATTTAGTTAATGCATTTATGTAATTGGGATTATCTCATATAATGTTGTAAATATCACCCAAGTATAGACTTATGTGGAGTCTTATCAATATAAGAATTACTCACCCACCAACTATGTTCTTTAAACTTCATTAATTTGAAACTATCTATACTTGTGTGTGTAATTTTAAATATTTGAAAATTAAACTTTGTTTCATTTTCTTGACCGAAACGGGGAAGAACTTCATTTTCTTGCCACAAATTAACCAAATAGATTGAAAATTTTCAATTCATTTTCTCCTTTTCCTACTTAACCAAACGGCCATGAGACCAAATTGACTATTCCACTTTCATTTGTATGGTGTGGTGTACATGAGGCGGATCTACCTATGGTCCGAGTAAATTGAGAATTGTCATTTTATTTATAATTGATAAAAAACTCAACAAAATCGAGGTTAAATGATACTAAATTTACTCGTATCATAAAAATTATTATCAATCAATATAATGCAGTTGATATGTTTATATTATATATGTTCATTCAGTGGATTCCTTCATAGACTCACACTGTTTATAAAGTTGCAAAGGAAACCTAAATACTCCAGATAACATGAAATTAAAGGCTTTCTTGAAACCTTTTAGTTAGATCATTAAATTCTAGCCACTGCAACTATATATAACTTTGGAAAACACCACAACAAAAATTCAGAGGACTTGATCATACACATAGTTTTGAATTTTTATAAATTTTTCTAGCCAATAAACGTCGGGTCACGAATGACAAACGCGTTGAGATGCACAATCGCCAGCAACGTCAAATTTACAAGTACAGTATGATGCAGAAGTACTTTCATCACATATTGCTCCGGCTGAATTTCCGCATTGTTTCTTGCACGCTGGTAAGCATACCGCTGCAACACTCGATTGAACACATGTAATGCTTGGGATTATATGGTAGCAAGTTGTACCTTCAACCCTAGCAACTTCGGAGATAATCAAATTCATGAAGAGAAGAGCCATGAGCAAAGTGATGGAGTGAGAGAACCTCATAGTCAAGAGAATAGTTTTCTTTTTTTTATGTCAAAAAAAGAATAGTTTTAGTTTTGTTATGCAATTGTTTGATAGGTGTTACTTTATATAGTGAGAAAGGTGATATAAGTCTAGACGACTTTTATTGCTATTACGGAGCATGTAGAAACATTACCTAAATTTGATTGACTTAATTTGATGCATTTAATTCTCTATTTTGTCATTTCAAAATTAGTCAGCAACTTATACTTAATGCCTGTGCGGTAACTGTATATTTAATTATTTGCTAATGGTGTATGATGATGCCAACAAAAAATAGTGAACAAAAGTATTCTCAACTAACAATTATAGGCTATTTTAGTGCAGAAAAATGTAAAATATGTCTTTAAGCTATAATGAAAATAACACTCTAGATTCTTCATTTTTAGAAAAAAATGCCAGTTGATCTCCACTTTTTCTTAAGATATCCCGGGTTTTCTCTTTAATTATCAATTGGTACTAAGGCCATGTGCAGTTGATATTAATTTCAGTACATTTTAGCACTAATAAATTATATTCAGCATTAATAAATTAAATTCACCACAAATAAATTAAATTCACCACCAATAAACTCAGCACTGAAAGAAAATAAATTAATAAATAAATATTTACTTGGGCTCTTGACAGCCACCGATAGAGTAATAAGTCTAAAAATAGAATATGTTACAAGTACAATATCATTTTGGGAGTCATTATTTTCATTTTTTGAAAAAATAAACTATTAAAAAGTTAAATTCAGCACCAATAAACTCAATTCAGTACAAATAAATTAAATTCAACACCAATAAACTAAATTCAGCACTAATAAATTAAATTCAGCACCAAATAAGCTCAATTGACAGGGTTTAAGGCCTTATTCTTTGGAGTTTATCTGAACTAATATGATTTGAGCCGAACTGAATTTAATTGAACTAAAATAAGTGTGTTGAAAATTATTATTGTATGACTAAGGCATTGTCCTCTGAAGTTTATCTGAACTGATCTGAACAAAAAATATGTTAAAAAATAATAATGTATGACTAAATTAATTCAAAGTTTGCCTAATTAAATTTACATTGAACTGAACTGAACTAATTTGAACTGAAATGTAGATAAACTTCATAGAATAGGGCCTAAATTAAGTTAAATTTTACAAAATTAAATTTATGTTGAATTGAACTGAACTGATTTCTGAGCTTAATTGAACTGAATTGAATTGATATGCGGATTAGTTCTAGAGAACATGGCCTAAGTGGAGTAACCCAAGACCTCGTATATAAATCATTTAGTTTATAAGGAATCGATGTGAGAATATTTCAACACGTCTCCTCACGTACAAACATAAAAACACTCCAAGATTCAATATCGGGTCTAATTAAATGGGAATCTCAATATCAGCCGAATAATTTAATTTGGGCTTCAATACCATATTAAATTTAAAGATATCTTAGCTTTCCAAGTAACCAAAATCTTATATATAAATCATTTAATTTTAGTGTAACCAATGTGAAAATATTTCAATAGTGGGCAAAGATGCAAGAGCCTCAGCTGCAAGCTTTCTAATGAATTCCAGAGAGTTGAAGATACCGTTAAATAGAGTTTATAGGTAGGTGGTAAGGAAACAGAAGTCTTTTCCCTAGTCATTTCCCTGGTGGAAAAGGTTATACAATGTAGTTTTCTTATAAAATTAGTTTCTTTGTAGGTTAGATTATATATGGTAATTTTTTTTATACACTTAGAATCATATTTATATTTCTGTTAGACTTTAGTTTGTATCCCTATATATTGTAATAATCATCATTGATGAGATGTGTCATTGATGAATATAAGTGCACCATAATTAAGTTTTTTATATTTTGGGAAATATGTAGATATAACCATATACAATTGAGAAAGTGTAAATATAAACCTGGGATAATTTTCAGTGCAAATATAAACCTAACTATTATACATAAGTGCAAATATAACCCTAAAGCCATTATTCCGGCATTGACTGTTCATTTCCGGCCATTGACCGACCGAAAATGAACAAAATGCCCTTTACGCAAAATACCAAAATCTAAAAGATAAAAATGCCCCTTGAGCCATCCGAAACCACCGCATCGCCGCCATCTCTGCCACCTGAAACCACCAGTCAGGAGTCGCCTTATCCACCATCGCGAGAGCGCCACCACCACTCCTGCCGTGCTATCAACCTTCCCCCGCCACTTCCTTTATCCACTCCCGTCAGCCCCCCCCCTCCCACCCAACACCACCACCAACAAACAAAACAAATAAGCTTTTCCTATTTACCTCTGATTATCATCGCTAAAGTTGAAGACTCCATTGGATTTGAGGTCGCAGAGATTGACGGCGATGTCGTTGTCAACGGACGCACAACACATGATGCGCGAGATGCCATGAATCAGCGACAACCTCGCCTCCACCCCATTGCGAACATGCCGCTTGCTCTCCCGCCGCGCTCACTGTCGATAGGTTTCCCAGGGATGTCATCAACTTCGGCCTCGTGAAGAACTAATCGTGAATTCCAGCCACCCCTCCTAAGGCTTCCGTCGTGGCCCAACCCTAGCGCCACTAGGGCTTCCGCCACCACCACCCAGATCCACCTCCACCGTGGCCCAACCCTAGCGACGGCACCACCGACCCCTTCCTGATACAATCCCACCACCGTCGCCATTTGAACGATGATCCGCCGCATTCATCGTCGCCGCCGTGATGCGCTGCCTTCTGCGCCTTCCGTGAAATCCAAACCATCCTGATCATCACTCATCACGTTGCTAGTGTCATCCCTGCTGGCGGAACCGCCATCACATTAGCACACCGAATTAGGTGCCTTGCCGCCGCCGTGGGTGATTTCCCGGTGGTCCTTCCACTCGTTGAAGTCGAGCCCCAGACCCTCGATGGTTCTCGTGGTGGTCCTTCCACTCGCTGCGCATCTGAGAATATGGGTGTTTGGGTTGGACGAAGGCAAAAGAGAAAGAGAAAGAAGATAATTTTTAGGGCTTTAAGGGCATAAATGTTATTTCAATGTTTTTTGTATTTTTTTTATTTTTTTACAGAGGAGTAAAATAGTATTTTTCACTAATTTGACCCCTAACTGCCGGAAAAGGTTATATTTGCATATAACCAAAATATCCAGGGTTATATTTACACTTTTAATTATCGAAGGGTTATATCTGCACTTTTATCAATGAGTGGGTCTCCCGACAGACGGCCTGCCCATAAGCTTATGGACAAACCACTTATTTTTTACCTTATACAATGCATTTGTTAAATTATATACAAATTTAAGAATTTTTGAAAAAAAATTTGTATCATATTTTCAATTTCAAATACATATTATTACTTATTTTAACTTAAAAAATACAATATTGAATTTTTATAAAAAATTACAACATTTAATGTAAAAGCTATTATGGACTGTGCATAAACTTATGAAAAGGTCGCATTTCCTGAGATTTTCTCTTCATCAATTATGTAGGGTTATATATGCACTTTGCTTTATTCTATCAATTCAGTGCACTGAATTCGGTGCTTTTTATTCTATTCTATCGATTCAAAATAAAAGATATTTTGAATTATGGATTGACCACATCACCATTGATCATATTTTTATCAAAATAAAACCTCCTCTTTCCGATTATAGGATCATTTTGGAACATAAATGATAAACTGGGTATATTTATGATATTTATGATATAAATTTAAAATTTTGGTACCTGTGAATCTTAAAAGTGTGTACCCTTTTAAATATTTACTTGGTCTGAATGAGTTAAATGAAGATTGACCGAATCTATAGTTGGGGAGCTGTATTTTTTTTTCTTGTTTTATTGCCTTGTTATTGTTCAAAAGTGTGAATGGACCAATTTTTGTGCGTTTATTTGGATGCTTGACGCTGAGACCGGATCGAGGTGAAACACTGTCTCGAGTCGATGAATTTTATTTGGTGGTTTCGATCTCGTTAGTAATTCCACAGTGAGACCACTGATTTTGTATATACCCTTCTTATTGTCATTGAATCTATTGATTAGAATTATAAAATTACTAATCCACCAGCTATGTATATTTTTCTTTTTTTTGAGAATCAAACTAATACTCCCTCCGTTTCATCCCAAAATACAGCCCAATACATCATTACACACCGTTCGAAAAACATGTTTGACCGTTAATATGTTTAGCTACATATAATAACGGCAAATAAAAAGTTACTTTATGAGAAACTTCTTGTTACGACGAATTCAATAATACCACATAAAATAATAATATGACTAAATTATTTTTTTGGTTCCCTACAAAATATCTTATACCATGTTTTGGTCCCCATTTGCAAATCAACCATCAGATGGTACCCAACAAATTCAAAACAATTTGTTTTGTTCCCTAAGGTGGTTTTCAGGTAAGACTAAATGGTTTTCCGGTATAGTCAGGGGTATAATGGTAATTTTACTAATTAAAAATATTTTTGATTTAAAAATATTAAATTTAAAAAATTTCATTTTTGGCAACTTCATCCTGAGCCCTCGAACCTCCTGCCTCGAGCCTCCTGACGAGTTTTTTCTTTTTCTTTTTTATTTTTTAAACTCAGGGGTATAACGGTCATTTTACATATTTTGATCAATTTTACCGTCTCTGAAAACCACCTTCGGGGACCAAATAAATTGTTTTGAATTTGTTGGGTACCGTCTAAGGGTTGTTTTGCAAATGGGGACCAAAACATGGTATAAGATACTTTGTAGGGGACAAAAAAATAATTTAGTCTAATATTATTTCTCATATATCTATTCAAATATGCAATCAAACTTTGATAGATAATAGTGTAATAAAGTAGGTGGGTAGTTTTGGTTTGGACAGAGGGAGTATATCGTATGTTCTTTAAACTTCATTGATTTGAAACTATCTATACTTGTGTGTGTAATTTTAAATATTTGAAAATTAAACTTTGTTGCAATATTTTAAATATGGCAAAGTGTTGGGAAAGATCGTCTTTTTATGGGATTATGGAAAGATGAAGTTTAACTAGAATAATAAAAGGTAAAAAATCTTAGTTGCAATATTAGAAATTTATTATACAACGTGTAGTAGTTATAAAGTTTATAACCCGATTTAGTAACCCGAAAATTTTATCTTGATTTCTTCTAATTTGCACTTTAAACCTTGGTCTTTTCATCTTATGGAAAGACCGCCTTTCAAAAGATGGACTCTTTAAATATTTACATAAGTACAAATATTTTCTTTAAACTTTGTTACTATAGGAACGGGGAAGAACTTCATTTTCTTGCTACAACTTAACCAAATAGATTGAAGATTTTAATTCATTTTCTCTTTTCCCCACTTAACTAAACGGCCACGAGCCCATATTGACTATTCCACTTCCATTCGTATATTGTGGTGTACATGACACGGATAAATCGATACTATGGCCTCGAATAAATTGATATTTTTATTTTATTTATAACTAATCAAAAACTAATGACAAAATCGAGTTTAAATGATACTTAATTTACTCGTCTCATCAAAATTATTATCAATCAATATAATACAGTTGATATGTTCATATTATATATCTTCATAAAGTGGATTCATTCATCGACTCACTCGGTTTATAAAGTTGAAAAGGAAACCTAAATATATAGCTAACATGAAATTAAGGGCTCTCTTGAAACCTTTAAGTTAAATAATTCTAACCATTGCAACTATAAATAACTTTGGAAAACACCACAATAAAAATTCAAAGGACTTGATCATATATTTTCAAATCCTTACATATCTTTCTAGTTACAAGACGTCGGGTAACGGTAACGAGTGACAGACGCGTTGAGATGCGCAACCACCTTCGACACAAAATGCACAAGTACAATATGATTCAGAAGTGCTTTTCTTACATATTGCTCCGGCCGAATCCCGGCATAGTTTCTGGCACGCCGGAATGCATACCCTCTGAACAACCGATTAACCGCATCTAATAGTTGGGATCATTTGGTAGCAAATTGTGCCTTCAACCCTAGCAACTTCAGAGATCATCAAATTCATGAAAAAAAGAGGCATAAGCAAAGTGATGAAGTGAGAGAAATTCATTTTTAAGAGAATGGTTTTAGTTTTGTTATGCATGAGTTATTAGCTAGGTGTTACTTTATATAGTGAGAAAGGTGATATATATAAATTTGAGTGGGTATCCTGACAGACGGTTCTGGATAGACCACTTATTTTTTATATTATACATTGTATTTGTTAAATTACATACTCCCTCTGTTTCACTAAGAGTGGCACACTAGGTTTAGGCTCTTGGATTAATGTGAAGAAAATGAAAGGTTAAAATTTAGTGTAGAAAGTAAATACCTGAACTATGACGGCCTTTACCAATTATAGTCCCCGTATGCTTGTGCTCAATGGAAAATGCATAGGCATCAAATATAACACGGACAGG
Organism: Rubia yunnanensis; assembly: GCA_037428765.1. Taxonomy (NCBI): domain Eukaryota; kingdom Viridiplantae; phylum Streptophyta; class Magnoliopsida; order Gentianales; family Rubiaceae; genus Rubia; species Rubia yunnanensis. The sequence continues at coordinate 1,334,894 of CM075062.1, forward strand.
TAAATCACGAGTAAGCTTACTAATGGACAATAAACTTCTAGTAATCTTAGGGACCACGAGGACATCATTAACAGAAAAACCTGAGAAATGACATTGGCCGATGTGAGAAATAGATAATGATTCACCATTTCCAACAAGAATAGAATCAGAACCACGATAATATTGTACCTTATCAAGGTGACTGGTGCGCAGTGATATGAGATGTAGCACCTGAATCCACGATCCACTGATTCGAACGAAGAATGACGGTTGAGACAATTCAAACCGGCCTGAAACAACACCTTGTCCGCAATCCAATTAGTGGAGCAATCTTCCCGAGATATAGGGCCCAAATAAACTATAGCAAATGACCGAAAATTGCATAAAAATTGACTAGGTGCTGACGAGAATTTGAGCAACTCGCGTGTGAATTGCACGCGCTGGATTCTTCTCTCCTTTGTGGGCGCGTGGATCTCGCCTCTGAAATCTTCTTCTTCGGATGTCGGCGACGCCGCACTAAAATGCAAATCCGAGAAAATCCCCTGAAACTACTCCATCTGCGCCGACTTGCCCACTCTCAACTCCTTCCTCCACTGGGCCTACGACCAGACAAACTCCACCCTCTCTGTTGCTTTCTTTGTGGAATTCGGCGGCGCTGCTAGAAGACGTCGGTGGCGCTGCTAGAAGTGAATGACAACGAAGAAGGAAACTTGCCGCTGGAAGAAGGCATTGCTGGAGTCCGAAATACAAGCCGGAGATAGACACTTGATTCGCCGATGACGAAGCGAAAGAAAATTGAGAGGATGCCGGAGATGAATACCGCCGCTGGTTGAAGAAAGGAAGCCGGAAGATGACGACGCCAAAAGAATTATTGCCAGTGGACAGAAAAGAGCCACCAGAGGTTGCCGGAATTTGCGAAAATTTGCCCGGAAAAGAGAGAAGGACAGAGGTGCGGAACAAGAAATTAAAATTTAGGGCTTAGGATCTGAACTCGCTCTGATACCATGATAGAATGATTTGCCGTGAGTAATTGTATTATTGATATCTGAATATATAGAGAGTACAATAGAGGTGTGATAAGGAAAGAACTCTAATAATAAAAAATTATAATCTAATCAGGAGTCTGATTTATTCTAACAAGTAGAATGAGTGGATGAGATTGTAGGAATCTTGCCGAAAATAGAAAGTGTGTCATTTAAAAAAACATTTCATTAAGGAAAGTGTGTTACTCTTAGTGAAACGGAGGGAGTACAAAATTTGTATTTTTTAAAAATATATTTTATATCAAATATTTTTATATTTTCACCTTCAAATACATATTATTACTTTTTTTAACTTATAGAATGCAATATTTAAATTTTATAAAAAAAATTACAACATTTAATGTAAAAGCCACTAAGAACTGTCTATTAGGTTATGGAAATGCCACATTTCCTAAGACATTCTATATAAAATTTAAACGACTTTTATTGCTGTTACGGAGCATATAGAAACATGAGTGGGTCTCCTAACAGGCGGTCTGTCCATAAGCTTATGGACATGCCACTTATTTCTTACCTTATACACTGCATTTCTTAAATTACATACAAAATTTAAAATTTTTGAAAATATTTTTTTATATCATATATTTTTATATTTTCACCTTCAAATACATATTATTACTTGTTTTAACTTAAAAATGCAATATTTTAATTTTATAAAAAATTACAACATTTAAGTCAAATGCCCCTGAGAACTGTTCATAAGCTTATGGAAAGACCGTGTTTCCTGAGACTTTCCCCAGAAACATTACCTAAATTTGATTGAATTAATTTGATGCATTTGATTAATAGTTTTCTCATTTCAAAATAAGTCGGGAACTTAAACTTAATGCGCGTGCGGTAACTGTATATTTAGTTTTTTATTTGCTAAACGTCTGTCTCTTTAAAGACAATATTCTCATAAGTCATAAAAACACTAACGTTTAAAGTGTAAATTAGAATAAATAAAGATAAAATTTTTGGGTTGCATGAATCGGGTTATAAACTATATTACAACTACACGTTGGATAATAAATTGGAACTTAGATCTTTATTACAACTACACGTTGGATAATAAAATTTTAATATTGGAACTTAGATCTTTTAACTTTTGTTATTCTAATTTTACACCGTCTTCCATAACCCTATGGAAAGATCGTTTTTCCCAAGAGTTTGCCATTTGCTAATTGTGTATGATGATGCCATTAAAAAATAATGAACAAAAATATTCTCAACTTACAATAATAGGCTATTTTAGTGCAGAAAAATGCAAACATATCGTTAAGTTATAGTGAAAATGACACTCTAGATTCGTAATTTTTCGAAATTATGACACTTAACCTCTACTTTTCGTAAGATATCATGGATTTTCACTTTAAATCAATTGGTACCTTGGAGTTTATCTGAACTAATCTGATTTGAACTGAACTGAATTTAACTGAACTAAAAATAAGTGTGTTAAAAATTAGTATTGTATAACTAAATTAAGTTAAATTTTACGAAATTAAATTTATGTTGTGAACTGGACAAATTAATTTCTACTAAACTGAATTAATTTGATGTGCAAATAAGTTTTAAAGAACATCGTCGCCTAAATTGCCTAAATGGAGTAACCCAAAAGCCCATATATAAATCATTTAATCTCTAAGGAATCAATGTGAGAATATTTCAACAAGTCTTCTCACGTGCAAATATAAAAACACTTCAAGATTCAATATCGAGCTTAATTAAATAGAAATCTCAATATCAGCTCGATAATTTAATCTGGACTCTAATATAATGTTAAATTTCAAAATGTCTTATACTTCCATTTTAAAATTATTTAGTACTAAGTGGAGCAACCAAAACCTTATATATAAATCATTTAATCTTTGAATAACCAATGTGAAAATATTTCAATAGTGGGCAAAAGATGCAAGAGCCTGAAATGATGCATTCAAATGAATTCCATTGACATGAAGATACCGTTAAATAGAGTTTATAGGCAAAGGTGGGCAAAAAATCTGAAAACTAAAAATTGAATTGAAAATTGATTATTCGAATATTGAATGAATTGAACTAAAATTAATATTTTAAAATCCAAATATTTGAACCGATAAATTGAATTGTGAATATGGTTTATGGTTTGAGTTTTGTTTTTTAAACAAGACCGAAAATTGACTTGAAAATTGAATTACAAATATAAATAAATTAAACACATGCAATAAAATATAAAATAATATTAATGTTACACTAATACTTTAAAATAATGAAAATAAAGTGACATTTTAAAATTTTTAAATCTAACTTAGCCTAATTGTATATCTTAAATTCTAATAGTTCTATTTAGTATTCTTTTCAAAACTACTTGATTGAATAATTTGATTTTTTAATATGCGTAGATTGTGATTCATGGTGTTTAGATTTTGGTGTGTTTTTAGTTTTCATGTTGTTTAGGTAGGAAATGTCATGTTTGTTCTTTCTGAATTTTTTAAAAAAAGAATGCACCGAGTATGATTGTACGTATAATGTTTACGTAGTCAATAATTCACGTTTATTTGTAATTTTTTTCCCAATTTGATTTAGAGTCCGTCTCTTGAAAGACGGTCTTTCCATAAGTTATGGAAAGACCAAGGTTTAAAGTATAAATTAGAAGAAATGAAGATAAAATTTTCGGGTTGCATAAACCGGATTATAAATTTTATAACTACTACATGTTGCATATTAAAGTTTTAATATTGCAACTAAGACCTTTCACCTTTTATTATTCTAATTAAACCCCGTCTTTCCATTAGCCTATGGAAAGACCGTCTTTCCCAAGACTTTGCCTTTGATGTATTCAAATATACTTGAATAAAAACCAAAAATTGAAAAAAAAAACCTGAATTTGATTTTGCCAAATATAGTACGGCTCTTGATGTTGGATTTGTAAAAGGTGACCAGCCCGATTAAATCGAACTGAATAAATCAATATATTAAAAAACCGACCCGATGTCTAGCCCTATTACAAGGTCCATACAAAAAACATATTTAAAGCATTAGCTAGACATAGTTAATCAAATAGCAATTAACATGAAAAACTTCATAACACTTGGCCATATATTTCCAATTCATAGACTATATCTTAATTGGGGGAGCCCCCGGCCAATTGCAGAGGTCTGCATGATCACACTCAAGCATACAAGAACAAAATCCAGTATCAGGATTGCAAGCAGCTCGGGCATACAACCAGCAATACTCCTTACACGTTGCTACGCAGTTCGCCGGAACTTTTGATGGATCGTCGCATGTAATGGTATAGACGTCGTAGTAGCAAAGATCGTCCAATGTTGCAACGTCGGAGATCATCAGATGCACAAAGAGAAGTGCCAGAATGAGAGCGGGGAAGAGAGAGGACTTCATTTTTGAGAAAATGGTTTTGATCTTGTTGTACGTATGTTATTTGCTAGGTGTTATTTTTATATAGGGAGAAAAGTGGTTTTATTGGTGTAATAGAGAGCGTTACAGCGTTATCTGAATTAGATTGACTCATTTAGGTGTATTTGATTTCATATTTATCTTAATTCAAAATAAATTAATAACATTTAAGTGCAATTAATTTGAGAATATAGTCTAAATCCATAATTCTTCTCTCTTTTTCAAAAAATAATAATTAAGATTTCATTTCATGTTACGTGTTATCTGATTGTTGCAAAATTAATTCATAACTCGAGAATAGGATTAATTGTAGAAAATAAGGGTAATAATTGTGTGTTTGTATTCATGAATTCAGGATACATTATATAGTAGTACAGGATACCTATACAAGATAGGAAGAGGTAACAGAATACAATTACATCTATAATTATGGTAATCCAATTCCAATTCCTTAACACTCCTCCTCAAGTTGGAGCACGAGGATCGGAAATGCCCAACTTGCCAAGTAAAGAATGGAACTGGTTACGTCCGAGAGCTTTAGTGAACAAATTCGCTAGTTGGTCTGTCGTACGGATATGTTGAGTAACAATAGCGCCAGATTGGACAAGATCTTGGACAAAATGACAATCAACTTCAATGTGCTTCGTGCGTTCATGAAAAACTGGGTTGGCTGCAATGTGGAGAGCAGATTGACTGTCACAAAACAATTTCATAGGAAAAGAGTGAGAAACCCCTAAGTCCTTCAGTAAGGACCTAAGCCATAACAACTCACAGCAGGTAACTGCCATAGCACGATACTCTGCTTCAGCAGAAGACCGAGAAACAGTATGTTGCTTCTTAGTCTTCCAGGAAATCGGAGAATCACCAATCATAACAAAATTACCAGATAAAGAACGCCTAGTAATTGGACAGGCGGCCCAATCTGAATCACAATAAGCAGTCAATTGTAGAGTACTACTGGAAGAGAGAAATAAACCATGACCACGATGACTCTTCAGGTAGTGCAACACACGAACCGCAGCTTGCCAGTGAGGAACACAAGGAGACTTCATGAATTGCGCAAGAGTATGAACTGAATAACTAAGTTCATGACGAGTAATAGTCAGATATATCAGGCGCCCAACCAAACGGCGATACTGCTCCGGGTCATGGTAGGCTGGACCATCAACACGTGCCAAATCATGTTGTTGCTCCATCGGAAAATCAATTGGTTTGGAAGCAGATAAACCTGTATCAGATAGGATGTCCAAAGCATATTTCCTTTGCGAGAGAAACATCTCCAGTCTTCTAGCAATCTCTATGCCCAAAAAATACTTAAGCAAACCAAGGTCCTTCATGTGAAAACAAGAACCCAAGTATTTCTTAAACTCAGAGATGAGCGAAGAAGAACTACCAGCAATAACCAAATCATCCACATAAACCAGAACATGTAAAGAAACTGATCCACGGAAATAGACAAATAAAGAGTAATCGGCCTTACTCTGAACAAAACCAAAAGCCCGTAAAGCATGAGACAGTTTAGCAAACCAATTTCGAGGAGCCTGACGAAGGCCATAAAGAGATTTCTGAAGGCGAAAAGCCTGACCAGGAGGTACAGCATAGCCAGGCGGAGGACGCATGAACACTTCCTCGTGCAAATCACCATGCAGGAAGGCATTATGAACATCCATCTGATGCAGTTCCCAACCTTTTATAACAACAACAAATATGAACAATCTAACAGAACTCATCTTTGCAACTGGAGCAAATATCTCAGTGTAATCAATTCCTTCAACCTGGCGATTTCCAAGAACCACTAAGCATGCCTTGTGACGTTCAATAGTACCATCTGAGCGAAACTTTATCCGGTATACCCATTTGCACCCAATAGCCTTCTTATGCGCAGGCAAAGGAGACAAAGTCCATGTCTGATTTTGCTCCAGGGGAGTAAGTTCCTCAACCATAGCATCTCGCCAATGAGAATGACAGGAAGCCTCGGAATAAGTAGTGGGATCTGCACTAGATGTTACAGCACCCAAAAATCTAGAATGCATACTGGAAAAATTATCACAATTTACATAATCAGTAAGAGGATAAAGGATAGAGAACACCTAAGGAAAGTGACAACGCATGAGGGAACATAGAAGTGGGGGGGGGGGGGGTCTTCAGTAGTAAGAGCACAAGCATGATCTTCACAGTCGTAATATGCCAAGTATGATGGAGGACGATGAGATCGAACACTCTGTCTGGTAGCAAACTAAGCAGCGGAACTGTCCGGTACCAGAGAAGCTGGTAAAGTAGATACCGAGAATGTAGCATCGGCGGCGACTGGCGAAGAATAATTGGCAGCGGACGGTGAAGGTTGACCGACAGCGGCCAGTGTGGCAGTACCGGCGTTGGGCGGTGAAGGACTTGCCAGCGTTGACCGGCAATGACCGGCCGACATTGACCGGCATTGACTATCCGGCGGTGACCGACAAGACAGCAGCTGGCCACCGGTGGACGGTGGAAGGTCAACGGCGACCGGCGGCGGTGGATCGGCAGCGGAAGGCTGAACAAAAACTCCGTGCGACTCCGATAAAAAAGAGGAGGAATCCGGTGGTGGTGTGGTGGCACCGCCAGGTTCATCGAATAAAGCAGATGCCGGAGTTGCAGAGTATGGGAACTGGTCTTTAAAGAAATCAGCATCCCGACTGTTAAAGATCACTCGGGATTCCAAGTCAAAAAGGCGATAGCCTTTCTTTCCGGCAGGGTAACCAAGAAATAGACATTGCCGACTTCGTGGTGCAAACTTATCACGATATCTGGGAACATGAGAAGCAAAACACAAGCATCCAAAAACCCTTAAAGATGAATAATTTGGAGCTTGCCCATAAAGCAACTCAAAGGGAGTACGACCGTTGAGATGCTGAGTCAGTGTTCAGTTGATCAGGTAGGCAGCAGTAAGAACACATTCTCCCCAAAATTCAATAGGAAGACTGGCTTGGAACCGTAAAGCACGGGTCACATTGAGTAAATGGCGATGCTTTCTTTCAACCCGACCATTCTGTTCTGGTGTGTCAACCATAGATGTCTCAAAGATGATCCCAGATGCAGCAAAAATGAGATCGCAAAGGCAAAAATTCAGTCCCATTATCAGCCCGAACACGTTTTATGGTTCGGCCCCACTAGTTCTTCACTAAGGCACTAAATTCTAAAAATATAGAGGCTACTTCAAACTTAGCGACTAATAAATAAACCCAAACAGCTTGATAATAATCATCGACTATCGTCAAAAAATAAAATGCACCACTAGAGGATGGGGTTCTATAAGGTCCCCAAACATCACAATGTACTAATTCAAATAATGCAGTAGCGTTTGTAGAACTCAATGGAAAACTATGTCTAGTCTGTTTTGCTCTATAACATACAGAGCAAGGTATAGTAGTATTATTGGTGCTAAAATCAAGAGTAGGAATGGAAGACAACACCGTAGATGATGGATGACCAAAACGCTGATGCCATAAATCAGATGAAGAAACCCAAGCAACTGTCGGAATAGACTGCAGGATATGAGGATGAATGCGAGTATCCAACAGATGAAGCCAATAAACCCCCCTTTCTGTTCACCCACGCCAATCACAATCCCCGTACTGATTTTCTATAAAATGCAATAATTTTCAGTAAACAAGGCTAGACATTTTAAGGCAGATAGCAATCTAGAGCATGATAATAAATTGCATCGCAAAGTAGGTATGTAGAGCACATGAGTAAGGGTGACATCACCAAAACAAATAGACCCATATTGTGTAGCAGACGACACAGATCCATCAGGCAGTACAACATTCACAGTATTAGTGGTAATAAGAGAACCTTTGTCACCAGTCATGTGATACGAAGCTCCCGAATCAAGAATCCAAGGTAAAGTAGACTTACCTGACTCATAGTCAGATAACGAATCAATCTGATTAAATAAATGTATGGTCGTACTCCATTCGTCGTCAGTCAGAGCCAGGCCAAAATCAGATCGTGTAGGTAAGCTAGAGGAGGCGGCCACCGAAAATCCTTGTGGCGACGTCACTACGCCGGCGAAAAGAGCCATAACACAACAAATAAAACAAATTGTGTGAACAAATAGGAGAGAGAGAGAGGGAGAGCAACAAATGCGCTGCGTCAGCAGCTTACTGTGTGCGTCATTGTACGGCGCGTGTAACACACGTGCTGCTGGAGGGGAACGCGCGTGGCTTACACGCGCTTCTGGAAGGTGCGTGCGTGAATCTCACGCGCGCCTGCGTCGTCGCCGTTCGGAATGAGAGGTCTGCCGACGACGGAAGGCGAAGGTTGATCGATCGTTGGCGGAGAAGAATCTGATCACCGTGGAGAAGAATTGGCGGAGAAGAATCCGGTTGTTGGCGGAGCAAACCAAGGCTTCGTCGCCAGAGGCGCAAAACTGAGGCTCATGGCCGGAGTGAACAAAGGACGCAGCGTCGGCAGCGGTCGGAGGTGAACAACGGCGATTTGAGCAGAGGTGGTGGCGAGCTTGTACCGCAGCAGAATGGCACAGGCGGTTGGCAGCGGCGGCGATAGGAGAAGAGGCTCGACGGCGGCGGGCTGAAAGTTGTTCTTTTTTTTTGCAAAAGAAATGTAGTCCGGATGAGCGGCGCGTGGAAGTCACGCACTGACGACGGCGGAAAATTTAGGACGGTATTTTAAGGTTTTAGGATTTTAGGCTCTGATACCATGTTAAAATAAGGGTAATAATTGTGTGTTTGTATTCATGAATTCATGATACATTATATAGTAGTACATGATACCTATACAAGGTAGGAAAAAGTAACAGAATACAGTTACATCTATAATTACGGTAATCCAATTCCAATTCCTTAACATTAATGTTTAAGAGTAAATCTAACAAAAGATAGGCTAAGAAAAATTGGGATAGTAGATTAAGTGAGGTTGCTGTACAGGGAATTGAGAGGGGAACAACGTGAAGGAATGGTTAATTCAGAAAACAAGGGGAAAAGGAAAGAAATCGATGTGATGAAGTTAGCAACAACGGAGACAATGTACGGCGTTTGAAAAATGAGGAATAATGATCGTTTTGGAGTATTGTGTATCGGACTTGGATGTATCTGAAATTAAAAGTAAAATATGGGTATACATATTTGCGGGTTTCAACTCATACAGGTAAATCCGCAGTCAACCTGTAAATCCAATTAGTGCAGTCAACCTGTATATGATGATGCCATTAAAAAATAATGAACATAAATATTCTCAACTTACAATAATAGGCTATTTTAGTGCAGAAAAATGTAAACATATCTTTAAGTTATAGAGAAAATGACACTCTAGATTCGTTATTTTTCGAAAATATGACACTTAACCTCTACTTTTCTTAAGATATCATGGATTTTCACTTTAAAATCAATTGGTACTAAGGCCGTATTCTCTGGAGTTTATCTGAACTAAAAACAAGTGTGTTAAAAATTAGTATTGTATGACTAAATTAAGTTAAATTTTAAGAAATTAAATTTATGTTGAATTGAATTGAACGTGACATAATTAATTTCTACTAAACTGAATTGAACTTAATTAAATGGATATGAAAATAAGTTTTAAAGAAGAGTAAAGTGCTCATATGACCCTATGTTTTGAAGATTTGTGCAAATATGACCCTGTAAAGTTGGAAAGTGCTAATAAGCCCTGTGTTTTGCCGAAATGTGCTAATATAACCCTATTGACCTAATTTTGGCCGGAAATACATGAAATGACTATTATACCCCTGTTTTAAAAAAATAAAAATATTAAAATATTAAAAGACAATTATGCCCTTTTCTTCTCTTTTCTTCTGCTCCTTTCTTCTTCTTCTCTTTTCTTCTCCATTTTTCTTCTTCTCCTCTTTTATTCTTCGTTCTCGTCTGAACCCCTAGCTCGTCTGAACCCTAAGCTCTCCAATTCCATTTTTTCACACTTCTTTTCTTTTCCGTTCTCGTCTGAGCCCCTAGCTCTGGAAATCCCTTAGCTCGTCTGAACCCCAAGCTCTGCAATTCCAATTTTTCACACTCTGCAAATCCCCATCAATTTTCAGAGGGTAGGGTTTTGTGGTCGGAGGAGGAGGTGGATGGTTGGTGGTCATCCGGGGTAGATGTTAGGGTTTGGTGGTTGGAGGCGAGGCTGGGGTTGGCGGCGGATGTATGGCTGAGCGGTGGTGGTGCACGACGGAGCGGTGATGAGGCTTAGGGCTAGGGGTAGCGGGGATGGCTTAGGGTCAGGGGTGGCAGGGGTTAAGGCGGTGGCGCACGACAGAGCAGAGGCGGCGGTGCACGACGGAGCAGAGGCGGCGCACGGCAGCGGCCATCTGTGCTTCACCGGAGACGGCGGTGGGCTCCTCCATCTCTCTCTGCCATTGACCTCGTCGTAAGCTTCACTCTGTTTCTCTCCCTGTGTTTTCGTTACCAATGTTGGATCCGATTGAGTGTCTGATGAATCCGTGCCCTTATTAATCGGCATTATTAAATTGGGATTGGGATTGGGGATTAGGTTTTTGAATAACGTGCATTTGTGGTGTTGTGATTGTTCAGGTGAGGGAGTTGGAGACGGATCTGTTTCGTCAATTTCTTGGTTGGAACTGGTTTTTCTTAATTTTTTGTCAATTTCTTGATTTTTCTTGGCTAGAACTGGTTTTTTCCAGATTGTGGCTTGAACTGGTTTGGATTATCGTTTCCAAATTCTGGCCGGTGGTGGCGACAGAGGCGGCGGCGGAGGTGGCAGTGGCTATGGTTAGGGAGAAGAAGAAGAGCCAAGGGTATTTTAGTCAATATATTTTTAATTTGAATATTAGGGGTATTTTAGTATTTTTACATTTGGTCAATGCTGGAAATAACAAAGTCAATGGCAGAATAGTGCCATAGGGTTATATCGGCACTTCTAATGCAAAACACAGGGTTACAATAGCACTTTTCAATTTCACAGGGTCATATTAGCACAAACATCCAAAACATAGGGTCATATCAGTATTTTGCCCTTTAAAGAACATTGCCTAGGAGTAACTCAAAACCCATATATTAATCATTTAGTCTCTAAGGAATCAATGTGAGAATATTTCAACACGTCTTCTCACGTGCAAATATAAAAACACTCCAAGATTCAATATTAGGCTTAATTAAATAGAAATCTCAATATCAGCTCGATAATTTAATCTGGGCTCCATTATAATGTTAAATTTCAAGATGTCTTAGCCTTCCATTTTAAAATTATTTAGTACTAAGTGGAGCAACCAAAACCTTATATATAAATCATTTAATCTTTGAAAGATTTATTTCAATAGTGGGCAAAAGATGCAAGAGCCTGAAATGATGCATTCAAATGAATTCCATTGCCCTGAAGATACCGTTAAATAGAGTTTATAGGTAGGGGTGGGCTAAAAATTTGAAGACCAAAAAATCGAATTGAAAATTGATTATCCGAATATTGAATAAATTGAACTAAATTTAATATTTAAATATCTAAATATTTGAACTGATAAATTGAATTGTGAATATGATTTATGGTTTGAGTTTTGAGTTTTGTTTTTTAACACAAGACCGAAAATTGACTCAAAAATTGAATTACAAATATAAATAAATTAAATACATGCAATAAAATATAAAATATTATTAATGTTACACTAATACTTTAAAAAAATGGAAATAAAGTGACATTCAAAAAAAAAATTAAATCTAACTTAGCCTAATTGTATATCTTAAATTCTAATCGTTCTATTTAGTATTCTTTTCAAAACTACTTGATTGAATAATTTGATAGTTTAATATGCATAGATTTTGATTCATGGTGTTTAGATTTTGGTGTGTTTTTAGTTTTTATGTTGTTTAGGTAGGAAATGTCATGTTTGTTCTTTCTAATTTTTTTTTAGAAAAAGAATGCACCGATTATGATTGTACGTATAATGTTTAAGTAGTTAATAGTTCACATTTATTTGTAATTTTTTTCCAATTTGATTTATTCAAATATATTTGAATAAACACCGAAAATTGAAAAAACTGAATTTGATTTTACCAAATATAGTTCGGTTCTTGGTTTTGGATTTGTAAAAGGTGATCAACCCGATTAAATCGAACCGAATAAATCAATATATTAGAAAATCGACCCGATGCCCAGCCCTATTACAAGGTCCATACAAAAAATATATTTAAAGCATTAGCTAGACACAGTTAATCAAATAGCAATTAACATCAAAAACTTCATAACGCCATATATTTCCAATCCATAGACTATATCTTAATTGGGGGAGCCCCCGGCCAGTTGCAGAGGTCTGCATGCATGATCACACTCAACAAGACAAGAACAAAATCCAGTTTTAGGATTGCACACAGCTCGGGCATACAGCCAGCAATACTCCTTACACGTTGCTACGCAGTTCGCCGGAACTTTTGATGGATCGTCGCATGTAATGGTATAGATGTCGTAGTAGCAAAGACCGTCCAATGTTGCAACGTCGGAGATCATCAGATGCACGGAGAGAAGTGCCAGAATGAGAGCGGGGAAGAGAGAGGACTTCATTTTCGAGAAAATGGTTTTGATCTTGTTGTACGTATGTTATTTGCTAGGTGCTATTTTTATATAGGGAGAAAAGTGGTTTTATTGGTGTAATAGAGAGTGTTACAGCATTATCTGAATTAGATTGACTCATTTAGGTGTATTTAATTTCATATTTATCTTAATTCAAAATAAATTAATAACATTTAAGTGCAATTAATCTGAGAATATAGTCTAAATCCATAATTCTTCTCTCTTTTTCAAAAAAAAATAAAGATTTCATTTCATGTACGTGTTATCTGATTGTTGCAAAATTAATTCATAACTCGAGAATAGGATTAATCTTTAAGAGTAAATCCAACAAAAGATAGGCTAAGAAAAATTGGGACACTAGATTGAGTGAGGTTGCTGTACAGGGAATTGAGAGGGGAACAACGAGAAGGGGTGAAATGGAGACCAAGGGCAAAATTCACTCAATTTACCGCAGCAATGGGAACAAGAGAAGGAATGGTTAATTCAGAAAAGGAAAGAAATCGATGTGATGAAGTTAGCAACAACGGAGACCATGTACGGCGTTTGAAAAATGAGGAATAATGATCGTTTTGGAGTATTGTGTATCGGGCTTGGATGTATCTGAAATTAAAAGTAAAATATGGGTATATATATCTACGGGTTTCAACTCATACAGGTAAATTCAAAGTCAACATGTAAATCCAATTAGTGCAGTCAACCTGTATATGATGATGCCATTAAAAAATAATGAACATAAATATTCTCAACTTACAATAATAGGCTATTTTAGTGCAGAAAAATGTAAACATATCTTTAAGTTATAGAGAAAATGACACTCTATATTCGTTATTTTTAAAAAATATGACACTTAACCTCTACTTTTCTTAAGATATCATGGATTTTCACTTTAAAATCAACTGGTACTAAGGCCGTATTTTCTGGAGTTTATCTGAACTAATCTGATTTGAATTGAACTGAATTTAACTAATCTAAAAACAAGTGTGTTAAAAATTAGTATTGTATCACTAAATTAAGTTAAATTTTACGAAATTAAATTTATGTTGAATTGAATTGAACGTGACATAATTAATTTCTACTAAACTGAATTGAACTTAATTAAATGGATATGAAAATAAGTTTTAAAGAAGAGTAAAGTGTTCATATGACCCTATGTTTTGAAGATTTGTGCGAATATGACCCTGTGAAGTTGGAAAGTGCTAATATAGCCCTGTGTTTTGCCGAAATGTGCTAATATAACCCTATTGACCTTATTTTGGCCGGAAATACATGAAATGACTATTATACCCCTGTTTTAAAAAAATAAAAAAATATTAAAAGACAATTATGCCCTTTTCTTCTCCTTTCTTCTGCTCCTTTCTTCTTCTTCTCTTTTCTTCTCCGTTTTTCTTCTTCTCCTCTTTTATTCTTCGTTCTCGTCTGAACCCCTAGCTCGTCTGAACCCTAAGCTCTCCAATTCCAATTTTTCACACTTCTTTTCTTCTTTGTTCTCGTCTGAACCCCTAGCTCTGGAAATCTCTTAGCTCGTCTGAACCCCAAGCTCTGCAATTCCATTTTTTCACACTCTGCAAATCCCCATCAATTTTCAGAGGGTAGGGTTTGGTGGTCGGAGGAGGAGGTGGATGGTTGGTGGTCATCCGGGGCAGATGTTAGGGTTTGGTGGTTGGAGGCGAGGCTGGGGTTGGCGGCGGATGTATGACTGAGCAGCGGTGGCGCACGACGGAGCAGTGATGAGGCTTAGGGCTAGGGGTAGCGGGGATGGCTTAGGGTCAGGGGTGGCAGGGGTTAAGGCGGTGGCGCACGACAGAGCAGAGGCGGCGGCGCGCGACGGAGCAGAGGCGGCGCACGGCAGCGGCCATCTGTGCTTCACCGGAGACGGCGGTGGGCTCCTCCATCTCTCTCTGCCATTGACCTCGTCGTAAGCTTCACTCTGTTTCTCTCCCTGTGTTTTCGTTACCAACGTTGGATCCGATTGAGTGTCTGATGAATCTGTGCCCTTATTAATCGTCATTATTGGATTGGGATTGAGATTGGGATTGGGGATTAGATTTTTGAATAATGTGCATTTGTGGTGTTGTGATTGTTCAGGTGCGGGAGTTGGAGACGGATCTGTTTCGTCAATTTCTTGGCTGGAACTGGTTTTTCTTGATTTTTTGTCAATTTCTTGATTTTTCTTGGCTGGAACTGGTTTTTTCCAGATTGTGGCTTGAACTGGTTTGGATTATCGTTTCCAGATTCTGGCCGGCGGTGGCGACAGAGGTGGTGGAGCGGCGGCGGAGGTGGCGGAGTGGCGGCGGAGGTGGCGGAGCGGCGGCAGAGGTGGCGAAGCGGCGGCGAAGGTGGCAGTGACTATGGTTAGGGAGAAGAAGAAGAGCCAAGGGTATTTTAGTCAATAGATTTTTAATTTGAATATTAGGGGTATTTTAGTATTTTTACATTTGGTCAATGCCGGAAATAACAAAGTCAATGGCAGAATAGTGCCATAGGGTTATATCGGCACTTCTAATGCAAAACACAGGGTTACAATAGCACTTTTCAATTTCACAGGGTCATATTAGCACAAACATCCAAAACATAGGGTCATATCAGTATTTTGCCCTTTAAAGAACATTGCCTAAATGGAGTAACTCAAAACCCATATATTAATCATTTAGTCTCTAAGGAATCAATGTGAGAATATTTCAACACGTCTTCTCACGTGCAAATATAAAAACACTCCAAGATTCAATATTAGGCTTAATTAAATAGAAATCTCAATATCAGCTCGATAATTTAATCTGGGCTCCAATATAATGTTAAATTTCAAGATGTCTTAGCCTTCCATTTTAAAATTATTTAGTACTAAGTGGAGCAACCAAAACCTTATATATAAATCATTTAATCTTTGAAAGATTTATTTCAATAGTGGGCAAAAGATGCAAGAGCCTGAAATGATGCATTCAAATGAATTCCATTGCCCTGAAGATACCGTTAAATAGAGTTTATAGGTAGGGGTGGGCTAAAAATTTGAAGACCAAAAAATCGAATTTAAAATTGATTATCCGAATATTGAATAAATTGAACTAAATTGAACTAAATTGAATATTTAAATATTCAAATATTTGAACCGATAAATTGAATTGTGAATATGATTTATGGTTTGAGTTTTGAGTTTTGTTTTTTAACACAAGACCGAAAATTGACTCGAAAATTGAATTACTAATATAAATAAATTAAATACATGAAATAAAATATAAAATATTATTAATGTTACACTAATACTTTAAAATAATGAAAATAAAGTGACATTCAAAAAAATTTAAATCTAACTTAGCCTAATTGTATATCTTAAATTCTAATAATTCTATTTAGTATTCTTTTCAAAACTACTTGATTGAATTATTTGATACGAATTAGGTTTAATTATTTTTATTTATTTATTAGGATTTTTAGAAGATAACACTATACTCTTTTTCCCACTGGGTTTTTTAATGAGGTAGTGTGATCATTTATTTTATTTTAGAATAAGGCCCATTAATTCTGCCATGTTGGCCTTAGAAGAATTAATGTTTCGGTCATGCATTTATTTTAGTGTTTAGGATATTTAGTTCTGATTTGATTAGAATTAGATTTAGTAAGATTAGATAAGGCAATATTCATTCAAGATTTATCTTGAAGTATATAGTCATTTATTTTAGGTAGTCTAGTTAAATATGGTTTTAGCTTCTTAAAGCTGCCATAATTCTTTTCAGTTTCTTATTTGTATTTGTTTGAAGACCATACCTATGTACTATAAATAGGGGTGGTATTCAACATTATTTTTACCTTACAACCTTTCATCAACCAAATATACAACCTTTTGAGTTCATACTCTTTGCTTACGAGCTATTCCATTGTTGCTTAACCCCGATGGCTAGTTAAGTATCAATAAACCTTGTAATCTGATCCCGAGGGCTAGTTAGAGAGCAAGTCAAAGTTAGGCGTACCCCGAGGGCTAGACTTCTGAATTTCGTGCGAGATAGTGCGGGTTTGCAGATCCCTTCACTAGATCAAAGTTATTAATTCCGCAAATCGTGAGTCTTCGCAAGGAGATTCATATCAGTTGGTATCAGAGCAAAGCAAATGATCCTTGGACGAGTTCATCAACAGGGATTTCGAGTTTTGTTTTTGAAAAAAAAAATAAAAAAAAATCATCAGCTTCCGCCGCCAGTCTTCAACACCGCCGCCGGTGAGCTTCATCTCCGTCATCTCCACCGCCGCTCAGCTCCGTTTTCGACCGACCATCCGAAGCCACCGTTCTTCTCTCCGTCTACAAAAGCTCCATTGCCGCTCCAATCACCGCTGCTGCCCGACCAAATCTTCACCGTCGAAGAACCGCCGTTCTTCTCAACGTAGCTCCGCCGCCGCCATTTTCCTCAGTTTTGAGTTCTCCGCAGCTGAGACTCTTCACCGTTCCAGTAATCTCCGCTCGTCTCTGACTGCTCCACAGCGTTCTCCACCGCCGACGAATCCACCGCCACATCGTTCTCCTCCGACTGTTCGACGGCGTCTCCGATATTCTCCGATTGCTTCTGAAGTCCCAGATCCGTGCAGAAGAAAGTTCAGAGCAGGACTCCAGGGAAGAAGAAAGTGTGAGATAATCTAGTCATTTGTTTTTTTCCTTACTTAGTTTAAACTATTTTTAGCTAAATAAAGATGCAAGTCTCGCATCCGTAGGAAGTTAGTTGTTTTCTCTGACTTTGTTTTGTGAACGTGAGAATGTGCACGTTAGGTAATTAGATTTTTTAGGAATAACGTTGCAAAGTTTGTGTATATAAGGAAGGCATGAATGAGAAAAGCAGCAAGACAGTTTTCTGCACCAAAATCCTCTCGACCTTTGCCTCTGTTTTTCTGCTTTCAAATTTTCTGAAACTAACATCTGGTATCAGAGCCATATAACAATCTTGGCAACCATGTCCGACGGCAACGGCGACACTAGCAACTCTCCAACAAGGCAGGCAGGGGCACGGAGCAGGGGACGAAGTGTCAATCGGAGGAACGGCAACGAGATCGTCATTTGCGAACGCATTATGCAGGAGCGCCTCGGCAGCAACATCGTCTACCCCACTCTGACGGCGACGAACTACATCGAGTGGGCTCTTGTGATGAAAATCAATCTGCGGGCGCAAGGCCTCTGGGAGGCGGTTTCCGGCGCTGACGAGCCGGGCGAGCGAGAGGAAATGGCTGCACTGTCAGCTTTGATCAGAGCCGTGCCGCCAGAGATGGTGTCGGCTCTCGCTGTCAAGAACACAGCCCACGAAGCTTGGGAAGCTATTCGGCTCATGCGCGTTGGAGTCAATCGAGTGAGGGAGGCAACGGCGCAACGGCTGCGCAAGGAGTTCGAGCAAATCTCTTTCAAGGACGGAGAAACCCTCGATGCGTTAGGGCTGCGCATCACAGGGATCGTCAACAACCTCCGGTCCTTGGGTGACGGTGTCGAGGAGATCAAGGTCGTGCAGAAATTTCTCCGAGAGGTCCCGAGCCAGTATGCGCAGATCGCTTGCTCGATCGAGACGCTGCTCGATCTGAATGGGATGTCCGTCGAAGAGCTGATCGGACGCCTTCGATCAGCCTCCGAGCGCTGCGGAAACAACATCACGAGTGGGCAGATCCTACTCACGGAACAGGAGTGGATTTCTCGAGGAAAGCAGCGCGACCAAGGGTCTGGATCTGGCCCCAGGAACGGAACAAAGGGCAAGTATCTCCGAAAGGGGAAGAAATCGAGCCCCGCGCGGGAAGGCAGCAAGCGCGCCTCCAACGGCGACCGCGACATGACGGGGATCAAGTGCTATAATTGCAACAAGTTCGCAGGGCATATCTCGAGGGATTGTCCCGAACCGCGGTGCGCACGCAAAGAATGGGCTAACCTTGTGAAGGATTAAGAGGAGGAGACGGTGCTACTGGTCGCGAGGCTTCACTCTCTCACGCTCGGAAGTGTGGCGGCTGAGACCGAGGAGCACGTACTACTCAACGAGGCGAACTCCCAGGCCAAGGCGATGAAACAGGCAGGCCAGTGCGACACAACCTGGTTCTTGGACTCGGGAGCCAGCGCATATGTGTAGGAGACGGGAGATCTTCTCCGAGCTAGACACCAACGTGCAGGGCTCAGTCAAACTCGGAGATGACACCTCTGTGGAGATTGAAGGGCTCAGGAAGATTCTGTTCTCGTGCCGAAACGGTGAGCATTTGCTTCTAACCGAGGTCTATTACATACCGCAACTTCATAGTAGCATCATCTCTCTCGGACAACTTGACGAGACCGGATACGACATTCACATCCGGGACGGTTGGCTCCATCTTCGTGATCAAAACAGGCGACTGATCGCACGAGTGCCCAGGAGCCACGGGCGCCTCTACCCGATACGCCTCAATTCAGCGCGGCCCGTTTGCCTAACCGTGCACGGGACCGAGAACGGCTGGCGCTGGCACGCTCGTTAAGGGCACTTGCACTTCGAGGCACTCCGTCGTCTCGCACGAGAAGGAATGGTGCACGGTCTTCCAGAGATTGGGGACGCTGATCGGCTGTGCGACGCTTGCTTGGCCGGGAAGCAGAGATGCGCCTCATTTCCGCGCCAAGCCTGGAACCGCGCGCAGGAGCGTCTCGATCTCGTCCATGCCGATTTGTGTGGACCGATTGATCCACCAACCCCTGGAGGTAAACGCTATTTTTTGCTTTTAGTGGATGATTTTAGTCGGTACATGTGGGTTTATCTGCTAGCCACGAAAGACCAAGCAGTCGAGGCTATCAAGAAGTTTGTGCTAGCGGCCGAACTTCAAAGTGGCTGCAAACTGAAGACGATGCGCACTGACAATGGCGGGGAGTTCACTTCTCAGCAGCTTGGTGAGTATTTTGCCGAACGAGGTGTGCAACGGCAGCTGACGGCGCCTTACACACCGCAACAAAATGGAGTGGTTGAACGTCGCAACCAAACCGTTGTTGGGACGGCGCGGTGTATGTTGAAGGCGAAGGGAATGCCAGTCAGGTTCTGGGGGGAAGCCGTGACAACCGCGGTTTACCTACTAAACCGTGGGATGACGAAGAGCGTGGTTGGGAAGACCCCATATGAAGCTTGGCACGGGAGTCGGCCGAGTGTGCAACATCTCAAAGTGTTCGGGTGTGTGGCGCATGTGAAGATGGTGCATCCAAGTTTGAAGAAGTTGGAGGACAGGAGCACGCTGATGGTGTTGTTCGGTTACGAGCCAAGCACTGCAGCATACCAGGTATATGATCCAGCCACGGAGCGAGTCAGAGTCTCTCGTGACATCGTCTTCGACGAGGATGCAGCATGGGACTGGACTCTTCCAGGGAGTGAGCAAAGACGTGATCATTGTGGAGAAACTTTCTCCGTTGAGTGGTTCGTTTCTCCCGTTGCAGGTACAGACTTGAACTGGAGCACGACGCATGCAGAGAGAGCATCGTCTTCAAACGCCGGAATCTCCATCGGAAACGAAGCTGGAGACGTGCCCTCACCAGTCACTCCAACTACTTCGGTTGCACCTCCACCGACGACGGTGGAGTTTGTGTCCCCACCGACCGATGCGTCAGAACCATCTCCGGGCGAGGAGGCGCCTCGCCGATACCGCACGCTAAACAGTCTGTACGATGCAACTGTCCCTGTTGAAGCAAAAGATGACGAACAGTGTCTCCTCATCGCCGACGAACCGGCGTCCCTTGGTGAAGCTGAGAAGGATGAAGGGTGGAGAGCTGCGATGATGGAGGAACTTGCAAGCATCAAAGCAAACCAGACTTGGCACCTCACCTCTCTACCACCGGGACACCGCGCAATCGGACTCAAGTGGGTGTTCAAGCTCAAAAAGGATGCGAATGGGGAGATGGTGAAACAAAAGGCACACTTGGTGGCAAAGGGATATGTGCAGCGGCAAGGGGTGGACTATGAAGAAGTGTTTGCTCCGGTCGCAAGGATGGAAACCGTGTGAGTGCTGATTGCGCTCGCGGCTCACCATGGTTGGCCGGTCCACCACATGGACGTCAAGACCGCGTTTCTCAACGGTGATCTGATCGAGGAGGTCTACGTCAAGCAACCGCCGGGTTTCGAAATTCAAGGCAACGAAGGCAAGGTTCTCCGGCTTCAGAAGGCTCTGTACGGACTACGCCAAGCTCCGAGGGCTTGGAATGCCAAACTTGACAAAAGTCTCCGCGACTTGGAGTTTGTGCGATGTGAAGCCGAGCACGCGGTTTATCGCCGGAGCAACGGGCAGGAGCAACTTCTAGTTGGGGTTTACATCGATGACTTGATCATCACCAGAACTTCAATCGAAGAACTGACGAAGTTCAAGAAGGAGATGACCAATCTCTTTGAGATGAGCGATCTCGGCGAACTAAGTTACTACCTCGGCATCCAAGTATCATCTTATGCGAGGAAGCTTTTACAAAAGGCTGGACTGGAAGAGTGCAATCCATGCGCGGCACCAATGGAGGTACGGCTCAAACTAAGCAAGACCGGAGACGGGAGACCGGTGGATGCCACGTATTACCGCAGCTTGGTGGGAAGCCTCAGGTACTTAGTTCACACTCGGCCGGACATTACTTTTGTAGTTGGCTATGTTAGCCAATTTATGGAGGAGCCAAAAGTTGAGCACTTGGCAGCGGTGAAACATATTCTACGCTATGTGGCGGGAACTCTAGATTTTGGAGTTTCGTATGGAAAAGGTGTTGGACCTTTATTTTTGAAAGGTTATAGTGATACTGATTTGGCTGGAGACATCAATGACAGGAAGAGCACGACGGGATTGTTTTTCTTCCTCGGCCAATCTTCGGTGAGTTGGCAATCACAGAAACAACGGGTGGTGGCAATCTCTTCATGCGAATCAGAGTATATTGCAGCTGCCACTGCCGCTTGCCAAGGTGTTTGGCTTAGTAGATTGCTTGGAGAAATGCAAGGTGAATAGCCACAAGCACCAACGTTACTGGTGGACAACAAATCGACAATCAATCTTATCCGAAATCCTGTGTTTCACGATCGAAGTAAACACATTGATACACGCTACCATTTGATTAGAAATTATGTGGAGCAGGGTGATCTTGAAATTGACTACATCAACACAGAAGCTCAGCTCGCCGATATTCTGACAAAGCCTCTCGGACGAGTTCGGTTTCAGGAACTTAGGGGCAGAATCGGAGTCGCAGAAATAAAGTGATGACAAGATTAAGGGGGTGATTTGTGAGATAATCTAGTCATTTGTTTTTTTCCTTACTTAGTTTAAACTATTTTTAGCTAAATAAAGATGCAAGTCTCGCATCCGTAGGAAGTTAGTTGCTTTCTCTGACTTTGTTTTGTGAACGTGAGAATGTGCACGTTAGGTAGTTAGATTTTTCAGGAATAACGTTGCAAAGTTTGTGTATATAAGGAAGGCATGAATGAGAAAAGCAGCAAGACAGTTTTCTGCACCAAAATCCTCTCGGCCTTTGCCTCTGTTTTTCTGCTTTCAAATTTTCTGAAACTAACAGAAAGTCCGGCTACTTGAAGTTTGTGAAGAAGAAGGTCGGCGCGTGACTAAACGCGCGACACACACCTCAGGCGCGTGAATACCACGCGCGCGCCGCATTGAATGCGCGTCTTCCGCACGCGCGAGACACAAGCCGGTTCATATCTTCATCTCGTGATATTTTTAACTTCTCACGGGTGGAACCAGCTTCTCGCGAGTCGTTCCAGTTTATCGCCAGCACTCATTGTCTCACGAGTTCAAGCAATTTTTGCCTAGTTTGCGCACGATCAACGTTTTATTAGCAGTTCTTCACAGGGATGGCTTGGGACGTTGATCTACAGTTATTTTTATATCGTTCACGTTTCGAGGACAAAACTTTTCGACCTCGGAGGGAATGATACGAATTTGGTTTATTTATTTTTATTTATTTATTAGGATTTTTAGAAGATAACACTATACTCTTTTTCCCACTGGGTTTTTTAATGAGGTAGTGTGATCATTTATTTTATTTTAGAATGAGGCCCATTAATTCTGCCATGTTGGCCTTAGAAGAATTAATGTTTCGGTCATGCATTTATTTTAGTGTTTAGGATATTTAGTTCTGATTTGATTAGAATTAGATTTAGTAAGATTAGATAAGGCAATATTCATTCAAGATTTATCTTGAAGTATATAGTCATTTATTTTAGGTAGTCTAGTTAAATATGGTTTTAGCTTCTTAAAGCTGCCATAATTCTTTTCAGTTTCTTATTTGTATTTGTTTGAAGACCATACCTATGTACTATAAATAGGGGTGGTATTCAACATTATTTTTACCTTACAACCTTTCATCAACCAAATATACAATCTTTTGAGTTCATACTCTTTGCTTGCGAGCTATTCCATTGTTGCTTAACCCCGAGGGCTAGTTAAGTATCAATAAACCTTGTAATCTGATCCCGAGGGCTAGTTAGAAAGCAAGTCGAAGTTAGGCGTACCCCGAGGGCTAGACTCCTGAATTTCGTGCGAGATAGTGCGGGTTTACAGATCCCTTCACTAGATCAAAGTTATTAATTCCGCAAATCGTGAGTTTTCGCAAGGAGATTCATATCAATATTTGATAGTTTAATATGCATAGATTGTGATTCATGGTGTTTAGATTTTGGTGTGTTTTTAGTTTTTATGTTGTTTAGGTAGGAAATGTCATGTTTGTTCTTTCTAATTTTTTTTAAAAAAAGAATGCACCGATTATGATTGTACGTATAATGTTTAAGTAGTTAATAGTTCACATTTATTTGTAATTTTTTTCCCAATTTGATTTATTCAAATATACTTGAATAAAAACCAAAAATTGAAAAAAAAAAAAACCTGAATTTGATTTTGCCAAATATAGTACGGCTCTTGATGTTGGATTTGTAAAAGGTGACCAGCCCGATTAAATCGAACTGAATAAATCAATATATTAGAAAACCGACCCGATGTCTAGCCCTATTACAAGGTCCATACAAAAAACATATTTAAAGCATTAGCTAGACATAGTTAATCAAATAGCAATTAACATGAAAAACTTCATAACACTTGGCCATATATTTCCAATTCATAGACTATATCTTAATTGGGGGAGCCCCCGGCCAATTGCCACACTCAACAAGACAAGAACAAAATCCAGTATCAGGATTGCACACAGCTCGGGCATACAGCCAGCAATACAGACTTGAACGTTGCTACGCAGTTCGCCGGAACTTTTGATGGATCGTCGCATGTAATGGTATAGATGTCGTAGTAGCAAATTATTAGTATTACTCCAAGCTTGGTTTATGTTAGGGTTTTATATTTCTAAACTATTTTATTAGTATTAATTTTTTTTGAAATATGATTTATGTAGATATTTATAAATAAAATACATTAAATATATTTAGATATACATTAAATATATCCTCCACCTTTGTTTTCAATACCACGCCATGCACAATTGCATCCGAAATTTTGGTATCAATCACCAAATAATCAAGCACTCAACGGAGACAATGTAAAGGCTTTTGGAAAATGAGGAATAATGATTGTTTTGGAAATGAAGAGTATTTGTATATGGCAAAGTCTTGGAAAAGACGGTCTTTCCATAGACTTATGGAAAGATGGGGTTTGATTAGAATAATAAAAGGTAAAAGGTCTTAGTTGCAATATTAAAGTTTTAGTATGAAACATGTAGTAGTTATAAAATTTATAATCCGGTTCATGCAACCCGAAAATTTTATCTTAATTTCTTCTAATTTACACTTTAAACCTTGGTCTTTCCATAACTTATGGAAAAACCGTCTTTCAAGAGACGGACTCTTTGTATATAGAGCTTGGATGTATACGAAATTAAAAGTAAAATATGGGTATACATACACTTCGAATTGGGAGGGCGATCCTCCCGGTTTCAAGCCATACAGGTAAATTCGCTGTCAACCTGTAAATCCAACCCGCCCGGCCCTTATTTCTCAGATACCCTCCTAACCCATTACTCATTTCACATACCCAATCATATTCAAAAATAGATAATTCGCTTGATCCAGGGGTTAATGATATATTTTACCACCTTGTGCAATTGTACTTCTTCTTTCTCATAGTTCTGAAAAGTTTATAGGGCTAATACAAAAAAAAAACATATTTAAAGCATTAGCTAGACATCCTTAATCAAATAGCAATTAACATCAAAAACTTCATAACACTTGGCCATATATTTCCAATTCATAGACTATATCTTAATTGGGGGCGCCCTTGACCAATTGCAAAGGTCTCCATGATTGCATTCGAAAAGACAAGAACAAATTTTAGTATCAGGATTGCAGACGGCTCGAGCATACACACCGCAATCCTCCTTACATGTCGCTACGCAGTTCGCCGGAGCTTTTGATGGATCGTCGCATGTAATGCTGTAGATGTCGTGATAGCAAAGATCTCCCAACGTTGCAACGTCAGAGATCATTAGATGCACGGAGAGAAGTGCCAGGAGGAGAGCGAGGAAGGATGAGGACTTCATTTGCGAGAAAATGGTTTTGATTTTGTTGTCCGTATGTTATTTGCTAGGTGTTATTTTTATGGCTTTATTGGTGTAATAGAGAGTGTTATAGTGTTATGTGAATTAGATTGACTGAATTAGATGCACTTGATTTCATGTTTATCTCAATTCAAAATTAATTAATAACATTTAATTGGTGTATATATGGTATATTGAGTTGAAATGAATTTGATTAAATTAAATTAACTTGAGAATATAGAGTCTAAATCCACAAATCTCCGAGCAATATTAGGAATGTTGCAAAATTAATTCATAACTCGACAATAGGATTAACCTTTAAAAGTAAGTCTAACATATATATTTTTTATATTTTTATAAAAAAGATGTGGATTTTGATCGGTGAAATTTTATAAAATCTTATTTTAAATCGATTAACTGTTAGATGGGATCAGCTTGTAATTAATTAAAGTTAAAGTTGAATGGCAGCAACATTTTTATGTCAGTGGTTTTAATATGTTAAGGTAATGACCCAATAGAAATTGACAAATATACATAACTACGGTAAACCACCTCCTTAAAATTAGATGTTGAGATAAAACCCAACAATTATGTGCACTCCACCGCCATTTAGGAACTGCCACGATTTTAGTAAAAATGTCCTTTTAAATAAACATCACAAGGTTCGGCTTAAACATCACATTTTACTCTAAAATGCGGGCAATTCGCAGGGATAACTTTAAAAAATATGTATTAAACCATTAGCTAATCATTATAAAGTTCGAATTCATAATTTTCTTCCTGGTGGCCACCTACAGAGGCTTTCATACTCACACTCGTGAAGGCAAGAACAAAATGTAGTGTATGTATTGCAGACGGCTCGGGCAGAGCTGCCGCAGTACTTGTCGCACGTTGCTACGCAGTCCGCCGGAACTAATGATGGATCTCCGCAGGTAATGGTAGGGATGTCATGGTAGCAAAGATCGCCTACTCCGACAACCTCGGAGATTATCAGATGCACGAAGAGAAGAGCTAGAAAGAAGACGGGGAAGAGAGAGGACTTCATCGTCAAGAGAATGATTTTAATCTTGTTGTGCATATGTTGTTTGCTCGGTGTTGTTTTTATAGAGTGAGGAAAGTGCTAATATTATTGCAATTCTTAAAGTGTATCAATGGGTATCATATATGTGCATTATTATATATATATATATATATATATATATATATATATATATATATAGTATTTGTCAATAATCACAATCAAATTATAGTAACGTACAACACCAAATTATAATAACGTACAACAAGTAGAAGAATACACATCCACATAATATATAACACACAAAATGTCTCTGGAGAGACAGTGTTTATGGTATTCCAAAAATACCATATAATTTGCAAAAAAATAATAAAAAATTTAATCATTCCACGATGTTGGGAAAAATGTCCAGTGGCGATTACAATGAATGGAATTAACATCCAACCTAACTAACCTTTAGGAATAACTAACATATTGCAAGGATATTTAAATTACGTGTCAACCAGACTAATCGTCTGTACTATTACAGATCAGAGACCTAATAAAAAGAATTTAACATCACCCTCGAGGATATTAACTTGCTTCTTGCGAAAATCATGACCATTAACTTGCTTCTTGCGAAAATCATGACCACTTGGCAGAGAGAAACGTATCATGCATCGATATCACTGCGCCAAACAGGGACTTTCTACAAATGTAAAACCACTTGATCCAACCATGATCTATGTTGTCCAAATTGTAAACACCTTGAAAAACATAGATCTGACGAATCCAAATTAATGAAAACTCAAAAACAAAACCACAAACAAAATTACGAAAACACGATCTGAACAAGCAGATCGAGAACAATATATCAATGTGGACAATTAAATCGAGTTATAATCATGAACACAACGATGTAGGTCAAAGAACAAAACTAATCTGTGAAAATAAATCTCATTCTTATTGAATAACAAAACCATAAATAAAATAAACTGTTTTTCCTCATCTCCCCAAGATTGAAGAGGAAGGGTGCGGCAAGGGGGATGCGGCTAGGTTTTGCTATAATTTGTAATCATTAGTGTTATAGAAAATGTAATAGCGTTATCTGAATTAGATTGACCTTAAAATTCAAAATTTTGAAAAACCTTATTTGGAAGTAATGAACTAGATTTAACTTCTAAGATCTTAGGATTTGATGTGGAATTTGAGGGATGAAATTTAATTTTTAAATTTAATAATTTTTTCTTGAGTTCGTCTCTTGAAAGACGATCTTTCCATAAGCCATGGAAAGACCAATGTTTAAACTGTAAATTAGAAGAAATTAAGATAAAATTTTCGGGTTGCATGAATCGGACTACAAACTTTATAATTACTACACGTTGCATAATAAAATTTTATTATTGCAACTAAGACCTTTTTACCTTTTATAATTCTCATTAAACCCTGTCTTTCTATAAGCCTATGTAAATACGATCTTTCACAAGACTTTGCCTTCTTTCTTAGTGATCTAGACAAATTTTTAATAAATTAATTCAAAATTTGATTGACGCATGTAAGGTAATTGCAGATTAAATTTAATTAAATCGGACTGAACTAAGTAAGGCAAAGTCTTGGGAAATACCGTATTTCCATAACCATGTGGAACAACATACTTTAATTAAAATAATAAAAGGTAAAAATTCTTAGTTGCAATATTAAAAATTTATTATACAACATGTAGTAATTATAAAGTTTATAACCCGATTCATACAACCCGAACATTTTATCTTCATTTATTCTAATTTGCAGTTTAAACCTTGGTCTTTCCATGATTTATGGAAAAACCGTCTTTTAAGAGACAAACTCACTAAGTAATGTGATGATTTTTTTTTAATAAAAAAAAATAGAGAGTATAAATCCATAATTCTCCTAGCAAATTTAGTAGAGTTTCTTTGAAAACTAATTTAAGATAGACTCATCCTTCTACCTAATTTGAGTAAGGCAAAGTCTTGGGAAAGACGGTCTTTCCATAGGCTTATGGAAAGACGGGGTTTGATTAGAATAATAAAAAGTAAAAGGTCTTAGTTGCAACATTAAACTTTTAGTATGAAACATGTAGTAGTTATAAAATTTATAACCCGGTTCATGCAACCCGAAAATTTTATCTTAATTTTTTCTAATTTACACTTTAAACCTTGAATTTTTCATAATTTATGGAAAGACCGTCTTTCAAGAGACGGACTCTTTGAGTAATCTGAATTTTCGAAACTCAACCATTTAAAAGGTGAGGACTTGGGTACGCAACAAACACAATCTAATGGCATGAATGCATCGAGCCTATTATGCTGCAATCATAAATACCCACTTCAGGAAAATATTATTGCTATCGTAAACTATTTACTCTGTCCACCTATATTTGCTGTCATAAACTTTTGTTGAAACTGCACTAATACCATTTTTGAATAGATATATAAATAATAATATTAATCTTATATAATATTATTAAATTCGTTGTAACAAGCAATTTTTATAGGGAAAGTCTCAGTCTCAGGAAAGGCGGTCTTTCCATAAACTTATGGACAGTCCTTAAGGGTATTTGCCTAAAATATTATAATTTTTTATAAAATTTAAATGTTGCATTTTTTTAAGTTAAAACAAGTAATAATATGTATTTGAAGGTGAAAATATTAAAATATATGATATAAAAAAATATTTTCAATATTTTTAAATTTTGTATGTAATTTAAGAAATGCAGTGTATAAGGTAAGAAATAAGTGGCATGTCCATAAACTTGTGGACATGCCGCCTGTCATGAGACCCACTCATTTTTAAATATCAACAATTTTATTTATCGTTATTATATTTATTAATGATCAATTTTTTTTTAACAACGTGAAAATGAATGCTATGCAATTTAGACGGAAACAGGCGGAGTAATTGTTAGAATAAAATAAATTTATTGCATGACTATGGGGAAGAACTTTTTGTAGAAAAAAAAAATATTTAGGTGAGTCCGTCTCGTGAAAGACGATTTTTCCAAAACATATAAATTATCAAGGTCTAAATTCTAAATTAGAAGAAATTAAGATAAAATTTTTGGATTGTAATAATCGAGTCATAAACTTATAACTGTTGCACGTTATATAATAAAATTGCAACTAAAACTTTTACCTTTTTATTATTCTAATTAAACCATATTTTTACCTACTCCATATGTTTCTCTATTATTGGCACACTTTCCTTTTTTGATTGTTTCTTTTATATTGGCACACTTTTTCATTTTTGGCAAGATATCTTTAATTCCATCCATGCATTCTACTATTTACTTTCTACATTCAATTTGATCCACCTATTTCATTCACCTAAATCCAAACATCTTAACCTATGGTGCCAATATTAATAAAATGAAGGGAATATGAAAAGACGATTTTTCCCAAAATTCGGCCTATTTGAGTGGAGTAATAAGCAGGAAATGTTTAAAGGATAGTATTCCTGTAATTTAAAGACTCCGTCTATTTGGGTGGAGTAATAAGCAGAAAATGTTTAGAGGATAGTATTCCGGTAATTATCCCTGAATAGCAGGTGCAAAATTGTCCAAAAAAATGAACCATTTTTCGATTTGTGCATGCTAATCTTCTCTGCATAAATTACAATTTTATCGGACGCCCCCGAAGGTATGAACCTGTGCCAAGCCAGCAATATACATACCGAACAGATGCCAGATATTTGTACTCCATCTGCCTTTTCTACAATGAACTATTTATTTGATTAAAATTGCTTAACTTTAACTTCAAATTTGAATCGAAAAATAAGTTATAATACTGCCATATTTGATCTTGTTAGATTCATAATGACATGAATTTACAATATCAACTTTTTATAACATGTATTTACACACAATTATAGATATCAATGATTAAACTTTTTTTGAGTCAATTGACGAAAGTCAACTTGTGCAGAATTAGCTGGGACAGAAGGAGTATAAACAATCATTTTGTGCTTTGAATGTTGAGACTAGGGACTCAAAAAAAGAGAGGCGTAAATGAACTAAAAACCAACAAACAGAAATGGTGTTGGGGGCCAAGCAATAAGAAGACTAGTAAAGCAAAATTATATGCACAAATGAATATTTTGGTTTCAAATCTAAAAAGTAAAAACTGGCATAATAAACTATCCATGGGCTTGATAGAATTTAATGCATGAATTACTGGTCCAAGGAGCGTAAATGAGGCAAACTCGAGCAGTATTATTGTGTTCGTGTTTGAATTTGACCTTCAAAACTCAGAATATTTATATTGTGTTCAAGTTTGGTAGTTAATGATATGCCTGAACTCAGCTCGTGAGCTCGATCAAATAAAATCTTGGATCGCTGAGCTTGTTACCTTCAACTTGTTAAATTCGAAGATTTTGAAACAGAAGTACTTGCAAATTTATATTCGTAATATTATATATAATCATGATATTCGAACTCATTTAATAATCGAGCCAGCTCGAACTTGGTTGTGTTCGTCCATCTTGAGCTCGAATCGAGCATCTGACTGAGATTCTTGCGAGCTGCTCGTGAACAGCTTGATTCGTCCAGATCCCTATATCAAAAAGTATCACAAAAATGTAACCATTACAACCTGTGCTTCCTTCTATCAAAGGTATTCCTTACCCCTTGAGCAGCTGCTTGCACATCCTCTACTGTAATCTCTTGCTGATTTTAATGGGGATGCCATTGCTTTGATTTAAATAAAAGCTGCTTTAGCTGAATGCTTCCATACCTGGATACTGCTTTTTAGCTTCCATGCCTGGCAGTTTTGTCGAAAACTCTTCCAGCTTGAAGAAACCACTCAATTAGGTTTCACCAGATAGGATGCCCAAATCTCATCTGACGGAGGTGGTGGTTGAACCCAATGGCCCGGTATCCGGCTGCAAATTGAAGTTAAACAAGATGTGTAAAAGATGAGCTAATATGCAGAAAGTGACACGAGTATCCTGTATGAGTTAGAAAGATTTAAGCTTCTACATAGATGCAGGAAAAGACAAGGGGTTCAAAGCATCAACGTTGGAGTTGTTCAAGGAATTCTAAGTTTTATCTACTGTCCATTCTGCTACCAAATATGCATGAACAATCACAAGGGGAAAGGTGCATTCAGCATCATTGACTATACTAATGTCCTTTGCACTACTCAAGACTAAGAAGGGTTCACAGTAAGAAGTGGCATCCAAATTTAAATAGAAACTCACCTTCCACCAGGTCTAATGTATGCATCCCATGCTCGTCGAACCTGCATGCAAATGGAAATAGTCAGTATCAACTGGATAGATCATTACCAACATGCACTATCAAATCTTTCTCGCCAAGTAAGTTTCAAGAGATGATGTTCAATAGAACACTGAAAATTATTCAAGAAATCCCAGAACCTTATAGTCTCACTCTCTCTGAACATTTGCAACCAGAAGAATGCTTGAAGGAGTGCCCAGATTGGCAATTTCCATTGATGGATTTGACTATTGAATTGACATCCAAAAACATATCAAGAATTAGAGAAAAGTAAAACTTACTTCAATGAGGGTACCCATATCAGTTTGTCCACCGTAGTAATAGTGATAAAATTCTCTTGGCAGGTTTGCCATGTAATCATATTCTCTGCCAGAACTCTGTCCAACTGTCATCCCTACTGGTCTGGAGTCATTGTCATTGACTGCAGCAGCAGTACTTCTATCTTCACTCCTTAATGACTCCTCAGCTTCCTTTTCAAGTAACTGTCCCGATTCAGGTCCATGAGTTAGGATAGATATCCTAGACCCTTCAGCAGTTGCAATAGCATCCTTGGCAGCATCTGTATCAGCTCCTACCAATGCTAGGCGTTCTTCTTCCTCGACAGCAGCTTTTACTCTTTCAAGAAACTTATCATCCTCTTCAGGGAGAAAGTGACCTGCAAAATGACAATGTAGAGTTTCTTATGAACGGGTAAGTTATCGGCTCTACCTAGAAGTCTAGAACCCAGACCATAAGGTTAAGCATCAAAATATAAACACTTATACAGTACAATGATTAAATCATATTGCTCAATACATGCAACAAATAAACTTATTAGTTACTCACATTAAATTTTAAGTCGAACAATTATTCAGCAAGGGTGAAGGTAAATTAATCAAGTTAATCAATCCCATCATAATCTGCCTCATGTCAAGTGTATTGAGATAATCTACACTAAAATACAGAAATGTTGAAATATGTGGATTAATGAAGGACATAACATGTCCAAACCAAAGCAAACAAAAAAATTTATCATGGTTTGTCAACTTACAATTGCTTCTCAAATTGATCGACAAAAACTTATGCATATAAGAACACAAGAGCAAATAGATTTTTATGTATGAGAATATCACCTTGTTTTTTCAATTTTTCAACCCTAAGTGATCGTAGTTCTTGCAATTTTTCCACAATCAGCATTACCTCAAGCTGCATGTTAAATCAAATGAGCATTACAAGCTAGGGACAGGTAATTGACAACATGAGCACAAATAAATACAGCTTACATCAGATCCTAATATTTTCTTCTCCTCTTTGGCCTTGTGTTTTGATATTCGCTTCATTTCTTCTACCTGAATGCACAAACCAACCGATTAGCCAGAAGCTATATTCAGTTCCCAACTGCATGGGAAACAATTCCAAGTGACAAGGAATAAAATAAAAGTTACACCTCTTGGCATGGATAAGTTAGAAGCTATACAAGAAACATTTGTGACTGGTTAAAAGCCAAGTCAATTCACCCTACGGTCCATCAGTTCTCAAAGACTAGAAGATAAGTGCAACGGTGAATCAAAGAATGCATAACAGATCATATGAGTACAATGAGTTCCATCTGATTGACAACGCATAAGAACTGGCACGCTGCTCCTTTAAATGTTCATATACAGATCCTAAGGCACATTAAGGTTTCCTCCCAGAAACAAGAAGTGGCAGGAATATCGTAATTACAAAACTAAGAAATTTCAGTACTACAAGAAATTCACCGCGTTAATATTCTTAATCAAAACACAATAAGGCACCAACAACATCAGATTATTCGAAAAACCAAGTGAAGCAGCCACAAGCAGAAAAGACAGCAAAGAATGCAGTGATCATTACCTTTCCTCGGGCAACTTCCTTGGCTATCTGTCTAGCCCTCCACTCATCAGCTTCTTTGTCATATTTCTCAAACTCCTCGAGCTTCTGATTATACAAAAAACAAAGCAATTTAATCGAAATCACAACCTACACTAGAAACAACAAGCATTGCAATCAGAAAGCAACATATAAAAGACCTTCGCCTTCTTCTCAGCAATCTGCTTCCTCTTCCTCTTCCTCCACAGTTTATTCCTCTTGTGCTTCTGCAACTTATCTCCCAATCTCACCACCGCACATTTCTCCTCCCACGGAGATTTCTCATCTGCCGCAACTCGAAACGGTTCGAGCTGAACCCTCAGTTTCGACATCAAAGCATTCGCAGCTTCCAGAGCAAGCGATTCATGAGAGTCCAAATCTATCCTATTTTCTACCAGTAGTTCCTTAAACCTATCAACTGAACCGTCATCATTTACACGCATTTCACCGCCTTTCACCATGTTTATCATCTCCAGCTCTTTCTCCCTGCAGAGCAATCGAAATTAACCCTAGAAGTTGAGAAATCTAATTCGATTGAAACATTTTGCTGCTTTTAGCAGTTTCTTACAGTGCTTTAGCGAGGCTGAAGGTTTCGTGCAAGTTTTTGAGGCTCTCGCGGACGTTGTTGGTGTTCCAGAAGGCGCTCGACGGCGGGGGAAAAGGAGGAGGCGGAACCGGAGCCCACGGCGGCGGGGACGCCATTGGGGAGAATTGGCCGGATATGAATGGATTCATCGGCGCGTGATAGCCACGATCGCGTGAATTTAATTTCTGAACTGTGTACACGAATTTAGATGGAAAAAATGAAAATCCCAAGTTCTCAATTAGTGGCGAAAAAACAGAAATTAGGAGAGTCCTGAATATGGGCTTTAGCATTGACAATGTGGGCTCTTGGGTAAAAGCCTGGTATGCTTATTTGGGCCCTATGTTAGTGGGTCGGTGCAATGACAAGATAACATGGACGAAATTTGAGGTGGGGATGGGGGTGGACTTTGATGATAAATGAAACTCGTGTCTTAGATTAAAATTCTTGAAACAATCTGATTAATATAAAGTGTTGGAATCCTGAAAATTCCTATTATTGACGGTTTTAATTTTTGAGTCGTCTCTTGAAATATTGCCTTTCCATAAACCATAAAAAGATCAATGTTTAAGGTGTAAATTAGAATAAATTAAGATAAAATTTTAGGGTTGAATGAATCGGGTTGAAAACTTTATAACTACTACATATTGCATAATAAATTTTTAATATTGCAACTAAATCCTTTTACTTTTAATAATTTTAATTAAACTATGTCTTTCCATAAATTTATGGAAAGACGGTCTTTCCCAAGACTTTGCCTTAATTTCCTTTTGAAAAATAGATTATGAATTTTGAGATGAAAAAAGAGAATGTGATTCTGCTCAAGAGAATTACCTGGTAGGGGGAAAAGGGGGGGAAATAAATGACTGATATACTCTCGTAGAATTGGATTTTAGCAGCTATTATAATGAAAAATGAGATCAAGATCTGAAAACTACATTTCATGTTAAGTTTTTTGAAAAATAAATGAGGCCAATTGGGCTGAAACCCAATTGACCCAAATTAAAATTTTAAAACCTACGAATTGAATGAAAATTGCATAAATCCTGTTGTCTTCCTCCCACTTCCGCAACTCGAAACGATGATCTCCAAGCGTGTTCATTTTGCTGATACATCAAATGCAACATGTTCCACCTTACTCATTTGAAAAATGAGGGAAGGTCCTAATCTCCAGGTGTAATCAGATGACTGTTCTGCTACACCCACCAACACTCTGTATTCTAACATCTTAACATTGATAACCAGCAGGCAGAAACTCAGGTGAATTAACTAAATTAGTTCATTGATTCCCATAACAAACCTCCCCTTTCCAGATTACACAAGCATCTTCAACTCATTACACACTCAGATTACAGGACTGCATCCAGTGCAGCTATACTTGACCTCCACTCATGTCTAAACTACTCGATAATGATTCTTCCTCGTCAAGTTCAATTCTACTACTACTCATAATGTTAGGATAAATCGGACTGCTGATTAGATTCTAACACATAACAACATTCAACGTTCCGAGCTTATCAGTCCTAAGCAAAAGACTCCACAGCCAAAACTAATAGACAGTCATTCCTGCAGATGTCATCTCACCAAACTACAGAAACTACAATGCACTTGAATTCCAACAGTATCCAGTTCATTCCAACATAACCTAACTAAACATCCAAACGAATTGCTAACATAACATTCGATCTAAACCCTAGAACTCCATCCTGTAACCTGTTTGCACACAAAACCCCCAAAATTTCAAGAGGAAATAGCAAATTGAACAGAACTAACGGAAACACACGAGCACCTGAGAATTGTGAGCGGAATCGAAGCCGGCGTCATCGAATGCGCGAAATTGTGCGAGCTCCGGCGATCAGACAACGAACTGGAGTCCCGATCGCGCAAGCCGAGGGAGGAGAGCTCGCCGCCTTCACCGTCATCGTCATTCGTCATAGACTTCCTGCGCTATCGATCGAATTCCACCTCGCCGTATATGATTACAATTTACAGACAAATTAACAAAATTAGGGCTGAAAATCTGCAATACTGCAAGCTGGTGGTGAAGAACAGATGAATTACTAGAACAAAATCGAGGATTTATTTTGCGCCTAATTTTTTTAGATTTGAGCAAAACCTCGCGCTACTATTATACAGATCTCTTGCCTAATCTTCCTTGCGTTTTTTTTTCCCTTTTAACTGTAACGGGAAGTGAAATTATATTGCGGGTGTATTTTTTTGTGTTTTCGATATTTCTGGAGTGAGTCTGTCTCTTGAAAATTTGTATTTTCATAGTTATGAAAATATTAAGGTTTAAAATATAAATTAGAAGAAATAAAGATAAAATTTTTGGGTGGCATGAATCGAGTTATAAACTTTATGACTACTACATGTTGCATAATACTCTCACCGTCCCAGAGAAAATGACACATTTACTTTTTCACGGTATTCAACGATCATATTTGACCAACTATATTTCTAACTACACACAAAAAATTTGCACAAAAATTTGATATTTGGAAAATCGATGTTAAGACGAATCTAACAATATCTAACATGATATTTTTATTTTTTATATATTAAATTTTAATTATGGACAAAGTTTGCAATTTGACTTAGAAAAAGTAAATGTGTCATTTTCTCTGGGACGAAGGGAGTAAATTATTAAGATTGCAACTAAGACATCTTATTTTTTATTATTCTGATTAAACCTCATATTTTCATAAATTTATGAAAAGATGGTATTTTTCAATACTTTGCTTTCTAGAACAGTGGTAATTGTACAGAAAACACAAATACTTAGGAAAATTAGATATTTTGGAGAAGTATTGTGTAAGCAATACAACTGCTGTTCTTATAGTTTTGCTAAGTTTAGGCGTGCTGTTTCATTTGTTCTTTGGGTAATTACAACAAGACTGAAACACATAATAACAGTGTTTAGTTTGTTATAAATGGAAGTATAACTATAGAAAAGGAGCAAACTGAAGTATTATTATGTATTTTATAAAAATCTTACAACTATAGAGTTATCATAAAGTTTCTTATTAAACAGTTTAACGGTATAATCAATCAATCATAAAAAAGTTCATTATGATAATTTTCTTGGTCAAACTATAATTATTTATAGTTTTTTTGGTTGAGAGAATTGATCAGACTTGTGATCCACGAGTGGTGGCAGGTAGTGCTTACACACATCAGCTTCTTTGTCATATTTCTCAAACTCCTCGAGCTTCTGAATACACGAAAAATAAAACAATTTAATCAAAATCACAACCTACACTAGAAACAACAAACATTGCAATCAGAAAGCAACATATAAAAGACTTTCGCCTTCTTCTCAGCAATCTGCTTCCTCTTCCTCTTCTTCCACAGCGTATTTCCTCCTGTGCTTGTGCAACTTATCTCCCAATCTCACCGTCGCACATTTCTCCTCCCACGAAGATTTCTCATCCACCGGAACTCATAATCGTTCAAGTTGAACCCTCAGTTTCGACATCAAAACTTCGCAGCTTCCAAAGCAAGCGATTCATGAGAGTCAAAATATATCATATTTTCTACCAGTAGTTCCTTAAACCTACAAACTGAACTGTCATCATGTACACACATTTCACCGTTTTTCATCATGTTTAACATCTCCAGCTCTTTCTCCCAGCGGACCGGTCGAAATTAACCTTAGAAGTTGAGAAATCTAATTCGATTGAAACATTTTACTGTTTTGAGCGATTTTTCATAGTGCTTTAGCAAGGCTGAGGGTTTCGTGCAAGTTTTTGAGGCTCTCACAGACGTTGTTGGTGTTCCAAAAGGCGCTCGCCGGCGGGGTGAACTGGCCGAGCATGAGTGAATTTATGATTAAGATTGGCGCGTGAATTCAATTTCTGCATTTTACATGAATTTAGATGAAAATGAAATTCCCCAATTCCCAATATTTGATTAGTGGCGAGAAAAAGAAATTTGGAGAATCTGAATACTACGGGCTTTAGTTTTGGCAATATTGGCTCTTGGGTAAAACCCCGGTATGCTTATTTGGGCCCTATGTTAGTGGGTGGATGCAATGACAAGATAATATGGATGAAATTTGAGGAGATAGAGGCCATGTTTGGCAAAGTTGGGATTATAAGCAAAACTGACTTATTTTGAAAGCAGTGGGAAATCAGTTTATGCTTTTTCCTCAAAAATAGTTGATTAAATTATTTTTTTGGTCCCCTAAATAGCATTTTAAAATTTCTTTGGTTTCCAAGACCAATATCGCGTTTGTTCAGCAACCAACAAATACAAAATGATTTGTTTAGTCTCTCTCTCACTTGCTTCGAGATCTTCGTTTCCTACTGGATGGATTGCCATTATTGTTCTATGACAACATCAGTGCAATTTTCTTGGCCCAAAATCTGGTCGCTCATAAACGGGCAAAGCACATCGACATTGATTACGACTTCATGAGGGAACTGGTTGATGCAAGCAAGCTCAGAGTTAGTCATGTGCCCACATTCCTTTAGTTGGCTGACACTTTCACCGAAGAGCTATTGCATCCCTTATTTGAGTTCTTCATGTAAAAGTTATGCGTCTAGTCAATCCGACAATTCGCATGAGGGGATATTATACTACAGGAGTTAAATTAGTCAAGACATTTGGTGATAGAGTTGTAGTAGGACTCTATTAGGGCCTACTCTTGTATCTATTTAACTCCATGCTTATCACTAATACAATCATCCTGGTTTATCCTTTATCAATAGTTCTTAATTTGTTATATATTACTTTATTAATATGATTAGAGGATATTTAATTTTCTGAAATTGAGATTATACAATAGAATATTTTAATTATTTGCAATGAGTCCGTTGCTCGAAAGACGGTCTTTTCATAAGTCATGGAGAGACCAAAGTTTAAAGTGCAGATTAAAAGAAATGAAGATAAATTTTTCGGGTTGCATTAATCAGGTCATAATATTTATAACTACGATCTGTTGCATGATAAATTTTTAATATTGCAACTAATATCTTTTACATTTTTATTATTCTAATTAAACCCCGTATTTCCATAAGCCTATGGAAAAATGATCTTTCCCAAGACTTTGCCATTTGTAATTTTTTTAATGAGAAAAAATTATTATATTTTATACTTGGTGGCATTCTACCATACTGTACCGATACCAACCAACTTTTACGCATACAGATGTGTTGGTATGTGAAGAATTTGGTATGGTATTGGTTCTTACAAATAATATACCGACATTATTGGTAGGGTAGTGGTATTAGGAAAAATTGATGGTAACCGTACGTACCGAATCCACCCCCTAATTGCTGGCTTGGCAGAGGAGTTTGATCCTTCAGGGACCTCCGATAAAATTGGAACGATACAGAGATAAAATTGGAACGATGCATAGAAGATTAGCATGGCCCATGCGCAAGGATGACACGCACAAATCGAGAAATGGTCCAAATTCTTTTTGACACTTTTGCCCTAGTTATTCAGTGCTAAATTACCAGAATATCCTCTAAACATTTTATGCTTATTACTCCACCCAGGTATTCCCCTCTTTTTACAATTCTTCCCCATAGTCATGCAATAAATTGATTTTCTTCTACCAATTACTTCCCATAGTTACAGGATAAATTGCATAGCAATCATTTTCACATTGTTCAGAAAACATGTTTGATCATTAATATATTCACCTACGTATAATAACGGTAAATAAAAAATTGATATTTAGAAATTACTTGTTACGACTAATTGAATATATTTAAAAATTACTTGTTACCATACATGATAATATTGTTGTTTATATATCTATTCAAATATGCATTCAGACTCTGATAGAGAATATTGTCAAAAAATATGAGTGCTAACAGAGTTGAGACAAAGAGAGTAAATAAAACGCATTGCATAAATAGAGACAAAAATCACAAAAATCCCCTCTTTTTTGGTTGTTTCCATACAAACCGGTTCCCGTTTTCTGTCTGTATTCCTACTCCGCTGAAAAATGCATCAAAATTAATGTGAAACTAGACATAGAATCGTGTACAAAGTCCCAAATATCATAACGAAAAGATGCATATAAATACAACCCAAGTGCAAAAGCTAGCTGTAGCATTAAATGTGCAATATGTCACAAAAGCTCAACTAATTGCTTGATTGATATTTGGACATTGGAGAATAGAGCACCAGAAATTTGGTTGGAGAGTTTGGCACTCTAGCTATTGAATTTGACATCAGAATTGTATATCTTTTGTGAGCAAATTCCCTCACATCTATCGTTACCTTGCCCATTCCCATCTCCATTATCATTGGTAACCATCAAAATCTCTATCCAAGTGTAGAAATCATCATGTTGGTTTATTCTTTTTTTCACACGTACATATTAAGGACAAAAGAACATCTGTCTCTACTATTTTCTCGAGAGATAGATTATGCTTTTAGTATAAGTTGTTTTTAACGGTGTACTAAACAGTCAAAAGTGCTCAGTTTATAGGTAAAATATTTTATAAAGTCTGCCAAACGCACACATCTCTCGTTAATTGTCGTGTCTCATTAAAAGCGGTAATCAAAGCCGGTTCCTTCCATTATCTGAGGAACCACCTTCGGGAAGGACTTCTGAATTCGGAACCCTTTCATTCCAGCTCTTACTTATTTTAATGGCGGTTCAAACATGATTAAAGGCGGTTAATGGATTTTAATTAGAGGCACTTCTATTGTAGAACCGTGTTTAATGAGTTGCATTTATTTAAACATTGGTCCAACTCTTTAAGCCCTCTAGGATTTTCATCTCCCTTTCTCTCTTTTTTTCCCATTTTTTTTATATTAAGGAATTGAGTATGTTAGGGTGATGGTCCAATCAAATTTTGATGTGTGATAAATAAATGAAATAAAAATATTATAAAATACATACAACTGGCTTTTAACCTACCAACATACCACTTGTCAAAATTCTGTTAGTCTCTCACTCCAACATACTTAATTCCTTAACATTAAAAAATTTCTGCTTGTTTCATTCTTTCCTTTCTCCTTGGCCGCAACTCCTTTCCTTGTATCTTTTCTCGTTGTCGTTGTCTGCACATAATTATCCTCTCATAATTCAAGCTCATCTCCTTTCAAGCCCTCTCATAATTCTCCTCCACTCATAAGCCTAAACTATTTCAACTTTATTGATGAATAGTATCATAATATATTAAAAAGACGAAATGAAGGTAGTAGTGGCAAAATAAACTTGTAATTCGAGGGTCAAGTCGGTTTTATATTTTTAAATCCACATGGATATGGGTAAAATGTGTAATAAATAAAATTGATCACAGGTCAAATGAGTAATTGAAAAATGTGGTCGGGTGAGATATGGGTGTACAGATTGACCATGGATTTACCCATATGTGTCAATATATGGGTTGTAACACGTGAGATTACCCATAGTAGTTAATTAATGAGTTGAAACTCACGGTCTTACCCATATGGGTTGGTATATAATGTCATATGGTCGATAAATGAGTTGAAACTCGCAGGTATACCATATGGTTTGTTGTACATATAAACCCATGTGGGTCAATATATAAATTGGAACCCGCAGATTTATTTATATGAGTTATTACTAAACCC
This sequence comes from Rubia yunnanensis, assembly GCA_037428765.1. Taxonomy (NCBI): domain Eukaryota; kingdom Viridiplantae; phylum Streptophyta; class Magnoliopsida; order Gentianales; family Rubiaceae; genus Rubia; species Rubia yunnanensis. The sequence goes on from CM075062.1 coordinate 1,376,537, forward strand.
GCATGGGTCAATAGATGGATTGAAACATGCAGGTTAAGTGATTTTCAACTAGCAAATTTCAATTCAACCAATTTTGACCCGTTCCATTTTCATCCGTATAAAATAGAATGAAGCTGATCATACTTATACTTTTTAATTACACATATTACCCTACTCATATTCAATTCGTCCGCCGATTTACCACTCCGAATCGGAACATGCATGTATTAACCAGACTAATACCAATCCCATTATAGCAATATGGTGCAATGATAAATACTGCTTCTGAAATGTGATTCCCTAATCATCTTCTTGGTGAGTTTGAAGTCGACCCTTAGACTACCACAATTTTTTGCTCAAATCCAGCGCTCAACTTGAAGGGGACAAAAGACTACATATAACTTGTGGAACAAGTTTCTCATGTACTTCTAAGATGCTAGAATTGTATATACTGTGATTTGTAAATTCATTCTTAACTAAGAACCCTCATAAACACTTACAATTTTTTTGATGATAAGACATTATAGGTGTGTTTGGTAGAAATGTGATTATAAGTGAAATTGACTTATTTTGAAAGTAAGTGGAGACCAATTTTTATTTTCCCCCAGGAAGTAACTTACTCCCTCTGTCCCAGGTCAAATTGCACTGAATTTTTTTCACGCTCATCAAGAAACTTGTCTAATCATTCATATGTTTAACTACATATAATAACGGCAAATAAAAATTTACTTTTGAGAAACTACTTGTTATGACGAATCCAACAATATCACATACGATAATATTGTTGCTTATATATCTACTCAAATATGCGGTCAAAATTTGATAGAGAATAGTGCCAAATAGTAAGTGTTCAGTTTGAGCTGGGACGGAGAGAGTATACTTTTAAAACAAACCGTCATTTAACACTTTACCACACTAAAAAATACCTAAATATTAGAAAAACAATATATAAGTTCTATCATACACAACTGCCGGAAGTAACTGATAATTATTCCCACAAAAAAACAACATATAAATTCTGTCAAACACAACTGATAATTATTCCAGCAATCACATAATCTCTCGTAGCCCTCCAATTTACGCCTCACTTTCGTACCCGTTTATCATAATTGATCGATACGATTCCAACCAGGCAGGAATAGAGAGCCTGAGGAGTTAGGTATCTCCCCACTTAAACCTACGAAATAAAATTGCATGTTGAAGATAAATAATACAATATTCGTGTTGTACAAATGTTTTCCCTTTTCCGTACACATGATACTAGGAAAAATACCAAACTTTTGTCCGTACGTAAACAATTAATTATTTTCTTGGCGGCAATAATTAATTAATCATCGATTTTGAACGGGCGAAGACCAAATCACTAACTTAGAGTTTAATTACGTACCTCTTCTTCCCCGTATATTTGAATGATTGGTGGGCCAAACTTCCAATAATTCAAGCCTAATAATCACACACGTATACCTATATGCTTTTAATTAGCCATGTTTAATTAGCTAGAAACACATTACTCATTCATTGAATTTTGTAATATGAGTAGGAATTCTTGGAAATTTTCTCATCATTTGATGCGTGTCATCGTTTTGTAGCCAAAGCACACACATGCTCTGTTAGCTGTTGTTCAACCAACCAGGATGAGTAGATTACTGATTCGTGTCACCTTTACGTGATATCAATTGATTTTAAAATAGAAATGCATGATTTTAAAATAGTATTAAAGTTTAAAGTGGATTTGATAGATCTAACAAATGTATATTCATATAGTTTGACCCTATGATTTATTTATGTTCATGTTATAATACAGAAAATGACATGCTAATCATTTTTTACACTACTCCAAAAGTGTTGCTTTGTGATAAAATATAAAAGACTTTGTTCTGGTGCACTGATATTACACCAACATATCTCATTAATGATGAGAGTTACACTATATGCAGGGCTAGAAACCTGAATATAATTATAATTCTATAAAAAATTGCCATCTATAATCTAACTTACAAGGAAACTAATTCTATAAAGTAACTACTATTTATAATATTTCCTATAAGGAAAGACTTCCTATTACCTTAACACACACACGCGCACACACGTACACGCATACACACACACAAACTAACACACTAACACTAACACACACACACAAACACTAACACACACACACAAACAAACACTAACACACACACACTAAAAAAAACACACACACACACAAACACTAACACACAAAACACTAAAACACACACACTAACACACACTAACACACACACACAAAAACACAAACACTAACATAAACACAAACACTATCACACACACACTAACACACACGCTAACACACACACACTAACACACACACTAACACACACACACGTACACACACTAACACACACGCTAACACACACACACTAACACACACACGTACACACACTAACACACACGCTAACACACACACACTAACACACACACGTACACACACTAACACACACTAAAACACACACACAACCACACAACCACACACACAAACACACACACAACCACACACACAAACACACAACCACACACACAAACACACACACATAAACACTAACATACACACAAAAACTATCACACACACTAACACACACACACTCTCTCTAGCACGCACGCACACAAACACACACACATTAAAACACACACACACATTCAAACACACACACACATTTAAACACACACACACACACAACCACACACACTAACACACACACACACAAACACACACACACACACACACTAACACACACACACAAACACTAACACACACAAAAACACACACACTAACACTAACACACACAAAAACACACACACACACACACTAACACAAACACACACACACACTGACACAAACACACACTAGCATACACACACAAACACACACTAGCATACACACACAAACACACACAAACACACACACACTAACAAACGCACACACTCACACTAACAAACACATACACACACACACACACTAACAAACACATACACACACACTAACAAACACATACACACACACTAACACTAACACACACAAAAACACACACACACACACACTAACACAAACACACACACACACACACTAACACAAACACACACACACACACACTGACACAAACACACACTAGCATACACACACAAACACACACTAACAAACGCACACACTCACACTAACAAACACATACACACACACACACTAACACACACACTAACACACACACACACACTAACAAACACATACACACACACACACTAACACACACACACACACACACCAACACACACTAACACACACACACACACCAACACACACCAACACACACTAACACACACACACTAACACACACACACACTAACACACACGCTAACACACACACTAACACACACACACACACACTAACACACACGCTAACACACACACACACACACACACACACACACTAACACACACGCTAACACACACACACTAACACACACGCTAACACACACACACTAACACACACACTAACACACACACACACTAACACACACACTAACACACACGCTAACACACACACACGCACACCAACACACACTAACACACACACACTAACACACACACATACACTAACACACTCACACACACACACTAACACACACGACACACACTAACACACACACACACACTAACACACACACATTAACACACACGCTAACACACACACACAAACACACACACACAAACACACACACACACAAACACACACACACAAACACACACACACACAAACACACACACACACACACAAACACTAAAATAGACACAAACACTATCACACACACACACACTAACACACACACTAACACACACACATACACACACTAACACACACTAACATACACACACAAACACACACACAAACACACACACACACACGCAAACACTATCACACACACACAAACACACACACACACGCAAACACTATCACACAACACAAACACACACACTAACACATACACACAAACACTAACATACACACAAACACTATCACACACACACACACACACTCTAGCACACACACACAGACAAACACACACACATTAAAACACACACACTCTAGCACACACACACTCTAGCACACACACACACAAACACACACACTAACACGCATGCATTAAAACACACACACTAACACACATACATTAAAACACACACACTAACACACACACACATTAAAACACACACACTCACACACACACTCACACACACACTCACACACACACACACACTAACACACACACTAACACTAACACACACACAAACACACACACGCACAAACACACACACACAAACACATACACAAACACACACTAACACACACGCACACTAACACAAACACACACAAAAACACACGCACACACACACTAGCACACACTAACAGACACACACACAAACACATACACTAACACACACTAACACACACACACACACACACAAACACACACTAACACAAACACACACACACACACACAAACACACACACGCGCGCTAACACACACACTAACACATACTAACACACACTAACACACACACACGCTAACACACACACACACTAACACACACTAACACGCACACTAACACACAAACACGCACACAAACACACACACAACCACACACATAAACACACACACACAAACACTATCACACACAGACAAACACCATCACACACACATAAACACACACACACTAACACTAACACTAACATACACACAAACACACACACACACACACACACACACTCTAGCACACACACACACAAACACACACACTCTAGCACACACACACACACAAACACACACACATTAAAACACACACACACATAAACACACACACATTAAAACACACACACTAAGACACACACACATTAAAACACACACACTAACACACACACTAACACACACACACACAAACACATACACTAACACAAACACACACACTAACACACGCACACACTAACACAAACACACACACACACACACACACACACACTAACACACACACACACACTAACACACACACACTAACACACACACACTAAAACACACACACACACACACTAACACAAACGCTAACGCACACACATACTAACATACTAACACACAAACACACAAACACACACACACACACACACCAGCACACACACACACACACCAGCACACACACACACACACACACCAGCACACACACACCAGCACACACACACACTAACACACACTAACACACACACACATACTACTACACACGCTAACACACACACATACTAACACACAGACTCACACTAACACACACACTAACACACAGACTCACACACTAACACACACACTAACACACACACATGCACTAACACACTAACACACACTAACACACACTAACACACACGCTAACACACACACCCTAACACACACACACACAAAACACATGCTAACACACATACTAACACACAAACACACACACACACTAACACTAACTTAGACACAAACACTATCACAAACACACAAACACACACACACACTAACACACACACACTAACACTAACTTAGACACAAACACTATCACAAACACACACAAACACACACAGTGACACACACGCTAACACACACACACACTAACACACATACACTAACACACACACACATACACACTCTAACACTAACACACACTAACTCATACACACTCTAACACTAACACACATTAACACACACTAATACACACACACTAACACACACACACGCAACCACACAAAAAAACACACACACACACTAACACACACACACACTAACACACACACACACTAACACACACACACACACTAACACACACACACACACTAACAAACGCACACACACACACCAACAAACACTAACACACACACACACACTAACAAACACATACACACTAACACACTAACACACACACACACAAAC